>CM043701.1:110075432-111470432 GCA_023935145.1 Bretschneidera sinensis | reverse complement strand
GGTTGAAGATTATCTTAGAAGACATGAAAATTAAGTGGGATGGTCCGATGAGACTCTATTGTGATAATAACTTCGCAATCAGCATAGCTTATAATCTGGTACAGCATGATCAAAGCATATTGAAATTGATAGACACTTCATCAAAGAAAAGTTGGAGAGTTGATTGACTTGTACACCTTACGTGTCTACACATGGCCAACTTACTGATGTACTTACCAAGGGGTTAAGTAGTTCAGTGTTTCAGAGTACTGTATCCAAGCTGGGAATGGAAAATACCTATTCACCAACTTGAGGGGGAGTGTGGGAAAACGTGTTTAATGACTTGTATTCTATACGTGTATAGTTAGCTATTCTAGGATATTTTGTAACAGCCTGTATTCCTAGAATTAGGCTATTTTGGTTAGTTTCCTATTCTGTTAGAATATCCCATAAATCGTGGGATCTGATATAACCTAGTTAATTTTCCTTTTCTGCTGCTAGGGTTGATGTATATAGCTAACGGTTTGTGTATTATTCAAAGTAATGAAGAAAATTCTTCCACGAAGTGTTTCTCAGTTTGTGTCACAAAGGCAGAATTTCGGGCCATTGCCCACAGTATTTGTGAGTTAATTTGCCTACGTACGCTGCTACAGGAACTTAAGGTTCAATCTAATGGTCCTATGAGATTATATTGCGACAATAAAGCAACAATTAGCATTGCCCATAATCCAGCTCAGCATGACTGAACCAAGCATACTGAAGCGAACAAACATTTTAACAAGGAGAACCTTGATTCCGGCATCATTTGCAGT
This sequence comes from Bretschneidera sinensis, assembly GCA_023935145.1. Lineage (NCBI taxonomy): Eukaryota > Viridiplantae > Streptophyta > Magnoliopsida > Brassicales > Akaniaceae > Bretschneidera > Bretschneidera sinensis. The sequence continues at coordinate 111,469,641 of CM043701.1, read as the reverse complement.
CCTTTTGTAAAGACAGGAGCAGTTGACAGATGTTTAACTAAAGAAGTAGCAAGCAAAATGTTTCATATCGTATTAGGCAGTTTGGGCATATGTGATATCTATGCACCAACTCGAGGGGGAGTGTCAACACTTATTTTCCTTACAGTTGTGTTTCCTTTATTGTAGTTTCCTACTTTCCTTTATTGTAAGATCAATACATTATAAATACAGTGGGGGGAGAGTAACAATACAAACTCTCCCTCCCATTATCCTAAAACTTTTCTTTCTCTTCTTCCTTCCTTATTTTCAACTCATCTTTCCAAAGAAATCAAGAACTTTTATCATGATTCCACCACTATTCAAATCAAAGGCATTTGCTAACCTCTCTTCCAATCCACCTCATACCGTATAATTCATAAATCCAGCATTATGAAAGGGGTTTTCATCTTCTGCACCATCAATTTCATCATCCTCGAGACCACCTCCCGGCATGTCCAAGGGATTGTGGTCACCATATGATGGGCTTGATTTTCTTTTTCACGCCCTCCACCACGTCCAACCATGGCTAATAAACAAAAACCCTAATGCGAACTTAGGACTTTTCGCTTTGATGCCACTTGGTGTAGGTTACGAAGTCAAGCAGTAGTTCTAAGACAGCTTAAAGAATAAAATTTTGATGTAGGTTAAGCTGGAACAAGATAATAGGGTTTAGGGTGTAAAACCACTAATTCTGAATTTCAATAATGAAGGTTGATTACAGTAAGTCTTATACTTGGGCTATGACTTATGACCACCCTTGATTAAAAATAACTCCTAGCTAATCCTAACCATCCATGCCCGTTAAAAGTCACATGCTACTCACTAATATTAAATTAAAAATCATGCTACTTGTATAACTATTAATAGAAGCTAAAAAAACATAACTTCTGTCCATAAGCTAAATGAAACAAGAGGAGTAATAAAACATATTAAAAACTAATTATGCCAGCTTCTTACATGCTCCTTCATCAAAATAGCTATCCCATGCATATCCACAATCTAACAGTAGGTGGACAACCCCCACACCATATGTTATGGTAACAGGAAAACCTCCATCCCAATTCTAATTACTTTCCACAAGTTTACACCAGGAGAAATTCTTAATAAGGAACAACACATGAAGATAAGTCCCCATTTTCTTCTCCATACCTTAGAGAGACCACATTCCCACAGAAGTAATCACATTCTTTCTCTTTTTTTTGGTTCGTGGGTAGTCCGCCTATGGACTACCGCTCTCTCCATTCCTTAATCCCCCAATCCCTGATGTGAACAGGATTCGGTTCCAGATCTCTTGTGTGAAGACATACAAGTATACAACCATATAGTACCAATTCTTACACAAGCTATCATGTTCAACCACATACTACCGTAGCCATTTACCTAACAACATCAGATTGAACTCCCTTGATCACTTCACCCCTAATCCTCCATGCTTGTTAAGAGAGTAAACAAAACTCCAATAAGAAAGATGATACCTAAACTTCAGTTCAAGATTTGAACACCCAACCTATGTTAAATGCAACACAGCCAGATCTCATTGACAAACTTAGCTTGGAAAGCCAAAGAGGACAATTGTTACCACATCACCCATCCTACTTAAAGAACAAAAAACCAAGAGATGAGAAAACGTGTCACTGGTCAAACCAAGAGATAAGAAAACATGTCTCAGGCCAGCTTATTTATGGACTACGTAATATAGTGCCAGAGGCAACAAAGTAGCCATATCATTTACATTTCAGAAAAATAAAAATGAGAAACAACTGTAAAAGGAAAAGATTTATATATGGACTTGTTTACAAAAATACAACCAATACCCGCATGAGGACTAATATAGACACCCAGTACCATACAAGAGTAAAGCTTGATTAAGAAATAGTGATGTTATACAATTTTTTTATTTTTGATAGATGCAAAAAGTAATGTATCGCATTTACCTGAGGTTTTATAACCTCTTGAACTGTTTGGAGAGCAAACTTTTCGATTGGCCCTAGCTGCAGTATAGCCTTCCTGAATAATTCCTAAGAATAATAAACAAAGAATAGAATGACCACATACAGAAAAGGATGCCAAAAGTAATAAAACAACATCAATTTTTTATAAGTAATAAAACAACATCAAAAGCACCAAGAAGGTGCAAACTCAAAGCCAAAAGCTAATTACAAGAGAGAAAATCCAAAAGGTCAAAAATATTTACAAAGAAATTCATTTTAACCCAAAAATTAAGTGTATTTAGCCTTCTATCTCTAATAGTATCAAAATTTCTCTCACTACCATCGAAGGCTAACAATTTCTTTCATTCCACACTATCCAAAAAATCGAGTGAGGAATCAAGGAATAAGCCCTTTTGACTTCCTTTGTCACTTTCAATCCCCTCCAAACCCAAACTTCATCTTTCAAGGAACCCACTACCACCCAAGAAATCCCCAAAATCTTATTGGTTATCTCCCATAAGCTTCTAACCAACGGGCAATCCACTAAAATGAAAAAGGGACACTTTGCATCTCTTGCAAATAAAACACCAATTAACAATTACTCTCCCCCTTCTTTGCATGTTATCCATGGTAAAAATTTTCTCCCAAAAATCCTCCCAAATAAAAAAAATATTACTTTCCAAGGTGCAGAGGAACACAAAATTGCTTTCCACGGAAAATAAGACGGTCCTACCGAATGATCCCCGTTAGCCAAAATCTTATAGAAATAATTCACCTCAAAACAACATCAATTTTTTTATAAGAAAAAGAATAATAAAACAACATCAAATTAACTTGAATATAGCTAAAAAGTTTCATCACACATCAACAAAAAGAGAGCTATAGTTATGAAACTAGCACAAAACGAGAATTCAGCTTTCATGCTTTCAAACTCCCTTAAATGCGATAAAGGTCTCAATATTTTGACCATGTCACACACACGTGTAATATGGAAGCTTTAGAATAGAGACCTTCAGCTTCTACGATGTGTCCCTTTTATTTATTTTTCCACCAAAACAACATGTTTTGAATTGGTAGTTGTGTGAGTTATATAAAGTCCATTAGTGTTATAAAAAAGAAAAAAGTTTGTCTCATATACCTACATAGGCCCAAACTAATAAAGTCCAATATATAGAATGTTCAAAGTGAAAAAGGAAGTGGAAAAAAAACTTAAACCAGATTTCTAACAATTAGAATTTATGATCATATTCTAAAAATAAATAAAAGAAAGAAATAAGAGAACTCCTTCAACAAGCTTTATTTTCTATCCCCTTTTATAGATCGAGAATTAGTATAGTTATTTTTATTTATTTTTCTCTCGGTCCAAACAATAAAAAAAATAGAGATATTTATAAAAAAAAATCTAAAAAATAGAGTGATTAACCCACAAGCTTTCCTCCATTCTTTGGACCCACTAAACCATTTCCACACACAAATCTCCCCCTTAACATAACTTATCATCACCCAACTCAACCCCAAAATCACATAAGCCATTTCCCATAGTTGCCTCGCTTTTGTATATTGTAAACGGTCAAAATTCTCTACCACGAAGACTCCCATGCGAAGAAGGAGACTTTGGTAGGAGCATGGGATTTCCAAATTTCTTTCCAAGGAATGCCAATACAACCCTCACCCGAGAAATCCCTACAAATAAACAAATACAATGGTTTCTCGTCAAAGCACTCATCCCGACCATTTCACTCTATCCTCCCCGGACAAAGGCACCTTCGCGCTATACAGTTTGCTGTAAAAAGCTTCAAAGTAGTCAATTTCTCCCAAGCAATACCATCCGACGTCAACACCGCACTTGATGCCACTAGGGCTTCTTTATCTCTGGCCAAAGCAAACAGATTTGGAAACAGATCTTTAAGCGGAGTCTCCCCACACCACACGTTATGCCGAAGGAGAACATTAGCCCCATCACCAACCTCGAACCTCACTTTAGGGAAAAAATCATCCCTGCCTTTACTTATCCACTTCCAAACCCCTATTCCATATGGCCCTCTACTCGCTTTAGTCACCCAGTGATCCACCCCATAAATAGCTTTTTTTTGTAAGTAATCCACCCCAAAAATAGCATCCATCACCCTCCTCCACAAGTGACTTTTTTTATCATAAATCTCCACAACCGTTTGCCAACAGGCGCCTTGTTAAACTGAAAAAGAGATTTTATACCTAAACCACCTCTCTCCAACGGGTGCTTGACATTTGGGAATCTTCTTTGGATATCTTCCAACCGCCTCCGGAGAATTCATACATTCTTTCCAATACACTATAACAAAAAGAAGTATAAAAAATCTAAAATTAAATAATCTATGTATCCTATTGAGATTTATCTAAAGATTTTTCAACATTTAAACAATAGTTTTTAAAAATAAAAAATAACATCCGTTCAAAGCACGAATTACACGACTAATAAGTTCAAAATTAGAAATTTGGCTATCTCGATAATTGATAGAAGAACCCCCCAGAACCACCACCACCCTCCATCACCAAAAAAAAGAAGAAACACAAATTATTAAACGATTGGTTCAAACCAAAATAAAATCGCAAGGACCACAAGAGTCTAAAGATTTACCATGTTAAGAATCAACCTTTCTGGCTTGCAAAAGCAGCACCAACTGTCAAATTAACAACGAACCAATCTGCCAATTCTTGAATTAAATCCTCTTAAGTCTTGGAGTCTGGATGTTCATGTACAAAAAGAAAATATTACCGTAAGATAAAACATAGAGCCATCTTGTTTTTTTTTTCTTTTTCCCTTACTACATAGGACATTTAGGTTGGGTTTGGTTTATGGAATGTAAGGATTAGTGGCAATCTAGATAGTTAGGAATCAGATTCGTAAGTATGTGCTATCACTGGAAAAACAAAAACTCCGTTTCTCACTCTCTTTGGGTTTTTGTGTTATCAATCAAAGAGAAGAAGCAAGACTGAAACCAATCATCCCAATGCAGATATACAGACAGCACCAGCATACAAGATGGCAAAGGCTGTGATGCTCGAAGTTTTCGTAGATTGCAGGGGCTCGGAGCCCGGGAGTGATGAAGTCACAGGATCGATCTGAAGGTCGCGGAGGAGCATCGGCTGGAGAGCGGTGCAGCGGAGGAAGGAGCAGCTGGGTCGGGGAAGAAAGAGAGATGACGACGGTTGAGAGATGAGGAGAGGAGAGAATCTCTGTGTGAGGTTGGGGAAGAAGACGGAGAATGAGGAAAGAAAGAGGAGGGAGAAAAGAGGGCTGTGGCCGTCGTGAGAGTGGAGAGAGTGGAGACTGGGGTGAGACGGAGGGCTTTTGAGTGGGAAAATGATGGGCTATTAATCGGAATGTCTTGGTCCAATATGAACCCAGTCACCATGAGATCTTATTATTTTTTTTTCTTTTATTTTTTTGGTAAAATGGAAGAAGAAAAAAAGGCTTAAAAGCACAAAAACAACTACAAGAATAAATAAGAGTATATTTGGAATAAATTAATTTTAAAATTTTAAAAATTTTATTTATAATTCCATACATTATCATGTTTGACAAAATAGTAAATTATAATATTTTTTGCAAATGAATTCAACTTAGTTAGTTATAAATTTTGTCAAAATGAATAACAAAAATTTCATAGAATTTACAAATGAATCACACGAAATAAAAATTATTTTAAACAAAATATTCTCTCTCTTCCTCACCCTTTTCTCTTTTTTAAAATTTTCATTTATTTCATGTTTTAAACACAAGAATTCGATTAAATTTTACATTTTAAAATTAAAAAATAACTAAACAATATAAATCATTTTAATTCATTTCTAAATGAACTATTTCTTTAATTTATTTTTAAATAAACTATTTATTCAATTCACTTAAAATGAAATGACTTTTATTTTTATTTGGTTTGAAAATGTTTTAGAGGAGACAACAGCTTAACGTTTAAATGGTGATGGGCTTTTAACTGTGTTGTCTTGGCCCAATACGAACCCAATCTTGGTGAGATCTTATTATTTTCTTTTTAAAAAAATTTGGGTAAGATAGAAAAAGCACAAAAATAAAATTAAAAGTATGTTTAAAATAGATGAATTTCATAAATTTTAAAGATTTTATTTACAATTTCATACATTATCATGTTTAGACTTTTGAAAACCAATAAATCATAGAATTTATTTACAAATAAATTTAACTTAGCTACTCACAAATTCTGTCAAAATGAATATAATTTACAAATGAAATCGACAAAATGAAAAATAAAATATTATGTTGAATAAAATATTCTCTCTTTCTCCTTTGTCCCTCCCCCTCTCTCTCTCCCCCCTTTTAAATTCTTCATTCATTCCATGTTTAAAACATGGAAATTCAATTAAATTTTATAATTTAACGAAAAAAATTCAGATATAAAATTCATTTCAGTTCATTTATAAATGAACTATTTGTTCAATTCGTTTAAAAATAAAATGAATTTCATTTTCATTTGGTTCAAAATGAAACATAAAGAACCTTAGTCTTATGCTGAGTGACTAAGACGTTAGGAATGGAATTAATAGTAGATAACTAGCTAATTGAATAAAGCATTTACTAATTGTTAGTAGTTGGTTACTGTAGCTAATTAGTTAGTTAGAATATAATTACATGTTAGTCATTCTTGTATTCATTTTCTGTAGCCAATATAAAAACATTAGTGTAATAACATTTGGTATCAATGAAATAAAAAATTGACCTGTCTTTCTCAAAGCTTCGTCTTCGTCTATTTCCTCTCCCATTAAGAGTTGCACACCAGCTTACAATTAGTGGAAAACCATAACCTCTAAAATTGAGGTTCATAACAGACATGAAGTAGGAACAAAAACGAGAACGCGAGAACGTTTTGAAAGCGTTTATATTATATTATTATTTTATATAATTGAAGAAAAATAATTTAAAAAGAGTGACGAGCTTGAGCTGGCACTGGTGTAACAAGAAAGTGAAAAGGAAGGTTAAAAGAAATTCATTAAAATGGAGGTCAATCTTCTTTCATGGTAAGTTGGTATCAAAGTTTGACGACATCTTAGGGTCCTAAAAATGAAATAAAGAAGTGGGAGCCACTGGGCAGACAGCCAAGTCTTCCTCAGGATGATTAGCTGTTTCCTAAAGTGATCCCAATCTCCCAGAATTCCTTATTAGCTGTTTCATAAATGGCACTCACTCAGTCACTCCCTTTCTTTTTAGGCATTGCTCAATGCTCTTGCAAACCTGTTGTTTATCTTTATCTCTGCTTGCACACTTTCTTAGGTTTTCTTTCATTTTGCTCTCTTCTTTTTCTTGTTTTGCTCTTGATATTTACTTGGAGAATGTATAGGCAATTTTTTTTTACTTCTAATACATCTTTTTGCTGGGTTTTTTAATTAGGAAAACTTTGCAATGAGTTCGCCCTTTACATGTACCGGAGCTCATAACATTAAGGCCGCGTTTGGTTCGTATTGATAAAATCAGTTTTCTTAGAAATTTATATCATTTCATAAACTTTTTTAGATGATAGACTTAGCTTTCAATATATAGTGAATCCACTATACCCATGAAGCTCTTATTTGCATGGTTGCTTAGCTTCTTAAGCTGCACATTGTATTGCAATTTATCAATAAAAATAAATTTAAACTGATACAATTTTTGTAATTTATTTAAAAAATAAAGATAAATCACACATCATGAAAAAATATAACATGATATTAATTATTATTTACATATTTGAGATTTAGAATTAATTAATTTGACTATCAAGTGATTCAAATTTACATAACTAATTTAGAAGTAGATAAATCATACTAACGCCTCTTTGTGAGCTTCTATATTAATGGACTCCCCACAAGGACATTCGAGTTATCTCCTTTTTGCCCAGTATAATAGATGTAGTCGACTATTAAAAGTCTCTATTTGAATTATAAGTTCAAGAAACAGACATATAATCGATTATCCATTGATATAATAAAATACAGATAATTTATATCACTTATCTTTTCAAACCATCAAACGCATAATCAATTATTACTCGGTATAATCGACTACGATGGTTTTCAAACAAAAACTTTAACAGTTTATAAGACAGTTTTAAAAATATGTAATTCTCAATGCTCGTGCAAATAAAGTTGTCCACCTGACTTGTTTAGTTTGTAATTTTTAAAAAAGTAGATCTTGGATAATGGGTCTTGGTATATTTTTCTGCACTAAATTTTTTTTAATTTTATGCAAATCTTATTCTTATAAAAAAACCATTGCTTCTTTTTTCTTTCTATTAATGTTCATATTTGGAATACAATTACTTTTTTATCTTTCTATTTTTCATATTAATAATAAATTTTTGATGGCTACAATATAGGGAATTAAGGATGAACTATGGTTGTTTCGAATTGTTCAACGTAAAAGACCTTTTTATCACATCATCATCGCTATCTAAGGTATCATAGAAAAATATATTGAAGTATCAATCGTAGAAATATTTCCTTCGTCCTTAAGTGTAAGTTGATGATGAATTTTGATTGTAATAAAAGTTAAGATTGAGGTGGTCTCCGCTCTCCACTAGCTCTGCTTCTCTAATAGTTAGATAAATCCAAGCTGCCTGTGTCATTGGGGATTTTTAGCTGATCACATCCAAAATAGTTGCACTGATTCCGGTATTTCAGTTGAGTTTTTACTCATCGGTAAAGCTAAAGCAAAAATCAGCCCATGACACTTGTAGAGATGCAAAACGAGTTGATCGATTGGGTGTCATTGATGACGGATTAACGAATATGAATTAAAAATATTCGGTTAAAATTTGTTTGATTCTATCACAATGAAACGACTCGAATCTAAACACTAATAACGAAAAGAACGAATTTCAACTATCCCATCAAAAAATTTGATACTAGGATTTATTTCTATTTATCTCAAAGTTATATATCACATAAAAAAAATCATCTAGGATTTCAATTTACTTTAGCCTATCGTAACAAAACAATTCAAATCCAAACATTATTAATAAATAAAAAAATGAATATCAATCCCTCTTTAAAATTATTGGCATTGGAACTTATTCTCATTTATTTCAAGGTACGTACGTATCACATAAAAAAATAAAAATAAAAAAAGTCAGCTAAGATTTCATGTTGTTTAAAGAGAAAGATGGTGTTGGTGCTGACTCAGATGACTGTACCTTGTTCATCAAGATACTTCACTATCTTCAAAAAAGCCAAATTGGGCACCTAAGGTACGCAATTTAGGATACCTTTATATACTTTTCTCTTCAAGTCAAATTTTGAGTTAGTCTTTATTTGTTGTTTATGACTTAAAACCCGAAATTAAGCTAACCTATCATAATTTCACCCTTCCCTATGACGATCAATCTAAGTTAGGAAAGTAATTACTCTTAATCACAACTTGTGCAGATGGACCCAAAATTTACGTGGGCTGGACTTGGCATGGCCCAAGGTCTACGCTACTGTTGGTAAATTGGTAATACGCTCCCCTGATTGAACTCTAGATGGAAGGTCCGGTCCCTAGAATTTTGCCAAAAAAGGATGATTTAACATAAAAAAATTACAAAAAGAGGGTTGAGCAGCAGGGAGTCGGATTTGAAAAGAAAAATCTCCTTTTCATTATATAAACTATCTATGTCATTGTCTTCGATGTTTATGGGAATATTTTTTTGCTTTTTGTTTTCGTTCTCAATAGTGATTTTGATACCTAAATTTTAGTCTCCATCAATGTAGAGATTTTTTTTTGAGTTATTATTACTAAAAATATTTACATTTTGTTACGTGTTTCAATATCATCCCCTTACATTTTAAAAATGATTAATTTGTTTTTTTGTATTTTAAACATGTGTTCAATAAACTTTTTTAGTGATAATATCAACAAAATTAATATCGATACTTTGATCAAAATTGATACCAGCGTACAAAAAAATTTGACTACTTTTTTTATTTTATTTAATAGTGAAAAAACATTTGTGTGTATATCAATTCAACCGGAATTATCACTGAAAGAGTTTATTGGATACGTGTCTGAAATGCAATAGGTAAATTAATCGTTTTTAAAATGTAATGAAACATTGAAACACATAACTAATGTAAATGTGTTTGGTAATAATAATTTTTTTTTTGTTATTCGTTCTCGTCCCGATAAGAATTTTTGACAATTGAATATTCATCATCTCCTTCGTTTAACAAATCAAAAATTCTCCATTAGCTTTGTTATTTTTATTAAAAAAATTCAATTACATTTTATTTAAATAAAAACTTTCATTTTACAATATCATTAAATATAAGATAACCTACCATATAATTCATCAAAATTATAATACAAAATAAATATTCCATCAGCCTAAACATCAATCGAGATTGGGATTAGGTCTGCAAATTAGTAAGATGAAAGAGTGCTTTTTGGTCTCTATTTCTCTCTCCATCAATTTTTTTTTTATAAAAACCCATCTTTATTTTTGAGATGATAAAATTACTTTCAAATCCATCTATATTCTATTGAAAAATATCGAATCTTCGTCGAGGGCTTTTGTCGTACACAGTTGAGCTTGAGCTGGCACTGTTTTAACAAGAAAGTGAAAGTGGGGGTTAAAATTTAGAAAATAAAAGTTGTTAAAATCGAGGTCAGTCTTTCGTGGTAAGTTGTAACAAAGTTTGACGACCTCTTTAGGTCCTAAAAGTGAAATAAAGAAGTGGGAGCCACTGGCCAGACAGCCAAGTCTTCCTCAGGTTGATTTGCTGTTTCCTAAAGTGATATTTACAAGAAGAATGTAGAGCCATTTTCTTCTTCTTTTTTTTTGGTAATGAATGTCAGAAGAAAACTACTTAATCATCCTACGAAACTTGGTCCCAATGTATGGCCAAAACTTTTTACTATTATATCTTTTTGTTGGTTTTTTATTAGGAAAATTTTGCAATGCCTGCATGTACTGGAGCTCATAACATTTAAATGTGTTGAGGTTGAATTTACTAAATCAGAATCAAACCACTTTTTTTTTTTTTAAAAAGAAAAGTTAATAGTGGTTAATGTAACAATCAAAAACAAACCAAATCGATCGATTTGATTAATTTGATCTTGAATCGAAAACCAATTAAACCAATCAAAATTAATTAGTTCTCTCTTAATGGTGTTGATGTAAGCGGAAGCCTATAAAAGTAACAAGAACCACTTGGATTCAACTTAAAAGAGAAAGATACACTGGGATGTCACTCAATCGGGGAAGGTTAAATGTCACTCAACGAGATCAAACCATGCGTTTGATTTGTTTGAAATAATCACTCACTCCAAACAAAAACACTTACTAAGTAACTTTGGTTGAAACCAAATTGGTTTTGACTATCTTATGAGCTCTCGCTTGTATCACGTGTGAACCGATAAATCAAATAATTTATTATATTTTTTTATAAATAATTTAAAGTCTTTCTACAAATTAATCTACAATTTTATGAGGGTTTCAAATTTCATATTTTACTTGATATTTGGAAAGTTTGTTATTACTATGCTGGAAACTTGAGAAAAATCATTGGTTAAATAACACCATTAGTCTTTGTAGTGTGCTCCCTCTAACAATTGCTCTTTGGGATTTCAATTACGAGTAATAAGTCTCTCAACTATATTTTATTCAATTAACCCCCACCCCCACAAATTTCCATCATTCAGTTAGTGCTATTTTCACATAGGACAAAACAAATTAGCTGTCTAGCGATCAGTCCAGTTTTTGATATCCGTACGCACCAAAGCATATTGATAATACATTTTATTTTAGTTGTGAGAAAAAGTCTACAATTGAACTTTTGGTTCAAAATGTTTCATGGATTTGACATCTTGCCGATATTTTCACCAAAAGGCTTGTTTCCTCTCTGCTTCGTGCTTTGAGACTCAATTTTCACATGGTTGGAAATCACCTTTACAAGATACCTAAGTGGTAATCTTTCAAACACCCAAGTCTAGATTGACTCGTAGAAAGAAATACAGCAATCAAAAACAATAAAGAAAAGAAGACAAGCGATTTGTTATCGAGGTTCAGCAATAGCCTACGTCCCCGTGAGTTCCTCTGAACTCTCTGCACTAAATCAATGGTTCTTTACAATTACAGCAACTTTCTTCAAAAAGCCAAAGTTCTTGAAGAAACCAAAAAGAGAAGAAAGGAAGAAGATAAGAACTAACAATGCTCTATATCTAATCTAGACTTCTCTCTCTTTACAACCAGTCTCTCTACAATGAGTCTCTCTTGTATTTGGGTCTTTGCACTCTTACACAATTCTCTTTTGTATGTCACTTTTACAATTGATCTCAAATTATATCACAATGTTATTATGTTGAGAATGAAGCTAGATAACCCCTTATATAGTGCACCTACTTTTTGTCCAATCTTGAGAGTCAATCTCCACCCTTAGATCTTGATGATCACTTAACCATGGCCCTCCATCAATCCTAAGAGGTGTTGTGCGTTTTAAACTTGCATCCTTGCTGGGGAGTGAGGCACTGGTGAAGGAATGGTGAGGCGCACACTGATGCTGCCCTTCACATAGCAGTGCGCACTACTTTGCTTTGTTGTTTAGGGGTGTGCACACACACCCAAATGGATGCACACACATGTGTGCACTCCTTTAACTGGTGTATTTTAATCTTCCAACCTTGGTTTAGACTTTAACCATCTTTGAACCATGTTTAGACATGTTTAAACCTTATACAAATACCAACAATCTCTACCTTTGTCTACGTGTTTAAACCTGAACCATTGTGCAGAGAGCTTCAGGATCCAAACTCATCTTGAATCATCAGTTAACCAACTCCAATCCTAAGTAGTCCAAGGCAATGATTGAACTTACTTAGAGGTAGAATTTTAGTACCTAAATCCGCAGGATTTTCTTCCGTGGCTACCTTGTCCACATGGATGCATCATTTCGTAATATTTTCCCAAATGAAATGATACCGAACATCATGTGCTTTGTCCTCTCATGGAACACCGGATTCTTACACAAGTGCAATGCACTTTGACTATCCAAAAACACCACAACCTGCTCCTCTAGTACCTTCAACTCTTCCAGCAACCCTTTACACCACATAGTCTCCTTAATGGCCTCCGTAGCCGCTATGTACTCAGCCTCGGTTGTTCAGAGTGCTACCACTGGCTGTAACTGAGCCTTCCAACTTACATAACATCTGTTTAAGTTGAATAAGTAGGAGGTAATCGATCTCCTTTTATCCCGATCTGCTCTATAGTCCGAATCCGCAAAACCCTCAAGGCAGATCGACTTACCCTTTTTCTCATAAACCAGCCCTACTTCTAGGCTTCCCTTCAAGTACCTCAGCAACCACTTCATCCCAAGCCAATGCTCCTTTCCGGGATTACTCATAAACCTACTGATAACATTTATTGCATGAGCAATGTCAGGTCTAGTGATAACTATTGTGAACATAACAAGACCACCCGCACTAGAGTAGGGGACTTTTTCCATTTTCTTTTTCTCCATTTCTGATCTAGGATATTGATCGCTGGAGAACTTGAAATGACCAGCAAGGGGAACCTTCACTGGTTTGCTATCTTCCATAGAGAATTTAGATATCATCTTCTCTATGTAGGAAGTTTGAGAGATCTTCAATCTGTTTCTCTCCCTTTCCTGGATGATACACATCCCAAGGATCTTTTGTGCATGGCTAAGATCCTTCATCTCAAACTCCTCACTGAGTTGAGCCTTCAATTTCCTTATCCTTTCTATGCTGCTCCCAACCAGCAACATGTCATCAATATAGATGAGGATGATCATCACTTCTTCAACCTTCTGCCCCTTACAATACAAACACAAATCATAGTAACTCCTCATGAAACCCAAGCTGATTACAAAGAAATCAAACTTCTTATTCCATTGCCGAGGTGATTGCTTCAGGCCATAGAGAGATTTCTTCAATTTGCACATCAACTCTCTCTGTCTTCCTTCCTCATAGCCTTCAGGTTGCCTCATGAAAATGATCTCATCGAGCTCTCCATGTAAGAATGTTGTCTTCACATCCATTTGCTCGATTTCCCAATCAAATTGGATCACCAATGCTAACACTACCCGTATTGTCTTGTACTTCACAACCGGTGAGAAGATTTCGGTGAAATCTATGACTTCTTTTTGTGTGAACCCCTTCGCCACTAGCCTAGCTTTATATCGAACTTCATCCCCTAGAATATTTCCTTATTTGATCTTGTAGAGCTATCTACAATCCACAACTCTCTGTTTTTCTAGTTTGGGCACCAACTCCTGAGAGTTGTTATTCATCAAAGAATCTATTTCTTCCTCCATAGCCAGCTGCCACTTTGACGAATCCTTACACTCCATAGCATCCGTGTAAGTTTCTGGTTAAACTTCTCCTTCTATCCAAGGAGCTGCTACATTAGCATCTGCAAACCTATATCTCAAAGGTGGTCTAGCCACCATCATTTCCCCGTCTCTTGTGAGCTGGTAGTCATTATGACTTGCTACATCAACCTCTTCTTGTTCAGCCTCTTCTTGAGTTTCTTGAGCATGGCCTTCATTCAAGGGCTCTACCTAGTCTGAACCTTCTTGCCTTCCTTGCTCTACCTGAACCGAACTCTCCTTGATGCAATGTTCTACAACTTCTGGACTAGTTTGCTCACTAGCCCCTACAGGGTTAGTTTTCTCCAAGTAGGGAAATAACAATTCATTAAAAATAGCATCCCTACTTATAATGAGTTTCATGCCTTTCTTTTCTAAGAACCACAACCTATGTCCCTTAACCCCATCACCATATCCTAGAAATACACATTTTCTAGATTTTATGCTAAGTTTATCCTCCTTTTAATATGCATATGCAGCACACCCAAAAGTCTTAAGGTTGCTTAATTCAGGGGGTTTCCCACTCCACATCTCCATGGGAGTCTTGAGCTCTAAAGCTCTAGAGGGTGATCTATTTACCAAGTATGTAGCTGTAGCAACAGCTTCTCCCTAAAAATATTTTGGTAAACTAGATCTTATTAACATGCACCTAACCTTTTCCGTAAGGGTTCAATTCATCCTCTCAGCAACTCCATTTTGCTGAGGTGTTTTTACAACCGTTCTATGTCTTAGAATGCCATTTAATTCACAGAATTTATCAAAATCCTTATTGCAAAATTCTAAGCCATTATCAGTTCGTAAAGCCTTAACTACTCTACTCGTTTGAGTTTCCAGCAGCTTCTTCCACATAACAAATTTATTCAATGCATCTGATTTATTTCTAAGCAAATAAACCCACACTCTTCTTGAATAATCATCAATTAAAGATAGAAAGTAAAAGTTACCTCCCTGTGTTGGTGTTCTTGCTGGTCCCTAAAGGTCCGAATGAATGTAGTCAAGAGTCCTCTTAGACTTGTGCATTCCGGTGTTGAAGCTGACCCGATGTTGCTTCCCAAGAATACAACTCTCACAGAAATCCAGTTTCTCTGTGTTGTCTTCTCCAAGTAGACCATCCTTGCTAAGAACTTGCAGGCTCTTTTCGCTCATGTGTCCTAAGCGAGTGTGCTAAAGGGCTGCCCTATCCATCTCAGCCATCAAGCTTGCTGCTTGATCATTGATTTCTGTCTCTCCGATCATCTCATAGAGTCCATTATTTCTTGCTGCTTTGATCACTACCAAAGATCCCTTGGCCACCTTGATCTTTCCTCCATCTACTTTGCATGTATACCCCATGGAATCCAACTGCCCCAATGAGATCAAATTTCTCTTTAAATCTGGAAGATACCTCACATTTTGCAGCAGCCTTGTGACTCCATCAAACATCCTCAATTGGATGTCTCCAATACCCCTCACTGGGCAAAAATTGTCATTCCCCAAAAAGACCTTTCTATCATTGATCTCCTTAAAATTCTTGAACCATTCCTTGTGAGGGTACATGTGATAAGTGCACCCGGAATCCAGAATCCACTTTTTGCTGTCTTGCCTCCTGCTCACATTTAAGCACACAACAAGAACATCATCTTGCAATTCTCCTTTGGCAACTGAAGCCTTTTCATTGTTGGTGTGGCTTCTTATTTCATCCTACATCTTCTTCTTGCAATCTTTTCTGAAATGGCCTTCCTTGTTGCAATAGAAGCACCTCTTTCCAAATCTTGATTTGGAATGTGCTCTCCCATGGCTTTGTCATCTACCTCTTGATTTCTCTCGGTAGTTTCCATGGTTTCTACTGTCATTCTAAGTTGCTAGCCTTCCTCTTACGAACATCCCATCTCCACTTGATGTCTCATTCATCTTGTCTTTGAAGTCATGTGCCCTTATGGCATTGATCACAATCTCTTTAGTTAAAGTATCCCTTCCATACTCAATAGCATTAATCAAATTATCAAAGCAATCAGGAAGAGAATTTAACAAAATGACATCCAATTGTTCATCCGGGAATTTAATACTACAACTAGCTAAATCTTGAACTAGTTTATTAAAGACATCAAGATTATCTTGCAACTTTTTACTAGGATCCATTTTAAAAGCAAATATTCTTTTAAGAAGATAAATCTTGTTAGTGAGAGTTTTGGTAAGAAACAACTCATCTAGTTTCTTTCATATGACAGTCGGATCTTCCGAGTCTCCGCACTCCCTTGTGACGCTATCCGACATATGCAAGAAAATGGTGCTGTAAGCCATCTTCTTCATCTCAACCAGCTGGTCCTCCGTGACACTTGCTGAAAAAGCATCATCTTCTCCAATAGCCAAGTCCACTTTCTGTTACATTAGAACCGCCTTGATCTTCCGCTTCCAAAGGGAAAAATCTCCCTTTCCATCAAACTTCTCAACCACGAAATTTGAAGTCATCTTTGCGGACAAGATCCCAGATTTATGCAATACCTACAAATGTTTTCTTCAACCTCAAGAACACGATCGAAGATGGATCTTAACACCGTTCTTGAATCACCCTCAAGAACACGATCTGATCTTGATCTTTACTCCGTTCTTGAATCACCCAAGAAGTTGATCTTTGATTCTTGGAGTCTTGACTCCGTAACCTTCTTGTTCTTGCTCCGATACCCAGCTGTGCAAGCTCTGATACCACTGTTGGAAATCACCTTCACAAGATACCCATGTGGTGATCTTCCAAACATCCAAGTCTAGAATGACTTATAGAAAGAAATACAACAATCAAAAGCAAGAAAGAAAAGAAGACAAGCGATTTGTTATCGAGGGTCGGCAATAGCCTACGTCCCCGTGAGTTCCTCTGACCTCTCTGCACTAAATCAATGGTTCTTTATAGTTACAGCAACCCTCTTCAAGAAGCTCAAGTTCTTGAAGAAACCAAAAAGAGAAGAAAGGAAGAAGATAAGAACTAACAATGCTCTCTATCTAATCTAGACTTCTCTCTCTTTACAACCAACCTCTCTACAATGAGTCCCTCTTGTGTTTGTGTTTTTGCACTTCTTACACAATTCTCTCTTATATGTCACTCTTTACAATTGATCTCAAATTATATCACAATGTTATTATGTTGAAAATGAAGCTAGGTAACCCCTTATATAGTGCACCTACTTCTTGTCCAATCTTGAGAGTCAATCTCCACCCTTAGATCTTGATGACCACTTAACCATGGCCCTCCATCAATCCTAAGTGGTGCTGTGAGTATTAACCTTGTATCCACGCACCTAAGAAGAGGTTTAAACAAGCTGTCCATGTGTGCATTAGTTTGCCTAGCGCCTAGGCGCTGAACAGGGGGCGGTGAGGCGCTAGGCAAAACTACTTTGCACCATATTTTGGGTGGTATGGTGCTGGTGGAGGGGCGGTGCAGCGCTTCCCTTCTTCATACTGCATCCTTGCTGGGTGGTGAGGCGCTGGTGAAGGAGCGGTTAGGCGCACACTGATGTTGCCCTTCACACAGCGGTACGCACTACTTTGTTTTGTTGTTTAGGGGTGTGCACACACACCCAAATGGATGCACACACATGTGTGCACTCCTTTAACATGCTGTATTTTAATCTTCCAACCTTGGTTTAGACTTTAACCATCTTTGAACCATGTTTAGATATGTTTAAACCTTAGACAAATACCAACACACGTGATTCATCCACGTTCACCCTGCAGGAGTGCAGGAGTATGTGTATGTAAATAAATCTTTTGTTACTTTGTACTTCTTAAATAGTGTTATAGTCTTTGTAAACTTGTGTCAATGTATATAATAAGATATAAAGGTTTAGCTTTCTAGCAATCAATCTGGTTTTTGATACTCGAATGTATTGAGCATATTGAAATTAATTTTTATTTTGTTCGTAAAAAATGTCTTAATTAAGATTGTGGTTCTATATGTTTTTGACGACTCGACAGGGAATTACCCATATTTTCACTACAACTCATGTTTTCTCTCTGTTTCTTTCTTTCAGACTCCATTTTCACGTAGTTCCCTCCATATTCAGCTTGTAGGGGTGGAGGGGATGGTTAAATTATTATTATCATATTACAAGTGTAACATTATTTATAAAATTTAAACCGTTAGAACGCGTTCGGTTGGGAGACTATGGTGTGATTAAATTGTTTTAATTTCGTATAAACAATTAATCTCATGTTTGGTTGAGGGGATTCACTATTTATATGGGATTTTGTGTTGATTTTTACATATGATTTTTCTAAGTTTGTTCTAATATTTGTAAGTGATTTTGTGTTGATTATTAAATTTTCTGTTACATTTGGGTTTGTGTTGATTATTAAATTTTGTTTAATTTTTGCATAAGGGAGGAAAAGGGTAATCAGTTTGGAAAGTACTGAGGAGATTCTCTTCTCCTCACTGTTAAAAAAAAAACTCCCAAGCAAAAATATCATACCCAAATCTTTTTTTTTTCTTTCCCCTCTTTCATATGTCATGATGGTCAGAGGAATGTTGTTCCTCATTGCTCTTATCACAAGTCGCAATGTGAGCCACTAGTAATAATGATTGTTTTTAAAACATACATATACGGCTCTGATCTCCAAAATAATAATGGTAGATTTACATGGCCAACGTGTTCTTACATCATTAGCACCCAATCCAAAAGGATAAAAACAAAAGAGGGGAAAAATCTCCCAAGATATATATAAAGAGTGCTATATTTACAACAAACAGTTTTCTGCTCCAGTTTTGACATTTACCCTTCGAAAAAATTCACTATACATGTGAAGCATTTCTTAAAAGCATGACAGTAATATTTGTGGCTTTAAAAGTGAAGACATTGAATTGAAGCGTTTTATTTTAATAAAATGAACGTAAACGTAAAATATTTTAAAATATTTTAAAATTTTAATAAAATAATAAATAATTGATTAAACGTTGCCGATGGGGAAGTAGTCTCGCGTGATGCTTGGGACTGATTTCTTGTTGCTCAATCAACTAAGTTTGCTAAGGTGATGGATCCATTTTTGGCAGAGCTTACTGATAGGGAAGGATTCAAACCTGCACGACAGATGGGCTTTGATTAAGTTCAATTTGAGTAGGACAGTCTTTGACTAATTCAAGCAATTTCTAGTTTTGCTCTTTCTTTGTCAGATTGGAAGGTTCTTTAAAGGTTCTGGCTTCTAAATTTCAGTTATGTTCATTTACTTTTACTCTAGACTCGTCAACGACGTTGCCTATTTGTGTGCTGGGCACAAGCTAGATGTAACAAACACGATTTTGAATGGTTTCCCTCTCCAGCTTCTTTCTTCTCAGCTTCTGTTGGATGCTGGTGATTAAATAATATTTTTTCTGTTTAAGGGTTCTTTAAAAAAAACGTAATTGATTAAAATGATATAATAATTAAAATTTAAATAAATTAATTTTTAACAAACACGATATTAATTCTATAAAATATATAAATTATAATTATAATTATAATTTTATAAATATTTATATATATAAATTTAGATTTTATAGTTTTTTTATTTTTAAAAGTTTTTAAAAAATTGAACGGAATGTACGTCCGATCACTAAGACGAAACCTAAAATTTTAGGCTGAGAGGTGACGCGTTCAAAAAAACACATCAACTTTATTACATTAATAATTACAAGATTATAAATAGATAAAAATATCTTTATTACAAAAAAGTGAAAACCAACTTATAATAATTAGTTATCATGTTATCCTCTTGCCGCAAATAATGATGCTATGCGATTTGTAGTGTTTGTTGTGACATATGCTATCATATCCTCCAAAAAGTTAGAGAGATGATGTTATTTTGAGAAGCTGAAAACATATTGTAAGTTACAAGTTCAAATATGGTTATATGATAAGCCACTAGGTAAGAAATTTCATGATTTTTTTTTATTCGAAGTTTTGGCCTAAAAGTCCAAAAAAGATATAGATTTATGTTCTTTTTCCGATAAGAGTTGAGCAAAATGCGACGAATTATTCTGTCACTAGCATCTCAATGACCTCCGCGTCAAGACATTGAATAATTTGTCTATGCATGCTATAAGTAAGGGTGGACTCCATTAAATCATGTTCGAATATTATAATTAAAAATGGACTCGAGTGAATCGAATCCGAATATTAAAGTGTTCGAGTTCGATTCGATTTAAAATACAGAAATTCGAATTGAGTTTAAAAATTTAAGTCGAATTTGATAAATTGTTTGCTAGCTCGAGCTCAATAACAAATGAGCCTATTTGAATCCGAGCTCGAGCTTAAAAGTTGAGTTCGAATTCGATAAACTTTCTGTTAGCTCAAGCTCGATAATAAATGAGTCTATTCGAGTCCGAGCTAGAGCTTAAAAGTTGGGTTCGAGTTTAATAAATTTTCTACTAACTCGAGCTCGATAACAAATAAGCATATTCGAGTCCAAGCTTGAGCTTAAAAGTTTGGCTCGAATTCGATAAATTTTCTACTAGCTCAAACTCGATAACAAATGAGTCTATTCGAGACCGAGACCGAGCTCGAGAATGAACCTGAATGTTGGATTGTCCATTCGAGATCGAGCTCAAACCTAAACTCCAATTTTAATAAATAAAAATATAAATATTGGCTCGAGCTCGATAATACCTTATTGAATTATTCAAGAGCCTATTGAGCCGAACCTTAAGGTATTCAAGCTCGGCTCGATAAGCTAATTAAACCTAATTTTCAGGCTCAAGCTTGATTGAGTCGAGATTTGACCGAGGTTTGACTGAACTCGATCTCGAATAGCTTGGTTCGAGTCCACCCCTAACAATAATCTATCTTATTGACATCAAAATAAATAAATAAATAATAGTTGAATTATATTGAGTATAATTGAGTTACTAATTATCTAAGAAATTTAACTTTATGAAAAATGACCCAATTAATTTTTTATACTTTTAACACGTCTTCTCATGTGCAAATCGACTGAACGATTAACGGTTTTGCACATGAAATCCAAATGTAAAAAACATGAATATTAAAAACAAAAAATTGAGCAAAATATTAAATAAAAAAGATAAAATTATTTATATAGAGTAGCTAATAATCGAAATTAATCTTGTCAAACTAACCATCGAATTATATTTCTAATGATAATGATCTCATTAGAGGTTCTAATACTTTTGGTTTATGGACGATGATTCAATAAAAAATAAAAAATAAATAAGCATTATAAAAAATTAAGCTTAATTGTAAAATCCCCCGTAACTTTAGAGGTAAGTAGCAATTTGTCCATTGAGTTTTCAAAATGGTTAATTTAATTCTTAACTTTGTCAGTTTAAAGCAATTCAATCTATTGTTCTAATTTCGGTCAAATTTCAACAAAAATATTATCAAAAAATTTAATACATTTGCTAACTCACCTCGTCAGATGGTTAAGATTATCGAAAAGCTTAATATATTTCTCATCTGACGTGGTAAGTTAACAAATATATTAAAATTTTCGATAATTTTTCAATCGAAATTTGACAGGAATTAAATCAATAAGTCGAATTGCTCCAAATTGACAAGGTCGTAGATTAAATTATCAATTTTAAAAAATTCAATGGATAAATGACTACTTAACCCTATACTAATGAAGAATTTTGCAATTAAACCAAAAAAACTTATTAATGGATGATGATGAAAATAATTTAATGATGCAGTTGAGCTGGAGAGTAGTGCGATTCGCCTCATCAAGTATGTCATGTTTGGTTCTAATATTCCATTATGTTTTTTATTTATAAATAAATAAACAAGGTCAACTTGAATTCTTAATGCATACAAGTGAGTTCATAAAGATCAATCTTGTACCTTTATATTTTCTTGGTTAAATTGTAAATTCGGAATTTTTTTCAAAGGGATCAATTATAATTTGGTTCCTGAATTTAGAAAAAATAATAATTGAGTTTTTAATTTTAAAAAAATTACAATTGAATTATTTTGATCATTTGATCAAAGCAAATGGTTAAACTCAATAAAAGGTAATTTTTATTTTCCTTGGTTTTAAAATTTAAAATTAGTCAGATTATTGTCTAATTTAAAAGTTTAACTTAAGATTACTGTCTAATTTAACTATTTAACTTAATCAAAATTGACAAAAAATACTCAATTATAACCATTTTCTCTAAGTTAAAGGACTTAATTGCTGCTTTTCCAAGTTCATAGACTAAGCTGTAACTGTCCCTAAGAAAAAGACCAAATTTACATTTTAGCCTATTTTTTTTTATCAAAATAAACATATCACGAATATCAAGTTTATTTTTTAAAATTATAATTATGTACCCTATAAAAAATTGAATCCCTTAAAAAGTACGCAAGTTCATCCTTTTTAAGTTAAATTTTTTGGCTCCATCTCTGTTGGTAAGGGTACCAATAGTAGATGAACGAAGAAGAGTGCAGCTTCTTTTACTTTTTTACCCTTTGAAAAAAAATGCAATGAAAATTTATTTTTTTAAGCTCACAAATTTATGAAATTAATGGTTATTGGTAATTATATAAATTAATTCAATTGCATTCTTTTTTCAGAAGAAATAAAATGAAAGTTGTACTCAACAATAACATTGGGAAAAAACAAATTTATCATTGATGCTTCACAATTGGGTCAAATCGAGAAAGTGTCAATATGTCCATGAGTTTTATTTTTCATAAGAATGGATTCGAGCCGAATTAAGCCCGGATACTAAGATATTCTAGCTCGGCTCGACCTTAAATGAACAAACTCGAACTCGATAACAAGCGAGTTTATTCAAATCCGAGTTAGAGCTCGTGTTAAGCTTTGGATTTCTCATTCGAGCTCGAGCTTGAATTATAATTTTAATAAATAAAATACTAAATAAATATTGGTTTGAGCTCGAAGTCGATTTGATTTGAGCTTGATAATATTTTATCAAACTGTTCGAAAACATTTCGAGTTGAATCTTGAGGTATTCAAGCTCGGCTCGATAAGCTATTCGAGTCTAATTTTCAAGCTCGAGCTCATCTCGAGTTCGATCGAATCGAGTTTTAACCGATCTCGAGTTCGAATAGCCCGATAAAATCTCGACTCGATTTCAACCCTAATTTTTCAGGTAAATTGGACATTCCATCTAATTGAACCGTCAAGAGACACGTAAAAAATATGTCAAACTCTTATTTTTTAAGTCAATTTACCTTTGAATTTTATTTTTCATGTCAATTTACTTTTGTTTGTGAGTTTTGATATGTTTTTCATGTGTTTTTTAATGATTTTATTGGATAGAATAATCAATTGACATGAAAAATAAAACTTATAAACAAATCAACACTATATCAAAACTTAAAATCAAATTGATATAATTATTAAAGACATTGATAATAAATTTGTTTACTCTCATTATTTGGTACTGAATATTTTACTCCGTGACTAAATAAATAAATAATCATTTTAAATTAAGTCAAAACATTATATGTAACTATTTGTTTGTTAAATGAGTTGATACGCAACCTCCACTTAAAATATCGTTTTTCTATAAAAAAAAAAAATCTCATATAAATTTGCTTAAAATGGTTAAAAGTCCAACATGACTTTGGTACATAAGCATCATCAATTCATCAGCCATGACATGAAACAGTTCTTCCCGTTTGCGTGTGGGACCCTTTTCTTTTACAAAAGGCTACAAGGGTTGCAATCCTAGGCTAGAAAAATTCTATCTCCATAGACTTAAGATTAGATCACCTCAATCTATCAAGTTTACCTAAGATTATATCACTAAAAATCATATCATTTTGACCAAAACTCCCATATAATTTCCATTTTCTTATGTTAACGTCTATTATATTCATAGAATGTTACTTTTATGAAGGAACGGAAGTCTGGAGTACATGACACCCAAATCTGTAATGGGTTTTTTTTTAGAAGTGTTTTAATATTAAATTTAAGTTTTCATCGCACAGAATGTTAAGTAGTTTTTAATTTTACCTTTGATATAAGTGTGATAGAGACTATTCTATATTCATCCTGTGTAATGGACCAAATGTTTCCTGACTAGCATATAGAGTAACCTATGATTATCTAATTATTTTTTTTTTTAAAAATTCGGTAACATATTTGGTCTGCTAGCTTTCTTTAGAGGTTGCTTGCAAGCTTGCCTTAGCTTACAATTGCCGCATTATGCAATTAAACAATATATTTTTTACACTACCTTCCCAATTTAATTGACCTCATGATCTAAGAAATCCTTCCCAATTTTAGATGATCTTGGATAATGGTGAATCTGTTATGGATGTCCTAGTTTGATGATTAATTCATGGTTAGTTTAATTATTTTATGAAAATTTAATCAATATAATAAATTAATTAACGATTGATGCAGGGTATTTTAGGGATAGTATTTTGATCCGAAAAATTGGGGTATCGTCTTGCTAGACTTTGATCGGGCCAAAAATAGACACCCCGTTTGGGGTATGGAGACACAGATGGAGGAGATTTTGCCTTTGAAGTCAGTCTTTAGGCGGGAACAGGAATGGGATTAGAGGAATAGCACACTCCATACCGTTTGAAATTAAATATTTGCTCTTAATATTTAGTTTATTTTTAATCTAAGTATTTAGTCCATAAAATCTCATTTTTTATGCCTTTTTAGATGAGAAGATAACCAAATAATAAGAGAGACGTGAAAATCATTTTCTCTCTACTTATTAGGGTATTGAAATAAAAAGTTATTATTTATGAAAAGCATTGATGGTATCGTGACATTTTTTTTAATTCTAATGCTTTGGCATAGAATTTCATCTTTACTCAAAAAAGATTACCTATTTTTTTTAATGAATAGAGGATTGTTGAAGTATTTACAAAAAATGTTGCCAAAAAAATTGTTTTAGTATATAATCAAAAGTATTTTAGTATGTGAAGATTAGGGTACGATGCTAACTTACACTGTAGTAAGTTAACATTTCTCTCACTATCTCTCTCCCTCCCTTTCTATATATATATATATATATATATATATAGAGAGAGAGAGAGAGAGAGAGAGAGAGAGACAGAGAGAGGGGCTTAATCCCAAGTAACTTAGCCCCCAATCCCATATTTGTTTGGCAATTAGGTTGGGATTAACACTTTTTAGGAAAATTAAATCCTCCATAATTTTCACCATTGTTATTATTATTATTATTATAGATCTAAATCGTTGATATTAATCAACGGTATAAATTTATCTAAGTATATCTAAGCAACTACTATGATCTTTAGTCACAGATCAACAGTTAGATGTAATACAAAACCTTAACTAGACGGTTAAAATTAGAGGAAAATTTTATCATCTTACTCATTGTTTTACTTAAATACTAGCGTTAATGATGTCAACCAAAATTGGATTCAGATGGAATAAACTTAAAGTCTCATTTGGCTTATCAATAGAAATGATTTGTGGCAAAACAATAGTAGAGTTATAAACTGTTTAGTGTTTGGTAAAGCAACAGTAAAAATAATTTTTTGTGAGATAAATTCAAGCTATTCTTTATCTAAAACTCTTTGTCTCTATCTCTCCCTAAAAGCTTTGGTGAATTAAGTTATATTTAAACGGTCAAGTACACTGACTTGAGTGTGAAAGAGTTCTCCTCAAGATTCAACTCCGGACCTTCACCAAGTGTCATTCATGTTCTAGATAGATAACCTCGCACGCCTTGTTCTCGCATATGCCCGCCTTCACCCCTTTCGATCCTCCGTCTCTTTTTGAGCATCTACACATCTTCTATGAGAAAAAAATAGAAATGTGTCCAATTTCATTAAAATGGGAGTGGAGTTGACATAGGGTATAACATTAAACAAAGCTAAGGGTATGTGGATTTAAATGTTGCAGTTGAAAGTTCAAGGAACAATTTGAATTTTGATTCAAATTTTGGGGACCAATAATGTAATTTAGCGTAATTTTGAGTTGTTTAATCGTATGTATAGGCAATAAAAACCTAAGGATCAACAACCGGAGCCCATAGGTCCAATAGACCTTTTTTGAATAAAAAAACAATTATTAGGGCGAGTTAGTTGTTTTCTATACCATAAAACCTAAACTCAAATTATAAAAATATGATATCACATAAGAGTTAATTACTTCTAAGTTTAATTCAAAGGGAGATATATAATATAAAAAAAGTAAATTATATTTTTAGTTTGTCTCGTATTTTTATTGGATCTCTAGAGTTTAAAACGCTCATATTGAGTCATTTAAGTTTGGTATCCGTTTCAATTAGATCTTTCACCCAAATGATTTGTTTTATTTACTAGTGATTCAAATGTGTACACTATGTGCATGAAAGTTCTCAAGTCAAGAGTCACTCAACTTTATTTGGATCACAGGATTGTGGTTGATGTAATTGAATATCAATTAAATTAAGTTGATGAAAATGTGAGGATAACAAATAGTGTGATTGAACTATTTGAATTTGATGAAATTATTATTGACCATGCTGTTAAACTTGACGTGAATGAACATGCTGTGAATGAGATTACTGTATCATTTGAGTGAAACACTTGATTTAAACTGATATCAAACTTAAAATACCCAATAAAAAAGACAAATTAAGAAGACTAACTTAATCAATAGTTTTGCCCCAATTTAAATCTGATTTTTCATTTCAATATGAATATCTTTTATTTAGTACCAACAGTGCTCCTCAATCCTCACACACTAAAAATAAATTGATCTCAAGTCTTTCATATCCCACCTCAGTGGTTTAAACTTTGGGCTTCTGTTAGTGTGAAAAGGATTCAGCTTTGTTCTTTCTCGTATCCAATATTCCACGAGGGTTTCTTTTTTCCCTACTTTTCATCCTTCCTGCAATCATTTTCAATTTTACCCTCCCAACAACCATTTCAGTTGTAGGAGAACAAACCAAAACCCCACCATATGAAAGATAAGAGAGAGAAAGGGCATTAGTAATTTAATAAGAAGTCATGAGTCTTGTTTGATTAAGACGATATCTAAATATATAATTTGGACAAGTTTTTAACAATTTAAAGTTGCTTAAGTGACAAGTTTTATAAGTTGGTCATCCCATTTATCAAAAGAAGTTGATTTTCATAAGTTGGATTGATGAGTAAAAGGTTGTTTGATTATTTCTCAAAATTACATAATATAAAATGCAAGAAAACCCTCATGAGACCAAGCATTAGGGTTATTGCGGTGAGTCAAAAGTGATCGTTTGGGAACTTTATTGGTAATGTTAATTGAGTATGTATGTACGTTATTAATGAAGTTAGTAAAAATTACCAATCAAGTTTCCACTCAATACAAAAATCATTTTGTACGCCCGATACAATAAAAAATCTATCATATTTAATCATTATCCCAACAATGACATCGTGCGATCGCGATCTAGTGATCAAAGTAGAGAGGGAAAAAAAGAATAGAGAAAGACGGAAAGAGAAAGAAGAATAATTAATGAGATTGTTTTATTTAATTTTATTTTGTGAATAAAGAATATTATTTTCATTTTTAAAAAAGTGACTAAGTTTTATGTGAAAATTTTTTTAATTCAAATTTGATATTAATTTTATTCATATATTGTTATTATTAATAATAGTATACTTATTAATATTCAACTCTTTGTACTACTTATTCAATAATAATTTATTTATATATCAATAAATATTAAATGGTTATATTACTCATTAATAATTTAAAATATTTAATTAACCTTTAACATTGGCTAATTTATTTTATATGTATTTTCTTATATTTATCACTAAATTTTAAAATTATTAATATATATTATAAATTCAATAATTCAATAATTATTTAAGGAAAATTAGGTTGAAAAAATATATATTATAAGAAGTTGGCTTTTGTCAGTTGCTAGAACTATTCGGTATCTTCTCCTACATTCAAACTTTACAGCAGTGCATGAGCGCCGCCTGGCATATTTCCACTCTCCTTGCTAACACGCGCCAAATATATCCTGGTTTCTCCGTTACGCGAATAGGCGCGTGGTAAGTGGGGTCGAGTGTGTTGGTCACTTTTCCGCCTAGTTGTAGATTTTTTATTAGAAAAAGTGAAGAATGAATGCGTAACCCGTGGGTGTTTAGCCTGAGTTGCGGCTAAGACTACGTTTGTCTAGGGCGGAAGTTTTGGACAAACGTGATTATAAATTATAAATTTATTTCTTTCTTTTTTTATCCGTTATATCTTTTAACTTCTCTTAAAACGGCGTTTTTGAAATCGGCTTCCAAATTTGGACGGCGAAACTGGATTTGACTAGTTTGAAAGAGGTTTAAATAAATTTTATTTAAATTTATTTATTTTTTTTATATAAATTTTTTTAAAATAAATTGATTTAAATGAACAAATGATGGTTAAAGGAAAATTACCACGGTTTAACCAATAAGAGCTTCACATAGATAATTGACCTATTTTGGTATTAAAAGAAAAATTGAAATACTTTTATTGGTAAAGAAAAATAATCCTACATCAGAAGTTACGAGATGTGTGATGCCATTGACTCTCACACTGTTAATAGTAACGAAAAATAGTGATAAGGTCATGAAATACAATAAAAATACTTGATGACTTAAAAACGATTTATCATGTTTTATTAGATATATTTTTTTATAAAATAATATGCTTATTAATAAAAAAATCATATTTAATGATAAAAAGTATCATAAATTATAATAGGCTTATCATTGAATATAATTTTTTATTATTAAATATATAATTTTATTTTTTAAAAAATAAAAATAAAATCCAAAAGGAAACATTACGCATCGATATAAAAATAAAATCCAAAAGGAAACATTACGCATCGATATAAAAATAAAATCCAAAAGGAAACATTACGCATCGCTTTTGAATTATACACCATGCACCGCTGACCGCTCTGCCTCTATGGAAATTTCTTATCGTCCCACAGATTGAAAACCTAACCAATACGGCAATAAGTCAATAACCGTAAGACTGTCTAAAGAGTGAAAAAGGGGTCTGAACAATCCTTCAATTTCATTTCTTTCCTTTCCAAAAAAATCTCCCAAACAAGGAAAGATCATAAAACGTAATCAGATTTTTCATTCCATTTTATTATTTTCATCCAAACATGCCTCTCACATTCCCAGCTGGAACCAATCAGTAAACAAGCTGTCAAACCACCTGACCGTACACAGTTTTATTTCCCTCGTTAAACCCACTCGGCTCTCCTGTTCTTCCTACCTTCAAACATTACACTTATCATAATGTAATGGGAATCTTGAGGCTGTATCCTTAAACCATCAACATGGAATATTGAACTCTTTGAACTATCATTTTTTTAAATAATAAATTAATAGTAATCGATTTTTTAATAAAAAATTAATGAAAAATAACAAATGAAGATTTTTTTTTTGATTACTATGTATGTTTGTGAAAAAATTAAACTTAAGCAAATCATTGAATTGAGTAATTTTTTTTTTTTTAAGTTGATTATTATTAATTTATATTTTAAAAAATATTTTCATCAGATTAATAATTCAAAAATCTACAATAAAATAAACCCTAATTAAAAATTGAAACTTACATAGATAACGCATCTATTATAAATTAGTTTTACAGAATTATCAAAAGGATAAAAAAAAACAGAATCAACAAAAAATACATTAAATTAAATTAAATAAAATAGGAAATAAATAGTAGTGGTACTTAATTGGCTAGTAGCAAACCAGGTGTGGACTACCTATAAGAGTATCAACTTGCACCACATCAACCCCCCCTTCTCCCCTCTCTCTCTCTCTCTCCCTCTCTCTCTGCTTTGAAAAAGCACCAAAACCCACTCTCACCACCACCACCACCACCACCACCACCATGGACCCACCACCTCCAGCACCAGCACCAGCGCCAGCTTCAGCGCCGACGCCACCACTCACCACAACCACCAACGTAACAGCACCCACCATCCATCAACACATGAACTCCTACCCAGACTCCATCGACTCCTCCCCTCGCTCCCGCAACACCGATTCCTGGGACGATCCTCCTATTCAGACGGCCTCCGTCCCTTCTTCCAAGCTCCGCCTCATGTGCAGTTACGGTGGCCACATCGTTCCCCGCCCCCACGATAAGTCCCTCTGTTACGTCGGCGGCGACACTCGCATCGTGGTCGTCGATCGCAACACTTCCCTTTCTTCTCTGTCTTCTCGACTCTCACATACCCTTCTCAACGGCTGTTCATTCACTCTAAAATACCAGCTCCCTAGCGAAGACCTCGACTCCCTTATTTCCGTTACCACCGATGAAGATTTGGACAATATGATCGAGGAGTATGACCGAACCACCTCTGGTTCTAATTCTTCTAATAAGCCCTTTCGCATCCGTCTCTTTCTTTTCCCTTTGAAGCCCGAATCCTCCCAATCGATACCTATTCTCGAGAACACTACGAAAAGTGACGATTGGTTCTTGGATGCGTTGAATGGAGCTGGATTGTTGAATAGGGGATATTCAGAGCCCGCTTCAGTAAATTGTTTATTGGGTCTTGATGATGATGTACGTAGTGGTGGTGGTGGTGGTGGTAGTGGAGGGAATCTCGATTTGGGTGCTAGAGATGGGGAAGGTTCGCAGAAGAATGCGAAGCATCAGCAGCAACAGCAGCAGCAGGGAGGGCAGGATGTGCACTCCGTGCCGGATTCGCCTATGTTGGAGACTACGTCGTCGTTTGGGT
This sequence comes from Bretschneidera sinensis, assembly GCA_023935145.1. Classification (NCBI taxonomy): domain Eukaryota; kingdom Viridiplantae; phylum Streptophyta; class Magnoliopsida; order Brassicales; family Akaniaceae; genus Bretschneidera; species Bretschneidera sinensis. The sequence continues at coordinate 111,438,717 of CM043701.1, read as the reverse complement.
CCACTTCTTCTTCGCCTTGCCTCGCGAATTTGCCGCCGATTCGAGTTCACGTGGAGGACGGTGGTGGGGTTAGGATGCAGGATCAGAAGGTTGGGATTGAAGAGCAGTTTGCTCAGATGAGTGTTGGTGGTGCGCAGAAGCAGCAGGATGAGGGGTTTGTGGTGCTATCATCACCGCCGCCGATGCCCACGACTATTGCGGTTTCCGGTCTGCCAGTGATTGCTGGGGCGGTTTCCGGTGATTACCCAAGTCGGGTTTACTCCGATGATGAGAGATCCGACCATGGCGTGCCAGTTGGTTACCGTAAACCACCAACTCCGCAGTCACAGCCACAACCACAGACTCTGCCTCCTCAAACTCAACAGAAGTCAAGTGGTGGTTATGATTTAACCTCTCCGGATTCAGTTTCCAGGTATCATTTTCTTCATAATGATATAATTTTGGTTTATTTGAGTTGTCTCTGTTAGTATTTTATTACCTTATTCGTGCTTTGGGGCTAGAAATGATCAGAATCTGAATTGGGCGTTTTGTGTTTGTTTAAATGTTTCAGTGATGGTAGTATAACCAATGCTATGTCCCGCCAAAAACCCGTTGTTTATCAAGACCCAATTGTTCAAATTCCCTCTGGAGCCAGCAGGGTTGCTGGCAACCCTGTTGATCCAAAGATCAATGTCTCTGATCCCAACACTCGGGTTCAGATTCAGGATTCTGGGTATGTATTGCAACCCCAATTTGACCAACAACAACAACCACCACCACCACAACAACAATTTATACATGGTGGTGCACATTACATTCACCATCACCCCACAGGGGCAATGCAAATGCCGGCCTACTACCATGTGTATCCCTCCCAGCAACAACCCCATCATCACCATCACCCTCAACTTGATCAGCAATACCCTGTGTACTTCATGCCCGCTAGACAACCCCAAGCTTATAATTTGCCTGTGCAGCAATCTAGCATCGGTGAAGCCACTCGCCCCCAAACGACTCCCAGTCCTGCTATGTTACCAACTCCTGCAGCCTACAATCCCATGAGAAATGCTCCCATTGCTAAACCTGAAATGGCTGCTGCTGGAGTCTACAGAACGACGACTGCAGGTGGTCCACAATTAGTTCAGATGCCTACAAGTCAGCATCAGCAGCAATATGTTGGTTACTCTCAGATTCATCACCCGTCTCAGTCTGTTAATCCTACATCCGCTGCAACTGCAAATTACGCCTATGAATTTGCGGATCCTGCTCATGCCCAGATGTACTATACTCAAACTCTTGCACCGACAGTGCCTTCTCAGTACCAAACCATGACAGCAGCCGCTGCTATGGTATTGCCGGAAGCGTCCACTCAGCTCTCCTCCGAGAACATCAAGCAGCAGATCAGAACTACACAGCCATTGTGAAAGAGTTGAGGAAGATGAAAACAATTTTGAAGGAAGGGTTTGGTTTATATCTTTATATTTTCTGGTTTAGAGTCTTTGTGTTGTTATTGGTATTGGTTTGTGTTATGTATTTGTGATTAGACAATAAGGAACTTTGATGGTCAGCTACACTTTCTTGTATTCAAATTGTTATTACTGCATAGGGAGTGTAAGTGGTCTAAAGATCATACTATAAAAGCTCAACTCAAGTATTGTGTGCTTTGTGCATTTCATATATCATCAGTTACTGAATAATGGTTATACAAGTAAGCAAAGAGCTTTGAGTTAATGTCTGCTACATTGTTGATCCAGGGTTGATGAAATATTGGATTTGCAGGGGGCCTGCATATCTGCCAAAAAAAAGAAGAAAAACTTGCGGGAGGTCTGTATCTTACTTGGAAAGTCTGCCTGAAGAAAATTTCTACAGCCATGGACTATGCTGTTATCTACTCAATTTGAGAAACACTAACTCGAATTTTGACTTGTAGTGAGGTTGAAACTCTTTTTTGCTTTTCGGTAGTCCATGAGCTTCTTCAACTTTGAGACATTCATGCCATTTCTTGTTGCCTTGACAATTGGAATTATGTCTCCTCTAATCCTTCAAAATTTTTTTGTTGGCTCGGGTCTAAATCCAATGGTTTAAGCCAGTTGAAAACTTCATTGATAATTTTGAGGAGTTTCATTGATAATATGAATATAGGTGTGAGACTTAAAAATTAACATTAATAGTAAAGTTATTATCAGTGAAGTTTTCAGTTGGTCTAAACCGAGCCAGCCAAGAATTTCTCCTACTCCTTTCTATTCATGATCAACTTGAAAATGATTTGTGCAAAATTTTGATCTCCTCCTCGGTTGATCAATACCGGATTCAGTTATGCCCATTTTGAAGATAGATCAAACACTTTGTGCAAAGTTTCATTTGTTTTGATAGGTCGACTGCTCCAAAGCATTTTATTCACTTCTTCAAAGAGGGTATCTATTAATAGTTGTTTGTAGTGTTTCTTTCTCCCTATTTTTAGTCACTAATAATTTGATCTCTGGTGTAGTTCTCCTATTCCTCTACCAGCGCACGTTATGAAAGATTACTTTATCCTGTGGGAGGTGGGTCGTTGAAATACTGTTAAACAACTTTGCCAGGGGGACTATGCTTTCATCCGTAACACTGTCATACATATTTTTTATTTATAAAAAATATAGTTATACATTTTCAAATTTTGATAAGAATGCAGCAAAATTCTTGATGCCTTGTTGTAGGTTCGCTTTTTTGTGTTCTTCAAGAACTGAGGGTGGAGGATTTAAACTTTGGACATCCTCTTTTCTGTGCGGTTGGGACAGAGGTTAACGGAGGGGAAAGGAAGGGAATTGAGTATTATACCTTTGTTTAAGAGTTTTTTTTTTTTTTTTCAATTGAGAGGGAGAGGGGATTTAATACCCTCGGGTCTCCTTCAAACCTTTAATTTGGGGATATGGGAGGGGGTTAGAGCTTATTGTTATATGTTGTGTAATTTTAATTTTATAAGAAAAATTTTACGGGTAATAATTTATCCATTATCTTCTTTTCAAATACTTCATTTCTCTTTTCTTTTTAACTCCCAAACACACTGTTATAGAAAATGTGTGATTATCAATTGGATTAGGTCGAGCCACTTGTGAGCATGTTTGGAAAGAGTTTTTAAAAATTGTTTTTAGTTTTCAAAAACTCATTTCCATGTTTGACAAATAGTTTTTAAAAGTAATTTTCTATAATAGTTTTCACAAAATGTTTTCTGAAAACTACAAATTGGTGTTTTTTGATAAAGTTTTCGAAAAACAGCTCTAAAACCAATGTTTACTTCTCTGTTTCATTCTTCTTTCATGGTATATAAAAAATATTAAAATTTTGAAAATAAAATAATATTAATTATTTTTAAGTATTTAATAATTATGAGAAATAAAATTAATATAGATTTTAAATTTAAACTCAAAATTAAAAATAATTACAAGGTGTATCAAAACAGTTTTTAAAATAAAATTATCCAAACATTTCATTGTTTTCTGTTTTGAAAACAGTTTTCAAGTTACCGTTATACAAACGTGTTTTCTTCATAAAACATCAAAAAATTATTTTCAATTTTTATTTTCGAAAACTGAAAATTGTTACCCAAACATGCCCGTAACTTCTCTTATTTAATATCTTAATTTCTTGTAAGTATACTTTTTTTTCTTTTAATTTTATTGTCCATCCAATAATTACGTAGAGGAGGAATGCTAAATCCCACAGAAAAGAAATAAAACTCTGGTCACGGCAGTTTTATCTGTCAGCATAAAAATGACAAAAAATATGTTAAAAAAAAAAAACAAAAAATGACGTGGATCAAACCCTTTTTGCTTTGGATTTAGGGTTCCTATGTGGATTGTAGATAGAACTGTACCCCAAACTTAGTCCATGCAAGGACCAAATCTACTTTAGCGGTGATACGTAGTTTTCCTGGACAGCTATAAATTCTTGAACAAACAGTATAACAAATTTGTTGGTAACTATTAGATTGAGATAAAGACAAAAACAAAAAAATTTCACCTGAAATACTATCTATTCATTCGTTGGCTGAATAGGTAGACAAAAACGAATGAACAAAATAGATGACTTGCAAACTTTACTCAATCATCTTTATTTCAAAACAATAAGATTGTAGAATCAATACGACGAGAATACTGTTAAAATTAAGTTTAAAATTTGATTAAGTAATATTAAAAGCTCAATTAAAATAATTTTTTTTTGATTGGGTGAATATGAATTCAACTTAATGATAACTTGATCAGTATTGAGATTTTTTTAACTCATAATTTATGTGTGAGTTCTGAAATTATTTGGTTTGAAAAACAAAATACTTAGTGAGCACAAAACTTGATAAATAAATTATTGAAAGTTATAAATATGAGTATCAAAAGATGTAGTCTCTCATCTTATTTCTGAAACACAAACAAAACATTAATATAAATTGTAAACGAGGGTTTTATAAATATCCAATGGTTGAGAAAACATTAGTTATATTAGGTTTTATGTTGTAAGATTAAAGAAATTTTTCACATTTTTGTCTAAAAAATTATGTACGATTCAGAAAGAGGTTTTACATAATTTTATTTAAAAAAATTATTTATTATGATATAATAAATTTTAATAGTTTTTTCCCGTTTAAAAATTTAAAAAAATATGCCGAATATGTTAAAACTTTATATTTACTTTTTAAATTTTTTATTATTTTAATTGCATGGTTATTAATTAGTGTCAGAATTTCCACCTGTACTTGTCTATAAAGCTGCCCCAGAAAAGCAAAATTAAGTACAAATTATGAGTACACTACTAAACTTCCATATTCTGCTCAGACCAAAGTTCGACATATTGCATTTCTTCTAATAAGTCCAGACATCACAAGTAAGAAACTGCAATATTAAATATGCTCACTGATTCTCATGTGGCAGACCAGAGCAGTGACACAGTGCTTTTTTGATTCTGTGTTATATTAGTGTACTGATTAGCTGATAAATTATGTATATAAAACGTACGAGGTTTTGCAGTCTTGTTTCGAGATAATCAAAGTGAACTTGTTTTCTAACGACTATTTATATGACAGCTACGTGCTAAAGCTGCTGCCTCAGCTCCACGCCACCATTTTTGTCTTAGTTTGGGACAAGATTTTGATGCTCACTCCACCATGTGCCAATTTTTTTTTAGTTTTGAGAAAATCGAGTAATAATTTTAAAGAAATCGAATAGTAATATAGAGGAAATAAAATGATTTCAACTTTGTACTTGCAAAATGTATTTTCATTTGTTCAGGACAGAAATGCAAAAATATATATTGTTTTAGCTGACATTAAAAAGTTTATAATTCAATTTTATTTTACTATAAACCATAGACAAGAAAACTAATTTACCAATCATAAAACAGTTTATAATTACATTTTTATTTTACCATAAAAAATTTAAAAAATCATAAACTGTTTCTAATACTAGACCACACGCGGCCTTTGGTGTGCATTAACCTTCATTAGCTTTCTTGCCCTCCTCTTTTCATGTGTGTTAATGGTTTATTTGTGAATCAGCTAAGAATAATGGAGTATCTATCAAACAAAGTAGATCTCTCTCTCTGGTAATAGAAATTCTAATAAATAGACAGAAGCACCAACATTCAAAGATATACAACTTGACCAAGTTATATGCAGGACTTTTAGGCGTGATGGAACCACATACATGCGCCCACCAACTCTCTTGTCATGCTTGAATAAGAGAATCCTTAGCTTTTGTGTTTATTATAGTACACAAGAACAAGTGACACTCCTCTTTGTCCCTGTCTTGACAACTAGCTGATTTTTTCAGGTCAATTTTTCAAAACTGCAAAAGGGGACCATTTACTAGGCTGTTTATTAATGAATCCTCAAAGCAAAATTCATTAAGTCCTAAATTGTTGTTTGTGTGCCTTGTCAAAACAGAACCACTCAGCAATTGATTAATAGGATCCGCTGAAAAGGTTTCTCTAACACATGCAATCATAAGACTGAACAGAATAGGACTGCGTGCCTTGTCAAAGCACAAGCACACATCAATTGATTAACAGGACCCGCCGAAAAGGTTTCCATATCACGCCGGTCGTAAACCCGGCCTATCAGCTTGCGCTATGTCAACAAAGTAGGGTATATTTCCGGACATCAAGCCTATCAGCTCACGCCATATTTACCAGTGAGGCGCATTTTTCTGACACAATTTGCTTGGTTGAATTTTTAATGCATTGGTGTCTGAAAAAATGCCCGACTTTGGTGACATTGTCAGGCTGGGCCTACGAGTAACATTATAGGCTGGTGACATCATTACTTTGACCTTATGTTCCCATCAGCCACTCTGTAGGAAATGAAAATTCAAAATATTATATCTTTACCGTCCATCTTTTCCACAAGTAGACAGAGCATGCCATTAAAGCCTCCCAGAGTCGGATATGCAAAGAATTGACCAATTAGAAATCAGAAATCATACCATAAGGGACGGTGTTAGTAAGGTGTTTCACGTACCTGTTCTTTGGATTGTGAAAATGGAGAACTGACGATCCCTTGAGACAGCCAAAAGCAGACTGTCATCATGGGAGAATTCCATCTGTGTCACTGTTAAGCTGCGAGACTGCAAGCTACTTTGTGCCTTACATGAACCCACTTCCCATATATATATTTCTGCTACTGCTTGTGATTGGACCTGCAAGAAATATCGAATATGAGCAACACTTAATGAACAGCACATACAAAACATCTGAGTGAGAAAACAGACAGTAAAACTGAAAATCTGATTAGTACAACCACTTGTTTATTACTTTACGGGAACTAGAAAACAGAACTCAAATAAGTTGACTAGCATATGAAATGAATTAATTCTGGTTACGTCTTATTTATTTATTTATTTTCCTACACACTTCTACATGAAACGAATTTCTCCTGATACATTTACTCTCATTATTAGAGTGCTAATGGCTTTACTATGGATAGAGGAGCTCTGCCTTCACATGCACATCTTCAACATCAACGTCATATGTACATCTTCACATGTACTCCCATTGTTTAAGTTATTTTTTTCCTGCCTCAAAGAACAAGTACATCTTCAATGTCATATGTAAACATGGCCATGTATGTTGCTAATATCGGTGCCCTAACTTCTGTATCAAATGCAAAAGAATTAAGAGGTTTATTTAAAGCAAAAACAATTCCTATAACTTATATTTACCCCAAAAAAATCCTACACATAATATTGCATGATCCATGCTCTACACCTGCATATATGTTCAACATCCGTTACTTTTCAGATTTAATCAAGGCTCAAGTAACCTATCAAAAGGGCAGGACGATCTCACAAAACAAGTTATGGCACCTAACTTTTGAAGGAAGGAAAAGAAATGTTGGGAGGAAGACAAAACCGGGAGAGGACTCATATCAAGGACAACCAACTGCAAGTATATTTACCAGTTGGCATGCTAAAGGGGTAGTGTAATTATTCGACCAAAGTTCTAGAATAAATGTAACAGCTACAGAGTGCGGAAGATGCAACATACCTTACATGATGAAGCAACAAGCTTGCCCTCATGGTCACAGCATAAAGAAAACAGCTCATTCCCATGACCATAAAGTTTGTGTGACTCTGGCCATAGTGTATTCCATGCCAGTTAATCTTCAATGGGAGGTTCAGTCAATACCACTGGAACTGCATCTGGAATAGTTTCAAGGGTGTCAAGACCATCACTTCCATTTCTCTCTTGCGTCTCATGAGTAGCTGCATAAGAAATGGCCCATCAAATGATTTGTCATTTAGAAACTTATTAGCACCAGGTAATAGTAACTGACAAACATAGATCCTTGCATATATAAAGCAAGACAGAGAGCTTCCTTGCACAAAGAAAATAAAGACTACAACATAATATTTATATTAACTTGTCGCCTATCCTTATTCAATAATAAGGAGAGAAAAGATAAATACATAATCTCCTTTTGTGAATGATGTCCAAGACTATAGACACATTAATTGAAAGAGTTTTCTTAAGAATTACTACTTAGAGAGAAAATTTGTTCCTTCTTTGTAAGTAATATTTTTCCGATTTAGTGAGAGAGTTGTTTCTCCTATTACAATAGAGATTAGACAATTGTTATCTCATTGTAATCAGAGAGAAGGTGCAGTAATCTCTATTTTACAATAGTGAAATCCTCCTACACTTGCCCGTCGTTTTTTACCCCAATTTGTTCGGGGTTTTTCCACGTAAAATATTTGTGTCTTGTTTATCTTCATTTTTCTCATTTCGCTTTAGTTGTGTGTTAGCTTCGACCCGGTAATCTTTTTCCTAACAGTGGTATCAGAGCTATTGGTTGAGGGGTGTGAAGCAGATCGTTGTGAACGAAATGTCAACTACAACAAAGTTTGATGTTGAGAAGTTTAACGGGAGTAATTTCTCATTATGGAAAATGAAGATTAAAGCAATTTTGAGGAAAGACAATTATTTGGCATCAATTGAAGAAAGGCCCGCAGAGACCACTGATGACAGCAAGTGGAACGAGATGGACGGCACTGCAATTGCCAATCTGCACTTAGCACTAGCCGATGGAGTGTTATCTAGTGTGGCAGAAAAGAAGACTGCAAAGGAGATTTGAGATACTCTAACAAGACTGTACGAGGCCAAGTCACTACACAATAAGATCTTCTTAAAGAGGAGACTTTACACTCTTCGAATGACGGAATCCACGTCGGTGACCGACCACATCAACATTTTAAATACTTTATTTTCACAACTTACATCGATGGGTTACACAATAAAGGCATCTGAACATGCAGAGCTTCTACTACAAAGTCTACCTGACTCGTATGATCAACTTATCATCAACTTGACGAACAACATCCTCATGGACTATCTAGCCTTCGATGAAATTGCAGCTGCTGTTTTGGAAGAAGAAACCATGCGCAAAAACAAGGAAGACAGACATGCAAGTTCGCAGCAAGCGGAAGCTTTGACGATAATGAGAGGAAGATCAACGGAACGTGACCCCAGTGGGAGTCAGAATCATGGTAGATTGAAATCAAAAAGTAAGAAGAATTTCAAGTGTTACAACTGTGGCAAGAAAGGGCATGTCAAGAAAGATTGTTCGTACACAAAGAAGAGTGGAGTCCCTGAGTCATAAAATGCTCAAGGGAATGTGGCAAGTGCCTCAGATGATGGTAAAGTTCTATATAGCGAGGCAACAACGGTAGTTGGAGGCAGAAAGCAGTTCGCTGACGTCTGGTTACTAGACTTAGGAGCAACATGGCACATGACATCTCGGAGAGAATGGTTCCACAAATATGAACCAATCTCAGGAGGTTCTGTACACATGGGTGATGATCATGCTTTGGAGATCGCTGGTATTAGTACTATCAAGATAAAGATGTTTGATGGTACGGTTCGCACTATTCAAGAGGTACGACATGTAAATGGCCTGAGAAAGAATCTATTGTCTTTGGGGCAAATAAATAGTCTTGGATGCAAGACCCATGTCGAAAATGGGATCATGAAGATTGTCAAAGGTGCGTTTGTGGTTATGAAGGCAGAAAAGATCGCGGCGAATCTATTCATGCTTAAAGGAGAAACGCTACAGGAAGCTGATGCGTGTGTCGCGTCAACCCACAAGGGAGAAGAGTCGACGATGATGTGACATCTCAAACTAGGCCATATGTCGGAACGTGGTTTGAAGATTCTCTCTGACAGAAAGCTGTTTCCAGGGCTCAAATCGGTAAATCTACCTTTCTGTGAGTATTGTGTTACAAGTAAGCAGCATAGATTGAAGTTTAGCAGATCTGATGCTAGGAGTAAATGCAATCTAGACTTAATTCATTCTGATGTATGGGAGTCACCAGAAATGTCCCTAGGATGAGCAAAGTACTTTGTGTCTTTTATTGATGATTACTCCAGGAGATGTTGGGTGTATCCAATCAAGAAGAAGTCAGATGTATTTTCGGTATTCAAAGACTTCAAAGTGAGGGTGGAACTTGAATCTGGGAAAAAGATCAAGTGCTCAAGGATAGATAATGGAAGAGAGTACACAGACAGCGAGTTTCTTGCTCTTTGTAAGCGGAAAGGTGTCAAACGACAGTTCACAATCATATACACGCCTCAATAAAATGGAGTGGTAGAGCGGATTAATAGAACTCTTACAGAAAGGATGAGAGCTATGTTGAGGACTGCAGGTCAACCCAACTCTTTTTGAGCAGAAGCAGTCAAAACCGCCTGTTATGTGATAAATCGATCGCCATCAACAGCAATTAATTTAAAGACGCCGATGGAGATGTGGACTGGTAAGCCAGGAGACTACTCTACTTTACATTCTTTTGGATGTCCTGCGTATGTGATGTACAATGCCCAAGAAAGAACGAAGTTGAATCCGAAATCTATGAGGTGTATATTCTTGGGGTATGTTGACGGAGTAAAGGGGTATAGCCTGTGGGATCCCACTACCCGCAAGGTTGTTGTCAGCAGGGATGTGATCTTTGCAGAAGATCAACTACTACAAAAAGATGAAGACGATAGCACGTCGAAAGAGGTTTCAGAGACTACAACAATACATGTGGAAAATAATCTGGTATAAGAAACTCCAGTTTCTACTGAAGCAGCACTAGAGCACGAGGTACAAGAACCAGTCGAGTCCGAAGCTCCAGAAGCTCACCGGTCAACTCGTGAGAGAAGGCCGCTAGCTTGGCATTCGGAGTTTGTCACTGAGAGCAATGTTGCATACTGTCTTTTAACAGAGGATGGAGAGCCCTCAACTTTCCAAGAAGCTACAAATAGCTCAGATGTATCTTTGTGGATGGTAGCAATGCAGGAAGAAATTGAAGCTCTACACAAGAACAAGACTTGGGAACTGGTACCATTGCCACATGAGAGAAAAGCCATAGGTAACAAATGGGTCTACAAGATCAAACGGGATAGCAATGATCAAGTGGAACGGTTTCGTGCAAGACTGGTGGTAAAGGGATTCACTCAGAAAGAAGGTATTGATTTCAATGAGATATTTTCCCCGGTGGTTTGGCTTACAACAATCAGAGTAGTCCTGGCTATGTGTGCTACGTTTGACTTACATCTAGACCAGTTGGATGTGAAAATTGCATTTCTTCATGGAGAACTTGAAGAAGAAATCTATATGCTCTAACCAGAAGGTTTTGCTGAAACAGGAAAGGAGAACTTGGTTTGCAGGTTGAACAAATCTCTATACAGTCTCAAACAGGCGCCGAGGTGTTGGTACAAGAGATTTGATTCCTTCATTATTAGCCTTGGATACAACAAACTCAGTTCAGACTATTGTACGTACTTCAAAAGATTTGATGGTGATAATGATTTTATTATCTTGTTGTTGTATGTGGATGACATGTTGGTAGCAGGCCCCAACAGAGATCAAATCCAAAAATTGAAGGCACAGTTGGCTAGGGAGTTTGATATGAAGGACTTGGGTCCAACAAACAAGATTCTAGGGATGCAGATTCACCGAGACAAAAATAACAGGAAGATTTGGCTTTCCCAGAAGAACTACTTCAACAAGATCTTGCGATGTTTCAACATGCAAGATAGTAAGCCAATTTCTACCCCACTTCCTATTAATTTCAAGTTATCCTCAAGTATGTGTCCTAGCAATGAAGAAAAGAGGAGAGAGATGTCTCGAGTACCGTATGCATCAGCAGTGGGAAGTTTAATGTTTGCTATGATTTGTACAAGACCAGACATTGCACAAGTAGTGGGAGTGGTTAGTCGATTTATGGCGAATCCTGGTGGAGAGCATTGGAATACTGTGAAGAGGGTTCTGAGATACATCAGAGGAACCTCAGATGCTGCATTATGTTACGGAGGATCAGATTTTACTATCAGAGGCTATGTTGATTCAGATTTTGCAGGGGATCTCAATAAAAGCAAATCTACTACAGGTTATGTGTTTACACTTGCAGGAGGAGCTGTAAGCTGGGTTTCTAAACTGTAGACGGTTGTGGCTCTATCTACAATCGAAGCGGAATACATGACGGCTACACAAGCTTGCAAGGAAGCAGTTTGGATACAAAGGTTATTGGAAGAGCTCGGGCACAAGCAGGAGAAGATTGTTCTGTTTTGTGACAGTCAGAGTGCCTTGCACATTGCAAGGAATCCAGTTTTTCATTCACGGACAAAGCACTTAAGGGTTCAGTATCATTTCGTTCGAGAAGTAGTGGAAGAAGGTAGTGTGGATATGCAGAAGATTCACACCGACGAGAACCTAGCAGATGTTATGACCAAGCCAATCAACACTGACAAGTTTAAATGGTGTAGATCCTCATGTGGTCTAGCGGAAATGTAAGTAAGCATGGATTTGGAAAGTGAGGAAGGATGGAAGGATTATGAAAGATCTGCTGCATAGATCGAGGTGTGAAGACAGATTGAAATCAGTCTTCAAGTGGGAGATTGTTAAGGAAATAGGCCACCAACCATTTGTAAAAAATGGGGGTGCCTAACTTAGGCAAATTGTCAACAATGGAGGAAATAGGCCACCAACCATTTTTGGTCAACAATGGAGGTGCCTAACTTCCACCAACCCATTTGTTTTAAGCCTATATAAACCCCCTTTGCTCTCATTTTGAAATGCAACCTCAAAAATTAGAGAGAAAGAGTTTTCTTAAGAATTACTACTTAGAGAGGAAATTTGTTCCTTCTTTGTAAGTAATATTTTTCCGATTTAGTGAGAGAGTTGTTTCTCCTATTACAATAGAGATTAGACAATTGTTATCTCATTGTAATCAGAGATAAGGTGTAGTAATCCCTATTTTACAATAGTGAAATCCTCCTACACTTGCCCGTGGTTTTTTACCCCAATTTGTTCGGGGTTTTTCCACGTAAAATATTTGTGTCTTGTTTATCTTCATTTTTCTCATTTCGCTTTAGTTGTGTGTTAGCTTCGTCCCGATAATCTTTTTCCTAACAGATAATAACCTAGAGACAACTTAATTCATGAAACTACAGGTCATAGTCCGAACACCAAAATTTCTATCTTGAGGATCTGAAGTGTTATACATAATCTACATATAGTAAGTAAAAGACAGTTGTCCTACGTGGCACCTAAGTGTGACGTGAAATTTTCTTTGCTTTTTCAATTTTTAAAGGCACATATATTATTTGGAAAAATCAATGATTGATTCTCAAGCTTATACGTACGAGAATGTTAACAAGGAATTTTGTAGACTATGTATTATATTTGTAGAAATGTTGATAGTGTTGAAATTAAGAGAATTGAAAAGAATTTTGTATTATTAATTGATTATATGAATACAATTCAATAGCCTTATATATTGATTTACGAATATCAAACCAATAGGACTAGGAACATCAACTAGATAAGACAGACATAAACTAAGTTTGATTAAAAAACTTACTAGGACACATAATAAGAAACCTAATTAGGACTCTCAACATAAACCTAATTAGGACTCTCAACACTCCCCCTCAAATTGGAGTACACCAACTTGTTACAAAGAAACCCATACCAATAACAAACCTCATCCAATAACCCATGACAACATGTTAGGGCTCCACACTCACAACAAACAGTTAGATCACCACGTCGGTACTACCTAACGAGACAAGATACGAGAACACGGATCAACAAGACTTTGACTTTTTGTCTTGTTTTTTTTTTTACTAACTTTGCCTTTGACTTGGATGACTTGCAATCATTGAGTCACGAGGAAACAACATCAATAGAGGTTGGGTCGGGTTAACAACATCAACATTGGAGTGAGGAACTCTTCTTCTTCTTCTTGAACTCTTCTTTTTCCTCTTTTTTTTTGATACTGTGGCTCTTTTCTACTGCCCTTTTTTTCCGTTCTTTTTTTTACAGCCATTTTTTCAAAACTTTTTTTCACTTTTTTTTTTCGTATGAATCTATTTATCAAACTTTCTCATTTACTTGTGAACAGTATTCAAAAAAAGCACCGTGAACAATACCTATGAACAGTACCTGTAAAACAAATCCATAGTTTTTTTTAAAAAACAGCTCTGGGTCGAGCTGGAAAAATTGCTAAAAAAAAGATTCTAAACTATATATATATATATTTTAATGGTGTTTATCTCAAATGATCTTAAACACTGAGCTCTGATATCAAGAACACATAACGGATATTTTTTTATTCTGCCTTGGCTTCGCTATTTTTTTTCCTTCATTTTCTCCAACAGAAACCGAGAAACAAAAAAACATACAAAATTCAAAAAATCTTGCTGGAAAAATAGAAAAACAACTTGCTAAAAAAACCAATTTGCTTGAAAAGAAGACACACCAAAGAAGCACCAGAAAAATTGTGGGGAAAAAAATCAGAAACTAAAAAGAAACATATTCTAAACTACATATATTTTTTAATGGTTAGATTACCATCGGGATTCCAAACCATGAGCTCTGATACCATGTTGAAATTAAGAGAATTTAAAAGAAATTTGTATTATTAATTGATTATATGAATACAATTCAACAGTTCTATATGTACGAATATCAAACCTAATAGGACTAGGAGACATCAAGTAGATACGACAGACATAAACTAAGTAAGACTAAAAAACCTATTAGGACACATAATAGGAAACCTAATTAAGATTCTCAACATATAGCAAAGTCAAAAATTAGATATTTGGATTTAAGACATTAGGTATGGATTTCTTATCTATATGTTGTGAATTAGTTACCAATTATCCCAAAAATTTAAGCTGATAGGAAATGAGCCAACAATATATATCAAACTCATATATACTTTAAGAGTCCCCCTCACGTGCATAGCCCCATCTAGCACGTTAAACCCGAAACAAAAACAAGACAAACTCAATCCAGAGACGACAATTAAACCACATATTTATCATAAACAAAAACAAACAAGAGTTATCAAGAGTCAAGACCTTTGACTTTAATACCATGTTAGTTACCGATTATCCCAAAAGTTTAAGCTCATAGAAAACGGGCTAACAATGTATATCAAGCTCATATACACTTTAGCAGTCTCAATATACATAGGTAAAATAATTCAAATGCAACAAAAAAAATGAAAAGATAAAAATTGAGAAATAGAAAACAAGAAGAAGGGAATCCAACACCTAGTGCACGGGTTCAATCTAGTATTTATACTAGATAGAAGACATAAAGATAGACTCACCATGCACATAAATAGGTTTCTGTGATAGCCCAAGAGCAGACATGTTTGCACCCAAAATCTGTACATCTACCTGGAGGTCTTCAGGAAAGCTAGACTCTTGAGAAATAACATGATTCAATGTCTTCAAGAAAGACAAAGAAGCTTCAAACACTAGCAACTTTCTCATCAGTGCCACTTACATAACGATAGTTTCTCTTTCCTCGGATAATGGTCACAAAATTAATATCATGACCATGAACTTGAGGATGAGCTATTTCATGCCAGGAGTCACCATCAACATGAGAAGCTTCACTTTTCTAAGGAGCAAAAATACGAGTTGTCTAGAAGGATGTGTTATGGAAAAATTAATAAGGTGAGAATTTTTCTATTCAACTTCAGTTCTTAAGGATATACAACTATACAAGCAATTTAATTCCTCTAAAAAAATTACTTTATCTTAAAATAGAGCTCTCATCAAAGAATGCAACAAGAGACTTGAATTAACTTCTAGCAACATTATTTCAAATATAAATCAATGAATTTCTCCTCTGGTTTTGAATTAAAGGTTAGCAATTTATGTATTCCCCCGGCTTGTCTATTTAGTAGATATAAGTGTATGTTCAATGCTCATTATGGTTGGTAGGTGAGGGTGAGGGTAAGGGTGAGGGCGAGGCTGAGGGATCCCTTGTTGAATGTGCGAACGATCGAATTGGTATTGAAATTAATGAGGCTTGTTTAGCTTTAGTTGAGAGTGTAGAACAACTAGATCAGTGGCTGGCTATAGAGATGGGTGATGAAGAAGCAATGAGTGTTAAGGCTTCCGATTGGCTCCTTAGTTGGGTCAGAAATTGAACAAGCTGGCTGAGGTTTGTTTAGTAGGGGTGGAAGATCAAGTAATAAAGTTTTTTTGAGGAAATTGAGAGGATTAGGCTGGAAGAACACGAATCAAGGGGCTGTATGCAGTTATCGGGTAGAAAGCAGTGATAGAGAACTCAAAAGGATGGTTTTTTATGTCAACTATGAGAAAGAAAGTGTAGCTCGAGGTTTCAACCCAAGAGGTGGGGGATGAATTGGGTTTTTAAAAACTTTTGCGAAATTTATACAAGTTTATAAAAACTAATAAGCAACAAATAATTAATACAAGTAATAAGCTGTAAATAAAGAGTTTAAGGAAAGAGGATGCAAACACAGTTATAGTGGTTCGGCAATATCGGATTCGTTCCGACCCTACGTCTACTCTCTTCAAGGAACTCCTTGAAGTAATCCACTAAGAAAACTTAGTAGCACAACTTAGCCGGGTGTTGCACAAACCGTACACAAGCAATTTACAGGAATTGCTTAAACTGAAAAATCCCCTTCCTTTCGGAAGTTTCCCCTTCCTCTCGGAAGTAATCCCTTTACAAAGATGGTGTAAAGTAAAAGGTAGAGAGACAGCAAATGAAAGCTTATTACAACAGAAATGTCTCTCTTTCAAAGTAAAGCTTGAAGAAATGGCTCAACAAGATTATTTCGAAGCTTTTTGTGTTTCAAGAGTATAAAAACTTGATTATGTGAGATCAATTCTTTTTGAATATGTGCTGCTTGTTATTGAATGCTTAACTGAATGGGTTTATATAGCAATCAATTAATATGGTCGTTTAGGACTTTAATTTGAAAAAGATTTACTTTAAAACGTTCAGATTTGGAGTCCAACGGTCATATTTTTGAACTACCAGTCGACTGGGTCGAGATACCAGTCGACTGGGTTCATTTGAAAAATACTCGTTTTCAGACCTTCTGGGTATCCAGTCGACTGGGGACTTTCTGTCCATTTTACCAGTCGACTAGGTTGATTCATCCAGTCGACTGGAAACTTACTGGTCAAAGTACCAGTCGATTGGGTTGTTTCATCCAGTCGACTGGGTACCTTCTGACCTATATACCAGTCGACTGGTATATGTACCCAGTCGACTGGGTTATCTTCCAACCCAGTTTTTCTTCTGTTTTTCATTAAAAACATTTAAAAATAATGGTTTTTGAAAAACCTTTTGTGTTTGAGCCATTGAATAAGCTAATACAATGTATGAGTGAGACTTATATTGGTTCTAAACCTTAAGACCTATACTAGATCTTCAGTCTTCACTTGATACTTGATTTGGTTCGAGTTTTTGCACTTTGTTCCTTGGATGAATGTGTTTGATCCTTAATACAACTTAGTTTAAACATGTTAGTTAAATAACAGTTGTGTTTTGCCATCATTAAAATAAGGGTAAGGGTCAACAATCTCCCCCTTTTTGATGATGACAAAACTAATAATGAAAAAACAGTTTTAAAAACTAAGTAATAGGATTTTACAAAAATTTGGACAGAGTTTTCTCTGTTTTTCGAGTAAAACCACCCTGTAAACAAGCAAATACAGTTTATATTTCTTTCAACCAATCCATAATCAAACTCAACCAATCAATAAACATTTTTACAATGTTAGGGAGCAATACTCCCCCTAAATCTATGCATTGGTTGCGTTTTACTTAGATTTTCTCGTTTTTCTCATTTTTCTCCCCCGTTTTGACAACAGCAACTAAAGGGAGCATAACATAAAAAATAAGCTACTTAGCCAATACAGTCAAATAGAGTATAAGAAAAAAAAGTTGTACACGAAGATTTGGCTTCATTCAAATTTCAGAAGCCTTCCCGGAAAGAACCAGAAGTTTTTCAATCGAATAAGCATTTTATAACAATTTTAGTGACTAAACAGAGTTTTAAAACAGTGCTAACATATCACAAATAGCGTAAATAAATGCAAGAAATATGGCTAATAGTAATACATCATTATAGAGAAAAAGTCAATACAATCAGGGCTTCACAGAGCCATAACTAAGAAAAAATAGTACATGAGATGTCCGTGCTATGTGATAAGAACTAGAAAACCGCTAAGTACAAATAAAAGATAGAGACTCACGGCGCGAGAGAGTCCGAGCTGTCACGAAGAAGTTCCCTAATCTCGGCTAGGGAACCCTCGGTGTGCTCTTGATGTAACTCGAAGTCGTCCTGTAGGTAGTCTATGGAGGAGCTCAGTCTCTGGTAATCAGACTGCATAGACTGAAAACCGGACTCCATCGTCATCTGGATACTCGTGATAGCTCGTAGGATGTCACCATAACCAGTCTGTCCAGTACTCGAGTCACCAATGGAAGGTGCTCGGGTATCCGTCTCCATCTCAGTAGCCGTATCAGCATCCTTATCACTGTCACTCGCATCCTCTCGGATCCTTAGGCGCTTTCCGGCCTTCGGATAGAGGAACCCTTCACGAACAGTACATCCCATCTTCTTCAGAGATGAGATGTTGATGATGTCTGTCAATCCGATATCCTGAGCCTCGGAGGCAGGCAAAGGTACCCGAAAGTGCTGGAAGATGAGCGTAATGAATATCCCATAAGGAAGACACCCGGAGTCGTTTGCTTCACCGTTTATCATGTTGGCGAGCAGCAGAGGATATATATTGAAGTGGTGCCCAGATTTTAGGCACCAAATCAATACTGTATCTATTTTAGATAGATACCCTCGACTCCCGAGTCTCGGGTGGATGGTCCAATTGACAATCAACTGAAACATCTTTGAGTCGAGGGGCAAGTCACTACATGTGTAAAATGTAGTGGGTCTGTACACATAATTAGGGTCGCCCCTGACTATCCGACAGGCCTCCTCAACTTCAAAGTTGTCTGGCCATCCATCCAGACTCCATTGAACCCCCCTTATAGGGATTCTCAGAAGACTCATCAAAAGGTTAGTGTTGACCTCAAACTCCACACCGCTAACTCTGGTTCTGAATCTCAGAGCCAGAGGACTGGGTTTCACCAAGTTCGCATAGAACTGGTGAATCAGTCGCGGGTAATATTTTTCATGAATTCTGACCTGTGGAGTCAGATTTATTGCCTCAAAGGCTGGTAGAATATCGAAATTACCATGGCGAATAGAGTCGAAATCAATGACTCTACCCGTCATGATTTTCTTGTGATGGATTATAGAATTATACCTCTTATGAGCCGCTGGGCTGTAAAACAGAGTCTGCTCCAACTCTGTTCTGGGCTCCTTGCTGGATGACCCTGCTGCTCCCTTCCCTTTCGACTCCGAAGCTGAAGGTTTTGAAGACCTTGGTTTTTTAGGCGCATTAGGTCCACTTGTTGTGAGTTTTATACGGATTTTGTCACTCATTTTGGAAAAATCTGGAGTTTTTGGAAAAAGTGATTTTGGTAAAAATGAGAGATTTTAACCGTAGAAAGTTAAAAATCTCTTTAGGAATGAGTAGATCGGTGTGTTTAGAAGGGATTTGGATGGTTTTTGGATCAAAATGATGAATTTTTCTAGAGAGAGAAAGCTTGGGCTCTTTGAAAATGGCGTAAAAATGGCGAAAATGAACAGTCTCTTTTATATCGCGATACCAGTCGACTGGGGTCGATATACAAGTCGACTGGGTCCCTTTGAAAAGATGAACAGTTTCTTTACCAGTCGAATGGGTAAACGTACCAATCGACTGGGTAAACTGGCAGTGAGTTACCAGTCGACTGGGCTATCTTTACCAGTCGACTGGAGGACAAGGGTTTTTCCAAAAAATTGGCTCTAAACAGGATTTGATCTTATAGACGACTGGAGAAGACTTACCAGTCGTCTGAAGTATTTGGTAGAGAATTACCGGTCGACTGGGTCAAAATTATCAGTCGACTGGAAGATCTAGCAGAGACTTACCAGTCGATTGGGTCACATGTACTAGTCGACTGGATTCGTAGTAAAATTTCCAGTCTTGAATTTTTAGCACGAATTTGTTTATCTATGACATTTTTGAGTGAGGGAAATAATTAAACAATGATTAATACTCTTTCACTCAATGTCAAACGTGCAAATGATGAAATGAGATGCAATCAACCATTCAGTTTATCAAAATCAAGCAATCCCATCAACATTCTAATCTTACAAAAACTAGCTTCACTTAAGGGTTTTGTAAAAATATTAGCTATTTGATCTTCTGAAGGTATGAATTCTAATCTTATATCACATTTTTTAGCATGGTCTCTTAGGAAATGATGTCTAATCTCTATATGCTTGGTTCTAGAGTGCTGAATAGGATTTTTGGTTAGGTTGATGGCACTAGTATTATCACAAAATATAGGAATATTTTTGAGACTCATGCCATAATCTTCTAGTTGTTGTTTCATCCATAATACTTGGGCACAAAAACTGCCAGCTGCTACATATTCCGCTTCAGCGGTTGATAGTGCAACAGAATTCTGTTTCTTGGAAAACCAAGACGTTAACATAGCACCTAAGAATTGGCATGTTCCACTTGTGCTTTTTCTATCTAACCTACATCCAGCAAAATCAGCATATGAATATCCTACTAGCTCAAAAGATGATTCTCTAGAGTACCATAATCCTATGGTCTGGGTCCCTTGTAGATATCTAAGGATTCTTTTTACTGCAACTACATGTGATTCCTTAGGATTAGATTGAAATCTAGCACACATGCATACACTGAACATTATATCAGGTCTACTTGCAGTCAAATAAAGTAAAGCACCTATCATGCTTCTATAATATTTTGAATCTACAGTTTTACCTCCTTCATCAAGATCAAATTTAGTAATTGTGCTCATAGGTGTTCCAATTGGCTTTGAGCTTTTCATCCCGAACCTTTTTAGTAGATCTTTGATGTACTTTTGTTGATTGATGAAGATACCTCATTTTAGTTGCTTGATTTGCAGTCCAAGGAAGTAGGTAAGTTTTCCCATCATGCTCATTTCAAATTCACCTTGCATGCACTTTGCAAATTCTTGACACATAGATTCATTAGTAGCACCAAATATAATATCATCAACGTATATTTGAACTATCAAAGTGTCATTTTTGTAAAGAGAGTTGTGTCTATTTTACCTCTTACAAAATCATTGTCAATCAAAAATTTACTTAATCTTTCATACCATGCTCTTGGAGCTTGCTTCAACCCATATAGAGCTTTAGAAAGTTTATAGACATGATTTGGAAGACTAGGATTTTCAAATCCAAGAGGTTGTTCAATATAAACCTCTTCTTCTATAAAGCCATTTAAAAAGGCACTTTTCACATCCATTTGAAATAGCTTGAATTTATTAAAGCATGCAAAGGCTAATAACATTCGAATAGCTTCTAATCTAGCTACGGGAGCATAGGTTTCATCAAAATCTATTCCTTCCTCTTGGTTATATCCCTTAGCAACTAGTCTAGCCTTATTTCTAGTTACTATACCATTTTCATCCATTTTATTTCTATATACCCATTTAGTTCCAATAATTGAATGATCTTTAGGTCTTGGAACTAGTTCCCAAACATTGTTTCTCTCAAATTGATTTATCTCTTCCTGCATTGCAATTATCCAATCATTATCTTTTTCAGCTTCTATAAATGTCTTAGGTTCTACTTGAGACAAATAAGCTACAAAATTGCAAATATTTCTAATGGAAGAGCGAGTTCTTACCCCTTGTGAAGGATCACCAATTACTTGATCAATTTGATGATGATTTACATACCTCCAATCCTTGGGTAGATTTTCCTCTTGTTGACTTGAGGATGGTTGGTCCAAATTGGGAGTTGCCATCCCTTCATTTGTTTGAGAGGAACTCACTTTTGGGTCAACAATGGGAGTAAGAGTTTCCATTCTTGGAATAAAATCTGCATCATCTTTAAAGGAAACTTCGCCACTACTCATTGGGTTAGATTCATCGATAGTTACATGCACAGATTCTTCTACTACTAGAGTTCTCTTATTGAAAACTCTATAAGCCTTACTAGTAGTTGAATATCCTAAAAATATCCCTTCATCGGTCTTGGAATCAAATTTACCCAAGTTAGTTTTATTGTTATTTAAGATGAAGCACTTACTACCAATAGTTATAATTTGAGCCATTGAACAATGGTGGTCTAGTATAAGAGTGTCCCTCAGAGTAGCTATTTGCTGCCATTAGATCAACTCTAGGATTTTAAGCCTAATAAAGAGAACGAGGCTCTGATACCAATTGTAGCTCGAGGTTTCAACCCAAGAGGGGGGCGAATTGGGTTTTTAAAATTTTTTGCAGAATTTATACAAGTTTATAAAAACTGATAAGCAACAAATAATTAATACAAGTAATAAGCTGTAAATAAAGAGTTTAAGGAAAGAAGATGCAAACACAGTTATAGTGGTTCGGCAATATCGGATTCGTTCCGACCCTACGTCCACTCTCTTCAAGGAACTCCTTGAATTAATCCACTAAGAAAACTTAGTCGCACAACTTAGCCGGGTGTTGCACAAACCGTACACAAGCAATTTACGGGTGTTGCACAAACTTTACACAAGCAATTTACAGGAATTGCTTAAACCGAAAAATCTCCTTCCTTTCGGAAGTTTCCCCTTCCTCTCGGAAGTAATCCCTTTACAAAGATGGTGTAAAGTAAAAGGTAGAGAGACAACAAATGAAAGCTTTTTACAACAAAAATGTCTCTCTTTCAAAGTAAAGCTTGAAGAAATGGCTCAACAAGATTATTTCAAAGTTTTTTGTGTTTCAAGAGTATAAAAACTTGATTATGTGAGATCAACTCTTTTTGAATATGTGCTGCTTGTTATTGAATGCTTAACTGAATGGGTTTATATAGCAATCAATTAATATGGCCGTTTAGAACTGTAATTTGAAAAAGATTTACTTTAAAACGTCCAGATTTGGAGTCCAACGGTCATATTTTTGAACTACCAGTCGACTGGGTCGAGATACCAGTCGACTGGGTCGAGATACCAGTCGACTGGGTTCACTTGAAAAATACTCGTTTTCAGACCTTCTGGGTATCTAGTCGACTGGTATATATCATCCAGTCGACTGGGGACTTTCTGTTCATTTTACCAGTAGACTGGGTTGATTCATCCAGTCGACTGGGTTGTTTCATCCAGTCGACTGGGTACCTTCCGACCTATATACCAGTCGACTGGTATATGTACCCAGTCGACTGGGTTGTCTTCCAACCCAGTTTTTCTTCTGTTTTTCATTAAAAACATTTAAAAATATTGGTTTTAGAAAAACCTTTTGTGTTTGAGCCATTGAATAAGCTAATACAATGTATGAGTGAGACTTACATTGGTTCTAAACCTTAAGACCTATACTAGATCTTCAGTCTTCACTTGATACTTGATTTGGTTCGAGTTTTTGCACTTTGTTCCTTGGATGAATGTGTTTGATCCTTAATACAACTTAGTTTAAACATGTTAGTTAAATAACAGTTGTGTTTTGCCATCATTAAAATACGGGCGAGGGTCAATAGGAAGTGTTGGTGTTTCTAAAGGATTGATGGCTTCGATAAAGGAGGATAGAGTATCTCTAACTTGAAGAAAAGGGCTACGTTAAAGCATTACCTTAGAGAATGGAAGGGTGATGTGGTTCTCCTTTAAGAAACTAAAATGGAGGTGATTGATGATGCGGTTTTTTGTAGTATTTGGGGTTTGAGATCTTGTACTGGTGATTGGTACTTCAAAGGGTGTTGTCATTATGTGGGACATAAGGGCGTTGACTTGATTGATTTTTAGGTGGGATTGTTCTTGGTGTCTTGTGTTTTTAAGGGGCTCTCTATTAGTGAAGTGTGGGCAATGTACGGAGTTTATGGACCGGTGGAGAGTGGGGAAAAGGGTCTGTTTTAGGAGGAGTTGGCAGAGGTTAGTAATCAGTGGCACCTCCTGTCAGTGGTGGGTGATGATTTCAATGTTGTTCTTTATCTTCATAAGAGAGCAGGGGGTACTCAAGAGAATAGTTCGATGAGGGAGTCCTAGCAGTTTGTGCGAGGTCATGATCTTATTGACTTACCTTATTTCACTTGGTCGAGTTTTTGCGAGACTCCTTCATTCTCTAGGATTGGCCACTTTCTTGTCACCAATTGTTGGGAAGCTCTTTTTTCTGGTTTGATTCAGAAGCTCTTGCCTCACCCACTTCGGATCATCACCCTTTTATTCTTGAAATGGGGGGTATGCAGTGGGGTCCGATTCTTTTTCGGTTTGAGAATATCTGGCTTAATGTGGATGACTTTCATGATCTTGTTAAAGGTTGGTGGGAGGGGTGCAATTTAGGATGCTTTGCTAGTTTTATAGTGGCCTCTAAACTAAAAACCTTGAAAGAGGAGCCGAAGAGATAGAACAAAAAAAGTTCAGAAATGTGAGTTCTGCTTTAAATGCCATGTTAGGTGAGATTGGGGGGCTTCATAAGAAGGAGATTGTTGAGTATCTTTCGAAATCGGACAAAGTAAGAAGGGTGTGGGTTAACAATGAACTTGCTAAGCCCATCTCCATGGAAGAAATATTGTGGTGTCAAAAATCTAAAGAAATTTGGCTTGGGAAGATGATAGGAACACTAGATTTTTCAATCGTATAGCTAATGCTCATAAGAGGTATAACTTACTTAGTTCCATTGAGGTTGATGGTACTATGTTTATAGAGGAGGAGGACATGAAATAGGTGATTTGTGATTTCTATAAGATCCTCTATAAGGAGACATGTGAAAGTGGGAAGAATTTGGATGTATTAAATTTTTTTAGAATTGATGGTGGGGAAGCAAGTTGAATTGAGCGCCCTTTTGATGAAGAGGAGATTCTTGTTGCTTTTTGGGGTTTTAATAGAGACTAATCCCCAGGACCCTATGGTTTTACAATGACTTTTCTCGTTCATAATTGGGATGTGATAAAGGGGGATATTCTTAGACTTTTTGAGAAGTTCCATTCCTCGGGGGAGTTTGTGGGCAGCCTACACTCTACTTTCAATGTCCTTATTCTGAAGAAGATTGGAGTGTCCAATATCAAAGACTTCCGACCCATTAGTCTTGTGGGGTGTAATTATAAGCTCTTGTTGAAGATCCTTACCTCTAGATTGAAGAAAGTTACACGAAAGGTGGTTAGCCCTCACCAAAATGCTTTCATTGAGGGTAGCCAAATTTTGGATGCCGCTTTGATAGCCAATGAAGTAGTGGATGCCCATTTAAAAGATGACAGAGGTGGGGTGGTAGGTAAACTAGATATGGAGGAGACTTATGACCATGTTTGTTGGGGTTCTGTGATTTATTTATTGAAAATAAAGGGTTTCAGGAACAAATGGTGCAAACGTATTTGCAAGTGCATATCTTCGGCTTTCTCTATCCTTGCTAATGGTTGTTCTTTAAGATTTTTTAAAGCTTTGAGGGATCTTAGACAAAGAGATCCATTGTCTCTTTTCTTATTCACTTTGGCGATGGAAGCTCTTAATAAGATGTTGGTAAAAGTGGTTGATGGGGGCTTTTAAGTGATTTGAAAGTGGGGAGAAAGGGGGGTAGTGTGAGTGTGTCTCACCTTCTTTTTACCAACCACACAATTGTGTTTTGTGGGGCGGAAGCTCTTCAAATTTTGCATCTCCAGTGCATTCTTCTTTATTTTGAGGCGGTTTCAGGGTTTAAGGTTAATCTTAGTAAGAATGATTTAATCCCTAATGGTAAGAATATTAATGGTCGTTCTTGCAAGCTTGTTAGGTGCAATGTTGGGATGCTTACTGTTACATATCTTGGCCTTCCTCTTCGGGCTAAATTCAAAGACAAAAGTGTTTGGAATCCTATAGGGGATAGATTTGAGAAACAGTTAGCTGAGTGGAAGAATCACGACCTCTCAAAAGGGAAGACTTACTCTTATCAAAAGCACTCTTTCTAGCTTTCCCATCTACTTTATGTCTCTCTTTCATATTCTTAGTTCAATGACTAATTGTTTAGAGAGTATTCAAAGAAGGTTCCTTTGGGGTAATACGGGGAGGAATACAAGTATCACTTGGTGAGGTGGGGCATGGTTAAGCAACCGATGGAAAAAAGGGTCTAGATCTTAAATCTGTCACTTTATTCAATAAAGCTCTTACTGGGAAATGGTTATGGAGATTTCTTATGGAGAAGAATCATTTTTAGAGGAAAGTGGTGGAAGCTAAGTTTAGGATGGATTATAATGGGTGAATGTCTAAGAAGGTGAGGGGGGCCTATGATGTGGGGGTGTGGAAATCGATTTAGAAAGGGTGGGAGGCTTTGGCATGACACATTGTTCGGGAACACTCATTTAAAAGATCAATTTTTGAAAATCTATGATATTGTAAGAGACAAAAAAACACTCATTAGTTCATGTGTATCTTTGACCATTGATGAGATTTCTTAGGATGTGCCTTTTATTCTTAAATGTTCATGATTGGGACATTGAGATGGTCGAGAGGTTCTTGGAGACTTTATATTAGGCTACATTGAATGTAACTAGAGAGAATGTGCCTAGGTGGGGGCCTAGTCCGGAAGGCTCTCCCAATTTCTTTTGGAAACCGATTTGGTGTTCCCGTGCCCTTAAGAAAGCAAGTTTTTTTTGTGTGGGAGGCCTCTTGGAAGAAAATTTATTATTGACAATTTACATAGAAAGGGGAAATGCTTGTTAATAGGTGTTACATTTGCAAAGATTGTGCGGAGTTCGTGTTTCATATTTTAGTGGAGTGTTTGTTCGCTAGAAGTTAGTGGGGATGGCTTATAGGATTTTAGGAGTTTCTTGGGTGGTTTTCGGCTCCGTGAAAGATGAAGTTTAGGCTTGGAGTGGATTGAAGGCTTCTAAGGAAATTAGGAAGGTTTACTCGTTGATTTCATCTCCATTGGGTGGTGAGGAATGAGAAGAATTGTAGAGCATTTGATGGTGTAGAAAGGTCTATTGAAGTTATTAGAGATGGTTTAACACTCTAAATTTTTGGTTCAAAAGGAATTTTTTTGTAAATCATTTTGGCCTCCTAGATTTTGTGGAACTTCTTTTGTAATTAGCCTTTGGCTTTGAGTTGCACCCTCTTGGTGCTTTGTTAATACAATTTTACTTATAAAAAAACTCAAACCTTAATATAATTTTGTCACTAATTAGAAGTTGATACTAGTTAGAATAGGACAAACTATGCTTGAGGGAAGATCATACTGGTATTATTTTCTCCCATATTATGCTTATAAAAAAATTATTTTCTCCCAAATTATGATCACTTAGCAGTTTTAGGAAAGGAACTTTGAGACAAGATTATTATCTATTCAACTTTACATCATATCATATTCATGAGTGACTCAAGGACAATATCGCTTTAGCTGTTTCCATAATTGCTTATGTGAGCATGAAACAAGTTGCCAGGATGAGGTTTGTTTTTGTTGAGAAAATCTATAGTCAATTAAATTGACCATAAAGGAAATATCTAAATTATACTTGGCATATACTCCCTATTTAAATTACTTGTATCACATATTAGTGAGACACATCAATACGTAGATAATCTTACAAAATTGAAGGCACAATTCGTTTTACATATTATACAGTCAAATTGGATACTTTAGATAAGAACATTGCCTTTGTATCCAAATTACTATGTATACCTCCTTGCTTGTGTCATTTCGCATGTTAGTCACTAGGCTCCAACAAAGAACTTAAGTTCAAAACTCTACTCGCTATCTATAAGTAAAATTATCAATCAATAGCTTTCAAGCAAATAATATCGTTGATGCAGAAAAGGAAATGAATTATGTACTATTCTAGGATTTCTGGGATATTAGGGAATTATTATGTTTTGATTTATTTCCTTTTATGTTAAGGATTTTATTTGGGAGTTATTATGTTTTGATTTATTTCCTTTTACGCTAGGTATGTTATTAATTAGATGGATTTTCTAATGTGCTTGGAGCTTATAGAAGCACTTTATTATGTTAATTTTGGTAGACTGAATTATGAATTGAAAATTGATTATCTCTTTGTCTATCTCTATTTCTTAGTTTGTTATGTTCTCCATTTGTTCTGTTTTCTTTTCTAACTAGTATATTTTTGTCTATTTCTGTCTATTATCTCTATTGCTTCTCTGTTATTTCTCCTTTTTCTCTATTCTGTTTCTGTTTCTACCTATCTATCCGGCATTAAGTGGTATCAGAGCCGAATCCCTCCCTCCATCACAACAAATTCTCTCCTTAAACCCAAATTAAAAAAAAAAAACCTCTAAATCATTTTGTTTTATTTATGTTCTTTTTTTATTTACATCAAATTGAAATCACTTGTGAGGAATGCGTGAGTTTAGTCGAAATCTTCTGGTTATAGTTCATCGTGTATTGTATCCCATTACAAAATATGTCTATCAAGTTTTTGGTCCATTTGGCCATGTGGAGAAAATTAGTCTTTTCTGCAACTCAATTAAATTTCAAGCTCTCGTGCAATACTATTGGCCTTAAGATGCTATTTGGGCTAAAACCGAGTTGGATGGTCGGTGTATTTATGCTAACTGCTGTCAATTGGAGATCGAGTATCTCAAATTCGAAAGATGCAACAACTCCTTGAACAAATGAAACAACAAGTGGAAGCAGTTTTTACCAAAACTTCTACCAATCTTGATTCCATTCAAGACGAGTTTGAAGTTGTTTCTCCAATCTACACAGAATTTGTAAAGAACAAACAAATCATTGAAGCAAACTCTAAAATTTACTATAAGGATGTACTTGTTGAATCACTTCAAAACAAACAAGGTCAAAGCCAAGATGAGGGCAAGATTTGTGCATGTGACCTTCCTTACATTGATTTTGCCATCCCGCAGGATTAAGACTCCTCAAAAACTCCTCTTGATATCCTTATTTTGCTCAATCAAGAATGCTACATTCAAAAATTGCAAGTTTTTGCCATGGAACTTCACAAATCACAAGTTTTGACACTTCACCACTTCAAAACTTGTGGTTGAGTTTTTTGTAAGTGGGAGAGAATTATACAGAAAAGGAAAGGAATTACTTACTATTCAAAGATTTATGGGATATTAGGGAATTATTATATTTTGATTTATTTCCTATTATGTTAGGGGTTTTATTTGAGAGTTATTATGTTTTGATTTATTTCCTTTTATGTTAGGGATGTTATTAATTAGTAGGATTTTCTAGTGTGCTTGGTGCTTATATAAGCACCTTATTGTCTTAATTTAGGGAGACTGGATTATGAATTGAAAATTGATTATCTCTTTGTCTATCTCTATTTCTCAGCTTATTTTGTTCTCCCTTTACTCTGTTTTCTTTTCTATCTAGTCTATTTTTGTCTGTTATCTTTGTTACTTCTCTATTGTTTCTCCCTTTTCTCTATTATGTTTCTGTTTCTACCTATCTGTCCGGCATCAATCATGGTTTTACTTATAGTCAGCTTAAAAAACTTCTTGGAGATTTGCAATGTGCCAACGAAATCTATAAGTGCACCTAACAAGGAAACGTAGATGATTTAACTAGTACAATTTCTCTTAAAAAGCTCTCTCTCTCTCTCTCTCTCTATATATATATATATATATATATATATATATATATATATATATATATATATATATATATATATATATATATATATATATAGTTGAGTTGTAATCTAGGGTTTAGGTCAGATATGAGAATGAGAAGAAGATAGAGAAGAAAGGTTTAGGGTTTATTCAATTAACCCTTCACCTGCTAACATATTATTTATATATGAGATAGATAAGTCCAAGTACAAAACTATCCTTCAGGAAAAATAAAGGAAATAAAAATAATAACTCTAACACTCCCCCTCAAGCTGGAACATATAAATCAAACATACCCAGCTTGGAAGACAGCTGCTGGAATGATGTACGAGCAAGAGGCTTTGTGAGAATATCACCAAGCTGATCACCCGAACGAACATATAGAGTAATAAGCTCCTTCCGGAGCAACAAGTCCCGAATAAAGTGACAATCCACTTCAATATGCTTGGTACGTTCATGAAAGACGGGATTATTAGCAATAAAAATAGCAACCTGATTATCACAATACATCTCCAGAGGAACAGAAACATCAATACCAAGGTCACGAAGGAGAGCACGAACCCACAACATTTCAAAAGCCGTATGAGCTATAGCTCGATACTCAGCCTCAGCATTAGAACGAGCAACAACATTTTGCTTCTTACTCCTCCAAGTAACCAAATTCCCACCAACAAAGGTACAATAACCGGACGTAAGCCGCCGATCAAAACGAGAACCAGCCCAGTCAGCATCACTAAAGCCAGTGATAGAAAAAGAAGTAGAGGGTTTATACAACAAGCCTCTACCAGGGGTACCCTTCAGATAATGGAGAATACGACAAACAACATCAAAATGAGGTTGTCGAGGAGCATGCATGTACTGACTAACGATGCCAACGGCATGGGTAATGTCAAGGCGAGTAATAGTAAGATAGATTAACTTTCCAACCAACCGACGATATCGACCAACATCAACAAACAGATCACCCTGTTCACTATCAAGTTTTGCTGCAGAGTCCATAGGAATATCCACAGGGTGTCAGCCTAAAAGATCGGTTTCAGACAAAAGGTCAATGACATATTTCCGTTAGGAAAGGGAAAGATCCCGAGAAGAGCGAGCAACTTCAATCCCAAGAAAATATCGAAGAGCACCCAAGTTCTTAGTATGAAACTGCTGGCCCAAATAGCACTTCAAATCAGCAATGCCAGTTGTATCACTCCCAGAAACAATAATGTCATCCATATAAAGATTCAAAACAATGGTGCCAGCAGTGGAATGACGAACAAAGATAGAATGATCAGAGGTAGAATGTTGGAACCCATATGTAAGAACAACAGCACTGAATTGATCAAACCAAACTCGAGAAGACTGTTTCAAACCATACAAGGCCTTCTTTAGATGACATACAAGATGGCCATTCCCAGCAACAACATATCCTGGTGGTTGGTCCATATACACTTCCTCCTGAAGATCACCATGAAGGAATGCATTCTTGATATCAAGTTGATACAAAGGCCAAGAACAATTAACAACCACTGAGAGCAAGATGCGAACAGAGTTTAGGCAAGCAACAGGGGAAAAGGTCTCCAAGTAGTCAACACCATAGGTTTGGGTATAGCCTTTACCGCGCTTTAAGATGTTCAATAGAACATTCAGGAAGATACTTAATAGTATAAACCCAACGACAACCCACTGTCTGTTTTCCTAGAGGAAGGGGAGTAAGCTCCCAGGTGTGGTTCTTGTGAAGAGCGCTCATTTCCTTATCCATAGCTTGTTTCCAACAAGAAGAAGATAGTACCTGCTTATAGGATGAAGGAACAGAAATAGAGGACAAAGAACAAGCAAAAGACTGCAAACAAGGTGAAAGACGACTATAAGACAATAAATGAGCAATAGGATGTTGTGTACAAGTTCTTTTACCTCGGCTTAGAGCAATAGGTAAATTATCAGTGTTCGAGGAAGGAGACAAAACAGGATCCTCAGACCTTGAAGTTGTAGGAACAGGGCCATAAGAAATAACACACCTATCTTGAGATCGGTGGTATACCTGCAACGGAAGGTTAGAAGGAGCTGAGGAAACCGGAGAAGTGACCATAGGTGGAAACATGGGCATCGAAAGAGTAGGAGAGGGAAAAGAACGCTCCCCCTCACGACAAAATATGAGATCTGAAAATAGACTCTCACCTTGGGAGGAAAAGAATGAAGTAGAATTAAAAAATGTGACATCAGCACTCACAAAGTAGCGACGAGAATCAGGACTGTAACAACGATAGCCTTTTTTAGTACGGGAATACCCAAGGAAGACACATTTCCGAGCTCGAGGAGATAATTTATCCTAACCCAAATCAAGCACATGAACAAAAGCAACACAACCAAAAACTCGAGGAGTGAGGGAGAAATGAGGCTGAGCAGGATAAACAAGAGAAAAAGGGACTTATGATTCAAAACAGTAAAAGGCATGCGATTAATGAGATAACAAGCAGTTAAAACAGCATCGCCCCAAAAATGTTTAGGTACCTTCATATTGAACATTAAAATACGGGCAATATCAAGTAAATGGCGATGTTTTCGCTCAGCCACACCATTTTGCTGGGAAGTGTGAGAACAACTAGTCTGATGAATAATGCCTCTATCAATGCAAAATGAGTTCATAATGGTCTGGGTATACTCTAAGGCATTATCAAATCAAAAAATCTTAATACACTTATTAAATTGAACAAGAATTTCATTATAAAATTGAAGAACAATTCTAGGCAATTCAGACCGCTCTTTCATTAAAAACAACCAAGTCATTCGGGAATAATCATCAACAAAAACAACAAAATAATAAAAACCACTCAAAGTAGCAGTTCGAGATGGACCCCAAATATCTGTATGAACCAAAGCAAATGACTCAAACTGACGATCATGAGTACTATTAGGAAAAAAACTACGGTGATGCTTCCCTAGCTGATATGCCTCACACTCAAATTTAGACAAATGACTCAATAAGGGAATAGAAGTCTTCAATTTATCCAAAGATGAATGACCCAAGCGGAAGTGCCACTGAAGAAGAGAAACTGTAGCAGACAAAGCAGATGAACTGAGAGATAGGAATTCACTGGGATCCAAAAGATAGAGATCGTCCTTCTCATGCCCCGAACCAATCTTCTTCTTGGTCTTGAGGTCCTGAAAAATACAAGAAGTAGGAGTGAAAAGAATTTCACACTGTAACACTTTTGTCAACTAACTAACAGAGAGTAAATTAAAGGGAAAATTAGGAATATAAAGACTCGAAGGTAAGGAGAGAGAGGTGGTGGGATGGAGAACACATTGTCCATGAATAGGCCAAAAAGAGCCATCAGCTAACACGACATGATGATTAGCAGGTGTTAAATCAAAAAGACAAGATGACAAACCAGAGATATTTTTAGTAGCACCAGAATCAATAATCCATGAAGAGGGAGAAGCTGCGACACATGCAATATTACCTGAATTGGCTAAGGTAGCAGTAGAGGAGGAAGAAGGCTGTAAAGAAAGAAGTGCAATGCACAAGTGCTGGACGAGAAGCTCGCCAAGTTGAGTACTGAACATATCATAAGAACCAGAACTAGAAGAAGTAGATCCAACAGAGATGGGTTGTGACTGTACCATACTTGGAGACTGTGCTACACCATCACTGACTTGATTCACATAATTCGGCTTACCATATTTCTGAAAGCAATAAGGTTCAGTGTGATTTGTACCCTCACAATAATTAAACTTCCTGTCACTACGTCCACTAACGCGACCACCACCACCACGAAAATTACGGCCTCCACGACCACTACAGAAACCACCACGAAATCCTCCACGGCCTCCACTGTTAGAGACCGAGGCAGTAGTCTCTGAAGAAGTAACAGGGGAACTAATCAAGGGAGAATGTTGTCCTAGGGAAGAACACAAAAGCCGAAAATAGGCATTAGTAGCCGTAGGCAAGGTCTCACTTGCAAGGATCTGATCTTTAAAGCCACGAAGATCAGAGTCCAAACTAGACAATAAGCTAGCAATCATAAACTCCTCCCATTGCTTCTTCTGCTGCTCTAAATTAGTGGTAAAAGGCCTATGCTGCAATAATTGATCCCACAAATTCTTAAGTGTGCTATGATGCTTAGCTAAAGGTTTCCCAGACTGTTTGGTGATGAAAATTTTCTCATAGAGCTCATACACGCGAGAAACATTATTCTGATGATAAAATAAATCTGCAATTAAGTCCCAAATTTTCTTAGAGGAGTCACAAAATTCAACGGTAGTAACAATATCGGGATCCATACTATGCCATAGCAATCCCATAACGGAGTTCTCACAAATCCAATCTTCATAAGTTGGATCACTAGCACTAGAAGGATTGTCAGTCAAATACTTCAACTTTCGATGTGCATGTAAATAAACTCTAACTGCATGTGCCCAAGCCATATAATTCAGACCATTCAACTTTTTCGAAGTGATATATTTAGGCAGATATTGTTAACATTAAAAATATAGAGTTTTTCTTCAGTCTTAGTACTAGATTTCTCTTTTACCATCTCAAACATAAGGTTCAAACAACAAAAACAGATCTGATACTAAACCAACAGACCCTTAAATCAGTCAAAGAAGCAGTAACAGATTTAAGAAAAGGCAAACCTCCCAAAACACTTGAGAAATCCACAAGAAGATCAACAAACTGATGGAAAGGCACATAAACAGCCCTCTTTACACAGCAAAATGAATTAGAGCAATGCTACAACCACCATACCAAAGCAGCAAAAGAAGAAAATCATGAAAGCATATGCTAGACTTCAAGAAAAAAACACTACCATCTCTTCAAATCATATGAAAAAACAACCAGTTGTGATCCAAACATCAAAACAACACCAAAACCACTCAAGAATCAGCTAGTCGGCACCCATAGAGACTACCCCAAGCAACAAAGTCGATCCAAAGTCCCCAAAACTGGAGTTTTTAAAAATCACACTAAAATCTGAAAAAATTGAAGAAAAATACGAAAACCATACCAAACGACCTCGGATCGCGACGAAACTTCACCAAAAATTTTCCCTGGGTGAGTCACCAAATTGAGGGGATCAACTTACCTTGCTGACATCATATGATGACGTCAGCATATCTGTGTTGATGATTTCTTGTTGTGCTCCTCGTCTATTCTTCAGATTTGTCACACAATGATCGATTAGGAGGCTCTAATACCAAGTTGAGTTGTAATCTAGGGTTTAGGTTAGTTATGAGAGAGAGAAAGAGAGAAGAAGATAGAGAAGAAAGGTTTAGGGTTTATTCAATTAACCCTTCACCTGCTAACATATTATTTATATATGAGATAGATAAGTCCAAGTACGAAACTACCCTTCAAGAAAAATAAAGGAAATAAAAATAATAACTCTAACATATATATATATATATATATAATCAGAAGCAAAAGCATATAACTTGACTTCTTGAGTTTTCAATTCAGGAAACTATTTCTGTACTGTAGGCAACATATCACCGTATCGTGACTGACTGATAGCATGCATTCACCAGATCTTGCCCATGCAATATCTGTTACTGCTGCAAAGTGCCCGGATGGAACTTTTTGTGGTTGCCAATTATCTATGCCAATACCAACAATTTTCCACAGATACAAGGATCCACCATATCCATGTGCCAAGATACAAAGTCCATCCATGCTCCAATGGCCACCGTAAAACCCTAAAGCACAGTAACCACATTCATCCAGATACCCATTTTTCTTTCAGGTTGCCAGATCATCATTGTCTTGTCCATTGATGCAGATAAAATGCTTTGGGGTTGATAGTAGGAAATTCCTTCTGCAGCTTCAGCTAAAGGGGGTTGCCACTCCACAGAATATACCCAATCCTCATGTCCAATTAAAAGAGATTCTAAAGATACCTGATAAGAGTTTGAACCAGTGACAAGTACAGGACCTTCAATATATCAAGCCAGGGTTATTTCCTCTTTCCTGTATGTACCCTGGCCATTAGCTAGAGAACCTCGTAGAGCCATCTTCCATATGTGTATGCCTTTATCCTGAGCTGAACTCACAAGTAGAATACTACTTGATTCACCATTGGTGCATATAGGTAATGAGAAGTCCAAACTCCGAATCCAATCTGTATGCCCTTTTAACTCAGAAGCACGAACAAACTGAAAGCATAAACAAAAACAAAGACATAATGTTTAAATGCCACAGCAGATCTCTACACAGAAATGTATAACTAATACATACAAATATGAAATTAGATACCTTTCCTGTGCTCTCCCCACAGTAAAGTTGAATTTTGTTATCCAATCCCCCCATTGCTAAGATTAAACGTCCAGTATTTCCAGGCAATTCTACTAATGAAAGTGCCACCATTGGTTTGGAACCAACAAAAAGAGATCCTAGACATGACAATTTACAGTCACCTAAATCAAAGAAACAGATGATTTAATTATAATCACACAGTATCATTCAGAGCTTTGTTTTAAGATGATATCAAAACAGCAGGTTGACGAAAATACAGAGCCCAAAAGTCCGAGATAAAATAGATGCAGATTATCATCAAGCAACAACACATGCTAATAAGCGGCATTTTAGGGGTGTTTATTAATAACAGAACCGTTTAAGTAAAATAGTTCGATTAATCGGTTAAATCGATATTAAATTAGTTAATCAAATAATATATATCGGTTAATCCATCAGTTGATGGTTAGAATTTTTTTTAACAATTTAATCGATTAAGAAATTAATTAATTAATAATAATAATATGCTAATATAAATATAATATAATAAACTAAAAAAATCATGTATAAATTAAATCCATAATATATAACAAACTAAAAAAAACTTAATTATATAAATAGTATCGGTTAAGTAATTAACTGAACCTACCAAGATTTTGGTCGGTTAATGTCATAATGCTTAAGTTAATTTGATCAAAACGGTTAAAAAATTGATTCAAAAAAAAATATCAGATAAAATTTTTAACCAACCGTTTGCACACCTCTGCAGCATTTAGTTCAAACTTTGTAACATCAAGGCTACACTAACCTGCAGTGTACTTCATTGCTTTCTGCAGTCCAACCATGATTCTTAGGTTCGAAGAAGATCATTACCTGATTAACTCCACGTGTATATTAACTTAAGAAAGTAAAAAGGGTGAAACAACCGCTGTTGCTTTATGAAAAAAGTAGGATTTGGAGAATTATTCAGCTAAATATTCCTTGAAAATATCCTTGATGGAGAGAATAAATGCTAACAGTAAGGAAAGTAAAAGTAGTGCAAATGAATCACATGAACATTAGGAACAACAACAAAAAATAACCCATAGAAGTGAAAAAGTTCTAATCAATTTTAGTAAACATTTTACTCTCCTCCAGGGGTATAGGGGAAGACCACATCCCACACATTCACGGCACCATAGGAAGAAGTAGATGCAAACATTGCATCTGTTTCGGAATCCATAATCCAAGAAATACATGTAACACCTTTCTTGTGTGATTGTGGTAATTGTAAGGTATGCCTCCACTGTAAACAAAAGCAAAGATAAGTTTATACCATACTTTTTTTTTATAAAAAAAAGACAGATAAATCATCAACTGAACGTTAGTCCTCCAAAATCTTCCATAAAAGCATTGAAAGTTATCAAGCTAATTTCTACTCATTCCTAGCATGCCTGATAATGAAAGGGATGATAGTATGTAGCCATCAAAAGAAACAAGAAAAGGAACAAAAAAAACATAGTTTGTTTTCATTTTACAATACCCTAATAACACAAGGGTGCAATGGCAGGCAGCTCTGTGCATTGATTGCATTGATAAATTACAAGAATTATATATTAAATAAATACCTTGTTGTCACTAAGAGATAATTCCCATAAGATGATGGCACCCTCGGTTAAGGAAGATATCCGGGATTCTAGGAGTAATTGATCCTTGACTTTTGTGTATATTATTGTTTAGATTTTTTCCTTTGTAATATGAGATAAAATAGGAAACTTAGCATATATTACGTGATCTTTAGGATCTGGAATGATCTCTCTGCTGTATATATATTTCTATTTGTAACTTAATGGAAACATCATTTTCACAACAACTAAATTATTATGGTATCAGAGCAGGGAAACCCATCCTGCAAAACAACTAAAACCTAGTCATCATACCTTTAACCACCAGCTTCCATGGCAAAGGATGGCGAGAGAACACCAGAGAAACACGAAGCGTCCAAGCTTCAAGCAAGCAGGTACGAAGATCCGAGCGACCCCTTCTACCTTCACCATTCGGATCAACCAGGCTTGGTCCTTGTGACTCAATTATTGACACAAGAAAACTACCCCGGAGTCATGCCATGCTCATGGCTCTCATCACCAAAAACAAAGACGGCTTCGTTGACGGTACTATTACCAGACCTCTCTCTGGATCGGCAGGGGAGATCAAACAGTGGA
Organism: Bretschneidera sinensis; assembly: GCA_023935145.1. Lineage (NCBI taxonomy): Eukaryota > Viridiplantae > Streptophyta > Magnoliopsida > Brassicales > Akaniaceae > Bretschneidera > Bretschneidera sinensis. The sequence continues at coordinate 111,400,908 of CM043701.1, read as the reverse complement.
CTCGCTGCAACCGTCTTGCCAAGGGATGGATTCTCAATACCATCTCACCTAATATTGCACAAAGTGTGATGTACAATGATAATGCTTTTGAGCTTTGGAACGAATTCAATGAGTGTTTTTCTCATACCAATAGCGTACATCTTTTTCATATTGAGCAAGAGATTCATGATTGTGTACAGGGAGGCATGAGCATTGGCGAATACTACACCAAACTGAAGGGCTTGTGGGATACACGAGATGCGTTATGTCCTCCCCCACCTTGTGATGGTGACACGGCAAAGAAGTTACAGGAGTATCAACAAACGCAACGAACCATAAAGTTTCTCATGGGACTTGACGGAGTCTATATGACGATTCGTGGACAAATCTTACTCATGGAGCCTTTGCCTGCGGTGAACAAGGTATTCTCTCTTATTATTGAAGATGAAAAACAGCGGGTTGTTTCTTCACATGTCATGGGAAAAACACCAGATGCAGCTGCGTTTGTTGTCAAGGACAGATCACAAAACTCAAACCATCCGCCAAAGAATGCACACCTCAAGTGCAATCGCTACAATATCACGGGACACTCCACCGAAAATTGTCGAGCACATCTCAAGTGTGATTACTGTGGTTACAGGGGCCATACCATTGATTTTTGTCGAAAACTAAAGAGGGCCACTTCTCATGGAGACAAAAAGGGGAACTCTAGCTTCCTTTCCAAGGCTCACTATGCTGATTCCAAACCATATAAGGCTGAAGCATCACCATCATCATATAGTCTTACAGCTAAACAATATCATGATCTAATTGTTCTCATTGATCGAACCAAGTCAGGTAGCATGGCCAATCAAGTGAGTTCAGCCTCGACAATGAGCAATCTTTCAGGTACTGCAATTTGTTCAAATGTTTTTAGCCCAGAAACTCATTGGATCTTTGACACAAGAGCAATAGATCACATGGTTTGCTCATCCAAACTCATGACTACCTGTACACCTGTTACCAATCGTCATGTGTATTTACCAAACAATACTCTTGCTCGTGTAACACACATAGGCACCATATAGTTTTCCGACAAATTTATACTTCACAATGTGCTGTGTGTTCCATATTTCAAATTAAATTTAATATCAGTGGCCACTCTTACTAAGACTTCCTCCTGTTTTGCAACCTTCATTAATAACCTCTGTTTTGTTTAGGACCAACATTCAGGGAAGACGATTGGGACGGGAACTAAACGAAAAGGACTTTACTACCTGGATACTCTGGGTACTATTCTATTTCAGCCAATGTCTCCACCAGTTCTCACTTTTGGCATCAACGCCTTGGCCACCTTTCCAATAAAAGTCTGAAAGCTCTATCTTTATTTAATAAAAGCATACACTTTTGTTTGATTGATGATTGTTCCATTTGTCCTCTTGCCAAACAAACTCGAAAATATTTTCCTTTAAGTTCTATTAAAACAATCACCTTTTGAACTGATACATGTTGATATTTGGGAGGTTATCATGTTCCAACACTCAATGAGGCAAAATATTTTCTCACCATAGTGGATGATTTTTCACGATGTACATGGTTTTATCTATTACACAAAAAATCTGAGGCACGTACTTTTCTTATTACTTTCATCAATATGGTTGAAACACAATTTGCATCTCGCATAAAGATTATTCGCAGTGACAATGAACAGGAATTTGATATCACTCAACTATTTTCTGATAAAGGAATTTTCCACCAAACCAGCTGCGTTGATACCCCGCAGCAAAATAGGGTCGTCGAACACAAACACCGTCATCTTCTTAATGCCGCCCGTGCCTTACTTTTTCAAGCTAATCTTCCTAAACAATTTTGGGGAGACACCATCCTCACTGCCGCTTAGCTAATCAACCGCACACCCACACCGGTTCTTAAAGGTAAAACATCATATGAAGTCCTTTTCCACAAACCACCTACATATGAGCATCTACGTGTTTTCGGCTGCTTATGCTTTGCATCTACCCATCATCATCGCCCTAGTAAGTTTGACACCCGCTCTATCCGATGTCTATTCCTTGGATATCCATATGGCACCAAAGGATATCGAGTCTATGATTTAGACATAGGACGTATTTTCATCTCCTGTGATGTACTCTTCCATAAACACATTTTTCCCTATCCTACTTCCGCTGCCACACAACCACCCATGCTTTTCCCAACATCACCTATTGTTTACGATGACACCTGGACTAGTATGGGACCTCCGTTAGCACAAGATCAGACATCAACACCTTGTCTAGACATTACACCCAATGCTCACGACCTAGCTACACCCGTTTCTCCAACACCTCAAACAACAGATGTCGAACCCAAACCTGACAATGTTTTGCCCTTAACCGGTTCACCTAACACCTTAAGCTCTTCTCCTCCCTTACCGCATCCTTTCCCCACACCTTCACATGAACCACGGTTGCGACGCACCACTCATGCACCCAGCTATCTTCAACAGCACCATATTGAAGCATCCTTGCCGTCTCGGTCCCTTCCCTCGTCTCACACAGTGTTGACTGACAACAAAGGTATTACTCATCCCTTATCTCAAGTTATCACTTATGATAGACTCTCAGCAGCACACAGAGTTTTTGCTACCTCTATTTCAGCTGTCAAAGAACCAATATCCTTTGCCCAAGCCGTCCAAGACCCTAAATGGCGACATGCCATGGAGCAAGAACTTAGCGCACTCAAAGCTAATGGTACTTGGTCTCTCCAGCCTCTTCCCCTAAACAAGAAGCCCGTTGGTTGCAAATGGGTTTACAAAATCAAGTTTAACCCTGATGGCACAGTTGATCGCTACAAAGCTCGTTTGGTTGCAAATGGGTGTACAAAATCAAGTTTAACCCTGATGGCACAGTTGATCGCTACAAAGCTCGTTTGGTTGCAAAAGGCTACAGCCAAGTTGAAGGTTTCGATTATTGTGAAATATTTGCTCCCGTTGCCAAGCTTGTCACCGTACGACTCCTCCTTGCCGTGGCAGCCTCTCAAAATTGGCATCTTCGTCAACTTGATATAAACAACGCTTTCCTCCATGGTGACCTTGAGGAGGAGGTCTATATGTCTTTACCTCCTGGCTTCGGACGAAAGGGGGAGACACACGTATGCAAGCTACACAAGTCCTTACATAGCCTCAAGCAAGTTTCTCGTCAATGGTTTATCAAGCTGTCCACAGCTCTTACACATGCGGGGTTTCATCAGTCTAAATCCGATCACTCATTATTCGTCCGAACCCATAGTACTTCGTTTACTGCCCTTCTTGTTTATGTGGATGACATTATTCTGGCTGGGAACAATTTAGGTGATATTGAAGAGATAAAAACTTGTCTCATACAACAATTCAAGTTAAAAGACATTGGTGAGTTAAAGTACTTTCTGGGAATAGAAATAGCTCGATCCAAGAAGGGAATTTCCCTCTCACAACGTAAATATTCACTTGAGATTCTGGACGACGCAGGGTATTTGGGAGCTAAACACGCCAATTCACCAATGGAGCAGAACTTGTCACTTAGTATAAATGAAGGTGAATACATCGAGGATCCTTCTTCGTATCGCAGACTTGGGAGATTGATATATCTTACTATCATACGGCCAGACTTGGTGTATGCAGTCCACATACTCAGAAAATACATGGACAAACCTCGCACCCCACATCTTGAAGCAGCTTATCGAGTATTACGCTACATCAAGCACACACCGGGACAAGGAATTTTTCTCTCTGCAAACATCCCAATACAGATAAATGCCTTTTGTGATGCGGATTGGGCTAGGTGTCGGGACACACGACGATCAACCACGGGATATTGCATCTTTCTTGGGCACTCCCTAATCTCATGGAAAACCAAGAAGCAAACCACAGTTTCGCGATCAAGTGCAGAAGCGGAATATCGCTCCATGGCATCGGCATGCTGTGAGGTTACTTGGCTATAATATGTTTTGCATGATCTCGGATTTAATCATTTGCAGCCAGCTAAGTTGTAATGTGACAATCAAGCAGCACTTCACATTGCCTCCAATCCCGTGTTTCACGAGCGTACCAAGCACATAGAGATCGATTGCCATCTCGTAAGAGAAAAGATTTGGGCCGGACAAATCAAGACTTTCCATATATCTACGTCAAAGCAGCCAGCAGACATCTTCACCAAGTCGTTGGGTTTTCCACAATTTTCGAATTTACTCAGCAAGTTAGGAATGATTAACATCTATTCCAACTTGAGGGGGAGTGTTAAGGAAGATATACGGGATTCTAGGAGTAATTGATCCTTGACTTTTGTGTATACTAATGTTTTGATTCTTTCCTTTGTAATATGAGATAGAATAAGAAACTTAGCATATATTACTTGATCTTTAGGATCTAGAATGATCTCTTTGTTGTATATATATTTTTATTTGTAACTTAATGGAAACATCGTTTTCACAACAACTAAATTATTAGCATCTCCTGATAGCAGATAATACTGCTGTAAATGTTTAGCTGTGAACAGAAAATCAAGCTCATCAGAACTCAATAAGGAAAGCAGTAGTCTATTTACTTTTTCTAGTTGATACATGCTGCCTCTCCAAAAAAAAGTAGTAGTAGTTTTTAATTTGAAGCCTTTTAACCTTCATTTGGTTGCTGATATAACTAAGGCAAGAACATAGAAAAGAAATATATCTTGTCATTATAATTTGCGAGAAGCCAAACAGAGCAGCATGTATTAAAAAGACTCACTTAAAAAATGTAAATTATGACACATGCTTCAAGTTTTACGCTAAAAGAACAACTGAAGCAAATACTTTCAAATGAACTATACATTAAAAGAAGAAAGAGGAAAGAATCTTACCTTTAAAAGCAAATTTGTTACTGGGTAGCCAGTTGCAGTTGACAGCTGCCTTGTGACCAGGAAGTGTAGTCAAAATCAGAGCAGTCAGCATACAAAAATAAAAAGAAAAAGAAGTTTCAGTTTGATCAGTTTCGGATTACAGGGGATACATGAATTGGAGAAGAAAGTGAAAAGAAGACCTTTGGGCAGAAGATTGCGACGCCGTTTTGGGCACCAAAGGCGACCAAATCACAGGCACCCCATGACACGTTGTTCAATATTCTGTTGCATCCTGCTCCTATAAACATTCTCTTCACTTCAACTTCACCATTCTTAGACATTATTTTATTACAACTTCGATACAAAATACAAAATACAAAAAAAAAAAAAAAAAAAAGAGAGAGAGAATGAGAGTGAGAGTGAGCGGCCAAACTGTTCAGTAGAAACTAAAGAACTGCTGAAAGTAACTGTAGAACTTGCAGGGATTCGAGGAGGAAGGTTTTGGGAAACAGAGAAGAAAGAAATGGATTATGGAAGTGACGTGAATACGCCCAATCTTAGAGCATTTACTGATGGACTGCTTGTCAAAATAGGCTAGACTTTGGATGTAAATAATGGGCTAGTTAATCTTGGAAACACTTTCTGAATAGAGATTCCTTCGATTCATTTCGCAGTATTTTTTTCTTTCAAATAAGCCATTTCATTTTCTTCACACATCGTTGTCTTTTTTTTTTAATATTTTGAAAACAAAAAACATGTTTAATATTGAAAATAATCTTTTGATTTCTAAAAACGAAAACAAAAAAAAAATGTTTGGTAACAAAAAAAATTGTTTCTTGTTTTCATTAATTTTTTTTTTACTTTTATTTTTTAAATAATAATAGTTATATTATTAATCTATGTGTGTCTTACTGCAAAACAAAAAGAGTAGTAATGGAATAAGATATAATATGAATATAAATTGATATTTAATAATATTAACAACTAATTGGTAAGAAATTCAAAATAATTTAAAAGTTTCATCATTATATTCTAATTAACAAGAATCCAAAAAGAAAAAAACATGAAAACATGAAAACAAAATAGTTACTGATCTAGACAACTATCGTGATTTTATAGCTCCTCACATTTGACAAGCAATTTAGTCTTTACTACGAGTCATATAACGCAATTGATTTGTGTTAAATTAACTTCCACAAATCCTTGTGATGACGGTTTCTCAATTGATTAAACTTATTTTTAAGTTGTGTTCCTGTATAGTTGAACACACTTTTTTTCCTAGTTATTCTTTGGTTTGAAGCTTCTCCTTTTTGTTAATGTTGTTATATATTTATTCTCTTTCGGAACCTCCTCTTCCATTAGTGAAATACAAATTGTTTATCTTCCCTTACTCCATATTTTTTTTTTGTCTATTTTCATCAATCATATATATTTTATTATCATCATTGTTGGATCAAGTGTCGGCAACAATTGCTTCATGACAGAGGTCCAGATTAGGGCCAAATCACAATTGAAACATGGTACTTGTATTGTTATGTGGTTTAAGTAATTTGAGTTGTACTCTGTCTATCAGTTATAGCTTTTGACGCAGTGATAAACGCTCAATCCTGACAATTGATACCAGAGACAAGATGACAGATTCATAACAATCACAGTTATATCATGACAATTACTATCACTATCAATTAGGTTCATATCCATGCCATTGTTATCATCTATTATTTAGAAAATACAATAAATACTAAATGAAACTAGTTTTACATTTACTAAACTCAAAAGTTAATACATACCAAGTGTTAAATGCACGGAAAATATGTCTTAAATCAAATCGGATTAAATCAAGTTTTATTTACCATAATGACTTATCAACTTTACTTAAATTAAGATTTAAAAAGTTTTCGAACAAGCATCCCAAGTAATTTCTAGATCATGGGAAGCTCAAAATATATATGTAAAACTATCATCAAGCCTAGAAAATGTACAACAAAAATACGCTTGGTAAGCTCAACGTATATATCACACAAACTATAATCATAATCATATATGCTTTCTAGATCATGGAACTAGGAAATAAGTCTAACGACTAATGTCATTTAGTCTACATAACAAAATTTAGGTTTGGCCATGCAACTCATTTCACTAGTCCGATGTTGTTTTTTTTGAAGGAAAAAAAAACCATCTTCCTAAATAATCATTTCTCATTTGTTTAGGTAGTATAAGTGATCAATGGGTGGTAACTCATATCACGGGAGGAAATTGTACGCAACATTCCATTATTATTAATGGGTGGCTCAGTGATTTTTTATAGGCAAGCATCTCAAGTAATTTAATCTTATGGTTTTTCATTATCTTACATGTGGCCTTTCTTTTTTAGGTGTTCATTTTAGATGGTCTTTTAGTTTAATATTTCTATTCAGTGGGTGTCGTTATTGGCAAGAACTTATTCAAACTATCGTTTGGGCTCATAATAAATTAAAAGTTGCTCTTGCTACTCAGTCTAGAGACTTCAGCATTGTACAAGGACTAACCAATTATTGGAGTAATATCCTAAATGACATAGCAACAACGCCAATTAATGTATCAATAAACTATAAATTGAGTATTATTAATTTTTGTAGGAAAAATGAGCATTATTGAACAATTTGTGGTAATTATGATCAATGCAAAATGAATCAAAATAGAATATTAATCCACATTATTTTTTTCCTTAAAATTTTAGGATTTTAAATTTTCGAATTTTATAATATTTGAACTTGATCTTTTGTTTAGAGAGAAGTATGATTACTTTCGTTACGCTTAGGGAGATAATGGGTTGGTTTGGATTGGGTTGACTTAAAAATTCAATCCAACTCAATCATACCGAGTTAAAAATTTTTTTAACACAATCTAACTCAACTCATTAATTCATTCATCCTCAACCTATTCAAATCGGTTTGGATCATCGGTTTAATTTTTTTCACTTAAAAATTAATTAAACATATTATATAAAATATTATACTACAACAATTCATTGTTTATTAGATCATAAAAACAAATTCATACAAGAATTCATCAAATCTATCACTTATAAAGTACTAAAATCACTTAACACAAAGTTGAAATAATCTTAACTTAATACAAAACCATACAAAATAAACAATATACTAGATTTTAAAGGTATTTGATGAATCAAATTCTTCAAAGCTTCAACATCCGCAACTTATAAATATCCCACATATCAAACACTTTAAATATATTAAATTCAAGTAAGATCAATTCATTTTGATAATAATATATACAAAATATATATTGCAAACCAAACAAACTTACCAAAATATAGATATAATACATTATATATATATATATATATATATATATAATTTCATATAATAAATATTAAATATATAAAAAAAATTATTATTATATAATGATCGACTTGTTAGTTTGAGTTGGGTTAAATTATTTTTGAATTTGTAACCCAATCCATCACATCCGGTTTACCAATTTCTCAGTTTAATCCCAATCCGGTTCCTAAAAAACTCAAACCGACTCATTACACTGGTCGAATTGACGATCCTACCTATTAGTTCCTAGATATGCCCAAGCCATTTCAAGATTTCAACTAAGCTTTTTTTATTTGAGTGTATTTATTGACTTTGATCCTATGGACTTCGCTTATGCATTTAAGCCAATTTAACCTTTTTATTGACGCGGGGCAGAGATAGGCCTGGGGTAGGACAAATACTACAGGATTGCATGGGATAGGACCAGACTGGGTAGAGAGTCTTCACCCTATATCGGCTCTCTATATGGTTTAGTTTACTGATAGAATTATAATATGATTGGATTAAAATTATAGCCGGATGAGATGATAAATGATTATAGTTGTATTATCTTAATCATATATTTTGTGTGTAAGATTGATTTACAGGTATTAAAGTAAAATAATAATTCAAAAGATCACAATAATACCCTTAATTAATCATCATATCCAACCATTCTATCTAAACCCTATCAGTCTTTTTCTCTCTCTTACATCTCTCCCTCCTTTGCAATTGTAAATTGAAGGACCACATTTTTCCTGGATCACTTCTTTCTCATTCGTCTCCCACTGTATCTCTATTTATCTATCTTTTCTTTTGAAAGGTAGAATTAAAATTATTATATAAAAAGCATAAAAGTAATGCAAAACATTGCTAAGAAGCAGCAAAACCAAACACATAAATACCATAAAATCAAATACCCAAAAATTAATCTCAAATCATATCCCCAAAAATTATATCTCAAATTTTGGGGTTTCTAATATATTATTATTTTTAATTTTAGTTGTATTTACGATAGATTTGGGTTGGAATTTGTAAATTTTTTTAAGGTTTTCTCTTGTATTTTGGTTGTTCTTTTTAACAAAGCCGCACCATCACACATCTCACAAAGAGAGATAGTGCGGCGATGGAGGGTGGCGGATTCAGGAGCTGGTCGTGCAGATCTCCCCAGAGGAAAAAAGAGGAGAAGGAGAAAGAGAGGGGGGGACATCCCATGAGATACAACACGTGGGATAAGGACTAATCTTTGTCCCATTCTAATCTCAAGTAAACACTGAGGCCCGTTTGGTTAACTGATAATTTTTGTTTTGGGTGTACGTTTGGGGCTTAATTTTTGCTTTGGGGCGTACGTGGGATAAGGATTAATTTTTGTCTTGTGAAGTTTTTTTAAAAAGTTTAAAATTTAGGAAAAAATACTTGAACCCATGACCTAATGAATATCATATATAGGTTTTAACCACTAAGTTAGTATTATTGTTGTAATATTGTTACAGTTCATAAATACATAATACATGTTATCTAGTTTAATAATAATTACAAACTATTTAATTAATTACTTACAAGTTACAACAATATAAAAATATAAGTTATACTTCATATAATTTATATTTAAATATTTATAAAATTATAATCATCACACTATAGAGAGTTAGTGAAGTATTAAACCTTGATAAAAATTAATTAATTAATTTAATTTTTTTATTATTTTGATTAATTAATTAATATTATTTTATTAAAAATTTGAAACACCCTAACGGTTTCAAAAGAGTTACATCCCAACGCCTTGCCCAATGCGTTCACCTCTGAAAACACTGTTTACAGAAATAATACCTTAATCTTATGTTTGGTTTATGAGATTGCTCTATTTGGATTAAAGTGAGATAAAAATCTTAAGTACCAAAGTACCCCAACACTATTCATCATCGTTAATGATATCTAATTTATTCACAAACCCTAAAATTTCATTATTATTATTACTATAATAAATAATAGTTATTATTAAATTATTATTTTTATTATCATGATTATAATTCTTATTGTTATAATTACTTTAATAATACTTTTATAATTATAATTATAAAATTATAATTAACAATCATAATTATTATAATTTTGATAATAATTATTATCATTGTTGTTAACATATAATAATAATAATAATTATTATTATTATTATTATTATTATTATTATTATTATTATTATCATCATCATTAAAAAATTATTAAATTTATTATCATTATAATAATAATAATAATAATTGTTTTTATAATTATTTCTGTTATAATATTTATTTTTAAATTATTATTTTTATCATCATAATTATAATAATTAATATTATAATTACAATAATAATATTTTTTATAATAATAATAATTATTATTATTTTCATATATATAATTATAATTAATAATATTAATATATTATTATAATTATGATAATACTTATTATCATTATTGTTAAAAATAAATACATTTTTTCTCTCGAAATTTGATATAATTTACACTTATCAAAATGCCAAACATTTAAAATGTGAGTACAAACAAAATGAGATCCATAAAGAAACCAAAATTTTACTTAAAATGACTTCAATTAAAGAACAAAAACTAAACAAATTAAAATTAAAAACAAATCAAACAATCAAATCAAAACCAAATCTTCAAATACATCTTCTAGATCACGTGTGTTAGTCTTCTTTTACCTCCTTTAGATCACGTGCATCAGTCTTCTCCTTAGATCACGTTAGCCGTTGGCTTCTTTTTCTTCCGTTAGATTGTGCCAATACTTTTCTCTTCTTCGACTTCTTCTTTGGATCACGTCAATCACTGTACAGCTATGAAAGCAAGATCATTCATCGTATCATAGTAGAATTTCAAAGGTTACAAGTGAACATGCACGTTACCAATCTTTTCAACATTGATAACCAATACTTGGATAACAAAAAAAACCACTTTAATTACAAAGAAACGAGAAAAATTGGCTAAATTACGAAATAATCCATAAAACAAAATTTCTTATTATTCAACAAAAGCACTAAAATCATTGTTGACAAGAACTCTGTTCAATTCGTACCCTATACCGGTTAATCAATTTTTTTTTACAATTCATTAGTTGATTTTTTTTTTATTAATGCTAAGGGAATTATAAATAAAACAAAGAATAAATGTCATTTCCAAAATTTGGATAGACAAGTGTAAATTATCCCTATGAGAGAAAATATATTATCCTTAATTACTATAATATTATTATAAGAATTTTTTATAAAATATTATTATTATCAATATTATTATAATTATAACCATCATCATTATAATCATCATTATAATTATTACTATTCGTAGGATAAAAAAAAAATTTTAATCCCGCATGAATGAAAAAGATTATAATGACAAAAATAATGGAATTAAAACTAATTTTATCTCATTTTAATATTATATAAATAATAAATTCTTACAATCAAATAAAAGATAATTATTCATGTGGATTAAATTATCAAAAACTTAATTTAATAATATTTAATTATTAATTAATAAAATTTAATAAGTGTAATTCAAATTAATCAATTTTTAAAATATAATTTGAATGAAACACACCGAAAAACGTTCGACAAACAGTCTTCAACGAAAATGGCAACGATCCATCATGTCCAAATCCAATTCGATATCCGCTCCGCTATCCACAGAGCATCCTCCACAATTCGCTCTTTCCACTCCTGCCTTATCCTCCCACGCCTTGTCGCTCCGCGTCGTCAACTCCAGCGAGCTCCGACGACGTCGTCAACTCGGCTTAGGGCTTTCTTCACCGACGACGCGAGCGAGGCGGCCGTTAACGTCCCAGAGAAGCCGTCGATTTGCACGGCAGACGAGCTCCACTATGTCTCCGTTGCCAATTCTGATTGGCGTCTCGCTCTTTGGCGTTACAACCCTCCTCCTCAGGTCTCGCACCGTAACATCTCTCTCTTTCTCTCTCACTATATATATAAAAAATTTTAATCTATAAATTTAAAGTTTGTTTGTTGAATTATGGGAATATTCATTTGTAGGCTCCTAAAAGGAATCATCCGCTATTGCTATTGTCTGGAGTGGGAACTAATGCCATTGGATATGATCTATCTCCTGGTGTAAGTTATATATGCGCATATAGACAATTATGTGTGTTCGTGTGTCTATGTAAGTATATAATAAACTGTTATTATTTACATTTTGTGTTGCTGCTTTCAAATTCGCTGTTATGAAATTTCCAACGTGTGAAATTTGTACTCCACAGTTCACAATTCAAAGTTTATTACAAGCATAGCATAGCGCATATTTTGCATGTTTTCTTAGCAGTAATATATGTTAATGTTTTTGAGGCATTCTTTTAGTTATGAATGCTATTAGGAATCACAGATTTTGCATTTTATGTAATAGTTTGCTAATATATCTTGCATTATAGATGCAATATTATCCATAAAATAGGAAAAAGAGTACTTGGTATAGATTCATGCAATTAGTATGAGCCTAAACCGGCGTGTGATTTTGCTATTTTGCCTCATCGGGTTTTGTTTTGATTTGTAATATGACTTTTGCATTTGTTTTAACTCACATTTAGTCATGAGACGTGTTATTCTCTGTTTTTATCTTTGTAAATATTTCTTAGATACTTATTGTTGTTAATTGTTATAGATTCATGCAATTAGTATGAACCTATAAAGGTGTGTAATTTTGCTATTTTTTTACTTAAATAATAAACAACACGACATGGATGAATATATGTCTTATAGGGTTTTGTTTTGATTTGTAACATAACTTTTACACTTGTTTTAACTCACATTTAATCATGAAATGTGTTATTCTCTGTTTTTACCTTTGTAAATATTTCTAAGACACTTATTGTTGTTAATTGTTTGAACGTCAAATTCTAGTCAGCAGGGCATGTACCAAATTGTGGAAAAGTGGTGCAGTCCCTTGCGAGATATCCCCATTTATTTGCTTATAAGATTCTGAGAAATTAGTGCTTTATGCAATTGTACATAATATAATGCCAAATCGTTTACGACTTTACCAAATATAAGGCTGCCAAGTGGCACTTAGAGGGAGAGTGAGAGGGAGATCATGAGTCAGGGGTTGCAGCCTTGCAGGGGTAGGGGACTAAGTAGCCTATGACATGAGGGATGAAAGCGGAGGAAAAGAGAAGGGTAAAAAGGAAAATTATGAATTATTAATAATTTGCATGCACTTCAATCTTTTTTTGTAAAAATATTTTAAAAAAAATAACCAGAGCCCACACAATGTGTGGGTCCAACTCTAATTCATTTTACAACACTCTCAAGTTATTAATGTTTATACTTATCAAATAAATAAAACTATCTACTGTTTCTGCTCTCTAATGATTTCAGCTGCATTTTTGCCTATGGAATACCGTTCTTTTCCTGGTTTCATTTGACGCATCTGTGCCCAAGCGCATACCGTGGTGCATTACGTGCATCTGCCCAGAAATAGTGGGTAAAAGAAACAGAATATGATTATTGAATTTGTCTTAGAAGTTTATTCTGCTCTGGGAGCTTTATTAATTCCAATATTTGAGGCGTCAAATGCTTCAACAGAAACAATTTAAATTCTTTTTTAAATTATATCCCCAGAAATTATATCATATACCCAAAAATTATATCTCAAATTTTGGGGTTTCTAATATATTATTATTTTTAATTTTAGTTGTATTTACAATAGATTTGGGTTGGAATTTGTAAAATTTTTAAAGGTTTTCTCTTGTATTTTTGTCGTTCTTTTTAACAAAGCCACACCATCACACATCTCACAAAGAGAGAGAGTGCGGCGATGGAGGGTGGCGGATTCAGGAGCTGGTCGTGCAGATCTCCCCAGAAGAAAAAAGAGAAGGAGAAAGAGAGGGGAGGGGGGGAACATCCCATGAGATAAAATACGTGGTACAAGGATTTATCTCTGTCCCATTCTAATCAAAAGTAAGCACTAAGGCTTGTTTGGGGCGTTAATTTTTGCGTTGGGGCGTTAATTTTTGCGCTTCGGAGCCTGGGCATATGCCTCACGTTCCTTCTGCAGGGGTCTCGTTTTTTTCTTTGGGGTGTACATCCCGTGAAATTTTTTTAAAAAACTTAAAATTTAAGAAAAAATGCTTGAACGTATGACCTAATGAATATTATATATAGGTCTTAACCCCTAAGCTCGTATTCTTGTTGTAACATTATTACAGTTCATAAATATATAATACATATTATCTAGTTTAATAATAATTACAAACTATTTAATTAATTACTTACAAGTTACAACAATATAGAAATATAAGTTATACTTCATATAATTTATATTTAAATATATATTAATATTTATAAAATTATAATCATCACACTATAGAGAGTTAGTAAAGTATTAAACTTTGATAAAAATTAATTAATTAATTAATTTTTTTTTATTATTTTAATTAATTAATTAATATTATTTTATTAAAAGTTTGAAACACCCCAACGGTTTCAAAAGACTTACGCCACAATGCCTTGCCCAATGCATTCACCTCTGAAAACACTGTTTACAGAGATAATACCTTAATACTACGTTTGGTTTATAAGATTGCTCTATTTGGATAACGAGATTGCTCTATTTAGATTAAAGTAAGATAAAAATCTTAAGTACCAAAGTACTCTAATATTATTCATCATCGTTAACGATGTCTAATTTATTCACAAACCAAATTTCATTATTATTATTACTATAATAAATAATAGTTATTATTAAATTATTATTTTTATCATCATGATTATAATTCTTATTGTTATAATTACTTTAATAATACTTTTATAATTATAATTAACAATCATAATTATTATAATTTTGATAATAATTATTATCATTGTTGTTAACATATAATAATAATAATAATAATTATTATTATTATTATTATTGTTATCATCATCATTAAAAAATTATTAAATTTAT
Organism: Bretschneidera sinensis; assembly: GCA_023935145.1. Classification (NCBI taxonomy): domain Eukaryota; kingdom Viridiplantae; phylum Streptophyta; class Magnoliopsida; order Brassicales; family Akaniaceae; genus Bretschneidera; species Bretschneidera sinensis. The sequence continues at coordinate 111,385,853 of CM043701.1, read as the reverse complement.
TATCATAATAATAATAATAATAATAATTTTTTATAATTATTTCTATTATAATATTTATTTTTAAATTATTATTTTTATCATCATAATTATAATAATTAATATTATAATTACAATAATAATATTTTTTATAATAATAATAATTATTATTATTTTCATATATATAATTATAATTAATAATATTAATATATTATTATAATTATGATAATACTTATTATCATTATTGTTAAGAATAAATATATTTTTCTCTCCAAGTTTGATATAACGTACACTAATCAAAATGCCAAACATTTAAAATGTGCATACAAACAAAATGCGATCCACAAAGAAACCAAAATTTTACTTAAAATGACTTCAATTAAAGAACAAAAACTAAACAAATTAAAATTAAAAACAAATCAAACAATCAAATCAAAACAAAATCTTCAAATACATCTTCCAGATCACGTGTGTCAGTCTTCTTTTTCCTCCTTTAGATCACGTGCATCAGTCTTCTCCTTAGATCACGTTAGCCGTTGGCTTCTTCTTCTTCCATTAGATCGTGCCAATACTTTTCTCTTCTTCGACTTATTCTTTGGATCACGTCAATCACTGTACAACTATGAAAGCAAGATCATTCATCGTACCATAGTAGAATTTCAAAGGTTACAAGTGAACATGCACGTTACCAATCTTTTCAACATTGATAACCAATACTTAGATAACAAAAAAAACCACTTTAATAACAAAGAAATGAGAAAAATCTGCTAAACTACGAAATAATCCATAAAACAAAACCTCCTATTATTCAACAAAAGCACTAAAATCATTGTTGACAAGAACTCTGTTCAATTCGTACCCAATATCGGTTGATCAATTTTTTTTTATGGTTGATTAGTTAATTTTTTTTTATTAATGTTAAGGGAACTATGAATAAAACAAAAAATAAGTGTCATTTCCAAAATTTCGATGGACAAGTGTATATTATGTCTCGAGAGAAAATGTATTATCCTTAATTACTATAATATTATTATAAATTTTTTTTTATAAAAATATTATTATTATCAATATTATTATAATCATAACCATCATTATTATAATTATTATTATTCGTAGGATAGAAAGAAAAAATTTAATCCCGCATGAATGAAAAAGATTATAATAACAAAAATAATGGAATTAAGACTAATTTTATCTCACCTTAATATTATATAAATAATAAATTCTTACAACCAAATAAAAGATAATTATTCATGTGGATTAAATTATCAAAAACTTAATTTAATAATATTTAATTATTAATTAATAAAATTTAATAAGTGTAATTCAAATTAATCAATTTTTAAAAATAAATTGAATGAACCAAACAATGCCAATACACTCTCGTCAAAAAAGAGTAGAACACACCGAAAAACGTTCGACAAACAGTCTTCAACGAAAATGGCAACGATCCATCATGTCCAAATCCAATTCGATATGCGCTCCGCTATCCACAGAGCATCCTCCACAATTCGCTCTTTCCACTCCTGCCTTATCCTCCCACGCCTTGTCGCTCCGCGTCGTCAACTCCAGCGAGCTCCGACGACGCCGTTTCGGCTTAGGGCTTTCTTCACCGACGACGCGAGCGAGGCGGCCGTTAACGTCCCAGAGAAGCCTTCGATTTGCACGGCAGACGAGCTCCACTATGTCTCCGTTGCCAATTCTGATTGGCGTCTCGCTCTCTGGCGTTACAACCCTCCTCCTCAGGTCTCGCACCGTAACATCTCTCTCTTTCTCTCTCACTATATATATAAAAAAATTTAATCTATAAATTTAAAGTTTGTTTGTTGAATTATGGGAATGTTCATTTGTAGGCTCCTAAAAGGAATCATCCGCTATTGCTATTGTCTGGAGTGGGAACTAATGCCATTGGATATGATCTATCTCCTGGTGTAAGTTATATATGCGCATATAGACAATTATGTGTGTTCGTGTGTCTATATAAGTATATAATAAACTGTTATTATTTACATTTTGTGTTGCTGCTTTCAAATTCGCTGTTATGAAATTTCCAACGTGTGAAATTTGTACCCCACAGTTCACAATTCAAAGTTTATTTCCAAGCACAGCATAGCGCATATTTTGCATGTTTTCTTAGCAGTAATATATGTTAATGTTTTTGAGGCATTCTTTTAGTTATGAATGCTATTAGGAATCACAGATTTTGCATTTTATGTAATAGTTTGCTAATATGTCTTGCATTATAGATGCAATATTATCCATAAAATAGGAAAAAGAGTACTTGGTATAGATTCATGCAATTAGTATGAACCTAAACCGGCGTGTGATTTTGCTATTTTTTCACTTTAGTGAACAACACAACATGGATGAGTATATGTCTCATCGGGTTTTGTTTTGATTTGTAATATGACTTTTGCACTTGTTTTAACTCACATTTAGTCACGAGACGTGTTATTCTCTGTTTTTACCTTTGTAAATATTTCTCAGATACTTATTGTTGTTAATTGTTATAGATTCATGCAATTAGTATGAACCTATAAGGGCATGTGATTTTGCTATTTTTTTCACTTAAACAATGAACAACACGACATGGATGAGTATATGTCTTATAGGGTTTTGTTTTGATTTGTAACATGACTTTTGCACTTGTTTTAACTCACATTTAGTCATGAAATGTGTTATTCTCTGTTTTTACCTTTGTAAATATTTCTAAGACACTTATTGTTGTTAATTGTTTGAACGTCAAATTCTAGTCAGCAGGGCATGTACCAAATTGTGGAAAAGTGGTGCAGTCCCTTGCGAGATATCCCCATTAATTTGCTTATAAGATTCTGAGAAATTAGTGCTTTATGCAATTGTACATAATATAATGCCAAATCGTTTACGACTTTACCAAATATAAGGCTGCCAAGTGGCACTTAGAGGGAGAGTGAGAGGGAGATCATGAGTCAGGGGTTGCAGCCTTGCAGGGGTAGGGGACTAAGTAGCTTATGACATGAGGGGATGAAAGCGGAGGAAAAGAGAAGGGTAAAAAGGAAAATTATGAATTATTAATAATTTGCATACACTTCAATCTTTTTTTGTAAAAATATTTTTAAAAAATAACCAGAGCCCACACAATGTGTGGGTCCAACTCTAATTCATTTTTCAACACTCTCAAGTTATTAATTTTTATACTTACCAAATAAATAAAACTATCTACTGTTTCTGCTCTCTAATGATTTCAGCTGCATTTTTGCCTATGGAATACCGTTCTTTTCCTGGTTTCATTTGACGCATCTGTGCCCAAGCGCATACTGTGGTGCATTACGTGCATCTGCCCAGAAATAGTGGCTAAAAGAAACAGAATATGATTATTGAATTTGTCTTAGAAGTTTATTCTGCTCTGGGAGCTTTATTAATTCCAATATTTGAGGCGTCAAATGCTTCAACAGAAACAATTTAAATTCTTTTTTTGATAAGAAAATGAAACAATTTAACTTCAAGTGCTTGTAAGATTATAACTGGCCAAATAAAGTGAGAGCATTGACGATATAATGATTTAGACAGAAGAAGTTTGTAGTTAGGGTGAGGATCCTCTCCAATAATTGGGAGAAATATTTTCCCTCAATGCACCATTAGATGAATGCCACATCATCTATAGTGCTGACGTGGGAAAAATTTCCCTAATTAGGGGAGAGGAGCTTGATCCTTGCAGTTATTGTTGTTTTACTTTTACGTTAATAAATGTATGATACATAGCTTTAATTTTCTCATATCTGGACTTGTCCTTTACAGGAATCACAGGAGAGAGACTATGTTGAAGAGCTAAAGAATATTTATCCAATGATGGGACCATTAGACTTCGATATTTATTGTATAAACGAATTTCGTTCTACATTTCTAAAAACAAATGTGGCATTCTTCATCTTACTCAGTAAATGCAAATTTAATGGTTAAAGGAGAAAGTATCTAGCAACTTTTCTTATAGCATTTCCTTGGAGTCAAGAGTTTAATTCATTCTGCCATTTGTTGTTTAATATTTTCAGTTTCCCGAAACTTGGTATTCAATTAAAATGTTTTGAGTTATAACTTATGAGTTATGAGATGCATAGTCAAAGTGAGTCGGTTATGTAATTGCACTTGGTTTTTAGTCTGGTGAGTGAATCTCGTTGGTTTCTATACCAATTTACACTTCAACCTCTCACTGATGCATGCAATATGTTTGCAGTCTTCATTTGCACAATACATGTCTGGTCAGGGATTTGACACATGGATTCTTGAAGTTCGTGGAGCTGGGTTGAGTGTGCGAAGATCAAATTTAAAAGAAATCGAGCAGTCTGCCCATGCAGTATCTGACCAGATGGAAGCTGCTGCTACGACTGCAACAAATAAGGCTTTATCAGCAGAACAGCAGTCAACTAAAGTCCTCGATGCCTTGCCACACACTGAGGTTTCTGCTGTCAAAGAAGACCTAACGGAGATAGCAACAGTGTGGGATGAATCAAAACTAGCATCAAGGTTGGCAGAAACCTTTATGCGTTTATCAGAAAGACTCTCGGGCTTTCTCAGTGAAGGTCAATCAAGGATTATGTCCGCTAAGTTATTTGATCAAATATCAAAACTTTTAGAAGATTCTCAATTATCTGAACGCTTTAATGAGATAAGGGGAAAGCTTTCAAGCTTATTGGAAACAAGGCAAAACTCAGGTATTGCTAGCCAAATCGGGGATTTAAGTCAAAGGCTTGTAAATATTATTGAAGAAGGTCAGCGATCTGTTTCACCGCAGTTGTTTGACTTGCAAGAGCGGCTTTCTTCAACAATAGAGGATTTTCAGAAACAGCTGGACTTGATTGTGAAGTATGACTGGGATTTTGATCATTACCTGGAGGAGGATGTTCCTGCTGCGGTGAGGTGACATTTTATCTTGCTGGAAGGCTGTAGTTTTTTATGACTCGTTTTGATTTTGCTCCCTTCTGATAAGTATTTTTGGCTTCTATAATTGCCTTCTCTTCCTACGGGAAACAGTCACTCACTATTTCTTTTTTCTTTTTTAAATTATTAACATAGATTGAATATATAAGGGCAAAAAGCAAGCCAAATGATGGCAAATTGCTTGCAATTGGTCACTCCATGGGAGGCATCTTGCTCTATTCCATGCTGTCACGGTTTGGTAAGTCATCATCACTTGTAACAGGAGTTCATAGCCAAAATTCTTCCGTTTCGTAAATATGAGCATACCTACCTTTTTCTTTGTTGGTCTGGAAAGCACACACTTTTAGGTGGAGTCGGATAGTTTTCATTCATCTTTTCTAAGGTCTTATTTCTCTACCTTTACTTTGTTGGATTTTTAGTCAAGATGCCATTCTTAGATTTCATCTTTCAGTTTTTGTAATTATCCGTTCGATGTTTTAGTTCCCACTTTTTTTACTTTCTTTGTATAATAGGTGGAAATTTTTTATTTCTCATTTAAATATCAAACTAGTACATGCTAATATCCAAAAGTTTAGGTGGCACTGAAGGCTTATATATTCATTGAGGTTAAAACTATGGTTGGTTTGTCTGTTGAGACATGATATTATTCCTCACTTCATCTCATACCAGGGACATTGGAGAAGAAAGTAAAATCTAATATGATGTTAGGCCCCTCATCAAGAGTTTACAGAAAAAAATTCCTTTTAAACCAAATATTAAGAGTGTTGAACCATCTTTTTATAATAACTTAAATAGATCTCTCTATGGCATCAAAAGCTCTACGATTCCTCTCATTACACACTATCCAAAAAATAGAGTGTGATGCAGAAAAGGAAAGGGATTATGTACTATTCTAAGATTTCTGAGATACTAGGGAATTATTATGTTTTGATTTATTTTCTATTATGTTGGAGATTTTATTTTTGAGTTTATTTTTTGATTTATTTCCTTTTATGTTGGAGATTTTATTTGGGAGTTATCATGTTTTGATTTATTTCTTTTTATGTTAGGGATGCTATTAATTAGTAGAATTTTCTAGTGTGCTTGGTGCTTATATAAGCACTTTATTATGTTAATTTTGGTAGACTGGAATTATGAATCGAAAATTGATTACCCTCTTGCTTTCTCTATTGTTTATTTCCCTTCTGCCCTAATTTTTTTCTACTTAGCCTATTTCTGTCTGTTATCTCTGCTGCTTCTATGTTGTTTCTCACCTTTCTCTATTCTGTTTCTCTCTCTAATTATCAGTCCGACATCAGTGTAATCAACATATAGGCCTTCTTAATCTCCTCAGAAGCCCTCAATCCACTTGAAGCCCATACTTCATCTTTCACAGAGCCGGTAACCACCCAAAAAACACTCAAAATATTATACACTATCTCCCACAAGCTTCTAGTCAATGAACACTCCACCAAAAGATGAAACACGGACTCGGTACATCCTTTGCCAATGGAACACTCCACCATTGTATTTATATTTCACCATGTTGTTTTTTTGTGAGATTTTAATATTGCATATTTGTAAAATACAAACTAGTTAAACAATTTAATTTGTCCATTTCCAACCTTTTTAATTCTTGAAGTTGATTTGAGAAAAAACTTATTGATACCGTGACATTTGGTGATGGCTAGTTTTCTACAAGCACTTTGTAGCATCCAGCTTGGCATACTGCTACAGTACTTTGTATGTTTTACTGTCTTCTAGCAATGACTGTCATTTTGCATTTCTTAACTTACTCCTGATCCCTTTACCCGACATACACACACGCACACACACAAAAACTAGATGTGGTTGCCTGGGAGGGCTTTCGTCAAACCTCATTATGTGCTGATGAAACTAATTTGTTGAACATTTTCTTGTTCTCGTTTCCTCTAAGATTCTCATTCTGTGGCTTCATATTACTTCACAGAAAATGTCCATCCTGGTGGCCTTACGAATAAGTTTTTTTTTTTAATCCTCTGAATTAAACTTGAAATGTTTGCATGTTCCTATTTGTCTGTCTCTGTCTCTTTATTTTCTCTATTCCTTTTTCTTTCTTTCTTTCCCTCTCCCCCTCCTTTGGGAGTGCCAATTTTTAATGTTCATTTTGTACATTTCATCTTTTTAGCTTATGAAGGAAGAGAACCTAGGTTGGCAGCTGTTGTTACCTTGGCTTCGTCACTTGACTACACGACTTCAAAATCAACACTCAAATTGCTCTTACCTCTTGTAAGTGGAGGAAAAACATATTGTTTTGTTCTTCAACTCTTTGTTAATTTGAATTTTATAAAATTGTTACTTGTAACTTTAGGGATGAATAACCTTTGTTGAGAAAGTAATATCAGTGCACTTGTTCTACAGGCAGATCCGGCAGAGGCTCTCAATGTCCCTGTTGTTCCTTTAGGAGCATTATTGGCAGCAGCTTATCCTCTTTCATCTCAACCTCCTTATGTCTTGTCTTGGCTTAATGATCTGATATCAGCAGAGGACATGATGCATCCAGAGTTGTTAAAAAAGCTTGTCTTGAACAATTTTTGTAAGTACAGACATGTTTTCCCTTTCGATATGAAATAATAGATTAGTGTTTTAGTTTCTATAACTATGTTGCTTTGTTTGCTGCCAATATGGGTGGTATGGACGTCATGGCTTATACTTTAATTTATGTGTTCAAGTCAATAACTTGGTCTTCATCACAGTATTCAAGGGTGACATTGAGGGATTGCCTTTTTGTCTTTTGAGGAGAATTATAAGCATCAGCATACTGGATGAGAGGCAGTCTTTTGAAGGAGACAAACGAAATTGCCCTAGTTATTCTAAGATCTTGTTAAGTCCTACAATTTTTTTGAGAGCAACTGACTTGACAAATGTTTATATATGAAACAAGAGCATTTAGAAATTTATCCTTTTATCTGGCTTCATTGAGTGGCTGGCCATGGAAGCTACTCCCTGGCCAGCCTATGTCATAGTTAACAGAAGATACTAGTGAAGTATGATTTTTAGAAGATATCTAGAAGTGATCCTTCTTCAAATTATGATTAATATTCAAAGGGATGAAATTATTTTTAAAAAAATGGTGATTAGAGAGCAAAATAGCTAAACTGAATTGGTGATTTAGTGAGCTGAGTGATCCACGTGCTCATCTAATCTGACAAATGATTTTAATGAAGCAAACTATAAATGAACTAGCTATCTACTAGTGTAATTGCTCAGTAGTTAAGAAACATGTCCACTCATGGAGCATTTGATGAAATGAAGATTGAAAACTGGACAAGGGAGGAGCAGGAAATTAAATCCTAGTTTCAGCTAAGAATATGTTTGTGGATGTGTGGTTGTAATGCCATCAACTAGTAAGACAAGAGACTTAGCTGAGATGATTCAGTCACCTGCAAACTGCAGCATGCATCAAAATCTGCTTGCTTTAATAGGAGTGAGTTTTAGAGTTGGAGGCAGAGGAAGGAAAACAAAAAGGTTAAGTACTCTGCTTTTAATGAAAGATCTGATACCTGTGTAAGAAAAACCATGGTTCTAGATTGAGTGTGTTGCTGCTAGAAAAGTTTTAAGGAATTGGAGTGATTGTGAATTAGGTATCAGTGCAATTTAGTATACTTGAACCAGCATGTGTCTGCATTTGTACCTATGTTACTGAAGCAAACCTGTGAATGTGTTCCTGCTGGTTTATAAACATTCATCAACTTTTTTTTTGTTTCAGAGTTTTAATCCGAAGAACATTTGTCACATTGTTGAATCCTGACCATTGACGTTTCTTGAAATAGCTTTAAGATCTTAGGCAAAGAAGCTACACCAACAAAGAATGTCAATTTTGTTGACGCTGGCCTGGGAGCTTGCATAGTAAATAGTGGTTGGTTCTTCTGGAATTACTTGCCTTGGAAGAGCAGTTGCTAAATGCATGTCTTAAAGTGTTCCTTATTGTACCCTCTTGTAACATTTTCTTTTTGATAAGTTCTCATAACAGATTTTTCAATTGACCATAGTATTGCATAGCAACACATTGGTCCACATGATGCTGTGAATCCCTTAGATCATTTCCATATCAGTTCTCTTTAGATTTCATACCTTAATATGAGGCCATTATTTGTTGGGGGCTTGTGGCTAGCTTTCTTTCTTCGGCAGGATCTTTGAATATCTTATTACTTAATTCTGCTATTGACAATTTGACACAATCAATTTCTCTTCCTTCATCTTTGTAATACTACTCATTGGTATACATATGCTCTTTTTACAACTGGCAGGTACAATACCTGCCAAACTTATCCTTCAGCTTAGAACGGCTTTTCAAGAGGGTGGCTTATGTGATAGGAGCGGTAAATTTTTGTACAAGGATCATCTGCCTAAAAGCAATGTCCCTGTCTTAGCTCTTGCAGGAGACCAGGATCTAATCTGTCCACCTGAGGCTGTAGAGGGTATGCTATAACTAGGTTGTAGATTTTAACTAGTTTGTGCACATAGCCACACACTGAATGTATACATACACACACTGAATGTATACTTTTGATGATATTAATATTATATACTTGCTTGTATCTGTTTGAGACAGAAACTGCCAAGCTCTTTCCTGAAAATTTGGTTACCTATAAAGTATTTGGAGAAGCTGGAGGACGGCATTATGCACATTATGATTTAGTGGGAGGACGATTGGTATGCATATTCATTATAGCCTCTATGGCATGTCAGCTCATTTGTTTATCTGCACTTCTCTATGACACTTATTATTTATTTTACTTTGAAATGCAGGCTTTGGAGCAAGTATATCCATGTATAATACAATTTCTTAGTCGTTATGACTCAGTATGATTGTCTCAGACGGCTTTGAAACTTTTATCATCAACAATTTTTTGCCGCACTGAACTTGATTTTCCAACAGGCATAAGATACCTCCCTCACTTGTTGTAATCATAGACATGTTATTGGATCTTGGTAGCTTTGGGTTCTGCTAAGGCTTTATGCCTCTGTTAAGTAAATTCTTACCTTGTTCATTCATTATATTTAGAGATGCAATGCAGATTAAGTATTAAATGAGACAAAGGAGCTTCAGGACGGGAGTGGAAGTTATGCGCGAGGGACTGAAGTCAGCACATACTTTCTTGCTGTCTTGGAAAAGATATGAGAAGTGAATTAAGGTCAAGACCCTATAACGAGGAAGAACATATATGTTTGTCTATTAAATTACTTATGAATCAAGGCCAAATGCCAAATTAATATCAGGACGTTGCATGAAAAGATATAGCTTATTGATCTGCTTTAGCTTGTGTCCTCTTTGTAATGTCCCAATAATACAAGTTCATTGCTGCACCGTGCCATCTAGTTTGTGAAGCCATGACCGTCTCCTGAAAAAACAAAACTTTTGTTCTCATACATTCTTTAGGGGATGTTTGGGATTGTATTTAATCACTTCTTAAAGCATCATTACTTTTTCTTAAGAAAATGTTGCTTTGAGAAGGGATTAAAGATAATCCCAAACATTGCCTTACTTGAAGGGAAGATATGAGCCTCTTCTCTTCTCTTAAGCAACCGGCTTATGCTGTGAGCTTATGACACCGTTTATGTTCAGCATTTATGGTGGCTGTCATTGTTCCTCTACAAGGCCCATACACCAGGAACCACATATTATGCTTTGAATATTTGCAATTGAAATATGAACCCTGCATTGATTTAGGCCAAGTCTAAATTTGAGACCGAACAACAGCCGCAGGGCCAGAATAAAATATAAAAGCAACCATGAGAAAGGGAAAAAAAAATATGATTATCAATCTTAAACAGGGTTATGTTGAATCAACAGGTTACGGTGATGAATTTTCTTTCTTTTTTCTTTTTTCTTTTTCGTTTTTGGGCCACTCAGTAGCAGGAAAGATAAACATATCGAATGATATATGTATTTTTGCTTCTTGGATCCATGGTACCAAGCACCCTCCTATACAAGCAAGGAGGAGTGGGCGGAGAGGCTCTGACAAATATCGTTGTCTCCTGGAAGAGTAGCAGCACTTTTATTTGACAGAGACTACCCTTTTAAAACATTAGAAGAAAACTAATGTAGCCCTCTTCAACCTAACATTACATTATGCTTTTAGCTTTGAACCCTAATCTTCCCCTTTTTTGGGAGAGAGAGGGTGGAGAGGCCAGTAGGCCACATGGGCATTAGATGGTTTGCGATTTGTAGTTGTGTCAAAGCTTAAATGAATACATGTACTTGTTTTGTATGAGTACAAGCAGTTGGATCTTGATTCCAATTATCTTGTGGCTGTCAGCCCACCTCTCTGGGTCATCAGTGGATGTGTACCTGAAAAGCAGAAGATTGTAGCAATGTTGGGTTACAGAATCCAAGCAAACTTTTGCTAGAATCACTTTAGCCATCCCTTGTTCTCCTGTTTTCTACTTACTTCCTAATGTACTCGCATGTTAATGATAGCAGGCAAGCACAAGAAGATAAAATAACCATTGAATGATTGATAATGGGAGAAAGTCATTGTGTTTTCCATGTCTACTTTCCAATTCTGAAACTCAGTTTCACTTATGCACTTGCCTCGGATAATATAAATGTAGGTGTCTTAAGTGCAGATCATCAGCTTATCTCAGCTTCCAATACGAAATTCTTGGCAACATATTCCAATGGATTCCAATGCTTCAGGCTTTCTTTTTAACCCTTCAACTCTCCATTCAGTTTACTGTCAAGGCAAGGAAGATAATGGTATAATTGATCTGGGTCTTAGTCTAAGAACTTTACAACCTGAATCCTCCTACCATCCATCTGGACATAGTAAGTCCTCTGTTTTCTATTGGCCCTTGTGCAAAATGAAACAACAATCATACATTTTGAAGAGAAAATTGAAAGCTTCCTGATATGATTGTGTAGTTTGATGTCTAAGTTGGGCAATGATTTTAGAATTATTTATGATGTTAAATACATGCATGGATATTTGATTCTATGCGCCTGTGACATCAGATTTTCCATTGGTAGTGATTATGCACCATATATGTTCATGTTTCTGCATAATAATTTGCTTAGTACAAAGAAATTAGGTTCTTTTAGTGACGGAAGCCGTAACACTAACTTGAATTTGGTATCCGAGTCAAGTGCTAAACCTGGAAGGCTACGGTGAGCTGATAGGTTGGCAGCAGGGTAATTCACAGCACAAGAATTCAAACACAGGATATCAAAAACTCATACAAGACGATTGCGAAGACAAAGCAGAGGGAGTGCAGAGCAAAGAAAGGTGGGCTTATGTGAAGGTGAACATGGATGGAGTTATGGTTGGTCGAAAAGTTTGCGTAATTGCTCATGGGGAATACTCAAGCCTCGCACGCGAGCTAGAGGAGATGTTTGGTAGGTCCAAAAATCTGAGGAGCTTGATATATATATATTCTCCAATTCAGAAATGAGTAACATATGATGATTAAGATTATTATTTTCAGGGAGACAATCTGGATCTGGGCTAAGGTTATTCCAGGCTGGGTCTGAGTTTTCCTTGTTCTACAAGGACAGGGAAGATAATTGGAGGAATGTTGGTGATGTTCCATGGAAGTATGTTTTTTTACTATCATCATCTATTACTTATTTCTCATGCTAGATCATCAGTTAAATTAGTACCAGAACCATTTTTGTTGATGTTAGATTTTATTTGAACTTTAACGTACAGGGAGTTTGTTGAACGCGTGAAGCGGCTAAGGATTGCAAGAAGAAATGATGCTCTTTATACCTCTTCATCATCATGTAACTGATTTCTCAACTCTCTGCTTCTCTGTCTATCTCTCTCTGATGGATTTGAAGCATTTCTTGTATTGCTAATTTGCTACGACTTTAGAGATGAATCTAAGTCAGCAACTTTGTTCCAAAAAAAAAAACATATATGGAAAAAGTTGCCAGTGAATGCTGACATATCATTGGGTCATTTGCGTACAATTTTTCTTGATCAGAAACTGGTTTTTTTTTTTTTTTTTTTCACTCATAAGAGTCTAGTAGAATGAAAACATATAAACTAAGGAAAAACATAGAAGTATAATTACATTGTGGGGGTAATCAAATGTTCATCTCTAAGGTCGCAGAAAGGGAAAATTCTTGTCAATACCTAATCCATGGGAATTTCTTAGACTCAAAGGTCAGATGGAGAGAAAGAGTGAAAAAATTTTCTTTTTCTCTTTTTATCTGAAAACACCTTTGGTCCAAGATAAACTAATGGACTACAAAGTCTAATCAAGAATCTCTTGAAAAGAAAGAGAGGTTATTCTCGTACTATGGATCAGTTAATCATTTTACTACTACGATTGTATTTGCAAGAAAAAATGTAGTGTGATAATACATAATCACTTTAAACAGTTAGAATACTCGAATAATAATTATGAAAAACTCTAATGAAAACAACAAAGTTTGGCCATGGCCATAGAGAACTTTGAAATCTACCGTGCGACCACGTGAAATGGATATAAAAAATGAACAAAGTGAATGGCTCCCCATCTTCACTCAAAAATATCTGCTGAGGTTTTCTCCTCTGTAACTACACTCTACCAATAATTTCTAGCTCAAATCACTGTAACAACATAGTGGTGAGTAGTGACATGACAACAAATTACCATGATCTTAAAGATAAAAAGCAAAAAAGGAGAGTTGGCAGGGTATCCAGGGGAAGGCTTTGCTGGCCGAATGAATTATGGCAAAAAAAAGTTTTTTAAGCATGAGATCCCTTCTTTGTAATGCCAAAAGATAATGTTTGAATAACTATTTTTATTTTTTATTTTTTAAATTTTTTTTCGAAAATAAAAATTGAAAGCAGTTTTTTAACGTTTTCTGAAAAAAAAAAACATGAAAACATTTTTGGATAACTGTAACTCTAAAACTGTTTCCAAAACAGAAAACAGTGAAATGATGTTTAGATAATTTTATTTTGAAAATTGTTTTGATACACTTTGTAATTATTTTTAATTTTGAGTTTAAATTTAAATTTTATATTAATTTTATTTCTCATATTTACTAAATACTTAAAAATAATTAATATTATTTTATTTTTAAAATTTTTTATACTATGAAAGAAAAATGAAACAGAGAAGTGCACATTGATTTTAAAGTTATTTTTCAAAAATTATATCAAAAAACATTAATTTAATTTTTCAAAAAATAATTTTTGAAAATTACTTTTAGAAACTATTTATCAAACATAGAAAAAAAAATTTTAAAACAGATTTTAAAACATTAATTTTAAATTCAATCAAACCAAAAATTCCCCTCCCTGTAAGGATGATTAGCAATTAAAAGTCCCTTCTACAATAATGTCATGCCTTTTAAAATGTTTGATTTTCTCTTTCAAAAAGACGAAAACGAAAACCGAAAACGGAGGCGGAGGCGGAGAGTGAATTAACCAAATACATTCCGAGATGAAGCTATGTTAGCGTCAAAAGAAAAACAGATCTACCACTAGTTAAACCCTAATGACAGCTAAGATTCTTCTCGAAGAAGGGCAACTTTTGATTGCTGGTGTCCTCTCCCATCATTCACGCCACGTGATTGGACAACTGGAAAGTTAAAATTTCCCATTTGATTTGATATTTGTTTTCTTCTCTTTTGACAACACAGTTGGGTAGGTAACACTCTTAATCAGTCTTATATATAGAGGATAAGTAAAATGAAATTAAAGAATTATGTGAAAATCACATAAAGTTGAGGTATAAATTAAAATTTATCCAAAAAAACAGTTGAGTATAACTGTATAAGAGAATAGCATCTAAAATATGTCAAATCAGGTATATGTGATAGGTGGCATTAGAATTAGAAAGTAGATTATCAGCGACCGACGTACAAGCCAATGATCTTGTTCAAAACTTTAAATTAACACAGGTAACATTGGTACTAACTTTGCCAAGGTTTTACGATAGGATTTAATCAAAATTTTATTTTGAAGATTTTAATATTATTAATGAAGTTTTAAAAAATTATCAATAAATTTTTAATGAATTCTCACCGAATTTTTTTTGTAAAAAAATTGTACAAACTCGATGTACCAATATCAACGCACAAAGACTATGGTATCTGTACCAAATTCTTAAGATCTAAATTTTTATTTAATGGAAATCGAACAATAAACAAAATAAATAAAGGAAAGGGTGTCAAATAACTCAAATTATCAAAACTTCGTCGTTCATATTTAGAGTTGGATTTTTATCGAGTTATGCGAGTTTAAATTCAGTCAAAGTTTGATTCGATCGAGCTCAAGGCAAACTCAAATTTAAAAATTAAGCTCGAATAGCTTATTGAGTCGAGCTCAAATACTTTAAGGTTCAGTTTGAAAGGCTCTCGAATAGTTCAATAAGGTATTATCGAGTTCGAATCGAGTCGAATTCGAGCTCTAACCAATATTTATTTAAAAAATTTATTTATTAATATAATAGATCATGTTCGAGTTCGAATAGATGATCTAAAACCTAGACTCAAATAAACTCGTTTATTATCGAACTTTAATCCAATTTTTTAGTTCGAACTCAATTTTCAAACTTAAATTTAAACTCGAACTTGTTCAACTTAAATCGAATCGAAAACCTTGGTATTAGACTCGATTCAACTACTAGTCCACCCCTCTTCATCCATTCTCAAATGAAAGATAGCTCCCAGTTTGGCGCTATATTTATTGCTAAATGATGCTCCTTTTGCCATGCCTTCATGTGAATGGTTAAGTGAGGCTATGGTGATAAACTATACCTGTCTAATCCTCAATAAAAAAAATATATTAATCATTCTTTTCTGTAGTATTTAATTCTCATGATCAGATGGTTGCAGACCACGAATCTGGAAAATTGACCAAAGTTCTCCTAGAGGGGACAGTCTCCAAGTAATGCAATCACAAAATCTATGTTCGTTTTCAATCATGTTCATGTGAGTAGAAAGTTTTTTTTTCCCCTCCGTTATACAAGGAATTATGTGTTATGACAAAGAACACTGATATGGACACATGCTTTAGTAACAGCAAGTTTTAACATTTTTTCGTCTAGAAAATCTATTGGTAATTGTCTAATCTTCATTAGTAATATTGAAAAACTACACCGAGGATGTAAAGAGGCTGAAAAAAAGAGATTCACGCCCACTTGGCAGACTCCTATTGGCTTACTCGCCCAATGTACACTCGTGCGGACGTGATAGTTTCATTATCATTACTCTATAAAAAAAGGAAAAGAAACAACAAACAAATTATAGAACTTCATTGACCAAGAAAAATAAGAGACAAAAGGTTTGCGATAAGAGCAAACAAGAAGAATACATCCTTTCACATTTATACTTCCATCCAACAAGAGCAGTTACAATTTCTCATTTCTCATGGCTCTTGCAACAAACCTCTACCTTCATCTAGCTCTCATGAAATGACAAAGAAGAGAATCCTACAGTGAATAAAGACATGAGCACACCTTTCTATGGTACACAAAACGCATCATTTTCTGTCACAGCTTCAAAAACCCATTTGGTTTGCACAAAGAATGTAATAAGACTAATGCTCTAAAATAAAAGCTTGATGGAGATTAAGGAGATGAGGTGTTTATATTTTTGTTGGTAAAGTATGTTGTCTCGTACCCAACAAAAAAGAATGAGACTGTCAAATTTAAATTATAATTTTATTCCTTTCTGTTGAGCACTGAGAAAACACACTTCACCAACAAAAACACCAACACCTCATATCCTCAATCCCCCTCAAACTTCATTTTTGTAACATTAATTCTTTTCTGTTCCTTGTACAAACCAAACAGGAGACAACTGTAATAGGGGTAAAGGTTTTCACTCCAAGTGAATCAAACCATCATCTTGAACCCCAACTCAGTTTTACATGATAATACTAAAAAAACGCCACAAATGCACTGGATTCACAGTTATGTTAAATTTCTCAATCACCAGATACAACCAATCTGTCCAAGGTATCGGATACATGCCTCATTGTAGGTCTTCTTTCGGGGCTGGAATTGACACAAGCCATTGCTATCTTTAAAACTGCAATTATCTCCTCTTCCTTATCTTCATCAGGAGCTAAATATGGATCTAAAACATCTGAAAGTGGCTTCTTCTCTTCGATGCAGAGCTCAATCCAGTTAACAAGATCCATTTCTGATGTACCCACCTGGACTATCGGCAATCTTCCGGTTATCATTTCTAGTAAAATCACTCCATAAGAGTACACATCCCACTTCTGTGATGGTTTCACCACTTTCAGTGCTTCAGGAGCCTGATAAAAAGACCCCAAGTTAGTAGATGAACTACTAAGCATAGGGACTTCTGAGGATGCACTTTTTTGGTGTCTTTCTTGTGGTTTCTCTGTTGTCATTCTGCTTGATTGCAAGCTTGGAGATCCCCCAGCAATATTAGCAAGCCGTCCAAGTCCAAAATCTGAAATCCGAGGTTCCATGTTCTGTCCAAGCAGTATATTACTTGGCTTCAAATCTCCATGAACATACTTTTTCGGGCTAAACTCATGCAGGTAGACCAAGCCTTTTGCAGTTCCTTTCATTATTTTCAACCGAACAGACCATGACAATGGCGTGAATGACACCGTTCCAGCCTTCCCTGATGACATTAACAGAACCAATAACAATCAAAATAGCGAACTATCATGAATAACAAAAATGCAATGCAAGTAGCCAAGACAATTACCATTAACAAGAAAGAAAAAATTCTAGCAATGACAAGAGGATTTAGTGAAACTTTACCATGAAGTGCAGTAGCAAGGCTTCCATCAGGTATGTAATCATAGATGAGCAGCTTCTCATCGACAGACCAGTAATAGGCTCTGAGAGTTACGATGTTAGGATGCCTTAGCTTCCCAATTCCTTCTACTTCAGTCTGGAATTCCTTAAACCTTTGAGAGCCCCCCTCTCCTAGTCGTCGCACAGCTAAGGTAAGCCCATCTTCAAGCACAACTTTGTACACTATTCCAATTCCACTCTTTCCCAGGACAAAAGCTGAAGCTTTAAGCAGCTCGTCCAAATCAAAAGCCACCTGGGTGTCTAAAGGCACAAGATCATGTTGCTCCACATTTTCAGAAAGAGTCTCGGACTCATCCTTTCTGAAACATAAGCACTTTTTCCTTGCCTTCCTTCCTCCCTTCTCAAAACCATAACTATCTTCATCCTTATCCTTACTACACGGACAAACCTTCAAGTAACAATAAGAGAACAGCAACCCAACAAGGCAAATTCCAATTACATCACTCACTACTATTGCAATAATAGCACTCTTACTTAACCCTCTTCCTCTTCTGACATTTTCATCAGAGTTCTCAGGTGGATAATTAGGCATAAAAGGGTACGAGGAAGGTGAACTCACCCCGGGAGTACCCGGAGAACAAGGATTCTTCAATGGGGGGCCACAGAGCCCAGGATTCCCAATAAAAGCTGTTGGTCCTCTGTTCATTAGAGCACCATTTTGGGGTATTGGCCCACTCAAATCGTTGTAAGTGAGATCAATATAGACCTTCTCAGGAAGATTTCCTAGGCTAGCTGGGATTGATCCACTAAACAGATTATGAGACAAATCAACAGTCCCTTGCAAACTAGACAAATTTCCCATGTCACTAGGAATTGAACCATTAAATTTATTGAATGAAAGGTCAAGTTTTTCCAGGGAGACCAAACCAGTCCCAAACCCATCCGGCAGAGAACCAGTGAAGTTGTTTTGGCTGAGATCAAGGGTCTTAAGCCTCTTGCATTGTACAATTGATGTGGGTATTGACCCATTGAAGAAATTCTGTGATAAATCTAAAGTTTGCAGATATTTGAGCTTGCCAATTTCATACGGTAAATACCCAGATAAGGAATTCCCATAAAGGACAAGACTTTGCAAGCCCTGAGCCTCAAGGAGCTCAACAGGTAATCTCCCATATAACTTATTACTCCTCAAATTTACATGGCGAAGATCAGATAGAGACCCTAAAGAAGAAGGAAGAAACCCATAGAGCTTCTTCTTTGGAATGCTAACAGACACAACTCTTTGTTCCTTGCATGTAACCCCGTTCCATGAACAAGGGTTCTCATCAGAGGAGTTCCAATTACTCAAGGACCCTTCTGGGTCCTCATAAATGGACTGCTTGAATGACAAAAGTGCGGAACCTTCACCATTCAAAGCACCCACTTGGTTATTATAGTTGCAAAGAAGAGCAACCAAGAAAACCAAAGCTAACATGTCTCCACTATAAAAAATGACCGTTAAGAGAGAATTGCAAAATAAAAGGCTGGGCTTTAGAGAGCTTACCTTTCTGCACCAGAAAACCAATAGATGGAGGCGAAAGCTCAGAGAGAGACTGAAAGAGGAAGAGAGTGTGAAAACAGTGACAAAGACTGTGATGGAGAAGAGAGAGAGGGTATTGGCGAATGGAAAAGGTTAAGCTAGCAAGGGACCTTGGAAAGATGGATGATTAGACAAAAATGTGATAGGAAAACTGGAAAGAAAAACAATGCAAGGTTGGCGAGAGAATCCATGCATGAGTGAAATTTTCTTCAATGAATTTATCATGATATTTTGCGATGAAGGTGATAGCATGAGGGTGATCTTATTTGCTTTTTCATGAGCTCTTCTATTCTATATATGAATTGGATAATATGACATGCCCAAACTATTCATTCATTATGAATATTAGCCGGCAAAAAATTTTAGTCCTCTGATTATACCCCGTATTCAACGAATTTTGAAGAGAAATAATCAAATCAGCATGTTGATTTAGCTAATATTTTTTAATTTAATTTAAATTTTATATTTTTTAAAATGCATAGCACAATACGAAAAACCTTTTGTTATTTAAAAACAACAATGCAAAAGAAAAATTATAATTAGGTCATCGTAATACCTTCGAATAGAATTATATAGTTAGTGTTTAGAACAAAAACTTCTACGTTTTGCTCAAAAACTAAAAAATCGGTGTGTAAATTTTTTTTATTTGCGCCGATCAATTTGTTTAGATCACTAATTTATATCTAACTTTCTTTACTCCATCAAACATTTGTTATGGATTTTGAATAAAACAAGAAGATGAATCAGAAAAATGCCTTCATCATTAATCAACAACAAAATTTGAGCATTAGACTTTTAAGTTTGTCATTTTTATTTATAGATTAATAGGTTATTTGTTTTAATAACAATGTGATCAATATTTTACATTATGTTAAGTATTTGAATATTAACTAAGTCAGATATAGTAAATTAAGTTCAGATCAGCAAATGTCAATTATGTAGCAATTGTCGATCAAAATCCATCGAAAAATCATTTGAGATACCAAAATAGAACACACTCATAGCTGATGACATCAAATGATAAATTTTTTAGATGAAGAATTAAAATAAAAAACATTGTATACTTGAAAGACTAAAAATATAATTTACTTATATTAACTCCATTTAAAAAATCTAAAGACAATATAAATCTCACATTATGTGTGGAATATTTTCCCTTTTTTTATCTATAGATACATTTTCTTTTAATAATTTTTAAAAAAAATAAATTTTATTATAAAAAAATCATTACACATTCCACATTTAGCAGTCTGATTACAACATGTTACGGAGAGCCTTGCTTGCTCCCTGTTTAGGGGAGGTACCCTTTAGCTAATTTATGACAAATGTTCTACTATTAAAGTAATGACATTGATCCGACGGTGAAGATTGAAGCATTGAAAGAGTCAAATGAATTGGACAGTCATGATGATCCCACGCTACTCATAAACCGTTAAGGAAACATGTTATGATGAGGGTGACTTTGTTCTCCGACCATGATTTTGACCATAGAGTTAATTAGCATCACAATTAATTAACGCTCCTGATCTTTCCTAAATAGTGGGACCCAAGGACGAGGACCTGGTTACTGTGCACCACGTGTAAGGACAGTTCAGTTCTTCTCTGCCACGCCATTTTTGCTATTGTGATATGAGAAATTGAATCGATAAATTAGCGGTAAATTGACATGTGAACTTGGTAGAGGGATGTAGCCGTTTGTCGGAGTGGGTCGGTAAAGAAGTGAACCCCACTCACTTTGGAGCTTTACTACTTTTACTACTCTTTATTTATTTATAGACTAGTGGTTGTAGAGGGGGGAAAATGAGAAAAAGTCTGAGTTTAGAGGTTTAACTGTAAAATGAAAGGTTATGCAAAAGACAAGAAATTGTAGGGTTCTTGGGGTGCCCCGGTACAAGTATGCGGTTTCAAGTTTCAACTCTCGAAGTTTACACTCAATTGTTTGCCCATATTCTTGAAAGACCAAGTTGTCCTTCTATAAAATCTTTACTTGGAAGAAAACAATAAAATTAGTGTAGCACTATTATAAATCAATATATTGCCAATAAAAATTTAATATATTAACAAAACTAAAAAATAAAATTATGGTGTGTATATATATATATATATATATATATATATATATATATATAGATTATAAGTCATAGATTAAAGATTATAAATATTATAAACTGATCGTGTATCGGCATTATGAATAAAGTTATTTTAAAAAATTATTTGTTTAGTTAATATTAAGAACTAATAACATATTAAGAAAATATGAGATTATTATATATATATATATATATATATATATAATTATCATATAAATAGATAATAGATGATAAATTTTATAACTACTATGGCTACTTCTCAAGAATAACTCTTGGTCTTTTGATGCTTCTGTCTGCCAATTGCAAAGTGATGGATGTTGGTTGGAGCTCCCCCAAACCTAGCTTTTGAACTACCGTGTATGGCAGCAAATTGACACTTGCTCCTAAATCCAATAATGCATGCTCAAAATGCTGGTCACCTAGCTGACTCACTTTAGGGGTACACCTAGTGAGGATCCACATTTGCACTTTTGAGAGTTCTTCTACCTTTGCAAATTCCAGTGACAGATTGAGTCTCTCGGCCATCCCATTATGTTGAGGTGTATATGGAGTTGTTTTCTATCTTGTAATGTCATTTGCCACACAGAATTGCTCAAACTCGTCTGAACAAAATTCCCCTCTATTATCTGTTCCTTTCAGACTCCCTCTTCACTTCACTTTGAGGTACTTAAGTTTGTTCCCTTCAGACTCCCTACTCTCTTTGCTTTGAGGTACTCGAGTCTATGCCCTTTAGACTCACTACTCACCCCGCTTCAAAGTACTCAAGTCTGTTCCTTTTAGACTCCTTACTCACCTCGCTTCGAGGTACTCATGTTTATTCCATTCAAAATCCATACTTACCTCAATTGAAATATTAAAGATTAAATTGTTTAAATTAAAATTTTTAAAATTTATACTATAAATTAAGAATTTTAAAAATATCTATCAATCTATACACCAACAATATTCCTCTTTGGTTGAGCGAAAAAACATCAACATATCCCAAGAAACTTGAAAGAGTGTGTCAAAGTGTTAAAATTCAATAATGTTATTATCAGAACCCTTTTATATTTTGATTACTGTTTTTCAGTTTAAAAATCAATTAAACAAACTTTGTTTTGAGGGTACTTCTAGTAACACCTTCAGACAATTTTTTGTGTGCAAATGTTAAATACTACACACATGTGACACTCAAAGATAATTTATGTGACTGTTGAAATTAAGAAAGATAAAATTTCCTTATTCTTTATTTTTTTATCTTCATTATCCTACCTTAATCATCGATGAAGAAAATGATTGACAAATTTTAGAATTTGGGATATAAAGAGGATAAAGAATAAAAGAATAAAAGAATAAAAGAACATTTTTTTTTTGTATTTTAACATTTCAATTGCTAGATGAGTTTATTATGAGTACCGCATATGTGCAAATAAGTTAAGTGCTATTCAATTTTTGGACGAAAAAATTGTCACAACTACTTATAGAAAATTTCTAAAATAGAGGATACTATTTAATTTATTTTAAAATAAAAAAAACATTAAAACAATGACTAAAATAAAAGTATTGAGGAGCATGGGTGGGGTCAATTGAGTCTTTACAAACACATTGAAAACATAAGGTGGTAAATGAAGGAGTGGCCATTCAATCAATAGTTGGGGTTCGTTCAAGCAAACCGTGACTGCTTTTAACAGTTTCATTCCTCGGAGCCCACCATCACAAAAATTAATACCAGAACTCTGCGTTCGGTCGACCTGCTTTACAGCTGAATATGAACGAACTTGAATATATTTTTTATTTAATTTTCCTTTTAATGAAAAGCTTACCTAATTTGAACAACTGTTCAAGACGATTTTTGTTGGAAACAAGCATTCTTAACTCTGCCTCTCTGGTCAGGTCCCTCTTGCCTGGTCATCGCCTCCTATTTTTGGTACAAACTTTGCCTTCTTTCTTTACAAATTAAATGAAGAAAAGAGAATAATAGTTATTTTACGCCAAAGGGAGTGGAAGCAGTACTGGATTGAGTATTTTTTTGGTAGTGTATACAATATGCACACGAGAGCGCAATACACCTGCATCTGATCTGATTCTGACAACAAAACATACAAAAAATTTTATTTGGAACTCCGTAGTTAATTCTTTGAAACTCTATTAATAAATTTTTAGAATTTTATTGATACAACTAAAAGGCTTAATTTCATTTTACGTTTATCAAATGCAATTTTATTTGTTGAAAAATATATAAATTGATATCCGTTACTGCTATTTGTAAGCATGTGCAATAATTGGATCCGTTTTAAACCCATCAGATCAATTCGATTAACTTGGTTAAACAGTAAAAATCAAAGATTTCATATTTAAAATTTGAAAAGTCAAGTCAGTGGACCAAAAAAAATCATTTTCTGAGCCGCCTCAATAATTGATTTTAATTGATTTAATAAATTAAATTATTAATAATCATAAATATATAAAAAATTAATTCAAATTACATATATTATTAATAATTATAAATATATATAAAACAATATATCTTTAATGTTTGGTTAACTTAACTTTTAACTAATTTTAAATTCATAAAAAATGAAATGTATTAATAAAATCGAACAGGTCAAAACAAAATATTTTATTCCAAAATAATCAATTAATTTTTTTAACCAATATGATCGAACCAACAGCTTGAACACAGTAACTGTTTGTCTCGTGATCCAGGATTGTGATTCAACTACCACAGTACCACTGATTTATGCTTTTGTAGATGGCTCTTATGAAATTACGAAAAGCAGCCAGTCTTATTAAAATGGGTTTAAAATAAGGCTGACTGCATTTTGTAAATCACCGCACAACAATTTCCGAACCCATTTTGAATAACACTTCAAAGATCCTCAAATACAAACACCTCAAACACAATATACATTCAGATTCTACTTGTAAAAAAAACTCTTTACATCAGGAACTGTACTATCAAGAGGATACCTGCATATTTTACCTTGATGTCTCTACCTATTGATCATTTGGCTTTTGTCCCGGATTACTAGTATCTGCTAATGTGTTTTAACAATAGAGGATGCTCATCAGAATCCAGAAATGACTAACTTTGCTAAAGCTCTATTGAGTCTTTCTTTTCTAAGTAACTTCAAAGCCCTTCCTATTAAGCAACAGCTTTCTACAAAAAAAGCTTTCCATTGTCAACATTACAAGAAATCCATTAGCAAAAGGGACCTTGTGTCTTGACATCGGGTAAAAGTTGAGGACCCACAATTGTGGAACTATTCCAGATTCGCAAAGGTGCTCCTTAGCAGTCAGGCAAACATTCTCTACACAGAAACTAATATATGGGTTCATCTGTAACATCAAAAGAAAAAAAATATTAGCATTTACTACTGCACATTGAAAATTCACTTAATCCATTTGTCAACAACAGTAGTTTGAGATTCTGCATTCAAAGTCAAAGAAAATTATAAAATGATAATAGCAACTTATATTCTAAAGAAACGTGCATACCATCTCCTTCATCATCCATGTTAAAATCATCTTCATCATCATCAAAATCAACATTCTGCAAAATTATATAGAGCATTAAGAGCAGTTCTTTTGTTTCTAAAAATATATGATAAGCTTTCTATTTAATCTACTACTAGGAATTTTTCTGGACATAACTTGTAAGAACATGAGACATTGGTCATATATATGACTTCATCTATAAATGACAAACATGTTCCAATAGAAAAGTTTCCTTCCATGTAATCCATTTACTGCTAAAGAACTAAAGAAGGGTCACCTCTATGAAGAGGTTCTTCAGTTGGAGCAAGTTAATATTGTACTTAAAACATCATTTATTACCACTCTAGCATTCTTGGTGAACTCAATAGTTTGAAAATTCTCTCTTCTTTCTTTTTGCCAACTCAATTCCAAAGGATGCATTTGTGCCTTTGTATCTTAATGTGAATATCCCACAGCAAAAGTTCAATAATGTGGAGAAACAATATAACAAAACCAATGCAATACACAGCATCGAAGTTTACTGAGAAAAACCTGATTATAATCTCCATCATCACTGAATTCTTCATCAATGTCTATCGCTTCATCTTCATCTCCGTCCTCATTTTCATCTTCCTTCTTTTCCTTTCCATCTTTCTCCTCTTGGCCCTAGAGAACATATGAAATAATAATTATCAGGAATCCTAAAGAAGCGAAAAAAGGTCCAAATACCAATATCTTTGAAAAAATTGACAAAGCATAAAGCAGAGTAAATAATAACATTAATTGCAAAGGAAAAAAGATATAATTTACTGCCAAAAAAAGAGCATAAATAAATTTCATTAAATAGGGTTTTACTCTTAAGTGTTGCTGCAGTAGGCTTTTGATTAAATAAGATTTATAACTGCTAGAAATATTTTACCTGATACTTCTTTTCAAGCTTCTCAAAAAGATCTAACTTCTGTAGGTCTGTCATAAAAACATGAAACATCTAAATCAGTTTGATTAAATATATGCCATAAAACATTTGTTCCTAGAGAGTCATCACACAGCAGATTCTAAAGCAAAAATGTCATTTCATTATTGTGGTGAGCAAGCTCTCTAATCATAAACTAGTTATTCAAATTGGTGCACCGAGAAATGAGACTTCACCAATTAAAAGTACAATCTGTCTATGTAACAACATCAACTAAAACCCCCATCTCAAGTAAGTAAAACAAATTTGAAAGTTCAATGTTACCGCTTACCAGAAGTAGTGTCATTATAGTCTACCAACCTACCGAACAACAGAACAATGCTTTCGAAAGTAAATCACAAAATGAGACACATAACTTTCATATTATTGTGATCATTTCAATTATATAACAATTCTTCCTATGCTGGCTGGCCTGGGGATTTGACCCCAAGATCTTAAGGCATCCAAGTACTTGTGATTTGAAACAAAAACCAA
The DNA here is from genome assembly GCA_023935145.1 of Bretschneidera sinensis. NCBI lineage: Eukaryota > Viridiplantae > Streptophyta > Magnoliopsida > Brassicales > Akaniaceae > Bretschneidera > Bretschneidera sinensis. Next base: position 111,359,689 of record CM043701.1, on the reverse strand, counting down.
TGAGCTAATTGCAGCTGGTTCATATGGCATTCATATTATTTACACCATTAGTTATCTGCAGTACGTCTCGTTATACTAGATAAAGTGGGGCTTAAAAGGACACTGTCAAATCTCCATTCTTGAATAACACAGCTAATGGACTGAAGAATTAAGATCCAGTGCAATCACAACAAACCTGTGTCAGGATTCCATCGCACTTTTTTCGGGTTCGGCTGTCCCCTCCTCGAATCTGAAATTTCCTTGCACCATCAGAAGAGTTTCCTTAGCCGCCAATCACCATTAACTATATCAGGGAAAGCTAAAAAAAACCTGTGTATAACATGTTTTCTAAGAAAAAAACTCGTATTATAAGAAGTTATTCAGCTTACAAACCTCCAACCAGTTCTTTAGGAAAATTATGATAGCCAAGCTGTAGAAATTGGTTAAGGGAATAACGCCTCAGCGTGGTCTTTGGCTTTCCCCAGTCAGAAAATCTCTCTATGTCAATGCTTTCGCTCTCTGGCATCACATTCAAGAAAAGAGAAAATTGACTCAACACACTTAAATTAAAACTTTAAAACTGTAGAATGAATGTCTTGCATCAATATGATCATAGAGAGAGAGAGAATTCATATTGTATGGATAGACATGCAACGTTGAACAAAAAGAATAATAAGTATGAAAATTGTTGGCAATTAACACATACCACGACATCAATAAAATTTCAATGATTCAGTGCTTGCAAATTAAATTAATACTGTTAAAAAATGATGGAGCAGTGCAGTTATATAAACTAATAATCCCATCAGTAAGGAGAGTAAGATTTAAAAACTACTGTCTACAATCTCAAAGATCTTCATGTTGTTTTAGGCAGTCAAATTTGCAATGATCGGTGCATCTCTCCCCACATTGGGCTGGGAACAAACTTCACAGTGACTTGCTTCAAATGAAGTTTCCAAACATTTCCCATCTTAATGATGTTAAAATAATGAGTTGTCACAAAAGCAGCAAATTAATATGCAAATAAGGCTTGCAGGATAGCTGATTATCTGAAATGTTTAAGCTGGTCGGAAATGTGCCAACAATGTGTTGGTAGAAAGTTGCAAATATTATGTATGTTGCAAAAAATATATTTAACAAGGATGAATATTTTCTAATGACATCAACTAAATTTTTTATGATAACAAATCCATCCACTCAGAGCAAATGTATGCATTCACAACATTTCAAGTCTATTTGCTATCAAGAGTTATACATCCCCAAGTGAAGAAAGAAACTTTTCCCCTCAGTTTCAATTATAATCCTACTATTTTCCAATTCTAAGTTCCTCGACAATTTTTTTTTTATAATAACAAACCCATTCACTCATAGCAAATGTATGCATTCACAACTTTTCAAGTCTATTTGCTATCAAGAGTTATATCCCCAAGTGAAGTCAGAGAACTTTTACTCTTATTTTCAATTATAATTCTATTTATTATTTATCAAAAAAAATTATAATCCTATTTATTAAGAAAACAAGAGATAGACAAAGAAATTTTGAAGTACTCAATGCTTACTCTTTGAAACATTCTCTTCAAGATAGTAAGGAGAGGATTTCCAATAATTTTGCAACCTTGAATTCCAAATGATTAATTCCTTTTCCTCTGGAATAATTTTACTATCAGGTAATTCAATTTCCTGCAATTGCACATATACAAAGACAATGAGAGGTAGAAGAGTTTGCAATCACATATCTCTTTGTAAAACTTAGCACCTGAGGCTCTCTATTCCACAAAATCTAGCTCTAAAATAATAAAAATAGCTAATTGACCCAATGATACAAACATAAAATTCATGATTTGTTATTTTTATTAATCAAAAGCTTTACCTTCAGTAACTGTTTGCTATTTTTTTATAAAATCATGTACTTTTAAATAGGTCTGTCAACAGATCAGATTTGGTTTAGATTAAGGTATATCCAAATCCATTTGTTAAGATTTATCAGATTAGATTTCAATCAGATTATTTATCAAGTATTTTAAAACTTAATCCATAATGGAGTCAGATTATAATCAGATAATTGGATTACTTAATAGATATATAAACATTTATTCGATTGTAAGACCATCATTTTTATTAAAGGAAAATTTTACTTTTTTCTCCTTAAAAATATATCCATGTAAAATTTAAAAAGTTTATGACTTTTAAATATTACTAACCTTCATATATGATATTTGAAGAGCAGTTCTTGTGACACAAACATATTTCTATACATGAAAAAAGTAAAATACCTATACATAATGCAAAGAATAATATTAATATATGCTACATAATATTAAATCACGACCGGGTTATTATCAAAGCGGATCAAGATTCATTTGATTTGTTTGTTAAATGGATGGGCATTCAGACCAAAATCAGACTAATAGATCAAAACCCTATCCATATTAGACTACATGGATTGGATACGGATCAGATTTGGATCAAAATGCCATTGGTTGACAGACCTACTTTTAAATGATTAAATTGTAATACATGTTTTGCCAACCTTGTTTAGGACTAAAAGTTTGACCAACGATATTTATTGATCTGCATTGTAACGGCTCAGCAGTAAGCATAAAATCATGTGCAGAATAAACATATGTTTTAAAAAAGAACTAGCAAACTATGTTTTAGTTACCACTAAGTCACAATATTGAAAAGGGATATGTGATATCACCACACTGATCTTCAAGGTAAACTGAACTAATATAGATTTCTTCAAGACAGATTCCTTGGAATTTCCTTACTGCTATGAACCCAAGTAAAAAAGAAAAAGAAGGAAAGAGAAAAAGACCCTGCTGGTGTTTGGGTATTGTCTTCTGTTTCTTTCTCATCGTCCAAGCAAGTTTAAAACCATCATTTAAGTACAGGGGATGCTTTTAGAGTACCTATATTAATCCAGCTTCATTCAAAATTGGACAATCCCAAATCACAAGAACCTATTAATCAAACATTATAATTTCAACTCAGTCAAATTGTAGAATCAATACTTATATATCTTGCTAATTAATTATTAAGCACAATTTCTGTGTCAGGTGGGGAGAAATTGAAGTAATACCCAATACACTGACAACCTAAAACAGTTGACAAAAAAAGAAGAGAAAAGTACTCACAGGGAAAAGCTCAAATGGCACTTGCTTAGCATAGCCAATGCCGCCACCACGACCTCCATATCCTCGCCCTCGCCCACGTCCTCTAAATGCCATCTATAAAACAATACGCTAATTAGAAACTAGAAAACAATTTACATAGTTATATGCTCAGTAATCAGATCCATGACTTGTGTTTAACGAACCCAAAACATAGATAGCAGGAAAGGAAATAACTTGAACTGAAAAGAAATCCCAATATAATAAAATCAACTTTACACTAATCCTTTGTTTGAAATTACAAAGGATTGATAAGGAAGCAGTTTGTTGAAATCCCCAATACAGTTATCTAATGGTAGGTTGTGACTTATCAAATAAAATGGTAGGTTGCGTACAGGGGTGAAGACATGAATTTTCTCTAGGCAAGCCGAAATATATGACCAATCCTACGGTGAAGATTTTTTTTTCAACTGCTTAGAACATAAAAATTTACCACCTGATATCAGTTTCATATACACCGACACGTGTTTCACACAAACCAGAACAAGTGATAGCTTAGACAATAAGCTTTACTTAAAAAAAAAAAAAAAAGCTTAGACAATAAGCTTTAGAGTTTAGACAATATTCTTCTTGAAAAATGAATCAATAGTTTTTGACTTCATGATTTAACCTATATATTACAAGCCAAAAGAAATTAATTTGTAATGATTTATAAATATCTAAAAAAACTAGTTAATTAAATCATGATAATGGAACTTATAATTAAATAGCAATGTATGAAAGTTTTGAAAAGGTCGGAAAATCTACAATATGTAACTCACTTAGACATGCTCATATTCCGTATTGCCCTAACATCAAATAAAATTAAAAGAATGAAGTAAAACTAAGAGTATCACTACTAGAAAAAAGCAAAAGTTTCCATTAAAGTTATTTACTTTCATTTTTTTCCCTTCACTTCTAAATTCTAAATACCAATTAATTCCGATAAGCATAACTTTAAGTTTTTTTTTAAAGCAAATAATAGTTTTAATAATAATGCTAACTTGCAATATGAAACTTAGATTTAAAAAACTTTGTGATAAGCATACCACAAAAAATACCAATTCTATAAGCATACCAATTAATTCTGCTTGGGCTTCACTACAACCTGCCACAAGCTTTAAGAAACTTTGTGACTTCAGCATAAACATTCAATTGACTATTGACATAACAGAGGAATGAAATCTCAAGTCACTTATCAATCCATTAGTCCAAATTTGTTTCATGATCTAATTGTGCCATTTAACCAGTTTTTTTTCTTAATCTAATTCTTATTTCGACAAAGAATCAGTTGCACATGCAAATTTCCGGTAAACATTCTTGAAAGAAACATTTGACAGTCCCTAACTTTACAATGTAAATTGTGCAGTTGTATACTTGTGTAGTTGTATCCAAATTACACTTTTTCCTAATATTTGAAAATAATCACTGCATTTCTCAGAAATCACCTATAGAGACAACAGAAGGGATGATAAATCCAAGACAAACTGCGTCAGTTGCTCCAGTAATTTGCAACCGCTGATCGACACCAAAGCTGTTGGTCATCCAAATTTAGACGCAGCGTGTATCAACGAAAATTCACGCTTTCCGTTAGGTTTAACGAGCTGTAAAATCAGTCTGTATTCAAATCTACGACCTAGCAAACTCGAACCAGCCGAAAGAGAGAGAAACTGAGAACGGAAGAGAGAAGAGAGAAAACTTACTGCCCTTGGTGCGACGGTGGTCGGTCTGCTTTTGCCGTCGGCGCTGTAATTTTGGTTAGTATTTGAAGGGGGTGGGGGTGGGGGTGGGGGTGGAAGAGGGCCAACGTTGATGAAGTAGATTGTAAGAGAGTTGGGACTTGGAGGCTGGGCTAACGCTGGCCCTGGACTTATATACAAACAATTTTTTTTTTAAAAAAGGTTGAGCCCAGGCGTTGGCCAAGGTCCGCCTGGACAGTATTTAATTCTATTTAAGATTTTTTTTTGAAAGGTTAATTCCATTTGAGATGGTACAAGTTTTTAGAGATATTTTCTTTTGAAGGGTGTTATTGACATTTTAAAAATTGTTATTGACATATTTTTTTTGTTTAACTTACAATAATATCCTTAATTGAAGTTATGTGTTTTTAATAATACATTTTAATTAAGAGTATTATTGTAAATTTAATTACCGAAACAAAATATGAAAAGTGTCAATAACAATTCATGGGTGACAATAATATCACTTATTTATTTATTTATTTATTCTGTTTTTGAGTTTCGGCCTTAAGAGAATCAACATATACAAATACAAAGATATACATGCAATTCACAAAGAGAAAATTCGCAAAACCCAAATTGATTGACAAATAATGAAGAACCCAATTCAATCTTTTGTTAAGATTCCAGTAAAAAAAATAATTAAAAGAATTAAGGGGAAAAAAAACCCTGCATCACATATACACACAATACAGAGAGATGATAAAACCAACATAGTACAATGCATCAAGAAGAAAATGTTTAGATTATGATTGGTAAAAAGAAAAAGTGCGAGGAATGAAGATGAATAGGAAAAAAAGTGTGATATTTTAATCGTTTGATAAAAAATATAAGTGAGAGAAAAAAATAATAGAATTATTGATGTTTTCTTTCTGATAAATAAATTACAATCCCTTTAAATTGAAATGATTAAAGTGAGAGTTAAGATAAACCACTTTAATTATTTTTTTTTTCATTTTTTTCATCATTTTTTCCTCTCAAAATCATCTAATTCTTTCATCTTCTTCTTTTTTTATTTACTTATCTTTTCTTTTCTCTTACTCTACCTTATTAGTAATTTTGGAAGATAGTGCAAGGGGTAATTTTGAATTTTTTTATTTATCAAAACAATATGGAAATAGAATTAGGAATGGTAAAAGAGCGGGTTTGGACCGGGTACCCCTCTCCCATCATGCGCACCCACAGCCCACAAAAAAATTTAACACGTACTCACCTCCATCCCTGTCGGGTATGGATACTCTTCTTCCATTCCCACCCATCACGAGTATGGTTACTCGTCGGATAATCCACACTTACAAGATCAAATCCCCATTTGAGAAACTCACTGAATTGAGCTTCTCATCTTATTATTTGTTCTGTATCAAACCTAAAATTCTTTGTTGCAGCCCTCAAATCTGTCAAACTGAATAAACTTAGGTTTGTGGCGGCATATCTGCTCATTAGTAAAAGTTACATTATTGCTGCTACATAAGAACCAACTGTATGTGGAGTTATTATTACCCCTTGAAAATTTAACCTATATGTTAATTCATGTCAGCATGCCAAATTGTGGTACCAAAGCCATATTAACCCAATCAGGATAACAAAAAGGACAATTAGAACAAGCAAAATTTTAATCATCTTATAGCAGGAAATTCATATGGCAATCCATGGCAAGATTTTATACCCATTTTCTGAGTATAGGTCGTCACAGATGCCATTAGAAGTAATAAGAAGCTTTCCACTTACATTTGATAGCTTTTATACCAATGAAAAATGTTGAGTCTATATTGAATGAAAAAGACAATACTATGCCTTTCTCTTTCATTCAACATAGACAAAGACTCTTATACAGGGTAGTAGTTGCAGCAGATTCTGGCAGAAGGCAAAACAATGAAATAAACGGAGACACTGTAGGCAGAGAAGGAGAGGGAGACACCGTGGAAGAGGAAATACCGCGTAGCAACGTGTTTGCCCCAAAAAATAAACCTGAAATCTATGAAAGAGTAAATATTCTCACGGACTTAGGTTAAAATGTGATTAAAAAATAATATAAAAATATATATGACAAATAAATGAGTACTCATCCAATCGGGTATTATAATATTTCAGCCACCTTCGGTCGGGAAAAAATAACCTTCAAAACCAATATATTAAAGTCTGGTTTTGCTGACACCCTGTAAAATTACCGTAACTAAATACTACCCCTGAAACCTTAAGTGGTGATTTCAAAAACTGTTTTAAACAGTTTTTAAAAAATAAAAATAATTTTTAAAAAATAATTTTTATATTTGATAAATAATTTTTAAAAATAATTTTATAAAACAGTTTTTAAAAAATTAGTTTTTAAAAACTGTTTTTTGAAAACTTTAAATTGGTTTGTTTTTACATCATTTTTGAAAAATAGTTCTAAAATCAGTGTTCATGGTATATAAAAAATATTAAAATTTTAAAAATAAAATAATATTAATTATTTTTAAATATTTTGTAAATATAAGAAATAAAATTAATATAGATTTTAAATTTAAACTCGAAATTAAAAATAATTACAAGGTGTATTAAAACAGATTTTAAAATAAAATTATCCAAATAACATTGTTTTTTGTTTTTGAAATAGTTATCCAAACAAGTTTTTTTCAAAAAATATAATATAATAAGTTTTAATTTTCATTTTTAGGTGCTTCTCTAAAAGTTGGAAAATTGCTTTGTCAGCAGCAACTACTGACTTCTTTCTTGTTTAACACACATAAGGACAGCGTTAAGTGGATTCATCTGCGACTGGGAGAAACGTGGATCATTTGATTAATCATCGAGAGAAGAAGAAACAGACAAATGATGGACGGTTGCATCAGGGCCGTTGTTGAAGCTATCCACTCATCCCCTACTCAAGCTGTTCTCTACCTCTCCGGCGGTGCCTCTCTGGTTTCACTCTCTCTCCCTCTCCCACCGCCTCCCTGTACACACTACGCACATATTTGTATATATTTATGTGAAAATATTGATGGTTAGGTCATTGTCAAATAATATAGTAAACTAATTTCTTAATCGAAACCTAAGCAGGCATTAGGTTATTTAATGTCAGTGCCGGGAGCTTCAAATACAATCCTTGAAGCTGTTGTTCCCTACTCCAGAATGTCCATGATCCAGCTGCTTGGCAAGGTTCTCTTTATTAATGGCAATTCTTTTCCTAAATTATGATTCTTTTATTTTATTTTTTGTACTGTGCATTATTAATGTCAAATGTATCATTAGGATTTTTCAATTATATTCTTTGCAGGTTCCTAGCCAGTTTTGTAGTCAGCAAACTGCGGAGGAAATGGCTTCATTAGCTTATAATCGCGCACTTAAGCTCTCTAGACCAGGTTAATTACAAGTTTATGTAATTCCTTTGAAGGAATATATCATATTAATTAGCTCTAATACAAGATTTTTTGATCTTCTTCTTTTGGGTATGCTTAATTTATGTTTATTTTGCTCATTTGCTGAATAGGAATGAGTAGAAATGTTGAAATTATGAGCTCCATTTAAAAGAAATGCTAAGCACTGTTCAGGTTATAAATGGCATTAACTGGATAATTGTGAAGTGAAAGGAAACTTTCGCTTTACTCAATCTTTTTCTGAACTCTGATGAATTGGGTTTGACATTGTGGAGTAACTGTAGGTACTTAGATTTTTTATTCTAGCTATGAAAGCATATTCAATGTAGATATAAATACCATCTTCATCAATGTTATTTCATTTTCGGAGTTACAACTTACTACTACCTAGCTGCTGCATCTGGATCACTGCTTATCATTATTGTTGAGTATTGCCCTGATACTGATGCTGATTATGTGCATGTGTATATAATAATTCAAGCCAACACTACCTTTAGTTCCAGGACCAAAGTTTGACAACATAAGCAGACAAGATTTTTGACATGCTATGTGACTCAACTAGTAGTCATATAATTTCTGGATATTGTAGCTGATAGCATTGCACAAGCATATAGTTACACTATATATAGATAAAGATGGGGTTATGACTATTTTAATTTAATATGATCTCTGTTCATCTGTTGCTGTTGAATAGGTTCTCCAGTTCTTGGTGTGGGTTTTACTGGTTCTTTGGCTACCACACGCCCAAAATTTGGGGACCACAGGTATTGTAATTGATTTTTTATCTACATGAAAAATTCCTTATATAAAACATAATAATGTTTCATTCATTTTAGTTTTGGATCCAACTGATTGATGTTTCTGTAACCTTTATCATTGTTTCATTGGTGATTCTGTCTGAAGTTCCCATCGTGCCATTCCACTCATCAATTTTACTCATAACATGCGGTCGTATCATCCTCAGCAAATAGACCCTGCTATTTATATGAACTGAATAGTCCGATAAATATACTTAGTGTTTCATGTTTGATAACTTCTACATTTCATGCTATTCCTTAGCTTTTAAGAAGGAACCCTCATTCAGCTCCACTTTAATGTACAAATTTTGGGTTTCCTAGTCATTTCAGAACTTAGTTTAGCTGTAGAAATCTTGGAGTGTTGCAGTTTAGAACACATTCATGAGCGAACCATTTACTTTCTGAAACTCTTGTTCTTTTATCATGTATAGGTTTCACTTGTCAACAAGAACATCTGACCGGCTTTGGGTGTCTACAGTTACCTTGTCAAAGGTGATAATGTATTTTTTCCCTTTTAAATTTGTTTTTGGGGTTTTGAATTCATTCATAAGTGTTAAAATATGTATATAATACTCCTATGGTAAATTATTTAGGGTTTGCGAAATCGAGAAGAAGAAGAAAAGGTTTCAAGCCATCTGGTAATTATGGTGCGTGATGAACCTGAGGATGTGGTGGAGATTACACTGTCCAATTATATCTTTTATTTTTGAGAATGCATATGATTTATCATAGTTATCACTTTTTTTTTGGTAAGTAATGTTCTGTAGAAATTTTAAGGAGCTTGAAATCTCAAAATGGGCAAGTACCCAGAGCTTGGATGGCTGGAACTGGAAGCATAATGCATTATTTTGTTATGCTATCCTTCTTGATGTGCTTGATATTATATCACATATTTATTTCTTTGAGATTGCAATTGTTTTTTCCTCATTATTCTGTTAATTAATTGGCTATTCATCTTGTGCTTATAGGCAATTGCAAATGCATGCAAAGTCCCAGGAACATTTGTTACTGGCTTGACTGAATCTGAAGTCCCCGATGAATGTGAAAAGCAGTTCAGTGAAGAGCAAGAACTAGAACAACTTATAAATGGCCAAATATGCTTTAAGGTTTATCCATTTTCAGGTGGTATGGTTTGACCTTTGGGTTGAATCACCCCAATTACAACTGGACATTGAATTTATTTCAATTTTCTTTTTCTCTTAGTCATACTGTATGTGTTGTAGAGACACGTACGTCAGAGGAAGAGAGGAAGATAATACTGTCTGGTTCTTTTAATCCATTACACGATGGTCATCTTAAGCTCTTGGAAGTTGCTAAGAGGTACAGGATTTTTTAAAAAGAAACTAGTACTTTTTTGGTATGTTTTGCTCACTTTTGATTTTTTAATATCTGGCATGATTTAAATATTCAATAGTGTTTTAGTGACTTAGTCATTTCTGTTTTTTTTTTTTTTTTTTTCATGATTATATTCAAAATGTCTTCGGGAAATCTGGTTTGCTTCTGATACATGTTCCACATGCCAGCTGGAAGCACTTTGAAATAATTCTTATGAGTGTTGAGGCATAGGGAAGTAGTTTATTATTTCTATAGGTATGGGATGCATGTTATAATTCTGACTGTCTTGAGCTGCTTGAAAGCTGCATGCTTGTAAGCTGATTGTGAGTAGTTCGTCTACATGCCTGTTAAGTGCTTCACTAGTAGATAATTAGTAACCTCCACAGAGAGCCTATATATAGTGCAGCAATTTTTTACTGTAATAATAATTTTGTTTGATGAGTAGCCATGCTCTTCGCATCTCATGAAATGTCAGGACTCATGAGACCAAGAATGGTGACTCTTTACTTTAACAAGACTTGATGCCTAAGTGATCAATCTTATTTCTGCTTTCACTTGTTTGTTCATTTCCTCTTCCCCATTTTAGTCCTTTCCTATATTCATTCTGAACCGATATCCCTCCATTCCTTAATTCAAAGCCTAGTTCTAGGAGAAAATTACACTAGATAGACCCAGATATCTTTCTTATTTTAAAGCTGATTTCAGAGTACCTAGGCTGTAGCATTTGGTAGAAATGGATCAGAATGTAACAAAAATTTGGAATGAGTATCAAATGTATTTTGAAAATGGAGGATGAGTATGCATGGGCCTTCTGTTTCTTAAACTACTAATTACACATTGGGGATATTCACGTCATCTATGTCAATGAGACTACTATACAATCTCATCAAAACTCATTTTAATGTAGCATATGTGGCGACGGGTATCCATGCTTTGAAATATCAGCAGTAAACGCAGACAAGCCTCCGTTGTCAGTATCACAGATTAAGGATCGCGTCAAGCAATTTGAAAAAGTTGGTAAGGCTGACTAGTTATGTCTTCTTCATGTCGTGCATATATTAGTGATTTATGAGAAGTTATGATGTTTTGCACCCTGCTTAATTTCTGGGAGTTGATAGTAAGGAGTAATCAATGTACTCAAAAGTCACATCTAAGTTAATGTGAGAATTTCTGCATATCAGTTCAAACATATTATAATTATCATATGAGTGGCAGTGTGCTGCTCTGGTTGCTTATGTGAGACTCCTGATTCTTTTCAACCGTAGAAAATAGAAGCACAGTGAGAAGCAATGATTCCATGCCATGTGTAGGCTGTTAATGAATCATGCCCTGTGAAACTGGCGTGGTGAGTGGAAATTAATACTAAGTCAGAGGTTGTGATGCCTGCTGAAATTAAGTTGTCTGCAAACTTTGTTTTTTTTTGGGGATTCATTCTTTCTAGCAAATTAGATTCTTATGTTTCGCAACTTTCTTCTTTCTCTTTAATTTTTTTTTAGTTTGTGCAAGTTCAGATTTCCCATTGTGCTATGGTTTTGATGTTGACTTGCAATTTTGACTGGCAGGAAAGACTGTAATAATTTCCAATCAGCCTTATTTTTATAAGAAAGCTGAACTTTTTCCTGGCAGTGCGTTTGTAATTGGTGCAGATACTGCAGCAAGGCTTATTAATGTATGGAACTTTCAGCAGTGTTTTTTTTTTTACCTTGAATTGTAAATTATATCATGATATTATTGTGTGATTCTAGTGGATGTTGTTGTAATGGCATTTCTGTGGCTATACTTTGCTGAGCTCTGCAACATTAGCATCATACACAGCTAGCTGCTAATGTTTCTGATGTTGCACAATCTCTTTTATATTGTGTTTGAACCCTTGCAAAAGAAAAATCTTTTATTTATTTTAGGAAAAGCACATTTCCTTGCACCCTCATAGAGAAAAAACATGTTTACTGCTGTCATGTCCTCATATCATGCATGTAATTGTTTTGTAATTGCCATAAAAAGTAGTACGTTAAATGGGACATCTATAGGAATTCTTGATGCTGTTGGCCATATGTTGGCTAACTAAAGTTATGCATGAGTACCTTTACTGTCATTTAACCCTCCTTGAATCTCATGTTATACCTTTACTGTCATTTAACCCTCCTTGAATCTCATGTTATAGCTTTACCACAGCTTCAACACCCCTTTTGCCCTTTTGTTTTCCTGCCTCACTTCTTTTAACTTATATTTTATTGGAGCATTACTAGTCTGTTATCTGATCCTTACTTCTTTCTATCGTTTTCTAGGCAAAGTACTATGATGGAAACTATGGAAAGATGCTAGAAATACTTGGTGGGTGCAAAAGAACAGGATGTACTTTCCTTGTGGGTGGCCGTAGTGTAGATGGTGTTTTCAAGGTGTCCACACGGTTGAAGCTTGTGAAAGCACCTTGTTATTTTATTTATTTAAATTTTGTATCTTCCAATGGAAATTGCATCGATATAATCGTATGATTTTTCTGCAGGTGCTTGAAGATTTTGACATTCCAGAGGTATTAAGAGACATGTTTATCTCAGTACCACCAGAAATGTTCCGTATGGATATATCCTCCACGGAAATGAGGAAAAGTCATGGAATGTAAATCTCATATCGGCTACAGCATTTAAACATGATATGTTTCTATGGAAGTTTTCTTCCTGGTTGTTCATGAATGTAAAAATTTGTGGTGAAAAATCAAATAAGTTATATACAGGGGAATTCTATTATTACAATTGGTCATCCTCACGACTGTAGCTGCTACTGCCAGTTTTTATCGATAAGGATCATGCTGGAAATCTGTTTGATTTTAGAGTAATCTAGTGAATAATTCATGAATTCTGTAACACTTTCAGATCTTTAGAGCAGAGTTTTTTAAGAATTTTGAATGGATTTCCAGGTCGTACTTTCAGATCTTAGTGCTGATCGACCACATAAGGATGCCTGTAAGCCGTTAAAGCAGGGTGAAATTTGCTGAATATGAAGCTTTGCATTCTGTGCGGAAACTCTGCTAAACTATCAACAACTTGAAATAGTAATTGTTGGATAAGAAAGCTGTGGTTGTAATCAATCCCTTCTTTAGCAGGGCAAATGCAATTACAAATTCATTGAAAAGTCGATATCTTTTACTAAAATATCTTGGACTTTGCATCACTCATTAAAGTGCCTTTTGAGAAACCAAAAAAAAAAAGAAAAAAAAAAAGAAAAAGAAAAGAAACGGTAACAACAAATTGTCTCTAACATTGCTTAAATGCACAGCATGAAACAGAACTAGGTACTGCATCGTTGGTATTGGAGGGCTAAATTTTGTTTTTGCGGCTCTTATGGGTAAAAGAGAGTTTATCCACCGCAGGCTGCACCGCACTCGGCACCACATGCTGTATAAGCATCGTTTTGGGTATTAGAGGCTCTGTCTTTGGATGCAGCACCATCAGCACAAGACAATATGATTGCTGTTATGAGAGAAAGGGTAACTAATGCTGCCCAGAAGAACAAAATTGCACTGCTTAAGCCTTCACTTCCTCCTTCTCCATACCCTCTTGCCACCTCTTTCAATTCTCTTACCATCTATACAATATATGCTCTCTCTGCAGGGTTTTGTGTTTTTCACTTCTTCTGTAGAGATGGTAGGCAATATAAGCTTTGAAGAGCCAAAAAGACTAGATTTTTATTGTTTATGTCAATTGTAGTTAGGCATTAATTCGCTGACCAATTTCATATTTTTATCATATAAAACCGGTTGCCAAGTAAACGTTTCAATATGAGGCCGGCACCAATCAAATCGTTCCACATTGGTCGCAATTTTGAGAGTTATCTAGTGCCGTAATTTTTGAAATGGACGGACAACATTACGACGGCTGAGTGGAGAGTACTTGCCGACTTGGTCCAAATCTTAGCCTGCTTTGTTGACAAAAGTGATAAAGTAATTAACAGAAGAAAGTGAACCAAAAAAAGAAAACAAAAAGAAAAAAGAAAATGAGAAATGGATGGCTCTATTCACAACGGTGTCGCAATTATTGTAATTTGTCCAGGTTTTAGTGTGCTCTTGCGTACGGGGTCATGTCGGCATGAGCTTCAATATGGAATTCTCTTTTTAACTTGTTAATAAATTTAGAACCAAATGAATAACAAATTATTATTTTTAAATGAACTGAAAAAAATTATTTAAAAATAAATTTTAATGTTTGACTTTATTATGTTGAATTGTAAAATTCATTTAAATTCTTATGTTTAAAATTATAGCTGTATAAAATACAGTAAATATATAACCTAGGAATAAAAATGTAAATATACATGTTGCTAATAGTGGTAAGCAACCTTTAAACATAATTCTTGGTATTTACATGGTATCAAAGCACTAAGATCCTAAACCTAAAACTATAGAAAACTCTTCTGTTGCATCTCTTTCCTCCATAATCAACACTATTGTGCCTCTCCTATGCTTCAAACATGACTTCTATTCCTCTCTTGATTCTACTAATTAGATTGCACCTCTCCTACAAACTCACACATCTCATCTACTACCTAGCAACACCACATCTCATCCTCTCACATTGTCGTTTCTTCCCTAACCAATACAACATCCCATCTTAAACCCCAACAACATAACCGTTTCCTCCCTACCATATGCTGTTGCGCTGCTTCTCTCTTCCTCTCAAAACCTTACTGTTCATTCTCTCCCATTAAACCTTAACCCTATTATTCCTATATCAACAAATCAATCTCCCATAAAATCTTTTCCCAATTTAACACTATGTTGATTAATCTAATACCGATGAGTATGATGTTCGTCTGAAGCTTCATAAACACAACAAAGATGGTAAGTCTATGGAGCAGTACCTTCGTGAACTTAAGGTTGTTGTAGATGTCCTTGTTGCAATCAACTCTCCCCTCTCTAACAAAGACTTAGTCTGTTATGCCTTAGCTTGTTTATCAACCGATTATGAGAGCTTCATCACCTTAGTGACCAACAACAATATCACTCTCACCGTTGATAACCTTCAGACCAAACTTATGCATCAAGAGCAATGGTTGAAATATCTTCGTGCCATTCCTTCCTCTCTCTATTCAATGTCCTTGCTGCCACTATAAATCTGACTGCTAACCATGGCCATGGCAAGGGTCGTTTTGGTTCCCGTTGGCGAGGCAAAGGTAGTGGCCAAATTTAGGACCTAGTGACTCCTTCACTCATGCTTCAAGTACTGCTTACTTATTTCACTCTAGTCCTCTATTTAATCGATTCTCTAGTGGTTCCTCTTATGGTCATGAAGGTCTTTTGGGGCATGTCCTCGTGTCCTCTTCCTCTTTTTCTCCTTGTCAAATCTGCAACAATGTTGGCATATATCTCTTAATTGCTCCCATCATTTCTACCATGCTCTTATCTCCAATGACTTGTCCAAGTTCTTTCCCACTATGTCTATTGGAGAGTCCAATACTACTACTTGGTATCTTGCGCTCACATGATCCCTCAACTAGGTATACTCAATAATTTCATACCCTATTTTGGTGATACTAAGATTCTTGTTGGTAATGGTAATTTACTTGAGATTAACAATTTTTGTTCCTCTTTTCTTCAAACAACAATTCATTCTTAACACCTTAATAATGTTTTGCATGTTCCTAAATTTTCTCACAATTTGCTTTCCCTTAAACGATTATGTTTTGACTATAACTACTCCGTTAACTTTGATGTTTCTTATATTTATATTAAGGATAATAATGCGGGGAAAACTCTTCTCAATTCCTCCAGTGATGTTGATCCCTATCTTCTTCCACCTGATTTAGTCTCCCCCACCTCTCTAGCATTGGTTTCTCGTCAAGTCTCAAGAGATATCTGGCATCGTCGATTAGGTCATTTAGGTCCTCGTGTTTTATATTTTTTTGCAAAATAAGAAGAACTTTTCTCTATCATCTAAGTATTCAGGGTTTTGTTTTTGAATATTAGTTAAGAAAGTCTAAACATTTACCTTTTGATTCAGTTGAGCTATGTACTCAAACTCCAGTATTTTTAATACATTTAGATGATTCGTAATCACCTGTATACTCTAATTTGGGCTATCGCTACTATATTATTTTTGTGGACGGTTTTTCTCGTTACTCTTGGTTGTTTCCCATGAAATAGAAATCTAATTTTTTTTAGCATTTTTGCACCCTTAAAGCCTTTGTTGAAAATTATTTTTCAACCAAAATAAAATATTTTCAAAGTGATGGTGGTAAGATATTCGATCAAAATCCTTTCAAACAATTTCTAGGACAACATGGAATTTCTTTTCGCATGTTGTGCCCTGACACACCACAACAAAATTGTGTGGTCGAACACAAGCACATGCACATTAGTGAGATGGCACACACTTTGTTAATTCAAGCCTCTATGAATGACACTTTTTTGGTTGATGCCTCCTTCACTACTTTATATATAATCAATCGACTTCCTACACAATTGTTAAATCACAAATCTCCATTTGAAAAATTGTTTTCCAAAATTCCCAATTACTCTTTCTTTTGTGTGTTTGGTTGTGAATGCTACCCTAACCTCATTGTCCATGCCACTCACAAATTAGCCCCTCGATCTAAGAAGTGTGTTTTCTTGGTTATGCCCACGATTACAAAGGCTATAGATGTCTTAATCTTACAACTGATAGAGTCTATAATAGTTAACATGTAGTTTTTCATGAGCTTTCTTTTCATTATTCTTTCTTCATCAATCTTGTCTCTAGCCTTGTTGTCAACCCTTCATCCTCTCTTCCCCTTATACTTGCTTCTAAAGAGTTTTTACATCAACCCCACACGCAACAATCTATCTCCTATTCTTTGCAAGTCCTTGTTACCTCTTCTATCGCACCTATGTCCTCTACAAACTCATTACAACCCGTAACAATGTGTTTGGATGGAGGGTGTCACGACTCAAACCCATAAGACTACTCTTATGAGTCCAAGACGTACAATCAAATAAATTATTCTATTTTACGATGAACTCATTTTCTTATTTTTTATCATCAACATTTATTTCAATAAAAACCTCAAATTTCCATTTTCATTTATGGATAAAAGATCTATTTACAATCCATATCACATCTATCCAATTCTTACAACATAACCATAAAATAATTACAATAAAAGATAGCTTGAAGAAAGGATGCTAAAGATACCACCTAAACCCGAAGATGCTCCTTATGGGAAAAATGACGTCTAACACTCCTCAAAACCTGGTCATTTCAACAAAGAAGCGACCAATCAGCTTTTAAGCTAACATGAGTTTAAACTATCAAAATTTATTTTCTCATACATTCAAGAAATCAAATTTGTTACATAAAACATATAAGCACCTTTAGGAAACATTTAAAATATAAACTTTGCATTTGATCCAAACACAAGTCATTATTCATCATTTCGAAACAAATTATCATAAATCAATACTGAAAGTCATCAACCATTTCTTTTCATCATCTCAAATCCCATGAGTAATCAAATCATCCTTTTTCTTGGGTTGGTTTCCAAAGAGCAAGTATACACATAATCAATATATATAAATATGTCATCATCGTGTATCCCCATCCAGCAGGATACATATGATAATTGTCCCCATCCAATAGGACTTATAAGTGTCTCCATCTAGCAGAACACGTACCCAGATACAAAAACAGACTGTAGTTGAGGGCAAAGTAATCTCTAGAGCACACCCTTTTCATCATCTCGTATCCCCATCCAGCATGATACTCTTATCCCCATCCAATAGGACACGTACATAATATAATATAATAAATATCTCCATCCAACAAGACACTTCTGTGTATTATTACAACATCAACACCAAACCCATTCTAATCATTTCAGTAACAATTTCTATTCTCAACTCTTTCTCAAAAATCATAACCAAAACTTCACATAAACATTTTAATTCAACAAATACAACTTTTCTTGTAAATCATTCAAAAATGATCAATCATATCAAATCAGAGATAAGGATTCATATTTTGTCACAAAATTATTTCAATTTGTACGAATTCATTTTTTTTTCTCAAACAATTCATGAACGCAAGCACAAAACACAATTTTATCATATAAAAAACAAATGAGAATTTACATACAGTTTTATAGTAAAAACTCACCTCCACACCTCAACTTCTCCAAATTCCAGATATCCCTCATAAAGCAAGATTACTCGGACCTACTTCTCCTACGATACCTTCACCTAACGCGGATATATTTAACTAGTATTACTATCCCATAATCATTTTCTAACCCTTATATACATGTATGCATGTTTCAACCCACTTTTAAATTCAAAGTTTGAAATCCTTCCTTTTGAATCAAAATCCAAACTTATTTAAGAAGAATTTGAGGGTTTAAACTTTTGAAATCAAGATTTATACATGAAAAGAATAAAAGATTACCTTCACAAAAAGTTTACTAGAATTTTCTTGAAATCAATTTTTGAACAATTAATTTCGACAATCTTTTATGAAAATCTCAAATCTTTCGTAAGATTCTTCAAGAATTTAGAGAGAATTTTAGAGAAAGAAACAGTTTTGGAATGAGATTTCAAAAAGAAATGAAATGTTTTTATAGCCGAAAGCCTTGCTAATCGACTGTCCATCCGACTGGTTAGGTTACTAGTCGACTGCCTACAAGTTACCTGTCGATTGCCCACAGATTACTAATCAACTACCCAGTTGACTCGTCAGGTTACTACGCAGTTGACTAGCACCCCCTAATGCCTTAAAAAGGTATTTTTTAAAAACTATTTTTATGCATTCTAACTCATTTACGTAGTGGAACTCAGTTTTGCCTCACTGTTCCTCCACTGCACCTGGGTTTAAGCCACATAAGGCAATGTTTTCAGCCTTTTTTATATATATTTGTTCTTTTTAGTTAATGAAAGTCAACAGAGAAGAAAAGTTAGGCTATTAGACTATTAAGAAAAGTTAGGCTATTAGACTATTAAGAAAAGTTAAACACAACAGTTTGAAACCTGAAAATATTCCTTACCAGAGTTGTTGAATTTTTTAATAAAAGTTGCAAACAATTGATATTGAAACTTTCTTTAAAAAAGCCTAATACAATAATATATAAGTTTAGTAAAAAAATGTTTAGATAAATTTTAATTTTTTTTAGTAATAGAAATGTGATAAAAAAGAAAGTGTGAAAAGATCCTTGAGGGAGGACTGGATTTCAATTAATTTCATAGACTCACTTATAATTATTAGAATAAAATTTCATTTATTTGTGTTTCTGTGCATAATTTCATTAGGGCATTTAAAATAAAAGATTTTATGTTTAAAGAATTTGGAATAAATGATTTGTAAATAAAGATAAATGAAGATCACTCAGAAACTAAGTACATCATAACAGTCTTTGGAAGTTAATGTAACACAAAGTCAATTATGTTATATGATTTGAATTAAAGATGTAATTGCGCGTCAAATGTGAGAAAGTCGATAAAATGTTATAGTTGTCTAAACTAGAACATCTTTCTCTATTGGAGGATTTTTTTTGGGTTGTTGTTAATTAACATATAATTTATGGATTTTTGTAATATTTCGAATTTCTCGTCAATTAGTTGATAATTTATTCTATTATTATGATTTTTTTATTATGTAGAGATACATAGATGCATTAAAACTATTATAATTTCAAAAATTGAAAACAATTTTTTGTTGTCAAATATATTTTTTTTTTCAAATTTTTAAAAATTGAAATTAGTTTTTATCTCAAACATGTTTTTTACTTTCAAAATATCATAAACAAAACAAAAACAAGAAAGAAAAAACAGAAAACAGAAAATTGATAACCATATCAAAGGTTTTGATTCTCTTTCAAAACAAGAGAAGTTTACGTTATTCTTTTTTTTAGGGGTGGAACTGAAATTTTATATTGGAGGTGTAAGAAATGAAGTTATAGTTATTTGGAGGGGCAACATGTAAATTTTATAAAAATTTGCAAAAAAAAAAAAGAAGCTAAAACTATAATTTAAAATATTTTGAGGAGAACTTTAAAAAATTTGGGGGGACAATTGACCCCCCATGGTTATGAGTAGCGCCGCCCGCCTCCCCCCGGCTGTTTTCCATTATGTTCTTTTAGTTATACCAACATCTAAGCAACGAAAGGTTACCCACCTTTCATTCCATTACGTTCTTTTACAATTCCCAAACACGTTGATCCAATTGCCTGACTCAAATCTTTCGGAAGTAGCGTAAAGGACAATGACGTACTTTAATCAAATGAAATAAAAAATCTCACAATATGACGGCAACCAGTACTGGAATCCAGGGAGTAGTGATATCATGTTTGGAGCAATATGATCAATAATCGAATTTGCTACAAGCCTATAGTAAAAGAGACCTTGGCCGTGAAAACATAGTTGCTTGCAATTGAATGCAACCCAGTTGAACCTATCAATTTGCTGTAATAAATTCATGCACTTTCAAGCATTCATGGTGATCATTAAGTGGAGGTCATTTCAATATAGTAGAGTCAATTGTGCACTATATGGTGGAGTCAATTGTGGCCATTAAGTGAAGACCATTAAGCTCCACAAAGAATTAATTGTGGACAAATTAATTCAAGCACTATATGGTGGATCAATTAAGTGGAGGCAATTATGCTCCACTAGAAATTAATTGTGACCAAATTAATTCAATCATTCTTAGTGCATTTCTCCTATAAATAAGATGACCATAGAGCATATTGAGAGTTAGAGAGAAAACACAAGGTGTATGCTTAAGGTATGTTGGTTCATATTCTCAATAGTTGTATTGAGAATATAAGGTATATATAACCAATCTGTATTTGGTCCATGTTCAACCCTTTGGCTACCCATTGATTGTGGTAACAAACGTATGCAATACGGACGTTCTTGATGGGAGAACAAATATAAATCCAGGTTTGGTCCCTAGACTCGGTACTACTCATTTCCTTTCATACACCATCAAATTGAAGAGAGTTCTTAGAGTCTAGAAGAACCAATATCGAGAGAATAACGGATTGTGTAAATGAAAAGAGAATAACGGTCTTTATAATTCCGCATTTAATCTATATGCTATTTAAGTTGTTTAGCATGTTTAGATTTTATTTAAGTTATATCATTTGGTATCAGAGCATTGTTTGCCTCTGCCTTGAAGTATTAAGCAATCTGTAATACTTTCGATTTATACCCGAAAAATAATTTGATTTCAAAGTTTGTTTTTCGAGTATTTTTTGATGGAAAATAATATTAGAAATCATTAAGAAATTTGATTTCTAGTATTTCCGAGTTTTAAAATCTTGGAAGTCAATTTTATGGATTTTCACTATGTTGCATATGATTTGTAATTATTTGCAAAAATAAAGTTTATGAACCCTTATAGGTATTTATTTTATTTATGTGCTTAAAATTATGTGTTATGTATGTATAACTTTTTTGGGTTATGCATGCAATTTAAGTTTAAATAGTTTTAGTGCATAAATAATTTAATGTTGGGCATGTATTTTTAATTTTGTGATTATTTTGCTCAAATTAAGATTACACATATATACTATTTATGTTAGTTCTATATATGCAATTTCAGTAAATGCTCATTTTTTATCATGCTTTTGTTTTTCAATTCATGCTTTTAGAATGAGTTTGTTTTGTGCATTGAATTAAATTAAGTGCATAATATTATGTTTAATTATGCAATTTATGTTTTATTTATGAGAATTTTATTTACATATGATAACATATTATTAAGTTTAGATATTGTTAGATTATGTGAACATAGGTTATTCTCATAAAACTTAATTTGTGCATAACACATTAAGGTTTATAATATATTAATATGAACAATTAAGTTAAAAATTATGAATAATTCATAAACAATTTGTAGTTGGCATAAGATAGTATGATCTGAGACAATGCTCTGTCTAAGGATTCTGGTTTTTAATGAGGTTTTGTCTCGACCAATTATCCTGGGAGCACTCTTAGTGATTGCCTATTATGTTACTGCGTAATTGTTTATAGGCATTAAGTAGAGCCTAAAATATAGTAAATATAAATGTCTAGTGAACTATATAACTTTAAATATTTAAAGAGTAGTCACAACATCTTTAATTATATAAAAATTATATATTAAGTGGATTAGGATCACATGATAGACATTAATTGTAATTAATTATATAAATATAATGATTTTACCCCACAAGGATTTTATTATGTCTATATAATTAATTAGGATAATATATTAAAATTAGTTTTTCTTAATTTACCCGCAGGAGTTAAGAGAAATTAATTTAATAGTTTTATCATAAAGTTTAAAGATAGAAAAACATCAAACTGTAATCATAATATACATTATGAATTTAGTAAAAAATAGTTTGATAAAATTTATCATAAAGTATAAAGAATCTTATTGAATTAAAAATTTAGCCCACAGGTAATTTTTAATGAAATTAGATTCAATTTCAGCGTGCTTTTACATTGGTAAAACATGCAATTTTTCATGGTGATGACTGGAAGATTTCAAAGGGCGCAATGACAGTTGCTCGGGGCAAAAAGAGTGGTACTCTTTACATGACAGCAGGGACGCGCTGTTCAATTGCAGTTACAGTAGGAAACGAAAATCCCAATATGTGGCACCAGAGACTTGGCCACATGAGTGAGAAGGGGATGATAATTATGCACTCGAAAGGGAAACTTCCAGGTCTACAGTCAGTTGAGATAGACATGTGCGAAGATTGCATATTTGGAAAGCAGAAGAGGGTCAGCTTTCAGAAAAGTGGTAGAACCCCAAAGAAAGAAAGACTAGAGCTCGTCCACTCTGATGTTTGGGGACCAACGACCATTTCATCCATTGGTGGGAAACACTACTTCGTGACTTTCATTGATGATCACTCTCGGAAGGTATGGGTTTACTTTCTAAAGCATAAGTCTGAAGTGTTTGAGGCTTTCAGGAGATGGAAAGCTATGGTTGAAAATGAGACAGGTCTGAAGATTAAAAAGCTCAGAACCGACAATGGTAGTGAATATGAAGACACTGGACTCAAGAAATTCTGCTATGAGTATGGGATCATGTTGACCCTGAATGATTTTGATAGTAACAAAAATCTTAATTAAGCACTAATGAGTATTACTTAAGTAATATAGATTGTTAATAGTGCTTATACATCAAAGGAGACCAAGATTGTAGAAATTGGTGAATCAATGTTGATGTCATTTCAATTGTTAGGAGCTAATTATATTTGCATTGCATTTTATTATATAGTCTTAATTAATTGAAGATATAAAATCTCCAAGTGATTTTATTAAATGCAAATAAATTCTTTGGGCTCTATACTTAACATTCTCTAATCGAATTTAAAAAGAATTTATGTTGGCATAGAAAATTACTTGAGCATTTGTAATATATCATTCTTCATATATCTAGCACACACATTATGCTTAAATTTGTAATATGTTTTGTCATCATCAAAAATGCCTCAATCAAGAAATTGATTAGATTAATTTTGATGATAGCAAAACACCTTTGAAGTGTTTAACTTGTGTGTTTAATGTGCAAGAAAGTTTGATTAAATTAGGAGATTTTTTGGAACTCAAAAATCCAAAAAGAATAAAGAGATATGAAGAAAATTATGCTGAAAACACTGTTCATCCAGAAATCACTGTAGCAGCGCTCCAACAGTGACCCAGTCGACTGGGTGAATAGTACAGTCGACTGGTAAAAGTGGCAGAAGGTTACCAGTCGACTGGTAACACTATAGCAGCAAAAATGTGAATTTTTGAGAGGACCCAGTCGACTGGTATCACGACCCAGTCGACTGGTAGTTCAAAAATATGACCGTTGGACTCCAAATCTGAACGTTTTAAAGTAAATCTTTTTCAAATTAAAGTCCTAAACGGCCATATTAATTGATTGCTATATAAACCCACTCAATTCAGCATTCAACAAAGAGGAGAAAACATTCAAAAAGAGAAGAACACACACAATCAAGTCATTCATTCTTTGAAACTCAAAAAAGCTTTGAAATACTCATGTTGAGCTATTCTTCAAGCTTTTCTTTGAAAGAGAGACATTATTCAGTTGTATAAGCTTTCATTTGTTGTCTCTCTACCATTTACTTTACAGCTTTTATTGTAAAGGGATTACTTCCGAGAGGAAGGGGATTACTTCCGAAAGGAAGGGGATTGTACGGTTTGAGCAACACCCGTAAGTTGCTTGTGTTTCGGTTTGAGCAACACCCGTAAGTTGTTTGGTTTAGTGAAAGACTTCAAGGAGGATCCTTGAAGAGAGTGGACGTAGGGTCGGAAGGATTCCGATATTGCCGAACCACTATAAATCGAGTTTGCATCTCTCTAACTCTATCTCCTTAATTACTTTCATAATTACTTGCTTATAATTATTTATTATTCAAGTAAATGAGATTGATTGCTTAATTATTTTATAATTCAATTATCATTTCTATATTAAGCAATAAACTCTCTCATCTTTGTGCTAGTAATTTAGAAAGATTTAATTCCGCATATATTTTGTTATTTGAGATTGCAAAAAGTATTTAATTTTTTTTAATACCCAATTCACCCCCCCTCTTGGGTATTGCCATAGTATATTTTGGACCTACAATTGGTATCAGAGCCTTGTTCTCAATTTTAGGCTTAATATCCTTGAGTTGATCCTATGGCAACTATATTTTTAGAAGGAAGAAATCCTTCTAGTCCTCCTTTTCTCCATGGAACAAATTTCACCCATTGGAAAGCTCAAATGAAGATTTTTATTCAAGCACATGATTATTATGCTTGGTATTTCATTCTTGAAAATGAAAATGACTTTGATGTAAATGATAGCAAATTCATTCAACTAAATGCTAAAGTTATGAACATGTTTTATAGTTCTCTTGATCAAAACGAAGTTGATCAAATTTCCTCATGTAAGACTGCAAAAGAAATTTGGGATTTATTGGAAGTCATACATGGAGGAAATGAGCAAGAAAAGAATTTCAAATTAAAAAACTTTGTTCATGACTTAGAGCATTTTAAAATGAATGAAAATGAATCAATTTTTGATTCGCAAACTCGTTTTACCCTACTTGTTAAAACTTTATCTTTCATGGGTAAAATTTATTCTAACCTTGAACTTGTGAGAATATTTCTTAGATCTTTGTCAAATCAATGGAAAATTATTTTGACAAAGCATTCTACATGTGAAAGTTTAGAAGAGCTTGTGGAATCCTTCAAGAAGCATGAAAGCTACTTGGATTACAAAATTGATGGTTCCACCACATCCTTACCTTTTATGGAAATTGAAGATCTTAATCGTGATGGTGATGAAGAAAAAGAAGTCTCCTCGAATAAAGAGATTGAATGCGAGGAAATTGCCAACCTATGTCTTATGGCAATCGACGACGAAAATGAGGTATCAACTTCTTCCTCTTCAAAAAATAACATTGTTAGCAGTAGTGAAGAATTGATAGAAGTTATAAATGAAATATATGAAGAATTGAAAAAATTCGATTCTAGGAACACCATTCTTAAAAAAGAGGTGTCATCTCTTTCTAAAGAGATGATAGGTTTAAGAGAAGAAAAAGATAAACTATCTTCATTACTTTATGATTCTTCTCAATATCTTCTTAAAGATGAAAATGAAAACTTAAAGAATAAGATAATAGAATTAAATGATACTATATCTAGACTTATGCTTGGAAAAGAAAAGCTAGATGAAGTACTATCTTGCCAAATATTAAATAAAGAAAAATCTAGGTTAGGTTATTCTCCATTAGGCAAACAAACATCAAAAGAGACTTTATTCATTAAAGCCTCAGGTGTGAATGAAGCTTCTACTTCTAAAATCTCTAGCAAGGCTAAAAGCACTCCCTCTATAAATGCTAGCAAGTCTAGAAATACCAATTCTAATGTTTATACAAGAATGAAGCATCCTAGAAATACATATGCTTATATGTATGCTCATTCAAGAAATGCTTATACTCATTCTAGAAATAATCATAATATGCATTCTAAAAACAATATGTATAATCAAAACTTGCACACTGCACATACATATCCTAGGAATTACCATCATGGTTATCCTAGAAATAATATGCATATTCATAATAATACAAGCATGTATCCTAGAAATTATCATCATACATTTTCTAAAAATGGCATGCATATTCATATTCCTTACAATAGAAACATGTATCCTAGGAACTCCTATCCTAAGAATTATAGACATGCACAACTAAGAAATCCTAGAAATTTTAGTAACTATTATTCTAGGATTGTGCATCATCATGTCTATAGAACTCCATATGTTATCAAGAAAGTATGGGTCCCAAAAGGATCCGTGTTTTCTAGGACTAACCTCAAAGGACCCAAGAAATTTTGGGTACCTAAAAATGCCATCGTGTATCCTAGTGTGCTGTAGATATGTCTCCACACAAAGGAGAAAGGTAACTGTTGGTACCTTGATATTGGATGCTCAAAGCACATGACCGATGATAAAAGTGTATTCAAGAGCTAACTCTAAGAGATGGTGGATATGTCACCATTGGAGACAACACCAAAATAAAGATCATCGGGCATGAAAAAGTTGGTAATGATTTCTCTACCCTAGATAATGTATTGCTAGTACAAGGCCTTAAGCCAAATTTACTTAGCATTAGTCAACTCTGTGACAAAGGCAACAAAGTCACATTTGAGTCCTCTCATTGTCTAGTTATAGACATCAGGAGCAACAAGATCAAATTTATTGGCCATAGACATGAAAATGTCTATATAGTTGATTTGAAATCTTTGCATTCTGAAAATGAAAAATGTTTTCCTGCTTTTAGTGAAAATCCATGGCTACGGCATAGAAGGCTTGGTCATGTAAATATGAACTTGCTGAAAATTGTTTCAAGAAAAGATTTAGTCATTGGTCTTCCTAAAATCAATTTTGAAAAAGACAAAGTATGTGATGCTTGTCAAACGGGAAAACAAACCAGGATTTCTTTTAAAGCAAAAAATGTAGTTTCAACTACAAGATCTTTGGAACTTTTGCATATGGACTTGTTTGGTCCAATAAGTACCATTAGTCTAGGTGGCCATCAATATGCTCTTGTTATTGTTGATGACTATTCAAGATATACCTTTGTTATTTTTATTGCTTACAAGGATGAAGCTTTCAAAGGTTTTGAAAAGTTTTGCAAAAAGGTTCAAAATGAAAAAGGAATTTGTATTTCAAGCATAAGAAGTGATCATGGAAAAGAATTTGAAACCAAAGCTTTTCAAATTTTTGTGATTAGAATGGAATCAATCACAATTTTTTAGCTCATAGAACTCCTCAACAAAATGGAGTTGTTGAAAGGAAAAATAGAGTTCTAGAATAATTTTGAAAAACAATGCTTTGTGAAAATAGTTTACCAAAATACTTTTGGGCTGAAGCCGTGAACACTTCTTGCTATATATTAAATAGAATTTTGATAAGGCCTATACTTGATAAAACTTCATATGAACTATGGAAAGGTAGAAAGCCTAATATTTCCTATTTTCGTACATTTGGTTGCAAATGCTTCATTTTGAATAACAATAAAACTAATTTGGGTAAATTTGATTCTAAGACCGATGAAGGGATATTTTTAGGATATTCTACATCGAGTAAGGCTTATAGAGTTTTCAATAAGAGAACTCTAGTGGTAGAAGAATCTGTGCATGTAACTCTTGATGAGTCTAACCCTATTAGTAGTAGAGAAGTTTCCAGTAATAATTATGCAGATTTTATTCCAAGAACGGAAACACCTACTCTCATTGTTGACCCGAAAAAGAATCCAACTCAAGCAAATGAAGAGCTGGAAGCTCATAATTTGGACTAACCATCTACAAGCCAACAAGTGGATGGACTTCCTAAAGATTGGAGGTATGTGAATTATCACCAAATTGATCAAGTAATTGGTGATCCTTCACAAGGGGTAAGAACTCGCTCTTCTATTAAAAATATTTGCAATTATGTAGCTTATCTGTCTCAGGTAGAACCTAAGTCTTTTATAGAAGCTGAAAAGGACAATGAGTGAATTATTGCTATGCAAGAAGAGATTAATCAATTTGAGATAAACAAGGTTTGGAATCTAGTTCCAAGACCTAAGAATCATTCCATCATTGGAACAAAATGGGTCTATAGGAATAAGATGGATGAAAATGGAATAGTAACTAGAAATAAAGCTAGACTAGTTGCTAAGGGATATAATTAAGAAGAAAGAATAGACTTTGATGAGACCTATGCTCCCGTAGCTAGATTAGAAGCTATTCGAATGTTGTTAGCCTTTGCATGCTTTAATAAATTCAAACTATTTCAAATGGATGTAAAAAGTGCTTTTTTAAATGGCTTTATAGAAGAAGAGGTTTATGTTGAGCAACCTCTTGGTTTTGAAAACCCTAGTCTTCCAAATCATGTCTACAAGCTTTCTAAGGCTTTATATGGGTTGAAGCAAGCTCCAAGGGCATGGTACGAAAGACTAAGCAAATTTTTGATTGATAATGATTTTGTAAGAGGTAGAATATATACAACTCTCTTCACAAAAACTCACAAAAATGACACTTTGATAGTTCAAATATATGTTGATGATATTATATTTGGTGCTACTAATGAATCTATGTGTCAAGAGTTTGCAAAGTGCATGCAAGGTGAATTTGAAATGAGCATGATGGGAGAACTTACCTACTTCCTTGGACTGCAAATCAAGCAACTAAAAGGAGGTATCTTCATCAATCAACAAAAGTACATCAAAGATCTACTAAAGAGATTCGGGATGGAAAGCTCAAAGCCTATTGGAACACCTATGAGCACAACTACTAAACTTGATCTTGATGAAGGAGGTAAATCTATAGATTTTAAATATTATAGAAGCATGATAGGTGCTTTACTTTATTTGACTGCAAGTAGACCTGATATAATGTTCAGTGTATGCATGTGTGCTAGATTTCAGTCTAATCCTAAGGAATCACATGTAGTTGCACTAAAAAGAATCCTTAGATATCTGCAAGGAACCCAGACCATAGGATTATGCTATTCTAGAGAATCATCTTTTGAGCTAGTAGGATATTCAGATGCTGATTTTGCTGGATGTAGGTTAGATAGAAAAAGTATAAGTGGAACATGTCAATTCTTAGGTGCTATGTTAACTTCTTGATTCTCCAAGAAACAGAATTCCGTTGCACTATCA
Source organism: Bretschneidera sinensis (assembly GCA_023935145.1). Taxonomy (NCBI): domain Eukaryota; kingdom Viridiplantae; phylum Streptophyta; class Magnoliopsida; order Brassicales; family Akaniaceae; genus Bretschneidera; species Bretschneidera sinensis. The sequence continues at coordinate 111,330,173 of CM043701.1, read as the reverse complement.
ACTGCTGAGGCGGAATATGTAGCAGCTGGCAGTTGTTGTGCCCAAGTATTATGGATGAAACAACAACTAGAAGACTATGGCATGAACTTCAAAAATATTCCTATCTTTTGTGATAATACTAGTGCTATCAACCTAACCAAAAATCCTATTCAGCACTCTAGAACCAAGCACATAGAAATAAGACATCATTTCTTAAGAGACCTTGCTCAAAAAGGTGATATAAGATTAGAATTCATACCTTCAGAAGATCAAATAGCTGATATTCTTACAAAACCCCTATGTGAAGCTAGTTTTTGTAATATTAGAATGTTGATGGGATTGCTTGATTTTGATAAACTGAATGTTTGATTGCATTTCATTTCATCATTTGCATGATTGACATTGAGTGAAAGAGTATTAATCTATGTTTAAATATTTTCCTCACTAAAAAATGTCATAGATAAACAAATTCGTGCTAAAAATTCAAGACTGGAAATTTTACTAATGGTCCAGTCGACTGGTAAATGTGCTCCAGTCGACTGGTAAGTCACTGCCTGATTGTCCAGTCGACTGGTAATTTTGACCCAGTCGACTGGTAACTCTCTGCCAAAAACTCCAGACGACTGGTAAGTCTTCTCCAGTCGTCTATAAAATCAAATTTTGTTTGGAGCCATTTAATACTCAAATATTAATTGTTCTTTGATAAATTCTCTTTGATTTGGCATTGGATAAATCAAGTGATGAGCTTGAATTTAGATTTGAGAATTATTTTTGAGTTATTTATCTATCAAGCATGAGCTGAATATGAAACTTTCTATTATATATGCTTGAGTTTGAAATTAATGATTATCTTTGCGTTGAATTGATAATCATCTAATTATTGAATCTAACTTGCCCTGAAAATGATATTTGATTGATAATTGAAAATTATATTTCGGTGCATATATGCAAGGGAAGTAACTTTTTTTTTCAAGTACTTGTAGATATTTCCAATCTGAACATCTTTTTGAGTAGTTGATGAGCTCTTTGTCTTGATTATTCAATTAATCAACTACCAATAAGGCTTGTTAAGTTTTAATCCAATTTTATTTCTCTTAAGAGTTGAAAATAATTACTTTAGACTTTTTGAAGGGGGGAGAAAATCTGATTTATTGATAAAAGAGAAAACCTTTGGTAAAATCATTTTACTAAAATGAGTTTTAAATACTTGATAAACTCTTTTTGATATGTTTTAAATTTGGTTATTATATCTTGAGAATTTCATCTCTATGTTCTAAAGGAACTCTTTCAAAAGCTTTATAGTTCTTGATATCTTGTAAAATGATTCTTTTTTCAAAATGTTTCATCAAAATATTTTCGATAGCATATTTTGAGGGGGAGCTCTTCTTTGAAATACACCTTTTTTATTATGACAAAAAGGGGGAGAAAAATAAGAATATTAGAGATTTTGTTAGACCTTATTCTTAAGATTTTTGTCACCATCAAAAAGGGGGAGATTGTTGACCCTGAATGATTTTGATAGTAACAAAAATCTTAATTAAGCACTAATGAGTATTACTTAAGTAATATAGATTGTTAATAGTGCTTATACATCAAAGGAGACCAAGATTGTAGAAATTGGTGAATCAATGTTGATGTCATTTCAATTGTTAGGAGCTAATTATATTTGCATTGCATTTTATTATATAGTCTTAATTAATTGAAGATATAAAATCTCCAAGTGATTTTATTAAATGCAAATAAATTCTTTGGGCTCTATACTTAACATTCTCTAATCGAATTTAAAAAGAATTTATGTTGGCATAGAAAATTACTTGAGCATTTGTAATATATCATTCTTCATATATCTAGCACACACATTATGCTTAAATTTGTAATATGTTTTGTCATCATCAAAAATGCCTCAATCAAGAAATTGATTAGATTAATTTTGATGATAGCAAAACACCTTTGAAGTGTTTAACTTGTGTGTTTAATGTGCAAGAAAGTTTGATTAAATTAGGAGATTTTTTGGAACTCAGAAATCCAAAAAGAATAAAGAGATATGAAGAAAATTATGCTGAAAACACTGTTCATCCAGAAATCACTGTAGCAGCGCTCCAACAGTGACCCAGTCGACTGGGTGAATAGTACAGTCGACTGGTAAAAGTGGCAGAAGGTTACCAGTCGACTGGTATGACTTACCAGTCGACTGGTAACACTATAGCAGCAAAAATGTGAATTTTTGAGAGGACCCAGTCGACTGGTATCACGACCCAGTCGACTGGTAGTTCAAAAATATGACCGTTGGACTCCAAATCTGAACGTTTTAAAGTAAATCTTTTTCAAATTAAAGTCCTAAACGGCCATATTAATTGATTGCTATATAAACCCACTCAATTCAGCATTCAACAAAGAGGAGAAAACATTCAAAAAGAGAAGAACACACACAATCAAGTCATTCATTCTTTGAAACTCAAAAAAGCTTTGAAATACTCATGTTGAGCTATTCTTCAAGCTTTTCTTTGAAAGAGAGACATTATTCAGTTGTATAAGCTTTCATTTGTTGTCTCTCTACCATTTACTTTACAGCTTTTATTGTAAAGGGATTACTTCCGAGAGGAAGGGGATTACTTCCGAAAGGAAGGGGATTGTACGGTTTGAGCAACACCCGTAAGTTGCTTGTGTTTCGGTTTGAGCAACACCCGTAAGTTGTTTGGTTTAGTGAAAGACTTCAAGGAGGATCCTTGAAGAGAGTGGACGTAGGGTCGGAAGGATTCCGATATTGCCGAACCACTATAAATCGAGTTTGCATCTCTCTAACTCTATCTCCTTAATTACTTTCATAATTACTTGCTTATAATTATTTATTATTCAAGTAAATGAGATTGATTGCTTAATTATTTTATAATTCAATTATCATTTCTATATTAAGCAATAAACTCTCTCATCTTTGTGCTAGTAATTTAGAAAGATTTAATTCCGCATATATTTTGTTATTTGAGATTGCAAAAAGTATTTAATTTTTTTTAATACCCAATTCACCCCCCCTCTTGGGTATTGCCATAGTATATTTTGGACCTACAGATCATAATGGAGAGAACCGTGCCGGATACGTCTCAACACAATGGTGTAGCTGAGCATATGAACCGAACGTTGACAGAAAGAGCCAGAAGCATTCGTATACAGTCAGGTTTGCTGAAGCAGTTCTGGGCAGAAGCAATCAAAACAGCAGCTTACTTAATCAATCGAGGCCCTTCGGTTCCATTGGAGCATAGAATACCAGAGGAGGTATAGAGCGGAAAATAGGTAAAACTATCACATCTCAAAGTTTTCGGTTGTGTAGCATATGTGCATATTAGTGATCAAGGCAGGAATAAGCTTGATCTTAAATCCAAGAAATGCACCTTCATCGGCTATGGCGAGGATGAGTTTGCCTACTGCATTTGGGATGACGAAAACAAAAAGGTGATCCACAGCAAAGATGTGATTTTCAACGAAAGAGTGATGTACGAGGACAGACATAAAATTGACGCCAGCAACTCAGAACAGAGTGGGCCAGTATTTGTAGATGCAGATGCAAATGATGTCCCAGATAGTCCCGTGATGGAGCCGATTGTAGCAAGTTCTAAGCTAGAGGAACTTGTTAGACAGAGCAGTGCGCAGCAGTCCAACACACCGCAGCTTCCTACTCCAGCTTCTGTATTGAGAAGGTCTTCTCGGCCTCATGTGCCTAATAGAAGATATATGAATTATTTGTTGTTGACTGATGGAGGGGAGTCTGAATGCTATGATGAAGCTAGTCAGACTGGAGATGCTAGCAAGTAGGAGCTTTCCATGAAAGAAAAGATAAAGTCTCTGATCTCCAACCAGACATGGGAACTAGTTGAGTTACCCATGGGGAAGAAGGCACTTCACAACAAATGAGTGTACCGAGTGAAAGAGGATATGTTGACAAAGACGGTGGCTATCGACAAACTGAAGTTGTGTTCAACTTTAGTTAGCCTGCAAGAGTAACAAGACCGAAAAGATCTACTGCATAGATCAAGGTGTGAAGACAGATTGAAATTGGTCTTCAAGTAGGAGATTGTTAAGGTAGGGGGCGACACCATAAATGCTCCATAGGTAGGGGGCAGCACCATAAATGCTCCATAGGTAGGAGACGACACCATAAATGCTCCATAACTCCTTACCTAAACTCCACCAGCATTTGTCTTTTTGAAAGCCTATAAATACTCTTCAGCTTTCATTTGTAAGACACCAAGTAGACAATTAGAGAGAGCTTGAGAGGAAAGCTTAAAAGAAAATATAATTGAGTGTGGGTTATGAGTTGTAAGTGTTGTAAACACTTTGTATATTTTCTCCCTTTAGTAAAAACGATCTGCAGCAGGTCCGGAGACGTAGACACATTTGGTCGTACTCCATTATCAAATTTGTGTGTGTGTGTTATTTCCGCTGTTATTTCGCATTCTCACTAATCTGGTTTATAGAGAAATCTGCGTAATTTCCCCAACAGCTTTCTACCTTATTCTTCTTTCATATAGTAGTTATTATGAGCTACTTTCTCTGCAAATTTCATGGCATAAGTTCTGTATCATTTTGCTGGGTGATAGGTGCTTAAATATTCATATTTAAGCCCCCTTATTTACATTTGTTAGGTCATTAGTTATGTTATTTTAGTCTATTTTACTTCATTTGTGTGTTTTACATGTGTTTATAGGGTCTTGGAAGAAAATAAGCAGTTTTGGCACTTAAAAGAAGAAGCCTGGAAATCCTGGAGCAGTCTCTGGTGAAGCTGCGATCGATCGCACCATGTAATGTGATCGAGCGCACATTGCGATTGTGCGCATACAAGAAAGATCGAGCGCACACTGCGATCGAGCGCAAGACGTATGCGATCGAGCGCACATATACGGGCGTGAACAGTAAACTGCAGAACCCTATTTTGGAAATAAGAGAGTTTTTACGGTTTAGGAAGTCTAGGGTTTCCTGCACCTTCTAGGACTACTAAAGCCCTATAAATACACCTGTAAAGCACACACAAATCACCACCTCTTAGAGATCACTTTTATCTTTTGCTTAAGCTCTGAGTTTTAGGCTTTGGAGAGGATTGACAACCCGTCTCCCTAGTATTCTTCAGGTTTTATATTTCATGCTTAGTTTATATATGATGTTTATTTTAGACAGCATGTGTAACTAACTTTCTTATAGAGCTCGATTGAAGCCCTAGTTATGCTTTTCTATATATTTATTCATTGATAATCTTTGCCAATAGCCTTTATTATGTTGCTTAACTTGATTAATGCCTGTGCTTATTTAAATTCCTCATATGTATGTGTATGGGCAACGTATGCATGTGGTATGGACCTGTTAGTTAGATCAATTTGGATGACCGAGTCCTGGGTCTAACATTAGTAACAAAAGATATCCACACCGGATTCTTGGATTAATCAACATGGGAAACTGGGAGTAGTACCATACCCTAGGTCTCATGTGGTTGTCGATTTTCATAGTACTTATGCTTTCTTAAGGAACAACTCAAGCAGATACCATGCTGAATCCCTTAAGGAAGAAAAGAGTTATAGTAGATATCATGCCTAACTCGTTGCTTAGGGAGATCAATAGCTTAAGGAGTAGATATCATGCCCTTAGGTTGGCAACTAGTAGGTATACATGATAAGGCTAGTGCACTGATACATTATACAATTGGGAAAGTATGACTAGTGGTGGATATTAAAGCCCTATGTCTTTATTATTATCACTCACATTCAACAGTTATTTTATTTCTTTTTACTTTAAAGAAACTAATTCTAAAAACTGAACTTTACCAATCCCTGTGGAGATGATCTTGCTTTCGCACACTACACTATACTGTCGACCTTGTGCACTTGCAAATAAAACTAGTACGATTATCTGCTTAATTATTTAGGTATATGATCGCCCAACAAGTTTTTGGCGCCGTTGCCGGGGATTATATACCTAAATAATTAAGCAGATAATCGTACTAGTTTTACTTGCAAGTGCACAAGGTCGACAGTATAGTGTAGTGTGCGAAAGCAAGATCGTTTCCACAGAGATTGGTAAAGTTCAGTTTTTCTGTATCATTTTACTGGGCTATTATGTTGAAGTAAGTGACATAATTCAATTTAGATTTCTTCTTATTGAAGCCAGATCAACCCCTTCAACACAAAGTATGCATGGCTTGCTTTTCAATTAAGTCATGCTGTTGCCAAATAAATATTTTTCAATGACTAAATATAGCACATGATGAGATGCTCCTATATATTATCTTCACTATGATTTCTGGATACACTCAGCTAAACGTAATCTTATGTAATTGTAGTCTGATAGGGCTTCAATGCTGGATGATGCCGTTAACTATCTCAAAGCCTTAAAGCTTCAAGTTGAAGTAATCTCTCTCTCGCACACGCACAAACATGCGCACACACATGCTATACTTTTCCATATGCTATAACTTTTTGTGCTACATACATCAGATGATGTCCATGAGGAGAGGAGCACTGTGCCAAGTCCCTTGTATGTCTCCATCTGGGATTAAAAACACACAAGTTCCCCAGTTTTCTCCATTTGCGGGACTGGGCTTGGCGCTTGGTATGGGAATGGTTGGCATGTGTTATTGGCCTACTCTCCATCCTTCACTATCAGCAGCTACAGGATTGCCTCTGATGTCTGCAACTGGAAATTTTGCACTCCCTCATTTGCAAATGCCTTTTATTCACTCACAACCTTTGCCTGAAGCAGCTGCCTCATCTTCTGTGCTACCTGCACTTGTTACAGGATTCTCTCCTGCATTCAATTCTTCAAACCAGAGAGAGTCTAGATCTCAAAATATAGCAACTAATGCCACTGATTACCAACAAATGTCAATTATAAATCAGGTTCATATCGATCTCAATATTTTCTTTCATTTGAAATCTATCCTTCACTATTTGACTTTTAACGTCTTTTTAGTCAATTAATTTCTGGAAGATTGAACATCTGCAGAAATATAGTCCAACTATTTCCAATTTTGCAATGCCAGCAAGTCGGCTTCCGTGAATGAAACTGCAGTGGCATAGGTGCCTCATCTTGATTAGGAAGTTGGCTGCAGTAATCAAGTCAGTAGTTCATTTTATCTTGAACGTTCCAGATTTTTGTTCTGTTTGAAGTTCACATAATGGTGACTGCTTGTGTTTGATGGTTGCTGGAAAAGAGAAGAAAGCCCGAAAATTATCAGGCCAAGTTTAGGATGATTTCTTCAGTTATGGCTGAAAAATGTTTGCCCTGTATTATTGGCAAATTATAATTTTGGCTCCCCTTAGCAATTCATTAGTATCTTATAAGTATTGTATCTTAGGTTTAGTAGCTCTGATGGATTATAGGATAAAGGATTCTAGTCGATCTCAAATACTTTATTCAAGCTGTTTCAGAAATGTAATTATTTGTGTGCAGGATGGTTCATAATTATGCATGTTGCACCTAAATTAACCATTGCAATTGATAGAACAGGGCATTACAACTAAGGAGGTTCTCATCTTGTCAGAAAAAAGAAGCTAATGGTGCTCATGAAATAAAGTTTTTCATTTTTTTTAAGTATTGTACATGTTGGAAATCCACCTTTAGCTTGTGATTGGTAGAGAGGAACAAGGAGAGGAACGAATATGGAGAGGAAAAGCGTGTGCCAACTTGGGTGCTTTGTTGCAAAATAAAGCACTGTCTTACACTTGCATTTTGTTGTAAAATATATTCTTTCAATAATAGAATTTATACTTTTGATGGATAAGTTGTCTTTTCTTTTGTTCTTACAAATTTTTTTACCATCATAAGTATGGATTTTTCCATCGAAAGAATGTGTTTGACCATAAAATATATATGGAAAATACAGTCTCTTATTTTACAACAAGACATTTTAAAATCCATTAGAAACAAAATTATATGACTAGTATTTTTTTATCGTTTGATATGAAATAAAATGAAACAAAAAACAATAAGATGATTGATTTTTTTTTCCACATTTGTTACATCACAAGCATTCGAAATTAGGATGAGCGAGGATCGAAAGTTAAAAGTACATTTTAATTTTGCGTTATTTTTTTTTTTACTTTTTCATAGTCTTTACTGAATACTATTTCCATCATTTCCCTTTCTCCTTTCCTCCTCTTCTTCTTTCTTTCTATTTTTCTTCCATATCAATCACATAGTACTGAATGCGTGTGTGACCGTTCTAAATCATACTCAAGAAAAAGAATCTAGTGGATCATGTGGCCACAAATGTTATGGTTTGTTATTACTGAAATTTTCGTTTCTGTCTCTTGCCTTTATCTTTGTATTGTTCAGGGCTCTGGGCTGTTCTGTTCAAGTTTTTGTCCTGATCGGCTTCGTAGTTTCGGCAAGTTGTCCAACAATTCCTTTCTCACTGGACGCAAAGCGGTTGTTCTCCGAAACTCCAAACAAACAACTCTTCAATTTCCATGGCAATGAAATTACCAAGGATTTAGCTAAACCTGTTTGTCACTTCTTGATATTTGTCCTCTTCATCATATATTTTATGGCCCGTTTGGTTGACTGAATAAAAAAAAATTATAAATAGGTCTGCTCAAATGTTGGTGCCGTTTTATTTTGTACACGACCAGTTTTTCTCTCTAGTGATTTTTTATTGCACTAACCCTCTTTTTATACTGACCGAGGAAGAGAGTTTCTCTCTAATAAACTTTTGTTTACGAGCCCAGCAGTAATTAAAACAAAAACTATTGTTGTCACTTGCTTTTTTCCATTCTTTGAATTTTAGTAGGATTAGTAGTCTAAGTACAATACTTGCCTTAGGTCTTTCATTCAAACAAAACAATTTGATGTTGCTTTCTTTTTTTGGGTTTTCTTTTTCTTTTATTTTTAACTCTAAAGTTCAAGCCAAAAATTAACAAATGACCTATGAACATGCAGTGAAATAAATTCATCCAGTGAACTCAATGAATGAAATTTAAGCTCTATATACATGCATGTTAATTTTACTAATAATGTAAAAGTAAGTACAAATTTCACTTTGATTTGTGATTATTTATAATTTCATATATCTTTTCAAGTAAAATGTAGAAGGAAATTATAATCTATAGAGCTGAAATTCCCACAGAATTTTGGCACTGTTCTATAACTTTTTTTTTCTCCCCTTCCAAACAAGTAACTTCCAAGGTCACATGAATTAATTTTCTTTCGTCGTTCCCCTTGGAATCTTGTTGAGAACTTTGGAAGTGAAAGTGTTGAACAACTTCTTCGCGTCTTGGTTGCTTTTGCTTGCAAGATGGTTCACCTCTCCTTTATATTGCTCGTAGAAAACAGGTAATATTTCCAAGCAGAGGAAGACTTCATGCCATAGACAAAAACATGAACTCTATTAGTCTCCAACTGTAAAATTACAGAAACTGTAAAGATATTATCATCAAACTCCTCTGCGTTTTGGTCACCGTTTTAATATCCCTTCGAGTTTTAAAATCGATCAAATATAATTATCTGTTTTAAGGATGTTTTCAATTGCCTTTCTGACTACATTTTCGGTCAAATTTAATACAATAGACACGTGTTTGATTGAAAATGTCAAGGTTATTGAAAACACTCTTAATACAAAATGGTTCTATTTTATCGATTTTTAAAACTTAAGGGATATTGAAACAATGACCAAAATACTGAAAGATTTAGTGATAAATGATAAGATAAAAAATGTAAGTAAGCTCCAGGATCTTACCGACATATAGTAAAGTCAGAGAGCTGACATAACTCCCGATAAACGATAATATCCAGAGAGAAGTGATTACCTAAAAAATTAATTTATTCTTATGATTAATTGTCCCTGAATCTATAGAGAATGTTTGAAATGAAAAATGTGAAGAACAAATAGATTTATTTACATACCATAAAAAAGAGTTTTAAATCCTTTCCACATGAGATATCATATAGTTTCACCAGAAACCAATTTATTTTTGAGACTAAGGATATAAATGTGGATTCTGATAACTTGATTTTGTCAATACTCGGAGGCCTCCTGAGGATGAAAAATATGTCAGCACAGCAAAATGCATAATTACTAGGTTTAAAAATATGTTAGGGGTGTAAAATTGAACCGTTCAAACCGATAAATCAAACCAAACCCATTATTCGGTTTGGTTTCAAGTTTGAAAAAACCTATAAATTAACTGTTGGTTCGGTTTGAATTGCGATTTATAAATTACAATAAACCAAACCGATAAATCGACTCATATATATTCTCCTCATGTAGTGTTTTTGTGGTTTTTATTAAATTTTGGTGAAGTTTATTTTGTTTTGTTTAATAAAAAATGTTAACTTAGTTTGTATTAAATTATTAAAGAACTTGTCAACTTTGTTTATGAGTATTGATAGTTTGAAATATGCTAATGAATTTTCTGTATGGATGGAAAATGTATATCTAATTAAAATATTGTTTTTGTAGATAATATATTTAAATTAATTTTAAAATTAAAAAAAAAAAACCTAAATAAAAAACAAACTAAACCAAATCGGTTTGAATTGTTTGGGGTTCAATTTCAGTTTGAGGAACAGTTTAGGGTTTTCCTCAAACTGACTCTATCTCTATGGATGCAAACTGAACTGGGCACACTCCAAATAACACAGTATCTAAAATCAGAAAGGACTTGAAAGAACTCATATTTACCTATTGATTAGTCCTGCCCCATTAGACCATATGAGAAGAATTATCATCAAGATGATGAGGATGTGACAAAGAAGAGTAATAAAATGGTACTCCACAACTTCAAAAAGAAACCATATTGCCGTGAAGCCAATTAGGACTGCAGCTGATATTTTCTTGTCCTTCCATGACAATATGTCAGCAACTGCAAACAACCAAATAATTAAATGAAAAAAGTATACCTCTTAAGTCATATGCTTTTGTTTTTTAAAATATGTTTTCCTACAAACATGATCTTTACTAGCTAGTAATAAAATTTGAATATTATCAAAGAAGTGAGTGACATAAGAGTAAGGACTAATTAAGGACAGGTACCCATATTTGATGGGTGGTTTTTAGGCGAATAAGTCTGCTTCCATGAAATTTGTTAACATAAAAGAAAACTTTCGACACCGAAAAGTTTTTTACAAAGAGTTTACCATAGAAACAAACTTATCTTCCGTGAAAATAGACCTACCCTATTTAATCATTTTCTAATAAAATTGTATAAAATAATTTCTAAAGTAATTGTGTTTGTGGATTAAAAACTTCTCAATCATTTTTTCCCAACATATAACCAAAAAAAAAAATACTTGATTTTTTTAGTGATCTTGGAGAAATCTTTCTTGGGAGGTTAAAAGTTACAAACCATACTAAAAAAAACTCTTGGAGCTTTACTGATATTTGAATTTTTTTATAAAAAATTATATTTGGTGGGCACACCATGCCCATGCCCGCGTAAATCCATCATTGCTTGCGATTTTATAAATTAAATTAGTTGATACCTAAATAAAAATAATGTTTGTTAATAACAAGAAGCACATGCTATCATTTAACAATTTTCATAAACTATGTAGAAAACATGCAATGTGAATGTTGAAGATCAAATTCTAGATATTTCATGAATAATTCGTGATTTTTCATTTCAGAAAGTAATTGAGGGTGCTAAAAGCATGTTATATCCTTCTAAATTAGTTCCACGAACAAATGTTTGACTGAAGGAGATAAAAGAAGAAGAATATTACCATTCCCTTCCCCAAGAATTGCATGAAGAGGATTCTGTCCACCTCCAGACATGACTACGTTGGAATTCTTTTACTATGATTCAATTTCCACCACTGTAGCCTTGAAATTCTCTGGATCAGACATTATATATAAAAAGAGATATGGTTCTAAGCTTAGTAGACAAGAAACCATATACAATATAATTACAAGGAAGAAAGGAATGGCTTTCGCATGAGTTTGGAATTTCTTTTCCCTTCACACGCCTAGTGTAATATCATAATCAGTTCATGCATGCATTAAATCTTCATCATTTATGCAAGGTATCCAAGATGTGCTCCACAAATTATTATTAATATCTTCTGAGTTTATAACCAATAATTAGCTTTCGTTATAGGGATTAATACTAATTTCTTTCTGTATGAATTGGTGAACAAGAACGCATTTTGCTTATTCCATCGAATTGGAGTGATTAACATTAATCATTACTATTAATGTATTAATTTGTGGTCTTGTAGATCACATTTGATATTGGGGGAAGGAACTTTAAATTATTTGAATTGCATATACGTAGCTAATTAATTTGGGATCAAGATCCTCTGGAGTTGAGAATTGTTTATAGTCGGTATAGTTAAAATTAAACGATCAAAATAGCTCAATAAATTTGAAAATCTCTCAAACAAAAAGAAGAATATTTAGATAATTGATAAAAAAATTTATTTAATTTTTTAACTTGTGAAGACTTTTTGCGATATCGAATTAATCGGTGATAAAAAAATATAACCCTGTTACCATTGAAAAGAGCTCAATGAAATCTACAATATGGCATCGGATTCACTGCTTTTTACCCAACCGACCACTTCATGCATCGCCCGTGTGAAGTGAGACACGACTTTAAATCTGCTCTTTTTCAACTATTATTACCGAAAACCATCTACACTAAATTGGAGACTTGGAAAGACACCGTTCAGGCAAGTGCTACAGCAAGATACAACCAGAATCAATCGCACGTACCTCCACGCATCAACGGTGGCCACACATGGACGACACCTCTGGCCATGAACAGTATCCATATTTTTGGAGAGAGAAATTTGTTTTTTTACCAAAAAAACCCTATTTTACTATGTGGTAGAAATATATTTTGATAAAAAAATTTATGGTTTAATCTTAAACATTGTTTTTAATCTTAGATTGATGATGTGATGTGAGATTGATGATGTGACCTAGTATCCGATCGTCAACTGCACCAAACTACAAACAACTTTAAACTACATAGGATCCAAATTTATTAATTTGGTACTTGTTAGCGAATTTTTACTATGAATAATTTAGGCAAAACCTGATAGTAGGACTACTATTTATTTTTTCTCTTTATCTGTACTTCGTTAATGTGCCAGTCTTTGTATATCTAATCTGCAATATTAGGACTGTATATTCTTGCCCGAAGTTCTGTTTTAGGAAATGGTAAGATTTTAGAGCCTTTTATTTTTGTCATTCGTTTTTGACTATTCAAATCAACCATTAATGAAAATTATCATTTTTATTCACTAAAATATTAAATAATGGTTTTTTTAATGATAAAATGGAAATACCAGTCTAATTTCTACAATTAAATTATTAATCATTGATCTGATGTTACAAATGGATTACTAGTTTGAGTGTTTTTCTATTATTGCCTTTTTGAAAAATATTAATTTGACCTATAATTTGAAAACAGTCTCTGTTTTCTATTTCCTTTTTCTATTAGCTCCTGTATATTATTTGGAAATGGCTAAAACCGTTCAAATGAAAAGAAAAAAAGAATCTCAAGGCAAAAATATTAATTGGGAAATTCCTTTGGAATAAGATTCTATTTTGATGGCAACAAATATTGTAGAGACACATGTCCATTATGGAACAAGATTCTATTTCGATGCAAAAGAGGAAAAAAAAGAAGAAGAATGCTTGGTTGGTTCAGGTTTAAGTCAAATGGTTAAGATCAACTGAAAACTCTATTAGTAATTTTAAAATTTTTTATTGATAATATTAATTTTTTAGTTTTATATTTATATTGGTATTATTAATGAAGCTCGGTTTAGATCAACTGAAGACTCTATTAGTAATTTTAAAATTTTTATTGATAATGTTAATTTTTTTGTCATACATTTATATTGATGTTATCAATAAAATCTGTTATTGAGTTCAGCTAAAAAAATTTGAAAAAAAGGGAAGCTTTTTATCTACTCATCTCTTTTCATGTTCCTTTTATTTTATTGGTAGAACTCAGGAGACTCTTCACAAAGAATAATAATGCCATCACCTTAAAAACAACTAGAATGGTGAATATATTGTTCAAACAAAGGTCATGTCATGCCAACTATTAAGTGGGAGATCACTCATTTTAAACACCGGTAAGCATGATTTATTATAGTCACTGTTAAAGCACTAATTAAAATCAAGTGAAACCTTTAACATTTTCACATTATACTATTCAATCAAAAATTCAAAACATGTTTTGAAAACAGCTTTTGGGGGGCACATAGAGGCGGACCAATCAAAACATCTCGATTAGAGACTAAATAGAGTCGAACAATTCGGCTTGTTCAAGATAGACTCGACTCGAAGCTCGATTAAATTGAATTCGAATTTAAACTGTGATTTTGATTCTGTTAATTTATCGAACCGAGCTCGAACAATGTCAAACTTAATTTGTTAAGTTCGCGAACTAGTTCGCTTTAATTAATAAATTAAATAAATATTATATATACTATATTTATTTTTTATATATAATATAGATTATAAAAAATATATATTTGTTTATTTATTTATTATATTTCGAAAAAACTCTGCTCAAGCTCACGCTCAAGTTCAAGTTGATTCGAGTCAGCGAATTGAGCTTGAGCCTGAATTTTATTTTACGAGTCGAACTCGAGTTCAATTTTCTTAACTCAGACTTAACTCGAAGCTCAGTTCGAATAAGTAATTTTTTTCTCACGAGCCGAGCTTGAGCATCTCTCAACACGGGCTCCTCTCAACTCGAATCCATCCTCAGTTTCGAGACATTAAAATTAAATGTGTTTTGTTAGGTGTACTCTCTTACAGAAGACATACATCTTTTAAGGTCGATTATCACGACAAATATGTTAAACTCTTTATAAGCATATACTTTTTCTTTCGAGGCATACATCCCAATGTGAGATGTAAGTTTTTTAGGCTCAATTATTTTGAGACGTACTTTTTGTTGAATTTTTTTTCTTAGGTTTGTTGAATTAAAACATCTCGCTCAAAAATTTCTTCTTGAGAAACATTTATAAAAATCTTACCAAGTAGATATATCACTTTTATCCAAAATGAACAACTTTATGACAAGATCTTTGACCATTGACCATCATGAATAAGGACCATTGTTAGAGATTGAATTTTGAAATTAAATATTCACGTAAGGAAAAAGAAAAGACCCCGGAAGATTAGAAAAATATTGGGCCTGTATATTTTTTTAGAAAGCAAGGTGACTATAGCTTTGGACTAACCGGGTAAATGTAATTTATTTTAATTTTTATAATAAGCTAGTATATGATGCTCAAGGAATAATATCATTTTTTAACACATTTATATAACTTTTTAAATAATTTATAATTATTTAAGTTAAGTGATTTATTCAACTACTAAAATGACATGCTTTTGCATTTTCGCTTCATAACTTGATCACTTAGTTATATAGCACCATAAAAAAGAGAGGAAGCATGCCATGGTATCCTTGTGAGTTGAGAAAGTATGTTTTCAACAATCACAAGTTGTGCAATAATTAATAGTTGTATTTTTCTTAATTATTGGTTAACAATGGATGGGAACGAGAGCTTTAGATTGTATTTTTACTATTGGTGAGAATGTTTGGTGTGATGATTTGTGATTGGAGAGAAAACTTGATGCATGTGGGAAGTGTAGAAGGGATTGGAAGACGTTGAGGTAGTTATAAAAGGAGATTTGGTTTAAGGGGCTTGATGCATCTTTGAGTTTTTGATTTGATCCTTAATGTTCAATCATTTAAAATTATCAACTCATGGTTTGCAATGATTATAATATTGGACCTCCGTCCATTGGCGTTAAAAAAATTTTCTAGCAATCAACCTAAAGAATAGCTAGTAGATTACCAATAGAGCATTCTCCACAAACAAAGAGAGGAAGCTATCCGGTAATAGGTTGGTTTTTTCTTAATTGGCTAGCAGTAAATGGAAACAGGATCTTTATATTGTCCTTTTCTGTTGGTGAGTAAAGACAATTCCCTCTCCATCCATTTTTACTGTCCAATTCTATATCGCTCAATTTGGCTCCCATTTGGGTTCTGTCCGGTTAGGGTTTGAATGGATACAGAGAAAAAGAAAGGTGAATTTGTTTGACGTGGTGGACGAGATGTCGATCTAAGCGAAGATCACCAAATTGAACGGTGCAAGAGCGACGATGAACAAGAATGGGAACTCTCTGATCTAACAGCTGGAATAAAAAATCATATTCAAAAAAATACTATGAGATACTGGAGAAGAGGAAGACTCTGCCTGACGATTTGTGATGATTTGTGACCCAAGACATAACTTGAATGGGAAGTGAAGAAGGGATTGGAAGATGGTGAGATGATGTTGGTGAAAGGATGAGAGGATAGAGATTTACACTTTGTTCAAGGCCACAAAATGCATAATAGAAAGAAAAGAGAAACAATGGGATAAAAATGATACAACTTTTCGACGGTATCATTTTTGAGCCATCAATTTTAGTAGCCCTCCATAGAAATTTTTTCAAACTTAAACAGTATCACAGGTTTCACTCCATCCTTTTATATACTAACATTATGAAGGATTAGTGATGGTTAATTAACCAAATTTTAGCATCTCTCTAACATAAGTTTTAGCTTCCTCCAATATTTTAACTACATATATAGAAACTCCATTAAGGTAGACTTTTAAACTTACCTTCAAAACTCAGATATGTTGGTGTCTAAGATGTTATAAAACAGATTCCAAGCATTCACAAAATTTGTGTTGCAAGTGCATGCACTTATCATTTTTAATTTGGTCATGCTATAAAGGAGTTAAAAGCGAAAATAATGTGGAACGCTAGAATTAATATTATTTAGGTTTAAATGCACTTTGCCCCCAAGGTTTGGAGGGTATTGTATTTTGATCCCAACGTTTCAATTGTGACACATTGACATTTAAGGTTTCAAAATCGGTGTATCTCTCTACTCCATCCATATTTTGTCAAAGTGATAACGGATTTGACATGTGTCGCATTAAAAAATGTTATTTAAATTTTAACAAAAAAAATAAAAGTAAAATAAATTTTTAACATCTAAAATTAAAAAACAAAATTAAATTTTGTAAATGGAGAAACCTAATCATATCTCTCTCTATGCTAGCTGATATGACAAACACCCTTCTTCCCAGAAAGGAAAACTTTAACATAAAAATCCTATTTGGTTGGTAACCAAAATATGCTTACTTCACATTCTTTTCTGTTAAAAAAAAGGTTATGTCATCAATCGTTTGATCTTTTAAACTGTCATAAGAGTTTTTGAAATACCTTTTGGTAAAATAATTATGAAATTAAAATTGTTTAGCATTTGATAAAATATATGAGACTTTTATATATATATATATATATATATATATATATATATATATATATATATATGAGACAAATCTAATTTCGTTAAAATTTATTTTACAACTTTTGATGAAAATTTTTTTTTTAACGTTTGATTTAACTTTTATTTTTTTAGAACTAAAAATCATTTTCAAAACTTTACAAAACAGCATCAAATCTTTGACCACTCATTATAAGTTGGTGATTATAATGATTTATATATATTAAGTTTTTAACCACCGATAAGAATGATTTATAGTCACTATATCAAATCATTAAAAGCAAGTAAAACCTTTATCATTTTCGCATCCTATTCAATCAATAGTATAATATTTTTTATATATATCACTAATTATAACCAAAGTAGAACAACTTTAGCACAAGATCTTTGACCACTGACCATTATGAATAAGGACCATTGTCAGAGATTTGAAATTTTATAAAGCTTATCGTTAATAGAAAAAATGTTAAGCCTGACCATCGCTAATCATTCAAAGGAAATGAGTAGGGCCATTAGATAAATTGTCCCTGCTTTATGCCCTTCTTTATCATTAGGTTGCATTATAATATTTGAGCATTGTTAAGAGGCTTTTACATCCCATGGATAATTTTTTTTTTTATTTTACCCTCGACAAGTAATTAAAAAAAATTGATAAAGGGTATATGTAATAATTAAGGTGATAAATTACCTCAAAAATGTATTCTAAGGAGAAAGGGTCTGACTTTATACGTTATTTATTGTAACGAGAAAATTTTAAGAATTCTATTATTGACCAAACAAGGCCGATCTATTCATGCACAATTTTCTTACTTCGAATTCAGATAGCCGAAAGTTGTTCCAGATGCAGTCAAGAACCAATTAATTTCTTCTTATGATTGTCAAGGATAATTATGGATTAGTAATGATTATCTTGTCAATATTTGACTTGATTATATGCTTTTTTTTTTCTTTTTTTTTTACATATATGGCTCTGTTTCAGCTTGCCAATAGGAAAGTTGTTTTCATTGATTCTAAAATCTCTCCAGACAAAGATACTTTTGGAGAGCGCATGTAAAACTTTGACAGGAATTTTGCTAGATTCATGGAAAGGCAAAAAAAAATTGCTAAGATAAAGGAAATGAATTTAAACCCAACAATTTTAGTGGTTTCCTTATTATTAAGTGTATTGAAAATTTTATTGTCGAAAAAGAAAGGTTTATTGAAAATTTGAATCCAAGAAGATGAAAATAAAAAATAAAGGTATTGAAACTTTTGATGCAAAAAATGTGACCACTTGGAAGAGAGTATCCTTTCTGAAATCTAAGGGTTGGAAGGGGTGTTATGCGCTGAGGGAGAGGTTAAGGCCTTACTTCTTGGTCCTGGTCTCTAAAAGCTGGGTGCTTGGGCGCTTGATAAGACAGCTAGAAACATTAAGTGAGGATTCAGAGTTGGTCTTCGAGTGAACTTTCCGAAGCTCAAGTTAAAAATACAATTCAGAGGAAAGCTGTGATTAGAGAGTTCAGAGGATAAATTTCAAAACCTAATTATAATAATGGAATCTGTTTTATATAAGGGAGAGATAGAGTGAGTGTCATAATAGTGGACGATCTGAATTTTTGATTGAAATTTGATAGAGAGCCGAGATCGCTACATAGATTTAATATAGCTTTTACCCTTAAACCCTTGGACAGATTTTAACCTTTGTACCGTTAGGTGGGTTTTAACAACTGAACCTCTAGATAAGTTTTTGTTATTTTACTTTTAGGTGGCAAAATGATTGTTTTACTCTTTGTTGTCCCATGTCTCACTGTATGATTGGAAAATGAATTTTTATTCACAAAAGAAACTAAGCTATGTTTAAAAAATAGATGCAATCAAATCGGTTTTGACGGGAGTTGCAGAAAATAATTAGCTGATTCTTGAGTACCTGATGAAATCTGCCAACCAAAACTGTGCAGATTTCAAAATCCCAAACAAAATACAATCTAATTGATAAATACGCCTAAAACACCTAAAGAAGAAACAGAATTAACAAATAATTAAGCTAATGTATAGTACTGTTAAAAGAAAACTTATGATCGCGGGATCATACATAGATATTATATAGCATGGGCAATTATGTGATGCAAATTGCAAACTTAGGTCCCTAATCTAATACTAATAAGAACAAATGATCGTGAATAAAGCCAGAGATGATGAAACAAAGTGGCATGATGTTCTCCAAGACCCATGCAACCTCCACAATTTCATGATAAGACTCACCCAACTTTAGTGATATTCAACTAAGGTTTACAAAGCACAGAATTTAATCATTATACTTTAACAATAACTAATCATATTTTGGGAAAAAAATCTAGAGAACAAACAATTCCAAGTTTTAATTTTTTTTTTTTATAAAAAAAAAAACAATTCAGTAATTCCCATGCATCTCTTCCCTTATGTCTTTTTGACTCCCTCCCATTATAAATAATGAAGGAATGGAGCTTTACCAAGCTGCACTGTCTCTCCTTTTAATTGTTGGGTTGCGTAAGAAGTAGCCAGTAGGTGAAAATAGAAATGAAAATGTCACGTGTTGCTTTTCTTATTTATCTAGTTTTACTGATTGGAGGAGAAGCAGAAGTATCAATGGCAGTGACTTGCAACCCATTGGAGCTAAGCACATGTGCAAGTGCAATAACATCCTCAAATCCACCCACAGCCATGTGTTGCAGTAAGTTAAAGGAGCAAAGGCCTTGCCTTTGCAAATACGTGAAGGATCCTAACCTTCAAAAGCTTGTCAACTCTCCCAATGCCAGAAAAGTGGCTACCACTTGTGGCTCCCCATTCCCCAAATGCTAAGGAAAGTTGTTATAGCTACAAGAGTCTGAATATTATTAGTACCAGTTAATATTCTGCTAGTTTGTTTAATTTTGTATTTGAGAGAGTTATATATGTTACCCTAATTGCATGATCGATCTTTGTACATGCCAGGACTCATTAGTACTGGTTAAGGTACTAAGAATATATATGTTTGAGTTATATATAAATAGTGTTGGCTTTTATTGCTAATTATTATGCTGATTCTTGTGAGCTTAGCTTGTCAAATATAACTCAAGATAATAAATTGAATTGTGTGTTTAATAGCTTGTCAATGGTAGAACACTCAAAACATACAAAAAAAAAAAAAAATCAGTAAATGCAATTTTTTGTTGTAAAAACTGAATAATTTTCTACAATATTGAACACACCCTAAATGCTTTTTCTTGTCTTTTTGGTTGTCAAGAAGTGTATTGATTGGATTAGACCTAGTTAAGGTGCGGATCTAAGTTAGTTTTAATTTTAATTAATTTTTACTCTTGTAAATACAAAAAGTGTTAATCTTTAAAGCTAAATTACGAACTTTTTTACAACATTTGGAGTCATTACTTTTGATTCTTAACATTTGAGTAACTTAAAATTATGGATTCATGATTTACAATCGTTATTGATGTTGAACTCTATCCATAAACTCTTATAAAATGGACCGGTAAAATTACAGTCCAAATTCACTTGCCAATGGCTCTGCTTTACAGAGCACCACAAAGAAGAAAAGGAAGCATGAAATGGGAATCCCCGAATACAAGTGGAGAAAGAACGGTGACCATTAACTATTACAAGCTGTAATTTTTCTCTTCTTCTTTGCTAGGAATTAATGCAAAACTGTAGCTCTAGATTGTACTTTTACGTAAATTAATGATTGAAGAGAAGGTAAAAGATTAAAAAAACCTGTGACAGTGGATAGTGTTAACAGATCCAAGAAATAACTTGTGGGTGAAAGAATTTTGAACAGTATGGTCATTTTTGAGCCGGCAATTTTTTAGCCTCAATAGAAAATTGTTGGGTAAGTTATAAAAAATTCCTGAGATTAGAGGTGGTATAAGAAATTATACATATTTACTTGAGGTAGTGAGGTTTGTAAGATGCATTACAGAAATATATTCGTTAAATATATCAATATTTTTAGCATTTTGTGCACAGGTCTTCTTCCCCAATGGTTGCAATATAAAAAGTTCAAGATTTTCCTCATCCCTCTCCCTCTTTATTATAGGGCTTCCTCTTACTTGCTTACTGGAAAACCAGTAGTTAGAAGATCTGCCTCATATCTCTTCTTTATGGCCCTTCTTAAAAAATATAAGAAAATTTATAGCAATTTTCAAGATCTTTCTCCTTCATCTCTCTTCTATATAATTTCTGGTTTTTGTTTTAATGAATTTTGAATCTTAATTTTCAGGTTTCTAAGAAATTTTCAATTTCTCTCTCAAAATGATTTTGATATTTGATGAAGTTACACTCTGAAAATGGTAAGAAATTTGGGAATTTCAATCAACTTTCTCAAGGTGGATATTGACAAATGCCCAGCAATTGAAAATGCTGAGAAGTTGAAGATTTTACCAACATTCTAGATAAACAAAAATAGTAGCCTAGTGAAGGAAATTATCTGCCCGAGACATGATATATTGGAACACTCTGGTCAATCATTACAGCTTTTAGAAATCATGACTGTAATATTCTGCTTCTCTGCCATATTTTGTGGTTTCTTCTTTCTGATCATCCTTCCATTTTTGGATGGTAACTACTTCACATCCCTCCAATCTTTTTCTCCCATAACAAAAAGAATTACCTGATACTTGTGATAAAAGCCAGACCTAGGGCAATGCCAGAGAAACCCAGAGAGATAGTGTACTACTTTTTACAGTCTATATTTATTCATTCATTTCTTATTGCTCTCTGGTTCCATGTTCATCTTCCCATCTTTTTGTTACTTTTTCCCCCTTTTTTCGTACTTCCTATTTTCATGTAAGTCGGTCGGTTTTTTTTCCTTACGAAGCCATGAGGGAGATGGGATGTCTGGTGCGCAAGGGATAGTGAAAAGAATAATGAAAATTTTATATATATATATATATATATATATATATTTTTTTATAGTAGGATGAAAAATATGTTGTTATTATTAGTATTGTTGATTCTTTTCTCAACCATTTCATCAGCAAAAATTTCTATTTTTAAAAAAAAAAATATTATTGATTCAAGGTTAGAGTTACACGTATCGCACAAAAGTGATCGAAGAAAAAATGAAAACTTTAATTTAACTAAAAGTAACTTGGACAATTTATAAACTCCATTAAAAGTTAAAATATTCTGTTGGGTGAAATATGATCAAATCGATTTGTATAATTTCTTACACCACAATTATATTTATATAATTACCTTCAACTTCATATATGCTTTTGCAATTTACTCTATGAAAAAATAATGATGCTTAATTAACATCTCTTCAATATAAGTTTTAGTTTCCTCCAATATTTTAACTACACCATATGAGGTAGACTTACCCCAAAACTCATAAATGTATAAGCATTAAAATGTAATGTTACATGGTATCTTAAAAACTTTCCAACTATTTTTTTTTTTATATTCTAACATCATAAAATGGGATGCTTAACATTCACAAAATTTGTGTTGCAAGAAAGTGCATGTACTTATCATTTCAAGTTTGATCATGCTATAAAGACAACCTAAAAACAAAAATAATGTGGATTTCTAGAATTACTACTATTTTCGTTAACAGTTTAAATTTGGATTGCGATGGCCTGCAAAATATATGATCATTTTTTTTAACAATAACAACCAATTTATGTTTTGCTAAATGGTTAAAAAATCCTAATTCTCATAAAATGCATTTTATGATTGGAAGTCCAAAACCTCACTCTTTTGACAATCAGTAATGACTTTAGGAATGTATTCGGAATATTATTGAATATTACTCCTAGAACATATCTTTTTTTCATAAATAAACATATCAACCGGGAAAGCACCAATAGAACTACAGAGGATTCAATCCTCCATAGCAAATCGCCACTGCTGCATAACTCTGAGATATCATTTGAGATTTGCAACAAAAATTATTTAAATGATAATAAAAACTACATAGGGAGAATAACCCTCCCCCAACCCAAAACTATCCCATTTCACCATATTTAACTTCGAACCTTCCTCTTCACCCTAGCAGCTGTAGTATGACTACAATGCCAGAAAATTTGCCAAAAAGCAATCGACCAGTAAAAGAGAGAAAGAAAAACAACCATATTTGTGATAAGCATGGCTCCAGAATACAAGCTGCAGATACAAACAAACATAATACTACTAACATTTCACTTCTAAATATATAATATTACATGACATCTATTTGTCCACATATAACTCATAAGAAGAATTGAAATTTTCTATCCATCTTCCTTAGTAGAAGTCACAAACTGTGGGATCAACCGTGGATTGGGCATAACCCAATTGGTAACCGTACCTCTCCATTTATGAGGAGACCCCAACTTCAAAACTCCCATTTATCAAAAGCAAAAAATTGTGAGATCAACCTAGCCAAACCATATCTAAACCTTGCCAAATTCAGTGGTCTGATGTGGTTGATGCTGCGGAAAACTAGAAGTGGTCATGCCAACACCTTCACTCCGATGCTTCTCCCACCCACCGGTATCAGCCTTGGAGTGAGCCCAGTAGTATAGGATTGACCCTGCCAGTGACAACAATGTTAGAGCTGCTGCAGCAGCAAACACTCCTTTACGGAGGGTGGCACACGATATCTCATCTCCTCCAACCAGTCCCCGGTACTTGGTATGATATGCATTCCTCGCTGATCCCGCCAATAAGCATGCCTCAGCTCCCAAAAAGCTTACCCTAATTTCATTGTTCAAGTTTTCAATAATTAGACAACTAATAAAGTCCCCTATTGACTACAGGATTCAACAACGCAAGATAAAAACATCCGGTCAATCAACCTTTACAGAAAGTTGGAAGAAATTAATTTTAAGGAAGAACATTCACAGGCCAATCCCATGCCGTTTGGACATTTGGTTATGATACTCAATTGTTTAGACTGTCCAAAAATTGGACCCGTCAGATGGGCTTGAAATAAAAAATAAATAAAAATAAAAACCTTTGCATTACTAATTCTACACTACTACTATTACCAGTATCCACAACCCCCACCCCATCCACCAAAAAGGGGGAAAAAGTGTGATCTCAGGACTTATCCCAACTGTAAGGTTCCTCCATTGTGAAATGGGCTTTATGGGTTCAAAACGCAGAAACAGCCTCTCCGCAATGTGGTGGTGAGGCTGCATAAATCTGACCCTCCCTAAACCTTGCAGTAGTGCAAGCCTCATGCTCTGGTCATGGCCTTAAGGATCAAGTTTCTAACCTTAAATAACTTTGTGGAAAGCAGAAAACTGTGAAATGCACCCAATAGTGTTGCACTGATGTTGAATGGTTTTTAAAATCTTCAGAGTCAGGGCTCTAGTGAATAGAAGTTGGATATAGACACTAAGTGGCACATTTGATTGGTCGAAATTGCCAATTATATTCCGGGCGTATTTCAATTTTTTTTATAAGTACGGGTGCATCTCAATTTTAATGTTTGGTTGGTTCTTCTTATCGAAATTGATAATTCTACGGAATAGCCAATTCCTAAAAAGTTAAGGTATGGATTACTCCCTGATCCTAGAATTAGTCATATCAAGAATTGATATCGAGATGTAATGGATATGTTCACATCGTAATCATAGAATTCCAAAACTATCAATTTTATCAAATATATATAGTATTACAATATTAATCAAAATAATATAATAACAATATAATAAATAAATATTTTATTATATAATAGCATATATGGTGAATTACAAACTCATCCTTGAATTTTACTCATAATTACAGCCCACCTCTGGTTTCAAAATCGTACAATTCCGTCCTTCCCTCTAAACTTTATTACAAAAATTTAAGAAAAGCCTAAAATACCCTTATATATTTTAATTTCACATGTGAAAGTTGTCACTATTCTTTTATCAATCTCTATTCTCTCTCCAGATCGTGTATCTCTCTCTGTGTATAGACCAACTCTTCGTATATTTCTCACCATTCTTGATTGATTTCTTTTTTTCCCCATCATCATGCTCTCTCTCTCTCACGGAAGCGACGAGAGTTGATCGACAGTGCCACTAATCAACCATCGTGCAGTAAAGATAGGGTGTTGCGTGGTCACCAAGCGTGGTTGGGAAAATAAGTTTTTATGGGATTTGTGGTTTTCTAACCGTTTTGACGGATGGGTAAATAGAGGTAAAAGAGGGAACTGAAAAATTGAAACGTTAATTTTCTTCTTGGAGTTTATGGGATATTTTTGTATTGTTTTTTTGCTTATAAGATTACCATTTTGTTGGATAGAGCATGACCTACTTGTATGATAACAAAAGAAGTTGAGAACTAAATCTTTTTTTCACTGTTTTGGTCCAGTTCAACCAAAGATTTTTAAACTTTATATCGTTTTTGTGATATTTTGAGATTTAGAAAACAAAGAAAGGAATGGAATTCAAAGGAAAAAAATAATTTTGAGCATTTTGAATCCCTTTTATTACCATTAGAGTTCAAATCTTTTTAAAAAAATTATTGGTTATTTTAATATATGTTAGATCATTGTGTGCTAATCATATGTTTTAGTGGCATTCTTATCAATTCACAATTAATGCTAAACATTCAAGGGTTTTGGCCATTTTGATAGCTTTCCATCAAATTTCTTAGTGGCAATTAACCGAATGGATTGATTTGAAATGTAATAAATAAAATTTGGGTTGCATTGTCCACTTTTAAAACTATGAGAGTGGGTTGTAATTATGAATAAAACTCAAAGATGAATTTTTTTTATAAGTGAACTCGAAGATGAGTTTATAATTTTCCTTAGTATATAATATAAAATTAACAATATAAAAAATATTAATAACCTTGATTCTGAGTCAATTAGGTTTATATTCCGCTTCAGTTTGCAGAAACCAAACCAAACTGGTTGTAAGCAATTTGTTTCTCAGTAAACAAGCAGAAGGTGGTTCATGGCTATTTTTTTTTTACATCTAGGGAGAGGAGATTGAATCCGAGTATCCATGGAGGACCATGTAGTGACTGCTAATCCAAGATGCTCGGGTTTGGTTCATGGCTATTTAACAAGACCAAAGGGAATCAATGTGTCCGATTCTTACAACTAATAGATGAACCGTAACTAACTATATTGATGTTTGGAAATTGATTAAAGCATGCTTAAATCAATCTATAAATTCAAGGCTAAAGTTGCTTAAATTTACTGATTTACCTTTCCCAAACATGGCCTATATACTAAAGGCAAATAAGCAATGCCAACGCACAAGTGCTGGCAAACTGTGTTCTAATCATGACTTAACCCCTTTATATCATGCTTTAAAATTCCTGATTGAACGAACTAATACTGCTAGTAGGATTATATTTATACCATATTAAGAAATTCTAATGATAATATTCACAAAGTTTCAGAAGTTACTGGCAGTAAAAGAATATGGGAAAGCAATTAACGGAAAAATTATTCACCGTTTTCGCAGTCAGACAGTCACCCAGTTCAAAATTTTGGCTGTTTTAGTCGTGCCGGTGCGTAGATATAGTATAATATATGTATTATGTGGGACCAAACTAAAGAAATTCGATCACAGCTAAGCAAATTCCCCTAAGGAATTGACAATTTTACAAAAGAATATTTTTAAAAGAAAAAGTAATTAACAACAACCAAAGTTGAAAGTGTAACAATGGCTTGGGGCAAGGGAGAAAAGAGTAATTTTTACCAGGAAACGATGAAGAAGAAGATGGACCAAGTAGTGGAGCAGCTGCCAGTGACAAGCCCCTTGCCGAAGCAGAGGCACCTGGTGACGCCGTTAACAACCGTTTGGCTAATCAGCAGAAGCCCAAACGCCGACAATCCGTACACCGTCGCCGCGTCCGTGCCGTACACGCAGTACGTTCTTTCGTCGTACTCATCAGGCACCACTTTAGCCTAGAAATCGAAAAGGCAAGAGTTAAAAAAGGAAATCTATGCACATACACATACATACACATACATATGAAGTGAGAAAAAGGGAGAGAGAGAGAGTACCGTGCTGCGGCGTCGTTCGGCGCCGATTGCTAGGACAAAAGCGATGAGGTGAAGGGAAGTGGCGACGGCCAAAATTGAGACTGAGACTGCCATTAATATCTACTGGTCTCTCTCTTTTCCTTCTTTCTCGCTCTCTCTCTCCTTTTTGTACACACTACACACGTATATGGCTATCACTATCTCTGTCTCCTTTTGAGGATATAAAAAAAAAATGTGAAATGGGTGCTAATTTGTTGCTTTTTTGTTCACACTACACACGTATATGGCTATCACTATCTCTGTCTTCTTTTGAGGATATAAAAAAAAATGTGAAATGGGTGCTAATTTGTTGCTTTTTTACTGAACAAGCTGTGCTTTTGAAAACCAATTTTTGAGGCTGCTTTTTTGGGTGCTTGGTTGTGCGAATTTGGGTCTCTTTACTCTTTCCTTTCTTTCTTTTTTTATCTGTAAATGTAAATATATTACTAAAAAATTATATATACAAAAATATATTGAGTATACCCAAAAGATTTTATCATTACATAAAAGGTCTAAAGTCAGAAAAAAGTACAAAAGAATCCTATACATATGGATTTGAATTTTCCTAACTATACTTTTAGGATGAGTTACACTTCCTTCAAAAATTCTGGCATTTCTGGCCAGTCATAGATGGTGAACAGTACAAGCAACAGCTGCTCTCTGGGCCTTTGTAGCATGGCTCTTACCTTTGGCTTCCTTGAGCATCCATTTAATTGCACTTTTGATAGTGGACATGCTCATTTTGATGCCCAACCATTCTCTAATTTCTGCCCAGACAGTAGCACTGATTCTGCAAGAGAAGAACAGATGAGAAACTGATTCTTCAGCTTCTCTGCAAAGGGGGCAGTACCTGTCCATTTCCAGGAACATAAGTTTATCTTTGGTGAGCAACTTATCTTTTACAGCAAGCCACAAAGATAAAAGCATGTTTAGGGGTAGTGCTGCCACTCCACATTTAACTTTGGCCCCCTTATGCCTGAAGTGATCATAGGCTTTCTTGATGGTGAACTGGGACTGGACCTCCCATTGACTCAGCTTTTCAATAGCTAATTGAATAGAAGACTCAGAGCTTATCAATCTATGCTCAATTTCCAGCAGCTACTTCCATAGAGTAGAATCCTCATGTCTAAGACTTGAGGTCCAGATAGATTCTCCATGAAGATAGAAGTGATTAACCCATCTAACCCATAGGGAGTCCTTTTTCTAGTGAATGTTAGAGACTTAGCAAGAAGAGCAAGGTTCCAGCTTTTAAGATCTCTAAACCCCAAACCTCCTTCTGCTTTAGGAAGACAGACCTCCTTCTAAGCCACAAGGGCTTTCTTAGATGCTGAGTTCTTACCACTCCACAAGAACACCCTGCATATCCTAATTATTCTGTCTCGGATATTAGAGGGAATAGGGAAGATAGACAGCCAAAAACATTCCATTCCTTGAAGCACAGACTTAATCAATTCAGCACTGCCTGCAAATGACAAATTAGTACCAACCCAAGCACTAATGTAGCCAGAAATTTTTTCCATTAGAGGGAGGAAGTGGCTAGTTCTAAGTCTGAAAGCAGCCAAGGGAACCCCCAGATGCCTGAAAGGCATGTCTCCTACACCAAGGCCTGTGATCCTTTTTATTTCCAAAAGATCATCGGGGAAATCCCAGCAGAAAATAGGTTTGATTTGGGAATGTTGGCCTGTAACTCTGAGCAGTCACTAAAGTCCCTGACACACTGCATGAGCTGGCTAACTGACCCTATGTCCCCTCTAGCAAACAATAATAGATCATCTGCAAAAGCCAAATGGGTGATCTTAAAAGGCTCACATTTAGGATAAAACTTATACTCTGAGGATTTAACCATTCTAGCCAATAATTTGGAAAGATATTCAAGAGAAAGGGAGAGAAGGGGGTCCCCTTGCCTCAACCCTCTCTTCCCAGCAAAAAAAAAACCATAAAGGCAGCCATTGATAGATAAGGAATAAGAGGGGGAAGACACACATTCCATGATCCACTTGCAAAATTTATCTGGAAACCCAAGCCCCTCAATCATGCTATCTAGAAAGTCCCAGTTAACTGAGTCATAAGCTTTCCTCAAGTCAATTTTCAGCATGCACCTAGGAGATATTCTTTTTCTACTATACTTTCTGAGCAGCTCCTGGACCAGATAGATGTTTTCCACCATGCTTTTGTTTCTGATGAAAGCAGCCTAGCCAGGGTTTACAATACATTCCATAATAGGGGTAAGTCTGGTGGCCAAAATCTTAGATATGACTTTGTACACTACATTGCAGCAGGCAATTGGTCTAAATTCTTCTACTCTTGCTGCTGATTTAATCTTAGGAATCATAGCCAGAACAGTATAGTCAACTTGCTTAAGCATCTTGCCACTGTTAAAGAATTCCTTCACAGCCCCCACAAAGTCTACCTTGATGATACTCCAAGCTTTCTTAAAGAAGGCAGAAGAGTACTCATCAGGGCTAGGAGACTTGCCATCTCCTATACTGAATAGGGCAGTCTTGATTTTCTCTTCAGAAACATCTTGAGTCAAGAGATCAGCCTGGCTCCCATTCACTTTAGGTCCCTCATCAAGAACATCACTCTCAATTGGCTTTACAATGGTGCAGGCCCCCATCAGATTCTTATAGAATTTTAAGAATTCATTCACCACTTGAGCTTAAAATGAAGTCTAGAAACCATCCACTGTCTCTACTGCAGATATATGATTCCTGCTGGTCCTCCTCTTCATCAGAGCATGGAAAAACTTGGACCCTCTATCACTGTTTAAAAGGAACTTGCACTTAACCTGCTGAGCAAAAAAACTTCTTTCAGCTTCTGCTAAGTTAAATGACTTTAACCTCATCTCAGCAACTTTAGCTTGCAGCTCAGGGTCAGAGAGGTTATCATGGAGCTCTTGTTGAAGTCTCAGCAATTCTTGAGATGCCTCTAAAGCTCTAGCAGAAATTTGGCTAAAATACTTCTCATTTAAAAATTTGAGAGGGCCTTTTAGATTTTTCAACTTTCTGCACAGCTTAAACATCTTGAACCCAGCAATATTTCCTCTCCATGAATCCCTAACTATCTCAAGAAAATCAGGGTGGTTGGCCCACATATTGAAAAATTTGAAAGAGCTTTTCCCTTTCTTCACCTCCTTAAACAAGGAGATAATACAGTGAGAATGATCTGAAAGGCACCATAGCAAAGTGAAAGTAGCATGAGCCTTAAACCCATTGTGCACCCAGTTACTGTTCACCATGGCCCTATCCAATTTACTCCAAGTGTGGTTATTAGACCAAGTGTAAAAGCTCCCAGAGAAGTTGATATCATTAAAACCAGTATCTAAGCAGCAGGCTTGGGGATCCTTAATCTCATAAGCTGTGACTGGATTTCCATTACCTTTCTCATCCATTGAAAACACATTATTAAAATCACGCATGACAAGCCAAGGAGAATCCAAGTTTTCATTGAAATCTCTAAGGCTGTCCCAAAGAGCCCTTCTTGTAACGATGGAATGAAAACCATAAACAAAACTGGAAACAAAACTTGTAGCAGACACTAAGCATCTGACTTTACAATGAATTACCTGAGGATTAACTTCCAGAACAGTAACACTGACCTTAAAAGGGTTCCACAAAATCAAAATTCTTCCCGCTTCATGCACATGAAAGTTGTTGATTTGGTTCCACACCCTAAATTTGTTCTTCATAATTTTCTCCAACTTCTCTGCATCCAGCTTAGTTTCCAAGAGGCAAAAAATATCTATATTCTTATTATACATGAGGTGAGACACGCCATTGTGTTTCAGGGGTTTATGGAAACCCCTAATATTCCAGCAGGCTATATTCATGAGGGGTTAAGAGGGGCAGCCCCCCCTCTTATCTTTAGTCTTTACAACAGAAGAACTACCTCATTTTTTTTTTTTACTAACCAGTTGAAAGTTTTTCATAGAGGAAAGCTTACCAGTTACCTCCTACCCTGATGGAAGGCCAACCTGATTCTCACACTCAGGAGCTGCACTAGAACCCCCTCCCCTATGTTTGACAACTTCCTTTCTAGTTGAAACAATCTCTGCAATCCCCTGGACTACTGGGAGCCCTCTGGATTCTGCATCCACATCTTTGGAGACAGATGCCAAGACTGTGACAGAAGACTCTCTTTCCTTTGAGGCATTACTGATAAGAAACTTGCAATTCCCTTCATTGTGTCCTATAACTTTACATTTGTTACAGAACCTAGGGAGATTTTCATATGTGACTTTCTGCTCAAATGATTTACCTCCAGGCAGGTTAATGGGAATGACATGCTTAATCTCATTGGCTATATCCACTTCCACCAATATCCTAACATATGACACTCTTTCCTTTGTTGAAGTAAGTTTGTCAGCATATAGAGGCTTGCCAATCCTATACACTATCATGCTTAGAACTCTAGGAGACCATAACTCAAGAGGCAGGTTCTTGAGCTGTACCCACACTGGCATAGTACTAATTTCCTCATTCTCAAATTGGAGGAATCTAGGCATAGACTTGAGGAGAAGAGGCCTGCCATAGATAATGTATGGACCCTCTTGCATAACTCTCATCATGTCTTCTCCACTTTTGAATTTAAAGATTATCCATCCACTCTCATGGAATTGAGTGATCACACCAACATTACAAGAGTCTATAATTTGTTTAAGAGCCATTTTACCAGGGAATTTACCAGCAAAATAACCTACTAAGCAGTGAGGCATACCTTCAAAGACCTCCTGTAAATCTTCTTCTGCAACTGAGATGGCTTCTTCTTCATAGTCCAATGCAGATAGTTGAGACCCATTACTAAGCTTCCTCTTATCTACAAAAAGGCTAACCTATGGAGCTTTCTTGGCCTCCCCAAGCTTATCTGTATTACTATTCCTCTCTACAGAAGACCCAGCATGAACAGTATCAAGCTCTTCAGCAGCTGCCCTCTGATCAAGTTCATCACTTTATGAGCTTTCATACTCATCTTCCACTCCCAAACTGGTGTCTTCCTCTCCCAGGGTGCATGAGAGGCTCTCTGATTCCACCATATCACAGTTGGATGAACACTGTTCATCTTCTACATTTTTGTTCCTATGCGACAAAGTCACTGTAGCTACTTTGCACTTGGATTCTGACTATCCACTTCTAGCCACACTTTTACCATGAAAAAAAGCTCATTTCTTGCTGTTAGTTTCCTTCTGACCCAACCCTAAGCTTCCCTTTTTGGAAGGATCATCTTCTTCAGTTTCAAATTTTTTACCCGACATTATCACTGTAGTATCTTTGTTTTTGAGATACCTCTGTACATACTCTATATCACTTTGATTTTGAGCTGAAATCACAACCTTCTTGCTGGATTTCTTCTTTCCTATAGCACATAACTAGCTTAAATCAAGAAAATTCAGAAAAGGAGAAGAAGAGAATCGGGGTTTGGAAAAGCAGCAAGTAGCTTGCTTGAGAGTTTCTCTCTCTAAACTTCTCTCTTTACTCTTCATTTTACTCATCAGTGGCTAGATGGTAAGAATTGGTTGCTTGGAGGTAATCTCGGGGACAAAAAGACATTTTTTAGAAGTTACGGTAGTTACTATTTACTTTTCAGAAATTACTACTTAATTGTTCAATGGGTCTGAAACACTTAATAAATTCTCAATTACTTAAGTAAAAGACAATTTTTGAAAAGTTACAAAGTTACTACTCGAGCTTTTAAAAATAATTATTTCAGTTTTAAAGTATTACTAAAGAGCATGCATATTGTTCCATGAGATTAAAAACACTTAATAAATTCTCGGTTACTTGGGTTTGTATGGATCTAATTATAACGATGCCACTAAAGATTGGTGGGTTATAGGTAGATGCAGTAATCAGGTCACATCGGGTCAATTTTGAGTCATTCCGAGTCTTAAGTATTGCGGGATAATTTGAGTCAGGTCGGATCGAGTTCAGTTCATATAAGTCTCAGATTGTACTAGATCGATTCGGATCAAGTTCATGTCATATCGATCTTGGGTCGTGTCGGACCTCAAGTCATTCAGGTTAAGTCATTTCGGGTTTTGGTCTTTTTGAGCTTTCGAGCAAGCTCAATATGACATATTGGATTTGCTCTATTTTCTATTTCTTTTCCTCCAATTTTCGAGGAAACATTTGAACTCCGCTTTAAGTTTATATTACCATGCTACTTTTTGTTTTTTCTTTGTTTCAATTCTATTTTATTTTATTTATGTTTCAATGTAATTACTTATAGAAACCGTTTCAATATAATTAAATTCACAAAAATATGTTAGTAATAGCTTAATATATTTTTTTCTCATTTTAATATATGTAACTAATTATGGTTTGATTAAATGCAAATCAAAATTATATATGAAAATAATTTAACTATAAACAATTTGACAACTTAATAACTAATGAAATATAAAATTAACTTTTCCTTCGGCATATACGATGATGGTGAAGGCCGACTTGCATGATTTATATGAATATAATATTAAATCTAATAATTGTTTTCTGTAAAAATAAAAAGTATATAATAAACTATAGAGTGTGTAAAATATATTAATATTATTAATTTATTACACTAAATATCAATTGATTACTTGACGCATATATATAATTATATGTC
The DNA here is from genome assembly GCA_023935145.1 of Bretschneidera sinensis. Lineage (NCBI taxonomy): Eukaryota > Viridiplantae > Streptophyta > Magnoliopsida > Brassicales > Akaniaceae > Bretschneidera > Bretschneidera sinensis. The sequence goes on along the minus strand of CM043701.1, from coordinate 111,296,327 downwards.
CATTTATATCATGTAACTATGTGGAACCCTTAAAACATGTTAAGCATATACTATTAAAATATAAGCATAAAGCTAAGAAAAAATAGTCTTACAAAAAATGATAAGTAATTAAACTTTTACACACTTGTTCTACACATGAATTAATCACACTTAAAGTTAATTATATGTAACATTAATTATTTTTATTATTATTTAATAAAAAAACTAAGATATTGGCATTAAAAGTTAAAATATAATAAACGACATGTTTATATTGTCTTATATTAAATTAATTTTTTTATAATAATTGATAATTTATTTATATTTGCTATATTTAATTAGTTTTATTTTAAAGAAAAATAATATTTTTAATAAATTAAAAAATAATTTACATAAAATAGATCAATAGATTCTATCAAAATCATGAGAATTCAAAGTACTTATTATATTTGTGAATTTTTAGCTTATTAGTTGATAAAAAATAATTAATTAATTTACTATGATATAATTATTATTTTTTTATAACTAGCTTTTATTTTTAGTCAATTATCATCTCAATTTAATGAGCAAATCATTATTTTTTTAATTTTTTTTAAAAAACTATCGTTTCGGATTTGGATCGTTTAAAGTTTAAGTTATTTCAGGTTTGGATTATATCAAGTTTCGATCGTATTAGATTTAGATCGTTTCGGGTTCAGATAAAATTGGATTCGATCATTTTGAATTCGAATCATTTTAAGTTTCTAATAACGATCAAATCGAATTTGGATTTTATTATTTTAACATCTTTCATGTTCCAATCAGATTTAAATAGGGTAAGCCGGTTTTCGAATCTTTGCTCCCTTTAATTATAGACATCAAAGTCTCTTCAATTTGGGGAAAGCCAACGTTTTAGGTTATATATATTGTGGTTTTGGGAGTATATAATCTTAATTTAAAGCAAGTAATGTGTTGGTGGTGGACCCTTATACTGACTACGATTGACAAAAGAGCGACCCCTGCCCCAATAGCTGGACCGCGTTTTGCTTGTCGGGGCGGCCCCTGTTTTGCGGTTTCTTGGCTGGTTATAGCCTGTTACACCCTTTTTGTGATTCTTGTTTGCTTTTTTCTTTGCTCTTTTGTCCCGCTAACATTGTTATTTTCAAAAGAGTCTTGTTTCACAGATTAGGATGTGTGAGAGTTATTACGAAATTAATTTTTTTTTATTGATAATCATAAAAATTAATATAATAATTGAATATTTAAAAATTTTATTTTTTATTTAGTTATTATTACAATTTCTTGTAATTACTAGTAACAATTTTTGATTTTATGGTAACTCCCACTAAATCAATCCCGTGGGATCAAACTTCTTTCCGAAATCCTTTTTATCCTTTATTTTTCTTAATTTTTTCTTTTTGGTATTACTTTATTTTCCATAGAAATCATTTTTTTATTTTTTTTTTAAAAAAACTTTCGCTTAACACAATATTGTAGCTTCTTGGCTGTTTCTGCACATCCCAAGAGCTCATTAACATAAAGAACTTTGTTACACACTGCTCCAAGTAGGCTGGCCACGAGACATGTAATTGAAAACTCAAGCTTGACTAATAAATCTTAATAGATTAATCAAGTTAACTCGAGTTTGGCTCGAGTTTATTTTAGATTCAAATGTGATCCAAGCTTAAACAAGTTTGAACTCAAGTTTAAGTAATTCAACTATCAAATAAAAATAAATTTTATAATCATAATTATAATAAAATAAAAATAAACCTTTTTAATTAAGTCAACTCGTGAACTAAACGATTCAAGCTTCTCATTGGCTGAATTCGGCTCATTTGACTAAACGAGTATTATTTAAAACTCGAGCTCGGCTTTTACCTTAATAACACCGAGCCGAGTCATGAGCCGCTCACGGATAACTCTACTCATGGCTAGCCTTAGCTCTAAGTATTCTTAGGTGTAGCGTGACTTTTTTGCTCTTGGTTAGACTCAAATCTCTTACCTCTTTATAAACTTATTGAATTCCACTAGCTACTGTTACTTTCTATTTTTTGGTTGAATTCGGTTCTTTTGACTAAACGAGTCAATGATTACACTTATCTTATTTATTTTTTAAAATATAAATTTATATACATGTTGTTAGTTTTCCGTTAACCAACTGTTCAAAATTCGTTCAGCTCGTCAAAATTTAATGGAACCCGACTTTGATCTTAAAATTTTCAAAATACAATCAAAGTTTGAGTACTATTAGGGTACAAGGTTTTACTGGATTTTGAAATTATTAAAAGTAAAGTCGATTTTCCAATAATTTTTTATAAGTTGACACAATATTTAATTAGATTTTGAACAGTTAATTAACGGAAAGCTAACGACGGGTAAATAAGTGTAACCATAAACTAACTTCAATATAATTTACTATTTTTTCTTCATAAAACAAAATTCGAAGATTGATTGAAGTTCATTTGTTAAGGTAGCATTTCATCCTTTCAACAAAATGGGCTATACATAATTGATGACCGATTGACGTGGCTTCGTCGTAAAGACATTAGCTTTGTGATAGACCAAAATTCAAAAATTGACCGTAACAAAATTCATGGATATTAGGTGGAATTGCTATGCAGTAACGATGCCAGAGATTCAAGATAATTTTGGGTTTTTTCCTACCAATGCGTTAGATACGAGACTTTTGGTGGTGTTAAAGTCAGGCCGCTCAACTGCTTTTAGAGAGCGCTTACAATAATACTATTGTCTAAATCTCTTTTGGCATTGGTCTGCAACAAGTATGAGCTCTCGTGAATCGTGATCACACTTAAAATGGCTGTCACAATGGTTGCCTCTTTCTATTATTTTTGTTAAATTTTTTATAAAGAATTAATTGAATTATTTTTTTTAGTTTTACACTTGAATGATAATTAATAACTTAACTATTTCTTGAGACAATATGATATCAAAACTTCATGTGTTCGTTTTAATTATTGAGGATGCAAATTTTTCTTAATATTTCATTTAATTTTTTTATCATTTTAGATATTTAAATTTTTTTACGATTGAGCTTCACTTTCATAATGTTTTAACGTGAGAGAGCGTGTTAACCTAGCAGATTAGTAAGGGATACATGGGTACTTTGGATAACAACTGAAGAGAGATTTTTTCAAATAATAAATTGAAGTGAGATTAGTTTGGAATGGATGGGTCTTGTTTTAGATGAATGGATAAAATTGCCAAAATTGCTTACTAATAATATGTAACTGTCATTGATATGCGACAAACTAAGTCGAGTATATCGTGACACCTTTTGTTCTTTGGAGAAAATTTTTGTGCAGACGTTAAATGTTAAGAGAAAATGCAAAGTGTTTCTCTCTCCCCCATATTGCCCTCGGTCCATTGGATCTTTTTTTCTATACAAACTTGAGTGGTTCTGTTAAAGACTTGACTTAAAGGTTGGTTGTGATCATTATAAATTAGAGGTACAACTTGGGAAAACTAGTTTGGATCTAATTCAAGTCCAATCCGAATTTTGGATAAATTAGGGTTGAGAATTTTTAGGTTTCGGTTGAATTAAGAATGAAAATTTTCAACCGAAATTAAACTTGGGTTTGATTAAAGTTAGAGTTTTTACAACCCTAGTCCAACTCGTAACCTGTGAATGCAAATTTAATTATGTAACAAACACTATTGGCTAGTAATTTAAGTGGATTTCTAAAATTTGAGTTTCCAAGGGGCATTAAAATTTGAACAATTTAATGTGATGCTTAATTTATAAAGAGTAAATTTCATTTTTAGTCTTTTTAGTTTGTTTCGTGTTTTTATTGGGTCTATGGAGTTTAAAACGTCACTATCAGGTTCTTTAAGTTTAGTACTCATTCCAATTACGTCTTTCACCAAAATTATTTTGTTTCATTGACTAGTGATTCAAATATTTATGCTATGTGTATGAAAATTCTCAAGTTAATAGTCATTGAACTTTATTTGGAACATAGAGTTATGGTTGATGTAATTGATGATCAGTTAAATAAAGTTGATAAAGATGTGGGGATAACAAATGATGTGACTGAACTATTTGAATTTGATAAAACTGTTGAACATAACGTGAATGAACATATCGTGAGCCTGCTATGAATAAATCTGTTGTGGATGAGATTATTGTGTCATTTAAATGAAAGACTTGATTAGAATGAGTACCAAACTTAAAAGACACAATAAGGACGTTTTAAACTTTAAGGACCCAATAAGGACACGAGATGAACTAAAAAAACTAAAAATGAAATTTACTCATTTAGAAATTATATTTGTAACTATTTAGCATATGATATGAAAAATAGACTTCAAAAATCTAATATGGCCCAATTTATGCCAAACTTATTTAAGCATGTTTTGATTTTACAAGCCAACTCGAGTTTTCACAGGTTAGGTTGATATTTGTGAAACCCACTATGGGTTTCGCTAAATTAAGATTGAAAAAATTATATTACGGGTTGGGTTAGGATTGATCTCTAACCCGACTCAATCCAACTAGTGTACACCAAGTATAGGTTTGGCACCAAAGATGGGCTACACTGATGGGCTTTAGAGCCTGAATCACAATGTAATCCATTTTGTGGATGTTATATTTATAGTTATGTTCACTATTGAGTTAGGCCTGAATCCAGTTGAAGGATTTTAAATCACTAACCATTGCATCTACCTGTATATTGGGTCTGGCTTCACCTCATGGTTTGATAAGGCTACCAATTAACCTTACTAAAAAATATTAATAAAAAGAACAGGAAAGACGAGTCAACGACAACCAACTATGAAACGAGAAATTTTTGGTTGAATATTACGTGGAAATTTAATTAATAATTTTTAAAATTATTAATAATGTTTTATATACACAATTATTATTATTAATGAACTTTTAAAAAAATTACACTCGATACAACCAAAAATTTTTCAGATGAAACACTCTAATTGCTATACAATGAATTCAAATGTAATAAAACTTCATTGTGCACAACTGCTGTATGTGATAAAGGCATCATTTGATACTTATTTTATGATTGATTTAAAATAAAAAATTTATCAACTTATTTTTCGCGTATGCATGATAAATTGTTTTTTTTATGATAAGTTAATTTAAATATTAGGATGTTAAATAAGCCTTACAATTACATTTTTTATAACAGTCTTACAATTTATGGTGCAAATTAAATAAGTTCATTAATTATTGACGTTATTTGGTGTTAAATTTAAACTCTTCTAAAACATTTTTTTATCTTAAAAAAAATTTAAATAAACTAATTTAAACTTACTTAAATTTGATCAATAAACATTATCAATTGTCAAACATTACCATAGCAACAACATATTCTATTGTTATTAAGTCTTTCGTGATGACTTCAAGTATGATCTTTTGCATAACCTTATCCTATACCTTATAAGTGAATAAACAATACAAGTAATGACATATATGAAAACATTGGAGGAAAAAAAATAAATCAGGCATTTCTATTATATTTGACCAAGAAATATTAATGAAATTTATCACTCAAGCAGTTGAGGCTACGTACATGCGGAGTATCTCGTTTTATCAATGAGGTTTTTTCTTTTTTTTATTTATTTTAGATTTGTATCCAACAAATTCTTTTTCATCTTTTATTAGTATCCATCAATTTTGTTTGTTATATTCAACTACTTTATTCTCTCTTACCACAAAACTCTCTCTCTCTCTCTCTCTCTCTCTCTCTCTATATATATATATATATATATATTTGTCTCTAGAGAGTTCAAATTGTGTTTTCGGTACCAATGAAAATGATATTTATAGAAGTAGGTTGGCAATGCGTCACGTAGAAGTAGAAAAACTACTTTTACACGAAATAAAGTTGTTTCATTTCTTAGAACACGCAAAAACAAAAACAAAATTGAGCAAATTGGGAGTTGACATGATCGGCTAGGTCTTGGACTTGACCGATTGGCCTATAGGCCCAGTCGATTGACTGGGTTAGAACCCTGATGCCCTAGTTTTGACTTTCTACGTTTTTGTACATTTTGGTCTTGGTTTTTTTTTTTTTTTTTTCTGAATCTATTTTAACCAAAAATTTTCCAAATTTAATTTCTCAAATTTATTCATCCACTTTTAGATCAATTTTCATTATCAAAAAACAAAATTGAGTGTCTATAGAAAACTAAAATTTAAAACTAAAAGGGAAAAACAAAATAAAAGAAAAATATTCAAAAATGAAATAAAAATAAAATAAATCAGTTTTTTTCGTCTTATCGGATTCTCCTCTTATGTTTTCTACATAACTCTTGGCCCAAATCAGCGCAGCTCATGCCATGAAAATGGTAAGCTTCACCTCCAAATCTAGCATTCATCGATCAAACAAACTAACCAAGAGATTTAAATCCAACAATTAAACTTAAAAGAGTGGCAGAAACAGTACAACCCAGAAAATTGAACCCAATTGCAGCTATAGATCATAGCTCAAACCCTTAGAAGAAAAAAAGCCTAATTTCTCATAATCAGCCTCATATCTTCCCCAGAAGTCTAAAAACAGTAGCCACACATACGAGTAATGACATATATGAAAACATTGGAGGAAAAAAATAAATCAGGCACTTCTATTATATTTGACCAAGAAATATTAATGAAGTTTATCACTTAAGCAGTTGAGGCTTCGTACATGCGGAGTATCTAGTTGTATCAATGAGTTTGTTTCTTTTTCCATTTTTTAGATTTGTATCCTACAAATTCTTTTTCATAAAGCATGCACCAATTTTGTTTGTTACATTCAACAACTTTATTCTCTCTTACCACAAAACTTTCTCGGTTAATAATTAAATCATCATGTCATTTTTTATATATATATATATATATGGTAATTGTTTAGAGAGCTAATTTGTCTTTCAATTTGTGTTTTCGGTATCTATGGAAATGATATTCATAGGAGTAGGTTGGCTTAAGACCCCATGCATCATGTAAGAGTAGAAAAACTAGTTTTACACAAAATAAAATTGTTTCTCATCTTATAGCACGCACAAAACAAAAAATATAAAACACAAAATTGAGCAAATTGGAAGTCAACGTGATTGGATAAGTCTCGGACTTGACCGATTGGCCCATAGGCCCAGCTGACCGATTGGGTTAGACCTCTCATGCCTAGTTTTGACTTTCTACGTTTTTGTACATTTTGATCTATTGGCTTTATTTTTTTTTTTTTTGCATTCTGAATCTATTTTAACCAATTTATCACATTTATTCATCCACTTTTAGATCAATTTCATTATCGAAAAACAAAATTGAGTGTCTATAAAAAAAACTAAAATTTAAAACTAAAACGGAAAAACAAAATAAAAGAAAAATATTCAAAAACGAAATAAAAATAAAATAAGTCAGATTTCTTTCCTCTTCTAGGATTCTCCTCTTATGTTTTCTACATAACTCTTGGCCCAAATCAGCGGAGCTCATGCCATGAGAATGGTAAGCTTCACCTCCAAATCTAGCCAACAATTAAACTTAAAAGAGTGTCAGAAACAGTACAACCCAGAAAATTAAACCCAATTGCAGCTATAGATCATAGTTCAAAACCCTAGAAGAAGAAAAAAGCCTTAATTTCTCATCATCAGCCTCATATCTTCCCCAGAAGTCTAAAAACAGTACCCACACATACATGGTTCCAATTAAAATTAAGAGCAACCCACGTACCCGATACCCCTTGACAAACTAACAATCCCTTTTAAATCGACTAGAAAAACTCTTAACCATGAATGACTCAAACTCAGGTTGAGCTTTTCACAATTGAAATAAAGAACCATACACAGTTTTAAAATTAACTGTAATTGAACAAGTAAACATGTATTTTGCTTTTCTGAAGGAGTGTCCGGTATTGTATGGTACACAAAAAAAAAAAAAATAACTATGCTGAGATTTGATACATGCTGATAACACTGATCCCTCGGTTATCAAAGTGTTGTGAGTTTTAAATTACTCGCAAGCGCACGAGTCGTTTGCAGTATAGCGTTGTGCAAGTGCGAGGTCGAATCCACAGGGAATTGCGTTGTGAAAATATAATTTAATCTAAACTAACTCTATTTTAACCTAGTTCCGAATTGTGAATGATATTTTAGAAAACAAATTAAAACTAAACTAAGTTGATTTAAAAACTAATAATTAAAAGCACTAAGGTTTCCGAATCTACCCCACCGAAGTTAAGCATACATGTTCTAAAAATATAGCCTATCAAAACATTCAATGAATCCAACTATAAGACAAAAAACAAAGAATATCACAACTAAACCAAAAGCACCCGATTATCCGCTCTTAACAAATCACAAAGGGAATCCAATTTAATCGAAAAGCATTCAATGTATCCATCAGATGAAACACAAAGAAAATCCAACAGACAATTTAAACTCAATCAATTATAAGATTAACTCAAATAATTGACAGAACATTTATACTAAAAAATTGTCAGATTTGTACAAGCAAATCTGAACTACTACGCCAAACAACGGCGGGGCTTCATCTTCAACCTTAGCTGAAGAGTCTAGCCACTCATAACAATAAAACTATAATAAAAAGTGCTAAACATTTAAACTAAAACAACTGAATATAAAGAAATAAATAAACAACTTTACATGGGAGAAATTCCACTCGCTGACGGGCGGCGCTTCCCCTCGTGGTAGCAATGCCTTCGGGATCCACCAGAATGCTGACGGATGTCCACCGGTAAACACCAAAGTGGCTCAGGAATTGTACACTGAATGATGAGGTCAGATGGTGTTTATATAGGGGGAGTCCCGGAGCACAATGGGTTTCAAAATTGATGTGGGATACTGCCCGAGTGCGATCGATCGCACTCTGGTGCGCTCGAGCGCACATTGGCTCACTACAGAGCATTTTTAACCGATGTGGGATGTGCAAGAGCGCATTTGCGATCGATCGCAAGTCTGGTGCGATCGAGCGCACTAGACTTCTTCAGCTTGAACCTTGTTTACTAAAATGGCCATAACTTTCTCTAGAAAAATCGTTTTTGCAAGCCGTAAAATCCCTCAGAAAATAGACTTCCGGATCTTTCCAACCATATATGGCTCATCTCCTGGTTCTTCCGGAATCAATACAGTAAAATCCACAAAAATGACTGATCTGTAAGGCGATTTTGGCAATTTTAGTGAAACTCTTTTCCCAGTGCTTGTAAACCTGAAAAACAATGAAAACAACTCAAAGTAACAAATTACTAAGCTAACAAATGTAAATTAAAGGGCCAAAATATGCAATATTTGGCACTCATCAAATACCCCCAAACTTACAATTTGCTAGTCCCTTAGCAAAACAAAATAAAAGACTCAATGAAAAACAAAGAACATAAAGATAAAGTCATCACTCATGGTATCCAAAAATTTAAGGAGCACACATCACCATGATATTCATTCATAAGCAAGCTTAAAAAGGTAAACCCATCTTCGCAATGAATAGAAATGTTAAAATCTAATTACTTACAAAAGGCAGGATAAGGCATCACAAGCTTGAATCAGTGTAAGGTGAATTAGCATATAAAAATGAAGCTTCCAAGTAACTCTAATGTGTAAGGTCTCCATGTCTCAAGATTCACCGAATTTCGCATCAAAAATGAACGAAAAGGCATAGTTTTTATTTTATTCACTCTTTTTTTTTTTTATTATTAAGGCACGGCTATGCTTAGTTCCCTTGAGCTTTCTAATTGACCCATGTAGCGAGTGTTAAGTCAATGACTCCCAAACCAGATGGTTTTAGGGCATTAGGTGTAAAGACACCCCTCAGGACTTACTAACTCGAGTCAAAAAGGCTACGAAATTAAACCGACCTTAATATTACCAAGCAAAATTTCACCTTTTGACGTGAACACTCACTGCTTACTGAGGCAAGAGGTCCAGTTACTCAGCGAAAAGTTTATTGAAATTTTTTTTTTTTTTTTATTATTATTTTTTTTTCCTATGCCCAAGAGTTCATCCAACAAGTCATCCAGTTTCAGTTAAGATAAAGAAAAATACACATTAAAATCACGTGTCATACCTCACATAATTTGTGCTAATGTGCTCGTGTGAGATTAGATCAAACATGTGAATTCTCAAAATGCCTAAAGTAAGTAACTAAATTTTAAAAATTTATCACCAGATCATGTGTTCAAAATGTTAAGCTCACCAATGACATCACATCACAGAAAATGTTTAGATCAACTAAAATTTCACGATAACATGAACATGCATTTATCTCTATGACGAAAAGACAACAAATTAGGACAAAGTGTGTGATGTGTCTCCCATACCCCCAAACTTAAATTACACATTGACCCCAATGTGTGACTAATATGGAAAGAGCTGACCTGAGATATGGAGAACTATCTGGACTGGTATGGCTCATAGCATACCCCCAAACTTGAACTGAATTACGCTTTGTCCCTGAAAAATAAAAACTGGAAAACAAAAAATACTGGAAACAAATATTAATCATAAAAATGCGAAATAATAAATAAACAAAAGAAAAGATAAGCCGTGGGGTGCTTCCCATGAGCGCTAAGTTTAACGTCTTCAGCCAGACCCAACATTAGTAAACAGGCCCAACTAAGCTCTCCACCATCTGATCAATAAATGGGAATGGAAAATGATCAGGCCTAGTGGCAGCATTCAATTTACGGTAGTCTAGACACTTTCTCCATCTTGACTGCACTCGAGTTGGAACCAACTCGTTGTCTTTATTTACTACCGTAAATTCAGCACGTTTGGGCACGATTGGAATCTGGCTCACCCACTTGCTATCAGAGATGGGATAAATGATCCCTGCCTCTAACAGCTTAATATCTTCTGCCCTCACAACCTCTTGCATAGCAGGGTTGAGCCTTCTTTGTAGCTCCCTCGATGGCTTGGCATTCTCCGCTAACTGTATCGTGTGTATTACCAATGAGGGGTTGATTCCCTTGACATCCTCAATAGTCCAGCCTATAGCTTCCTTATGCTCTCTTAAGACGTCCAATAATTTCTCCTCTGGAGCATCATCCAAATCTAAAGCTATGATTATAGGCAAAGAATCTGCTGGACCTGGGAACTTATACTTAAGATTATCTGGTAAAGGCTTAAGTTCCTTCTTGGGGGTGTCAGGTGCGGCGGTCTCCTCCGTCTTATTGCTTTCTCTAGGATCAGACTCCAAAATGACATTTACTTCATTAAGTAACTTATCTAAGCCCAAGTCCTCTCCAAAGTGAGCAAAGCATGCCTCCAAGGGATCCTCAATACGGGATTCATCCATAGTCTCCTCTGTCCTACTACTCTCTCGAGGAGCAGACTCCACGATAGTATTTGCTTGCTCAAGTAACTTATCTAAATCCAAATCCTCTTCAAACTGAGCAAAGCATGCCTCCATAATGTCCTCAGACTTCCCTTCTTTCTTGGGCACTTGTAGTCTCTCAGGGTAAGGCGCTTTAGGTAAAAACGACCTAGAGAGATCCTTAATAATACGAGTGGCTGTAGATGGCTCAGCATCTCTCTTCTCATTGTTGCCACACTCTTGCCCTTGGTGCATAGCAGGGTTCTCTTCCACTTGATTGTCCACTTGTCTCCCAGACAAGTATGGGACAGTTGATTGCACTTGTTCCTGCCAATGCATTGGAGTTGAAAAATTTCCCACCGCAAACTGTTCCTTTGGGTTAGGCTCAGATTGACTGGGGAACTCTCCTTCCTCGCCTTCACCCACGTAACTTGCGATCTGATCAATTTGACTCTCTAGTGTGGCAATCGCTTGGGTGTTTTCTATTGTTGCACTCATCACTTCACTCATAGATTGGCTAGTCGCTTTCATGAAGTCATTGAGAGCGTCCTCCAATGACTGTGAAACCGACACTGGCGCTTGAATGGGAGCTTGGTGAGCGGGTGATGGTGCTGGATAAGCTGAGTGACCATAATTTGGAATTGGTGGAGGAAATTCGGGAGTGTATTGATTGTGAGCATGGTAAGGGGCTCCTCCCTGATTCATTGGTTGGTTCTGCTCCCATGAAAAATTAGAGTGGTCCCACCACCTTGGATTGTATGTTTCGGAGCAAGATCCATTTGATTGCCAACAACAGTCATTGAAAGCATTCATTTGTTCCATAGGATACTCGGCACAAGCCGGCATTGATGGGCAATTCTGTGCTAGATGCATGGGACTAGCACAGATGGAACAGCTTTCAACATTGAAAGTGTTGGCAGCATTGAGGGACGGGCCGGTCATTTTAATGAAATCCTTGAGGGCGTCCTCTAAAGACTGTGAAACCGGCGCTGGATTCATCCACATGATTTTTTTTTTTAATAAAAAAGATAACTAACTAGTAGAAAAATAAAATCATTTTAGACCAAAAATTTTCACAAACCAAACAACTCCCCGGCAACGGCGCCAAAAACTTGTTGTGAGTTTTAAATTACTCGCAAGCGCACGAGTCGTTTGCAGTATAGCGTTGTGCAAGTGCGAGGTCGAATCCACAGGGAATTGCGTTGTGAAAATATAATTTAATCTAAACTAACTCTATTTTAACCTAGTTCCGAATTGTGAATGATATTTTAGAAAACAAATTAAAACTAAACTAAGTTGATTTAAAAACTAATAATTAAAAGCACTAAGGTTTCCGAATCTACCCCACCGAAGTTAAGCATACATGTTCTAAAAATATAGCCTATCAAAACATTCAATGAATCCAACTATAAGACAAAAAACAAAGAATATCCCAACTAAACCAAAAGCACCCGATGTATCCGCTCTTAACAAATCACAAAGGGAATCCAATTTAATCGAAAAGCATTCAATGTATCCATCAGATGAAACACAAAGAAAATCCAACAGACAATTTAAACTCAATCAATTATAAGATTAACTCAAATAATTGACAGAACATTTATACTAAAAAATTGTCAGATTTGTACAAGCAAATCTGAACTACTACGCCAAACAACGGCGGGGCTTCATCTTCAACCTTAGCTGAAGAGTCTAGCCACTCATAACAATAAAACTATAATAAAAAGTGCTAAACATTTAAACTAAAACAACTGAATATAAAGAAATAAATAAACAACTTTACATGGGAGAAATTCCACTCGCTGACGGGCGGCGCTTCCCCTCGTGGTAGCAATGCCTTCGGGATCCACCAGAATGCTGACTGACGTCCACCGGTAAACACCAAAGTGGCTCAGGAATTGTACACTGAATGATGAGGTCAGATGGTGTTTATATAGGGGGAGTCCTGGAGCACAATGGGTTTCAAAATCGATGTGGGATACTGCCCGAGTGCGATCGATCGCACTCTGGTGCGCTCGAGCGCACATTGGCTCACTACAGAGCATTTTTAACCGACGTGGGATATGCAAGAGCGCATTTGCGATCGATCGCAAGTCTGGTGCGATCGAGCGCACTAGACTTCTTCAGCTTGAACCTTGTTTACTAAAATGGCCATAACTTTCTCTAGAAAAATCGTTTTTGCAAGCCGTAAAATCCCTCAGAAAATAGACTTCCGGATCTTTCCAACCATATATGGCTCATCTCCTGGTTCTTCCGGAATCAATACAGTAAAATCCACAAAAATGACTGATCTGTAAGGCGATTTTGGCAATTTTAGTGAAACTCTTTTCCCAGTGCTTGTAAACCTGAAAAACAATGAAAACAACTCAAAGTAACAAATTACTAAGCTAACAAATGTATATTAAAGGGCCAAAATATGCAATATTTGGCACTCATCAAATACCCCCAAACTTACAATTTGCTAGTCCCTTAGCAAAACAAAATAAAAGACTCAATGAAAAACAAAGAACATAAAGATAAAGTCATCACTCATGGTATCCAAAAATTTAAGGAGCACACATCACCATGATATTCATTCATAAGCAAGCTTAAAAAGGTAAACCCATCTTCGCAATGAATAGAAATGTTAAAATCTAATTACTTACAAAAGGCAGGATAAGGCATCACAAGCTTGAATCAGTGTAAGGTGAATTAGCATATAAAAATGAAGCTTCCAAGTAACTCTAATGTGTAAGGTCTCCATGTCTCAAGATTCACCGAATTTCGCATCAAAAATGAACGAAAAGGCATAGTTTTTATTGGGGTGAGATTTTTTTGACTCTTTACACTTTTGATTGCTTCAATTTAATATATGAACTTTCAAAATAAATCAAATCACTCAATTTAGATGAAAAATTCATTCAAGCCATTGAAAATTAAACTAATCTCACCCCAAAGTGGATGAAGTGAAGAATTTGTATATTTGTTGTCCTACACTGCATTTATATGGATTTTTGTTATAGCTTGGGAATGCAATTTACTATTAAATGAATATGCACACAAAATTACATGAAAAATTGGAAATCACTCTCGTTAAATGTGTTTGGGAAATTACGCAGATTTTCCTATAAACTAGATTAGTGAGAATGCGAAATAACAGCGGAAATAACGCACACACAAATTTGATAACGGAGTTCGACCAAATGTGCCTACGTCTCCGGACCTGTTGCAGATCGTTTTTACTAAAGGGAGAAAATATACAAAGTGTTTACAACACTTACAACTCACAACCCACACCCAATTGTATTTTTCCCTTTGGCTTTTTTCTCAAGCTCTCTCTAATTCACTAATTGGGATGCTCTACAAATGAAAGTCAAGAAATATTTATAGTCTTTAAAAGGAAACATGCTGGTGGAGTTTAGGTAGGCATTTATGGAGTTCTATTGACAAAACCTAAGTTAGGCCACCCCCCCCCCTCTGTTTTGTTTGATCCCAAAAACAGGTAGGCATTTATGGAGCTTTATTGACAAAGCTTAAGTTAGGCACCCCCCCTATTTTGTTTACCCAAAAGCAAGGTAGGTGCCGCCCACTACCCTGACAATCTCCCACTTGAAGACCGATTTCAATCTGTCTTCACACCTCGACCTATGCTGCAGATCTTTCCGGTCTTGTTACTCTTGCAGGTCAACTAAAGTTGAACACAACTTCAGTTTGTCGATAGCCACCGTCTTTGTCAACATATCCTCTTTCACCCGGTACACCTATTTGTTGTGAAGTGCCTTCTTCCCCATGGGTAACTCAACTAGTTCCCATGTCTGGTTGGAGATCAGAGACTTCATCTCTTCTTTCATGGCAAGCTCCCACTTGCTAGCATCTCCAATCTAACTAGCTTCATAATAGCATTCAGGCTCCCCTCCATCAGTCAACAACAAATAATTCATGTATATCATATTAGGCACATGAGGC
This sequence comes from Bretschneidera sinensis, assembly GCA_023935145.1. Classification (NCBI taxonomy): domain Eukaryota; kingdom Viridiplantae; phylum Streptophyta; class Magnoliopsida; order Brassicales; family Akaniaceae; genus Bretschneidera; species Bretschneidera sinensis. The sequence continues at coordinate 111,281,140 of CM043701.1, read as the reverse complement.
CGAGAAGACTTTCTCAATACAGGAGCTGGAGTAGGAGGCTGCGGTGTGTCAGATTGCTGCGCACTGCTCTGTTCAACGAGTTCCTCTAGCTGAGGATTTGCTACAATTGGCTCCGTCACAGGACTATCTGGGACATCATCTATATATGCATCTACAAATACTGGCCTACTCTGCTCTGAGCCACTGGCACCGGTTTTGTGCCTGTCCTTGTACATCACTCTTTCGTTGAAAATCATATCTCTGCTGCGGATCACCTTTTTGTTTTCGTCATCCCAAATGCAGTAACTAAACTCATCCTCGCCATAGCCGATGAAGGTGCATTTCTTGGATTTGTGATCAAGCTTATTCATGCCTTGATCACTAATATGCACATATGCTACACAACTGAAAACTTTTAGGTGTGATAGTTTAATATTTTTTCTTCTCCATACCTCCTTTGGTATTCTATGCTCCAATGGAACCGATGGGCCTCGGTTGATCAAGTAAGCTGCTGTGTTGACTACTTTTGCCCAGAACTGCTTCAGTAGACCTGACTGTATACGAATGCATCTGGCTCTTTCCATCAATGTTCGGTTCATACGCTTAGCTACACCATTGTGTTGAGGTGTACCCGGCACGGTTCTCTCCATTCTGATCTCGTGCTCACAGTAGAACTTCTTGAGTATGGTGTCTACATATTCACCACTATTGTCGGTTCTGAGTTTTTTAATCTTCATACCTGTCTCATTTTCAACCATAGTTTTCCATCTCCTGAAAGGCTCAAACACTTAGGACTTATACTTTAGAAAGTAAACCCATACCTTCCGAGAGTGATCATCAATGAAAGTCACGAAGTAGTGTTTCCCACCATTGGATGAAACGGTTATTGGTCCCCAAACATCAGAGTGAACGAGCTCTAGCCTTTCTTTCTTTGGGGTTCTGCCACTTGTCTGAAAGCTGACCCTCTTCTGCTTTCCAAGTATGCAATCTTCGCACATGTCTATCTTAACTGACTGTAGACCTGGAAGTTTCCCTTTTGAGTGCATAATTTTCATCCCCTTCTCATTCATATGGCCAAGTCTCTGATGCCACATATTGGAATTTTCGTTTCCTACTGCAACTGCAATTGAACAGCGCACCCCTGCTGTCATATAAAAAGTACCACTTTTTTTGCCCCGAGTGACTGTCATTGTGCCCTTTGAAATCTTCCAGTCATCACTATGAAAGATCGTAGTGTAGCCTTCGCTGGCCAACTGCCCTACTGAGATTAAGTTCTTTCTCAGGTCGGGAATATGCCTGACATCCGTCAGCTCCCAAACAGACCCGTTCAAGTTAATCTTCACTACACATTTACCAATAATAGCACAAGATTGATCATCACCAAGATATACCTTTCCAAGGTTTTTGGGAACATACCTCTCGAAGAATTCTCTCTGCGAAGTAGTGTGGAATGATGCTCCAGAGTCTAACACCCAAGACTCCTCGTTGCTCTCCAAAGAGCATATCAACGCATCATCTCCTCCTGAGGTGGAAGTAACATTTGCTTCTCCCTTCGCCTCCTGGTCCTTCAGTGCACTCTTGCACTGATTTTTATAGTGACTGGTCTTCACGCAGTTCCAACACTCGATGGTCTTCGAGCTATGAGAATTATTGGGATTTCTGGATTTGGACCTCCTGTCCTTTGATCTGCCTCGTCCATTCTATCTAGTTGAATTTCTTCCTCTTGACTCTGTATGCAAAACCGAAGAGATTAACGATTCACCCGACTCTCTCCGTCGGATCTCTTCACTGAGAACCAGATCACGAACATCATCAAATTTCAACTTATTGTTTCCCGATGAGCTACTCACAGCCGTGACAGTAGCATTCCAACTTTCTGGTAGAGAAGACAAAAGTATCAATGCTTGTACTTCTTCATCAAATTCAATTTCAACTGAACTTAATTGGGTTGTAATTGTATTGAGTTCATTGAGATGTTGAGCCACCGATACACCTTCTGTCATCCATAAATTGAATAACCGCCTCATCAAGTGAACTTTGTTAGAGGCTGATGGCTTCTCATACATACTGGAGAGAGCTGCCATAAGACCTACCGTGGTATTTTCTTTTACTATGTTGAAAGCAACATTGCGGGATAACATCAATCGGATAACTCCAAGGGCTTATCTGTCGAGAAGAGCCCAGTCTTCATCCTTCATAGTTTCAGGCTTCTTTCCTGAGAGAGGTTGATACAAATTTCTTTGATACAAATAATCCTCTATCTACATTTTCCAGAACCCGAAATCTGCGCCATCAAACTTCTTGAGTTTCATCTTCCCTTCGTCTGCGGCCATCGCTCCCACTAGAATTCGACTTTCTCTAGATCGTTTCTGACTATTCCTGCGAACCTCTGTGTATTAGAACACCGTTGCCGATGGATCGGTACCGCGGACAAAATTTTACTATTCATGTGAATAGTAACCTCACAGAAAATTGATAGAATTCACCACCAAACGCTCTGATACCAGTTGTTGGGGAAATTATGCAGATTTATTTATAAACCAGATTAGTGAGAATGCGAAATAGCAGCGGAAATAACACACACACACAAATTTGATAACGGAGTTCGGCCAAATGTGCCTACGTCTCCGGACCTGCTTTAGATCGTTTTTACTAAAGGAAGAAAATATACAAAGTGTTTACAACAATTACAACTCACAATCCACACTCAATTGTAGTTTTCCCTTAGGTTTTTCTCTCAAGCTCTCTCTAATTCACTAATTGGGATGCTCTACAAATGAGAGTCAAGAAATATTTATAGGCTTCAAAAGGAAATATGCTGGTGGAGTCTAGATAAGCATTTATGGAGTTCTATTGACAAAGCCTGAGTTAGGCCACCCCTGTTTTGTTTGATCCCAAAAATAGGTAGGCATTTATGGAGCTTTATTGGCAAAGCTTAGGTTAGGCACCCCCTGTTTTGTTTACCCAAAAGCAAGGTAGGTGCTGCCCACTACCCTGACAAAATGTTCATGGATAATGTGTGTTAGTGGAGCCACCGGTGGATCTCGCATGTTGCCACACAAGCAAGAACGCAAAAGCTTCGACCAAATATCGACTTTTCAAAATTACTCTATGTAAATCAGTTTACTTTGAAAAATCATGATTTTTTCTACATAAGGGATCTGACAGCAATATGTGTATATATATATATATAATCTGAGTAGAATCGCTAAAAAACATAGCCAAACGACCAAGTTATGGTGTCCCAAAATTGGTACCCGATGCTGTTCAAAGTTTACAGATTTGAAAAAAAGGTCACCGAAGAAGTGCTAGTCTTGACTGAAATTCCGACTGCTCTTGATTTAGGATACTAACTAGATTCCTAGGTGCATGATTAAGAAAAATAAAAAGACTTAGGCTGAATCCATACCTTTGGTTTGATTCTCCTTAAACCAAAACACCCCCACTTAATTTGAAATAAGAATAAAGATCCTTTTTGAGGCTTCTAATAAAAAATAAAGTGATATAATGGATGTAAATCAAACATGTAACAAATATACAATATTTATTTATTTATTTAAAATTCTCGATTGTTATAAGAAGACAATGAATACGACACCGACAACAATAAAGTGCTCTCATTGATATGTAAGGAAATCGAATACTTATAAAACTTCATCATGCACAAGTATATTTTATCGGTTTATTGAATAATAATATTGTTAAATTGTTATTTTTTTTATGGTAATGATAATTTAAATGATATTGTTTTTATAGAATGTTAGATAATCTGTTTTTTATTCGTATGAGAAAATGGACTTCATACGATATGCATAAACTAATTCATAATGTTACTTTACCGATAAAAAAAATGATGCTAAATAAGCTTAGCAAATACAATATATTCAACAACTTTTTATATGAATTATAGATTTTTACAAAAAAAACTTAACTACCTAGCTAGCAAGTAGCAATTTCAAGTATGATCTTTTGCCTAACCTTATCCTATACTTATGTGAATAAACAATACAAGAAATGATACTATACAAAAACATTGAAGAAAAAATCAGAAACTTTTATATATATATATATATATATATATATATATATATAGAGAGAGAGAGAGAGAGAGAGAGAGACCAGAAAATATTAATGAAATTTATTACTTAGGCAGATTGAGGCTACACGCGGAGAATGTCTTGTTGTATTCATTATTTTGTACGTTATCTTATAAGAAATATTATCTTATGATTCTTATCCAACAATTATTCATTTTGGGTTTGTATCCAATATTTTTTTTCTTCTTAAATATATTTTTTTAAATGAATTAGTATTTTTTTCAGTACTCCTTTGAATATTTTTTTTTTCTCACATTAATTTGAAATTTATTGAATAATTTTCACGAGAAATCACATCAATGCAAGAGGAATGAATGATATACACAAAAAAAAAAATAATAATTAACTTCACTAATAAATAAAAAAAACTATTCGGCAAAATCTAAAAACACAAACTAGCCTTGTTTAACCCTTTCATTATTTGGTAAAAAAAAATATACCTTATCAAGAACATTAAAATAAACCATTGAAAATAAAATTAACAAAAATGTGACATGTAAATTAGCATCTAAACAAAGTTTGACCTATAATTAAGATAACGTCAAACACACTAAATTAAGGAAAACAAACATCTGCGAATACGCGGCGCCTACACCTCCTCTTTCCTTCGGTCTGATTTTTTCCTCACACAATCAATCAATCAATCAGGAACCCTCTACTACTAGTTAGTACTAATCCAAAAAGTGAAAGACAAAATCAAAATCTCAATAAAGAAACATAATCAAAATGAGCAATCTTCACTGATTCTCCTTTTTCCAAATTTAGAAATTGACATTAATTCTGATTAATTGCTTGCTCTCAAAAGAAGTTGTTTTTTGAAGCATAGAAAAGCAACGCTCTTGTTGAGTACAATGGCTTCAGATCTCTCAATGATCCTTCCAAGGGTTCTTATCGTCTCCCGCCGGACCGTGCGCAAGAACAAGTTTGTCGATTTTGTTGGTTCGTTTCCCTCTTCTTCCTCTCTCTTTCGCATGTACAATATACGCAAACATCATTTTTGTTATAGTTCTTTATATATATATTTTCCAGGTGTGTAAATGTACTCTTCTCTCTACTTAATATTGAACATTTATTTGAAAATACGGTATTGCTTTGACTCTCAAAATAGATAAAAAAAAACTTATAAAAATTTGGATAACATCATGTTCGGATGTCAGAAACATCGAATTTATGAGTTCCTCTATTTTCTATTGATTTAGAGTGTTTCGGAATTATACCCATAATTTGAGTGTTGTATTTGATAAGACAAAATAAAAAGTTTGTGAATATAAACAGATTGGCCATAGATGAATGCTTCTGTTTTTCCTTTTTCAAGTTTTAAATCACTCTCTTGTTCCATTTACCTTTAATTACTTATATCATAGTCACCGAGTACTTAAAATTGAAGATCAAAATTTTTATAAAACTTTTAGCTAAAAATTATATAAAAAAATTTTCAAGACACAAAAAAGAATTTAATAGAATGCTTATTATTTTAAAATTTGTTTTTTAATATTATGTTTGTTGATTTTACTATTTTGTCAAAACTCTTATTTTTTCAAAACTATTGTTATGCAAACAGTTCTATTTCTATTGTATTCATAAATATATATAATATTTTAATTTTATACATGATATAAATCTTTTAAATCTACCCTTAACATATGGGTAACATATCACGTTCCGATACCTGCGAACAAGAGAGTACCGCCTTCTTGATTACTATGATTCATACACATGTAATGGGAAAATTCTTGTCCAATCAGGTGCTTTGAAAATTTTCTTGAACCAAGCTAAGGAGGGGGCACATGTTCTAAAGTCGTGAATGACAAATATAAAATATATGCAAGTTATCGATGATACTTCAATAATTATAAGTGAACTCCTACTGGTTATGGAATTTTTTCCTACTACAGTGCCAGGCAAGACCTTCGTGCAATGAATATGCTAAATCAAGGCTATTGATAGTATTTTTTTTTTATAAGAGGCAAGAAATAGTATTGAAAGAAAAGAATTCAGTTTATCTCTATCAATAAATTCATTGGATTGGTTTTAACTAATAAAATCCAATAACAGATTTTTTTTTTTTTCATTTTATGTGCAGGAGAGTATCATCTTGATCTCATTGTAAGTTATGGTGCAGTGCCTGTGATTGTTCCACGAGTGAGTGGACTCCATATGCTATTAGAAAGCTTTGAGCCAATCCATGGCGTTCTTCTCTGTGAAGGTGAGGATATTGATCCATCTCTTTATGACGCAGAACTCTCTGGTTTTTCACCAGAAGAGCTTGAAGAGATAAGGAAATTACACGCAAGTGATACCGCAATCGATAGGGAGAAAGATACAATTGAGTTAAGACTTGCAAAGCTTTGCCTTGAAAGGAACATACCATATTTAGGAATTTGTAGAGGGTCACAAGTCCTTAATGTTGCTTGTGGAGGATCCCTTTATCAGGATATAGAAAAAGAAGTATCAAAGAATTGTTCAGAACAAGAAAGAGTGATTCATATGAACTACGAAAATTATGATGGGCATAGGCATGTTGTGAAAATAGTGGAGAACACCCCTCTGCATCAATGGTTTAAGGATTCTTTGGAGGAAAATGAAAAAATGGAAATCATGGTAAATAGTTATCACCATCAAGGAGTTAAGAAATTAGCTCAACGATTCGTGCTTATGGCGTTTGCTCCGGATGGTTTGGTTGAGGGGTTTTATGACCCTGATGTTTATAATCCTCAAGAGGGTAAGTTTATTATGGGACTTCAATTTCATCCTGAGCGAATGCGGCAAACTGATTCAGATAGTTTTGATTATCCTGGATGTCCATCAGCGTATCAGGTAACACAATCAATCTGTTCTTCAATTCCTATTTTCATACCATTGCTATGAATATGTTTATTTACTGTGAGAATCTGTAGTATTTGTTCTTCAAGTGACATGATTTCCTAAACAGAATTGTAAAGTGAAAAGGTTTGTTATGTAATATTTAGGAATTTGTTAAGGCAGTGATTGCTTATGAGAAGAAGCTTAGATGCTCAGCAAGTGTACCAAAAGCTCTAAAGCTTGATCAGGAAATGGAGATGAAGAGGAAAACAATTGTCCGAAGCTTTTCGATTGCAAAACACATGTACAGTTCAGGGGGTGGGATAGTTTCAGGACAAGAATCTGAACTAGAAGTCGGAGCAGAATTTCTAGAGGTTAGCTTAAAAGCAACTTTAATTTCATGTTAACTGTTAAGAGAAGTATCAGCCCAAGTGAAGGGAAGCAAATTCCTTTTTATTACTGCAGCAAAAAAAATTCTCTCTCTCTCTTTTTTTCCTTTTTTTGATTGGTTGAAATTAATCTGATTCGAATTGGATTTATATTTATAATGGTTATGTTACATGGGCAACAGGCAAATACAGCATTGAGTCTGCAGCAAGAGAACAGGCTAAAGCAAATGGGTGCAACAGTAAGGAATGCTTCTGTGTACATGAAAAGATTGAAGATGAATGAAGAGAAGGAGAGAGCAGCAAGAGATATAATGGGGAAAATGTCTGTAGAAAAACTATCTGATTTGTTGTCCTTCTACCACATGATGAGTCGGATATGTTCTGAGGTCATAGAGAGAAAGCTTCGTAACCTGTAAATGGAAGTCGACTTCCAACTTCTTCAAATTTTTCGACTTAATTCAGAACCTACCTGAAACAAGAATGACTTCTAGCTTCTGTTAATCCTTTTTCTTGTTTTTGTTTTTTCGTTTCGTGTATTTGCCTTACTTTACCCAGCAGGTGGGTGTTGATCTTTTGTATCCTTTTTTTATCAATAAAGAATTAATCTGTTCTGGGAAGGCAAAAGTTAAAGGCTCATACAATAGTACTAAACTCTCAAATTATATTTCAAGAAGTATTTGCTGTGGTACAAATTACAAACAATTGGATTTTATTCAACCTGAATATATTCACACAAGTTACAGCCATATATCGGCTGAGCATTTCTGTAAGATGTGGAGCACTTCAGAATTCAGCTCTCCTGTTTTTTCCCCAACCTTTTGATGATCTTTATTCCAAATGCCAAACAAATTGAACCATAATTTACCTTTCCTCTCATGGAAATGCATGCCGTTGTTTGATGAGAAAAGGAAACGAGAATGCCATCTAACTTAAAAAATAAAATCCTTCCGGAATAATGAAACGAGAATGACCGGGAAAGAAATACTTGGCACAAAACAAACGTTGTCATAGACTCTGGCACAAGTGAAGATCGTCAGGGACAAGTGACAACAGGGAAAGCAAGAAGCTAACCAAATGTCTTAAATTCAGCTTGGGCTGCTTTATACAGAAACTCAGATTCATTATTCTGCACAAGAAATCAAATCCATACGATGGATTTCATTTGCAAAACAGAATGCAGCAGCAAATCTGGTGGTTACAAGCACCTCGTTTTACCAAAAATTACATTTTGGTCAAGTTTAACCAACAACGATGTATAGAAAACGATATCAAATTGGCAACTAATGGCTTGAGCAACGACATAATAATGTCATTATAGATAGTAAAAGGAAAACATGAAAGAATGCTTAAGATGGCGGCCAGGTCACAACCATTTTACATAGACAATATTCCACATGGCAGGAAATATTGCAGTTAAGATATGGTTTAAAAAGAAAGAACGAAATGGCTAAATAAACAACACTTCAACCCAAACGAACAAAAAAAAATAACAATCAGAAGGAGCCATTCACCTAAATCATCAGTTCACTGATATCAATACTCTAAAAACATTCTTGGGATGATCCAGTTAAAGAACACAACAGTTAGCATTCAAATATATATCTGGGGTAGATCAAACCTGACACTTCCACAACTTCCCTATCAAAAACCCCTTGCAGATGTTAAATGAAAGACCAAACCCTAAATACTAATCATCAGGACAGAAAAAGGAGCCTGTTTCTATGAAAATACCCAAAACTTGAATAAAGACGGAAAAGAGCTAGCAAGATGAAACTTGCTTACAGTGATAGCAAGACAAACCGCGTCCTTAACTTGGGTTTGCTCCGCCATTCAGCAGCTTTTCTAACTCTATATTTGTCTATATTCACTTCAGCCTTATCGTAAATGCTCTCCTTCCATTCCAAAGTATTCTTTTCTTATTTTATGTGTTCTTTTCTTCATCGTTTTTTTTTTTTATTTTTCTTATTCTTAATAACTTATAACAAACAATCACCCCAAACTAAGAAATTTCGACACACAAGGCCAAGCATGTACCAAGGAATCACTGCATTTGTTTTCCAGAATGGTTGGAGCATTATGGTTATCGTCATCGTCTTAGTATCACCTACGGCAGAAGAACATGAAATCTGGGTGATTGACCTGACGCGATCTTAACCAATTATCAGCTGCCTGCAAGAGGAAGTTTGCCAATTGGTGCTCACATCCCCCGTTAGGTGTCCACACAGACCCCTTGAACTTGTATGAAGCGAGACCCAACACAGGTAACGACATCCTAGGAACACCATCCACCTCACTGGGGTATGTTACCACTGGAGCCTGTGCACTTTGTCCACCTGCAAGAAAACATGATAAAACCATATTATTGCAACTAATAAAAGATAAGTATCACTCACCACTAACAGTTTCCTTAAAAAAAATCGTAGAAGCTAATTAACTACAGCATCCAGTAACCTCCAGCACCCACCCCACCTAAAAGAGAACAAAGATGCAGCATAATTTGCAACTAATCTTCCCCATAGACATAAGACTAAGATATATGACATCTATCAGTATATCACAGATTTCAAACAACTGAGAAGGCCAGCAACGAGATTTAAAATCAACTAAAATGCAAACCGAACGTATTAACAGGCAAGATAACTATAAGACACATGGAATATGGATCGTCATCTCATTCTAGAAAACAGGGATAAAATACACAAACACCAACAAATTTTCAAAATAAAAAAATTGTTTATTTATTACCTCCCACCGGAGTGTGAAGTGAATGGTATGTCAAAAAGCAGGCATCCAGATCTTTCAATGTTGGTCCTGTTGGTATTCTGTAAATTGGGTACCTACAAATATTCCATTAAAACCAGTAAGTCACAAAAGCATACAAAACTTAAAAAGCAAACATTATGCTAATTTGAACATACCAGGCCACAGAAATCCAGCTGGAAGATAATAAGTCACAACTTCTTAGTGTCTTCAGCTCAGGGAACCGAAAGGCAAGGTCCAGTACCTGTGACAAAGAAATTCAGGAAACATCCGGAAAAAGGGAAAGAGATAAAGAGGGGCGCACACAGATCTAAACATTCATGGATCTGTTCTATCTTTACTATGACATGTTGAAAAGAAAAAGAAATGAAAAGAGCATAAAAACAAAGAACTAACTTTGTCAGATAAAGGTTCACGACTATAAGGAGGGTCCCGCTCAAGATACTCAAATATCAGACGACCTTGAGAATTAACAGATTCACCATCATCACTAGAGAAGTCATCTTGCAGAGCAATATGCTGATCTCTCAAAGACATCCTATCCATACTAAGAGATATCTGTTCCTTCATGTAACTCAGACCTCTTTCATGTTCGCAATCACTGCTACCCTCACTACTCGAGTCCCTAAAATCACTGTCACTGTCCTCAGCAGATTGCCTATGATACAATACAAGAGAATCATAGATTATTGAATGCTGAAACAAAATAATTACATCTTCCTCTACATAATAATGCGTGAATCAACCAGTATCAGACAATTAGTAGAAAACATAATCATAGAGGAAATGCAACAAAGGAGGAAAAGGAAAAAGGCTAAGAAACATTGATAACCAAATGCTCAACTCAGAATGTAGTCCATTTTGGAAAACAGAATGAACTATTTTTATTTTATTTTTCCATTTTTTGATAGAATGAAATATTAAAAAAGGATCAACTAATGAAAATTATAGACGGTCACAATCTGTGCCAAAAAAAACACTGAAAGTCCTTGTTTGAGGGGAGCCAAGGAGAGCAGGTTCTGCTAATCAAACAACATGCTAATATGGCTTCAAGCTTAGACCAACCTATTATATGCATGCTCATGCACAACTCACTTCAATTTAAGAAGTTTTGGTCACCTTGGCTCTGATTAGAAAGAAACAAATTAAGGCATTGTAAGAGAAACCGACCCCCTAGGATAGAACAGGGAACGTAAAATGTTAATAGAAATAGAACCTTCGATAAGGCCTTGGTCATGACTATATAAGGTCTGCTGTAAGAATCCATTTCAATTAAACATACAGCCAACCCCCACTCAAAAAAAAAAAAAAGGGAAAAAAATAACAAAAGGAAAACAGAAAGGCCCCATATCATTGTACTAATCTTCTCACCAAAAAAAAATCCATAACTTCATTCTTCACAACAGAATGATGACAATTTCTTTGGAGAACGACTTCCAGAATGCCACCATCTTAAGATTCGATCAATTCCCATGCTTACAATAGCATAGATATGGATATTAAGAGGCCATCACACAACGTTTGCAACAGGAAGAAGCAAAGTAAGACTAAAGAAATAAATAAGGAAAAAAAGTCGATCAACAGATCCTAAGGCAAAGGATACTCAGATATGCTTGGGAGAAGGAGAAGAACAGCCCAGACAAAATGTGAAAAGCTTTGGCTTGTGTTCCCACAGAGAAAACACATTTAACTGATAAAACAAAGCCAAGCCCCAACAGCATTCTGCATGCCACCCCATTCAATGGGAAGACAACATAATCTCCTCTGCAATTAAATGGATCCAATATCAACTTCCACATTTCACTTTGTTTTGTTACGTTAATATGTAAAGTGATGTACTCACGCACAACAATATCAAGTGGTTACACTTACCCACCCCCATCACAAAAGAAAGAATGTTGATAGACACGATACAAACTTTTGAGACGAGAAAATTTAGCGAAAAACTTAACTCCTTCAAGTTGGAAAAATGACTATTTGGAAATGACTGATCATGTCCGAAAATGACATCTTAAAAGAAGCAAAAAAGCAGGATAAATTCTTGGGGCAATAGTGGTCATATTAAGATTTGAATCTTGAATCAAAATCTCAATTTTGTGAAACATAATCATGAGATTTGGTAAAAGGTCTAAAAATCAATTGTAAATGATACGTACTACATGTGCAACCAATAAAATAGTATGAAAAAGTGAAATATAATGTGTTATAAACTAAATGAACGTTCATGTGGCTTGATTGAAAGGTGATCTATATGATATATCTACATCATATAAATAAGTGCTTCATAAAAGCATGACATCGTTTGTTGGAATATCAAAATATATTTATTTAACAAATATATTCTTACAATAAATAATATATGTATTGTCTGTGTGTCAGTTTGTGAAAAGTATGTATCATTTTTAATGAAACGTAAAAAATTTCACCATGAAAGACCATAAATTAAAAAATATTCATATCTAACATGCTTCTAAATAAACTATTACTTATTGAAATTAAACATATTAATTCATTTGAGACCAATAGGGATAGATGGTATACTACCCTTAGCTTTTGGTTCAAGGGTGACTACTTTGTAAATAAGAAAGATCTCATTGATTTTGTGGAGCTTCTTTCTTGTAATTAGCTTTTTGTAATTGGGTTGCACCCCCTTGCTGTTTTTTATACAATACTACTTATAAAAAAAAATCAATATATTAATTTTTATAAGGTTGTTTGTTCCTTTACAAGAAGTCCTAGAACCCTAAATTTCTAGAACAACTCAAATGAAAAGAAAAAATAATGAATTACGCTTATTTGAACCCTAAACATCTTGAGTTTTAAGCCTTTTTCTATAAATAGTTTTAAGAATATAAAAACAATTAGGCTTTACTGAATCGGGTGAATCATACCATTCAATTCGATTTATAGGATTTACCATTGAGTCACGATTCGACACCAATTAAGGATTAACTCAGATTTTGCACACAGTTCGAATAGTTTAGGGCCTGAACAAAATCAAATCATACGGTTTTGATAACTATGTCTGAGGTTACACCATAAAACACCTCCATAGTGAACAAGGAGTAAACTTGGGTAATAGCCTAATGATAGGGTCTTCTTAATTAGTATTTAAAAAAATGTCTGTCATAAGAACACAAGTCAAATAAATTTAAATTTTTATCTCCTACTTCCATCAAATATTCAGCTAAAACACCAGGAGTGCACAAAAGAAGCCGGCCATTCACTTGCACTATCTCTAATGCACTTAGATGCTTCAAAGCTAATGCCTCTCAACCATAGTATGCTGGTATAAATAACAAATTCCCCCCACCATTAACACCAACAGAGCAGAGGCATCTCCCCATTATGTTAATAACACTGTTAACATCCAGAACTAATTTTACTATTCCACTAGCATAACATTAAGCATATAACATAAGCACTTGCTAAATGCTTCTTCTCAAGTTACTTTACATAAATGGAGAATATCATAGGCCATGGCCCATGGGGAAGATTTAGTATACTAAAAGTATTAACAAATATGAACTCCCACGTTAAATAAATCGTGGGAACTCAAAATTCCTCAATAAAATGTTTCAATAGGGGGATAAAATTTAGAAAGGGAGAGGAAGAAAGAAGAATACAGCCAACAACTGAGTTCTCATGTTAATCAAGAGAAGTGGAAAAAAATACTGCACGACTTTGTTTACTTCAAGTTAAGACTTGGCACAATCTGTACAATCATAAAGAAAGATATGAAGAACACAAAATAAAGGTTTCACCATGCAAAACAAATTTCATCAACTCAAAAATAAAGGTGAAACCAAAACCACCATCAGACAGGTCATATCCCAAAGTTTAAGTTAGCAAGAAAATGAATTGAGAGAGTATTATCCTAAAATCTGTAGATGCAGACTCACCAAATTCCAGAGCAAAAAAAAAGACACAACTGTATCTAAACGTATACACGTATAAGTCCAAACAACACTAAAGGGAATGCTCACACAATGGAAGTGAAAAATAGAGATAAAAATTATGTAAAAGGATAGAGTAGAGAGACACCATGCATCATATGAAATGTAGATGGTAAAATGAAACCAAACTATCTATTACCAGCATCTATGGACCATCTACCCTTCAATCACAATTCAGGTGCAAAATACATTAAAAGACAGGCACTTTAATAGGAAAAAAAATGTTGTTTCAGCTCCCAAAAAGTCTGAAAGCAAAGGATCCAATGCGTGGCATAAGCTATATAGAAGTAATTGTAGCAAAGAAATACTATAACACTAAAATGCACCAATTAAGTGAGCACTAAAACCTCAACTTGATATATGTAAATCATAAACCGCACCAGTAGATTTACCTCGACTTCAGAGATGACTTCATAGAATGAGAATCACCATATATTTGAATGCCAGACAAGTATGGGACATAGTACTGAACGACACAATCGCTGTCATTTAAAACTAGTGGCACTCCTGCACCATATGCACTCCACTCCTTAAATGATTCCCATAAATCACCAAGCACAAAGTAAGGCTGAAATTCCACATCACATGTCCTCCGGCCCCTCATTGTTGTCTGTAAAAAATTTCAGTCCAATAAAAATAATGAGAAATACCATCAAAACACGCTCCAAATGATAAAAACTTGCTAGCTACTATTTGTTTATTCACTTGTGAAGAAAACTAATACAATAAATTAAGCTGAATTAATTCACACGTAGTCTAGACATTTAGCAGAGTTCCTTTGCTCCATCGCTGGAGTTGAGGGTGAGGTTTCAAATTTTCCATTATTTTCTCTTCTCTTTTTAGCAATTTGTACAGTTTATTTGAAAATGGGAAGATAAATATATAAATAAAAACTACACTGAGACAAATTGAACAAAACAAAATCAATTAATATAGTAGTTATCAAAAAATAAATCATTTAATATAACCAAACCGTCATTCAACCAACCTTTGACAAATACTGAGCCGGCACCGATGGTGTGATCGACTCCACAAACCGTTCCAAATTATTCAATTTCGGAATCACCGATTCAAAGGCAGGCACTGCAACTGGTTTTGGCGGTTCCGAGTAACCAGTTCTGTTCTCTGGCTCCAGGTTAACCGAAGCCACAGCTTTTTCCTTTGTAGAAGGCGATTGGCCTGCAGTTATGTCGCTCTGATTCTGACGGGCCCTACGCGCGTTAGCCGGACTGTAAAACCGATGGTCGCCTCTTCCTCCTCGCGTAAACTGCAATCCAATCCCCAACATCTCTACACCCAATCAAAAACCACCCAGAAGAAGGAAAAGAGAGGGAGAGAGAGGATATACACAAACACCTATTATCAGTATCTAATTGTTGTAAAATTGTATCGATATAAGGAATTGCTAAAGTAGATTTATCTGAAAAGTTTAGTTGAAAATTGAGATTTGGAGAACAAGTGAATCCGATAGCAGAAAACGGATTGAGAACTGTGTAATAAAACCCTAAAGGAGATTGGAACTTATGGAGATTGGTCTGAGATGGATCTAAAGGCAATGGTGAGGGCAAAATGGTAAAAGAAGAGATTCAAAAGAAAATGAAGAAAAAAGGAAAGAGAGAGAAATGGGCCAAAACAGACTGAATAAATGGATGGGTTGAGGAAGAAGAAAACAATTTTTTATTTAATTTTTAAAATTATATAGTATATAAATTTTTAGCTTTATTTTTTTGGATGAATAAAAAGCAAATGTACTTTTTATCTGTTTCATAATTTTAATTATTTTTTTTATTTAAATTTAACTTTAATTATTATATATATTATTTTTAAAAAAATTTAAATATGATAAAAATTAAAATTTCAATAATTTAATAATAAAAAAATTATTCATTAAATTAATTAAATAATAAACGTAATAAAAATAAAAAGACTGAAAAAATATATTTTAACAGAATTTTTAAAATCAACACTAATTTAGGAGAGCTTAATTGTACAACGAATGGGAGCAGGGAACTTCTTGAAAAGACAATTTCACCCCTTTGCAAAGTTGTCTTTTGACTCTTTTATGCGGCTATTATTGGGAGGTCAAGTGGTTTTAGTGATCAAAACGGGAGTGAGAGAATGGGAGAATTTGGAAAAGATTTTACAGACTTGTCTAAACCGGCGACGGGCCTCGTGATTGATGGGAGTTGGGGAATTAAGATTTGATGGTTAAGATGAGGGACGACGTGTCGACACGTGTGGTAAAGAGGAAGCTATATCCACGTGGATGGTTGATTTTTGCGATGGGAAGGCTATCTTTTTCTTATCCCATTCGATTGTCTCGAGAAATTTTGAATACTCATAATTTTGTTCAAATATTTTGTACCACGCGTGCCTGAGAGGGTGATAGAACGCGCCAGTAAGTTAACGGAAATCGTGGACGTGCAGTCGCATCGAATCTCCTCGATCGCAAGTCAGAAGAAAAGAAAAACGAAAAAGGAAAAAAATCATGTTCCACGTCTGACTAGGCTAATCTCTTTCCTTTTTATTGTCAAAGACGTAAAAGAGTTTACAGCAAATTTTCTTTCCTTTTATAAGGCCTTTCTCATCGTCATATAATTGAAATAGAGATAAAGTGATTGCCAACAAAATTTTCACTATTTTACTTGCACGGTTGCAGGCAATAATGATCTTTAATCGTTTTTGGATGTTTAAGAAATAATTTACTAAGACTAACGTGTATTTAATAGAAATGAAAAATATGAAGATAAAAAAGTTACTGGAATGGAGAATTATATTTTCTTTTTAACGTGTATAAATTATAATTTTCTTAAATTGAAAGCATTGAAGATTCAAAAATAAAGATGTTGTTGATGTCAAAAATTTGTTTACCGTTTCAACAGAAGTTGCAAATTACCTACATACACAAAAACAGAGAAATCTTAAGAAATCACCGAATGATCGAAAGAGGTATACCTTTAAAAGATTCTCTAATGCTTAATTCAGTAATATGTTTACAGAAAACGAAAAAGACAGTAAGGTTATGAGAGCTGTTTATAACATACTTGTGTGATAATGAGAGCTTTAATAGTACTTCAAATTATATTCTTTTTTAAAAAATAACTCATAATTGAGTATTGTGAAAAGATTAAAATTTTTTATAGACGAGTGTTCAAGCACAATTAAAGGTTTTTGTATTATAAGATTTAAGAGTGAAATTACCCTTGTTCCTTTGGACACATGTGATGAATTTATTGGTGATATTTTGATACGTGGGGTGAGAAAATTACCCAATATCAGATATAAAATTATACAGATTTGTAATTTAATTACCTCTACTTAAATATCTCAAAGAACGTTATAAAAAGTACAATGATAAAATCTTATCGTTTGAACTTTGATTTCTAATTGGATTTTGGTATCAGATTTGTATCACAGTTCTAAAAGGAGATAAACTTTAAAGGGTTCTTTATTCTATCCTAAAAAATCCACTATTTTCACGCTTATCTCTAAATATAATCAACGAAGAGATGCTGACTAAAAGCGACAGGGACTTCCCCGAAAAATTGACCCTTGGTTTTCACGGCGATATGGAAACAATTAAAGAGACACGAGATCAAAGCCAAAGCCACAAAAAAATTATTTCTTTGAAGTGAAGTAACAAAACAAACAGAGCCCATAAATGCTAATGTAGAACCAGAGCAAGCTATCTTCGTCCCACTATCTCTCTGTGTTATGTACTTCTGTCTCAACAGCGCTTTGCTCTCTCCGAGCTGACTCAGTGCAACTCAATGAGTCAGGAATTGTTTATATACAACTTTGTGGCTCGAGGCACAATGATTCTAGCTGAGTACACCGATTTCATCTCTCGAGCTAGAGAAATGCAAAGAAAGTCGTGGGTTTAGTAATTTTACTTCTTGAAGAGAAGGGAAAGCAAGGCTTTAAAATACAATGGCTAGGGATAGTAAAGGCGGGTATATAATACAGAGCAGTGGTGAGTGAGGGTTAGGGTCAAGGGTTTTCCAATAGTATTCAGTGACTGAGGATTCGAAGGGATCTTTGGAGTGTTAGGGGTCTGAAAAAGCAAGGGAAAATGCCTTTAAACTTGCACTTTCTCTCAAATAATGTCTCTATTTTAAAGGAAAAAAAGATATTTTTTTCTTCATTTTTTTCTCGATTTGAGTAGAGGAAGGGGAAAGTACGAATGGTTGGGGGTGAGAAAATTGGAGAAAATATGAGATTTCATCATTTTCTTCTACTTTCTACCTCAGCTATCTGTAAGCATATTTTAAATGATGGGTATTTAGATCATTTTATCATTTTCATTTAGAATTAACCATTTTCATCTGGTCTAAAAGAGTAATGTCTCATTTAATTGCGGTAATAAAATCAAAATTGTAATATAATAGATGTTGTAATGTTAAGTTTTAAAATAAAATTATTTATAAAAAAATACTTAAAAATGTTATATTACAATTAATTAAAACCACAAGATTAATGATACCATAGATTCGGTTTCACGAGAATTATCACGAAATCGAAAAAATCTGATAATAATCACGTGAAAATTAAATAATAATTTATATATTTAATTTTTTTAAATAATTATTATTTAAATTTATATAATTTTTTAATAAATTTTTTTGATATCGTAATAACTTTCGTAGATCTAATCAGTAAAATCATCATTCACTAAAAAAAAAATCCTTAAAATTTATTCTGAGAATAAATCAAATCACCTATTTTAACTTATTTAACTAGTAGTCAATAACCCCACTTGTTAGTTGAAAGTTTATACGCTTTTCTTTTTTAGTGGTTCAAATAAAAAAGTTGAAACTAGTTGTGGTGTATTAATCTTGAAAAGACTTTTGATGTTAGAATTACTCGGGAACGTGATCTAAGATCACATGATAATTTAATCAGGTTGATAATCTCTCTTTGAGCAGAACAAAACACAAAAGAAGTTTGTATTGTCTGAACCTTAAAGGTCTGCAATTATTATGCTAAAGTAATTATGGGTTAAAAACTTAAAAATATCTTATTGCAAGCACAAACCCTGCACGCACATAAATATGTACAGTAACAATTATAATTAAAGAGTATTTATATTTTGAGAGTTTGCCTCGCCACGATAAAAATATTCTAGAGGTCAATTTGCTACCCACGATAAAAATCCATGGGGGTTTAAGTTCTCCTGCTAATACTTTATTAGTTCGGAGAAGTGATCTCCGTGAATTCTGTCATTTAGGATATTCATTTGGACTGAATTATTTAACTATTTGATTAAAATACAGTAAAATTTGTTTCGTTTAAATTTAATGTAAAGAAAGTTTTGTATATAATATTTGAGTATTGTTTTAATATTAGAAAAAGAATTTTATGATTTATAAAGTATAACTTTAAAGTTTACAATGGTTGATAATGTAAAATTCTATGTGATTTTCACGTGTAATTTAAACGAAAGAATTCTCGCTGCATTTTCTTTAATTTGATAAAAAAGTTAAACTAACCATAGAGACTAATGATGACATTTGGTCGAAAACAAACTAACAAACTCCCTTTATTTTAGGCTAAGCTCTAATGTTCTAGGTTGGTACATAGGTTCCATATATAGAGTGCTCTCTCCCTTTCAAAGCTATTGTCACGTTTGATTTTCTGAGCTAATTTTTATTTTAATTATTTTATTATTTAAAAATACAAAAAATGAAAAAAAATTTAAACTCTATTTATGTATACTAGCTTGAACCCGAGCAAATGCTTAGAAATATTTTGTTCATGAAAACAAAATGTGAGAAAAAATATTAATTAAAAAATAATTTATTTTATCATAATAACATTTGAATTAAATAAAAAATATTTTTAAAAGAGAGAAATATTTATACATTTCTAATTTAAAGCCTTGGTTTTTTTTTTTTTTTTGTCTAAACATCCATGCAATAGTGCTTGTTGCAAAAATGGTACCCATTTTCTTCGCTTATATGGTATTATATTGATCGTAACATAATAAAAAAATAATTTTGATGATAAATTTTGTGATGTTTTAGACTTTGCTATCTTGTCTTTTAAAATCCTTTATCATGCCATTCTCGTTCTTGCGCTGCATCCAATATGCTAACTGTTTTTCGTAAGATAACAATAGTTATTTTAGTTTATATAAAAATAGTTCTTTTTTTTGCTAATATCTAAAATAAAATTCAGTTAATTTTAAGATATATAAATGTAAGTATACCAATTTGGAACACATTTTTTAGATAATATTCTAAATTAATTTCATTAAGTTTAATGTTTAAAATTAAAATAAACAAAAATTTCATTGATGACTCTAGTTCATAGGCTTTTATGGATTTCCCTTTTTTTTTTTTTTTTTGGATTCAAAACTTTGTTCTTTGAAGGTGTTTTGTTTTATATAGTATGTAATTATTTGGGGTTTCCTACCAAAAACACTTAGTAGAAGACCAGCAAACAACATATTAATACCAAATTTTTTTTTTAATAAACTTCAAAGATAATAAGAAAAACAAAAATCAAATACCCTTACTTATTCTATTGATCAAAGATTTCTTAAATAATATGGAACCGAGTCGCAATAATCTTTATATGTTGTTAATAATCTTTGTTCTGCAGTAATTGAAACAATCCAAATATATTAAGTATACAAATCAACAAAAACTTAAAAGAATAAAATTATAAATATGAATATAAAAAATAAAATAATAATCAGTATACCTTTCTTGTTGTTTTGTAGAGAAATAAAAATATAAGAACAGTGAAAGAATAGACTATATTTAAATGAAAATAAACACTGATTAGCTAATGAGATCAATATTATAGATAAGTATCAATATAAAAAATATGTCATTAAATAAACACTGATTAACTAAAGAGATAAATATTATAGATAATTATCAATATAAAAAAATTATCAGTAAATAAAATGAGATGAGAGTTAAATATAAAAATACGATTATAATAAGATCAAATTTGTAGAACATCTTATGATAAGAAGTTTTATGATTAATTGAGAAAAATAATTTTGAACTAAGAGATCATTTATTTTCAAACATGCTAAAAAGAAAAGTTGTAAATACACGAAAAGAAAGAAGAATGGTGGGAACAATAGATGGTTAATAGGCGGCACACATTACTTGATTAGGAGTTCGAAATCAAACCGAAAAATTGATTTACTGAAATTATCGATTTGAAATTTCTATATATTTTCAATTATTAGTTTGGTTATGTTTTTTTTTCATAGTCCTTGCTAACTGAACTGAATCAATTATGTACACATAAATATAAAAAATATATGTATAACTGGCAATAAAAAAAAATTTACTAAATTTTTTCAACAATCAGCAAAAAAGAACTTCGCCAGAATTTTTGTATTAAATATAAAGTTGAATGAAATTAAATCTAGACTTGTTAATTGATGAATCTTGTTCGTAGGTTTTTTTGGATTTCCCTATTCTTTTTGTTTTTGATTTAAACTTTGTTCTTTGAAGGCGTTTTGTTTTATATAGTATATAATTATTAGGGTTTTTTCAATCCTTGGAATCCAAAACACATAGTATAAGACCAACAAATAACATATTAATGCCAAAAGAAAATCTACAATAAACTCCAAAGATAATAGAAAAACAAAAATCAAATACCCTTACCGATTCTACTAATCAAAGACTTTTTGAAAGATACAGAACCAAGTCGTAATAGTCTTTCTATGTTGTTAATAATCTTTGTTCTGCAGTAACTGAAATAATGCAAATATATTAAGTATACAAATCAACATAAACTTAAAAGAATAAAATTATAAACATGAATATAAAAAAATAAAAAAATAATTAGTATACCTTTTTTGTTGTTCAATAGAGAAATAAAAATATAATAACAGTAAATGAATAGACTATATTTAAATGAAAATAAACACGGATTAACTAATGAGATAAATATTATAGATAATTATCAATATAAAAAAATTATATGTAAATAAAATGAGATGAAAGTTAAATTTATTTAGTTAAAATAAAATTTCAAATAAAATTTTAACTTAAGTATCACAATTTGTGCCTCTAGATAAAAATAAATCCAAGTCCATATAAGGAGCACGTTTCGTATAGAAGAAAAATATCACACTGACAGATGATGATGTCTATCGCATTAATTGTATGCTCAGTTTATCAGACTACCATCTTGTGGCATATCAACAAAATGGTTAGATTTTTCTTCCACCAATTATTTGCATCACAATTAATAATATTTATTTTGTACTCGTTTGATATATAACAATAACATAAAATAACTTTGCCATAAATTTTGTAATAAATATAAAATTGAATGAAATCAAATTATTAATTTTTGAAGATCGAATTTGATTTTTCATATCTACAACTCTTTTATAGATAAAAAGAATTATTATGTGAGTGAATATTAATCAAGAATTATTATGATTATTATTAATTGAGAGATTAAATAATTTTGTTAGTTAAAGATAAAACATGCAAATATTTGAATATGAAAGTAAATATATATATTTTTTAAAAAATAATTTGATAATTAAGTGGTATGACCATATTAGTGTTCACATCATTGTTTAAGTAGTGCGCTGAAACTATTATACTTTTATATATAAAATTGAATGAAATCAAATTATTAATTTTTGAAGACCGAATTCGATTTTTAAGATCAACAACCATTTTATAGATAAAACTAATTATTATGTGAGTGAATATTAATCAAGAATTGTTACGATTATTATCAATTAAGAGATAAAATAATTTTGTTAGTGAAAGATAAAACATGCAAATATTTGATTTTGAAAGTAAGTATATTTCATTTGAAAAAACAATTGAAAGATTAAATAATTTTGTTAGTTAAAGATAAAACATGTAAATATTTGAATTTGAAAGCAAGTATATTTTATTTAAAAGAAGTAATTTGAATTTAAAAATAAGTATATTTTATTTAAAAATAATAATTTGATAATTAAGTGGTATATACATGTGCTTGTTCACATCACTATTTAAGTGGCACGTTAAAACTGTTATATTTATATATATATAAAAAAATTATTTATTGATTTAACATTAAAAAAATTAATTATTTAATTAAAAAAATAGTCAACGTGACAATCATCGTGAAGTAATAAAAAAATGAAAAATTAAATGTAAGAATTCTACCTTAACCCCACCTATTATACCAACCCTAAAGTGTTACTCGAAAGTAGACTTGATTAGTCTCAAATCAATTAGACCATCCGTATTAGTATTGTCTTGCATTTTTTGTTGGAGGAGGCCAAACCTTAATGTATTTTGCTAAAACTGATCGAGTTGGTGACCATTTCAACTCTGGAACCTAATTGTACATTTTAGACAAATAAATAAATAAATAAATAAAATTAAGTGTTCATTTAGCATTCGGTCCATTTAACACATGATGTGTCATCTTAAAAAAATCTCTTTATGTTAAAATCGAAACAAATTATATATATATATATATATTATTTGTGCATCACATGGGTTAAAAATCTATAAGTAAATTTCATTTTTTAGTATTTTAGTTTGTCTCTTTTTTTATGAGTAATCTGAAGTTTAAAACGTATCTATTGAATCCTTTAAGTTTAATATAAGTTTCAATTAGGTCGTTTACCCAAATGATTTTATTATTAGTGATTCAAATATATATGATATGTGCACGAAAATTTTAAAGTCAAGAGTCAATGAATTTTATTTGGAACATAGGGTTGTGGTTGAAGTAAAGAATGACCAGTTTAATGAGGTCGGTTGATGAATATGTGAGGATAACAAATGATGTGACTAGACTACTTGAATTTGATGAAACTATTTTTGACTATATTGTTAAACTTGATGTGAACAAATCTATTCTGAATGAGTCTGCTGTGAATGAATCTATTGTGAATTAGATTATTGGGTCATTTGGATGAAAGAATTAATTAAAACAGACACCAAACTTAAAGACCCAATAGAAACATTTTAAACACGACATACCCAATAAAAATACGAGGTAGACTAAAATGATTAAAAGTAAAATTTACTCAAAAACTAATGAACTTTATAAAGCACATTATTTTCCTATGATCCAAAATTTATACTATTAATAAAGCCAGAACCCCCATTTAGTGTTAACCTCATAAAATGTCTCATAAACCCCTACCTAAATATATAAAATAAATATTTAAATAAGGTTATATATGTAACTCAATTGACTCTAACTCCCGACATATTTTTTTTCATGTTTTTCTCTCTCACTATCACACTCAGACTTAACTTTTTCACTCTTCTTATTTCTCTTATCTTCAACCCATGTTTGGGTGATTCATATTTTCAATCGTTTTTATTTTTTATTTTTTGTGATTCTAATTGGATTATTTTTCTTTTGGGGTTTCTTTTCAGATTCTGTTTTCTAATGAAGAATATATGACTAATATGCTAGGCATGCTTATAAGAAAATAATTGTTAGTATATTCTTTTACCACATAAAAGAGCAGATCATCACACACGCGTGTGTTGAAATGCTAATATTATTTTATTACACACTAAAATTGATTCCATGCAATACGAGAAAGTAGGAGATTTGATCAAGAGCTGTTAAGTAAGAACTAGGAACCACTCTCTCATTCAATTTAACCATATATCTGGATCAAAAGGAATAAAAAAATTAGGGAAAGGGGAAATACAAGAGTTAGGTATGCATGACCCTCATTTTTCTTCTTTTTATTTCTCTCAGTCCAAACATACATAGGGTAAGTATTTGCACATTTGCCTTTGTCGCACGGAACCAGTCGTTTCATTCTTGACCACAAATAACATGGCATCGGAGAAGGTCAAAAGCATCAAGACAACATATACTAATTCCTCTTTTGTTTCATTCTCTCTCTGTTGCTTGTTTTCTACGAGTTGATTTTTATTTTTGTTCAATCAGTTGCTTTGGTACATAGGGTTCCAGGTTCCTTATGCATTGGCAGAGTTGAGATCCCATGGTCTTAGTCAAAATTAATATTTTCCCTCTTCACTAGCATCACTCTTATCAGGCCAAGACCAAAAAGAAGAAAATGAAAAATTGAAGATTATCATTGAGCCTATTCTTCTTCACATTAAATCCATTGTGCCTTACTCCCCTCTTTTAATTTCATTTTGTAAGAAGATCTGCCAATCATCTAGCCCACTTCTGTGCTAGATGGGCTGTCAGATCTTTCTCCAGCCCATTCTCAGCCCATCTGTGTTGGTCTTCTTGCAGCCGAATTGGATCAGGGGCCTATGTTCTTGTACATCTATTTTTGGGCTTTGACCCTTCTATGAATCCCGTTTAAAAAAAACATGTTTGGTATTTTTTTTACTAAAGTTATATTATATAAAAATACTATGATTGATTTGACATTATTTATACAGAAACTCAAAATAATACTCGAATCCATTTAAAATAAGAAAAATAATTGACATAAAATCAGATAAACGACCCGCACATTGGGAAATCGAACTAAACCTCAACTTCGATCATTATATTAAAATATTATCGGCTCTTTTCACCTTTTTGTTGATTGATTGATATTGTTATCTGCTTTATAGCTCGTTTAGTTTGCGGATACGATAATAGTTGAAGAATAATTAGATGCGATTGGATTAATTTAATTTAATTCTATTGGTATCTGCGTATTGATGTTTTGTATCGCGTTAATATAAGAAAAAAATTCTCATTAATCTCGTTTGGTAGCAAGGACAATTTTAGTTTTCATATTTCATTATTTCAATGAAGTTCCTAAGTTATCTAAATTATTATAATCTAATGTAATTTTTTAAAACATATAATGATACTTTTAGGTTGCAACGACTTTAAACATATCTCATGGACAAGCATTTGAAAACTTAACCCACATATAAAATCAATAAAATTTAAACTTAAAATTTTGTAATTCAAATATCTCGATCTTAATTATTAGGTTAAGAACTCATCAATGTTTAAAAGTACTTTTATAATTTATCCATTACACATTGATTTTTCACATTTAATATAATTTTTATTAAACGCTATATTTTTAGTTTCACGACGTTTCTTTATCCACAATTGATTTAAAATAATTTTGAGATTTTAGTCCTTTCATAAAAAATATAAGTTACAAACATGCCCTTTAATCTTTGAAAAGCAATATTGGCTTCTTCTGCCAAGGAAGCGACTTTATATTTGGTCACAATCATCGTAAATGTTGGTAGGGCTGTAGCTAAAAAGCGATTATATACCTATATCAACTGTTTGCTGTATAACCTTCATCAATCTTTGATCACATCACTCTCATTTTTAAAGACAATTGTATTTACCCTTCAAATGAGTTGACAAGTACTGCATGTTATTCAACGAACTTGAATGAATTATGTCTAACTGAACTCATTAATGTTACTCATATCATCGTGGGGACTACCCAAATGATTATAGGGATGGCAACTGAAAGGGGCGGGATCAAGTTTACATTCCCCATATCTATCCCCATCAAAATTTCCATCATTATTTGTGTAATCGAAGGAAAAATTTTCCCTGTCTCGATTTTCCACGGAATCGGATCCCAATAAATTTACATAATTAAAGCAACTAAGCTCCTATGTGAAAAACCAAAGCAAAATTAAACCTAAACCGAATCAGTAAATGAAGTTTTATTTACAGACTGAACATCTAAACAAACCCAACAAAAAGTTCAAGGTACCCTATTGCCGTCGACGATGGCGAAGACGTTAAAATAACGAGAGTCGATGAAGTTGAAAACGATGGCATAGAGGGAACACTTGCCTTCTTGAAGTTTGGTGAATCTATAGTCTCTCTTCTTTCAATGGGGTCAATGAACCCACGAGTGCCTCGGACCTTATCGCTATCTTCGCCATTTCCTATTTCTCAGACCAAATTAATAACACATACTAGTTGTCATTGGTGAATCTGTACTAAAACAAGGGATAAAGATGGGGGCTGACAAGGAGAGATAAAATTAGTGGAGCGGAGAGGTCTAGAAGCTTTGGGGAAGAGAGGAGAATGAGGTGCGATACTGCTTAGGGTTTTGAGGGTATGATCACAGAGAGGGGAGCAATTTGATGGTTGCTAGGGCTTGAAGAAATTGCAGAGGAGAAGAAGAATATGGTGAATGGGGCGATGGTTGTTTGTCTTGGGGTTAGGGATAAAATGGGAGAGTGAGGGAGAAGAGGAGAAATTTATAATTGGGGTTTAAGACGAGTCTCGGGTCAATTAATAAGGTTGTTAGAGGGTATTTTAATAAATATATTCGGGATAAATCTGAGACAAATACTTATATCTCATCCCCATCAAGTTAACAAGGTGAAAATTTTCTCCATCTCCACATGTCCTCGGGATGGAGATTGTTTCCTCGATCTAGGTGGGGCAGGGATCCACAATTTTGGATTACATTGCTATCCTTACAAATGAATAACATGTAATTGGTAAGAGTTAGATTAATAATTGACGGAGGTAAACTGATAATTTTTCGAGTTTTTTTTTCGTCAAAAATCACTTTAGTTAGTGTGATAAACAGTTTCTGTGAATTACCAGTGAATCACGAATTTATTAGTAATATAATTTTGATCATTTACTAAAGGTGCTACGTGTTGTCCCATACACCGCAAAAATGATTGTACGTAAAGCCGTGCTCAACTGAAATAACTCTGTTTAAATTGTTGACCTTTTTCCTACTTGTATTCAGGGACAAAAAAAGCAGATTGCAAAAGAATTTGATAAATATGAAGTAAATAGACCCACAAAGTCACAAGTTGGGAACTAACAAGGAAGTCCCAAAAGTCTTTGAAATTACCAAAGTAGAGGGAACAAACAAAACCACCTGTTAAAAGTTAATTGCTACTGTTGCTGCTATAGAAAATGTTTCATGTGTGCAACTAAGGTGTTTACTTCAGATTAATTTATTAAATTAGTATAAAATAGTATTTAAATTACTTTACATGATACTTTTCTTTTAAATAGAGTACTTTGATAATTAAAAGTAATATTAAGTTAAAATTATGATTCTTTAAAGAAATTCATTTTAAAACTGTTTTAGGGTGAAAATTAATGTTTTGAAGTGAATAGTAAATTTTAAAAATATTTAGTATGTTAGTGTCATTTAAATAAATTTAAAAGTAGTACAATATAATTTGCTCTAAACGATATTTGCAAATAGATTGAACTTTTTGCATCTATCTTTTAACTTAATCCAAAGTTGAACTTTAAATTTAGAAGGGAGAAATTTGAGTACCAAAAATAGTCAGGTAAGCGTAAAGCATGGTCGACTGTACAAAAGACCTAATTGACTAAAAAAATGATATTTTGAATTTTTTTAACGTTAAATGATAGTTGGTGTTGAATTAAATTGTCACTTGTAAAGAGACACACAGTTATGTCAGTTTACTACTGAATCATAGTATCTCTCGTAAAAAATACTCATTAAACTCTATAAATTAAGTGAATAACTGTCATCTTCACATGTTTGGAAGTCATACAAATTTCAAAACACAAATTTTATATATCCATAAACTTATGAAAGTTGTTGTGTGTTGTTTTTCACAAGTACAAAACACAGAACAATAATAAAGTTTCATTATATCTTCGAGAAAATTGACCAAAAATCTTTTTGCACTGAAGAATAAATTAAATATTAAAGAAAACTGTCTCTTACTCATTTTGATAAATAATCCTATAAAAATTCCTTCAATGTTGTTTTGGGTCTTGTTTGGACAGGGTTATCAAAAATCCTTTTCAGTGTTCAAATGCGAAAAAAACTTTTCAAACACTGATTGACTTGTTTCGTTAGTAATGTTCAAAAACAGGTTTTAAACACTGATTTGCAAAAATGTGTTTTCAAACACTGGATTTAGAAAACTCCTCTCTGCTCTCTGCTCTCTGCTCTCTTCTCTCGATTTTCATTCCTCATCTACCTCCGAGCCTTCTCATCTCACTCTCAGTTTTCGGTTTTCATTCCTCATCTCCCTTACCCCTTCTAATCTCACTCTCGTTGTCATCATTCTCATTTCACTCTCGCGCAGTCTCTCAATTTCCAGAAGTAAGGGTAGCATCCCAGTCTCTTTCCAGCAGTGCCAATGTCTCCTTCTTCGTCGTCTCAGTCTCTCTCTTTCCTCTCCTGGGTTTGATTTCTTTGTCTCTCCATCTAATTTTTCTGTTTCTAGTTACAAATTTTGGGATTTTTGTTGGGAATTTCCCTCAAATTTTTGTGTCTCTTGTTTTTTTGGGGGTTTGCTTTCAATTTTCCGTCAAATTTTCGATTCTCTCTTTTTGGGGATTTCCCTCAAATTTCTTGGTTTCCTCTCTCTCCCCCTCTTTGTGACCTCACCATTGCTAGGTCCGCCTCCACTGTAAGTAACCGCACAGTCAACAACGGCAACAACAGCGCAACCAGCAACGATAACAAGTGTTTCCTACATGGGAGTAACTTTTCCTATTTTCTTTTTTTCTCTTTTTACCTTAATTTTTGGGGATTTTAGGTTTTATATGTATGAGTTTTCTGGGTTTATATTTCGGGTTTTCTTTGCTTGAATCTCCATATGGATATCACTCATTTACAAGCTCTTCTATCTGTTATTTACCATAGCTTGGATGGATGTCTATTTGCTGAGAGTTTTCAACCAGTTAGGTTATTGTACATGATTTCTAGTTATTTGCTCTCTTTTTTGTCCAAGTTGTTTCATTAGTTGGTGCTGGAGTGTCCAACCTATGTAGATGTGTGTATTGTTCATGTAAAATACATGGCACATCGATTGTTCAGTGTGATGGCTATTGTTATGGATGGTGATGAGGTTGATGGTTTGGATGCTAGTGGTAGTGATGGAGCACAAGAAAGCGGGATGGAGTTCCCACTAGTGGTTAGCCATGTGACTGGTGCAGATGCTTCAACCAGTGGTAATGGTAGATTGGCATTGTTTAGGACGAGGTTTGGATTTTTAGCTGGTATAAATTTAGTGGCATACGCATTCAGGAGGTGGTCAAACAGTGATGATGGTTCAAATGGCAACCTATGAATTGATCTATATGAGAGTTGGATAAAAACTTCTCTTGCTTTGATGTGTCATTTTTGTGTTTCATAGGTGATTTGTTGTTGGTTTTATTATTTATGCCTGTTTTGGCTTTTTATGGTGGGTGTTTTTATTTGAATTTTGTAAGCCTATAAAAGGAAAGACAACATAAAATTCAATGGTGAATGATATTTATATCGGCCATTGTTGCCCAATTATTTTTGCCAGGGCATTTGTGCAATCTATCTATCTTCGGTATATGTGAGAATCTTTCAGCAGGCTGTATTACAGATTATATTTGGGTATTTTGTGATCTTTTGAATGTTTTACAGCTTCTTGTGCAGTGATCATTGATGTGCTACCATGCATCGTCAAATGGTAATTGAAGCTACAACAATCGGTTTTACTGTGAATCTTTGAAGTGAGTAGAATGTAGTTTGTGACTATATCACATAAGATTTGCGATTTTGAGCATGATATGCATTTCCTGCTATTTCATATTGAATATGTTCTACATGTTCTATAATATATTTTTGCTGTTAGAGGGAAATGGATTAATTTATGATAAGTGGTATATTTTTATTTCATGAAAGGCCTTTCCCTATTATCTGCATAATAAAGTAGAATGTCGAAGAAAGATGATTACTATTTGTTTTTGGAAGTTGTTTTATAGGTCTTAATTCAATCAACAAGGTTCAGAAACTGCTTTTATGCATTGGTTATTGATATTGTCAAGCATGAGTATATGCAGTTCCTTTACATTGTGATTTAAGAACTTTCTACAAGCAGAATGTCAATGCTTTCTTTCTTTGTTTCAGCACTTTCGTATATTTTAGCCGACTTATGAAAGTTATGATGCTTAGATTCTCATATTGTGAGACTAAGCTTTATATGACTGATCTCTTGAGTGCTTTGGGGGTGTTGGCACTTAGGGGGAGATTTATCAATCTGATGGATATTGATTAGTATATTTTGGTTGCATAGTATCAAGCTCAACTTACATAAAGTTATGACCGAGCCTTGGTGTGGTAGACTCCCATTTGAAAGCCATTAGTGTGTCCAGATTTTGGAGAAAAATTCTGTCGAATTGTTTATGTACTGGTTCTCTGTCTCTACCTTCTTAGCTCTCATTTTTTCTTATAGATTTTTGACTCAGGGAAATTAATGGTTGGAGAGCGATTGGGGTTTCACCCTTGGGTGAGAGTGGGGGAAAGGATTTTCTTTGTTGACATTTGTTTATTGTTCTGTCTTGCATTAGTTGACTGGTAGGAACTCCCAATTTGTATGGTATGGATTCTTTTCTTAGTGATAAATTCATTTAAAGACAAAAAATGCAGAAGAAAAGCCAACAGGAGGTATTTAGCTGCCAACATGACCTCTTAGAATGAAAACTGTAATAGCAATTTCAGTGTAGTATCTGATAGAGCTAATAAATTATGCTTCCTTTTATCACATTATCTTTTGGTTTGGGTCGTGCTGACAAATTTTTGTGATGTCTTGTCCAGGTTTCTCTGTCGCAGTAATGATTCTGTCTGGCTTTGAATGCCAAAGACTGGAGAATGTGCCATGGAATGATTTATTCCACAGTGGCTTGAACTATTTCTGCCAATTATTTTCATTTATGTTCCTTTATTTACTTGCTCCTACAATTTGTTTTGTTTGGTGGTTGTCTTTTTATTCTTTCACGTTTCACTGTACGAGTGGGATTTATTAGCATGATACACTATAAGAAATCTTGCCTCTGCTAGAGCCCAATTTTTGGCGCTTAGCCCTAGCACCGCAAAGTAGTACCTGAACAATATGGCGCTTGATTGAAGTTCCGAAGATCTTGTACACATTGTGACGCTGCTTAATGCCAAAAATAACATGCTCTCGCGGTAAGCAAAAGTTTTGCCTCGAAAGTATCAAGTTTTCTCCTGGAGATGTAGTATTCTGGTAATTCCTTTTGGCTCTGATTAGAGAGCTTTTTCTGGTTTGTAAAAAACCACTTTTTACTTTATAACATATGATGTGTTTTGTGCATGTTTTAATCACTATGTTCAGGTCAAGACAGTTCGAAGGGACCTGTTTCAAGCTTAATGTTGGTGACCTGTTGGTTCAGGGAACAACATCACCATCCACCAGCTATCTGGATAGACATGAACTTTGATTAACTTGGTTGTAGATGAATGTGGCTTTATGTCATGGATTGAATTTTTAAGAATTGAGCCTAATTCGATTAATTGAATGTAGCTATGCTTGATTTTATGTGATTGGTTCGTCCAAAGAATTGTTTTGGCATATGGTGCACATGATTTTCGTATATGTTGTAGAAAAATTGCAATTAAATAAACTTGGAAAACGGTTTCTCATTAAAAAAAAGAAGGTAATTAAAAATGCAGTGCTGCTTACGGACGAAGGTCTAAGAGAATATCATGAGAGTAAGTAGAAAAAATTACTTATTTTCATCATTTTTCATTGTTTAGATTTTTTTTTGTTTTTCATAATTTTTTTTAAAAATTCGTTTCTAATTTATTTTTTTCGGGAGTCAATGGACACATGGCTAGATTTTTTTTTTAAAGTTGTATTACATTTTTTATTTTTATTTTTTAGAATTTATTTAACAAAAAATATGACATGATCAGGATAAGAGTGTTGTCATATTTGATCAATGATGTATAAAAAATACTAACATTTTAAAATAAAATAATATTAATTATTTTCATATATTTGGTGTATGTTAAAAAATGTATTTAGTAAATATAAAAAATAAAATTAATTTTAGATATTAAAATTTAGACTGAAGGTGTAATCCAAAAGTTTTTTATTTTCAAAATAGTTTTCAAAATAAGATTATCTAAACAATATTTCACTGTTTTCTGTTTTGGAAACAGTTATATAAAAATGTTTTTTTTCAGAAAACATTAGAAAACTGTTTTCAATTTTTATTTTCGAAAATAATTTTCAAACACTAAAAACTGAAAACTGATACCTAAACATTATATTGTTTTTTCAAAGTTCCAAATTTTCTTCAAGATGTTTTACAGCTTGTTGTAATAGGGCTGCTACTAAAATACAATTTTGTTATCATAAATAAAGAAATACTCATGAGGAGTTAAGTTCTTACAGATTTATGACTAATTTGTTTTCGAATTATATTAATATCTTTAGTTTCAGTAGCTCTTATCACTAAATTTCGTAAAATGATATTTTGTCCGATGCAGTTAAAAGCACTTTTAAGACCTGTATTTTTGTCTGATCTTGATAGGCTTTCCATGTGATGGAACTTTGGAAGCGAATATATCTCCCTCTTTATTTTCATAATTAGAGTTGAGATTGAGTTCACATGATTCGTTTAAAAAGTTTAATTTTTTTAAAAGGTTTTGTTTAAAATTTAATTAAATTAAATTTGAGTTTAAATTATGATTTTGATTCGATTAGTTTATTAAATCGATTTCAATTTATTTAACTTGAATTCAATTTAAAAATTGATTCAAATAAATTTTTTTCTTGTGACACTCGAACAGCTTTTAATTTAAATTCAATTCAACTCAATTCATGTGACAAATCAAAAGAAAAAGATAAGAATATTTCTAATGCTACTAACTACTGAGAGCTGAAAAACTGGAATCATCGCATCGAGATTTTTAAATCACACCATATATGTATATATATATATATATATAATTGATTATAAAAATGAATATAGTAAACATACGTTGAGCTGCTCGGATCTGTCCTTTCATATTTACATAAAAAATAATACATTAAATCCATTGCTCACATATGAACCGTAAACTTCAGGGCTAATGAAGGTTTCATTCGGTGTTAAAAAAATCAAAGCTGAGGTTTGGGTTTCAAGATTGATTTTCATTCATATATAAATTGTTTGTTTAATTCATGTATTATTTTTTAAAAGGTAATATACTATTAATATCATTTCAGAAGGCAAACGTAAGATATCCATTGAAAGATTCAAGTTGGGCAAATTGAAAAACCTTCTTAAAATGGCCCCATTTAGGCCATTGCCTTTAAATTCAACAGTCTAAGATATGAGGCAGATATATTGACAACTTTCACTTCTTTCACATAGATTCACGGTCAAAAAGAAGTTTCGATATCAATGAGACTTATAATCATATAAATAATAAAAATAAATAAAATAATAAAAACAATATGTTCAAGTTTATTTTAAAATAATTATTTAAAATAATTACTTTTATAAAAAGTTTCAATATA
The DNA here is from genome assembly GCA_023935145.1 of Bretschneidera sinensis. Classification (NCBI taxonomy): domain Eukaryota; kingdom Viridiplantae; phylum Streptophyta; class Magnoliopsida; order Brassicales; family Akaniaceae; genus Bretschneidera; species Bretschneidera sinensis. The sequence continues at coordinate 111,246,938 of CM043701.1, read as the reverse complement.
ATTAATTTTTTAAATCATTTTAAAATGTGCGTTCATTATATATAAAAATATTTATAAATAATTTAAGATATGTTAATTAAAATTTTATTTTATTATAAAATCACGACTGTTCATAAATTCAAACTCAAACGGTAAAAAAATATCTAAACCTAAAACATGTGGTGTGGGGAAGAGGGTTGTGGGTCGTCCAATGATCTCATGCACGCCTCTATCACAGTAAACAAAGTCGTAGTCTTCCAATTGTATAACTCAAACTCTTCCAATTGAATAACTCCCACTATTATAATTCCCTCCGCATCTCTCTGTCTTACTCATTGTATTATTTATCAACTCATCATCATCTTCAGTACTTATCTCTCTCTCTCCTCCAGAATCTCAAGATCCCCAAATGAACCAAAACATTTTGTTTACCCTCCTCTCATCACTGATAAACCTGTGTATCTTCTTTCTTCTTTTCCTAGCAGGAAAAGCCTTGTGTGTGGACCAATATTTCCAGGCTTGCAGTGAGCCTCCAAACTGTCCTGATGGCCAAAACATAAAGTTCCCATTCTATATAGAACAACAGAAATCCTTCTGTGGCTACCCTGGATTCCAGATCTCTTGCAATAACAGAGGAAACCCACTTCTCAAACTCTCAGATGATGACTATGTCATCCATGAAATCTTCTACAATAACCAATCTCTTCGAGTAACAAACGCCGTTTTTGACACAAATACTACTGCTGCTAATTGTATTAACACTCCAAAATTCCAAAACCTGTCTTTCCCTGAGGTCGGCTTTGAGCTATTGTCTAACAAAACCGAGCTCTTCTTGCTCTACAATTGTAACTTATCACATGCCGAAAATCTTTCACAGTACAAGATTGATGAGTGTGGTAATGAAAGCGAAGAGAATTCAATTTTGGCTCTGTATGCCGAAAATCCTGTTCTGGGTAACGCGTCAGAGAAGTGTAGAAATGTAGTGGTGGCACCTGTGGATTATATAGATAATGGAGGTGGAGATCAGATTATTAATGATGGTGAGTATACTGAGGCTATAAATCAGATGCTGAGTAATGGTTTTTTGTTGAAATGGATAGCGAGTAATTGCAGTGTTTGCGAGGAAAGTGGAGGCAAGTGCGGGTTCAATCATAGTACGCTTCATTTCAAGTGCTTTTGTCCTGACAGGCCTCATTCTGGGAGATGTAAAACTGGTATGTCATTTCTCATTTCTCCCCTTCTATCCTCTTTGCCAAAAAATTTATCCAATATAGAGGAGGGTTAATATTCTTCGAAGGTAAATTAGTTATTTATTAGTTTAGTTTCTTGACCCCGATACAAAATTATTAGTATAAGTCAAACATAAATGTTAATTTCAATAGTTAAAACATATTTTTAAAATTAAAATGAACGTTGTTATATACAATTTTTTTAACGTCAAGATAATTCACTAATAATTGAAAGACACGCTTTAAAAATCATCATAAGGGTGGTCCCATTTGAAATTAAGTGGTGGATAGATAATGTTTAGATATTAGTCAACTGAGACATTGCATTGAGTCCTATATTTCCGTGTCAGCCATCTTGACACCATTTTAATGGTTGGTTTGATTTCATACACACCAATTTTTGCAAATGTTGCTAAGGTCCACACGTTTTTTTACCCCTTAATTGTTGCCTTGCACATAATGCATGGCTGGCGGCTGCTGTTTTATACTTTTATCCATTCTTGTCTGCCATATGATTAGAACACAGCCTTGGATGAGGGGTTTGGCTTCTTCTCTTTCTTACTATTTTGGATAGAGATCAAGTTTGATGGTTTTGTGTATTGTGTACCATAAGAATTAATTATGAGAACGTTTATTGATATCGGAGTTGAGATGAAATAATAGTTTTATTGTTTAAAAATTTACGATAAAATTAATTTCAATTTCATACTACAAAACACTTAAAAACTTTAAAAAACTTAGATTTGCACTATTACTATCTTCATCTCTATAAAGAATTGTATTATGCTAGGCCACCGCACTAATTAATGTAAGGCTTAATAATACATGTGTAACTGACCCGTTGTGGTTTTGTACAGTGGTTTTAAGGGTTGGGCAACTTGGGCATTGATATTAATGTCAAGAACTAACAGCCATATGCTTCTACTTGTCAATTCCTACCACAAAACTGGCTGCTTACTACTAACGTTCTTGACTATTAAGATGCAATATAGGCAGGAACAGGGCTGTATGTAGTATCCATAGCTCAGGCACACAACAACCTGACCCATGTTGATGATTTTTTTTAGTAAATTAAGAAATCAAATTGAAAACGGAACATTACTTTTACTTGGACAAAAATGCAACTGCTGAGCTAAGCTCCTAATAATATGAATTATTTGTTCAGCTTCAGGTTGTTTTATATTCCATTGTGGGTGGAAAAATGGTGTTCAAAGTGTTAAATTCGACGACTACCAGAACCAAACAGAAAAATGTTGCATTTAAAATATCAATTTGTTAGTTTTTAGTTTGGCCCGAGAGAATTTATATGCATTTAGCTCCAGAATTCAACGACCTGTACGTATTAGATTATTACCCCATGTATTAGTAACAAATGAGTTCTTTACAGTAAAAGGGTTATAATACCATGACATCTTGATGTTGACTGCAAACTTAAAAACCCAATTAAAGAGGGTGAGAAATAATTAATTTTGAAAATTCATTAAATTAAATAATTAATAATGCAAACCAAGTCAAATTAAGCATCCTAAGTAGTACCAAAAAACTATACTATATTAACTACATTAAAAATCAAACATTGAACTGTTTAAGGCCATTTCTGATCTCACCTCTAGCTAACTCTAATTCCCTATTGTTTATCATCATCCATATCCTAAACTCAAACCATGTTCAACCAGATGAGCATGCACAGCTTCTTCACTTTCAGATTATTCATCGTTGTTGTGAGCAATTTCTTTCTGGAGTCAGTTAAATCAATAGAATCAGCATATGTAGCTTGCGTGCCTATGAACTGCGGTAGTGGTCCGAACATTAGCTACCCTTTCTATATCCATGATGCTGGAGTCGATCACTGTGGCTACCCGGGTTTTGAAATTCATTGTGAGGAACATAGGCCTGTCTTTAGAACCTCCAGTGGTCACTACATCATTCAAAATATTTCTTACGCAGACCACACATTTCGATTGTTCAATATAGAGCTGATCATGAACACAACTTGCTTTGCTCCTCTTAGTAATTTCTCTTTTGATCGCGCTTCCCTCAATTTTAGTCCTTACCATGCTGATCTCTTCTTCTTTTACAACTGCACTGACTCGTCCCACGTTAATTACACGGATTCTGTGGTTGCTTGCGCTTCCAACGGTACGCTCAACACTTCTGTCGCGTTAGTCCCTAGGGATGAGGACTGGGATTGGAATGTAACTTCCTGTGAATCTTCAGTTGCTGCACCTGTTCAATTAGAGGAATGGGAAGTTAATCAAACAATAAGGAATGTTGACTATGTGAAGTTGCTGAAAGATGGGTTTACACTGAAATGGATTGGCTTGATTGGATATAATTGTGCTGAGTGTAAGAGAAGTGGTGGTCAGTGTGGTTTTGAAAAGGAATCTAGCGTTTGTTTCTGCTCTGATGAATCTCATCCAAGACACTGCAATGACGGTAAGGCTAATTTTGATTTTCTCGTATGCTGCTTTCTCTATCATAATTTTTTTAGATTATGATCTAATCTCAAGGCAAAAGGATATAAGAGTTGGTCTTTCATCTTTCTCTCTCTTAAGTCTTAGCTTTCCCCCTTTCTTTTAACAATCGATCTTCATTCTCTCGAGCATTGATACATTAATCAAAACCATATAGATGGTCACTGCAGACGTGCGTTTCCTGCAAGTGGAACCAAGTACCAACAATAGGCATCGGTAGCCCATCTAATCATTTCCAATTTTTTTGGATACATTGACGAGAAAGGGGAACAAAACCGACCACTAGACCAAAAGGCTTGAATCAATCATTTTCAGTTTCTTAGTAGATATCAAAGTTGTGCCTCTCTTTAGTTGCTGGTTTAGCTTAGGTACTGTGACTATCTGATTGTTGATTAATTTATACCGTGCACTGTGGAAAGGGTATTGTCTAAGATTTAGGCTGTTCTTTCTTCTTTTAGACTTTTGTTTGTAGGATTCTGCAGTTTTGATACCAAGGATACCTCAGTCCTATAAGAGAGAATCCATAAAAGAAACCATGAAACCGTAAAAATAGCAGGATCTTAATTCGCAAGAGTATGCTCATGACACATGAATTTCATAAATTTTATAGAATTTATTTACAATTTTATACATTTTTATGATTTTGAAAATTCAATAAGTTATGTAATCATTTACAAATGAATTCATTATTAATCAAATTAACTTGTTGTAAATTTTATTTAAAAATGAATTCCATAAAATAGAGATAAAAAAATTATGTTGATCAAAATACTCTCTTTCTCCCTTCCACCTTATGCATTTTTTTTTGTTTTGAATTTTTTATTTATTTTAAATATTTTAAACATAAGAATTCAATTGAATTCTACAATTTAATATAAGAAGAGCAAACATAAAATTCATTTCAATTTATCTCTATTTTTTAATTAATTCGAGAAGAAATGAATTTCATTTTCATTTTATTTCAAACGAAGTTTATGTGCTTATTTACTTATCTATCAACTAAGCCATTATTTCCCCTCCTAAGTTCGTTTTCCTTTTGCTCCGTCTCTGAATCTCATACCACCATTATAAGTGTGTTTAAAGTAAGAGGAAAGAAATGTGAGATGATAAACAATTAGAATGGCTAGAAAATTAAGAAAAATGACTTTTTCTATTATATGTTTAGTAGATATAATGAAAAACTAAGACGAAAGAAAATATTTTTCTCTTATCCTTGATTAGTAGAGTGCAAAAGTGAGAAAAGAAAATATAAATAGTATTATTTTTTATAGGAAATTACACTACACTACCTTCAAGTTTGCTGAAATAACATTAACATACCAAATAATTTTAAAACTCATGACTCACCCCAAAAAATCAATTTCCAATATCAAGCAGTCCTGAAATGACAAAAGTACTCTTAGTGTTAAAATTTTTCCAAGTGAATATGATAAGTTTAATAATTATATTTATCAATTATTTACCTCAAAATTGTTTATATCATAAATTTTTGGGTTATTTGAATCCATATTTTTCTTAAAAAAATAAAAATATGCAGTATCATTTTAATTTTTAAAATAGAAAAGTTTATTTTATACCATATAATAAAATATAGATCTATTTAATATTTTTATCAACAATTTAGACATTCTTTTGGAAAATACCATTTCTCTTTCCAACATAATATTGAAAAAAAATTAAAAAACAATTTATTTTTTCTCAAATTTTCAAATTTTATGTTAAAAATAATAGTATTATTTATCAAATTATGTTAATAATATTCAAATGGATAAAAAATTGTTTAAAAAATAAAAAACATATTTTTCAAACTGCACCATATTACTCTAAACTTTTTTCTTACTTTTCTTTCCAACTTAAAAAAAAAAAAAAAAACAAGTTCACACGTTTTCCCCTTTTCTTATCTTTTCTTTCCTCGGCATTTTTCCACTTACTACACACCAAAACTCTGGAGAATTTATGACCACTAATTCACGTAATACATCCTGTCCCTGTGGCCGCTCTTAGATATTTTTTTCCCTGACAAGGATGTTTAATGTCATTTTTCTCTTTCCAACGTTTGGCAGCCCCTACAGAACCACCAAAACCTTCCCCTTTTTCCGCCGAAGTTTGTAGACCATATAAAAAATTACTATTTTGTTATAAACAAGACTTCTAAATATCTAATCGAACAATCTTTTCACTCGTTTTTTCTAGCTTTTACAATGTTTATGGACCATATGGAAGACACTGTCTTCTGATATTCTATGCCCTTAATCAGGATTCAGGACAACCTGACTTTCAAATCTTTCTTACATTCCTAAGAATATAACCATTTAAAATCTTGTATATATATGATTCTGAAGGGCCATGGAGTCAAGTCTTTCTGGTTCCGATCTACACGGAAAAGTTTGAAATTTTTCATTGGAGTCTTTGACCAACCAATCAAAAGATTTCCCAATGAAATTTACGCGGCTACCCCCACCTTGCTTTGCTTTCAGTCTACACCCCAAAGTCTTCTACTATGCATTTTCCAAGTAAAGTGGCAGACATACAAAAATGAATATGCATTAATACCCCACCTTGCTTTGCTTTCAGTCTGTACCCAAAAGCCTTATACTATCCTTGTTTACGTAGCTGCTTTTTATTTGAATTGGGAATTTCGGGATGTCTACTACTGTCTCTTTGTTTGTTTTCTTTGTTCTCTCTCACCTTGTACTTCTTCACTCGGCTGAAGGCCATAATTTTCATCCCCCTTCTTCTGTGGAAAGCTTGGTACTATCACGTTTCCCTTTCACATGGAGAAGATGGACTCCACCTGCGGGTTCTTCAAAGTAAATTGTAGTGAGCCAGTTCAGTCGATCCAACTGGAGAAGGGAGGAAGATGGTATATATTTGAAGACATCTCTGAGGCTAACACCATCACTATCACTGACCCTGTACTTCGGGAATACATAAATTCCAGAAACTGCAACGTTTTCAACAACTTGACTCTTCCTAACATTCCTTCGACCTCTCCTTCAAAAAAATACTCTCCTTGGATCTCTCTAGTAACCAAAGACTTCCAAACTCTGTTCAAATGCAACCGCACTCTTACTATCACTTCCCCAAAAAATTTCATTTATGAACGCTGCAAGGACTACAAAATATACTAGAGTCTATTGAATGATAATTCACAAGGTTTTCCATCTCAGTGTTCAGTTGTTCAGCTCCCGTCAAACAGGACACGGGCACCAAGTAAAAGTGGCTTGTTTACATCTTTAAGTGCTACTCTCTTTGTTGATGTTCACATACCTAGAGATTTTTATACGTGTCTTCACAGAGGAGGCCTCCAAACTAACAGTGCGGGAAAATATGAATGTGTCAATGAAATGAAAGGTAAAGGAAGGAATAGATAGACATGTATGGTGAAAGACTAACATGTAGACATGCATATACTCATGATTGTATGCATAAACATTTACTTATAAAATCTGTTGTAATAATCCCTCGTGTTTGCAAAACCTGTTGCGCTTTTTCTGCAAGCTCTTTCTGTAGCACACCCCGACCCCTTTACTGAGTTAGTGTTAGCTAATTTGCATAAGATCCTTACAATCGTCATGAATTTAGTTTGCTGCAATAAATCCGTATTAGATATTGACTAGACAGGTTTGGATTGTTCTTTACATATTACTGTATTGATTATTAATATTTCAGAGAACGCCAGTTTTTCCGTTTCAATTCCATTTGCTCTATTTGAGCTGAACATAGTTTATTGTGATTTCTGTTGCAGGGAATAAAAGTTTGCCATTGAAACTAGGACTAGGTAATTCTATATCTCAAATTTCCATGTTTTGTAGTATATGTTTCTTCGTAACCTTTGACAGAAAATTTTCAACCATTATACCATTTCCTCTATGGCTGTCAGCTGGTCAAAAGTTAACCACTCTCCTTTTCATATATGCTGCAGGTATTGGAGGCCCAGTCATCCTGATAATAATCATCTCCTCCCTCTTTATCATATGGTGTCGCTACAGAAAAAAATATGCCTCTTCAGACTTCCTCCCAAGGAACATTTCTTCTGATCCCTCAAAATCAGATCTGGAAGGGGGCAGTGTCTATTATGGGGTCCCCATCTTCTCGTACAGCGAACTTGAAGAAGTCACTAGCAATTTTGATAGTGATAAATTACTTGGGGATGGAGGTTTTGGAACTGTATACTATGGTAAGAAAATAAATATTCTACGTTTCCTTTGAAAGAGAACCCATATGCATTATAAAGTTGCAAAGAACCTAAAAGAAAAAAGAGAAAAAGACACCTATTCAGAGAGCTTGAGCACATGAGCTTCTCACCGTTGGATCTGCAGATCCAACCATACGGATTGCAGATTGAACGGTTAATTTTCTAAGAAAAATAGAAAACCAAATGGAAAAGTTATTATGAATGACCTTATAGGTTGTTGACTGATCTTTTTGAACCAGGCAAACTTCCAGACGGCCGGGAAGTTGCGGTTAAGCGTCTATATGAGCACAACTATAGAAGGGTTGAGCAGTTTATGAACGAAATAGAAATCCTCACTCGTCTGCATCACAAAAATCTTGTGACCCTTTATGGTTGCACTTCACGCCGCAGCCGCGAACTCCTCCTTGTGTACGAATTCATTCCCAATGGCACTGTTGCTGATCATCTACATGGTGATCTAGCGAAGCCTGGTTCACTGCCATGGCCAGTTCGTTTGAGCATTGCCACAGAAACTGCTAGCGCATTGGTTTACCTCCATGCTTCTGATATCATACACCGCGATGTGAAAACTAACAACATTCTCCTTGATAACAATTTTTGTGTCAAAGTTGCAGATTTTGGACTTTCCCGGCTGTTCCCCAATGATGTAACTCATGTCTCAACTGCTCCACAAGGAACTCCTGGCTACGTTGACCCGGAATATCACCAATGTTATCAGCTCACTGATAAGAGTGATGTCTATAGCTTTGGAGTTGTCCTCATTGAGCTAATTACATCAATGCCAGCGGTTGATACAAGTAGACACAGGCATGAGATTAACTTGGCTAACTTAGCCATAAACAGAATACAGAAATGTGAATTTAATGAGTTGATTGACCCAAATCTTGGGTACGAATCAGATGAAGAAGTTAGAAGGATGACAACTTCTGTTGCAGAATTGGCTTTTCGCTGTTTGCAGCAGGATAAGGAGATGAGGCCTACCATGGATGAGGTTCTGGAGGAATTAAAAAGAATTCAAACTGGGGAGTACAAGTTGGACAACCCAGAGGAAACACATGACGATAATGAGGTGATGAAGTTTGTACAGCCCTCACCTTCACCACCGGATTACGATGAGCTTGCGTTGCTGAAGAATATCCGGCTGCCACCTTCACCAGACTCTGTGACTCAGAAGTGGGTTAGTAGTAATACTACACCTAATTCCAGTGGATAAAAATTTCACCAGTGCTGCTTAATTTTCAAGATAGATGATGAAAATATGTTTTAATACCCATCATTAGGTGCAAATGCGTGGGTTAAAGTTTCATTTTCTTCTCATCTACTTTTCTTTGTTGTTTTGTCCATAGAAATATATATTAAAGGTAAATTACTCGCAGGTTAAAGGTTCGAGAGAATGTAAATAGTTTTTCTTTTTTGATAAGTGAAATGTATTAAAGAAAAAAGCATCAAGGGGGTGTAACTCATGTACAAGACTATCTATAAGAGAGACTTCACAAAATCTATAAAGTCAAAATCATTTACAAAAGAATTTCTTTTGACTCAAAAAAATAGGCCATTAAACCATCTTTTCCTAATTACAACAAAAGGTCTTTCGAAACCTTCAAACGTTCCACGGTTTCTCTCGAGGCAAATAATCCAAAAGATAGAAAGTGGGATCAAGGAGTAAACTTTCTTGAGATTTTTACTCCAAGCCAACACTTCGTCTAAAACCGATCTGGCGCACACCTAAGAGATCCCCAAAACTTTATAAGCCATTTCCCTCAACGGTTCACCAACATCCTTCAGCTTCTTTGCAAATTAATAAGCATTAGGATCTTTTCCAAAGAGGCCCCACAACAAAAAAAACTCACTTTCTTTGGGGCTCCGGAGCACCAAATTACTTTCCACGGGAAGTTGATGGATCCATCCACGGTAGACCCAGCTAGAAGTATCTTATAAAAAGACTTCACCTCAAAACCTTTGCTCGGTTGTCCCTCCATCTCATCGCATATTCTTTAGAAAAGTCAAAGTTAAAACTATATAAAGTTTTCAAGAAGCTTTGCACCCTCTCAATCTCCCCATCATTAACATTGCGTATGAAAGGCACATCCCAGGAGATAACACCGTTGACCATCGAGAAGCAAAATGACATAAAAGCTTCTTTATCCCACGCAATTTCAAAGATTTTCGGAAATTAATCTTTAAAAGGGGTGTTCCCGAACCATGTATAATGCCAAAGCCGCGTTCTACTTCCATCACCAACGAACACCGAAAGGTAAGTACTCAAGGCTTCTCAACCATTCCGTATCTACTTTCACACTCCAACACCATAGGCCCCCCTTCTTTTCTTAGACATCTACCTGCAAGCATCCAATCCAAACTCAGTGTCCACTACTTTTCTCCAAAAATGATCCCTTTCCACAAGGAATGTAAATAGTAAACATAACTTCTATTGTTAAACCAACGTTCATATATTGGAGATGTTCTTATCATGGGCCAGTTTTGATTTCCTTCACTTTTTGGTTTATACAAGATAAATTTTTCGTTTTCAGCATTAAAAATTACACCTGTTATAGGACTGTAGCATTAATACAATTTCAAAACCTATTGAATGTGATGATGAAGATCAAACTTAGTTTGCACCTAAATGATGGTCCCAAGGACATGCTGAAATTGGCAAAGGAGGGTGCGCACTTAGTCTGGGTGAACATTCTATTCATAAATAGTTTAATCACTTTTTTCCTCATTTAGACAAAACTGAAAATTCTAAAATCAGCCTTCGGTACTTGAGTTCCTTTTAATTCCTTGAGAGTGATCACATAGAGGTACCCTAGCATTTGTTTTGTTGAATGAAAGAAACATAACATAGGTCTCTACATTCACATGCTTGGTGGGGAACAAAACCAACAATTAACAATTCCTAAATTTCATGGTCGAGCATATAGACCCTTGATGCCTAGATTTTCTTTCTAAAAACAAGGGGGTTTAATGTTCGAATCACCCTCTCCAATTACATCGAAATGATAATAGAGAACAATTCTTAAATATCTTTTCTTTTTTCCTTATGGTATCAAATTTATTTCCAATTCCATCAGGGCGCCTCACTGATTTCAGGTGATCAACAGCAATCCATGTGCCTACATATTCCTTCACTAAATTACACCAAGTAGATATCCTTTGCGTAATCTGCAAATTCATAACTCTCCAACATGGACAATCAATGCACATGGACTAGAACCATAAAACATCTTTTTTTCTATTCCTTGCTTCCACCACCAGTTACACCCCAAAACTTTTCTATAGCAAGGGTGAGTGCTTTTATGGTCTAAAGTACCAATGTCACATCTCACATGGGTTGAATCATTTTGCACCTAATGAACAAAAACTATGACCAAGTTTCCTATGAATTGAAAGATGAAATCCACAGAGAATCTCCTCCATCAATTTAAGCAATTAGCATTATTACTCTTCCTTCCATCCATAAGAGTTTATGTCATCAGTGCAACATTATTCTTCCGAACAGACCGAAAATTCTTTTCCTTCTGGAAAGTAAGGGTTAATGTAGACTTACAAAGACAAGAATGAGGACTGCCTTTCTTTTTCGTTTTCACCGGTCCATGAATTTAGAATTCTCTTGGAAAATGTACCACCCCCCTCTCTCACTTTTAAGTCATTCCATTCAAAGCACGCACTTTTGAAACTGTAAAAAAGAAGAGACTTCCAATATAGATCCTTTTCTCTCTCTAAGAAGCCACCCCCCAAAACACGCACAATCATTACAAATATTCAAATTCCATTTCACTAAAATCTCAAACTTAAAACAGACAATTCTTTGAACCAAAAAAGAGACAATTCTCGAGAGGGAGAGAGAGAGAAAAACTGAAAATGGCAACGTTGCAGAAAATCAAGCTGCTGGCGACGCAATGCGGAGTGGCGCAGAGCCCGATACGGAGCCCGAGGACGAGCCTGTAGTCCACTTCCGATCTTTAATTTTATGTTTCCAAAAAATTACCACTTTTTACTCTGTTTTTCTGGCCTTCTATTTTTCTTTTTTCTTAACCGTCCTATTCTTCTTCTTTTTCCAATTTTCAGTGGTGCACATTCTGAATTGTAAGGTAAAGAAAAATTTACCCAGAAGGAGTAGGATTATCTCGAACCATGTACTAACCTTTTCCATTGGAATTCAATGCAAACATTTTGTGGCTATTGTAGTTTCTACATCTTTTGGGGATGCATTTGCTATATTTTGTTGCTTGTTTTCTAAATCTCCTTTAAAACAAATTAATTCTATAAATTTTATTAAATTTATTTGTAATTTCATATTGTTATATTTGGAAAGACAATAGTTATTAGAAACTCGATACTCTTTGATTCTCGGAATGGATACGAGTATGTGGTATATTACCCATCATGTACACCATATGTTGGGGTAAACCTTAATGTTTTATATTATGTACAAATACATATACCAAACTAAGATGTTAAATATATTTATAAATACAATTTAAATATAAATGTGTTGTAATAATATTTTAGAAGATATTATTTTTTCAAAGGTTTTAGAATATATTGGAGATTTGATAAAAAAATAAAGTAAAAAAAACATAAATTTAAAACTAAAGTATTAGCATTTTCTTATTTCCTTTCTTGCTTTTAGAAATCTTTATTTCTTCAATTTTTAAGTTAAAAGTCTTAAGAAAATTTTGATCGCCAATTTTATAGATTTGGTAAGCGAATGCACCACGAATCGAAACGTAGAATTTGGGTCGCGGTTTCAAGGAGGTTATAGGAATTCTGATAACTATGAGGAAGACAAAAATTTATAGAATTCATTTTGAAATGAATTCATTATGGAATTTAGTTAACTTGTTGCAAATTATGTGAAAATTGAAAAAATTTACAAACGAATTTTATAAAATAAAGAATAAAGTAATGTTGACCAAAAGACTCTCTTTTCTTCTCTCTTCTCTCTTCCCTCTCCCCTTCTTTTCTTTCTTAAATTCTGCATCTATTCAAAACATTTTAAACATAAAAATTTAAATCAATTATGCAATTTAACGTAAGAAAATTGAACACAAAAATTCATTTGAAAACGAAATGAATTTCATTTTCCCTTTTACAATTGAAAAGTGTTTTTTTGGGAAATAAGATTGTGAATTTGCCACCTGATTTTGGCATGGAAACTAGAAACTATTAGGGGAGTGCCATTGAGGGTTCAATTTTATGAAGAAGCATTCAAATGTCAATTTTGGAATGTTTGAACACTTTATGGGATGAGAGAGGAAGAAGCCATATCAACAATGGAGGGGCTTCGGTTGCCAAAGGAGAACAGCAAGATGATGTTCTTGTTGTGTGCTCAAATGTGAGCAGGAGGCAAGGCGGCAAGAAATTGATTCTGGATTCCGGGTGCACTTATCACACATGCCTTCACAAGGATTGGTTCAAGAATTTCCAAGAAATCAATGATGGAAAGGTTTTCTTGGGGAATGACAGTTCTTGCCAAGTGATGGGGATATGAGACATCCAGTTGAGGATGTTTGATGGAATGGGCTGAATCAAGACTGGCTCTCATGTGAGTGCCCGTTAACATTTGATAAAAGCATTAACAGTACAACATACTACTTTTATTGCCTTCCACAACCTGCTGGTTAAGGATCAGAATAGAATAAAGCAACTTCAAATTTTTGGATCATTAAAGCAACCAATAAAATGGTTTCGATTTTATTCATCAACACCCAAGGAGAGGAGACAAAACGAGCCACCGGAAAAAATACGATAATCAACGGGGGGAAATGAACTTACTTTTATTCATCTTCTTACTTGAGTAACACATTCTTATTTAATGAAAAATTCTAGGGAACCAAGTTCATGTAAAACAATGAAAAAGAAAAAAAAAGAAGAAAAAGCAATCAATTAATGCCTTGCTGGTAGTTGCTCTTTGTTTCCCAGAGGAATCGAGGGAGATATCTTATTTGACTGTGTTTGTGACTGTTGCAAATCCGTGTCTTCTTCCCCAGTTCCTCTATTTCCCGGTTGAGGTTTGACATGGTCATCAGATTTAGGGTGGGCCTGTGAATACTTCTTGTCTGGAGGTAGAACCTGCAGCAGAAATCTATGTATCATCTCGTAACTAGTAAATGTGATTACAGCTGATGGAGTTGTTCGCAATAGATTAGTCACATATCCACTGTATAAGCCAGGAATACCTTCCTTTCGGATCACCTTCTTAACGCAATCAACGACTCCTGAATATTGGACCTCAGCATTCCTTACATGCCCTTGCTATTGAAACTTTGATCGCACAACCTGGTGATATACAACTTAAACATTACAACAAAATCAATGAGCAATAGAGAGGCAATATGACCTTCATTGCAGGTGAGTAAACAGACAGACTCCAGGCAAACAAACCTCATGTGGGTAAGTCAATGTGGAGGAGATTACTTTCGATATTGAAGAGGCAACAACCACATTCCCATAATTCAGCTTATCAACAGTAGTATTATCTGAGAACTTCAACTAAATATGATCAGGAACTTATTGCTTGAACAAGACACAAGAATTCTCATAATCCATAACTGGAGTATGAAACAAATAGATAATAGCAATCACAACACCCCTTTGCGCCATATACAACTTCATCTTTTCATATACTGGAAATTGAATTGCTAAATGACTTATCCTAGCCAAATAAGGCAAAATGCCACTGAGACAAACCAAGAAAAAGCATTGAGACAACAAATGTTCAGAAAGTGAAAGTTTATGCAAAATTAAAGATCAAAGCAACTAACTAGCAAATGCTCCAAGCAGAGTGGACCTCAATTATTATATTATGTGGTCATATATACAGTTCAGTTAAAGATAGACTAATTTACTTCATCCATTAGACTAGTCAATTCTTTGGTGCTTTAAAGGTCGGATCCTAAAAGCTGATGATATATTAACAAAGTTGCATTTTAAGAAACAGAAAATCACTGACCTATATTGTTAGAATGGATCGTGACATGACCGTACTTTGATCGAGTAATAACCACAAAACAATAAAGTAAGATAAAAAGGGAGACAACAAATTTACATGGTACGGCTTAAAGCCTACGTCCACGGGCAGAGGCCAGCAGCAAAATTTCACTATAGTGAGAGAATATACAAAGAGTATTTACAAAATTGGCTTTAGCCAATACACACAATCTCACAATTTCTCTCTTAACATCTCTATTTCTTCATGTCAATACTTCACGTAGGAATGCTTTTTATAGGCTCACAAAAAGTTCAAAGGACAAAGGCAAGTGGATGCTAATTATTTTGTTACCCAATTGCAAGAAGAATGATGACAAGGCTTTGTCATCCACCATGGCTGAAAGTAGAAGATGTTTTTGACCCAAAAATTGAGCCACAAATAATGCAACAAAGTGGACTCAACTTTTGGCTTAACTTTTGGTCCACCACATATTCAAGGCAATAATTATCCAACAAATCTCTACCTTGACTTGAATTTGACAATAGTGAAAATAAAAGCTTCAACCTCTGCCAAGCGACCCCAAAGAGTCTAATGTAAATGCTGTGTAACACCAACCAAGTCCATGCAGTGAGTGAACTTGGCAATGGGAAGAGATTTTGTCAACATATCAACATGATTATTCAGAGTGCCAATCTTTCTTATAATAACATCACCTTGAGCCACAATATCCTGAATAAAGTGATACTTCACATCAATGTGTTTAGTTCTCTCATAATGCATCTGATCCTTCGTCAAATGTATAGCACTCTGACTGTCACAATAAACTACAGTTTTATTTGTTTCCAAACTGAGTTCATTAAGTATACCTCTTAACCAAATAACTTCTTTGGCAGCTTCTGTAACAGCCATAAATTCTGCTTCTGTAGTAGACAATGCAACTGTTGGCTGTAAGGTAGCTTTCTAACTGACTGCACAAGTCCCAATAGTAAATATATAACCTGTAATTGATCTTCTCCTGTCTAAATCACCTGCAAAATCTGAATCAACATACCTAGCTAGATTGTCAGAAGTTCTACTAAATTCCAAACAAGCAGTAGAAGTACCCTTCAAATATCTCAAAATCCACTTGACAGCTTGCCAATGAGTTTTTCCTGGACAGGACAAATATCTGCTAACTACACTGACAACATGTGAGATATCTAGTCGAGTGCAAATCATTGCATACATAATACTTCTCACTGCACTAGAATAAGGAACTCTAGACATATACATTATCTCATCTTCTGACTGTGGTGACATGGATGCTGATAATCTAAAGTGAGAAGCTAAAGGAGTACTAACAGGTTTAGCATCATGCATACCAAAACATTTCAGGACTTTCTCAATATATTTCTGTTGTGACAGAAATAATCTACCAACATATCATCACCATATAGCAACAAATATATGAAAGTACCATCATCAAGTCTTTGATAGTAGACACAACTATCATACTTGCATATAGAAAATCCAATACTCAGCATAAAAGAGTCAAATCTCTGATACCACAGGCATGGAGACTGCTTGAGTCCATACAAGGATTTCTTTAGAAGACAAACATGATCTTCCTTGCCTTCAACTTCAAAACCTTCTGGTTGCTGTATATAGATTTGTTCATCAAGATCACCATGAAGAAAGGTTGTTTTCACATCAAGTTGCTCCAACTCCAAATTATGCATCTCTATTCCCAAAATTTTCTTTGCTGCACCTAGGTCTTTCATCTCAAATTCATCACTTAGCTGAGATTTCAATCTATTAATTTCATATATGTTCTTTGCTGCAATCAACATATCATCACCATATAGCAACAAATATATGAAAGTACCATCATCAAGTCTTTGATAGTAGACACAACTATCATACTTGCATATAGAAAATCCAATACTCAGCATAAAAGAGTCAAATCTCTGATACCACAGGCATGGAGACTGCTTGAGTCCATACAAGGATTTCTTTAGAAGATAAACATGATCTTCCTTGCCTTCAACTTCAAAACCTTCTGGTTGCTGTATATAGATTTGTTCATCAAGATCACCATGAAGAAAGGTTGTTTTCACATCAAGTTGCTCCAACTCCAAATTATGCATTGCAACTAAAGCAAGTAAGACACGAATAGAAGTATGTCTAACAACTAGAGAGAAAACATCATTAAAATCAACTCCCTCCACCTGATTGTAGCCTTTCGCTACTAATCGTGCCTTATACTTGGTGTCTTCAACACCTGTGACTTATTTCTTCTTCTTAAATATCCATTTACACCTGATAATTTTCTTACTATTAGGTGGTTCGACCAATTTTCAGGTGTCATTTTTATTTAGAGATTCTATCTCTTCATGCATCGCAATGAGCCATTTGTCTGAATCAGATGAACTGATGGCCTCAGAGTATGAGGTTGGATCGGCGACATCAATGGTTTATGCAATATTTAATGCATAAGCTAATATATCTTCAAAACCATACCGCTGAGGTGGTTTTATCTGTCTCCTTTGTGTACCACCAGCTATAGTGTGATGCTCAGCTTCATGGTGTGTCTCTCCACCTACAGATGAACTTTCTGACTAAATAGGATTAGGATTTGCAGAAGATGAGGTATCAACCTCAAGCTCCACCTTCTCTTGTGCATTCTCCTTTCCTGTATCACACTGAACAAGCAATTCTTTTCTAGGGTGAAGCATAGCAGATTCATCAAAAGTAACATCTCTGCTAATCATAAACTTATAAATATCAGGACACCATAAGTGAAAACCCTTAACACCAGAAGCATAACCAAGAAAAATAAATTTCTTCACCCTAGGTTCCAATTTTCCTTCATTCACATGAGCATATGCAGGGCAACCAAATATTCTTAAGTTAGAGTAATCAGGAGGGCTACCTAACCATACCTCTTCAGGTGTCTTAAGTTCAAGTGATCTATGAGGAGAGCGGTTCACCAAATGACATGCCAAATTGACTGCTTCTGCCCAAAATTCCTTGCCAAGACCTGCGTTAGAAATCATACATCGAGCTCTTTCTAACAGTGTTCGATTCACCCTCTCTGCGAGACCATTCTGCTGTGGTGTCTTTTTTATCGTCCGATGTCTGACGATGCTTTCATCTTTGTAGAATTGATTAAACTCCGAATCACAAAACTCAAGGCCATTATCTATTCTGAGTCTCTTGACTTGCTTCCCGGTCTGCTTCTCCAATAAGGTCTTTCATTGCTTGAAAATGCCACATACCTCATTCTTGTGCCTGAGAAAATAGACCCAAGTCTTTCTAGAAAAATCATCAATAATTGTTAGCAAATATCTGGCTCCTCATTTGGAAATTTCACGAGAATGCCCCCATAGATTAGAATGAATGTAATCAAGAGTACCTTTGGTTATGTGAATTGCAGTGTTGAAGCTGACTCTTTTCTGCTTTCCAAAGACACAATGCTCACAAAAATCTAGCTTCCCATTCTTTCTTTCAGGCAGAATACCTTTTTTACTGAGTACAGCTAATCCTTGCTCACTCATATGCCCTAGACGCATATGCCACAACTTGGTAGAGTCTGAATCTGACATGGATGATGAAATTGCTGCAGAGCCTGTAACTGTTGAACCCAATAAGGTGTATAGACTGCCAGACTTCTTTCCTTTCATGAGAACAAGAGCACCATAAGAAATCTTTATGTTCCCAGACTCAATCACAGATTTACAGCAATTGGCATCCAGAATGCCCAAAGAAATAAGATTTTTCTTCAAGTCTGGTACATGTCTGACATCAGTTACTGTCCTAAAAATTCCATCATGCATCTTGATTTTTACTGTGCCTGCACCAACAGTTTTGCAAGTGGCATTATTGCCCATTAGAACAACTCCACCTTCAACAGAATCATATGTGGGGAACCAATCTCTGTTAGGGCACATATGATAAGAACATCCAGAATTAAGAATCCACTAGTCGTTGGATCTGGACTTGTCAGTTGCAAATAGAACATCATCACCTTTTTCTTCTGCTATATCAGCATCAACTGTTTCTTCCTTCTGCTTGCCCTTGTCATTTTGCCATTCATTCTTCTTTTTGTTATGCAGCTTGTAGCATTCCGCTACGATGTGTCCCTTCTTCTTGCAATAATTGCAAGTCAAATTTTTGTGTTTTCCTCTTGACTTTGATCTTCTTCTATTCTTGCCACCATCAAAGCCTCTGTCATTGGATCTGCCTCTTGCAACAAGACTGGAGCCCTGATCATCAGACTTACTAGACAAAAGTTCGTTATCCAATTTCTCCTTACTCATAAGGGAAGATATCACATCATCAAAATTTAATTCTTCCCTACCATAAATTATGGTGTCTCTAAAATTTTTGAATGAGAGTGGTAATGAACATAATAACAAGAGAGCTTGATCTTCAGACCCAATACCAACTTCAAGATTTTTCAAATCATTAATAATTGAGATAAACTCATTGATATGGGACTTGAGAGAGGAACCTTCTGTCATGCGGAGACCATAAAGGCGTTGCTTCATAACCAACCTGTTGGCCAAGGATTTAATTAAGTACAACTCCTCTAGCTTGGCCTATAAGGCTGCAGAAGTCTTCTCTGACAGAACTTGCTGTAAGACATCAATTGAAAGACTCAGTTGGATTGTAGATAGAGCCTTGTCGTCCAGGTCATCCCAATCTTCATCACTCATGCCGATAGGCTTCTTGGCTTTCCCCAGTAATGCTTTCTTCAAGCCATTCTGGGTTAAAATGATAAACATACGAACTTGCCATAGACTAAAACTGCTGTTTCCATTAAACTTCTCAATATAAAACTTCATTATTGACATCTCGATCGCACAAAATGATCTTGAACAAAATTTTACTATTCACAAAATTCACTATTCGTGTAAACAGTAACCTCGCAGAAAAACAGACAGAAATTTATCACCAAACGCTCTGATACCAGTTTGTTAGAATGGATCGTGACATTATCGTACTTTGATCGAGTAATAACCACAAAACAATAAAGTAAGATAAAAAGGGAGACAACAAATTTACATGGTTCGGCTTAAAGCCTACATCCAGGGGCAGAGGCCTGCAACAAAATTTCACTATAGTGAGAGAATATACAAAGAGTGTTTACAAAATTGGCTTTAGCCAATACACACAATCTCACAATTTCTCTCTTAACATCTCTATTTCTTCATGTCAATACTTCACATAGGAATGTCTTTTATAGGCTCACAAAAAGTCCAAAGGACAAAGGTAAGTGGATGGTAATTATTTTGTTACCCAATTGCAAGAAGAATGATGACAAGGCTTTGTCATCCACCATGGTCGAAAGCAGAAGATGCTTTTGACCCAAAAATTGAGCCATAAATAATGCAACAAAGTGGACTCAACTTTTGGCTCAACTTTTGGTCCACCGCATATTCAAGGCAATAATTATCCAACATATATAACCCTCGGATGCCTTCCTAGTGTATAATCCTTCTCAAGGCCGAAAGTATGCTTTTGTAGGGAACCACACCCGGCCTTATTCCCGGTGTCTGAACAAAAATGAAAAACAAATGAATGTCCAAAATGATTTTTTTTTTCCTTCTGATAAGTGAATGCCCAAAATGATTTTTTTTTCTTATAAGTGAATGTCCCAAATGATATAGAATAAAAGTTTGGTAGGAATAATTGATACTAGAAGCTCTGACAAAGTATCACATTAAGGAATATATCTATTTGGTAATCAACAAGTATCATGGATAAATCAACATATATACTCGGTATCCCACCCTTTTTTCCCCCTGATAAACTGTCTTCCATCCTCTTATCCTTTTTATGCAAACCTAGATATCATACCTCAGGCTGTAAATTTAAAGATTAAATGTATTAATTTTATCAGCAAATGGAAGGGGACCAGAGCTTAAAATTCTCTTGGGAGTCACAAGGCATGAAAAAAAATAATCAATAAAAGATTGAAAAGGAATTAATATTTGGACAGGACATCTTAGAGGAAGTAAGCAAAGACGATATCGAAAAGATAGCGTAATGACGGAACCATAAAATTGATCACGTATGAAGACATCTACATAATGCAATCATTTGATTCTCACTCCACAAGTTCTTTTTTAATGTATTCTCACTCCACCAGTTAAACTGTATAATCTTTTTTGGGTCAATACTTGAATAAATTCAGTTTTATTTTCCATAAAAAAGCCAACACTAGTAATCTAGCCAAGTGAAATTTCAAGGCACTTCTATGAGGTTCTAAACAAGCACTTTGGAGATCTCTATTGTTCTTATTAAATTCTGCCCAGTATTCATTGCCTAAAAGTCAACGTCTCAAGCTGTAGATGCCCGAACCTCTAACTGGAGGGTAATTGATGCTCTACAAGAACATTTGCTGCAGCTCTCACCGAATATCCACTTAACCATTTCTAGAGAAGAAATTCCTGCTAGAAGCGAGACTACAGACAAGTGCAGCTTGCATGCTTTTCAGCCAGTTAATATTTACGTCCCCTGCTCAGTCATATTTTTCTTAAACTTAACACATTAAAATTAAGGGCATGCTTTCACAATCTCTAAGAATTTTTCACAATTTCACATGCTTTTAAAAAAAAAAATTCTCCATGGGTCAGATCCACTTGCCAGGAGGCTTACTTTTATGGTTCAAAATTTATGCTTGTTTGGCCATTTGGAATTTGATTTTCTGAATTTGACCCCATTTTCCAATTATAAATCCTGGTTTGGGTACTTCTGCATCACTGCAACATAGAGTAGCATATTCTATTGCAACAAGAGAATGTACTCCAATAACTAAAACTAAGTACTTGGAACACAACTTATTTCTGCAAGTGTGTGCTGAGTAACGAACTGATATTGCAAGAAACAGTACAATATGAGAAACAATCACCATGTTAAGCATGTCGTAAAGCTACCCGGGTTTTGAAATTCATTGTGAAGAACATAGGCCTGTCTTTAGAACCTCAAGTGGTCACTACATCATTCAAAATATTTCTTACAAAGACCACACATTTCGATTGTTCAATATAGAGTTGATCATGAACACAACTTGCTTTGCTTCTCTTAGTAATTTCTCTTTTGATCGCTCTTCCCTCGATTTTAGTCCTTATCATGCTGATCTCTTCTTCATTTACAACTGCACTGACTCGTTCCACGTTAATTACACGGATTCTGTGGTTGCTTGCGCTTCCAGTGGTACGCGCAACATGTTGGATCATAAACTTGATCCATTATGGGAGCCCAAATTCAAACCCAATCAAATTGGAGTCCAAGTTCATAATCAAAGATCCAAAACTACAAGTCTTTTACCTATAATTTTATAGGTGTGATAGTTGTGCATGTGAATCATTTGGTAACCTAAAATATTGTTAGAACCACCAAGAAAAATGAGGTGTATGGTTATTGTAATTTTGGATTAGTTTATTTGTGTGGTGTAGGATTGTTCTTAAGTAGTATAAATACCCCTCCCCATTTTGGTTTAATCATCAAGAAGAAGTAAGAGCTTCTAAGTGAGTGAAGAATCAGAGTCTTATAAGAGTGAGTTCTAGTATCTTGTTTCTTTTGAGTGAGAGTACTCTTGTAATATCTCTTTGAGTTTGAATAAGAGTTGTTTGTGTGAGTGTTTAATTTCCAACAAAGTAGTATCAGAGCTTGAGTTGGAAAGTATACACTATTGCATATCAAATCGAAGGTCTCGACGAGAGAAATCCGACGCCACCAGAATCTCCCCGATCGGAGTTCAGACGTGCCTCCACGAGCCGCCGGAAGATTGCTGCCAGAAAACCGAGTTGACTCACCGAGTTGAGCTGGGTCAGCCGAGTTGACCGAGCCATAAGCCTGTTGACCGAGCCGCTTGACCGAGTCATCCGAGCCGAGTTGACCGAGCCATAAGCCTGTTGACCGAGCCGTCCAAGCTGAGTTGACCGAGCTGTCAAAGCCAACCGTTGACCAGATTAGTGTTGACTTTGACCGTTGACTGAAAGTTGAAAATTTTGACCAGGTCCCTCCCAAAGTTTTTCAACGTTTCGGATCTATCTGCGCAATCAGAATTTTCAAATTCTCAACATATTGAGTGATATGGCAAATGGTGTGGCATCCTTCCAAGTCCCGACGCTCATCAACAACAATTACGACAACTGGAGTATCAAGATGAAGGCTCTTCTTGGCGCGCATGATGTTTGGGATATCGTAGAAAAAGGTTTTAGCGAGCCAGATAACGAAGCTGCGCTGACCACAGCTCAAAAGGATAGTTTGAAAGATGCGAGAAAAAGAGACAAGAAAGCTCTCTACCTCATCTATCAAGCATTAGATGATGATGGTTTTGAGAAGATTTCGAGTGCAAGCTTCGCTAAGGAAGCGTGGGAAAAGTTGCAAACCTCTTACAAAGGATTCGAGCAAGTGAAGAAGGTCCGCCTCCAAACATTAAGAGGTGAATTCGAATCCTTACACATGAAAATATCTGAGTCTATTTCAGATTATTTCTCAAGAGTAGTAGCTGTTTCTAATCAATTAAAAAGAAATGGTGAAAAGTTAGAGAATGTGAGGATAATAGAGAAGATACTCCCTTCGTTGGATTCCAAATTTGAGCACATCGTCGTGACGATTGAAGAAACTAAAGACTTGGAAGAAATGACGATTGAGCAACTCCAAGGATCATTACAAGCATACGAAGAGAAGCATAAGAAGAAGAAAGGGTTTACTGAGCAACTCCTCAAGCTGCAACTCAAGGATATGCATGAAAGCCAAGGAAATGCTAGAAACCAACATGGCTGAGGCAGAGGTAGAGGCCGTGGACGAGGTGGAAGTCGCGGTCGTGGACGAGGTTGGAATCACAACAACAACAATTCCAACAATAACTACGAGAAAGGAGAAAGCTCAACACTAGGCCATGGAAGAGGCAATCCAAACTCGAGGAATGACAAATTTCAAGTTCGATGCTATAGTTGTCAGAAGTTTGGGCATTATGCTTCAGAATGTAGAGCTCCTAACAACAAAATTGAGGAGAAGGCCAACTATGTGGAGGAGAAGACCGATGATAAAGAAACTCTTCTTCTAGCACGAAAAGAGACTGATGGTGTCCAAACAAAATCCTGGTATCTTGACAGTGGTGTAAGCAATCACATGTGTGGAAGGAAAAACATGTTTGTGGAGCTGGACGAGTCAGTAAGTGGAAATTTCTCATTTGGCGATGATTCCACAATAGCAGTAAAAGGGAGAGGTAACATTCTTATCCGTTTGAAAGATGGGAGACATCAGTTTATTTCCAATGTCTACTTTGTGCCCAATATGAAAAGTAACATCTTGAGTTTAGGACAACTGTTAGAGAAAGGTTACGATATTCATATGAAGGATCATAATCTTTCTATAAAAGATGATAAGAATAACATCATTGCTAAAGTACCAATGTCAAAGAATAGAATGTTCCTGATCAACATACAAAACGATTTTGCAAAGTGCCTGAAAGCTTGCTACAGAGATGCATCATGGCTATGGCATCTTCGTTTTGGGCATCTAAATTTTGGAGGTCTAAAGCTGCTATCCAAGAAAGAGATGGTGAAGGGACTACCTCGCATCAACCATCCTGACCAGCTTTGTGAAGGGTGTTTAGTCGGGAAGCAATTCAGAAAAAGCTTTCCAAATAAGTCAGACTCAAGAGCCAAGAAGCCACTCGAGCTCATCCATACCGATGTGTGCGATCCGATCAAACCAAGCTCTCTTGGTAACAATAACTATTTTCTTCTCTTCATTGATGATTTTTCAAGAAAAACATGGGTATATTTCTTGAAACAGAAGTCAGAAGTTTTCGAAGTTTTCAAAAAGTTAAAAGCTGCAGTGGAGAGAGAAAGCGGTAGAAAGATCAAAGCTATGAGATTCGACCGAGGAGGAGAATTTACTTCTAGGGAGTTTCAAGAGTTTTGCGAAGCAAATGGAATTCGTCGACCAATGATAGTTCCTAGATCCCCTCAACAAAATAGTGTAGCGGAAAGAAAAAACCGAACTATCCTCAACATAGCTCAGAGTATGCTCAAAAGCAAGAAACTACCTAAGGAGTTTTGGGCCGAAGCAGTGGCGTGTGCGGTCTACTTATCCAACAGATCTCCAACAAGAAGTGTTTGGGGAAAGACACCGCAAGAAGCATGGATTGGAAGAAAGCCCGGCATCTCCCACCTAAGAGTTTTTGGAAGCATAGCCCATGTTCATGTTCCAGACGAGAAAAGAACAAAGCTTGATGATAAAAGCGAGAGTTTCATCTTCATCGGCTATGACGCAAATTCAAAGGGCTACAAGCTGTACAATCCGAACAATAAGAAGGTTGTGATTAGCAGAGATGTGGTGTTTGACGAAGAAGGACTATGGGATTTTGGATCTCATATAGATGACTTCAATTTCTCTCCTCCATTTGCATATGAGCAGACACAAATAGAACAGCCTGGAGAAGCCCAACAAGAGCCAACAACTCCATCTACTTCACCAACATCAACTACCCACGGAGACGAGTCACCTTCATCATCTTCAAGTGGGAGTCAAAGTGAAAGAGATGTGCAACGAACAAGAAGCCTTCGAGATCTCTATGAAGTGACTGAACGACAAGATAATCTTACATTATTTTGTCTATTTGCTGATTGTGAACAAATAAGCTATCAAGAAGCTGCAAAAGAGAGGAAGTGGAGAGACGTGATGAATGAAGAAATCAAGGCTATCGAGAAGAACGACACATGGGAACTCATTTCACTTCCCAAAGGGCACAAGGCGATAGGTGTCAAATGGGTCTACAAAACAAAGCGAAATGCTAAGGGAGAGATTGAAAGACACAAGGCGAGGCTTGTTGCAAAAGGCTACAGTCAAAAAGCTGGAATTGACTACGATGAGGTATTCGTCCCTGTTGCTCGGTTGGAGACTGTTAGACTAATTATTTCCATGGCAGCTCAAAACAAGTGGAAGATACAACAAATGGATGTAAATTCAGCCTTCCTAAATGGAGTTCTTGAAGGGGAAGTCTACATTCAGTAACCATCAGGCTACGAAGTCAAAGGCCACGAAGACAAGGTGTTGAAGTTGAAGAAGGCTCTATACTGGTTAAAACAAGCACTAAGGGCATGGAATAGCCGAATCGACAAGTACTTTCAAGAGAATGACTTCAACAAATGTCCCTACGAGCACGCTCTATATATCAAGATCAAAGATGGAGATATTTTGATCGTGTGCCTCTATGTGGACGATTTGATCTTCACCGGAAGCAACCCAAGCATGTTCAATGAATTTAAGGAAGTGATGACGAAGGAATTCGAGATGATAGACATGGGGCTTATGGCGTACTACCTTGGCATTGAAGTTAAGCAACAAAAGGATAGAATTTTCATTTCACAGGAAACCTATGCAAAGGAGATCCTGAAGAAGTTCAAGATGGAGAACTGTAAGCCGATAAGCACACCGATGGAATACGGAGTCAAGATGTCCAAACATGAAGAAGGCGAAAGTGTAGATCCAACATTTTTCAAAAGTTTGGTGGGAAGTCTACGCTACCTAACTTGCACGAGGCCCGATATTCTTCACGCAGTTGGATTGGTTAGTCGCTACATGGAATCTCCAACAACCACCCATTTTAAAGCCACAAAGAGAATTATTCGCTATCTAAAAGGTACGATTGACTTTGGCTTGTTCTATTCAGTTTCTAATTATTACAAGCTTGTTGGATATAGCGATAGTGATTGGGGTGGAGACATAGATAATCGAATGAGCACTACTGGATTCGTATTTTTCATGGGAGATACTGCTTTCACATGGATGTCAAAGAAACAACCGATTGTCACATTGTCCACTTGTGAAGCATAATATGTTGCTGCTACCTCATGCGTTTGTCATGCAATTTGGCTTAGAAATCTATTGAAGGAGATAGGCTTGATACAAGAAGAGCCGACCAAGGTTTGTGTCGACAACAAGTCAGCCATTGCCTTAGCAAAGAATCCAGTATTCCATGATCGAAGCAAGCACATCGATATTCGCTACCACTATATAAGGGAGTGTGTTGCAAGAAAGGATGTGCAAGTTGAATATGTGAGGTCACAAGATCAAGTTGCTGATATTTTTACCAAGCCACTGACAAGTGAAGACTTCATAAGATTAAGGAACTTACTAGGGGTCACAAGATAAAGTTTAAGGGGGAGTGTTGGATCATAAACTTGATCCATTATGGGAGCCTAAATCCAAACCCAATCAAATTGGAGTCCAAGTTCATAATCAAAGATCCAAAACTACAAGTCTTCTACCTAGAATTTTATAGGTGTGGTAGTTGTGCATGTGAATCATTTGGTAACCTAAAATATTTTTAGAACCACCAAGAAAAATGAGGTGTATGGTTATTGTAATTTTGGATTAGTTTATTTGTGTGGTGTAGGATTGTTTTTAAGTAGTATAAATACCCCTCCCCATTTTGGTTTAATCATCAAGAAGAAGTAAGAGCTTCTAAGTGAGTGAAGAAGCAAAGTCTTATAAGAGTGAGTTCTAGTATCTTGTTTCTTTTGAGTGAGAGTGCTATTGTAATATCTCTTTGAGTTTGAATAAGAATTGTTTGTGTGAGTGTTTAATTTCCAACACAACACTTCTGTCGCGTTAGTCCCTAGGGATGAAGACTTGGATTGGAATGTAACTTCCTGCGAATCTTCAGTCGCTGCACCTGTTCAATTAGAGGAATGGGAAGTTAATCAAACAATAAGGAATGTTGACTATGTGAAGTTGCTGAAAGATGGGTTTACACTGAAATGGATTGGCTTGACTGGATATAATTGTGCTGAGTGTAAGAGAAGTGGTGGTCAGTGTGGTTTTGAAAAGGAATCTAGCGTTTGTTTCTGCTCTGATGAATCTCATCCAAGACACTGCAATGACGGTAAGACTTATTTTGATTTTCTTGTATGCTGCTTTCTCTATCATAATTTTTTTAGATTATGATCTAATCTCAAGGCAAAAGGATATAAGAGTTGGTCTTTCATCTTTCTCTCTCTCAAGTCTTAGTATTACTCCTTTCTTTTAACAATCGATCTTCATTCTCTCTGGCATTGATACATTAATCAAAACCATAGAGATGGTCACTGCAGACGTGCGTATCCTGCAAGTGGAACAGGCATCGGTAGCCCATCTAATCATTTCCAGTTTTTTTTGGATACATTGACGAGAAAGGGGAACAAAACCGACCACTAGACCAAAAGGCATTTACAGTTTCTTAGCAGATATCAAAGTTGTGCCTGTCTTTAGTTGCTGGTTTAGCTTAGGTACTATGACTATCTTATTGTTGATTAATTTATACCGTCAAAGGTATTGTCTAAGATTTAGGCTGTTCTTTCTTCTTTTAGACTTCTGTTTGTAGGATTCTGCAGTTTTGATTCCTTTTAGTGCAGGTTCAACCATAGGATAATTATGTAAACCCCGGCAATATCAGGTAAGAAAAGATCTGATGAGTGGCTTGATGGCATTCCTTCCCCTTACTGAGACACTTTCTGATTTGCTTCTGATTGTGAAGCTAATGTAAAGTACCAGAGATACGCAATGTAGGCCTCGGTCCTATACTCCTATGAGAGAGAATCCAAACAAAAAATCTTGAAACTGTATAAATAATTAAATACTAGGATATTAATTCTTAAAAGTGTATGTTCGAAACAAATTAATTTCGTAAATTTTATAAAATTAATTTATAATTTTATAGGATACCAAGGATACCTCAGTCCTATAAGAGAGAATCCATAAAATAACCCATGAAACTGTAAAAATAGCAGGATCTTAATTCTTAAGAATATGCTCATAACACGTATATTTCATAAATTTTATAGAATTCATTTACAATATCATATATTCTCATGATTTTGAAAAGCTAATAAATTATAGAATCATTTGGAAATGAATTTATTATTAATTAAATTAACTTATTGTAAATTTCATTTAAAAATGAATTTCACAAAATAGAGATAAAAAAATTATGTTGACCAAAATACTTTCTTCCTTCCTTCCATCTTCTACTTCTTTTTTTGAATTGTTCATTTATTCTAAATATTTTAAATATTAGAATTTAATTGAATTTTACAATTTAATTGAATTCTACGATTTAATATAAGAAGACCAAACATAAAATTCATTTCAATTTATCTTTACTTTTTAATTAATTTGAGAAGAAATGAATTTCATTTTCATTTTATTTCAAACGAAGTTTATGTGTTTATTTACTTATCTATCAACTAAGCCATTATTTCCCCTCCTAAGTTCATTTCATGGCGACTAAAGTACCTTTAATGTTAAAATACTTTCAAGTGATTATGCTAAGTTTAATAATTCTATTTATCAATTATTTATCTCAAAATTGTTTATATCAAAAAAAATTTGGGTTATTTGAATTTATATTTAAAAAAAATAAAAACACACAGTATCAGTTTAAATTTTAAAACAGAAAAGTTTGTCTTTGATTTTTATTTTATGATGGTGTTTGATATTTATTTATTTGAGATGTTAAGCTATTTAATTTTATAAAAAATCATCTAAATAAACTTTCCATTTAAAATATTCAATTCTCTTTTATGATAGTTTTTTTATTTTCATTTTATTTGAGAATATGATAGGCAATGATATCATAATATTTTTTAAAATATTAAATATATTAAGTAAAATTTGTTTTATACTATATAATAAAATATAGATCCATTTAAAATATATTTTTAACAATTTTTGAAAAAAAACAATGATAATTTTTTTTTATAAAAAACCATAAAAAAATTCTTTGTTAAATATGTTCCATCCCTAATACTTATTCTTTTTTTAAAAAATAGTTTTTTATTATACTTAAGGGTACTTTAGTCATCATTAAAAGTAATATCTAATTAAAATTTTGATCCTTCAAAGAAATTCATTTTGAAATTGTTTGACGGTAAAAATTAGTGTTTTGAGGTGAACTATGGATTTTAAAAATGTTTGATATGTTAGTGTGATTTCAATGGAGGTAATGCAGTGCAATTTGTCCTTATTTTTACTATTATATCCTTTGTAATGATATTGATTATTAACATGAGATGTTAGGAGATGATCGATTGATAAATTGATAATATCATATTTTTTCTCTCATATTTTTCATTTTCCACCATCTAATCCTCTTAATTTTAGAAGATTATGATTTATACATAGAAAACATTAAAGGTACATTTAGTATTGGCTAATATTTTTCATTTTTTTAAATATTTGCATAAACAATTTAAACATTCTTTTGAAAAACACGATTTCTCTTTTCAACATAATATTGAAAAAAAATTAGAAAATAACTTTTTTTTCCTCTATTTTTCAAATATTATGTTGAAAATAATAGTATTGTTTATCAAATTATGTTAAAAACATCCAGATTGATGAAAAATTATTTAAAAAATAAAAAAAAATATATATATATTTTTCAAACCGCACCATATTACTCTCAACTTTTTTCTTACTTTTCTTTTCAGCTTAAAAAGAAAAAAAAAAAAAAAAAACCCATTTCACCTTCTCTTATATTTTCTTTCCTCGGCATTTTCCCACTTACTACACACCAAAACTCTAGAGAATTTATGAACTCTAATTCACGTTATACATCCTGTCCCTGTGGCCGCTCTTAGATAATTTTTTTTCCTTGACAAGGATGTTTAATGTCATTTTTCTCTTTCCAACGTTTTGCAGCATTTCCCTACAGGACCACCAAAACCTATCCCTTTTTTCCGCGGAAGTTTGTAGACCACATAAAAAATTACTATTTTGTTATAAACAAGACTTATAAATATCTAATCGAACAATCTTTTCAGTCGTTTTTTCTAGCTTTTACAATGTTTATGAACCATTGGAGTCTTTGACCAATCAATCAAAAGATTTCCCAATGAAATTTAGGCGGCTACCCCCACCTTGCTTTGCTTTGCTTTGCTTTGAGTCTGTACCCAAAAGTCTTCTACTATGCCTTTTCCAAGTAAAGTGGCCTGTTTAACTGATTAAATATATAAAGTAATCATACTGTTCGGAAATGGCGCTCCATCCTGACATACAAAAATGAATATGCATTAATACCCCACCTTGCTTTGCTTTCAGTCTCTACCCAAAAGCCTTATACTATCCTTGTTTATGTAGCTGCTTTTTATTTGAATTGGGAATTTTGGGATGCCTACTACTGTGTCTTTGTTTGTTTTCTTTGTTCTCTCTCACCTTGTACTTCTTTTCTCGGCTGAAGAAGGAAATAATCATGGCCATAGTTGTTCATCCCCTTTCTTCTGTGGAAAGCTTGGTACTATCACGTTTCCCTTTTACATGGAGAAGATGAACTCCACCTGCGGGTTCTTCAAAGTAAATTGTAGTGAGCCAGTTCAGTCAATCCAACTGGAGAAGGGAGGAAGATGGTATATAGTTGAAGACATCTCAGAGGCTAACACCATCACTATCACTGACCCTGTACTTCGGGAATACATAAATTCCAGAAACTGCAACGTTTTCAACAACTTGACTCTTCCTAACATTCCTTGGATCTCTCATTCAAAAAAATACTTTCCTTTAATCTCTCTAGTAACCAAAGACTTCCAAACTCTGTTCCAATGCAACCCCACTCTTAATTTCACTTCCCCAAAAAATTTCGACTACATAAGCTGCAAGGACTACAAAATCTACTACCGTCTATCGAATGATACTTCGCAAAGTTTTCCATCTCAGTGTTCAGTTGTTCAGCTCCCGTCAAACAGGACACGGGCACCAAGTAAAAGTGGCGTGTTTACATCTTTAAGTGCTACATTCTTCGTTGATGTTCACATACCTGGAGAATTTTACAAGTGTTATTTCAGAGGCCTCCAAATTAACAGTGCGGGAAAATATGAATGTGTCGATGAAATGAAAGGTAAAGGAAGGAATAGATAGACATGTATGGTGAAAGACTAACATGTAGACATGCATATACTCATGATTGTATGCATAAACATTTACTTATAAAATCTGTTGTAATAATCCCGATCCCTTCACTGAGTTAGTGTCCTGTTGTAACTCTTTCTGTAGCAAAACCTGTTGCACTCTTTCTGTAGCACACACCCCGACCCCTTCACTGAGTTAGTGTTAGCTAATTTGCATAAGATCCTTACAATCGTCATGAATTTAGTTTGCTGCAATAAATCCGTATTAGATATTGACTAGACAGGTTTTGATTGTTCTTTACATATTACTGTATTGATTATTAATATTTCAGAGAACGCCAGTTTTTCTGTTTCAATTCCATTTGTTCTATTTGAGCTGAACATAGTTCATTGTGATTTCTGTTGCAGGGAATAAAAGTTTGCCACTGAAACTAGGACTAGGTAATTCTATATCTCAAATTTCCATGTTTTGTAGTATATGTTTCTTCGTAACCTTTGACAGAAAATTTTCTACCATTATACCATTTCCTCTATGGCTGTCAGCTGGTCAAAAGTTAACCACTCTCCTTTTCATATATGCTGCAGGTATTGGAGGCCCGGTCATCCTGATAATAATCATCTCATCCCTCTTTGTCATATGGTGTCGCTACAGAAAAAAATATGCCTCTTCAGACTTCCTCCCAAGGAACATTTCTTCTGATCCCTCAAAATCAGATCTGGAAGGGGGCAGTGTCTATTATGGGGTCCCCATCTTCTCGTACAGCGAACTTGAAGAAGTCACTAGCAATTTTGATAGTGATAAATTACTTGGGGATGGAGGTTTTGGAACTGTATACTATGGTAAGAAAATAAATATTCTACGTTTCCTTTGAAAGAGAACCCATATGCATTATAAAATTGCAAAGAACCTAAAAGAAAAAACAGAAAAAGACACCTATTCAGAGAGCTTGAGCACATGAGCTTCTGACCGTTGGATCTGCAGATCCAACCATACGGATTGCAGATTGAACGGTTAATTTTCTAAGAAAAATAGAAAACCAAATGGAAAGGTTATTATGAATGACCTTATAGGTTGTTGACTGATCTTTGCATGATCTTTTTGAACCAGGCAAACTTCCAGACGGCCGGGAAGTTGCAGTTAAGCGTCTATATGAGCACAACTATAGAAGGGTTGAGCAGTTCATGAACGAAATAGAAATCCTCACTCGTCTGCATCACAAAAATCTTGTGACCCTTTATGGTTGCACTTCACGCCGCAGCCGCGATCTCCTCCTTGTGTACGAATTCATTCCCAATGGCACTGTTGCTGATCATCTACATGGTGATCAAGCGAAGCCTGGTTCACTGCCATGGCCAGTTCGTTTGAGAATAGCCACAGAAATTGCTAGCGCATTGGCTTACCTCCATGCTTCTGATATCATACACCGCGATGTGA
Organism: Bretschneidera sinensis; assembly: GCA_023935145.1. Lineage (NCBI taxonomy): Eukaryota > Viridiplantae > Streptophyta > Magnoliopsida > Brassicales > Akaniaceae > Bretschneidera > Bretschneidera sinensis. Next base: position 111,213,800 of record CM043701.1, on the reverse strand, counting down.
AAACTAACAACATTCTCCTTGATAACAATTTTTGTGTCAAAGTTGCAGATTTTGGACTTTCCCGGCTGTTCCCCAATGATGTAACTCATGTCTCAACTGCTCCACAAGGAACTCCGGGCTATGTTGACCCCGAATATCACCAATGTTATCAGCTCACTGACAAGAGTGATGTCTATAGCTTTGGAGTTGTCCTCATTGAGCTAATTACATCAATGCCAGCTGTTGATACAAGTAGACACAGGCATGAGATTAACTTGGCTAACTTAGCGATAAATAGAATACAGAAATGTGCATTTAATGAGTTGATTGACCCAAATCTTGGGTATGAATCAGATGAAGAAGTTAGAAGGATGACAACTTCTGTTGCAGAATTGGCTTTTCGCTGTTTGCAGCAGGATAAGGAGATGAGGCCTACCATGGATGAGGTTCTGGAGGAATTAAAAAGAATTCAAACTGGGGAGTACAATTTGGACAACGCAGAGGAAACACATGATGATAATGAGGTGATGAAGATTGTACAGTCCCCACCTTCACCACCGGATTACGATGAGCCTGCGTTGCTGAAGAATATCCGGCTGCCACCTTCACCAGACTCTGTGACTCAGAAGTGCGTTAGTAGTAATACTACACCGAATACCAGTGGATAAAAATTTCACCTGTTCTGCTTAATTTTCAAGATAGATGATGAAAGTATGTTTTAATACCCATCATTAGATGCAAATGAGTGGGTTAAAGTTTCATTTTCTTCTCATCTACTTTTCTTTGTTGTTTTAGCCATAGAAAGATATATTCAAGGTAAATTACTTGCAGGTTAAAGGTTTGAGGGAATGTAAATAGTTTTTTATTTTTATTTTTTATAAGTGAAATGTATTAAAAAAAAGCACCATGCGAGTGCAACTCATATGCAAGGCTATCTATAAAAGAGAGACACCACAAAATCTATTAAGTCAAAGTCATTTACAAAAGAATTCTCTTTGACAAAAAAAAATAGGCCATTAAACCATCTCTCCCTAATTACAACAAAAGGTGTCTCGAAGCTTTCAAATGTTCTACGGTTCTTGTCAGCCAAACAATCCAAAAAATAGAAAGTGAGATCAATGAGTAAATTTTCTTGAGATTTTTAGGGGCCTGCAGTCCACTCTAAGCTCACACGTCGTCTAAAACCGATCCGGTGCATATCCAAGAGATCCCAAAACTTTATAAGTCATTTCTCATAAGGCTCTTGCTAAAGAGCACTCCATCAGAAGATGAAACACAGACTCACCATATCCTTTGCAGATGAAACAACGGTTCACCAACATTCTTCCCCTTCTTTGCAAATTATCAAGTATTAGAATTTTTCCAAAGAGGCCTCACAACAAAAAAAACTCACTTTCTTTGAGGTTCTGGAGCACCAAATTACTTTCCACGGGAAGTTGATGGATCCATCCACGGTAGACCCAACTAGAAGTATTTTATAAAAAGAATTCACCTCAAAACTTTTGCTCAGTTGTCCCTCTATCTCATCGCATCTTCTTTAGAAAAGTCAAAGTTAAAACTATATAAAGTTTCTAAGAAGCTTTCCACCCTCTCAATCTCCCAATCATTAACATTGCATATGAAAGGCACATCCAATGAGATAACACCGTTGACCACCGAGAAGCAAAATAAAATAAGAGCTTCTTTATCCCTCGCAATTTCAAAGATTTTCAGGAATCGATCTTTAAAAGGGGTGTTCCTGAACCATTTATAATGCCAAAGCCGCGTTCTTCTTCCATCACCAACCAACGCCGAAAGGTGAGGACTCAATGCTTCCTAACCATTCCGTATCCACTCCAACACCGTAGGCCCCCCTTCTTTTCTTAGACGTCTACCTGCAAGCATCCAATCCAAACTTAGTTTCCACCACTTTTCTCCAAAGATGATCTCTTTCCACAGGGAATGTAAATAGTAAACAGAGCTTCTATTGTTAAACTAACGTTCATATATTGGAGATCTTCTTAGGGCCAGTTTTGATTTCCTTCACTTTTTGGTTTATACAAGATAAATTTTTCGTTTTCAGCATTAGAAATTACACACCTGTTATAGGACTGTAGGATTAATACAATTTCAAAACCTATTGAATGTGATGATGAAGATCAAACTTAGTTTGCACCTAAATGATGGTCTCAAGGACATGCTGAAATTGGCAAATGAGGGTGCGCACTTACTCTGGGTGAACATCGTATTCATAAATAGTTTTATCACTTTTTTGTTCATTTAGACAAAACTGAAAATTCTAAAATCAGCCTTCGGTTCTTGAGTTCCTTTTAATTCCTTGAGAGTGTGATCACATTGAGGTACCCTAGCATTTGTTTTGTTGAATGAAAGAAACATAACATAGGTCTCTACATTCACATGCTTGGTGGGGAACAAAACCAACAATTAACAAATCCTAAATTTCATGGTCGAGCATATAGACCATTGATACCTAGAGTTTCTTTCTAAAAATAGGGGGTTTAATGTTCGAATCACCCTCTCCAATTACATCGAAATGATAATAGAGAACAATTCTTAATATCTTTTCTTTTTCTATGTTTCCAAAAAATTAAAACTTTTTTACTCTGTTTTTCTGGCCTTCTATTTTTCCTTTTTCTTGACCCTCCTCTTCTTCTTCTTTTTTTTTCCAATTTTCAGTGGTGCACATTCTGAATTGTAAGGTAAAGAAAAATATACCCAGAAGGCGTAGGATTATCTCGAACCATGTACTAATCTTTTTCCATTGGAATTCAGTGCAAACCTTTCGTGGCTATTGTAGTTTCTACATCTTTTGGGGATGCATTAACTATATTTTGTTGCTTGTTTTCTAAATCTCCTTTAAAACAAATTAATTCTATAAATTTTATTAAATTTATTTGTAATTTCATATTGTTATATTTGGAAAGACAATAGTTATTAGAAACTCGATGCTCTTTGATTCCTGGAATGGATACGACCAGGAAGGTAGATTGTCTAGCCGAAATGACCAGGAAGGCGGTCTGGCTGAAACATGTCGACATGTGGGAAGACGTTCCCAAATTATAATATGAAATGATCTGATGAGAAAGAAAGAAAGAAAATTTAAATTCATGCATTGCATTTGTTTTAAATATTGATTATTATTGATTGAGATGCTAGAGTATCAACCTTGATTGTGGTATGCAGTATATTACCCATCATGTACACTGTACGTTGGGGTCAACCTTAATGTTTTATATTATGTACAAATACATATACCAAACTAAGATGTTAAATATATTTATAAATACAATTTAAATATAAATGTGTCGGTAATAATATTTTAGAAGATAATATTTTTTTCAAAGGTTTTAGAATATATTGGAGATTTTATAAAAAAAAGTAAAGTAAAAAAACATAATATTAAAACCATAAATTTAAAACTAAAGCATTAGCATTCTTTTATTTCCGTTCTTGCTTTTAGAAATTTTTATTTCTTCAATTTTTAAGTTAAAATTCTTAAGAAAATTTGGATTGTCAATTTTATAGATTCGGTAAGTGAATGCACCATGAATCAAAACGTAGAATTCGGGTCGCGGTTCCAAGGAGGTTATAGGAATTCCGGTAAGTATGAGGAAGACAAAAATTTATAGAATTCATTTCGAAATGAATTCATTATGGAATTGAGTTAACTTGTTGCAAATTATGTGAAAATTGATAAAATTTATAAATAAATTTTATAAAATAAAGAATTAAAAGTTAGTTTGACCAAAAGACTTTTTTTTTTCTCTCTTCTCTCTTCCCTCTCCCCCTCTCTTCTTTTTTAAATTTTGCATCTATTCAAAACATTTTAAACATAAAAATTCAAATCAATTCTGCAATTTAACCTAGAAAAATGAACACAAAAATTCATTTGAAAATGAAATGAATTTCATTTTCCCTTTTACAATTGAGAAGTGTTTTTTTTTTGGAAAATAAGATTGTGAATTTGCCACCTGATTTTGGCATGGAAACTAGAAGTATTGGGGGAGTGCCATTGATGGTTCAATTTTACGAAAAACCATTCAAATGTCAATTTTTGAATGTTTGAACACTTCATAAGAACACATGATGTGAAAAGTTGAAGTGAGCTGAATCAAGACTGGCTCTCATGTGAGTGTTCGTTAACATTTGATAAAAGCATTGACAGTGCAGCATACCACTTTTATTGCCTTCCACAACAAAGTTCTTACATTCTAATGTCCAAAATAGAATAAAGCAACCTCAAATTTTTGGATCATTAAAAGCAACCAATAAAATGGTTTTGATTTTATTCAACAACACCCAAGGAGTGGAGACAAAAAGAGCCACCGGAAAAAATATGATAATCAACGGGGGGAAATGAACTTACTTTTATTCATCTTCCCTACTTTTATTCATCTTCCCACTTGAGTAACACATTCTTATTTAATGAAAAATTCTAGGGAACCAAGTTCGTGTAAAACAATGAAAAAGAAGAAAAAAAAGCAATCAATTAATGCCTTGCTGCAAGTTGCTCTTTGTTTCCCAGAGGAATCGAGGGAGATATCTTATTTGACTGTGTTTGTGACTGTTGCAAATCCGTGTCTTCTTCCCCAGTTCCCCTATTTCCCGGTTGAGGTTTGACATGGTCATCAGATTTAGGGTGGGCCTGTAAATACTTCTTGTCTGGAAGTAGAACCTGCAGCAGAAATCTATGTATCATCTCTTAACTAGTAAATGTGATTACAGCCGATGGAGTTGTTCGCAATAGATTAGTCGCATATCCACGGTATAAGCAAGGAATACCTTCCTTCCGGATCACCTTCTTAACGCAATCAACGACTCCGGAATATTGGACCTCAGCATTCCTTACATGCCCTTGCTCTTGAAGCCTTGATCGCACAACCTGGAGATATACAACTTAAACATTACAACAAAAACAATGAGCAACAGAAAGGCAATACGGCCTTCATTGCAGGTGAGTAAACAGACAGACTCCAGGCAAACAAACCTCATGCGGGTAAGTCAATGTGGAGGCGATTACTTTCGATATTGAAGAGGAAACAGCCACATTCCCAGAATTCAGCTTATCAACTGTAGTATCATCTGAGAACTTCAACTAAATATGATCAGGAACTTATTGCTTGAACAAGACACAAGAATTCTCATAATCCATAACTGGAGAACGAAACAAATAGATAATAGCAATCACAATACCCCTTTGTGCCATATACAACTTGATCTTTTCATATGCTGGAAATTGAATTGCTACATGACTTATCCCAGCCAAAGAAGGCAAAATGCCACTGAGACAAACCTAGAAAAAGCATTGAGACAACAAATGTTCAGAAAGTGAAAGTTTATGCAAAATTAAAGATCAAAGCAACTAACTAACAAATGCTCCAAGCAGACTGGACCTCAATTATTATAATATACAGTTCAGTTGAAGATAGATGACTAATTTACTTCATCCATTAGACTAGTTGGTGCTTTAAAGGTCGGATCCTAAAGGCTGATGATATATTAACAAAGTTGCACTTTAAGAAACAGAAAATCACTGACCTATATAACCCTCGGATGCCTTCCTCGTGTGTAATCCTTCTCAAGGCCGAAAGTAAGCTTTTGTAGGGAACCACACCCGGCCTCATTCCCTGTGTCTGAACAATAATGAAAAACAAAGGAATGTCCAAAGTGATTTTTTTTTCTTCTTCTGATAAGTGAATGTCCAAAATGATTTTTTTTCTTCTGATAAGGGAATGTCCAAAATGATATATAATAAAAGTTTGGTAGTAATAATCGATACTAGAAGCTCTGACAAAGTATCACATTAAGGAATATATCTATTTGGGAATCAACAAGTATCATGGATAAATCAACATATATACTCGGTATCCCACCCTTTTTTTTCTCCTTTTTTTTCCCTGATAAATACTGTCTTCCACCCTCTTATCTTTTTTATGCAAACCTAGATATCATACCTCAGGCTGTAAATTTAAAGATTAAATGTGATGAATTTTATCAGCAAATGGAAGGGGACCAGAGCTTAAAATTCTCTTGGAGTCCACAAGGCATGAAAAAAAATAATCAATAAAAGATTGAAAAGGAATTAAAATTTGGACAGGACATCTTAGAAGCCGATATCGAAAATATAGCGTAATGACGGAACCATAAAATTGATCATGTATGAAGACATCTACATAATGCAATCATTTGATTCTCACTCCACAAGTTCTTTTTTAATGTATTCTCACTCCACCAGTTAACTGTATAATCTTTTTTGGGTCAATACTGGAATAAATTCAGTTTTTATTTTCCATAAACAAGCCAACACTAAGAATCTAGCCAAGTGAAATTTCAAGGCACTTCTATGGGGTTCTAAACGTGCACTTTGGAGATCTCCGTTGTTCATATTAAATTCTGCCCAGTATTCATTTCTTAAAAGTCAACGTCCCAAGCTGTAGATGCCCGAACCTCTAACTGGAGGGTAATTGATACTCTACAAGAACATTTGCTGCAGCTCTTCACCAAATATCCACTTAACCATTTCTAGAGAAGAAATTCCTGCTAGAAGCGAGACTACAGACAAGTGCAGCTTTCATGCTTTTCAGCCAGTTAATATTTATGTCCCCTGCTCAGTCATATTTTTATTAAGGGCATGCTTTCACAATCTCTAAGAATTTTTCACAATTTCACATGCTTTTAAAAAAAATCTCCATGGGTCAGATCCACTTGCCAGGAGGCTTACTTTTATGGTTCAAAATTCATGCTTGTTTGGCCATTTGGAATTTTGTTTCTCTGAATTTAGCCCCATTGTCCAATTATAAATCCTGGTTTGGGTACTTCTGCATCACTGCAACATAGAGTAGCATCTTCTGTTGCAACAAAAGAATGTACTCCAATAACTAAAACTAGGTACTTGGAACACAACTTATTTCTGCAAGTGTGTGCTGAGTAACGAACTGATATTGCAAGAAACAGCACAATATGAGAAACAATCACCATGTTAAGCATGTCATAAAGCTACCCGGGTTTTGAAATTCATTGTGAGGAACACAGGCCTGTCTTTAGAACCTCCAGTGGTCACTACATCATTCAAAATATGTCTTACGAAGACCACACATTTCGATTGTTCAATATAGAGCTGATCATGAACACAACTTGCTTTGCTCCTCTTAGTAATTTCCCTTTTGATCGCTCTTCCCTCAATTTTAGTCCTTACCATGCTGATCTCTTCTTCTTTTACAACTGCACTGACTCGTTCCACGTTAATTATACGGATTCTGTGGTTACTTGCGCTTCCAACGGTAGGCTCAACACTTTTGTCGCGTTAGTCCCTCGGGATGAGGACTTGGATTGGAATGTAACTTCCTGCGAATCTTCAGTTGCTGCACCTGTTCAATTAGAGGAATGGGAAGTTAATCAAACAATAAGGAATGTTGATTGCTGAAAGATGGGTTTACACTGAAATGAATTGGCTTGGTTGGATATAATTGTGCTGAATGTAAGAGAAGTAGTGGTCAGTGTGGTTTTGAAAAGGAATCTAGCGTTTGTTTCTGCTCTGATGAATCTCATCCAAGACACTGCAATGATGGTAAGGCTAATTTTGATTTTTTCTTATGCTGCTTTCTCTATCATAATATTTTTTTTATAGATTATGATCTAATCTCAAGGCAAAAGGATATAAGATTTGGTCTTACATCTTTCTCTCTTAAGTCTTAGTATTCCTCCTTTCTTTTAACAATCGATCCTCATTCTCTCTGGCATTGATACATTAATCAAAACCATAAAGATGGTCACTGCAGACGTGCGTATCCTGCGAGTGGAACCAAGTACCAATAATAGGCATCGGTAGCCCATCTAATCATTTCCAGTTTTTTTTGGATACATTGACGAGAAAGGGGAACAAAACCGACCACTAGACCAAAAGGCATTTTCAGTTTCTTAGTAGATATCAAAGTTGTGCCAGTCTTTAGTTGCTGGTTTAGCTTAGATACTATGACTGTCTGATTGTTGATTAATTTATACCGTGTACTGTGGAAAGGGTATTGTCTAAGATTTAGGCTGTTCTTTCTTCTTTTAGACTTTTGTTTGTAGGATTCTGCAGTTTTGATTCCTTTTAGTGCAGCTTCAACCATAGGATAATTATGTAAACCCCGGCAATAACAGGTAAGAAAAGATCTGATGAGTGGCTTGATGGCATTCCTTCCCCTTGCTGAAACACTTTCTGATTTGCTTTTGATTGTGAAGCTAGTGTAGAAGTACCAAAGATACGCAATGTAGACCTCCGTTCTATACTCCTGTGAGAGAGAATCCAAAAGAAAATCTTGAAACCGTATAAATACTAGGATATTAATTCTTAGAGCATGTTCGAAACAAATTAATTTCGTAAATTTTATAGAATTAATTTATAATTTTATAGGATACCTCAGTCCTATAAGAGAGAATCCATAAAAAAAAAAAAAAAAAAAAAAAAAAACCATGAAACTGTAAAAATAGCAAGATCTTAATTCCTAAGAGTATGCTCATAACACATGAATTTCATAAATTTTATAGAATTTATTTACAATTTTATACATTTTTCATGATTTTGAAAATCCAATAAATTATGTAATCGTTTGTAAATGAATTCATTATTAATTAAATCAACTTGTTGCAAATTCTATTTAAAAATGAATTCCATAAGTGAGAAAAGAAAATGTAAATAGTATTATTTTTATAACAAATTACACAGCATCATTACCTTCAAATTTGCTAAAATAACATTAACACACCAGACAATTTTAAAACTCATGACTCATCCTAAAACATCAATTTTCAATATCAAGCAGTACTGAAATGAATTTCCTTGAAAAATCAAAATTTTAATTGGATATTACTTTTTATAATAACCAAAGTACCCTTAGTGTTAAAATATTTTCAAGTGATTATGATAAGTTTAATAATTTTATTTATCAACTATTTATCTTAAAATTGATTATATTACAATTTTTTGGGTTATTTGAATTTATATTTTTCTAAAAAAATAAAAACATGCAGTAACATTTTAATTTTTAAAACAGAAAAGTTTGTCTTTGATTTTTATTTTATGATGGTGTTTGATATTCATTTATTTGATATGTTAGGCTATTTAATTTTATAAAAAATCACATCAACAAACTTTCCATTTAAAATATTCAATTCTCTTTTATAATGATTTTTTATTTTCATTTATTTGAGAATGTGATAGGTAATGATATCATAATATTTTTTAAAATATAAAATATATTAAGTAAAATTTGTTTTATACCATATAAGAAAATATAGGTCTATTTAAAATACACTTTAAACAATTTTTGGAAAAAAAAACGATGATAATTTTTTTTTTATAAAAAAAAACCCTAAAAAATTCTTTGTTAAATATGTTCTATCTCTAATACTTATTTTTTATATAAAAAAAGTAATCTTTTATGATACCTAAGGGTATTTTGGTCATAATTAAAAGTAATATCTAGTTAAAATTTTGATCCTTCAAATAAATTCATTTTGAAATTGCTTAATGGTGGAAATTAGTGTTTTTGGGTGAATTATGGGTTTTAAAAAGGTTTGATATGTTAGTGTTATTTCAATAAACTTGGAGGTAATGCAATGTAATTTGCCATTATTTTTACTATTATATTCTTCGTAATGATATTGATTATTAATGTGAGATGTTAGATGAGGATCGATTGGTAAATTGATAATATCGTCTCTTTTCTCTCATATTTTTAATTTTTCACCCTACAATTCTCTTAATTTTAGAAAATTATAATTTGTACATGCAAAATGAAAACATCAAAAGTGCATTTAGTGTTGGCTAATATTTTTCACTTTTATTAATATTTAGATATTCTCTTGGAAAACACAATTTCTCTTTCCAACATAATATTGAAAAAAGTTAAAAAATAATTCATTTTTTTTTCAAATTTTCAAATATTATGTTGAAAATAATAGTGTTACTTTTCCTAATTATATTAAGAACACTCAAATGAATGAAATAAAAAATTAAAAAAATATATTTTTCAAACCGCACCATATTACTCTTTACTTTTTTGTTACTTTTTTTCCAACTTAAAAAGAAAAGAAAAAAAAACCATTTCACACGTTTTTCCCTTTTCTTATCTTTTCTTTCCTCGGCATTTTCCCACTTACTGCACACACCCTATCATTCGAAAACAAAACTCTAGAGAATTTATGACCACTAATTCACGTTATACATCCCTGTCCCTGTGGCCGCTCATAGATATTTTTTTCCTTTACAAGGATGTTTAATGTCATTTTTCTCCTTCCAACGTTTTGCAGCATTTCCCTACAGGACCATCAAAACCTTTCTAATCGAACAATCTTTTCACTCGTTTTTTCTAGCTTTTACAAAGTTTATGGACCATATGGAAGACACTATCTTCTGATATTCTATGACCACCAGACTTTCAAATCTTTCTTACAATTATTAATTACATTTCTAAGAATATAGTCATTTAAAATTTTGATCCATATAAGAAGATCATGGACTTAAGTCTTTCTGGTTCCGATCTATGCGGAAAAGTTTAAATTTTTCGTTGGAGTCTTTGACCAACCGATCTTTGCGGAAAAGTTTGTAATCACACTGTTCAGAAATGAATATGCATTAATACCCTACCTTGCTTTGCTTTAAGTCTGTACCCAAAAGCCTTATACTATCCTTGTTTATGTAGCTGCTTTTTATTTGAATTGGGAATTTTGGGATGTCTACCACTGCCTCTTTGTTTGTTTTCTTTGTTCTCTCTCACCTTGTACTTCTTCACTCGGCTGAAGGCCATAATTGTTCATCCCCCTTCTTCTGTGGAAAGCTTGGTACTATCAAGTTTCCCTTTTACATGGAGAAGATGGACTCCACCTGCGGGTTCTTCAAAGTAAATTGTAGTGAGCCAGTTCAGTCAATCCAACTGGAGAAGGGAGGAAGATGGTATATACTTGAAGACATCTCTGAGGCTAGAACCATCACTATCACTGACCCTGTACTTCGGGAATACATAAATTCCAGAAACTGCAACGTATTCAACAACTTGACTCTTCCTAACATTCCTTGGATCTCTCCAAAAAAATACTCTCCTTGGATCTCTCTAGTAACCAAAGACTTCAAAACTCTGTTCAAATGCAACCCCACTCTTAATTTCACTTCCCCAAAAAATTTCAATTATATACACTGCAAGGACTACAAAATCTACTACAGTCTATTGAATGAGACTTCACAAAGTTTTCCATCTCAGTGTTCAGTTGTTCAGCTCCCGTCAAACAGGACACGGGCACCAAGTAAAAGTGGCCTGTTTACATCTTTAAGTGCTACATTCTTTGTTGATGTTCACATACCTGGAGATTTTTATACGTGTCGTAACAGAGGAGGCCAGTATCAAACTAACAGTGCGGGAAAATATGAATGTGTCGATGAAATGAAAGGTAAAGGAAGGAATAGATAGACATGTATGGTGAAAGACTAGCATGTAGGCATGCATATACTCATGATTGTATGCATAAACATTTACTTATAAAATCTGTTGTAATAATCCCTTGTGTTTGCAAACCTGTTGCACTCTGTCTGTGGCACACCCCGACCCCTTTAGAGTTAGTGTTAGCTAATTTGCATAAGATCCTTACAATCGTCATGAATTCAGTTTGCTGCAATAAATCCGTATTAGATATTGACTAGACAGGTTTTGATTGTTCTTTACATATTACTGTATTGATTATTAATATTTCAGAGAACGCCAGTTTTTCTGTTTCAATTCCATTTGTTCTATTTGAGCTGAACATAGTTCATTGTGATTTCTGTTGCAGGGAATAAAAGTTTGCCATTGAAACTAGGACTAGGTAATTCTATATCTCAAATTTCCATGTTTTGTAGTATATGTTTCTTCGTAACCTTTGACAAAAAAATTTCTACCATTATACCATTTCCTCTATGGCTGTCAGTTGGTCAAAAGTTAACCACTTTCCTTTTCATATATGCTGCAGGTATTGGAGGCCCGGTCATCCTGATAATAATCATCTCATCCCTCTTTGTCATATGGTTTCGCTACAGAAAAAAATATGCCTCTTCAGACTTCCTCCCAAGGAACATTTCTTCTGATCCCTCAAAATCAGATCTGGAAGGGGGCAGCGTCTATTATGGGGTCCCCATCTTCTCGTACAGCGAACTTGAAGAAGTCACTAGCAATTTTGATAGTGATAAATTACTTGGGGATGGAGGTTTTGGAACTGTATACTATGGTAAGAAAATAAATATTCTACGTTTCCTTTGAAAGAGAACCCATATGCATTATAAAATTGCAAAGAACCTAAAAGAAAAAACAGAAAAGGACACCTATTCAGAGAGCTTGAGCACATGAGCTTCTGACCGTTGGATCTGCAGATCCAACCATACAGATTGCAGATTGAACGGTTAATTTTCTAAGAAAAATAGAAAACCAAATGGAAAGGTTATTTTGAATGACCTTATAGGTTGTTGACTGATCTTTGCATGATCTTTTTGAACCAGGCAAACTTCCAGACGGCCGGGAAGTTGCAGTTAAGCGTCTATATGAGCATAACTATAGAAGGGTTGAGCAGTTCATGAACGAAATAGAAATCCTCACTCGTCTGCGTCACAAAAACCTTGTGATCCTTTATGGTTGCACTTCACGCCGCAGCCGCGAACTCCTCCTTGTGTACGAATTCATTCCCAATGGCACTGTTGCTGATCATCTACATGGTGATCAGGCGAAGCCTGGTTCACTACCATGGCCAGTTCGTTTGAGCATAGCCAAAGAAACTGCTAGCGCATTGGCTTACCTCCATGCTTCTGATATCATACACCGTGATGTGAAAACTAACAACATTCTCCTTGATAACAATTTTTGTGTCAAAGTTGCAGATTTTGGACTTTCCCGGCTGTTCCCCAATGATGTAACTCATGTCTCAACTGCTCCACAAGGAACTCCTGGCTACGTTGACCCCGAATATCACCAATGTTATCAGCTTACTGATAAGAGTGATGTCTATAGCTTTGGAGTTGTCCTCATTGAGCTAATTACATCAATGCCAGCGGTTGATATAAGTAGACACAGGCATGAGATTAACTTGGCTAACTTAGCCATAAACAGAATACAGAAATGTGCAGTTAATGAGTTGATTGACCCAAATCTTGGGTACGAATCAGATGAAGAAGTTAGAATGATGACAACTTTTGTTGCAGAATTGGCTTTTCGCTGTTTGCAGCAGGATAAGGAGATGAGGCCTACCATGGATGAGGTTCTGGAGGAATTAAAAAGAATTCAAACTGGGGAGTACAAGTTGGACAACCCAGAGGAAACACGTGATGATAATGAGGTGATGAAGATTGTACAGCCCCCACCTTCACCACCGGATTACGATGAGCTTGCGTTGCTGAATAATATCCGGCTGCCACCTTCACCAGACTCTGTGACTCAGAAGTGGGTTAGTAGTAATACTACACCTAATACCAGTGGATAAAAAATTCACCAGTTCTGCTTAATTTTCAAGATAGATGATGAAAATATGTTTTAATACCCATCATTAGATGCGAATGAGTGGGTTAAAGTTTCATTTTCTTCTCATCTACTTTTCTTTGTTGTTTTATCCATAGAAAGATATATTAAAGGTAAATTACTTGCAGGTTAAAGGTTCGAGGGAATGTAAATAGCTTCTTTTCTTTTACAAGTGAAATGTATTAAAGAAAAAAGCACTAAGGGGTGCAACCCATGTACAAGACTATCTATAAGAGAGAGACTCCACAAAATCTATAAAGTCAAAGTCATTTATAAAAGAATTCCCTTTGACCCAAAAAAATAGTTCATTAAACCATCTTTCCCTAATTACAATAAAAGGTCTCTTGAAGCTTTCAAATGTTCTACGGTTCCTCTCTAACCAAATAATCCAAAAGATAGAAAGTGGGATCAAAGAGTAAACTTTCTTGAGATTTTTACTCCAAGCCCACACTTCGTCTAAAACCGATCCAGCGCACAACCAAGAGATCTCCAAAACTTTATAATCTATTTCCTGTAAGGCTCTTGTTAAAGAGCACTCTATCAGAAGATGAAACACAGACTCACCACATCCTTTGCAGATGAAACAACGGTTCACCAACATCCTTCCCTTTCTTTGGAAATTATCAAGCATTAGGATCTTTTCCAAAGAGGCCTCACAACAAAAAAAACTCACTTTCTTTGGGGTTCCGAAGCCCCAAATTACTTTCCACGGGAAGTTGATGGATCCATCCATGGTAGACCTAGCTAGAAGTATCTTACGAAAAGACTTCACTTCAAAACCTTTGCCCGGTTGTCCCTCCATCTCATCACATATTCTTTAGAAAAGTCAAAGTTAAAACTATATGAAGTTTCCAAGAAGCTTTGCACCCTCTTAATCTCTCAATCATTAACATTGCGTATGAAAGGCATTTCCCACGAGATAACACCGTTGACCACCGAGAAGCAAGATGAAATAAGAGCTTCTTTATCCCTTGCAATTTCGAAGTTTTTTGGGAATCGATCTTAAAAAGGGGTGTTCCCGAACCATGTATAATGCCAAAGTCACGTTCTCTTTCCATCACCAACCAACACCGAAAGGTGAGGACTCAAGGCTTCCCAACCATTCCATCTCCACTTCCACACTCCAACACCGTAGACTCCCCTTTTTTTCTTAGACGTCTACCCATAAGCATCCAATCCAAACTTTGTTTCCACTACTTTTCTCCAAAGATGATCCTTTTCCACTGGGAATGTAAATAGTAAACGGAGCTTCTATTGTTAAACTAATGTTCATATATTGGAGATCTTCTGATCATGGGCCAATTTTGATTTCCTTCACTTTTTAATTTATACAAGATAAATTTTTCGTTTTCAGCATTAAAAATTACACACCTGTTATAGGACTGTAGGATTAATACAATTTCAAAACCTATTGAATGTGATGATGAAGATCAAACTTAGTTTGCATCGAAATGATAGTCTCAAGGAGATGCTGAAATTGGAAAAGGAGGGTCCGCACTTAGTCTGGGTGAACATCCTATTCATAAATAGTTTTATCACTTTTTTCCTCATTTAGAAAAAACTAAAAATTTTAAAATCAGTCTTTAGTACTTGAGTTCCTTTTAATTCCTTGAGAATGATCACATAGAGGTACCCTAGCATTTCTTTTGTTGAATGAAAGAAACATAACATAGGTCTCTACATTCACATGCTTAGTGGGGAACAAAATCAACAATTAACAATTCCTAAATTTCATGGTCGAGCATATAGACCATTGATACCTAGATTTTCTTTCTAAAAACAAAGGGTGTTTAATGTTTGAATCACCCTCTCCAATGACATCGAAATCATAATAGAGAACAATTCTTAATATATTTTCTTTTTTCCTTATGGTATCAAATTTATTTCCAATTCCATCAGGGCGCCTCACTGATTTTAGGTGATCAACAGGGATCCATGTGCCTATGTCATGACCCGCGTGAGACTCGTGTGTTCGAGGGTTTCCTAGTACACTTTATTATAACACTTTGTGATTATAATGTACAGCATTGTACTGCAAGTGCACTATGGGGTAATACCTTGTACTTTTGTACTACACTTGTAGTACCCTTGTACTATTGTACTACACTCGTAGTACACTTGTACTACACTTTTAGTACCGTAGGATTGTGACACTTGGCAAGATGGTAGCCATAGATGTAAGGGAGCTCTCCCTATATAAAGGGTCTTCCCCCTCACTTGTAAAGCATTCGTTCATTCATTCATTCAAGTGATAGCAAGCTCTCAAGCTTTGTCTCATATTCTCTCTCTCTAGTGTTGGCTATTTTCTTTGAGCGGGTCTAGCTTCAAGGATGGTGCTCTTGAGTAGTTCAGAAAAAGGCTGACTTAGGCATTCCAATGAGGTGTTTTCGAGCCTAAGACCACACGGTTAGCGACTTAAGCTTGCAACCCGTGACAAGTGGTATCACAGCCAAAGTTCAACAAGACTTTTGAAGAGATGGCAACTGTTTTCGATGCTAACAACCTAGCTCATGATGGCCATGAGACCTGAGGGAGGGCAGCCAAGAAGGCTAGCTCGAAGGATATGATGTCAAGCATGGATGCTCGCCTGGCTAAGGTGGAGTTAGTCCTGGGGGAAATGCATGAGAGGTTCGAGGATACCGACAGTAGCATCGATGAGCTAACCTTTATGAGGGAGGATCTCCAAGAAGCGATGCAGGGTGCCCTCAACGAGGCCGTAGACATACTCACACAGAAGAACGACACCCT
This sequence comes from Bretschneidera sinensis, assembly GCA_023935145.1. NCBI lineage: Eukaryota > Viridiplantae > Streptophyta > Magnoliopsida > Brassicales > Akaniaceae > Bretschneidera > Bretschneidera sinensis. Next base: position 111,197,559 of record CM043701.1, on the reverse strand, counting down.
GGAGGTCGTGGTTGTGTCCATGCGGGAAGAGATAGAAAAGCTCAAGCGAGAGCTCTTAGCTTGCAAAACAGCCGTCGGAGGTGGCATGTTTGCTATGACACCCAGTCATAGGGTGGATGTGCCAAAGCCAAAGGAGTTCAAAGACATCCAAGCGGCAAAGGATGTGAACAACTTTCTTTGGGGCATGGAGCAATATTTTTTAGGGATGAACATCATCGAAGATGTAACCAAGGTAAATACTGCCTCTATGTATCTTGTCAATATTGCTCTATTATGGTGGCGACGTAGGTATGTGGGTGCTGCCATTACTACGTGGGAAGAATTCTAGAGGGAATTCCGCCAACAGTTTTATCCCGAGTATGCGAAAGATGAGGCACGAGCCAAACTGCGAAGGCTCACCCAACGTGGGGAAGTACAAGAGTATGTGTGAGAGTTTTCAGAACTCATGCTCTAAATTTCTGATCTTGGAGAGAGGGAGGCTCTCTTCTCCTTCATGGATGGCCTCAAACCATGGGCCGAGAAAGATTTGTAAAGAAGGGATGTCCAAGACCTCACCCAAGCCATGTCAGTGGCAGAATCTTTGGTGGAGTTCAAGAAACCAGAGAGATTCGGCTCCTCCAAGAACAAGGGAAAATGTGGGGGAGACAGAGACAAGTATTAGAAGGGTGGTCCGGGGAAACCACCCGTTCACAAGTGGAAGTACGCCAAAGAAGGGGACAAAAAGAATGAGCCATTAGCATGCTTCTTGTATGAAGGTCCTCATCGGGTGCGAAATTGCCCGAAACGAACCAAGATCGCTGCCATTGCCAGAGAAGAGGGGGAAACAAAGAGAGATACCCTTAAACTTGGTTCCATCATGCTCAGCTCGATCAAAGCCAAAAGATTTAGCAAGCAGAAGGGGCTTATGTTTACAGACATCGTGGTGGCTGGCACCAAAGTTAGTGCTCTTGTAGACACTAGGGCCTCTGATCTCTTTGTGTCGGATGAAAGGTCAAAAAGATTACATCTCAAGGTGGAGAAAGGCAACGGATGGATAAAGACAGTCAATTCCAAGGAAGTCCCGACAATGGGTGTAGCACAAGGGGTGGAGCTACAACTAGGAGACTAGAAAGGTAAGAAAACTCTTAAGGTAATCCCACTTCACGATTACGACTTTGTAATTGGGTTAAATTTTCTTGATCGGATTAATGCCTTTCTAGTACCATTTGCCAACTGTTTATGCATCCTTGATTCTCAATGCCAATGTCTCGTGCCGGTAAGATGAGACTCTGGCCAAGTTAGCCGAGTTCTATCGGCAATCCAACTAGTCAAGGGGGTGAGAAATGATGAAGTCACCTACTTGGCCATCTTGAAACTGGAGGAGGTCCTAGAGTCCAAGGAAGAGACTCTTCTAGAGGTACTTGAGCTGCTAGAGTCATTTGTTGATGTGATGTCCCCGGAGTTGCCCAAGAAACTCCCACCTAAGAGAGAGGTGGATCATGAGATAGAGTTGGTATCTACTGCCCAACCACCAGCTAAAGCTCCATACCGAATGTCGCCTCCTGAGCTTGAGGAATTGAAGAGACAACTTAAGGAGTTGGTTGATGCGGGGTTTATGCGACCATCCAAGACACCCTACGGTGCACTGGTTTTTTTCCAACGGAAGCACGATGGATCAATGAGAATGTGCATCGATTATAGAGCCCTCAACAAGCTCACAGTAAAGAACAAGTACCCCATCCCACTCATTGCAGACTTGTTTGATCAACTTGGGGATGTCAGATGGTTCACCAAGCTAGATTTGATATCGATGTACTATCAAGTCCGGATAGCCGAGGGGGATGAGCCAAAAACAGTGTGTTTCACTCGCTATGGTTCTTACGAGTTTCTTGTGATGCCTTTCGGACTCACCAATGCTCCAACAACTTTCTGTACTTTAATGAACAATGTACTTCAACCCTTTCTAGATCATTTTGTGGTTGTTTACCTTGATGATATTGTTATCTATAGTCGATCTCTAGAGGAGTATGTGAGGCACTTGAAACAGGTATTCCAAGTTCTGAGAGAGAACGAGCTCTATGTGAAGAGAGAGAAATGCTCATTTGCCCAACATGAGGTACCATTCCTTGGCCACATAGTAGGTGGAGGAAAGATTCGGATGGAAAAGGTCAAGATTTAGGCCATCGTTGATTGGAGGCCACCAACCAAGGTTACCGAGTTGAGATCGTTCCTTGGGTTGGCGAACTATTATAGGTGTTTCATCAGAGGCTACTCAACCATCTTCACACCCTTGACAGATATGCTCAAGAAGGAGAGAGTGTGGGAATGGAGTTCAGTGTGCCAGAGGGTCTTTAAGCAGCTAAAACAGGCAATCACAGAAGAGCCAGTCATTGCCCTACAGAATCACACCAGGCCTTATGAGGTCCACACAGATGCATCCGACTTTTCTATTAGAGGGATCTTGATGCAAGATGGTTATCCGATTGCTTTTGAAAACCGAAAGCTCAACGAGACCGAGCGACGGTACATGGTTCAAGAGAAAAAGATGATGGTCGTGGTTCACTACTTGCGCACATGGAGGCACTATCTTTTAGGGTTTAAGTTTGTGGTGAAGACCGACAATACGACCACAAGCTACTTTCAGATTCAAAAAAAGCTCTCTCCTAAGCAATCCCGATGGCAAGATTTTCTTGCTAAGTTTGATTTTGTGTTGGAGTACATGCCAGGGAGACCAACACAATAGCAAATGCACTAAGCCGAGAGGTAGAGTTTGCTGCCATTAGCCGACCACAGGGGTCATTGGTGGATCGCATTAAGGAGGGATTATCCCATGACCCGACCGCCAAATCTTTGATGGAGTATGCCACAAAGGGGAAGACAAGGAGGTTCTGGCTAGAGGGAGACTTGCTCTATACCAAGAGGAATCAGTTATATGTGCCACTTCATGGGAAGTTGCGCAAAGAGCTGATGCAAGAGTGCCACAATTCAAAGTGGGCTGGTCACCCGGGGGTGCATCGCACCCTAGCATTTATGGAGGAACGTTACTACTGGCCACACTTGAGGGATGACATTGAGGCCTATGTGAAGACTTGTCTTGTGTGTCAACAAGACAAAGTAGAGCAAAGGTCACTTGGGGGTCTCTTGGAACCGTTGCCAATTCCGGAGCATCCATGGGAGAGTCTTTCCATGGATTTCATTATGGGGCTACCCAAGAGTGATGGATTTGGGAGCATCATGGTTGTAGTGGACCGGTTTTTGAAGTATGAGACTTTTATTCCGGCTACCAAAGAGTGTCCAGCGGAGGAGATAGCCCGATTATTTCTCAAGCATGTGGTGAAGTATTGGGGTGTACCACAGTCCATTGTTAGTGATTGAGATAGACGGTTCACGGGACTATTCTGGACAGAATTGTTCAAGTTGCTCAGATCGGATCGGATCTAAACTTCTCCACTAGTATCCACCCCCAAACCTACGGACAGACTGAGAGGGTGAATGCTTTGTTAGAGACATACCTCCGACACTATGTGAGTGCGTCGCAACGAGATTGGCCAAAGTTGCTAGATGTGGCTCAGTTATTTTATAATTTGCAAAGGAGTGAGGCCACCAACCAAAATGCCTTCGAGATTGTGATGGGATGGCAGCCTCACACTCCGAGTACTATTGCTATGGGATACACAAGGTCAACTCCAACATCTTATAAGTTTGCCAAGGTGTGGCAAGAGCAGATTGACTAGGCTCGAGTTTGCCTACACAAGGCAGCCAAGCGTAACAAGAATTGGGCTCATCGTAAGAGACGGGATGTGTAGTGCCAAGTGGGAGATTATGTGCTTGTGAAGCTACATTTGGTACTTCACACCAAGGGGATCCATAAAGCATTAGTGCGCAGATATGAGAGACCTTTCAGAGTTCTTCGGAGGGTAGGCAATGTGGCCTACAAACTTGAGCTACCATCCAAGCTTAAGGTGCACCCGGTCTTCCATGTGAGTATGTTGAAACCATTTCATGAAGACCAAGATGATCCGGATCGAGGTGAGTCACAGCGAGCCCTTATAGGAGTTAGGGTCTCGTATGACTGAGACATTGAGAGCATATTGGCAGACCGAGTTTTGAGACGGAAGAACTACAAGTCGAGGCATGAGTACTTGATACGATGGAAGGGACAACCCGATAGTGAGACTAGTTGAGAACCAGCCGAGGCCTTGTGGCAATTTCAGAAAAAGATCGATCAGTTTCATGCAGAGAGTGCGACGAGGGCGTCGCCAGATTGAGTGGGGGAGAATGTCACGACTCGCGTGAGACCCGTGTGTTCGAGGGTTTCCTAGTACACTTTGTGATTATAATGTATAGCATTGTACTGCAAGTGCACTATGGGGTAATACCTTGTACTTCTGTACTACACTTGTAGTACACTTGTACTATTGTACTACACTTTTAGTACCGTAGGATTGTGACACTTAGCAAGATGGTAGCCATAGATGTAAGGGAGCTCTCCTTATATAAAGGGTCATCCCCCTCACTTGTAAAGCATTCACTCATTCATTCATTCAAGCTATAGCAAGCTCTCAAGCTTTGTCTCATATTCTCTCTCTTTAGTGTTGGCTATTTTCTTTGAGCGAGTCTAGCTTCAAGGATGGTGCTCTTGAGTAGTTAAGAAAAAGACTGACTTATGCATTCCAATGAAGTGTTTCCAAGCCTAAGACCACACAGTTAGCGATTTAAGTTTGCAGCCCGTGACACCTACATATTCCTTCACTAAATTACACCAAGCAGATAACCTTTGCGTAATATGCAAATTCACAAACTCTCCAACATGGACAATCAATGCACATGGACTAGAACCATAAAACATCTTTTTTTCTATTCCTTGCTTCCACCACTAGTTACACCCCAAAACTTTTCTATAGCAAGGGTGAGTGCTTTTATGGTCTAAAGTACCAATGTCACATCTCACATGGATTGAATCATTTTGCACCTAATGAACAAAAACTATTACCAAGTTTCCTATGAATTGAAAGATGAAATCCACAGAGAATCTCCTCCATCAATTTAAGCAATTAGCATTATTACTCTCCCTTCCATCCATAAGAGTTTATGTCTGGAAAGTAAGGGTTAACGTAGAGTTTCAAGGACAAGAATGAGGACTGCCTCTCTTTTTCGTTTTCACCAGTCCATGAATTTAGAATTCTCTTGGAAAATGTACACCCCCCCCCCCCCCCCCCCCCCCCTTTGTCACTTTTAAGTCATTCCATTCAAAGCACGCACTTTTGAAACTGTAAAAAAGAAGAGACTTCCAATATAGATCCTTTTCTCTCTCTAAGAAGCCACCCCCCAAAACACGCACAATCATTACCAATATTCAAATTCTATTTCACTAAAATCTCAAACTTAAAACAGACAATTCTTTGAACAAAAAAGACAATTCTCGAGAGGGAGAGAGAGAGAAAAACTGAAAATGGCAACGTTGCAGAAATTCAAGCTGCTGGCGACGCAATGCGGAGTGGCGCAGAGCCCGACACGGAGCCCGAGGACGAGCCCTGTAGTCCACTTCCGCCGCCGGAAGACCACTTTGAGGATGCTGCTGAGCCGGAGCTCCAGCCGCCGTGAATTGCCGAGTCAACAGCAGAGGTTTGTTACTGATTTGACAGAGAAGAAGGGGAGCAGCAAGGATATGGCTGGCCGCACTTTGAAGGACCTGTTTGTTTCTTCGCCTCCTTTCGAAGCAGAAGAAGAAAAGAAAGGGAAAGGCAAGTGTGAGGTTTTTGCAGCGAAACTGAACGGAGTTTGTGTGGGTGGTGGGTTAATAGGCGACCTGGGTTCTCCTAGACCGGTTTGGGTTGGATTTAGGCACCGGTTACTCAGGAGAGCTTGGCGCCCTATGCTCGTTAGCATTCCTGAGTAATTTAATACTACTTTTTTTCCAATTTTCAGTGGTGCACATTCTGAATTGTAAGGTAAAGAAAAATTTACCCATCGGATTATCTCGAACCATGTACTAATCTTTTTCCATTGGAATTCAGTGCAAACATTTTGTGGCTATTGTAGTTTCTACATCTTTTGGGGATGCATTAACTATATTTTGTTGCTTGTGTTTTTAAATCTCCTTTAGAATAAATTAATTCTATAAATTTTATTAAATTTATTTGTAATTTCATATTGTTATATTGGGAAAGACAATAGTTACTAGAAACTCGGTACTCTTTAATTCGCGGTATGGATACAAGAATGTGGTATATTAGCCACCATGTACGTTAAGATAGAGTTTAATATTTTATATTATGTACAAGTACATATACCAAATTAACATGTTAAATATATTTATGAATTCAACTTAAATATAAATGTGTATGTAACAATATTTTAGAAGATATTATTTTTTTCAAAGGTTTTAGAATATATTGGAGATTTGATAAAAAAAAAGTAAAGTAAAAAACATAATATTAAAAATATAAATTTAAAACTAAAGTATTAGCATTCTCTTATTTTCTTTCTTGCTTTTAGAAATCTTTATTTCTTCAATTTGTAAATTAAAAGTCTTAATACAATTTGGAACGTCAATTTTATAGATTCGGTAAGCGAATGCACCACGAATCGAAACATAGAATTCGGATCACGGTTCCAAGGAGGTTATAGGAATTCCGGTAACTATGAGGAAGACAAAAATTTATAGAATTCATTTCGAAATGAATTTATTATGAAATTGAGTTAATTTGTTGTAAATTACGTGAAAATTGATAAAATTTACAAATAAATTTCATAAAATAAAGAATTAAAAGTTATGTTGACAAAAAAAAACTCTTTTTTTTTCTCTCTTCTCTCTTCCCTCTCCCCCTCTCTTCTTTTTTAAATTTTGCATCTATTCAAAACATTTTAGACATAAAAATTCAAATCAATTCTGCAATTTAACCTAAGAAAAATGAACACAAAAATTCATTTGAAAATGAAATGAATTTCATTTTCTCTTTTACAATTGAAATGTGTTTTTTTTTTTTTGGAAAATAAGATTGTGAATTTGGCATGGAAACTAGAAAGTATTGGGGGAGTGCCATTGATGGTTCAATTTTATGAAGAACCATTTAAATGTCAAATTTGGAATGTTTGAACACTTTATAAGAACGCATGATGTGGAAAGTTGGAGTGAGCTAAATCAAGACTCTGGCTCTCATGTGAGTGCCCGTTAACATTTGATAAAAGCATTAACAGTACAGCATTCTACTTTTATTGCCTTCCACAACCTGCTGGTTAAGGATCAGAATGATCCTCTAGTCCACTCAAGGTAGTTTCAACAAAGTTCTTACATTCTAATGTCCAAAATAGAATAAAGCAACCTCAAATTTTTGGATCATTAAAGCAACCAATAAAATGGTTTTGATTTTATTCACCAACACCAAAGGAGAGGAGACAAAAAGAGCCACCGGATAAAATATGATAATAAACGGGGGGGAAATGAACTTACCTTTATTCATCTTCCCACTTGAGTAACACATTCTTATTTAATGAAAAATTCTAGGGAACCAAGTTCATGTAAAACAATGAAAAAGAAATGAAAAAAAAAAAAGCAATCAAGTTAATGCCTTGCTGCTAGTTGCTCTTTGTTTCCCAGAGGAATCGAGGGAGATATCTTATTTGACTGTGTTTGTGACTGTTGCAAATCTGTGTCTTCTTCCCCAGTTCCCCTATTTCCCGGTTGAGGTTTGACATGGTCATCAGATTTAGGGTGGGCCTGCGAATACTTCTTGTCTGGAGGTAGAACCTGCAGCAGAAATCTATGTATCATCTCGTAACTAGTAAATGTGATAACAGCCGATGGAGTTGTTCGCAATAGATTAGTCGCATATCCACGGTATAAGCCAGGAATACCTTCCTTCCGGATCACCTTCTTAACGCAATCAACGACTCCTGAATATTGGACCTCAGCATTCCTTACATGCCCTTGCTCTTGAAGCCTTGATCGCACAACCTGGTGATATACAACTTAAACATTACAACAAAAACAATGAGCAACAGAGAGGCAATGCGGCCTTCATTGCAGGTGAGTAAACGAACAGACTCCAGGCAAACAAACCTCATGCGGGTAAGTCAATGTGGAGGCGATTACTTTTGATATTGAAGAGGCAACAGCCACATTCCCAGAATTCAGCTTATCAACAGTAGTATTATCTGAGAACTTCAACTAAATATGATCAGGAACTTGTTGCTTGAACAAGACACAAGAATTCTCATAATTCATAACTGGAGTATGAAACAAATAGATAATAGCAATCATAATACCCCTTTGTGCCATATACAACTTGATCTTTTCATATGCTGGAAATTGAATTGCTACATGACTTATCCCAGCCAAAGAAGGCAAAATACCACTGAGACAAACCAAGAAAAAGTATTGAGACAACAAATGTTCAGAAAGTGAAAGTTTATGCAAAATTAAAGATCAAAGCAACTAACTAACAAATGCTCCAAGCAGAGCGGACCTCAATTATTATATTATGTGGTCATATATACAGTTCAGTTGAAGATAGATGACTAATTTACTTCATCCATTAGACTAGTCAATTCTTTGGTGTGCTTTAAAGGTCGGATCCTAAAGGCTGATGATATATTAACAAAGTTGCACTTTAAGAAACAGAAAATCACTGACCTATATAACCCTCGGATGCCTTCCTCGTGTATAATCCTTCTCAAGGCCGAAAGTATGCTTTTGTAGGGAACCACACCCGGCCTCATTCCCTGTGTCTGAGCAAAAATGAAAAACAAATGAATGTCCAAAATGATTTTTTTTTTTCTGATAAGTGATGTCCAAAATGATATATAATAAAAGTTTGGTAGGAATAATCAATACTAGAAGCTCTGACAAAGTATCACATTAAGGAATATATCTATTTGGGAATCAACAAGTATCATGGATAAATCAACATATATACTCGGTATCCCACCCTTTTTTTTCTCCTTTTTTTCCCCTGATAAATACTGTCTTCCACCCTCTTATCCTTTTTATGCAAACCTAGATATCATACCTCAGGCTGTAAATTTAAAGATTAAATGTGATGAATTTTATCAGCAAATGGAAGGGGACCAGAGCTTAAAATTCCCTTGGAGTCCACAAGGCATGAAAAAAAATAATCAATAAAAGATTGAAATGGAATTAATATTTGGACAGGACATCTTAGAGGAAGTAAGCAAAGCCGATATCAAAAAGATAGTGTAATGACGGAACCATAAAATTGATCATGTATGAAGACATCTACATAATGCAATCATTTGATTCTCACTCCACAGGTTCTTTTTTAATGTATTCTCACTCCACCAGTTAACTGTATAATCTCTTTTGGGTCAATACTTGAATAAATTCAGTTTTTATTTTCCATAAACAAGCCAACACTAGGATTCTAGCCAAGTGAAATTTCAAGGCACTTCGATGGGGTTCTAAACAAGCACTTTGGAGATCTCCATTGTTCTTATTAAATTCTGCCCAGTATTCATTGCTTAAAAGTCAACGTCTCAAGCTGTAGATGCCCGAACCTATAACTGGAGGGTAATTGATACTCTACAAGAACATTTGCTGCAGCTCTCACCAAATATCCACTTAACCATTTCTAGAGAAGAAATTCCTGCTAGAAGCGAGACTACAGACAAGTGCAGCTTGCATGCTTTTCAGCCAGTTAATATTTACATCCCCTGCTCAGTCATATTTTTCTTAAACTTAACACCTAAAATTAAGGGCATGCTTTCACAATCTCTAAGAATTTTTCACAATTTCACATGCTTTTAAAAAAATCTCCATGGGCCAGATCCACTTGCCAGGAGGCTTACTTTTATAGTTCAAAATTCATGCTTGTTTGGCCATTTGGAATTTGATTCTCTGAATTTCACTCCATTGTCCAATTATAAATCCTGGTTTGGGTACTTCTGCATCACTGCAACATAGAGTAGCATATTCTGTTGCAACAAGAGAATGTACTCCAATAACTAAAACTAAGTACTTGGAACACAATTTATTTCTGCAAGTGTGTGCTGAGTAACGAACTGATATTGCAAGAAACAGTACAATATGAAAAACAATCACCATGTTAAGCATGTCATAAAGCTATGAAACACGATGTCCTGGATCTCTATACTTAGAGATGAATTGTGGACTTGGTTGGATTTTCAGACTCATTGAAAAAAAGAAAATGATTTCTTTTATACCGTTGGACATTGTTTGGCTGTTTTTGAAGGAACATAATAAAAGAGCTTTTGAAGGTGCAAAGAGGTCTATTGAAGAGATCAAAAGTATATGGTTAAACACCTCGAGTATTTTGGTTTAATAATCCTTCTTTTTTTTGTAAATAAAAAGTGAACTTCTTGAGTTTATTGACTTTTTATCCTCATAATGATATTGTAAAGGAGTTGGCACCCCCGTAGTGCCCTTCAATGAATTAATTTTGTTATATATATATACACACACACACGTTTATGGGAAAAATCACAATTATGATAAGAACAAACTTACTTGGAGTCTTGTCTTAACAACCCACAATGGATTAGTTGAAAATGCTGTGGCAGCCCCAGCCCCAGCAGCAGCTACCATATTTGCACCAATAGTGAGTTCATTGCTGCTACCCTCTACAAAATGAACATGAACTGTTACTAGAAACCAAAATAACAAATGGAACAAAATTCACATCCTTCATGGCTCAGCAAAAACTGAAGCTACAATCATAGAGCAATGTATTGATTAGAATTCAAAAGTGACAAAAAAAGAGTCAAAGTTTTAGAGTAAACAACAATGAGACAACCCTACCATGTGAATGGAGCAAACCCTTTAGTTGCTCATAAACTGTGAAGTACACCTACATATGAAATGAGAACTTCTGTCACTTAGCAAACTACGAAAATTACAAATAGTTGTATTTTGTATGTGTGCGCTAAATGAACAAAGGGAGATATAAGAAAGTTTGTTCCACTCGGTTCAAGAAAAAAACCACCATCCTGGATCTCAATTTGATTTTCCAACAAACATGTGACATAGATACATGGCAGTATGTTGGGAGGGTGGGGCAAAGTGGTTGTTACACAACATCCACCTTCAAACCTCAGGGTAGGTTAAAGGGACCAGACAAAAGGCATCGGGCATCTAAAGAACTAGATTCACAAGAGAGCATAAGAAATTTGAAAATGTACTATAGCCAACTTTAAATGGAAGAGGAGAGGAAGGAAGAATAGGTGGGGAGGGAGGGAAGCTATATGTAGTATATTCTTTTCAAACAAAATGACCATAACTGTGGCATTTTATTGATTCCCTGTTCTATTTTAATTTATGCATCCAAGTACGCCTGCCCCTTCTGACCTAAGTAATAGCAGAAACAATAATTCCCATGATGTGTGATAAAAGAAGAAAGAAGCAATGCTGGGGCATGTTAGAATTAAAAGACCACATCTAGTGTTCCAGTTCATATGGCTCCTCATATTTTTGGCCCAGTGATCACGCCAATGAACCCCTTACTAAAGCATTGCGCCGAAGAGTAAACTAGCAAGATGAATAATTATGCAAGGGGAAAAAGACCCTCCAGATGTGAGGCTTCATTTTTTAATAATAGACGGGGTTCCAAGCACTTTGTTTCAGGAAATAAGTCCACAAAAGTAATACTCACTGCCCAGTTCGGAAGTAGAGCTACTATTGTTGGTGAGAGCCCGCGATACATTCCCCTCAAACCTTCATTCTTTATTATGTTCTGTAGGCTTGTGATAATTATACTACCTATGTGTAGACAAAAAAAGAAACTCATGAAAAACAGTTACTGATAATAATAGCAACTAACACCATCCATCTAATAGCTTAAGAAAGAACTGATTCGTTCAAAATTCCAAATCTTTCATTGGAATGTTACCCCTTACCCTAATCTTCTTGACTTCATTAAGGTCACGTTTCAACTTAAAAATTCGTTTTGGGTTCATATGAGCAATGCAAACAGAGAATCAAGCTTATGACCAATACTTTTTCCTTGAAGAAAAGCACCATCTAAATTCCATTTCTAGGAAAATTTTGAAGAAAAGCGAACTTCTAAAGCACTCTGTTTCCCAGTGTTCACTTCACCTGTTCCAGTTTGAAGCTTACATGGCTAGTATGAGTAATCTGGTAGTGTTATTGATGGTTAGACCTCAATCCACAACATTTCATAGAATTCAAATTCAGTACGGTTTCAATTTGAGCAACCTTTTGGTTAACATATGTTAAAACAGTTCACTGATTCATATCAACCATCTATCTAAGACTGCTCTTCGTTTATCCAAATTTCTTGCAAGCAAATCCGACAGTACTACTTTTCTACACTAAATTATGCTCCACAACAGAGAAATCCCTACTTGAAACCGAATCAGCTCAAGTTTGCACAGACTGGAACTTACCTTTGCGACCTGATTGGGACGCTTCAGGGAGGCCATGAACCTGTAATCTAGTCTTGATCACATCTAAAGGGCACACAAAGGTCGCTGCAATTGCGCCTAAAATCCCGCATTAACAAGCCGTTAGTAACAAATGATAAAATCAACGCGATACCGCACGAAATAATTTTGAAAACAAAAATACATATTTCCCTATGAAACCCTAATTAAGCAACAAGAAGACCCAAAAGAAACAAAAAAAAATCAATTGAAGAGGTAAAATGGTGAACTAACCAGCAGTGGCACCAGCACCGGCGTTACAGATACAATCATTAATGCTTCTACCATTATTAGATGATTCCCCACCTCCACTCATCTTTCCAATAAGCCTTCTAAAATCCCAAGAACCCTACAAATCCTAATCAAATCCCCATGGCAGATCTATATATATATACATATACACGTATGTGTGTACACACATCTATATACCCTTTTCTTTGTTCATGACATTGACCCAATAGAGAAAAAGCGAGAGAGCAATTTTTGGGGCAATCTTGTTTGAAGGGTAAAGGGTGAGACTTTGTTCTGAGACGTGTAACACACTGCGTTTTTGAACAAGTCTTTATATGTTCATATTCGTCGTTTGCCTTTGTTACAGAGACGTCAAGATCCCGAAGTAAAACTGGAGACTGTTTGTTGAGCTTCTTTAATGTTAAAAAACGTGAGCCGCTTGAGCATCTATATTTTGATTTCTGGGTTTTGCACAGCATAAACAAAAAAAAAAAAAGTTAAAGCCGAAGTATTTTTTTGCGTCAGCTTGCTGCAACTTCTTTGCACGGTGTGCTTTTGTTCTTTAGTGAATCGTCTTGTCAAGCTATTGTCATTCAATATAAAGTTGGTCTTTTACTGAGATGTCCTAATAACATGACTCATTTAATTAATTTTTTTTTATTAATTCACGTCACAGTCCGCACTTTAGCTTCTATTCTTACACAATAAATTTATAATAAAAAAAAAAACTGTCAATATTATAGTGTTTCCTATAAAAAAAAAATTATTGTGAGGATAATAACTTGAATTGTAAAAGCATCCCACTTGAGACTTTCATCGAACATTTTGTTTACGTTCTTCGCTCTTTCCACCTTCTTTCATCTAAACTTTCAATCAAAACTTACAAAAATAATAATAAATTAGTAACCACTAACCCTACAATCTTCTTTGTTTACATTCATCACTTTTTTTCTGTTTTTTTCAATAAAACTTTCTATGAAGACCAACAAAAAATAACAGTAAGCCATTTCCCACTACCCCTACAATATTTTTCAATCTCTATAAGCAATGGTTCATTGATTTTGTCAAAGATTCATCTTTTCTTTCAATTTTTTCTTTCTTTCCCTATTAACAGCAATAACAACTCTATTTGCTCAATATCAAGTCTTTTTCCTTTCTTCTTTGTTTTCTGTTTTACGCATGTGACAGGCTGCTAACAAAGGTACTGAAAATTTTCATACCATTAAAACTTAATTTTGGCAGCTGCAAAGTTTTTTCTTTTTTTTATCCAACAATTTTGTGTAGAATCTAGTTGTATAACGTACGTATTAACGTTCTCAATAAGAAACTTTTATATAAAAAAAAAAAACCACAATAATTCTTATTATTATTTATAAGAGAATCAACCCCAAAACTTTAAAGTATTCAACTACTTAAATTTTGAACAATAACCAATTAATTAAATGTCTTTGATTCAAGTATGGAAAATTTAAGATAGCAAACAATAAAATGAAATTGCAATATAAATGATCAGGTTGTTGAAAAATAATTGAGAACATTGGAGTATTAACATTGCATGTTCATTGAAAGTACGATAAAGTCAATCAACGGTTTTTGGTTTTGTGGCAGCCAATACAGTCACCCTCTAGTAGCTTGTTGACACGCGGAACAATTCCCCTCCAACGACCAAGCGACACGTGGATGAGCAGTTGACATAACCGTCGTCACTTGAGGACTCCTCATGCAAAAATATAAACGTAATTGCAAGGATTGAGCTGTCTCTAAACATGCGACAAAGCCCTTAGTCAGAAAAGTGAGATCTCAGGGATCACTTCATCTCGAGCACGTGGCCAACTTACCTCCAAAACATTATAAAAGACTCAAAGTATGTGAATTCAGGATCATCTCTAACCTCAAGTTCATCACTGAAACACACATCAACTGTCTATTTCCCCCAAAATCCTGTCCTATAAAAAATATCGGAGAGTCTTCGAAGACACCACTCCCCTCTCCTCCAATGACTCTTTAGTTTATCCCTCATTATTTGTGCGGGGTGTCGGAGATAAAACTTTCAGCTCAACAGCAAATTTTCGGCATCAACAGGTTTAATAGTTATTACTTTAAGCTAAATGTATTTAAGTACAAATTAAATTAAATCATTATTGTAAATAAAAAAATGTAAAAATCATAATCCAATTAACAACTATAACTTCTTTTATGAAAAAGAATTTATTTTTAAATTCTTCGCACATAGTAATCATAATTGATGAAAAAAATAGCATTGACATTCTCAAGAGATGAACGATTACATACTATACCCACTACTCAATACAAAAATAATTTCATTCAAGTAAAGGAGTAGCTTGGGCTAGCACCGGTTAAAATTTGATGCCCAACTGCTTGTAGGTTAGAAATGATGAAAAATTCTTATTTTCACTCGGTGTAAAACACTATATTTACACATGATAAAAACTTTATTAATAATTATTAAATAATTTTATTAATAATATGAATAATAATTATATGAATATTACTAATAAAATTATCAAATAATGTTTTATGAGTACATGTAAGAATTTTTCATTTATTAGAGCTTAGACTGCTATGTTATTGGACTCGGGCCACGCTTACGTGGTTATAGTTCGCTCAGAGTTAAGATTAATGTCATTTGGGCTTAGTTAACTGACCAAGCCAGGCTTAGTTTGGTCCAACAGATGCTATCTTTTCTCCGCAAAAACATAAGTTGCTAAGTACATTTCATCGCCTTTCATTTACTTTTTCAGCCCATTTGATAAGCACAATCGGATTATTTGGAACAAAATTGCATTTTCACATTAATAAAATTGGGCTGAAACATAAATGCAATTATATCGTCGCATTTGATTGTCCATGCAGAGTAGTTAATTCAATTCAGATTTCAATGTTTGATTTGATAGAACAAAGTGCTGCAATTAGCAATGCAACCTGTTGAAATGATTAAAATAGTTTTATCTTTAAAATAAGTAAAAATTGATTAAAAAAAATCATTTATATATAAAATATTTTAAATATGATAAATTTTAACGATCATTCTTAAACTATTGGTTTAGATCTCTAAATTATAAATTTGATATCAAAAATCATCACATTTTGATCAATTACCTCCCATGACATCACATGTTCACCACCCAAAATTGTTATTCAATATTGATTTTGAGATCATAGATTCTTACATATATAGTATAATCTTTTTCAATGCATCTAGTGTGGGATGTGCCCATCAAAATTACACAAATCATACCAACAGTTTGGTCATTTGGGAACTCAGATACCACGATAACTCGTGGTTAGTTCAAATATCATTATATGTTTATACTCAATCCAAACATCACACATCCACATAGGTCAGGTTTGGAAACCCACTTAAAGTGAGTTTAAATCTAACTCTTCTTAAATGGGTTCCAAACATCCTCATAATAATAAATTTGAGTCGGTTTTAATATCATTTGTAACACTACGAATCCATCAATTAAAAATGTTAATGTTAACTCTAATGTTAAAACACTAAAAAATTAATTTAAATATTACAAAAAATTATAATAATAATTAAATAAAAATAAACATTTAAATATTTATTTACTATTGTTGTTTTCTATAATTATCAATAAAATTCTTAGATTTCCTAATAACTACCACAAAACTGAATCCGGCTCAAGTTTCAAACCTTTCATCAAAATTTCAACTTCAGCTGCAGAAACAATTATGCAAATAAAACCCACAGCTCTTAGTACTTGGTGCCTGCACAAGCAATTAGCATAACCACAGCTGGAAGGCTGGAACACTTTCTTCGGGGCATGTTCTCGTCAGGATAGGGTATCATATGCTTGATTGGCGGGTCCAAGCTGGTGAGCAGTGGTTGATTGTCTCTAATTTATGGAGCAATCAGGTTACCTATGTAGGGCCCAGAAAGCCTTATTCCCCAGCCTTGAGTATGGTTTACCAAATGATTTCCCTTGTGTCATAAACATCAACAATGGATTTTTTTTATTTATTTTTATGATTATTGATTCAAAAGAAAGAAAATTTTGATGATTGATCCAATCCACCAAGGTACTAAGGCTTTCAATTTCTGGGAAATTTAATATCGACAAACTATCGTACTTAAATAAGTAGTAATGTGGAAAATCCAAATTTGAGGCTTAGAGACAACAAAATTGATGGATCATTAATAGAATTCTAAAGGAGTAAATTGTAAAAGAGTAACAGTGATAAGAGTTATAAGTAATGTCTAGTTCTTTCTCCGTCAATGTGCCGATTATTGATAGGAGTTTTTATGATCACGCACAAGAAAAGTTGGTTAAACAAAGAGATTCTAATAATTTTTCTTGATCAGTGCTACTACTCATAACCAATAATATAGTTATATTCATTTTTCGAATGTGGGTTTAACCTAACAATTGCATCTTACTAACTGGGAGATAATTTCATTGAATCAATTCGGATTGTCATTCGAACACTAAAAAAATAATAAGTAATTTATGGATATTCTAGCTAATAATAATAGTTATATGAAATTTGTTTTTGTTTATATGTATTTATATTTGGTGATAAAAAAATCTTTGTAATGAATTAGCTAATAATATATATTTTTTTAGTTTATTATATTATATTTAGATTTAACATATTAAATATTAATATTTACACCAAAGTAGAATTTAATTTGCATTGTTTTTATTGTTTGGGAAAATTGCAATTAAATCACCAAAACTTTAATATATTTAACAATATTATATAAAAATTAATATATATATATATATGAGTATATTTCTCCCCTTATAATTTTTATTAATTTTTCATTATTTCAATATAAAAAAATCTTAATGTTCACCATGTTTTATACATTCAGTACAATTAATTATTGATGTTTGATAGCCATTAATTATTGTCCCACACTTTAAACTCAATTTGTGATGCTTCGGTTCATGGGGTTTTTACTTTGGGTGTGTGGGGGAGACCATAATGAAAAATGAGCGAAAAGCTTTGAACCCTCTCGTGCTTACTTGCAGGCCCCTCACCAAACAATTTGAAAATGTCAGATCAATCATGCGCCCAAAAAAGCCAATCAGAGCACAAATATCCTTTCATGGGCTTTTTTCTCTAGTTACTCTTATATGTTGTATTTTGATGGTCCTTCGAATTTCGTTTATTAGACCTACATGACAAATTGTATGGGAACCTCTTTGCCAAGACTTTTGTAACCTTTTTTTTTTTTAATGAAGTTACTATCTAATTTTTTTTAAAAAGGAAAAAGAACATGAGTGTTGGTGTCAAAAATCTGCCAATGAGCTTACGGATCATACACATATGAGAACACCTAAACTAGACAGTATCACAGGGTTTGGGTCTTCGAGAAAGACTCTCCGACACTCAAATTAGTATTCTTAATTTAAAGAATGTAAAGAACTAGAGAGCTATGGAAATGAATTTCCCATGCGTGAATGGAAGAGGGCTTACCATTTCTAAAAGGGGAACCCCTTTTATATAGGCTCTAGAGATATTATCTCCAGAAAATTTGGAGTGGGTCTCACTAGAACATCTCACCCCATGCCCTTAGGTATGTGCTAAGAGTGTCTTAACCCATGCCTTTAGGTTTGTGAACTCATCATTTTACCTTGGAATGATGTCACTTGTTCACGTGTTAACTTCTGACTGGTCAGTATATTTTTGGCTACATCATATGCCCCCCGCTCCCTAGAAAGATTTGGGGAGATTTCTAAGGGAGTAGAAGCCTTTCTTGCTACCACAGTGGGACTGAAGTCATAGCTTTATGTATCGACCCATCCCGGGTTGACCACCCTCGAGATGGTATCGTCACGTTTTGAAATCCCAGCACGACACATATATATAACAATATAAAAACATCAACTGAAATTATACATCATTAAAATTTCAACATGGGAGTTACATTATTAAAATTTCAACTGAAATAATATATACAACATATGATGCATGAATATTTAAAAATATTTTTCTTTTGTTTTTTTTTCCATTATTTTGAGGATGTGGACCACAAGGCTTACAGATAATCACTCAGTCTGAATCACAACTCAATAATCTATCTGTCCTGCCTGCTACATGAAATTATTTAACAATGAGGAGTGAGCTTCACAAGCTCTGTGAATTAAATTTACTAGAAGTATTCAATTTATAAAATTTCAGTCACATCTTATAATTCAATTGTTCAAATAATCTTCCAATATTCATTAATCTATATCTCATATAATTCGATAATAGCATTCTATTATCACTACTTGTATCATCATCCTCATCATTTATCAATCTCTTCTTAAGTTAATCATCAAATATATCAATTTTTTTCTCATATATTTAATTATCTTAAGACTATCAATTCAACCTCATTATTTACCTTATTATGATGTTTACAGCATATAATCAATCACTCAGATAATTCTTATCATATCAAACTTTCATATTTCTTTCTCATCATAGCTGTCTCTCTGTGAGACTCATTTATTTATCAATAAATTCACAATCAAGAATGACACTTTAGTATCTTAACCAATAATAATCAATATTTAAAACAAATGCAATGCATGAATTTAAATTATCAGATCATTTCATATTATCATTTGTGAACGTCTTCCTACATGTCAATATATTTTAGCTTAGACCAGCTGCTTTTCCCTTTTTTTTATTTTCATTTAGATTGACTACCTTCCCGGTTCTTTTATTTTCAGCTATACCAACTGTCGCGATTTTTTTATTTTCATTTAGACCGGCTGCCTTCCCGGTTATTTTATTTTCAGCTAGACTGACTGCCTTCCCGGTTCTTTTATTTTCATTTAGATTGGTTGCCTTCCCAGTTCTTTTTTTTCACGCATTCATTCATTCAATAATATGAAATATGCATATGAGCAATAAATAAAACAAGCATTCATTCAAGTATTCAATTTAGCTATCCAGCTCTTTCTCAAAATTATTATTTTTATCATATTCATTAAATTATTTCTTCATATATCATATCAAATTATCAATCATAGCTTGTCGAGAATTTTATTTATCCTTTCATTATATATTTCATCAACTCATTATTTCATTAATATTACTTCTCATATAATAAATTTTGAATATATTAATTATTCATATAACATCAATCAATTAACTTTCATATATCATCCAATAATTGTAAATTCAATAATTAATTCAAATATCATCACTTTATATTTTATATTTATCTCAATTACTAAAACTAAATCTAATTCACCACGTAGCACTTAAATCTACTCGTGGATCACCTATTTTTAAATTGAATTGAGTTTGAACCATAACGAAGAAAACATGTAAAAGTTTCCAAGAATCAAATTTGTGACGCATTAAAAAAAACTCGAAGTACAACGCGAATAATCATCAACAATGATTAACAAGTATTTGGCATCACAAATTGAAGAAGTAAAATAAGGTCTCCAAATATCACAATGAATTAAATCAAATGAAGAAGTTGTATAAATAGTGCTTGATAGAAATGATAAACGACATTGTTTTGCTAAAGGGCAAATGCCACAATCACATTAATTGAAAATGAAAATATTAGGATCCAAAGAGGAAATAAAATCAGACAAAGAATTAGAAGGATACCCTAAATGCCAATGCCAAAGATCGAATCGCTTAGAGCCAAGTGAGGAAGCGCCAATTGCTGGAATTTCCAACTCCAAGTAGTATAGGTCACCATGCTCTTTACCCAGCCCAATCATCTTATTCGTTTGTAGGTCATAAAAATCACAATAATGAGGATAAAAAGTGACTGAGCATTGCAAAGATTAGGTTATTTGACTAATAGATAAAGGATTGGAAGTGAATGAAGGATCACATAGAACATACTGCAATGGTAATGATAGAGTAAGACTACAAGAGCCTAAATCAGAAGCATATACAGTTTGTCTATTTGAGAAATGAATAGGTGTGGTGTATGAAATAGATTTAGAAGACATAAATAAATTTAAACTAGAAGCCATGCGAAAGTTTGCACCTGGATCAATAACCCATTTAAGAGAGTTTATGGTGGAAGGAAGAAATGTGGTACTTGCAGCATTGGATAACGGGGAACTGTTACCAGCAAAAATCAAGGATAAAAACTGATGATATTGTTCATG
The DNA here is from genome assembly GCA_023935145.1 of Bretschneidera sinensis. NCBI lineage: Eukaryota > Viridiplantae > Streptophyta > Magnoliopsida > Brassicales > Akaniaceae > Bretschneidera > Bretschneidera sinensis. The sequence continues at coordinate 111,176,803 of CM043701.1, read as the reverse complement.
AGTGAAAATAGGAGCAGCAGGTGACATGACAGCAAAAAGAGTCATGGGGTGCATTGCTTAGTCCGTCCTCGACTTGGAAACCTGATTAAAAATAGGTGCTTTTGAGCCATTCTTTAGTAGAGGAAGATTCTTTTTTTTTTTTTTTTTGTAACAATGAGATTCAAAATGACCATCAGTGTGACAATAATCACAATGATAAAAGAGCTTCTTATCAGTCTTAAGATTGGAACGAGAATAAGAAACAGAAATGGTAGAATATTGTGGTGTAGGAGTTGGTGCCTCATGAATGGATCAATGGAATTTTTCTTACTATAGAAGTGAATAAAAACGGTTTACTGTTGGGATAGGTTCCATCAGGAGAATTTGGCTTCGAATGGAACTATAAGATTCATGTAAGCCCATCAAGAATTTCATAAAACGATCTATTTGGTTGAGTTCATCATTCTTCATATGCACACCACATGTGCATGAAGGTAGAGAATTATAGGATGAAAGCTCATCCCAGAGTCCCTTGAGGACGATATAATAAAGAGCAATAGAAATGTTGCCTTGAGCGTGATTGGAAATTGCCCTTTGAATCTCAAAAATACGTGGGGCATTTTTTTTAAAAAAATGATTGTAGAGATCGTCCCAAACTTCATAGGTAGTCAAAGTGTAGAGAACGTGGTTGATAATTTCAGGGGAAATGGCATTCATGCTATTGCAACGGGTCCATTGTTGAAAGGTGGTAACAGTCTTGTAGATAGAGTCGTCGATGAAACCTAACTTGTTCTTAGCTTAGAGGACCATACGAATGGCATGGCACCAAGTGGTGTAATTATCGTCTTTCAATGGTTGAGAAACAAGCACAACACTAGGGCTGTCATAATGGTGGATGTAGAAAAAAGGAATTGATGTCATAGTCGTTGAAAGAAACAACGGTGGTGGAAGTGGGTGGGACAACCATTGAAGTGGACTAAAAAAACAAATCAAGAAGGTACAAGATTGTGTTTTAGGCTGATACCATGTAAAGAAAACGAAATGTGAAAAGGATATATTTCTTCATTGTTTTATAATGAATTTATAGTATAATGGTGGGATAATACAAATGTGATAACATGATCTAAAGGATTGACACAATTATTATTATTGAAAATTTGCATTACTTTATTGAAAAATGAAAGATACATCAAATCCATAAAGAACAACATAATGGAAAGAAAGTCCTCCATCCAAGCTTGAAAGATAATTAGAGATACAGAGGAAGATCATCAGCAATTTTTTTTATTCTCTTTTTTGAACTATTTGATGCATAGATAAAAAAATAATTTTATTCGTTTTCTTAAAGTATATTATCAGTCCCTTTAAAAAAAAACTCATAATAAATACATTTAAACTTTTTGTTTATACCATATACTTTTCATTATTATCTTTAAGTGGAGTAATCATTTTTATTTTAATTATTGTGTAAATTTAATAAGATAAATGTGTTATTAAAAAATTAAAATTATTACTTATTAAATATAAAAAAATAAATAATATTTTGGAACATAAAAAAAGGACAAATAATGTGAGATTGAGAGAATATTAATTATGAGTGAATCTTAATTAAATGGAAAGGCTTATCATTAAAGAAATATCCCAAAATATGCACTTTATTTCGGTTCATGTAATTTAAGCTGCATAATTATTACTCAATTGATCGAGATATTTTGACCTCTTTAACTTATAATCCAACAACAAAATTTGGTGTGGTCCTCTCAATGGAGCTGAGTAATGGGGACCACCACTACCATCATAATTGTTAAACAGTGATATCACTCTAATCAGGAAACCCCTGCAATCCGCGCTGCCCAAAAAACATTAGCCTACACCATCATTAACATCACAGAAACACATGCAAAACTCCCCCCTCTCTCTCTCTCTCTCCTGCACTTGTCCGTTTCTTCCTCTCACACGTACTTCAAAATATATTTTTAAATATTTCTTTTATTTTTAGGTAATAATAATACATTTATTAACTTAAATGGATAAATAGTTGAAATTAAATAATAATTTTGATATTTAATTTTTTAAAACATTATCAAAATAACTCATAAGTATTGCATAGTTTTTTCATTTAATTTAAATATTTCAATAACTTAAATAGATAAGTCGATGAAATTTTGGTCTTGTGATAAAGGTTACTTGTTCGATTTTAATGATTATGGGTTATTTGTTTGATTTATATATCAATTTTTTCATTTACTTTAGAGGAAGTACGATAATATTGTGAACTTTTATATGAGTAATACAATAGTATAAGTCAATTATTGTACTATATCATAAAAAATATTTTATATAACATCGTTTCAATAAAAAAAATAACTTAAGTAGTAAACATAATGTCTATTGTGGAGAAACAAAAAAAAATAAATTTAAATTTTATATAGTTTAAAAATTTAATGATTTTTCAAATTGAATGAGAGTTCATAAAGTATAAGTCTTGAGAAAGTAAAATTTAAAAAATATGGTTCAATGAAAAAAATTAAAACTGCTTTTGATTTTATCTTTTACAATTTTTTTTATAAAAATATAGATTGAGTAAGCTCAATAATAATATTTTAATTTATAATTAAAATAACGATTTTTTCAATGAAAACCTAATAATGTAATCTAACCTTTCCTATGATTTAGAGTTATTTTCTTAAAAAGAAAATCAAATACAAAACTATCACCTTTTTTTTACTAATTAGATAACTTGATTTGTGGATAGTTAGAATTTTTAATTCTAAAAATTCAATTTTCAAAAATCAAACGTCCCTTAACGGATTTGTTTGGTTGAGAAAAACCTGTATTTAGTAACTATAGTTAGTACTAGCTTTTATTTTTATTTTTATTTTTATTAATATGAACACTTTTCTTTTTAAGCACTTCCTTTTCTTTTCTCAGATTCATCCAGCAAGGGAATCTACAAGTTGATCATTTTCCCTGAAAACACTCTCCCGGGATCTATTAGGTAAACAATAAACATAGACAATTTCTTTTGATTTTTACACGCATTAAATTAAATTCTTTTTTCTTTACTCATGAGTGCATTTGCTTACTCTGTATAACTTTTGCCATGAAAATTAAAACAATGGAAAGAAAGTTAATTCAAGAAACCGACTCTTAACAGAAGCAGAATGTGGGTTTGTGGATAGGTTACTTTATAGTCAGCGAAGCCACTTTCCAAATAATTAAAAAGCTTTCTTTCTAAGCAACCGAGTTTTCCTGGGAATTGCTTTTTTCCCGAGAAAATTATTTTTTTTAACGTGTTTGGTGGAGGAAAATGCTGTGAAGCTGACTTGGATTCTTTCTGAGAAGAAAAGTTTCATGTTTTCCTTGGGTTTATTGTAATCGGTTTCTCTCTATGGGTTTTTTGACCCTGAGTTTAGATCAAGTGGTTTTACAGTTCATATCTTGTCACCAATACGCGTTTCGTTTCCGTGTTGAGTTTATCTTCTTTATTTGTTTATTCTTGAACGTGTTGTTGTTGTTTGCTTAGTTTCGCAATCAGATCTGCAGTTGGCTTTGCAGCGAAATCGCAAACAGACATTCTTGCTGGTAATTTACATTCCTTTTTCTCTTTTGTATGTTGGAATTTTGTTCTCTGTTTGGTTGTTAAGAAAACTGAAGAAGTTAGAAATAGAAAGTACAGTTTATGCTTACAACCGAGGTTATTTTCTAGGGTAGGCACTCTGTTTAGTAGAATTTTAAATCTTATGTTTGATGTTGTTTTCTTTTAGTCTCAGTTTTGGTGCCCAACAATCAAAATATTCAGGACTCGAACTCTTATTTTTATCATTTTCGTGTATTTTCCTAGAAAACAAACTGAGGATTCAGATTTTTTTTTTGGATAAGTACAGAGACTTCAGTTGTCTATTTCTAGCATAGCATTGCAATTGCTTTCTGCTTTTATTGTTAGGTTTGTTACATAATTTGGTGTTTTGATGAATCTTAATTATCTTAAATTAGTTTGTATTACTGTGTTTTGCTGTGTTGGTGTTTACCAGAATCGTAGCTTAACATTGGTCTTTGTTTTGTCAATCATGACTGCAGATCAAGTTGAGACTTCAGATTGATTCCAAATTGGATTTCTTGTTTGAAGGAGGATCATGGGTTTGTGATGTATAGGGAGATTGTTGACTTAGAGCAATCTACTTCTTGATCGAGTTGGATTGTTGATTTAGAACAATATGCTATTTGATTGAGTTGAAGTTGGACTTATGTGATTGTGAGTTTTCGAGGTGTTGGGGAAACAATACTATGATTTTTAAGCCAAGGGTTTGATAATTTGGAGGTTTTGCTCCCAAGGCTAAGACATTGTTGTGTTAGATATGGCATCTAGAGAAGGAAGGCGTCATCATCATAACCTTGTGCCCCTTGCTGCTTTGATCGGCAGAGAGATGAGGAGTGAAAAGATGGAGAAGCCAACTGTGAGATATGGGCATGCGGCTCAGTCTAGGAAAGGGGAGGATTACTTCTTGATCAAGACAGATTGTCAGCGAGTACCTGGGAACTCTTCATCGACATTTTCTGTGTTTGCGGTAATCCTTGCTCTTTCTCATGCATATTCTATTTTTTATATCTCATGAATGCCTTGCCGCTAGAACCTTTTTTTTTGGATAAAGGTGAAAATTTTATTAATTCAAAATACTTAAAATAACAGCAGAAAAAACTGCTACAGGGAGAAACAATTAACTAGCAGTAGCTAATCCCCAAACTTCTACTGTCAATATCATTCCAGTTTACATTTGGAACACTTAACAGCCTATTCCTCACATCCTTAGCAACATGTTGTAGAACTTGATCACAGCTTTGAAAGATTGAATTGTAAATCCTAGAATTCCTCTCCTTCCATGTGGTAGATCCTCCTGCCAGCTCCCTACAGTAGTCTTGACAATGTTAGCCTTTTGCTGAACTTGCATCTGGAAGCTCAATTGCATGTTTTGTATCATCGATCTGGTATCCTGCACCTAGCTTAGGACGACAAATTTTGCCATGTTGGTGCTCTGTCTTGGAGTGTCATTGCGCTCGAGTCCAATAAAAGTTTTTAGGGTTTGCACATTCATCATTTCAATCTGTAAGATTGGTGACCCCGAACTCTAAAAATTTCTTCCTTGGTTCATCAGGATGTCCTGGTTGCCATAAGATTTTTCCTATCGTTCTCAAGATTATGATGGATCCATCTGTTTCAAGAATTAGTAAAGCAATTTGAGAGGTTACTTTCACTTTCTACCATAGGGCTCAGAATCAATTCGCCAATGCCTAGGAACTTACAGTTGAGAGAAATATATCTATAATTAGCCTCAGGAATTGAAATGCAATTTTCTTTTCAATTTTGTACTCGGTTGTAACATCATTTCTCAAATTGTAAAGTTAAGTGGCATGCTTAAATTGCTTGAGTTTATATATCATAAGTTAAGCATATAGTTTATATATTGTTCTACATGATAACAACTGTTTTTTTTCCTAATTCTCAGATCTTTGATGGGCACAATGGAAATGCTGCGGCAATTTTTACGAGGGAGCATTTGCTGAATCATATTTTGGGTGCTATTCCACGTGGACTTGACCGTGACGAGTGGCTTCAAGCTTTACCCAGAGCATTAGTTGCCGGGTTTGTGAAGACTGATAAGGAGTTTCAGAGCAGAGGCATGGAATTTTGCTCCAGTTTTTCAGTCTATGCTTTCTTTTTAATTTGTTATCTCCAGCCATATCTGTTGCGCATTTAGATAAATTAATGTCCTCTGTCCTCTAATTATCACCAGGAGAAACATCTGGGACCACAGCCACATTTGTCATAGTTGATGGATGGACTGTCACTGTTGCATCTGTAGGAGACTCACGTTGCATCTTAGATACCCAGGGTCGTGCTGTTTCCACCCTAACCGTTGATCATAGGCTTGAAGAGAATGCAGAAGAGTGTGTATCTATCTAGATTCTTTCAGTCTCGTTTCCGTTATTCTTTTTCTGGGTAGACTTATTTATTTGTTGTGTTGTGATTGCAGGAGGGAACGTGTGACTGCAAGCGGAGGAGAAGTTAGGAGGCTGAGCATTTATGGTGGTGCTGAGGTGAACTGCTTTTGCAGAATTCTCTTCTGTTGGCTTCAAATGATAAGGATCTAGTTATTCGTTTCTTTTTTATTATTATTTAACACAAAACTGTTGTTGTTTTATTTTTGTTTTTTTTATTAAAAACCTTTACAGATAGGTCCTCTACGGTGTTGGCCAGGAGGCTTATGCCTTTCTAGGTCGATTGGAGACATGGATGTTGGAGAGTTTATAGTTCCAATACCGTATGTTAAACAAGTGAAGGTATCTATCTTTTTATTCAACTAATGTTTGTTACCATCGTGTCTTTGATTGAGAAAAACTATGCACTTCAGCTGGGAGTGCTATGTGCCTGTATCTGTCGTTCAGCATAGACTAACATTCTTCATTGGTATAAAAGCTATCAAATGTAGGTGGAAGGCTTATTATTGCTTCTGATGGCATCTGGGATGCCCTATCCTCAGAAATGGCCGCAAAATCTTGTCGTGGATTGCCAGCTGAACTTGCTGCTAGACAAGTGGTGAAGGTGATTGAAATTGTTCCTGTTCTATTTGTCCTTTTGTAATCCTGCTTGGGCTAACATGGCCTTGGTACCACAATAAGGCATAGCCTGTGCTATTATGTACATTCATGTCATGAATTAGTATATAGGTTAGGTAGTGTGTTTTTGTTCTAAGAGATATCCAAATTATCTTCTTACTTGGGGGATCATTGTAGGAAGCATTAAGGATGAGGGGACTAAAGGATGATACAACTTGCATAGTTGTTGACATAATTCCTCCTGACAATTCAGCAGAGCCATTATCTCCTCCCAAAAAGCAGAACAAGCTAAGAGCATTATTATTTAGGAAGAGGTCCTATGATTCTGCTAATAAACTAGCAAAAAAGCTTTCAGCTGTTGGTATAGTGGAAGAATTATTTGAAGAAGGTTCAGCGATTCTTGCTGAAAGGTTAGTAATGTACTGCCTCTTTCGGGTATATAATTTTCATTAAGGATCAACTCAAAACTTTGTCCATATCCTAATTTTAATCTCCATCTTTGGAGCTTCTTTCTGAATTTCATTGTGTGAATTTTAGAATTTAAATGTACATGTACTGACCATAAAGGAAGAAACAGCGATTTAGGGCCTCCATAGCTTAAAAGCGGAGGATAAGAGGGAAATGATGAGAAAAGTGCAAACATATATTAGAATTTGTGTGCTTTCTGCTCTAGTTGACTATATTAGAATTTGTGTGCTTTCTGCTCTAGTTGACTCTATAATTTGAGATTAAATTGCACAAAAACCGTTGATGAAAAAATATTATTGATTAGCACAAGTAACTCTGCAAGTAAATCACTTTTGTTGACTGGGTGCGGTTGTTATAATATAGAACTTAGTATTGCTCACATCTTTAATTAAAATTTCAGTAAATATGTGTTTTTCCTTCACGAGTAGAACAGAAGGCAGTCTAGAGCATCATTTTGGTTATTAGGCTGGATTGGGCCATGGCCAGTGCTGGCTGATATATTTTTGTTGTTATAGAGGCTTGATAAATATTCAAAACTGATTCATAATTTCAGTTGAATGTTAGATCAGAACAAAAGTGAACCTTGTCTGCATTGACAGCTTTGTAATCTGGAACTTTTCTTGGTTGGAGAAAAATAGTTCTTTGCCATTTTGTTTTTGTTCTTGAAGCCAGTGATTTAAGGTGCAGCCATTTAGTATTCCCTGGGTGGTCTGAGGCACAAGAACTTCAAATTAGTTCTCTTCGTCTCACTGAACTTGGTCACTGGAAAGGTGGAAATGCTATGTCTCCCCTCAGATATTTTTTTATAAGGTGGAAATGTGAGATAATTTCAAGTGAGAGCATTAAACTGCTTATACTTGATAAGCCATCTTGAAGAGTTGGACATTCATCAATTGCCTCTAAAATAGAGTGGGGTTCCTGGACTTCTAACTTAGCAAAAACTGCTTCCGGTGTATGCCTGCAGAATTTTTTTTTTTAAAGTGAGATCAACCTTGGAGTATAATAATGTGTCACATTCTTCATGGCATTGCATAATATATTCCACTATTCGGAGTCTATGTTGTGTGTTACGCTGTAAAGTTTAATTAACTTTTATTCAGCTTTTCCCCCTCTCGTATTAGTCGAATGGTGTTGGTGTACTGTTCTGTTTCTTGTAAAAGATTTTCTACGACATCTCAATTTATTACTTTCCAATATTTTGCAGACTGGGAAGTGATGATTCGACAGGGCAATCAACACCGGGTCTTTTCACGTGCGCTGTATGTCAAGTAGACCTTGCTCCAAGTGAGGGCATCTCTGTTCATGCTGGTTCCATCTTCTCTACCAGCTCAAAACCCTGGCAAGGGCCTTTCCTCTGTTCTGACTGTCGAAATAAGAAGGATGCGATGGAAGGAAAACGCCCTAGTGGAGTTAAAGTTGCATAGCTTCTTTATTGTTTCTCTCATTCTTTTGACCTTCATTCAGCTATGTTCTTACTTTTAATCCTCATCTCTCTAGGCTAGGTAATTGTTTGAATCTTACCATGATGCTGCATCAAATGTATATGTAATATCCACGAATAATGTAAAATGAGCCTTAGCATTGAGGAAAAGTTCTCTCTTTTAAATTCTGATGCTCAACAATAATGTTTGGAATTGAATGCTCATGTCAATCAAAATCCAAGGCCAGGCTGCTGTTTTACTACTACCATGGATAGATATACAACCAACCCAGGTTGATCTCTCACTTTTTCTTAAGTTTAAATGAAAACCCCAAAAGATGATTAGCTGTGGCTTTTCGAAGATTTTCTTTGAGTTAGTGCAACTGGCACCTACGTCTTCATAAATTTACAGATGCGGATCAGCTTCTTAACAGGTTTGCTAGGTATGAGAGGCAGATCCATTTTCTCTATTTCCATATAGCATTGGTATTTGTTCAGAGTGAAACGATCAAGAAAAATATTCTCATTTTTTATTTTTGTTTTTTAAACATTTTTTAAATAATTTATATATTTTAATATAATTTAAAAAATAACATTTTGTGTTGTTTCATCTTTTCAACATAATTTAAAAAATAATATTTTTTTATCAATTATTTTATTTTATTGAACAAATAATTATATAAAAATATAAATTATTGAAAAAAATATTAAATATTAAATATTAAATATTAAAAGTAAAAAATAAAAAATAAAAATTTTCACCACTGAAAATAATTCTTTGATTTTTTTTATCCCCGTAATTTTCCAAAAATAAAAAAATAAAACTTTGCTTTGTAGCCTTCTGAGGTATGTGTACCTCAGTCTCTCTCTTTTAAAAACAAATTTGGCTTCATTAAAAAACATAAGTCCGGTTTCATTTGCCCTCCAAAAGTACGAAACTTTCTTTCTCTTTAAGTCAAAACAAAAAGAAAAAAAGTCCTTTCTGTTTTTTATTTTTTTATTTTCCATCTTTCTGTTAGCTGAAGTCGCATGCAGATACACCCCTTTGAGATCACAAATCTTTAAATTTCCAAAATTTTCAAAATTTCAAAGCTAGCAATGTCCTGCAAGCTTTAATTTTTCCATTTCATTAACTTCCCCAAACTAGAAAATGCTTTGTACATACCCCTACCCCCCTCCAAACTGTAAAAATAGGATAAAATTACTATAACAACTTAATTAGCTTTTAGGTTTTCAGTTTCTTGCTGGGCAAACAAATTGGGAGACACTGCTATTCCATGTGAGAAAAACCAGCTTTTATGTAGCAAAATCTTTAGCTTTTTATCAATAACATACATGTATACATGTATACATACACACCTACACACGTGTGTGCATGAAAAGCATACATACTTCATTATTGAAAGAGAAGTTTAGTTTGAGTTTTCCCCAGCTGAATGTCTGGTGTGTTTGGACACTACAATAAATAAAATTGACTTCACTTTAAATGTTCGTTCGGGATTATCTCTGGTTTTATCATCTCACCAGCCATCTATAATTTTGTATGGTTGTTGAGTGGAAGACTTTAGTGTCGACTAAATAATTGTGCTCCTAATGAAGTAGCTATAAATGGGAATGACAAAAAACTGTGAGACTGTCACCATACATTCGAGTGTCTGCCAGATCATGGCCGTATATTTTTGTAGAAAAGGTTATGGTCGAATTTAACAGTAGTAGATGAGATGATCAAACTTGAAACTTCAATTAAATTTATGGGTTTGATTAGGAAGTTTTAAATGAAAGTCCTACCATATAGGTAGCCTCTTGGCCGTGTGATAGTTTCTTCTTCTCCCTTTTCTATGTAACTTGTCTTTGAACATTTTAGCCTTCATATTTTGCCATCTGTTGCTATTCTCTACTTTTTGTCATATATTCTCAATGTTTAGCTTCCTTGTGTATCTACTGGTGTACAACTCTGTTCATTGCTTCTCAATCTGTTGAAGGAAAGGAACATCGAATTCTACTGTTTAATAGCTAAAAGGAAGAGGTGCGTCTAGCGACAAATCTTCCCCTCTTTTTGTTTGATTCCGAAAATGTTTTTTTTTTTGGGTGTGATTTGATTGTTGTTCTGCTTTGGTGTGCTCTTATTTATTGTTATTGTTATATTTTGTTTCTTTCCGCACCCTGGCTAAACTCTATCCTTGTTTTAATTTCTCATCTGGTTAAAAAATTTCTTAGTAATTTTGTCTTTGCCTCTCTATTCAATTCAGCCTTCTTGTTGTTTACTACTACTATTTGTTATCCTGTTATCCTGTTTTCATCACTAGTTTTGAATTTGTGTCCACTCATTTAAAAGAAGAAGAGGAGAGAAAAAGAAAAGAAAAAGAAGGCTGAGAAATCATTTAAAAAAAAGAATAAGAAAAAAAGATGGCCGACATTGTTATTTCCATCGTTACCAAAGTTGCAGAGTACACGGTTCAACCCGTTATACGTCAGGTGAGTTATGTGTTCAACTACAAGAGCAACCTGAAAAAACTCAAGAACCGACTTGAGAAGCTGGAAGGTGATAAAGAGATGGTGCAGCATTCTGTTGACGATGCCAAAAGAAGAGGGGAAGAGATCCAACGTGCTGTTCAGACGTGGCTAAACAATGCGGACAAGATCATTGAAGATGCGGGGAAACTTATCATCAAAAGCGAAGAAACAGAACGCCAGGGGTGTTTCAGAGGGTTGTGTTTAAATCTGAATTTGCGTCGTCAGCTTAGCAGGAACGCTGTAGAAGAGGCAAAGAAAGTTGATGAGCTCGGGGAGGGTGGATTTTCTAGGTTCTCGTACCGTGCTTCTCCACAGGGGATGGGGATAACATTTGCCAAAGATTATGAGGCTTCTGAATCAAGAAAAAGTACTTTAGATGGAGTTATGGAGGCGTTAAGGGATCCTAATGTTGGTTGGGATATATGGGATGTGTGGTGTTGGCAAAACCACACTAGCCAAAGAAGTTGCCAAAACAGCCAAGCAAGACGGGGTATTTGATGCGGTGGTCATGGCAGAGGTGTCGCAAACACAAGACATTAAAAAGATTCAAGGAGAAATTGCAGACAGGTTAGATCTGGAATTTCATGAAGAGAGTGTATCAGGCAGGGCAGATAGGCTATGTGACAGATTGAAGAAAGAGAAGAGGATCCTCTTAATTTTATACAACATCTGGGAGAGACTTGATTTGAAGGCAGTAGGAATTCCGTTTGGAGACACTAACAAGGGGTGCAAGATCCTGCTGACATCGAGCGATCATGACGTTTTGTCAAGTAAGATGGATACTCAAAAGAATTTTCTGGTTCGTGCTTTACCACATGAGGAATCCTGGGATCTGTTAAAGAAGATGGCAGGTGATAGTGTTGAAAGTCCCGATTTGTGATCTACAGCAATTGAGGTAGCTGAGAAATGTGGGGGTCTGCCTATTGCCATTGTAACTGCTGCAAGGGCTTTGAAAAATAAGAGTTTGTCCGAATGGAAGAACGCCTTGCTAGAACTACAAAGGCCCTCGTTTAGAAACTCCACTGGACTGCGGGACGATGTGTATGGACCTATAGAGTTGAGTTACAAACGTTTACAAACTGAGGAGCTTAAAAGGACTTTCTTGCTCTCTGGTTTAATGGGTTGTTCACACATTTCCTGCTTGCTAAGATATAGTATGGGTTTGGGCTTATTTCAAAGCATCAACACATTCGAAGAAGCACGAAATAGAGTAGACAGTTTGGTCTGTAAGCTTGAAGCCTCTTGTTTATTATGTGATAAACCTGCTCGTGATCGCTTTGCCACGCCTGATGTTGTTCATGATGTTGCCATATCAATTGCATCCCAGGACCTGCATATGTTTGCAATGAGGAATGAAGTTGGACCAAAAGAATTGCCAGATGTAGATATGTTAAAAGATTGCAGGGCAATATCTTTATTTGGTGTCCATATTAGTGAGCTTCCTCAAGAGCTGGAATGCCCAAAACTGCAATTTCTTCATATATTCAATAAGAATCCCTCTTTGAAAATTCTAAACAATTTTTTCACAGGGATGATAGAACTTAGGGTTCTGGATTTGTCGAAAATGCATATCTTGTCATTGCCTTCCTCTCTTATTCTCCTAGCAAACCTTCGAACCTTGTGTCTGGATCAGTGCATGTTGGGAGACATAGCTATTATTGGAAAGCTGAAGACATTGGAAGTCCTTAGCCTTTCAAGTTCTGATATTGACACAATTTCCTGAAGAATTAGGTCAATTGATTCGGCTGAAGTTGTTAGATTTGAGCTATTGTTCTAGGCTTAAAGTAATTCCAGCAAATGTTCTATCAGGCCTGACTCGGTTAGAAGAATTGTATATGGGTAATAGCTTTGACCGGTGGGAGGTTCAAGGATTCGACAATAAGAGATGTAATGCTAGTCTTGCTGAGTTAAAACACTTGTCTCACTTGACTGCTTTAGACATACATATTCGAGATGCACTGATTATGCCTAAAGACTTGTTCTCTGAAAGGTTGGAAAGGTATCGAATATTTATAGGAGATGTGTGGGACTGGTCTGGTAAGTACGAAACCTCAAAAACGTTGAAACTCAAGCACGGTACAAGCATTCGCTTGGTGAATGGGGTTGACATGTTGTTGAAGAAAACTGAAGATCTGTAGTTAGATAAAGTGGAGGGTGTACAGAATGTTCTTTACAAATTAGATAATCAAGGTTTCCCGCAGTTGAAGCATCTACATGTGCAAAATAATCCCGAGACTCAGTATATTGTTAACTCAATAGAGCGGCCTTCGGTTAGTTTAAATGCTTTTCCAAACTTGGGAGTCATTGTTCCTTCGAAATCTGATCAACTTGGAGAAAATATGTCATGGAACACTCAGTGGAGTCTTTCAGAAAATTAAGAACAATAAAAGTGGGAAACTGTGGAAAATTGAACAATCTCTTCTCATTCTCCATGTGCAAGGGCCTTTTGCAGCTTCAAGAAATTGATGTAACTGATTGTCAGAACATGGTAAAGATTGTTGCTGAGAGAGAAGAGGATGAGATTGTTGATAATGAAGAAACTGATAAAGTTGAGCTTTGTCAACTACGGTTCTTGACACTAAAATGTCTAGCACAGCTCGTAAGCTTCTGCTCCAGTGAGAAGATGGCTTCCACATCTCAAAGTAGAAGGTCTACGCCTGTTCCACTGTTCAACGAGAAGGTACTGTACTTATTTATTTCATTGATTATGTATTAGTGTCACTGTCAATTGATCCCACTTTGAAACTCATTTTGACTTGCATTGTTTAGCTTTGACATTTTTTTTTTTTAATTTTCTTTTGGTCCGTTTAGAAGAACTGAATTTGAGAACCTTTGACATCATAATGCCAAATCTTTTTTGATAAATAGAAAATATATTAAAAACGCATCAAGAGTACAGTCCATTTACCATAATGTCTATTAATGTATTATATGAGCTTAGTTAGCTTAATCCCACATTAGTTGTGTATAACTTTGTCTCTCCTATTGGCTTGTATAAATAGGATAGTTCTCTTGTAAGTAAATCACACTATTTAATACAATTCTCTTTCTCTTTGTATTATCTCACTTTATTTTTTAAATTCAACATGGTATCAAAGCCATAATGATTCTCGGTATATTAAGAGTTGAGTATACTATGTGATTGCTACTATTAGTGGATTCTTCACATTAGAAAAACTTTTAGTATTTCCTTTTCATACCTGTCGGGTCATCACTATAGTCGGAGGTATTTCTCTTTGACCGGTTCAGGCATTTTTAGACCGATTTTCTGCAAAGTTTGACCGGTTCTTGGGGTTTTTTAACGTTTTGATTTTGCTTCCAGCGTCCGTTTTGTGATTTGAGGCTCAAGAAATGTTTGAATCGGACTTACCCCGGGTTATTACTACTGTTCTGGATGAATCTAATTATGTTGTATGGGCTCAAGAAATGTTTGGTTTCCTCCGTGTACGAAAATTGTGGCGTTACGTGACTGGAGATATCATTGAACCTAATAAGAAGGCCGACGAAGATGCTGACAAATATGTTGACCGTCCAGAGGACTGGGATAGTAAAAATCACCATATTTTCACATAGTTTCGTGCCACTAGTATCCCAGAAATCAAATTTCAATTTGGTATACTCCATACAGCTAAAGAAGCTTGGGATCTTCTTTAACACCGCTATACCAGGGCAGACATCTCAAATCGGTATCGTCTTCTTTCTACCCTTCATAGCATGCGCCAAGAACCTGGACAAACTGTCAACAGTTTTTTTTATCTCAGATGACTGCCTTGTGGAACCAGTTAGCTCTCACTGAGCCAACTTAGGAATGCACAAAAGACGCTGATGTTCGTGGAAAGTAGCGAACTGAGACACGCATTATGCAATTCCTGATGGGTTTGAGAGAGGAATTTGAACTTGTACGAGCTTCAATCCTACACCGAGGCACGATACCTCCCCTAAACGACGTCTTTTCTTATCTACTCAGTGAGGAAACACATCTTGTCACATTACAAAGATCTCATACAGATGTTACCCTTATAGCACCCATTGCTCTTGCCACACTAGCTACCAAGGAAAACCCATCCCAGAAGCCCTTATATTGCAGGTATTGTCATTCATAAGGGCGTGAATTACTCAAATGTCCTTCTCGCCTGTGTAAAGTCTGCAGAAAATCGGGTCACTATCTTGCAGACTGCCCTGAACTTCCATCTGGAAATCAATCAAATGGGAACCAATATCGCTCTCGAGGCTCTCGCAATTGATTCTATTTCGAGCCAAAAAATGCTGCTGCTGTAGCCATTGATGCTACACCAACTTCATCCAGCTCTCCACCTAATTGGATTGGTTTCTGCACCGTTCTTACCGAGGCTCTAAATAAAACTGGTAACAATATAACCATGTCAGCTGCACCATGTATATCCCGATGGTATTTTGATTCTGCCTGTTGCAATCACATGACTTTTGATGCCTCTATATTTTCCTCTAAAACCTGTGATGAACATGCACCTACTATTCACACTGTCAATGGATCAAATATGTTGGTCAGCCACACTGGCCATGTTGACAGTTCTCATTTGCCTCTCCCTATCACATATTTGGTTCTGAATCTTACGCTTAACCTTATATCTGTTGGACAACTATGTGATATTGGACTTGATTTACATTTTTCTTCTACTGGTTGTCGTGTGTAGGACCCTCAGATAGGAAAACTCATTGGAATCGACCGTAAAGTTGGACGCCTCTTTGAGCTCACTCACCTCTAAGTCCCATCTTCACCATCACCAAACCAATCAGTCGCATCCGTCCCAGTACTCTCACTCGTGGAATTGTGGCACTCTCGGTTAGGTCACACTTCATCCAGCCCTCTACATTCTCTTATTTCTAGTAGTTAGTTAGGTTCATTTCAGCATGAGTCTTTTCATTGTATTCATTGTCAATTTGCAAAACAATCAGCTTTACTTTTTAATGAGAGTCAGTCTGTTTCCCTTGCACCTTTTGATTTAGTACATTTTGACGTTTAGGGGCTTTCTCCTCATGCATCAATGAGTGGTGCTTGCTATTTTGTTATATTTGTGGATGACTATTCTCGTTATACTTGGTTGTTTCTTATGAAAAACAGATCTGAACTCTTTCAAATATATTATGATTTTTCTTTTATGGTTCAAACTCAATTCTCTCGAAATATCAAAAAATTTCGTTCAGATAATGCAATGGAATATAAAGAATGTGCTTTTCTAAACCTACTTCACAACAATGACACGTTCCCCCGCCGCTCGTGCCCTGGAACCTCCCAACAAAATGGACGAGCCGAACGCAAACATCGACATATTCTTGACACCATTCGTGCTCTACTCATTTCGTCATCATGCACTGAACATTTTTGGGTGATGCTGCCTTAATCGCAGTGTACATAATCAACCGTGTCCCTTCAACTACAATCCAGAATCAGTCTCCATTCGAGCGCCTTTCCGGTAAACCTTCTGATTACCTTACCCTCAAAATCTTTGGTTGCACTTGTTTTGTTCTTCTCAAACAACATGAACACAACAAATTGCAACCAATGGCTCATCTGTGTTGTTTCATTGGATATGGTGTTGAACATAATGGGTATCGATGCTGGGATCCTATTTCTAAAACTCTTTGTATCTCTTATCATGTCATTTTTTGGGAACATCAAATGTTCTCTTCCTTACAGTCATTTAACATGTCAACCATCACTAACTCCAGATTCTTTATCGATCCATCTATTGAGTTATTTCCTGAGAATCCAGTTTCAGATACTGTTGAGTCCACCTCTGAATCACCAACTGATATCACCCTTTCCGTTCTGTAACCACCAGCTGATCCTACCTCTCCAGACCCAGCTCTAACTCCAGAACCATTAGCTGACCTCACCTCTCCGACTCAATCGGTCGTGCCTGAGGATATTCTTATGTCTGATTAGTCTGTACCGACTTCTTCTGAGAGCCATCCTCCATATCACCCTCGCAGATCTACCAGGGTAACTCATCGCCCTTCTCATCTTGCTGATTATCATTGTTTTTCCACTATACTTCATCTGTATGAGCCTCAATCCTATAAGGAGGCTAGTACTAATCCTCTTTGGCAGAAAGCAATGGATGAAGAACTTCAGACCTTAGCTAAAACTCATACCTGGGATATTGTTGATCTACCCCTTAGAAAAACTCTTATTGGGTGCAAATGGGTATTTAAGATCAAGATGCTTTTTGAGGGCTCTGTTGAATGATATAAAGCCTGACTTGTTGCCAAGAGATTTGCTTAGGAATATGGCATTGACTATGGAGAGACATTTGCTCTAGTGGCGAGGCTCACATATGTCCGTACATTCCTCGCTGTCGCCGCCATTCGAAGATGGACTCTGTTTCAAATGGATGTCAAAAATGCATTTCTCAATGGAGATCTTCTTAAGGAAGTCTATATGCATACCTCTCCCGGCTTGGATGCCTCTCAAAACAAAGTTTGTCGCCTTCGCCGTGCCCTATATGGCTTGAAAGAAGCTCCACATGCCTGGTTTGCCAAATTCAGCACTACCATTCATCAGTTTGGGTTCACACCGAGTGCTCATGATTCGGCTATGTTTATCCGTCATACTGCCAACGATATTATCTTTATTTTACTGTACATGGATGATATGGTTATTATTGGAGATGATCTACATAGTATTTCTGAACTCAAAAAGTTTCTAAGTGGCCAATTCGAGATGAAAGATCTTGGCGTGCTTACCTATTTTCTTGGCTTCGAAGTTTCATCTAGTTCTGATGGATTTTTTATCTCTCAGGCCAAATATGCCTTAGATCTCCATTCTAAGGTTGGGATCACTGACTCAACCACTGTCATTACTCCTCTCGAGCCAAACATTAGACTTACCCCACTCGATGGTTCACCTCTTCAAGATGCCACTCTATATCGCCAACTGGTTGGAAGTCTTGTATATTTTACTGTCACTCGCCCTGACATTGCCTATGCCGTTCATCAGGTCAGTCAGTTCTTGTCCGCTCCTCGGACCACCCATTACTCAGCTGTTCTTTGCATTCTTCGGTATGTCAAGGGTACTTTATTTCATGGGCTTCATTTCTCAGCTCAGTCTACCCCCGTCTTACAAGCCTATTCTGATACCAATTGGGCCGGAGACCCCACCGACAAACGTTCAACCACTGGTTACTGTTTCTTTTTGGGAAATTCTCTCATTTCCTGGCGTAGTAAGAAATAAACTGTGGTTGCTTGCTCCAGTACTGAAGCTGAATATCGTGCTATGACTGATGCAACTCAAAAACTTCTCTGGCTTCGATGGCTACTTGCTGACATGGGTATCTCTTCTCTTGT
The DNA here is from genome assembly GCA_023935145.1 of Bretschneidera sinensis. NCBI lineage: Eukaryota > Viridiplantae > Streptophyta > Magnoliopsida > Brassicales > Akaniaceae > Bretschneidera > Bretschneidera sinensis. The sequence goes on along the minus strand of CM043701.1, from coordinate 111,158,481 downwards.
TGCCACTATCCTACAATGTGACAACATGAGTGCTATTTAGATCGCTCACAATGATGTCTTCCACGAGCGTACAAAACACATCGAGAATGATTGTCATTTCATCCGTCATCACATTTTTTAGAATACGATTCGTCTACAATCCATCAGTTCAGCCGATCAGACAGCTGACATTTTAACTAAGGCTCAACCACCCGGACACTTTCACTCTTTGGTATTCAAACTCAAGTTCACCTCCCACTTACCGCCTTGAGTTTGAGGGGGGATGTTAATGTATTATATGGGCTTAGTTAGCTTAATCCCACATTGGTTGCGTATAGCTTTGTCTCTCCTATTGGCTTGTATAAATAAGATAGCTCCCTTGTAAGTAAATCACATCATTCAATACAATTTTCTTCTCATTGTATTGTCTCACTTCCTTTATTAAATTCAACAATGTCAATTGGTAAATCAATTGTCAAGCCCTCCATTGTTGGCCTTTTAGAATTTCAGTGCATGTAAAATACATAATGGCTCTCATCCCATATTTGGCACATTTCTTTTTCTTTTATCATATTCCTCTGAAAAAAAAAAAAAAAAATTAACTTTTGGGTCAACCATGAAACTCCATAGCACTTTTCAGTTTGTTGAAACTTGAAATCAACTAAACCGGAAAGGCTTGTGACTGGTTGTAGCCAAGACTAAGTTGAAAATAAAACAAAGTTGTTCCCGAACCAATTATAAACTAAAATAACTTACTTGAAGTTAAAAAAGAAAACTTCACAAGGTAAAATGAAGATGAATTGATTTACTTTGTCCGAAGTAAGCATGAATACAACCTAAAACCTCCATAAATTCAGATCCCATTTTTTTCCTAATGTCTCGGATCGGCAGGATGGCAATCATTGATAATCCAGGTAGAATCACTCTTAACTCCACAAATGCATGCACCTTGGTCCAATTTTTTATTTATTGTAAAAACCCACACGCACTCCTCAAACTCTTGTCCAATATCAATGTATACTCTTTTCATTAAGGGTTTTGATTCTTAACATCATTGCATATCCTATGCTAACCCTCTGATATCATTGATTTTTTTTTTAATTTCTTTAATTTTAAAATTAGATAGTAAAAAGTTGTTCATGAAGAAAAATTTGTGGGTGCAGATTCTGTTCCCAAACTTGGAAGAGCTGGAACTTTCCTCAATGAACATGGCAAAGATATGGCCCGAACAACCCCTAGCAATGGCTTCTTGCACTCAAAATTTGATAGACTTGACCGTGGAGGGTTGTGGTAGCTTAAAAAATCTGTTTCCATCTTCTGTAGCTAAAAGTCTTGTGCAACTCAAAGCACTTGAGCTACGAGACTGTAAGAGCATGGAAAGTGTAATAGTCACAGAAGGATTAGAGGAAGAAGGAACAATGAACCAGATTCTGTTTCCTAAACTAGATTACCTGGTGCTTGAAAATCTTCCGGAGGTCACAGTATTCTGCACTGGAAATTTGATCGAATTTCCATCCTTGAGAGAATTATGGATAGAGAAGTGCCCTAAAATGAAGGTGTTCATCTCAAAACCTACAAGTGCAGAGATGACAGTCAGCAAAGAACCTGGAAAAGAGAGCCCGGAGGAGAACCTCCTTGCTGACATACAACCTTTGTTTGACGAAAAGGTGTTTTCTTTTTCTATCCTGCTTATTTTCATTTCTCCTCTTCATTCCCCTTCTTACAGATTTGTGTTTCGTCAAGATTTTGTAAGTTATCTTTTTTGCATATTGTCCTTGCATCTTATATTGAAAATGTTCAATTAGTATAACCAGTGATGTTTTTAATGAAATTGATTGAGTTCTGTAGGTGGGACTCCTGAGCTTAGAGAGAGTGATAATTGCGGACATGGATAACCTAGAAAAGATATGGCACAACCAACTCCCTGAGGGTTCCTTCTGCAAACTGCATTATTTGGAGGTAGTAGACTGCAAAAGACTGTTAAATATTTTTCCATCTAATATGTTGTCCAGACTCCAGAGACTAGATGAAGTGGTGATAAGTGACTGTGATTCACTGGAAATGATATTCGAACCCAAATGGGTCAGTGAGCGGAACTCACATGCTGTAACGGCCACAAAATCAATTGTTGTAGAAGAACCAATTAAGTTTGTGTTTCCTCAAATAACCACCCTGTATCTTTGGGATCTAAAACAACTCAAGAGCTTCTACCCTGGCATGCATGTTATAGAATGGCCATTGTTGAAAAAAATGGAAATATGTAGATGTGACAAAGTGGAGATTTTTGCTTCAAATCTTGTGAGCTTCCAAGAAACGCACAGGGGAAGCCAACTCGAGATCACACTTCAACAACCCATCTTTCTGGTCGACGAGGTATGATGTAAAAGAACTCTGATAAAAACATGTCCACATTTGGGGTAAAAAGAGCACAGTGCTTCCCATCGACTGCAATAATTTTTCAATGCCAATTTTTTAAAACAACTTGTCAAGATGACCAAATCCAGATGACATGATATTTTTTTCTTCCATAAACAGAAGCATTTGTTGTGTTACTTTGTTATCACAGCTTCCATGCATTAAGATAACTATTTTCATTGTGTTAAAGCTGTCATATTGTCACACCAGAAAACCATTTTTCTCAAAGGTGTAAGGAAAGCTCTCTCTGCACCACGGGAGGGGGGAAGAATATAAGTTATTAGTAACTACTTGTCACATTAAATTGTTTGCTAAATGATTTAGTTAATGCTTGGATGCTCAATGAGGTTGCTTTATGGGTTGTTTGTTGTCCAGGCTACATTTCCCAACCTGGAAGAATTGCAGCTGGATGATAATGAAGGCATTAAAGAGATATGGCACGGCCAATTTTCAGCACAATACTTCTGCAAGCTAAAAGTTCTTGAGCTGATGAACTTTGACATTCAGAATGCTACTTTTCCTTCTTTTTTCCTTGAGGCATTACCGAATCTTGAAAAACTTCATGCGAGTGATGCTTTCTTTGAAGAAATATTCCACTGTGAAGGACTTGATAACGAGGAAATACATGCACAGACCCTCACTCAGTTAAGTGAATTAAAGCTGTCTAAACTTCCTATGCTGATGCATCTGTGGAAGGAAGAATTCAAACCTGGCCCAGTTTTCCAATACCTGGAAACTCTGGAAGTATTGGAGTGTGGCAAACTGAAAAATCTAGTGCCGCCCTCAATAACTTTTCAAAATCTAACAACTCTAAAGATATCAAAATGTCATGGATTGATAAATTTATTAACACCCTCGACATCTAGGAGCCTAGTCCAGCTTACAAGAATGAGTATAGTTGAATGTAAAAGAATGATAGAAGTAGTTGCAAACTATGGAGAAGAAGTGGAGGATGAGATTGATTTCAGTCAACTGAGACATTTAGAGCTTCATTGTTTGTCAAGCCTCACAAGCTTCTGCCTGGGGAAACACTCCTTTAAATTCCCATCCTTGGAGGATATAATTGTAAGTCAATGCCCAGAGATGAAGACTTTCACTCGTGGGTTCTTAAGTGCACCAAATCTAGAAAAGGCAAAGGTAGCACACGAAGGAGATGAATGGTGTTGGGAGGTGGACCTTAACACTACTATACATCAATCCCTCACGGTAACGGTACATATCATTATATCAGTTCTCCAAGTTTCATTATCTTTATACATTCTCAAGTTGTTCTTTGTGATATATACTCTTGGCATGCATGTAGATGAAATTAACTGGTCTATCAATTTACTTCTCCCTTTGGTGGATAGCTTCGAGCAGAATTTTTCTATTAACTAGCTAAGATGCAAATGTGTTGCACATGATCATTTCTTAACAAAGCTCTAAAATAGATAAAAATAAATATTCTTTATGATACCATATTTGAGTGTCATTTTGCATTAAATTATTGTGTTTTTGTTTAAGAATTTTTTTATTTAATGGGAAAAATAGCTGCTCATTCTTGAATTTCTCACCTTTAGCACATGAGAGGCATCTTAGGTTTCAGAAAATTGGATCTAAACTCACACAACTCAAACTGGTTTAATTATGAAGACCCTGACCAAAATAGGAAATAGATGGGATTTTTAACTCGCTCAGGACTAAACATTTTATAAATTTGGACACCTTAGAAGGTTAATAGTTTATCATGGATTTTTTTAGTTTGAAATTAGTTTTACTTGCTAAAAACATCTAAATATAGTATAGATTTATATATAGATTTACAGCCCTCTTAGTTTAGCCAAAAAAGCTTTCCTTACCAATATAGTACATATTTTATAAGTCCTAAAGTAATTGCTATTACTTTAGCATCACTGTACTTCATCGATGACATGCTTGTTTCCATCATATTCTTCTTTGTCATCAGCATTGTGGAAGTTCATGATGTATGCTTGAGCACACAAGTATTGGATACATAAGTTCATGCATTTTTTTTAGAGGAATATATATAGCAAGCACAAAGCACCAACGCATTAGACATGTAAAGAGCATATGATCAGTAAGTGATGTAATTTCTTTGGAATTGTTGAAAATACAGAGAGCACGTGATGATTAATGGGTGAAAATGCTAGCTTTTATTGCTAGTTTTACTGCCACAACACACAAAGCACTTCTCTCATACACACTTGTTTAAGCACATACCCACTCTAGTTCTCTTGTATTTACAAAAGAGATATATGGTACAAGGTCCATCTCACCGTTAAATGGTACAGAAAAAAAAATATATATTTTATTTTCATTTAAAGGGGAGATAGACCTTTGTACCATGTATCTCTCATGGCACTGTGCTAGACAAGAATTTTTCCCACTACACACACCTAGACTCAACACCTCACTTAACTCACTTACACCAACTCCACTCAACTTAACACCTGGCACTTAGTTCACTAGGCTAAGACTTCTAAAGTTCTCCACACTTACATATATTAAGGGCTGAGCTGCTATTTATACTTACTTATTGTCGGTGACTTCACATTCTTGCCGCCACACAAGTCTCTAGGTGGGTCTACGCACACGGCAGCAACAATCCTATAATATGGCGGTGGACACAAAAAAATCTGCGTCTTTCTTCAAGGCTTCTTCAAGAAGGATCTAGTGAAAAGAGAAGATGGAAAGTTCTAGAGAAAATTCTAGGCCTGTGGGAGTCAGTGGTGACTCTAACAGGGTGATCCAATTTCTTTGCCTCATCTCTTTGTCAAAATCTGGATACGATATATATCATAGAAGTAATCACAAAAGAGTAGCGTCAATACCTTATAGAAATAGTTAAACCCAAAACTACAATTTTCTTAGAATGAATGGTGCATTGTTCTTTTAACCTTGTTTTCTATTTCTATTTGACTGCAACAGTTTAAATAATTCCTGCTCTTAATTTCCAACTTGCAGCCTCCACCATTGAATCTCCTATTTTCAGTCTAAAAAGGGTTGGCGCATTATCCTTGATATGCTGAAGTCTTGCCGTTGCACTTTTTCCATGTAGATCTGGTGAGAAACTTTGGCTCATGCTTACTTTATTATAGGTTAGGTGGTGAAAGGGTTGTCTTTTTAACTCATCGTCTCCCATTGTTGGAATAATTTGAATTGTGAAAGAGCCTTTTGTCCCCATTTTTGTCTTCTTGTAGTACTCTGGATTTGTTACATGCATTTCTCCAGATAATAATTGTAGTTTATGCAACAGACAATTGAGCTAGGGACAGGTGTTTGTAATTATAGTTCAACCTCTATGCGTGTCCTCTCTTTCCCAGTATTGAATTATGTGAGTGAATACTATAGTTGAACTGTATTGCTGACTATTTCTTTACAAATGTTGTTTTCTGCAGATTAATTCTGCAAGAGTAGTGTTCAAGGAACACTCAAACTGGCCACCATTTATAACCACTCGGCTATTGGCGGTTGGTCTGGATGGCAAAATGGGTGGCAAAATGGAGGGCTCTAAATCTTTACCATTTCTGCAATTGTTTTATACAATTGAAATGGTGAAATCTCATTTGGCAAGGCTACCTTGCATGTTGCATGGGGGTAGAGGTTGGGGATTTAGATCCATCATTCGATGAGGCTCACAAGATAAATTACAGGGATTAATGCTACTGGATTCAATTCAGATATCCCCGCCTTTCTTTTCATGCATGGAGTGGACAAACACAGTTTGGAGTTGAAGGCTTGAAAGATTGCATGCTTATGCTTACATTAATCATCTTTTTCTTTATTATTCTTTCGCTGAGGAGGTTTGGGGTATATTTTTATTGTCTTTGGGGTGTAATGAGTTCTTCCACATTTGTATTGCAAATGCTTCATAATTGGATGGGCATTTCCGTTAGGAGAAAGTTGGTTATTTGGGGTATGGTGTCCCCTTGTGTTCTTTGGTTTTGATGGAGGAGTGTAGTCTAATGCCATTTGTTGTAGGAGGAGAAACTTTGGTGTTTTGATGTAAGGTACCCTCTCGTATATTCTTTGGTTTTGTTGTAGCAAGATTTATTAAGAAGAAACAGGCTCCTGGAGTAGAATTGGTTGCACAAAACTGGGCACCTCTCATATCCTGGTATTAAAACCAGATTTAGTACTCTCTTAGCTAATTCATGGGCAAGTTTATTTTCTATCTCTTCTCACTACATTGAAATTGAAAGTAGAAAACTCCGCTTAACACTTTATATCTTCAATGATGTTTCCCAAGTTCAAGAAGTCTCTCTCATAAGTAGAATAACCCTCGATGACAGACTCAACATCACCCTCTAATATAACAAAGATACAAGATCTGTGATTTTTAAAAATCCTAAGAACGAAAGTGTCTTCAAGATGTATACATAAATATTTGTTTATATTTTATATTTATATATTGAACATATAAATTTTCATTTTTATATAATTATAGATAAGTGATGTTGATGTTGAAATTTTGTCGCGAGTCGAACTGTCGAAGAGTGGGATCTGTACACACGAAACGAAGTCGAAACCTAAAAGTCCTGGAGGTTAAGGGGGATGATGCCTCCGGAGGACTCTCCGATGTCAATGTTCGTTTAAGGCTTTTCCTAAAGAATGAATAAAGAATGGAAATGAATAAGACTGTGTACTCAACAAATTGTATACCTTTTGGTTTATAAGGGCTCCTATTTATAGTGTCGGAGTAAAGTTTGATCAAGAGAGCAATTGCGCTGTTAGGATAAGAGTGATACTCTTTTGGAGTTATCCATCTGCTGTGTAAACTTATCCGGAAGTTGGAATGGCGAAACAACGTCATATATTATGGTGTGGAGTTACCATTATGGCCTTTGCTACATGTCGGGAGGCGATTGATTGTCTTGTCATGGTTAGGGATTTACCATTCCCACCTTGGAGAATGACATGCGTCATTGTGTTACTGGTAAGGGGATTTTCTCCCACATCAGATGCCCCCCACTTCCTTAAGTACACTTTTGTACTTGAGGAAATAGATATCGTTGGGTTGAGGCGGTGGTTCGAACCTAACTGCTAGGAGGCTAATAGGAAACAACGATTCGCTCCGAGGTGTTGACACTCGGTCAAGCACTACTCGGAGTTTGGTGATTGAATCCGAGGAGCTGGTACTTCATCTAGACTATTTGGAGTTTTGAAAATTATAGTCCGAGGGGTTGACCCTCAGTCAACACTGTTAAGAGTTTTGGAGATTAAAGCCCGATGAGTTGACGTTCAGTTAACACTCCTCGGAGTTTTGAAGATTTAAGTACGAAGAGTTGATGTTCATGAGGGCCCCTATGTACTTAGAAATTTGTGTGTACATTTTGGTTTATGAGGGCTTCTATTTATAGTGTTTCGGAGTGAAGTTTGATCAGGAGAGCAACTGTGATTTTAGGATAGGAGTGAAACTCTTTTGAAGTTATCCATCTGCTGTGTAAACTTATCCGGAAGTTGGAACGACGAAACAACATTAGATATAACGGTGTGATGTTACCATTATACCCTTTGCTACATGTCGAAATGCGATTGGTTGTCTTGTTATGGTTAGGGAATTACTATTCCCACATTGAAGAATGACACGCGTCATAGTGTTACTGGTAGGGAGATTTTCTCCCACAAAAAGTGATAAAAATTTTGAAGTTTTTATTAGTGATCATAGAGAAAAGTAACAAATACATATTAATAATTTTATATTATAAATTTATAAATATAATTATATTCATTGAGTATGCATAAATATAAACTGCATGGCATAATATCATAAGAAACATGATTGGGCTTGAGAGCATAGCTATGCTATTCAAATGCGTAAGTTAAACCTAGGTGCATGATTGAATTTGAGCTTAACTCACTTCATTATTCATGAGTACTCACATTACGAGAAAATCTTTCTTATTTCCCAAGCCTTAGGTGAAAGTAAATCTAGAGGGGATTTAAACCCGAAAATATATGAATAAATGAAACATTGCTTTTAAATTAACAAATTATTGTTGTTGTTTTTTTTTTCCGGAAAGATCAATAAACAATGAGAAAAAAAGGATGGAAAGAGAAACAAAATCACATAAGATTTTTTTTGTTTTTGAAATCCATCTCTCTCGATTATAAGAGTCAATAATGGATAAATTAGAAATGTTTTCCAATGAATGCTACTTAAGCATTTGAATTAAACCCTAATTTAAATCAGGGTGCATAGAAAAATTTTCAAATTATGTTAAGAATGTTTAAATTATTAAAATAAAATAGATATAAAAATTCTTCGTAACTAAATACACCCTTAGCATTTGCTATCAACCACAGAAAGAACTTATGTCCTACCTTCCAAATGGCCACCACAGAAACAATAAGGAATCAGGAGGGAAGTATTTATATAACAGTGACCAATAATAACTTAGTCATATTATGGTCCGTTTGATTTAGAATTTAGAATTAGTTTGGCTACGTTTGAATTTAGATTTATATAAGCTTAAATCAATTTGTTTAAATTCGAATAAATTTTTTTTTTCCCTTGCTTAAATTCCTTCCCAAACTGCGCCTTTGTGGACAAATCATTTGATAATAAATATGTGATACTCCTTAAGTTCCATTGCCTAGAATTATTATTAACTAGCATCTCAACACGCGTTAACGTGTGTATTGATTTGCTCTTTTATCGAATTAAATGACCTAACATCTCAATATGCACTATATGCGGAGATCGAACACAATTGTAAAACATGACCAAGTCAACAGATTAGCAGATAAAAAAACCCAAAACTTTTTTATTCACGTCTGCATAAATAGAATAGAACAAATGGATTTAAAAACTAAATAATAGACCTGAATAAGTAAGAGGATGTAAAAAATGAACAAATTCTTTGTTAACAAATGAATTTCGAAAAAAAAGAATAGATCTGCTTAAAAGAAATAAGGTAATCTAAAAGTGCCCTGTTAGACTCAAAAAGACGTCTAATTCACAAAAAGGAAGACATAATTTAATTATAGAAAAAATAGCTGTGAATAAAGAGAATTAGAAAGAATCTCACTTGGAAATGAAATATAAAGGGAACAAATTAAGTTTGAAATTAGAATTGAGGTGAAATTATGGTCTTTTTGAAATCCAATTTCAAACTTCAAATAAGAGGATGAGAGGTATAAGTAAGTGTGAATTAGTGGGGTAGTGAATATTGTGTAACTGCTTATGTGGTTATTGCATCTAAATGTTTTTGAAATGAGTAATGTGTAACTGCTTAGGTGTTTAGTGTACATAAGTGATATTTGAAAAAAAAAAAGTTGTTACTGATTAAGTAAAAATGAGGTGATTGTAGAGTGATTAGTTTTACACTTTTATGCTTAATAACACAATAAATATATATTTATAAGATGATATTTTTGACATTTAAAAAGCAAAAAGGTACTCTAACTTTATTAATAAAATATAAATAATATAATATCGCTGACTCTTTGTCATTGTTAAAAAAGGAGTGAGGTGGTTTATGTTTTTTTTACATCAAAGTGATTTATGTTTTAATTAAAGGTTTGTTGTAATATTTATATTTTAGAAATGTTTGATTAATCAAATTTTATATAGATGTAGTACAACTTACAAATATTTTGTAAATTAAATATATATTATAAATTATTATTATATAATAATTAAATTACTGGTTTAGGGTAGTATTAAAAAATTTTAAACCTGTGACCAAACTGGTTAAAAAATATCTCAACCAAAATTCAACTGAACTTTTTAAAAAACCAACCAAATCTACTGCACTGATTTAAATTGAGTTGATAATTTCATCAGTTTTCATACACACCTTTCAAATTTAAGAGAAATGCCTCCACCTAATTAATGAGATTTTCCGTTACTTATTTTTTTCATACGACGATGAAGAGTATATTTAGTTCAGAAATATACAGTTGATTGGGGATAAATTTTTTCATTTAAGGTGAAATGATATTAATAACCGGCTTGCGCGACCATAATAGTTCTACTTTTTCAGGCTGGTCAAAGAAGAAATTCACAAGAAAAATTCCCGTGATCTGACTTTTGGCGAATATAAGGATAGAAAGTAGCGAAAATAAATTTTAAAAAACCCAAAAGGAGCATTCTTCGCACTCCGTAGTACATGATCCAAACAGCCACGACCAAAACCTCTACGTAGAACTTCTTTCAATTTCTCCTGCTTTACAAATTCACTCGTTAGGATTAAACTCAATCTTGATTCACTCAATGGATACAAGTACCAAAAGCTCCAACTTAGGCAAAGAAAATCGAAAAGACTCAGAATTTAGAAGCCCCAAGAAGATCAACAAGGGGTTGCAAATAGAAGGGTACCCAGTAGAGGGATTATCAACAGGAGGCCGTGAAACTTGCATCATTTTCTCTTCTCTCAAATTAGCTTTCGATATCGGCCGATGCCCGCAGCGCGCTATCTCTCAGGATTTCCTCTTGATCTCGCACGGTCACATGGATCACATTGTCAGTTCTCTCAGTTTTATTCTCGTGTTTTGTTTCCAGTTATCTCATTCTTTTTTATATAGCACGAATTATTAGCACAATGCTTAACTAGAATTTGAGTGCTTCTTCTAGTTATATCTTTGTTTGATACTGGTGAACTGCCAATTTTTTTTTTTTTTTGAAAAAAAAAAATTCTAATGAACTGGGTCTTAATTCATGATTATATATTTCTTTTTCCGCAGTAAATTATTTGGTTGTTTTTGTTTCTTTCATTGTTTGCTTGGCAGATAAAAGAATATTTGAACTTAATCAGGATACTTTAGCTAACGTTTACCATAAAAAGTAAACACACTATGTAGTGTGCTGGGAGTTGAGCGGTGATAGCTCATAGTTATGATATCTACGTCGGATTATTGAATACAAGGCTAACAAATGAGAAATTATTAAGTAATTACTCAAAAGGAATTTGGTCCTTCTGGTACAAAAAGTCATGTGGGGTATTCAAATCTCAGTTCTAGCTAAATTTTTCTAACCTTGTGGTGCTTTGAATTGGGCTAATTTAACAAAACTTTATGTGAGGAATTTAGAATTTGATCACAGATCTGAATAGTTAAAAAACTCGGTGCCAGAATTAGTATCAAATAGCAAAGGAAAGAGCTTGTAAATGTTATATCTTCAGTGAATTAAGTAAATTGATGCTTGAAGAAGATTTGGGTGTGAGTACAGTTACAGTTAAAAGCAACTTTCAAACATACACTACATGTTATCATGTCGCTTAAATTGCTCTCTGGGTTTAAAAAGTAGATGGACAAGCTACTTTTTTTTACCACAATGTATTTACCAACTACAAATAGGAACAAAAATAGCTTCTGCAGTATCTTCACAATTGCAAATGCCCCTGTTTAGAAACAGGAACCTTAATTCGTTCTATTTTTCTTGATAAGTGCAGAAATATTCCCAATTTCCCATAATTTCCATAAAAATGGCTTTCGATATATTGACCAAATCTCCCATTATTTCTAATTCTTTAAATTTTATTTATAGCCTCCAAAGAGAACCTTTTACTTTTCTCCCCATTAATTTTCGGTCAATTACTATGTATGTAAATGGATATTTTCTGCTCATGATTGTTTATCAGTGTCATTATAGTTGCACTGCTACTTATGTCATACAAGGTTTTCTTTGTTAGGGTGGACTGCCCATGTATGTCGCAACCCGAGGCTTTTATGGAATGAAGCCGCCAACAATAGTTGTACCAACCACATTAAAAGAAGATGTGGAAAAACTCTTTGAGGTGCACAGAAAAATGGATCAGTCAGAGCTGAAGCATAATCTTATTGGCTTGGATGTGGGTAATGTCTAAATTTATTCAATTTTTGCACTTAAATGAAATATATTTTTTTTGTGATCATTTCTAAGGTAATATTTTCTCCGTGATTGTGTACTACTTATTTTTGTAGGAGAAGAATTTTATTTAAGAAAGGACCTTAAAGTAAGAGCTTTCAAGACTTACCACGTCATTCAAAGCCAGGTAAACCTACTTAGTCCATATATTATTTTCTTTTAGATTTCCATACATCTACTTTCTAACCAGTGCTTTTTGTAAGATATTGCAGGGTTACGTGGTTTACTCCATAAAACAGAAACTCAAGCAAAAGTTCCTTGGCCTTTCTGGGAATGAAATTAAGAAGTTGAAGTCATCTGGTGTGGAGGTCTGCACTGACAGCCCTAATTAGAAGCCATTTAAAATAATATTTGTTTGAGGCCATTTTCTTTCTTTAATTTTCTGCATCTAAGCATCTGGTAGGAATGAGTGAGATCTTCAATGTGGTTGCTAAGAGTTATTTTGGAGCCATATCACTTGTTAGATATATTTTGGGTTCAAAGGTTATATTTTGAAACTGTAAGGCAGGTACTGGTATTTTTCCTATGGCCAAAACTCTCTGTCATTTTCTTTTGGTAATCTTACTTATATATTTTCACATAATTGCATTCCGTGTTCTCACTCGTAGACCCATGATTATTTTATCATTTTAAACCTTGTTTGTAACAAGTTTGAGTTTGCATATGGCAGATTACATACACTGTGACATCAGCTGAAGTTGCTTTTACGGGAGACACAATATCTGACTTTATAGTTGATGAAACAAATATTGATGCTTTGAGGGCAAGGATTCTGGTTATGGAGGTGCATATCTTTTCTTGTTAACTTCTACTTACATATTAACATTATGATGTTGGTGTTTCTTTTTTTATCTTATTATCTTGGATCTTGGAGATGAATCATAGTTTCATGGATCATTTGAGGCTAATAGGCCTATTAAATGCTCTCTCTTTCTTTGTTTTGCCGTCTTTTTTCTTATTTTTCTCCCCCTTTAAACTGATGAATCATAGTTTCATGGATCATTTGAGGCTAATGGGCCTATTAAATGCTCTCTCTTCTTTTTTGGTGCCATCTTTTTTCTTCTTTTTTTCCCCCTTCAAATCTGATTTTTGCAAGTTAGCTGCATTCCTTTCATTATGGACAACATACAAAATCAAGAAAAAAAAAAAAATTTAGTAGTTGAGGAGAAACGAAGAGGATAACTGTTGGATGCATATAGTTTTGGGTTGGGACGTTGAAAGCCTTTCTCTTATGAATTTTTCAGAGGGTAGGGTTATGCCTGGAAATTTTGGTGAATTGGGGTTTAACTTTAGTTTTTCTTTTTCTTTTGAGAAGTCAAGTAAGGGTTGGTAATCAGTGCTTGGACTCCCTCATGCCAATCATTGGGCTGCAAGGCAAGTGGCTAGTAAGAATCATGCATGTTATATATCTTCCAAGGTTTGACTGATGTGGAATGTATCAGGTTTCTGGGTGGGAAACACAGAAGAAATTTCTGCACACATGAATGTGCACATGTGCATGCCTGCACACACACACACACACATGTTTGAGTCATGAATTGCATGGGCAGCTGTTGTTATGAGTGGTTTACCTTTTATTCCTTCATCATTCCATGCAGAGCACCTTTGTTGATAACTCAGTAGGGGTAGAACATGCAAGAGATTGTGGACACATTCATCTATCTGAGGTAAAGCTCCTCATGTCTTTATTAGACTCGCTTATCTTCCATGTTTATATTAATGCAGGAGTTTTTCTGGGATTCTAGCTGTTTATTTATTTTTCCTTATGTTATAATTTTGAACTTCCAGATAGTCAAGTATGCAGACAGGTTTGAGAACAAAGCAATTCTTCTGATTCACTTTTCAGCTCGTTATACATTGGAGGTATTTTTTTTATAGGTTTTTGTATTATTCATTGTTGTATGTGATGACATCTTTGATGTAGCGGAAGACTTGAGGTTAACCTTAACGCACCAAGGAGGAAAGAAGAACAGCGTCTTCAACCTTTTTCTTCTGGACGCACCCTAGAATGGAGAAGAAAACAGCGTTTCTTACCCAAAGATAACACTTTGTAGAGTTTTTGAGAGAAATTCTCTTAATAATTCTATTGATCAAAGTTCTAAAAAATACAATAATGTGATCACCTATTTATAGTGATAGGAAAATCTTATTCCTTGTAAAAGAAGTAAATCTAGTCTTAGTAGAAAAGTAAATATAGAGTTCTAGTAGAAAAGTAAACATAATCCTTGTTGAGAAAGGAAACCTAATCCTAATAAAGAAAAATAGTTTTATAGAAATTAAAATTAATCTTAATAAGGAAAGAAAAATAAAATACTAATTATTATGTCATACATCAGTCTCCCCTTCTTGAAAACAACTCGTCCTCGAGTTAGGTTCTATCGCCTTATGGTGGAAAATATTCAAAAAATGTCCGCCACATTGAATGTCGAAGAAATTGCGAGGTCCTCCGGAAGATCAACAACATAGGTATTATCATTTATCTTCTTGAGAACTTTACAAGGTCCAAACTTCTTGTTTCGTAGTTTTCCCGATGTTTTAGTCGGCAGTCGCCCCTTGCATAGATACACCATAACAAGATCTCCCTCTCGGAAAACCTTTGATCTCTGACCTTTATACTCCTTTTCCTTATACTTATGATAAGTATCCTCGAGATGCTGACGAACCTCTTCATGAGTTGTCTTCACTCGTTCAGCCAAGTGCTCGACTGCTATACTGGCCCCGGGTAACTTGGGCAGATTTGTTAAGTCTACAGCAAGCTTCAGAGTTCTTCCATACACGACCTCGAACGGTGTCTTTCCAGTAGACCTGTTCACAATATTATTATAGGCAAACTCGGCCTGAGCTAGAGCCAGGCCCCACTGCTTTGGTTTATTTCTTGCAATACAATGAAGCAAGTTCCTAATGTGCGGTTCACAACCTCAGTTTGTCTGTCTATCTGCGGATGGCTAGTGCTGCTGAAATTTAAGGCTGTGTCAAACCTCCTCCATAAAGTTCTCCAAAAGTGGGATAAAAACTTGGTGTCTCGATCAGAAGTAATCGACTGTGGCACCCCATACAATCTTACCACTTCTTGGAATAATAGTTTGGCTACCTGGACAGCATCATAAGTTTTCCTGCAAGAAATAAAATGAGCCATCTTGGAAAACCTGTCCACTACCACCATAATAAAGTTAGCTCCTCGTTGGTTTCTTGGAAATCCTAACACAAAATCCATGGACACATCATTCCATGGTGCCTCGGGTATTAGTAAAGGCATATAAAGGCCAGTGTTTTGCGTTTTCCCCTTAGCTACTTGACATATTTGTCATCTCTTCACGATGTTTTCAACGTCTTTCTTTAGTTGCGGCCAATAACACCGATCCTCCACCAATGCAATGGTCTTGTCTCTCTTGAGATGTCCACCTAAACCTCCACCATGCAGCTCTCGGATGACTTGCTCCCGAAGAGAACTTCTCGAAATGTAAAGTTGATTTCCTCGGAAGAGATATCTCTCCTGGATATGCATCTTGGGTATAGGTGTCCCGGATTTGCAACGATCCCATTGCTCTCCAAAACCCTCATCTGTTTCATATAACTCCTTGAGGCACTCGAATCCTGTTACTGCAGCTTGTAAACTTACCAATAGTATAGCTCGGTGGCTCAATGCATCAGCTACTCGGTTCAATTTCCCTGATTTATGCTTAAGGGAGAAAATGAATCGCTGAATGTAAGATATTCATTGGGCGTGCATTCGATTCAAATTCTTCTGACTGTTGATAAACTTCAAAGCTTGATGGTCAGTGTAAAGGATGAATTCTCGCTGCGTAAGGTAGTGCTCCTATACCTTCAATTCTCTCAGAATAGCATAGAGTTCCTGCTCATATGTTGACCATTTCTGTCTCGTTTCTCCGAGTTTCTCACTAAAAACTTCAATAGGCTTTCCTTCTTGAGTCAATACAGCTCAAATCCCTACAATTGACGCATCACACTCAACCTCAAACAATTTTTCGAAGTCGGGTAGAGCTAGTACCGGTGCTGTACATAACTTCTCTTTGATTAGTTCGAAACTCTTCTTGGTTTCTTCACCCCAATAGAAACCACTTTTCTTCATGCACTCAATGATAGGGGCTGCTATGCTGCTAAAATTTCGAACGAACCTTCGATAGAAGGTTGCTAAACTGTGAAAGCTTCTGACCTCCCCGACAGTCATCGGTGTGGGCCACTCTCGGATTGGTCTCACCTTGTCCTTGTCAACCTGAATCCCATCTAAACTGACTACAAATCCGAGAAAGAGTAGCTGATCTATCATAAAGGTGCACTTCTTTAATTTTATAAAGAGCTTGTGTTCATGAAGGGTCTCCATTACATGCCTTACGTGACTCATATGGTCTCATTGGTTGTGACTGTAGATAAAAATGTCATCGAAATAAACTACAATGAATTTACCGATGAAAGGTTTCAATACCTGGTGCATAACTCGCATGAATGTACTCGGTGCATTAGAAAGTCCGAATGACATCACCATCAACTCGTAGAGTCTTTCTTTAGTCTTGAATGCAGTCTTCCATTCATCTCTCAATCGGTTACATTTGAAACACTTGTCTGGCCCGAGTCGTGCATAAGAGTTGTTAGAAGGGGGTATGGTCCCTGACTCTCGGTCCACTAGTGCTGCCACCGGTTGCCTAATGACCATTGGTTGCTTTCCCTGAGACTGTGCAGATCGCATCGAATCACTCGGGTTTCGCTCCCAGGTTGAAGCTCTTGGACGTTCCAACTGTTTCTCTACTCGGGTGGCTAGGCTAACAGCTTCAGTAAGAGTGAAGACGTGTTGCATAGACACCTTGTCTTGGATTTTCATACGCAACCCACGAATAAACCTATCCATTTGTTGGGCTTCGTTCTCCATAAGATCATTCATGGCCGACAGTCTATAAAACTCATCAACATATACCTGGACTGTACGGATCCCTTGGCAACACTCTTGACACTGCTGGAATAATTGTTGCTCAAAGTCAGGTGGTAGAAACCGAGCTATCTTCAGCCATGAAGTCACGGGTCCCTTCCCTTGCCGGAATCGAGAAACTTGCAACTGTTGCCACTAAGCGGATGCTCTTGCGTTGAACTTATACGCCACCAACTTGACCTTTCGTTCCTCAGGAATACTCATGTATTTGAAGAAACTTTCTACCCCTGTTACCCAATCTAATAAATCTTCATTGTGAAGATGTCCTTTGAACGAAGGCAAGTCTATCTTCATCCGGTATTCCCTGGAATCATCTCTACCATAATCCTGATGCCTAGTGTGCTTTTCATAAGCATCCCCATAGCCACCACCATAGGTGTTACCCACATAACCAGCGCCTCTGCGCCCATGACCTCCATACCCTATGCCACCTCTGGCTCTGATACCAAAGACTCCATCGGCGTAATCTTCATCATCACTGTTGTCGTCATGGATTGGATTGCCTCGGGGCCTAGGCTGAAAGCGATTGGTTGGCCTTACTCAGATTCCATCGTTATCCCGAGCGTCATAGTCCCGGTGATGTTGATTAAACCCAAGCTGCATCTGCTCCAAAGTCTCTTGCAACTATTGAACGGACTGCTAGAGATTCTGGAACTCGACTCTCGAAGGAGCCTCCCTATCACGAACGTCGTCGTTACGTCGGTTGTCCACGTTATATTGGCCGGCCATGATCAGGATAAAACCTGCTCTGATACCAACTGACATAGCGGAAGATTTGAGCTTAACCAGGCGCACCAAGGAGGAAAGAAGAACAGCGTCTTCAACCCTTTTTTTCTGGGCGCACCCTAGAATGGAGAAGAAAACAACGTTTCTTACCCAAAGATAACACTTCGCAGAGTTTTTGAAAGAAATTCTTTTAATAATTCTATTGATCGAAGTTTTGAAAAATAAAATAATGGGATCACCTATTTATATTGATAGGAAAATCCTATTCCTTGTAAAAGAAGTAAATCTAGTCCTAGTAGAAAAATAAACATAGAGTTCTAGTAGAAAAGTAAACATAATTCTTGTTGAGAAAGGAAACTAATCCTAATAAAGAAAAATAGTTTTAGAGAAATTAAAGTTAATCCTAATAAGGAAAGGAAAATAAAATACGAATTATTATGTCCTACATCAATCTTTATCTGCCGATTGAAAATAATGTAGAAGGTTATAGTGGCATGTCCTATTTATGAATCATGATTATTGATTGGGAGCCTCCTACAAGGCTACAATGTAGTTTGATAATCAACCTTGTGGTGCTAGATGTACTACACAGCATTCCTGAGCATTTACCAATGGTCATTGGTTGCCCCATTGACTCATAAGAAAGTTTCTAGATTCTTGATTTGTATACTCTTGGACCCTTCATCTATCAATCAGATACTAGGACTATGTTTCCATGCTGGTCTCATAATGCTACTTCAAATTCTGTTTCCTTTTTTTTCCTGTCATGAATAAGCTGTTGATGTGCAGCTGTGGTTTTTCAGGAAATCGAAGAAGCTGTGTCTGCATTACCTCCACCTTTGGCTGGCCGAGTTTTTGCACTTACAGAGGGAATCTGAAAGAACTAATGAATTGAGAACGACATTTCTTCTTAATGTGGCATATTTTTGCATTACAATGACTGGTCACTCTAGCTGATGCTGCTTCATCGGATGGAGCTGAAATAGGTCCGCTGAATACTAGCCATAATTGTAAGAAGAGAAGGATCCCCAATGGAAGTATTTCACAGCGCAGTCGTCGTGATCTTACAAAATAATTTTATAGTGCCACCCATGGTAAGTTTGAATATTGTGTACAATAAAGTTAATTTTTTGTACTTGTAGGTGCTTAATCCTTGCCCAAAAACAAAAGAGGAACCAATGCTTCGTTTTATGTTTTAAGGACATTATTTTGTCTCAGATCTGAATGTCTACACGATTTTGGAAGAAAATGATTTAAATACAGGCTATTGTAAAGTCGTATAGCAAGAATGGTAACCCTTCACTGCTGCTCCGGTAATTTCTCCCCCCTGCCCCTCCGCAAACAAAAGGAAGAAGAAAAAAAAATGTAAAGAAAATTTTCTCAAGAAGAGCAGTTCGTGATTACAACTTACAAATATGGTGAATCGTACAAGAAAGTATTCGAATCCTCAAAACAATCACTTTATTTAGGATGCAGATTGAATTTTTTCAGGAAAAAAAAAATTTCTTAAGTTGGAAGATTACCATTTTTTTTTATTTGAATTTTTCGTTTTTCACCTTCCCTTAATATTACTTTCTTGGAGCAATTACATGTGATTTTTCGCAATTGAAGGAAAGTGTTTTTGAGTTGTGTAGACGGTTTTAAGAATTGTTTTTGTACTTTACTTTTAATAAAATTTACAATAAAACATTAAATGGACTCATGCATAATTTTGTAATTTATACTAAAATAATAATTATCTTTGTGATAATCAAACATGGAAATTTTCTCATAATTTAGATATAACTTTGTAGAAATAAACATAAAAGTATTAAATTGATTTCTTTATTATAAGAATCCAACTGATCAAAAGTTACCCATTATGTCTCTGCTTCTTTCACGCTGCACTCTCTCACTGCTACTTTTAGGGGTGGCAAAAGTGACCGATTACCCATTACCCAACCAGATTTAAATGGGTCTGTAACGAGCCTACTTTGCATTTTACTAGCAGATTAGAAATTCTTCTTCAATTTTTTCATTTCCCTCCGAATTACTTGACTTTCTTTTTCCAAAAAAAATCCAGAAGAAAAAAGAATACTTCTTTTCGGTTTCTCTGGTTTCCTCACTTGAAATAACAACCTTTGATTTCCAAAATTTCAAATTCCAAACCTAGCAATGCCCAGTTTGAAATTTCGCTTTTAATAACAGGAATTTCCCACTTTTATAACTGCTTGAAATTTTTTGCTTGTGATCATTTCTTTTGGGTTATATTTCCTCCTTGATTGTGTACTACTTATTTTTGTAGGAGAAGAGTTTTATTTAAGAGGGGACCTGAAAGTAAGAGCTTTCAGGACTTACCACGTCATACAAAGCCAGGTAAACCTAATTAGTCCGTATATTTTTTCTTCTTCTTCTGGATTTCCATGCATTTACTTTCAAGATATTGCAGGGTTATGTAGTATACACCATAAAACAGAAACTGAAGCAAGAGTACCTTGGCCTTTCTGGGAATGAAATTAAGAAGTTGAAGTCATCAGGCGTGGCGGTCTGCGTTGACAGCACTAATTAGAAGCCATTTAAAATCATTTTTGTTTGAGGCCATTATCTGCGCCTAAGCATCTGATAGTAATGAGTTAGATCTTCAATGTGGTTTTTAAGAAATTATTTTGGAACCATATCAGTTGGTAGATAGTATATTTTTGGGTTCCAATGTTATATTTTTGAAATTGTAAGGCAGATACTTGTATTTTCAGAAAATATGTTTCCTATGGCCAAAACTCTCCATCATTCTCTTTTGGTGGTCTGTCTTATATATTTTCACATAATTGCGTGTCCCCACTCCCAGACCCATGATTATCTGATTATTTTAAAGCTTGTTTGTAACAAGTTTGAGTTTGCATATGGCAGATTACAAACACTATGACATCACCTGAAGTTGCTTTTGCGGGAGACACAATATCTAACTTGTTAGTTGGTGAAACGAATATTGATGCTATGAGGGTAAGAATTATCGTTATGGAGGTGCATATCTTTTCTTAATAAATTCAACTTATATATTAACATTATGATGTTGGTGTTTCTTTTTTTATCATATTATCTTGGATCTTGGAGATGAATCATAGTTTCATGGATCATTAATCTCAAGGGTCTATTGAATGCTCTCTCTTCCTTCGTTGTGCCGTTTCTTTTTTCTTTTTTTTCCCCTTCAAATCTGATTTTTGCAAGTTAGCTGCATTCCTCCTTTCAATAGTGGAAAACTTAAGGTCTATATGCAAAACATAAGGAAACATGAAGAGGTAGTTGCAAAATCAATAAAAAGAAAATAATATTTAGTAGTTGTGGAGAAAAGAAGAGGATAACTGTTGGATGCATATAGTTTCGGGTTGGGATGTTGAAACCTTTCTCGTGCGAATTTTTCAGAGCGTAGGGTTATGCCTGAAAATTTTGGTGAATTGGGGTTTAACATTAGCTTTTTTTCTTTTTCTTTTGATAAATCAAGTAAGGGTTACTAATATTCTCTCATGCCAATCATTGAGCTGCTAGGTAAGTGACTAGTAAGAATCATGCATGTTATATATCTTCGAAGGTTTGACTGATATGGAATGTGTCAGGTTTCTGGGTGGAAAACACAGAAGAAATTTCTGCACGCATGAACGTGCACATGTGCACGCCTGCACAGACACAGACACGTTTGAGTCATGAATTGCATGGAAAGCTGTAATTATGAGTGGTTAAACTTTTATTCCTTCGTCATTCCATGCAGAGCAGCTTTGTTGATAACTTAGTAGGGGTGGAACAGGCTAGAGATTATGGACACATTCATCTGTCTGAGCTAAAGCCCCTCATGTCTTTATTTGACTTCTTATCTTCCATGTTTATATTAATGCATGCATCTTTCTGGGATTCTAACTGTTTTTTTTTCTTATGCTAAACTCTTCAACTTCCTGATAGTCAAGTATGCAGACAGGTTTGAGAACGAAGCAATTCTTCTGAATCACTTTTCAGCTCGTTTCAGAGTGGAGGTATGCTTTCACAGGTTTCTGTATTCATTGTTGTATGTGATGACATCTTTATCTGCAGATTGAAAATAATGTAGAAAGTTCTAGCGGCATGTACATTTTTTTGAATCATGACGATTGATTAAGAGCCTCCCTACAAGGCTACAATGTAGTTCATTAATCAATCGCGTGGTGCTAAACGTATTAAGCAGCATTCCTGAGCATTTACCAATGGTTGTCATCGGTTGCCCCATTGACTCATAAGAAAGTTTCTAGATTCTTGATTTGTCTACTCTTGAGCCCTTCATCTGTCAATCAGATACTAGGACTATATGCTTCCATGCTGGTCTCATAATGCTACTTCAAATTCTGTTTCCCTCTTTTTTCTTGTCGTGGTTGCATATTTTTGAGTTTTGGTTTCATGGGAATTTTTTTGTAAAAGATGAAGATATTGTAGATCTCTTTGAGATTCTATCTTGTAGATAGATTTTTTGTACTTGGGTGGCACTCCCTTGGTGTCTTTTTATATAAATTCTTTTACTATAAGAAAAAAATGAATAGCCTGTTGATGTGCAGCTGTAGTTTTTCAGGAAATCGAAGAAGCTGTCTACATTGCCTCCACCATTTGGCTGGCTGAGTTTTTGCACTTACGGTGGGAATCTGAAGTACTAATGAATTGAGAATGGCATTTCTTCTTAATGTGGCATATTTTTGCATTATAATGACGGGCCACTCTAGCTGATGCTACTTGATGAGAGTCATAAAATGCACCTTAACAGTACTTAATTGTTAGTATTTTAGGGTTGATCTAGGTTTGAATTGCACTTTTATACCTTAATAACTCTCAAGTGTCATTCTTGGATCATTGATCTATTTCGATGCATTTTCAGGTACTTTAAGTTCAAAAGAGATGGAAAAGCTATCATTACTTTTAGCACAATGACTCGATGAACACCGGAGTGAAGGTTCACAACCACTTGGAAAGGAGTTTCACTAAATTGTTAGAATTGTCCGTACAGATCAATCATTTTTGTAAATTAAAACTGTATTAATGCAAGAAGAACCAGGAGATTAACCATATATGCTTAGAAAGATCCGGAAGTCTATTTTCTGGAGAATTTTACGGCTCGTAAAAATGATTTTTCTAAAGAAAGTTATGGCAGTTTTAGTAGACGAAGGTCAAGCTGGAAGATGCTTAGTGCGCTCGAGCGCACCAGACCTGCGATCGATCGCAAGCGTGCACTCACAACATCCCATATTGGTCAGAAATACCTTGCAGCGCACCATAGTGCGCTCGAGCGCACCAAGCTGCGATGGAGCGCACTCGGGCAGTATCCCACATCGGATAGAAAGCACATAGCACTCCGGGAATTTCCCTATAAAAGCCCCACTCCACTTCAGCTTTGGGAGTCATCGGTGATCAGATCCAGAGGGCCTTTAGGAGCAAATCCAGAGGGCCTTTAGGAGGAACCTAGTGAACTTTTGGAGGGCAAGTTGAGGAATCTTCGAATCTTTGCTACCAAGGGGGAGATCATCGAGAGGCCAGAGGCAGCTCAAGGAAGCACGAGTCCCATGGCCAACTAATCTCCGAGCAAGGCAAATAGATGAATCCCTAGATGTAGTTGTTCTTATTGTCCTTTATTGATTCAGTTGTAGTTTTGAATTATTATCATTAAACATCGTTATGATTTATTATTTAATCTATTTAGAAGATTTTTCTTTAGTCCAGTGCTTGCATTTTTCTTCCCCATATAAGTCTAGTCATGCTCTTCTTATGTGATGTTGCTGAGGTGTGATTGAGTCCGGTAGATTTCTCTTATAGATTTGTCCATTACTGTAGAAATTTTCATTATGATATATTGTCGTTTCTTGATAATCTATAAGTTAGGTCATGTGTGTTTGAAAGTAAAGAGTACTTCATAACAATTACATTAGGGTTTACTTGTGCTTAATTGAATATTTGTCGATTGCTTGTTTGGGATGTGAAACTTGCAATCGAGATAAAAATAATTGAATCAAGATTGGAATAAGGCAATGAGCTTAGGGAGGATTCCCGGAACCTTGTTATATCTATCCATCATATTCTTCAATCTATTTACACAATTTGCTCACAACTCAGATTCTTCCATTTAATCTTTTATCGTTTGTGTTAAGGTTCACACTTTCTTTTGTAGTTAACTTGTTTCCCTGTGGAATCGACACCCCAAAGTTGTGCTACAACTACCGCATTACTATTTGGTCGTAATCATTGCTTCATCGGATGAAGCTAAAATTGATCTACTGAATACTAACCATAATTGTAAGAAGAGAAGGATCCCCAATGGAAGTATTTCACAGCGCAGTCGTTGTGATCATACAAATTAATTTATAGTGCCAACCATGGTAAGTTTGAATACTGTGTACAATAAAGTTAATTTTTTCTAATTATCGGTGCTTAATCGTTGCCCAAAACAACAGGGGAATCAATGCTTCGATTTATGTTTTAAGGACATTATAAGTCTGAGATCTGAATGTCTATACGATTTTGGAAGAAATGAGGTAAATACAGGCTATTGTAAAGTTGTATAGCAAGAATGGTAACCCTAAACTCCTGCTCCGGCAACTGCTCCCCTTGCCCTTTCACAAACAAAAGGAAGAAGAAAATAAAAAATGTAAAGAAAGCCATCAGACTTGATGGATAGATAAGCTTATAGTTATGCCTGTCTAATATTGTTAAAAGTACACAAATTTAAATCTTCAGTCTTTTATCACGTTGTAGTCTCCAGGAAATCCCTGCAACTTGAAGCTTAAATTCTGCAAATGTCTCCTTATGAATATGAACTTAAGTTCTCTCCCTGTCAAAACTGACCTTTGTGTCTTTGTATCGAGATGCTTATCTAACAAAGGGAAAACATCATATTCACAGGAAATTGGGTCATGACTGCTGTTGCTCAGCTGTTATCGCAGAAAAGCATATAAGCTACTATTGTTTAACAGAAATGCAATGCTAGCTACAATTTGCCTTAACAGAGTAACAGACTACCCCCACCAATTCATTCTTGGAACTGTGATCTGCTCTTCCAGGTATCTGATCATTTTCCATCTATTTTCAGGGGAAGTAGAAAATCGTTCTTATGGTTCAATCTCAAACAGAAATTCTTTTCCCTTTCACACTTGGGTTTAATGTGCAAATTCTTAGGTTTGAAAGGTGTGTTAAAAGTATGAAGAATACCCGTCTTGTTTACCAATTATGTAATAGGAATGGGAATCCCAGTCCAAATAATCGTATTCTTTGGCATAGTATTCCATACTTTTGTAAATATTTTATCACTAATATACAGGGTACGAACAAGTCTTTGTTTGCTCCCAACCGTCTGGTCAATTGGGAAGATGCAGAGGAAAGTCCAATATCGAAGACTATTCAAAATTCATTACCCAATGGTGTTTTATTCGGTGACCCAAGTCCAGTCTTACTCCGGCAAGTCTTCCATCATAGGTCATCACTTTCAAAATCAACAACACTTGCCGTGCTGGTTACATAATTATGTTGCTATTTCTGGAGAACTTTATTCTTTTAACTATTATCGATTTAGTATGTGTTAGAGTTAATGTATACTTCACAGATCCAGATCTGTAGAATCTATGACATATTTTGGGTCTGATTTTTTATTTGACGGTTTGGCCTTTAGGCTATAAATAGCTGTGGTTTTGTAACAGGGCGAAAACCCTAATTAGAACGTCTTAAGTTGCTTATAAATACTCTCTATGTATTAAGCGCACATTGTAACGAGAGATTTATGAGGTTGATTATTGTAAAACTTTTGGCAGAACGTAGCCTTATTCTGGGGTGAACCTGGATACATTGTGTCTTAGTTTCTTTCTGTTTATAATTCATGTGATTGGCAGGTCTCAAATCTTTCAGTATGACGCTTGTTACTTTATTTCTGGTTTTGTTTCTCTCTCACCTTGTATTTTTTCACTCTTATGCAGATCAATCAATTTGTGTACTCTTTTTCTGTGGAAAGCATGGTGAGCTCAGGTTTCCCTTCTTTAGAAATGAGAGTAAATCCTATTGTGGGTTGTGCAAGGTGAACTGTAGTAGCATCCCAATTCAGATTCAGTTGGAGAAGGGAGGAAGATGGTATGAAATCGAAAGCATCTCCTAGTCTGATGTCATTCAAATCACAAATTCTTTGCTCCAGCAGCACATAAATTCCCGCAACAGTGAATATTTTAGCAATTTGACTCTTCTGGCCTTTCCTTTGATCTCTTTTACAATAGGAACAATCAAACTCTTTTCAAATGCAATAATACCTCTTTTCTTGAAAAAATTCATCATAAAAGCTACAAGGACAACAACGTCTGCTATGGTTGAGTGAACAATAATAGTGTTGGGATTTTATCTTTAAAATTTCTCTACTCAAATTTTAGACAAAAAACAAACCATAACAATTAAATATGCAAAATAAACAGAGTAAGAGCACCAAGAATTAATATGATTCGGCAACCAACATTTTTACCTATGTCCACCAATAAACTCACAATTTTATTAATCTTCAGTTACAACTTTAAGCAGAACAAAACTGCTAAGACCCAAAAGCCTCAATACAACCAAAACTTTCAACCTAACTCTAGTTGTAAGTTCTCTCTACATAACAACCCAAAACCTCAATATACCCAAGGCTCTCAACCTAGCTCCAGTGAACCCTCTGATTTATAATGTATATTGGAATTATGAGTGTCACAAACCTGTCTAAAACCCTTTTTATGTAGAAGATATTTTCCTAATATTACTAGAAAAATAACAATAACACAGGAAACTACTACTCCTACTAAAACAAGCAATCATCCAATAGGAAATTACTTTTCCCAAACCAATTAGATTTATTTTTTATGGTGATTTGAGCCAAAATCTTAACAAACAGTTTACCAAGTTTTCCACCTCAATGTTCAATTATTCAGCTCCAAGAAAAGATGATTTGTTTTCATTTTTAACACTTCATTTTATCCTTCAATGCCCAATTGTCTTGTCCATTGTTGATGCCAAAAATTTTTTAGATGAGCTCTCGGACCTTACGTACATGAAAAACACGTAAACTAGAAAGTTCCCAATTAGTGTCCCAATGAGACTCTTCGACGCCCAAATCAATATCTCGAAGTAAGAGAAAGCAAGAGGGTTGTAGAGAGAGTTGTGTCTTACTTAGGAAATGGCAGGAGCCCCCTTTATATAGTGCTTGAGAGTTGAGTCAGTTACAAAAAATAATGTTGTGGTTATTAGGCACAATAATTATAATAATATCATGTGTGATTATGAGGTAATAATATCAGGAGTTACTCGAGTTTAATGTCAGGGGTAATAATGTTATTTGTATGTAACTGTTGTGGAGTATCTAATGTGTCTGACGAGAATATTTTTAAGGTTTATGTGTGAATATTACCATTTTACCCATACCAAATGTAAGTGTACGATTGGTTGTTTGATTGGGTTTGTGGAATTACGCTTTAGCCCTCGGAGGGTGACACCTATCGATTCGTCATCAGTGGAGTGAAATTACCCCACATCATATGTCCCCCACTTTCTTGAGTGTATTCATACGGTTAAGCAAGTTGTCTTGAATTTTCGGTTTGAGGTATTTCTTACACTTAACGCGTATTTGTGTGCTTGCCGCACTTCTCCATGTTATGCGCATGCCATGCATTTTTCAACTGTTTTCGGGCTCGGATGGCTCTACATTTTGGCCACTAGGGCTTGGGCTTGATTATGATTAAGCAAGGCCTTGCTAGGGTCAACCTCTAGGCTCAGCTCGACGTATTCCCTTCGGTTATGTTTGAGGAGTTTTATCTGAGGCGAGTCAATGTTCAACATATTCCCCTCGGGTAAGTTGAAGGTGATTGGTTGGTTATTGCCTAGATAAACCTAGATCTTTATTGCGTAAGAGACTAACAACTTTATGTTAGTGTCAATGGCTGACTCCTTTGGTGCGTCAACGGCTGACAGCTTTTTGTTGCATTAATGATTAACATCTTTGGTGCGTCAGTAGCTGACAACTTTTGGGCATCTGTGACTACGAATTTGGTGTGTCATTAGCTGATGACATTGGGGAGTCTGTGACGATGACTTTGGTGCATCGGTGACAATAGTTTGGTGCGTCACTAACGACAACTTTGGTGCTTCATTGGTTAATGGCTTTGGTGCATCATTAGCTAACGGCTTTGTGGCGTCAATGATGACTTTGGTGTGTCATTGGCTGACGGCTTGGGGGGCCTAAACTAGGTGTTTTGGATAAAAATCTTATCAAGTGCTTTTTGTTTAGGTCATTTGGAGTGTTTTTAGATTTCGTGCTAGTGGGTGGCCTTGATCTTTGGATTTTTCCTTGAGGTGTAGTGTTTATAACAATGTAATTGGTAATAAATCATGATAATATATAAAGGAAAGAAATTTTTAACCTTATTGTAAATAGTCATGATGTTTTTTGGTTGTTTGAACTCCATTGGTTCAAGTTTGGGGCGTGTTTGAAGCCCTTTGGTGAAGAAATAACAGTCTTTTCTTTGACCGTTTGAAAGAAACTTGCTTAAGGAAGTCAAATTTCAAAATTTTGAGACTGATTCTGGAAAAAGAAGGTGAAAAACCTTAAGAACCATTGAAAAGAAATCGGGCTTGAAGCAGGTGAACCGATTGGTCAAGTATGAGTCAAAATAGATGGTTTATAAAGAAACTCATATGTTAAAGCAGAATCTTAAAATTTTGAGTCCGAATTTGAAAAGATCACATCGTAAAACCTTAGGAACTGGTTTTGTTGGATCTAAAACAGAGTTAAAAGTAACTAAACCGGTTGGACAAAGTGTTGAACCGAATGGTCAAACCTAGTTGGACCAACTGGTTTGAGTCAAAGGTGGAGCTGATGTGACGCTGATTGTGCGCTAAATGGCGTTGATGTGGCAATGACGAGGCGATGACATGGCATTGACAAGGCGCTAACATCACTTGCTGATGCCATTTGCTTTGTCACCTGCTGATGTCACCTACTGATTTCCTGACATTAGCATCTTCAACCTTTCATTTTCATTGTGTTGCACAAAATTTTTTTCCACTACTACTTTACGTTCCGGTGATTTTTTTCGATCATCGCCGATTAAACTTTGTCCAATCTTCGTTCTTCATGAAAATTTGCAAACTTGTAGATCTCTACATGGAGAGTCTCAATGTGTGGTCCGTTTTTACCGTTGATTACTAGATTTGCGCAGATCTGATAGTGAAGATCTGATTTCCTGCGAATTTTCATGGCAATTTTGAAGGACTTTTTGGTGTTCGTTTGCCATGAAACTTTGTAATCTGCTAGTATTTCGACCAGAGAGTCTACTAACGTTGATAGTTTTTGCGTGATTTTGCTGGAATTTCGTAGATTGGAAGAGTAATGTTTGATTTTTTGGCGAGTGTTTGACGATTTCGATGGAAGACTTCTCGACGTTCGATCGCCATAAAACTTTGTAGATGTGATTGGAGGTTGATGAATCTACTTGTGCGGCCGAATTTCGCCGTCGAATATCGGATTTTGACGGATCAAATAGTATAGATTTCAATTTCCTGCGAGCTTAAATGGTGGCAGAAACTCTTTTTTTTTACATTTGATAAAGATCTGCGGTGTCGTGTTGGTGGCATATTCGTGGCTCATTTTTAATGGTATTTTCAGATAAGATTTTGTCGTTTCCCACTGACGACGCCATTTTGTTGATAGCAAAAATTTATCAAATGAGCTCATGGATCTGCGCACATGAAAAACACGTAAACTAGAAAGTCTCTAAATGGTGCCTCTAGGGGACTCTCCGATGTCCAAATCAATATCTTGAAGTAAGAGAAAGAAATAGGGTTGTAGAGAGAGTTGTGTCCTACTTGAGAAATAGCGAGAGCCCTTTTTCTATAGCACTTGAAAGTTGAGTCAGTTGCTGGAAATAATGACAGAAAATAATGTCGTGATTACTATGTGCAATAATTGTAATAATATCAGGTGTGATTATGAGGTAATAATATCGGGAGTGACTCAGGTTTAATGTCGGGGTAATAATGTTATTTATGCGTAACTATCGTGGAGTATTTAATGTGGCTAACCATAATATTTTTAGGGTTTAAGTGTGAATATTACTTTTTTGCCTATATCAAGTATATATATATGATTGGTTGTTTGACTGGGTTTATAAAAATACATTTTAGCTCTCGAAAGACTTCACTTGTCTATTGATTATTGATGGAATGAAATTACCACATCACTTATGATGTATAGCTGGCTGCTGTTGTTTAGTACATTCATCCATTCTTGTCTGCCATAAGATTTGAACCATTGCCCTGTTTGCTTCTCTTTATTACTGTTTGGATAGAGACCAAGTTTGATGGTCTTTATGCAGTGTGTACCACAAGAATTAATTATCATAACTGAAATTGAAATGGTATTATAGTTTTATTTAAAAGTTTAACTGTTTGAAAAAAATATATTTTCAATTTTATGCTATCAAACGCTATACATATATTTATGCAATTATGATTTTCATCCATTTTTATTATGCTAGGCCACCATGCTTAATAATACAAGTGGAAGTGACCCGTTTGGTTTTGTACATTTTTTTTTCACTTTTCTCTCCAATTTAAAAAGCAAAAAAGTTAATCTGACACATTTTTCTCTTCTGTTATCTTTCTTTCCTCGCCTTTTACCCATTTGCTAAACACACACTATAATTTGAAAACCAAACTCTAGAGAATTTAGATTATACATCGCTGTCCTTGTGGCCACTCTTAGATTTTTTTTTTTTCCTTGACAAGGATGATTAATGGCATTTTTCTCTTTGCAACGTTTTGTAGCATTTCCCTACTTGACCCCACCAAGACCTTCCCTTTTTTCCCCGAAGTTGGTAGACCATATAAACAATATCTATAATCGAACAATTTCGAATAGATGCTATTCACTTAACTCTTTTTTTCTGGCTTTTACAATGTTTGTGGACCATATAAAAGATAATCTTCTGATAACCGGACTTTCAAATCTTTCTTACAATTATCTTCCTAAGAATATATCCATTTAAATTTTGATCCATATAAGATTCTGAAGAGCATGGAGTCAAGTCGTTCTAGTTCCGGTCTACGCGGAAGAAAGTTCGAAATTTTTCATTGGAGTCTTTGACCAACCAATCAAAAGATTTCCCAATTAAATTTAGGCGGCTACCCCCACCTTGCTTTGCTTTAAGTCTGTACCCAAAAGCCTTATACTATCCTTGTTTATGTAGCTGCTTTTTATTTGAATTGGGAATTTGGGATGTCTACTACTGTCTCTTTGTTTGTTTTCTTTGTTCTCTCTCACCTTGTACTTCTTCACTCGGCTGAAGAAGGAAAGAATCATGGCCATAATTGTTCATCCCCCTTCTTCTGTGGAAAGCTTGGTTCTATCAACTTTCCCTTTTACATGGAGAAGATGGACTCCACCTGCGGGTTCTTCAAAGTAAATTGTAGTGAGCCAGTTCAGTCAATCCAACTGGAGAAGGGAGGAAGATGGTACATACTTGAAGACATCTCTGAGGCTAACACCATCACTATCACTGACCCTGTACTTCGGGAATACATAAATTCCAGAAACTGCAACGTTTTCAACAACTTGACTCTTCCTAACATTCCTTGGATCTCTCATTCAAAAAAATACTTTCCTTTGATCTCTCTAGTAACCAAAGACTTCCAAACTCTGTTCAAATGCAACCCCACTCTTAATTTCACTTCCCCAAAAAATTTCGATTACATTAGCTGCAAGGACTACAAAATCTACTACCGTCTATCGAATGATACTTCACAAAGTTTTCCATCTCAGTGTTCAGTTGTTCAGCTCCCGTCAAACAGGACACGGGCACCAAGTAAAAGCGGCGTGTTTACATCTTTAAGTGCTACATTCTTCGTTGATGTTCACATACCTGGAGAATTTTACAAGTGTTATTTCAGAGGCCTCCAAATTAACAGTGCGGGAAAATATGAATGTGTCGATGAAATGAAAGGTAAAGGAAGGAATATATAGACATGTATGGTGAAAGGCTAACAGATAGCCAGCATTAGTAGGACTTCTCATGTTAACGTCGTTAGCCTTGTGGGGTTTTGTTGTGAGGGAACAAAAAGAGCACTTATATATGAGTTCATGCCAAATGGATCTCTTGAGAAGTTCATATACGGTGAAACATCTGATAAAGCAAATCATCAATTGGGATGGGAAACATTATTCCAAATTTCACTTGGCCTTGCTCGTGGATTAGAGTACCTACACCATGGTTGCAATACAAGAATTCTGCATTTTGACATAAAGCCTCATAATATCCTCCTGGACAAAGATTTCCGCCCTAAGATCTCTGATTTTGGCCTTGCTAAAATATGCCCTCAAAAAGAAAGTATTGTATCAATGTCAGGTGCAACAGGAACAGCTGGATATATTGCACCAGAAGTATTTTGTAGGAACTTTGGAGCTGTCTCCCATAAGTCTGATGTCTATAGCTATGGTATGATGATCTTAGAAATGGTTGGAGGTAGAAAAAATCTTGATGTTTGAGTTGATCATACAAGTGAAATATATTTCCCACATTGGATTTACAAGCATATAGAACTCAATGAGGAACTTGGGTTGCAAGGTATTTCAAACGAACAAGACAAGGAAAGGGCAAAGAAGATGATAATACTGAGCTTGTGGTGCATACAAAATGACCCATCTATCCGGCCAACGATGAGAAAAGTGGTGGAATTGTTAGAAGGAAGCCTTGGATCGTTGCAGATCCCACCTAAGCCGTTTCTTTCTTCTCCTCCTAGATTACCTGCCAACTCCTCAACAACATAATTGGTATCATGACGTACTTCTGTGTATTACTTTTTTTTCCCAATAACAATAAGAAATGGCAAGTGTGTTATTAATGTCAAGTGTTGTAAAAGCCTAGTGGTACTGCAATGAATTATAGGATATATGCGCTTCCATTTTTTTTTATCTTCATTTTTTTGGTGGAGCAACCGAGCAAATTGATTTAATTAAATGATTTTCAAATACACAAGCATCTAAATGGAAGAGATAATTTATTGTTTTTTGTCTCCTCATCAATGATTGTAGATACTCAGTAACACATAAATCCCTCATGTGCCCAAAAGAATTTTTCAATTTAAACAATTATGAGCCATGACCCAAAAGTAACTTAAACACCCATGTCCATTACCCACGCCAAATCAGATTTGGAGCTCAAAGATATACTTTTAATTCCCGGTGGAAAAACCTTTGGCTTCACCTCTGCTTGGTTACCTTGGTATAAGTTTTTTAAAAAAATTTATTTTTCAATCACATAACAAGTGGTATACTCAAGGGCAAAATAACCGTTTTATCAATTAAAGGTAAATTAATAAAAACACATCTAAATGAGGGTTAAAACCACACTAAACCTATATAGTAATCTCAAATCTCTCAATTCATTTTTCACTTTATGATTTAAATCGTTCTATTATCAACTCCTTCCACTGAAAATATATTTAAATTATTATAGTAAGTTCTTGAAATCTTGACTTTAATCTCTTTCTAAATATAATTTTTTCTTAATTTATTTATTAATTTGAACTGTCAAAATGTCCCATGGAAATAAACTTTTAGCTCTCACTCAGCATTTTAAAGTTTGCACCCAGCTTTATAGGGAAAAAAGTTTGAGGAAAGAATCCCTAGCCTCTCTCACTGCACACGCTACCTCTCTAGGTGACCGTCAGCATCGATAATTCCGAAAGTTTGACAATTCAAATATGTTGCCAGATTCTACAGAAAGATTGCAAAAGAAATTGGGTCTCGAAAGCTGTTCCTCAGCTGTTCAACGCAGAAAATCAGCTATTGTTTAACAGAAAAGCAAGGGTAGCTACAATTTGCCTTAACGGACTCGCCCACCAATTCATTCATGGAACTGTGATTATGCTGTTCCAGGTATCTTTTCATCTCCCATCTATTTTGGGGGGAAGTAGAAAATCGTTCTCATAGTTCAATCTCAAACTGCAATTAGAATTGCTTATGGATACATTTTCTTGAGGCCTGGATTTGAAGGAACATGGTAGCAGATTGCAATTAGCATTGTTTGATTGTCAGAGTACTCGGATGGATTGTGGAATTAATATAAGATATTGTTCCAGGTGAGGAATTCTGCGATAAAAATTTTGACAGCAGCCTGTGGAGTATTATGCCATGATGTTATGCAAGTGTGCCCTTCCACTGTTTTGATTTCATTTTCTGGATATGGAGGCATGAAGCAACCGAGCAAGTTATTTACACTGATAGTCAAATTCTTTTTTTTTTTTTTTTTTTACAACAGAGGGTTCCAATTAAGTAATTACTTTTTGATATATTAATGGGTAGGAGATCTAACTTTAGTCTCTTATGTAAAGGACTCATCGCTAGACCTAAGGTATAGATCATAATAAACTATTCAAAGTTACTAAACGGGTGTATCTATGATAGACCCAAGCATTATCAACAACCTTAGGTGTTGAATGCCCTGTGGTGGGGAGTTTATAACATGAAGAGCCATGACCCATCGGCAATTGAAAGTCTCTATCTTGTTCGAACAACCTCATAAGGCCTATCATGGCCTTGCGTGCTAGGGGAGCATTATGCCCTGAAATGGCAAGTGTGCTGTTAATATCAGATGCAAGGATTTACGGTGCATTTGTCCACCGTTTTTTTCTGAAAGCCTAGTGGTACTACAGGGAATTATAGAATAGAATCCCTTTCAAGTTTCTGTTTTTTATTTTAATTTTCTTGATGGAGCAATCGAGCAAATTGTTTTAATTGATTTTCAAATGTCCCAAGAACATCAACAACCATTGATGAGAGGAGGCGGAGGTAATTTACTGTTTCTTCTCACATCAATAGCACATGAATTTCTTATGCACTCAAAAGGTGTAAGAATTTTTCGGAGTTTAGATCATGCAATGATAAGATTAGGTTCAAAATCTGATTAAGCGATATTGAAAATCTCAATTAAACAATAAGATTTTAATCGGGTGGTGATAAACCCAACCCAAGAACATTTTGATAAGTATTTAGATTTTCTTGTGTGAGTCTTGAAGTTAGAATGAGCAACTCACTGACATGTTATTGAAGGTTGTAACTATGAGCATCAAAAGAAATAATCTCACTTTATTTTTAAAATAAAAATAATTGGTTAGATGTAGAATGTAGTAAATCAAACACCAATATAACTTGATCCAAGGGTTGAGTGAGTATATTGAGGTTTGTATTGTGAGATTGAAAAGAGTTTTCACGTAGTTTTGTTTAAAAAATTGTATATTATTTATGAAAAAATTTCACGTGACTTTATCTAGAAAAATTTTAACAACTTTTTTTTATTTAAAACTTATAAAAAAAATATAATTAACTCATAAACATAAACAAAAAGTTGTGTAGAATTACACTAAAAAACTTTGTGTTCATTTTTTTTTTATCAGGTGCCAGATTCCCAGCATTATGACCCATCAGCAACCGAAAGGCACATGTCTATGACCCACGACGAATCGGATTTGGGGATTCGCATATGTCCATCTCACAACTCTTTTCCAATTTTGACCCCTCGCGAAATCATCTGTAACCCTCTATAAGCTGATCATCGTTGTGGCAGGTTTGTACTCGTAGCATCGCTACTGTTAGCTGTCATCTACGTCGTCCACTGTGTAATCTGTCAGTTGTCCAAGACCTCTCACTCTTAGCACATTTTTGTACAAATTGGAGAGCACATAATTGCTTGCTCGAAGATCAGATTTGACTTTCACGATATATTCTATAGTTGCGGTGGTGTATTCAAACAAGAGTTATGGATTTGCATTTTTCTTCGAACAAATTTGAGTTTTAATTGTAAGAGCAAATCTAAGTTTTAATTGTTGCGATCTAAGTTGCTGAAACATATTTGAGTTTTAATTATTTTCATCTGAGTTGAAAGAGGAGAGAAAGTATGTGACGGTGAAAAGAGTACGAGGGTTCTTGTTAGTTTTGGTTTTGTAGGTCATCTTAGTTTTGATTTTTGAGCATGTTAGTGTTTTAGGTAGTCTACTTGGAACGATTGCGCAAATGAATGAATTGAAGTCTTAATGCCTTATTGTCTTGGCTTTCTGAATTTCTTTTTAAGTTGTTAAGCTTTGATTTTTGAAATTAATTACTGTATAATTTTTTAACAAGAAGAAGGAAAAGAAAAAAATAAGGAGGATTTTTTTTTTGAAAAAAAAAAATTGTTTAGTTATTTTTGTTAATTTTAAATTTTGAATGAAATATTATTTTCAAAACATGTGGTCCAATGTGCTACAATTAAAATGTTGGAATTTAAAGTGTTAAGGCTCCCAAAATCTTGGGATCAAACTGTACTTAAGCCATTTTTAAATATGTATAGTGAAAGTTGATTAATTCCCACAAACGCTCTTCCTCGAACATAGCGACGTGGTCTTTAAGGCTGGCGCACTATTGTCGGGGTCCTCGGGCGCCAAATCTGATTTCGTGCTAAAGGCTCCAGATTTTTTTTTTCTGAAAAATTCAAAACGGCTTTTAAATTTATATTTTAGTGGAGTATTTTTTTCTGATTATGTGTATCGACCTGGGATGACAAAATAATTCCTTTGGAGCAAGTTTCGGAAATTTTCAACTTGTAGAAGGGATTTTATCACCATGGAAATGCGAACGAACTTTTTTAAAAGCTTTTGATATGAATAAGGATAGAGATGAAAGGAATAATTTTCGTCTCGTATAATTTATAATTTTGTTTTTTATTATATTAAATTTTTATATTTTATATAAATATATTAGATAAATTAATTAATTATTTAACTAATCTTTTAAAATTTTGTTTTATTTTTTAAAAATGATATGTACTTAAATTTGTTTGACATAAAAATAATATAATATTTATATTTTATATAGAATATTTATTTTATTATTAAAAAAATTGATTAACAGATAATTTTTGATTTTTAAAAAAATTTCATTTTTGTTTATAAACAAAGATAAAAATAAGAGATTTTAAGAATTTTATAATAAAAAAATAAAAAAAAACAAAATAAAATTTTCAATAAAAATAAAAAATAAAAAATAAAAAATATTTTTATAAATAAAATAAAAACAAAAATAACATCTTCGTTTTAAACCCGTTTGTTAACGAGTTAACATTTACTTTTGTTTATTATACGCCATTAAAGCTTTACTTTGGAAAACGTTTTAGGAATCTATTTTATATTTGCCCACCATTGGAGACACAAAATTAAAGTCTTTCCCTAACTTTTTCTGCATTTGCGTACATTCAAAATTAATTACTGCCAACTTTAGACCAAACGATCATCAGCCAATTAATAACAAAATGCTACGACAGACAAAAAGGCGAGTTTCTAAGATAATTTAGACACAGCTTAAGTGTCCACATCCAAATTCAAATGGGAGAGAAACAGGCCCAATTATATCACAAACACGTGTCCAAACGATGAATGCAGAAGCAGAGAAGGTTAGAATGTTAGATACTTAGTTGAAAGAACTTCCAAATAACAAAAAGCTTGCCACTTTATTCTTGCCGTAGTTAGGTCCATTTGTAACCAAATTACCCTGCTGCTTTATTATCTCATCAATTCAGCTGTTTTATGTGCAAGTGTCGACTAAACGATTCGTTTTACTCTTAGGGGCACGCGTCCATGAAAATTCTGACTTAGCTCCACATCTAGTGAGGATTAACTGTTTTACCGAGGGCAGTTATCGTCCATTAAATTCTACACGTACTACTAAGCAGTCTTAAAACATGTGAGGTAGGGGCAGTGTCAGAAGATCGTGTGAGTACTGAAGATCGTCTGATTAAAGACAAAATCAAAATAAACTCTGAAGAAAATGCCTTTGCCATGCCCATGACTGGATGAAGGTGTCTGTATTACCCAATTAAATCACTCCAGTACGCTACATACTACTTCCATGCACCTTTCTAATCTTTCAATCTGGATCGTTGATAGCCAGATCTTCTTGCTTGAAAGTTGAAATAATCAGATACCTGATCAAAGGTCTAACTTTATCAGAATGATTAGCTGGCATGATATGGTGATAGGGATAGTATAGTCTTTTCAGAATCAAAATTACCTCCCAGTACTTGACACTAACTAGTAACTACACGTCACATGCTTTTTCTGTTCACCCAGCTCGTTCAATCCACCTCAATCACCAGTAGAATAATAACCATCGTTTATCAATTATCACTACCAAAAAAACCCATTCCATTCACTTCCTCATAAATTATACGCATAACCTCCTCTCCATTCTTCTTCAGTAACGGTCACTCCACTTTTAATCTCCCACAAAATCCCCAAACCCTGCACCTCTCTCTTTCTCTATCTGCGCATTTGCAGAGCATAAAAAATGGCAAAACCCACTTCCTTAAACCTGCATTTCACTTTCTCTCTCTTCTTTCTATGCTTCTCTTTACTCCAAGCTTCTTCTCCTAACCCAGATTTGAAACCTCTTTTAGACTTCAAATCAGCATCAGACAAAGCCAACAAGCTCGCTTCATGGAACTCAAGTACCGACCCATGTACGTGGACCGGTGTGTCTTGTCTTCATAACAGAGTCTCGCGACTCGTCCTCGAAAACACCGAACTCAGTGGCTCTTTCGAGCCGTTAACTTTACTGACTGAGCTGCGAGTCCTCAGTCTCAAGAGAAACCGCCTCTCAGGTCCTATTCCCGATCTTTCTAACCTCACGTCCTTAAAGCTTCTCTTCTTATCATACAACGAGTTTTCTGGCGAGTTTCCCGCGTCGGTACCGTTGCTTTTTAGGCTTTATCGTATCGATATGTCCTTTAATAATATCTCCGGCGAGATTCCCCTGACGGTCAACCGTTTGACCCATCTGCTCACTCTCCGGCTTGAGGAGAACGGGTTTTCGGGTCCGATTTCCGGTTTGAATCTCCCGAATCTGCAGGATTTTAACGTCTCGGGTAACCGTTTATCCGGGGAAATACCCAAATCGTTGTCGGGTTTCCCGGAATCTGTTTTCGGTCAAAACCAAGCTCTGTGTGGATCCCCAATGCAGAAGTGCAAAGACAAAGTGAGTGACCCGACAAAACCCGGATCCGATGGAGCACTAGCATCCCCATTTATGCCCGGTAGCAGCAACCCGAGGACAGTAGCATCATCACCAAGCTCATTACCCATCAACACAAACCAAGACAAATCACCAAACACAACCCACCAAAACAAGAGTAGTGCAGCAGCCAAAATCAGCCCACTGGCTCTAATCGCAATAATTTTAGGAGATTTTGTAGTCCTCGCTTTAATCTCTCTGTTGCTTTACTGCTACTTCTGGCGAAACTACGTGGCCAAATTGCAAGACGGGAAGGGTACTTCAAGGATCCTTGAAGGAGAAAAGATCGTGTACTCGTCAAGCCCGTACCCGGCGGCCCAGCCCGGGTTCGAGAGGGGCAGAATGGTCTTTTTCGAGGGGGTGAAGAGGTTCGAGCTGGAGGATTTGCTTCGAGCCTCGGCGGAGATGTTGGGGAAAGGAGGGTTTGGCACTGCGTACAAGGCGGTTCTCGATGATGGCAATGTCGTTGCTGTGAAGAGATTGAAGGATGCAAATGTTGGTGGGAAGAGAGAGTTTGAGCAGCACATGGAGGTCTTGGGGAGATTAAGGCACTCTAATTTGGTTAGCTTGAAGGCTTACTATTTTGCTAGGGAGGAGAAGCTCTTGGTCTATGATTACATGCCTAATGGGAGCTTGTTTTGGCTTCTTCACGGTATGTTGTTAATTTCTCTGCTTTTGCTTTTGTTTTTAGCATACAGTTTTGTTTGGTTGCTGAGAAAAACAATCGGAAAAGGGAAGAATTGGCTGTTCTTTAAAGCTTGTTTGTTTTAATTTATAATCTTTATTTATGTGACAATACTACCAAGTTTTTATTTGCTTTGGGTCGTTTCTTAGCAAGCAAACAGAGCACATGTATAGTCAATTTTTTACGATGTTTAATTTTGGGGGTTCCTGTAAGGAAGATTGTCAATAGTCAATAGTCAATATCATCCAATGGGTAGTAAAGGCCTTGATTATCAGATTCGTAGGAGAGATGGTAAAATGCATCAAGGGTTTTGCTACGCTAAATTGCTAATTGCTGGAGCATATTTCAATCCCACCTGAGGAGCGTCAATGTTAGCTTTAGCGCGGTGGAGGAGTGTGGGGATCAGTGTGCGCTTTTGCTGTTGGGATCCTTCCCCATCAATCACAGACGATGACACAAAAAATGTAGCTTAATTGTGGCTTGGGGAAATGGGATTACTGTTAGCTGCTCAGTCTATGCACTTTCCAGCTAATAATTATTAGTACTACACTTACTATAATGGTTTTTTTTTTTCTAAAGTAGAAAGCTTTTTTCTGGGTATTTGTCTTGCTCTTTTCCAGCGAATATAACCAAAAAGTGAGTTTGGTTGGTTTGGTTGACCCAATATCATCCTATATTTGTTTTTCTCCAAAAATAAAAAATATTATTTCAAGAAAAACAAAAATTTCCAGTGGCCCAACTTCAGGGTCTAAAATAAATTCTTAGTCTTAGGGGCACCGGATCCAAATACTGTCAAATATATAAATTTGTTGAACTCAAGGGCTTGGTTTTGCTATTTTCCCCTACAGGTAACCGTGGGCCCGGAAGGACCCCACTGGACTGGACCACAAGGCTCAACATAGCAGCTGGAGCAGCCCGTGGACTGGCCTTTATTCACAACACATGCAAGACCCTTAAACTTACTCACGGCAACATCAAGTCAACAAACATCCTCCTCGACAAGGCTGGGAACGGACGCGTGTCCGATTTTGGCCTCTCCGTCTTCGCATCACCCAACACCAATGCCCCACGATCCAACGGCTACCGTGCTCCGGAACTATCCGACAGTAGAAAACCCACCCAGAAATCTGACGTCTACTCCTTCGGGGTCCTACTCTTGGAGCTTCTCACAGGGAAGTGTCCCTCTATCGTTGACGCTGGTGGGCCCGGGTATGGATACTGTGGGGTCGTGGATCTGCCTAGGTGGGTCCAGTCTGTGGTGAGAGAGGAATGGACGGCTGAGGTATTTGATTTGGAGCTGATGAGGTACAAGGACATTGAAGAGGAGATGGTTGGTCTGTTGCAGATCGCTATGGCTTGTACCTCGGCTTCGCCTGATCAACGGCCTAAGATTGACCACCTGGTGAAGATGATCGAGGAAATTCGTGGGGTCGAGGTATCTCCGTGTCATGAGACACTAGACTCGTCCGACTCGCCTTGCTTGTCGGAGGACACGTGCGGGACATTAAGTCAGTGATTTATGGAGAGTTTATTGATTTTACGATAAACTACGGATCTGCTGTAAAAATCGTGGTTTTTTTTCCTGAGGTTTCTTATGTTAATTTCGATTCTGGGTTTTCTTTTTAATAAGTTAATTGATAATGATGATTGTTGAGTAACCTTAGCCATAGTGAAACTACGAGGTTACCTAGGAGCATTAAACATGTTATGACGAGTTGACAGCAACCTATCATTATAATCTCCTGATGGTTGATACTGTCATCCATTTAATTATGATCAAAATTCGATTTCAGGATTCCTCAAGATTCAATTCAAAATTGCCCTAAACCATATGACGAAGTATGTAATTAGCTAGAAAAGGAAAAATAGGTGACCTCAGAGCCACATATGCAGGCTGTAGTACCGGGGGTTGGGTTGGGTCGGATCTGAACTTTCTTAAAGAAACAGGGCGTGCACAGTTCCATA
This sequence comes from Bretschneidera sinensis, assembly GCA_023935145.1. Lineage (NCBI taxonomy): Eukaryota > Viridiplantae > Streptophyta > Magnoliopsida > Brassicales > Akaniaceae > Bretschneidera > Bretschneidera sinensis. Next base: position 111,116,840 of record CM043701.1, on the reverse strand, counting down.
CTGCAACAGACCAAGAAGCTCTAGATGATATGAATTAATGAATAAGAAGTACTTTATTTATTTGCTTATTGCAAATAAAACCCGATTCCAAGCAGATTAGAAGGTATATTTCCATCTCTGGAGGCCTCTCATGCATTAGCACGCACTTGACTAGCTTTGCCCTACTTTACGCTGTGGCACGAAGGTCGTAGACGCGTAGTGAATTGTTACGGGCGTGGAGACAAGGATGCTGCAATTGTCTTTAAACACAAAAACAAGATCCAATGGATCAATTAGGACAAATATGCATGTTAACCAATGGCTTCATAATTCTAGTTCGAACAGCCGACAGATTACAGAGGTTAGGAGGCCAAAGTATGTGACAGATATATGCTTGAAGTTGAACTCGATTTAGCTTTGGCCCTTGTGTTCTCCTGAATCCCTACATTAATAAAGCAGAAAAAAGGGAAAAAGAATATTTACCACCAAGAGTAATGGACAATTTGGTAGCAGCATAGACTGCGAGATTAACAAAATCATTGAACACGCAACTAAGTTGAGTTACAACATAATGACGCCTAGCAAATGAGAAAGGAAAATTACTCAAGAGACCATCACTGCCTTCAAGCACGACAGCTATTATGCTTTCACTGATTTACTCTCTGGAAGAAAATTGACTAACAGGTATAAAAAGGGACCATATTCTAAGGTCAAATAGTCCAAACACAATACAATCATCTGCAAAATTAATAGATATGAAGCGCTTTGAGGGCAGACAGAATTAAAATCTCTATCACATCACATCACATAATAATAAATCTCACTACATTAGTAGCTATTCAGTATGGAATTAATAAATAAATAAATAAATCTAAGTGCCCCACCAGAGAAGATCAGGTTGCATCCTACTAACCCTAACAACCTTACCAAAAGAAGAAATTCATGGCCATAAAAACGAACATGAGTAAAGCTTACGACAGTCTGTCTTGTTACTTAGTTGTTTTCCTTCTCACTAGACTTAGCTTATCATGCAATGCGTCTTCATAGTTTCTTTTCAAGTTCTGATCAAAGGGAAAACTTTTAAGTCATTCACCCCATCGAGTGGGCTCCGACTAGGTGATCCACTCTCACCTTATTTGTCAAAATATCTCTTTTTCTAAATTTATAGAAATATGAAAATATAATCTTTCATAAAAATAGATTAGAAAAGAACTTATAATAAAATTTAGTAATCATATTAATTCATACTCTAGAATTCTCTCATTGCTTCTCATTTCACGTGGAATTTTTAATCTTATACTGCAAGTTGATTTGGAGCTCTAATGCGCTACAAGAAAGTTACGAATATTTTTATTTTTGGTAAATTATAATTTTATACCTGAATTTATGTGGTAATTCTTAAAACATACCTATAGAATTAAAAATGATTATTACATACATGAACCATATTTGACTGAACAGATTTTATCAACTCTTAACAGAATTTATAAATTATCGAATATGCCCTTAGTTAAATTTAGTTAAATTAAATGCAGCAAAACCCAATTGACTCTTTCTTCTTCCTCTCTTTCTTCTCCTTCTCTCTCATCTCCCTTTTCATTGGGGGCGTAACAGAAGAGAGAAAGTTGAAAGAAAAGTAAAGACGCAGAGAGAGAGGAGAAGAGTTGTGGGTTTGGGGGAGAATCACAAAAGAAAGAAAAAAACTTTCTCTCATTTTTGCACCGTCCAAACAAGGAGAAATTCTTTTTTTTTTTTTTTTTAATTTTGTGATGGGAAAAGAGTTTTGGGCTTTAGGGAGAAACACAACAGAAAGAAAATATTTTCTCCTATTTTCTCACCGTCCAAATAAGGAGATTTTCTTTTTGGATTTTGTGAGGGGAGAAGAGTTTTGGGTTTGGGTGAGAAACACAAAAGAGAGAAAAGATTCTCTCCTTTTCTCAACGCCCAAACAAGGAGAAATTCCTGGATTTTGTGATGGGAGAAGAGTTTTGGGTTTGGGGGAGAAACACAAAAGAGAGAAAAGACTCTTATTTTCTCACCATCCAAACAGGGATAATTTTTTTTCTTATGGATTTTGTGAGGGAGGTGAGTAAAAGTGAAGAGAAATCTCTTTTGTTTCCTGAAAAGCTTCATTAGCATTTTTCCAAGGAAGGAAAACGGGAAAGAAATTTTCTCTCAGATTTTATCACCATCCAAACTTTGTTTTCTTGCTTTATTTCACATTGAAAAAACAGAGAGAAATGATAACATATATGCGGACTCTGTATTTGAGAAGTGTTTAATCCTCTGCTCTATACAAATCTGATAGTGTCATTACAACAATCATTCCCTCTGAATCATAATGAAAAAATTACTCTGCTCTATGTGGTTTTGATTTTTTCCTTTATCTCCCGTTTATATATTTAGATTTACCTCTTTATGATTTCGTTTCTTTACCGTTTTCTGATTTTTCGTCGACAGTCAGATCTGTGGAGGAAGAAAATGAAGATGATGAAAATATAAAGGATACTCACCTCAAGAAACCCGGAGGAAACTTTTGAAATCATTTTTTTACTTAAAAAAGATAATCATAATTATAAAACTTAGGTCTTACCAACTTTAAAAACAGGTGCGTGTGATGGGTGGTGAGTGGTGGACGGTGAGGATGATGACGAAGACGATGTCTTTTGAGAGAGATGAGATGGGACTCATACTAATGTTTGACTATGAAAGTTGAGCTTTTGATCTTTTGTTGAAACAGAAAAAGAAAATAAAAAAAAGAATGTATAGTTTTTTTTTGTGTTATGCAATGATGATAATCGAAGAAGATGAACACATTAGCTAAGGGCATTTACGGTTTTCAAAAAAAAAATTGACTTGGCCTGATACTTTACCAAAATTTTTACGTTTTGACTAACGAGTTCAGTAACGGAAATATGTTTATGTAATGTTACTAACAAATCTCATGTATTAAATAACTATTTTCAATACCACATGTATATTTTTATAATTATTCTCTAAACTCATGTATGAAACTGTAATTTACTTTTTTTTATTTTTATATTTGCCTTTTACTCAAATCATGTATATAACCCATTCTTATTTTTTATTTATTTTTAATATAGAATAACTCACATATGAATATCTTAACAAATTCTCAATGCTTCTCTTTCACAGACTTAATCACACATCGTGACTAACTCAAACCAAGCTCTAGTTGAAATTATTTCACACTGCGAGATATCAGATGAACACGAACTTGATATACATGAATTGATACTAATATAACTCAAAAGCTTAAGATCATGAATCTTGGACCCAAATCATATATATAACACATTCTTATTTTTTTATTTCTTTTTTATATGGGACAACTTACATGAATTTCCTATCAACATTGAAAATATTACCTTGCATAAAAGTTAAATTTGGATTTACTTATAATGAAGTCTAATCATCAAACTAATCCATTTTCTAGAAGAAGAAAAAAAATCTGTTCCTTTCATGTGCTACTCAAGCTAGTTTTATAATACAATTAAAAGTCATCAAATTATATCCTTTCAAAAAAAAAAAGTCATCAAATTATATTAAAAATATAAATATAACGAAAAAATAAATCTCAGCCTTTAACTTAAATAAACCATATAGTTATTTTGAATAGAAAAAAAACTGAGCAAAAAGATTTCTTAAATTTCTCATGAAATATTGAAACAATAGTCTTAACTTTAGATGAATCACTGCAATAATATCACATATCATCAATAAAAATAAATAAAAACAAAATAAAAAGTCCATTTTTCTCCCTCTTAACCTCAATCTCTCTGTTCTGTGTAACAATGAAGAGGGCCAGGAACTTAATTATTAGCGTAGAAACTAATTAGAGTTGACTAGACATATTTTGGGTTTTTGTTAATGGGCTTGTAGCCTTATTAATGTGTTAGGTCTAGAAAATGCTGTCACATGGACTTTGGGCCGTAATAACGTAACTTTCTTGTCACTTCTCATGTATTGGTATTTATTGTCGAAGAATAACGGTTTCCTTCTCTCTGTCAAAATAAAACCAATTAGCTTAAGTGCGTGAGTGTTGGTGCAAACCTCAGTTGGCTAAAGAAATTTATATTCTTAGTTTCATATTTTTAGTCTATTTTTAATTTGTATTAAATTTAATATAAATATTATTTTATTTAAAATACCATTCAAAGTAAAAATTGAGTTAAATACATACGAGTCGTACCATAGTAACGTATGATATAAAAAGAAAAGATTAAGAGTATATTTATAAAGTTATTGGCTTTTACATACTATTTAAAAAAAATAGATAAACAATATAGAACATCCGGTTTAAAAAAAAATGAACTAAAGATATATAAGAAAATGAGTATATGTTATCTTTATTTGACTTGCGTTTTAGGTTCCATAAAACGAGCTCAAATTTTCATCTCTACCAATAATTTTCATTTTAGTTAGAAAAATATCTTCTGAAAGATTAAAAAATTGAAATTAAAGTCACTGTACTATAATTTTCTTCCTATACAATAGCTTATTACTGTAAACGAATAAAGAATAATGGTTTCCTTCTCTCCTTCAAAAAAAACAAAGCCAATTAGCCGAAGTGCATGACTTTTGGTGCAAACCTCAGCAATCTATCCAAAGCATGAGGCAAGAACTTCCTAGCGAACAAGAAACACACATTGGTGCTCTTCCCATTGTACTCACACGTGCTCCCACCCCTCAACCTCTTCAAGAACTCAACCGTAACATGGTATCTTATAAACCGACCTGGGTGTGGCCCGCCTCTCGACCAATCAACCCAAGTCAAAGTCCTGTTTGAGTTCCTCTCACCGAATTTGATGCTCACAAACGTTGGCAAATAATGCTCGTCTGAATAACAATTACCATGGCAATTTTTTTGGAAGACTGGGAAATATTTGGTATCCGACACAACTTCGATGGCAAGGCTTCGATCCATCTCGAACCATTGTGCTCCTTTCCTCCATTGATCGATTCTGATCTTGGGACTCATTCGACTGCTGTATCGGCCACGTCCAACGGCGCCTGGCAAGTCGTAGGACTCGACAAAATTTTGTGTAGAGTCGATGAGATAAGAGTAGATTGTGGGGAAATTGAAAAGAGGAATGCACGACTCTGAGAGGAGAACAAAACGTTGGTTTGAGATATCAAGCAGAGCATTGGCTAGTAGTCGCCTCTCTGCTTCGATCATACTGACATTTCCCCATTCAACTTTCTGCATAATGTAGAACAAAATAGTACAATAATTACAGAGTCAACACATAACAATCTATAGATATTAAATTAACAACAACACAACTAGAACTAGTGAAGGTTCATATGGTGCAATATTATCATTTATCAGTTGAACATAAACAGTTGTATTAATTAAATATTGATGTGGTTCTTAATTTGATCTTAATATTCTACATATCTTTATAAGGAAAAAATGAAAAGAAAATGAAATATATTCCATTTCAGATTGGCGGTTTACTATGTATAAACTGAAGAATTTTTGGGTAGGATGGTTGTGTTGAACAAAACCTAAAAAATTCGCGTTTCTCTTCAAATTTGTGAAAGAACATTGGTTTGTTTAGCCTTATACTATAAGAGATACCATGGATCTAATCACGGATAAAATAACACACATTTCAAAATCAATTAAGTAAAATATGGAATGTACGATATTGGTAATAAACTTTTAATAATTATCAATGAAGTTTCTACTGATCCAAAAATAAAGACACCAGCAACAAAAAGCTAAATAGAAAGCATTTTTTTTAGGGGTTGGGTTGCTCATATGTCTGCCCATTTAAATGCTACTTCTAGGGCACATGGGTAATTGATGGTGACTTAACATCAAGATTCAAGCCCATCAAACACCATTCAACAGGTTCAACCAATGTAAAAGGACTCTTTAACACCAAAAATAAAGACACATTTGTCGGCCAAAGTATCCTCACGTAATATGTCATAGCATTTGATTTTAACAAGTTTGTGCCTACAAACCAAAGTCCTTCCTTTTCTTCAACTTCAAAAAGTTAGTACTACTAATAATTTATTACTCCATTCATAACTATATTTGCAAGACTGCATGCTACACTTTATTGGAGTATCAAGGCAAGAAGCATGCTAAAATTAATTAAGGACAAACAGATGAATGAACTAAAATAAAGCAAGAAATTAAAACTGACCTTACTGGGAATTCTTCGGCCGTGAAACACCGATTCTTCAGGCTCTGTCTGTGATTGATTGTGAGACGGATTCGAATGAACGTATATGGAATAAAGTCCTTCATGTCCCTTGAAGAATTTCTCCCACAATGGAGCCAATAAAACAGGACCCTTTGTCAAGAACATGAAAGCAACCTTTGGTTTTCGATCAAAAGGATATTTACTAATCCGAGGAGCCATTGATGCTCTCCACAGCAATTCCTCATCTTCCATGTCATGAACAATGGTAGGTGGCTTGATATATTCTTTTAGTCCTATGTGACTAAAATTTGATGAACCTTGGGTTGCTTGTGTTAATTGTGAAGTAGCACTAGAAACAGAGTAATGGGTAACATGTAGATTAAGTGAAAACTGTTTGAGATAAAAACTAAGTATGATACCAACGCTTATTCCACATCCAAATAAGAAGAAAGCAGAGAGGAGATGCCATTGGGCAGTGAACAGCTTACCAAAAGAGGTTAATGAGTTTTGATTTTGATTCTTCATCTGAGAAACAGAGACAGAGAAAGAGATGTTAATTTCTGGGTTTGTTCTGAGTTGAGTTGTGAGAGAGATTTCTATATTTTGCAATAAAACTATTGTCTTCTTCACAAGAAACCTTATTCCTCTATCTACCCAGACCAGTTCTTTTCTTTGAGGACAAGAGATACCAATATGAAAAACTTGGGAGGAATAAGAATTTGAAACAGGTCAATTTTGTAGTTCTGAAAAATAGTTATGAAGAGATTTGTGGATATAACTATTACTTAATTTTTGCAAATACTACTAAAAACAGATAAATATTTTTGCACAAAAAAAAGAAGAAGAAGAATATGTACTATAAACCCAGAATATGATTTGATAGGCAGAGCCAGAAAATGAAGAAAGCAAAAGGAGATTAAGAGAGAGAGAGAGAGAGAGAGAGGGGCGGAGGATTTGGGAAAAGGTCTCTGTTTGTCTTAAATTTATGTGTTTGGAGGATACAACCCAGCTGAAAAATACTCATGGATTTCTTAGGCTCTCCTCTTCAATTAGTTGTCAACAAACGCTGTTTCTATACGTCAATCATGGCTGGTTCCAACTTTTGTCTTCTTCTCTTTCTTTTTTTTATCGATTTTTTAATGTAATTTTTACTTAGTTGACTTTAGATTAAGTGTAATAAAATAGGTGGAAGAAGCAATTCTATGTACAAACTAACCAGTTTTATCAAGTGGGTACTTTTCCTTTTTTGGCAAAATCAGTCATATCAGTACTATTTTCTTTTAAGCCACCAAATTGAGCAATGATTTCACCAAACGCGGTTACAGGAAAGTTATTACGTTATAAAAAATTTATTAATAATAAAAAAAATTAAATAAAGTTACATAAAAATTTTATATTAAAATTATTATTTAATTTTTTTATAATTATTAATAAATATTTTTAATTATAAGATGCCATTGGTAAAACCGAATATATGGTATCGGCTACAAAAATTTTGATTAGTGGAGTTTTCAAAATGTGAATCTCTCGAAGTTAGCCGCCTATTTACGAGCTTTCCCTTTATTAATGGACTTTCCATGTAGGAAAGGTACTTTCCGTGTTGGATTATTGTGAGGGCCACGTTTGTTTAAAAATAGAAAACAAGAACAACCAAACACCAATTAGGACCATGCAGTTGATTAAAATATGGCCACAAATGTAAAGCCAGGATTAGTCCCATAATTTAGACTTCTAAGTCATCATTTGAAGAAGTCAAATATTGATTTCAATAATCTCTCTAATTAACCTCAGTATGATACCGAGACAGGTTAAGACTGATAATTCATTTATATCTTACTTTATACTTGTCGATTGTTGAGTATAGATATATTTTTTGTATTTTTATTTTCATTACGAGTATGGATATTTATTGTATAATTCATACTCGTAAAATTAAATTTTCACATGATAACACATTTTGATAACACCATGTGTCATTTTACATAATATTAAAACAGCTTAAATATTAAAAAATCAAATTTATTAATAATTTTATCTAAAAAAATATATTAATTACATATAATTTATTTGTAGTTACAATAATATTATTGTGGTGGTAACAAGCACATCCCATAAGACTCGACTTAAATGGTTAAAAAATAATAAAAAAATCATGACATCAAAGATCTCATGACTCTCTCACTCCATTTAAGTCTGCATCTTCTGGAGGGAGACCCACTTTACGTGTGCGTGAGTGGAAGAGTATCAATTTCTATTCACAAACTACTTTACCCAAACACACGTCACATGGGTCTCGATCCAAAGGAAGAGACTTAAATGCAGTTTGGCAATTTGCATCACTTTATTGGCTTACCGATTATATCACTTAGTTTAAGCAACTTTTCGTGTTGTTTCCTAATTTGTAAACGAAGCTTAGGGTTAATCGATCAATCAAGTAAATAAAACTTGTTTTTTTAATCTGTCTTTTTTTTTATTGAAGTAAATATGTACGAACGATGATTGAAATTATCTTCTTGTTTTTTCGTCTTGAAACTTTCCCAAAAAAAAAAAAAAAGCAGAATTACTAAATTTGATAAAATAGAAAAAGAGGAAATTTCTGTGAGGGCTCCACAACCTTAAGGACCAATAGTCTATTTTGACGGTAACATTTTAGCCCTGATTAGGAGTTTAAAAAAAGTTGTCGTAGATGATTTTGATGACGAGTCAAATTTGTAGGGCCTCCCGTCTCAGTCAAAATTGTCCCTTGGGTGGCCACTTGAACCATCGGCTCTTGGTTTTTCTTTTTGTTTTTTTCCCCCTTCCTTTTTCATCGTCGTAATTATTTATTTTAGAATAGATCAAGACACAGTTTTTGTTTAATTTTTTTCTGTAAAAAAGTAATTTGAAGCATCAGAAAAACATATATTCTTCGTATATTTATATTAAATACAATTTGAATTTATAAATTTAAGATTTTAATTATATATGATCAAATTAGATATGAGAGAACGAATTAAATTCAAAAATATTGTAGATCAAAACTGAATAAACTCGTCAATAGATTTCGTACAAAATAGCTTTTAACTTTTTGAAATAAACACTGTAATCAATTTTTTTATTATGCCTGTTATTGGTTAAACAAAGTGCAAAAATAAAACTAAGCAAAATACCCTTCAACACATATATTCAAAATTTACAGAAAATGAATAGGGACTTCAAACAAATGAAAACTAAATAAAAGAAAATCTAGACATAGGGAGGCATAGAGAATTAACTAACTTAGTCCTCGAAGTTAGCCAAATCTGGCGGATTTAGTAAAATTAAGAGGTGGAAAGTCGTACATGGTGTTGTATATTCTGGTGCTATTTCAAGAGTTTTGCAAGTTGCAATCACAGTGAATGAGTCTCAACAAATTAGGAAGCAATCCATTAGAGTAGAACCAATGCTTTCATGGGGAGGGTGTTCTTGGAGCTCGCCCGTTTTTACTCCGGGCGTATGAAGTTAGACCTTTTTTTTTTTAGACTTGCATTTTTTTACTTAGACATGCATTTGGGACTTATTTTTTATGTCCCAGACATACACCATGTGAATTTTTTTTAAAATCTTAAAAATTAAAAAAAATACTAGTTAAAAGTTTGAATTCATTATCTAATGAGTTTCATAAGTCTTAATCATTAAGGTAGTGTTCTTGTTGTGATATTATATCACTTTATAAATATATATTATATGTTATCTAGTTTAGTAATAATTACAAATTATTTAAATAAATTACAACAATATAAAAATATAAGTTGTATTCCATATAATTTACATATATTAATATTTATAAAATTATAATTATCATACTCTAGAGAGTTAATAAAAATAATAAAATTTGCTCAAAATTAATTAATTTATATTTATATTAATTTAATTAATTAATATTATTTTATAAAAAATTTGAAACACCCCAACTTTTTTAAGAAGCTTACGTTCCAATGCCTCAAGACAAATACCTCGCCCAATGCCTTGCCTAATCCTTTCACTTATGAAAACACGAGTAAAACCCTTCAAGGTAACTTTTCCAAAAACTTTGCCAATGGCAAATTTCCCCCGGATAAGAACATGAATGCCACCTTTGGTGTACGGTTGTAAGGGTATTCCAAAATATGTAGAACCATCGAGGCTCACCACATTAACTTCTCGTCGCTCATTGAATGCCATGGCTCCTTGGGAATGGGAGCTATCCAGTCTCTTAATGTCCTAGTCGGCAAGGAAGGAGAGGAACGCAAAGAGAAATTGCGCAGAACATATGAATATGAAGACAGGTGATAATGGAGAAAAGAGTGTTCAGCTGAGGGAAGTATAAGTCCTCTGAAACAAAGATTTTCCATTGATGAAACTCCCAATAATGACCAGAAAAGAAGCCATCGACAAACAGAAAATTATAATGCCTATGACATGGGAACTTCCTTTTCTAACTTCTCTTTTGATGCGTAAGGCTAGTTCTTTCACAAACACGGTGGTCTTAAACTGCTTCATCAAATTCTTTGCCTTTCTCACTAGCTAACCTAGACTGTAGAAGCTCCAAAACTTTATTCTTTCCTTCAAGCAAATTATGCTTGATGACGTGTTTTAATGCTATAACAGTGATTTATGCTTGGGAAATGGGTAGAGCCTACAACGTTTTGAATCAACCCAGATGAAGCAAAGGAGCACATGGAAGTGCCAGGAAGATCAAAAGCGTGAATTAGAAGCCATACTTAATTTGGACACACAGAACAAATACGTTCAAGGACGAATAAAGCTATCAGATTACTACAATTGGTTATGGGGCGTTATCAGGTAAATGATTGATAGGCATGTGTAGCTAGAATTTATCATAAATATCGTGTTGGGTGACAGAAACCCAGGGTACTATTCCCGTACCATTCTAAGCTAGAAGACCAAAGAATAAAATCCTGAGCTGTAGTGACAAAAGGAAGAAATCTGGATGGATCTTGGTAGTTTAAGTATGCTTAATGTCTAGAATTAGTAGGGTTAGTATGAATTTCATTTTATATCTGAAAAGCTATAAACCATACCATATTCATAATATTATCCTTTTGAATTACATTACAAATCTTATGCGAGTTTACCTGCTTGCAGTTGCAGATACTAATGTACTAACCCAAGGTCGGTTGGGATACCATTCATACATACCACATTGTTTGGTATTGATAAAAGATTCAGTAATTTTTCCAGCGGAGGAAACAAACAGGGAAAAATATTCCTACTGGCTCAACCCTGTAGGCCGAGCACTTCAAATTAGAATGTCAAGTATCAAATGCCTTCAAATGCCTTGGATGTCAATTATACCAGCGAGAGTTACAATCCGGTACATAGATTGAAGGGCAGCTTGGGGCAGCGAGATTTGAGTTTTATTAGTCATCACCCTCCACAGGTCCCCTATCCTACATTTTAACTGAACTTTCCCGAACCAACAAGCTTTGCATCGTCTTGCTAAGCCAGTATCCATAAAAGGGATTGAGTACAATATATCCAAGTCTATATAATCTACCCCAAACAACCCCCCCACCCCCAAAAATAAACATGCACCCAACAGGAAAAAAATCATATTAAATTTGAAATCAGATATTTTTATTACAGAAACATACATGTAGTAATACTCAAATTTCTATTAAAGATGGCATAAGAGGGCTACCGTGAAAGTTACTTGTATCAAACTTCCACTGTTAACAGAACATGCTCTGTAACACAAGGGTGAGTATGATATTGTAATTCGTAACCACCAACGATTTTTCTATCAAAATCATAATCATTAAATATGTATACATCCTGTACAGCATCCACTTTTTGGCAATTTCCCTTCTATAGAAAGAAATATAAAGGGCTCAATTATGGTGCCTACAAAAAAGTATTACATTTACTAGTATTTTGGTCACATTTGATGATGAAGTTCTTAGATTTGGTAGTAAATTGTCACATTGGGTGGCAACACCACTTGTTACCACCAAATGTGACAATTTACAATCAAATGTTACAATTTTACTAACAAATGTGACAAATTTTACAGTGCCTTGTTTTAAGGCAAGGGGCCTAAGAATTCTACAAACATAGAATTTATTCCTCATTGATATGAATGTCATAGAGCTTCAAAATGTACAACCTTACCTGTATTATTTGGAATTAAGCTTGTCCTTAACTAAGTACAACACAGAAAAGCCAGCCACTGCCCCGGCAATAAGTAATTTAGATATCCCTAGATTCTGGTACTTAATTGGAAACCTGCTACTAAGATATGCCCACGTCCATCTGAATAGAAAATGCAACCCACAAGTTGTTTGGAACTTCTGAATTGAAAATTCCTACATGAAGCAATGCAGCTAGCACTAATCAGCCCCACTAAAACTTAACAAAACATATAACAAACAATCTTCTATTCTCATATAACGAAAGTAACTAGTGTCACACAATGATTGCATGGAAGTTTTACCATCTAGGGTCTATCTGGTTCAATGATTCAATGCAGTTGCAAATTTAGCTATAGAATTTCTGGAAAATAATCAAGAGAAGTGGTCCAACCTAATAGTAAAGCAGTAGGTTGGTGGGTGGGGCGCAAAGAGCAGCTTTCCTCACTTCAGCTCGGATTTGCCCACCATGCCAGTAAATGCAACCAAACTGCTATAGAAAGTCTTAAGAGAGAATCCCTGCAAACTTTCAGAGGAAATGTCGGATTTGACTAGAGAAAGGGATGTCACTAACATGTATATCTTCTAAACAATCTGTAATCATCTTAATGTGGAAGTTTTAAGGATAGCCACGAGGATTCAATTATTTTAAAAATTGTTCAATTTAGAGAACAAGAAAGATTTTTGTTGCCTGTATAGCGTCAAGTAGTCTTCAGATTTGATTAAACTTTGATTGGTCAAACTGTCAATGGAAGATAAGGTTGCCTAGATTTTTCTTTTCCCTCTTTCTCTAATGTATTGTTTTTATTCTTCTCTACTGAATTCATTACAATTGATTTTTTATACTTCACATCAAAACAGGCTATCAACTCCAATGTTTCTTTCAAACCCTGATTCTAAATGTCTCAATGACCTTCAAGTCAATCTGAAGTCATCCAACCATATAAGGTTAACAGCCCCAAACATCGAGGATTCTTTGTTGTCTTGAATCAATTATACAAAAAAATGTGTAAGCAACCTAACATTGTTTAAATTTATAAGAAACAATTAAGAATAGAACTACAGAAATAACAGCTAACCTCATGAAGATTGCATTGTTCTAACAGAATTTGTGAAATGTAAAAGCAATCTAAGATTTGTCAAATTCATAAGAAAGCATAAGTTTACTACATTCTCAGCTACTTTTTACTTGTTTCTATGTACGAAGGAATGAAAATGCACACGCACAAGTTGACACACACATACACACAAAATGTATGTTAGCTATTAAAAATAAAAAGACTAATAACTATAGTAGACGCATATGTATTGATAAAGCAGAGCAACATCTAACATAAAATCAGGAAATAATTACCTTAGGTAATTTATCTTGCTGGGCCAGATGATCCACATGGAGCCTCACATTTGAAGAAGCTGGAATCCAGAAACTACGATCAACTTCAGAATATACATTTGCAACTATTTCAAACAATGTTTGTGCTCCACTTTCTATGGCTTGCAAGATGGATGCTTCTCTATTTCTGCGGTTCCTAAAAACAAGAAAAATACTATGTCAAAATTTGGTTCATTGTCATGGAATTAGATCTTTGATAGTTCCAGGATGCTAGAGGGTCAAGTAAGCCAATGAAAAAGAAATCATCATTCCTCCATTTCAACATACAGTTGGCAAACAACTACAGAAAGATGTGCGAATTTTGACATGAGATCTTTTTTATAAGAATTTTGATGAGATCAAAATTTTGGTGACAGGCCCAAACCTCTCAGCACAATATTCTTGGCTCAAAACAGCAAAATTGCATCACCTGGGGGGATACCGGAATAGCCAAGATCCAGGGTGCCAAAAATTGGCATTCCAACTTAGAGGGTAAGAAAGAAATTCTTGACAAAATCCTACAAAAATTTATTCTCTAGGACCCTGTGATAGGTGGATCTTTTTGAGATAAATATCTATTGAAATGGTGCTCTAATAAAGGGAAGAAAGAAAGTGACGCTGTAGTCCTCCATCAGAAAGTGAGTTAGGTTCATACTTGAGATATCCACAAAGCATGTACTTTGGCCACAGGTTGACTCTCCCATGCATAGGAATTAAAACATGTGGAGAAAGCTCCATAAATTTGTAAGTTGATTGAAAGTATTCCTGCATAAAAAAATAGAATTTTCCACAACCTCTGAGATATATATATGTACACGGATAAATACACAAAAAAAAGAGTCAAAACAAAATAAAATAAAGTTATTATCTAATCACTTATCAACTTCTTTTTTATTTGTACCATGCTTGTTTATCAGGTTATGTGAATATTAGTGCAAACAACTGTAACTATAACTCTTATAAACTAATATTATGCATAGGGAGTTATTAATTATAATTCCAGTCATTGAGATCGAAAAGACATTTATCTCATCCCACCAGCTAAAGATACTGAGAACGGAATCACAACCGCTCCCTTTTCCCAAATCCAGGTACTACCAAGGAAGGCACAAGACAAAGGGACCCCCATGCTAACAACGATGATAGTCATCACATCATCTAATGCAAAGAAAGGATTACAATTATATTAATGATTTCAACTTCAGTTTTACAAAAAAAGTTATAAATATAATTCTAAAAAAGAGAAGGGAAAAAGCCCATATGAAAAGAAAAATAAATTAACAAATTAAAGCAGAAAAAATAATAAGGGTAAACGATTTCTGAAAAAGTTACCATCAATATAATAAAATGACAATTCTAAATTCTGCAACATCCACCAGCAAGTAATACTGCTTTAGTTATGATAGCTTCAAGAAAAGTGTTACATATATATGATTGACACCACTCACAAATATAATCTGAAAAAAATACACATTACATGGTCATATTAATGGAATTGCATTCTCGATGTACTTTCTTCTCTATGTAATGTTCTCTACATTAGATTCCAACTAGAGAAGGTGCAACTTTAGCCGAATTTCAATTAAAAAAGGAACAAAATAGAAATTAAATGCGAATACAAAACATTCTAGAATAAAAGATGGAAAACGAATATTGATCCTGATTAGTGATCCATCTTTGAAAAAATAAGAACATTTTGTCACTAAATAGGGGTGTGCATCTGTCTGACAATCGGATTGTCCGACCTGTTTCAAACCAACCAGACCAACTCGATTAAACCATAAAAATTGGAGGTTTCATATTTAAAAGTCAAAAAGTCGGGGCATTGGGCGGAAAAAAAATCCTTACCCGAACCAACAGAATAACTGACTTTAATTTACTTAATAAATTAAATTATTAATAATTATAAATATATATTAAATAATATTTTTTTAATGTTTGGTTAACCAAACTTTTAATCGAAACCGACCGATCGGTCGAAAAAAGTCGGAATATATTAGTTAAGTCGGTCAGGTCGGAACAAAATATTTTATACCGAAAAAGTTAAATAATTTTTTTAACCAACCGGTTGAACACCGCTAGTCACTAAAGTTTGTAAACCCACTTACAGTCATGCTTCCACCAGAAGTAATGTCCAAGACTGCACTTCCTTGACTGAAACAAACCATAGATGCATTAGTAGCGCAGCCTTTGGAATACAAAATGAGAAACTAACAAAAAAATGTACAACTACATACTAATAATCAGTTCCTTTCAGATGGGTTCATCTACCAGAAACTCTTTTATGAACTTCCATGATTCAATTCACATATTAAAACCATTCATCCAAGACAATACCAAAAAAAATAAGGAACCTAATGTAAGAAATTATGAAAAACCATATATCTTCATGTTTTAAGCCATGTAAAGCTGCAGTATGACCTCAAACAACAAGGCTCATATCTTCTGAGATGTACTTGATTGTGTGAAGTTCACACTAGAGATACACCCCAAACTGTTTGCCTCCAGCCTATAAACGGGTGAACCACCCAGAAGCAAATTTACGATAAATTTAAAGAAAATAAAATCTTCTATTTAAGCATCTAAATCCTTTTCAAGCAACCAAATAAACTTTTTCCCAAGTGAAAATGATGTCTTAGGGTGAAACAAACTTGAACAGATTTCCTTATAATTTATTTGAGACGTAACTGCAGTTTTCTTCCTTCCTCAGAAACAAGATATTAAAAGCAGATTTTCTAGCTTCTCTTAGTTGTGGATACCATTATGCCCCTAATGTAATAACAGTTTATTTATAGATTCTTACCCCACACAATGGTCACCTACAATCAGTGAGTGAGTACTGACATGAAGCAGTGCCACATGACCATCTGTATGTCCCTGAACAAAGGAAAATTTTCGCATTAGAGTTAACAACGAATAAAATGATTAGAGTTAACAACGAATAAAATGTTATATAACTAACACAAATATACAAAATAAAATTAAACAGTCAAACATAAGAAACAAGGGGGGGATCCTTTATTAGGTGGAATAAGTTGAATGGTGCCATTTCATTGTGGCCACATTACCACCAGGCTAGAAGACTAGAGAAATGCTGGTACTTCGCTTATATGAGTATCAAAATCACAAATTACTGACCACTTTAATCTTTCTGGAGTGTACTCCACAATCTCGTGTTTAACTAATGGTCTTTTTCAACAAATAGAAGTCTTGATAGAACACAACAACAATCTCGTGTTCATAACTTCTTAGATACTCTCGTGTGTTGCCTTCAATTTCACATACTCAAACTTAGAAAGCTTGTCATAGTTGTGAAGACAAGTAATATAGGTTAGAACAGCATTAGTCCTGTTATTTCTCTAATATTTTAGATAGTTAAGTCTTACAAAAAAACTCTTTAAGTTTTACATCATTGGGTGTCACTTCTAAAATCTTTAAAATAAATCCTCCATTCAACATCTATCTACCATCCCAAGCACGACTCCATCTCTGTGTAAGCGTCTTTGTTTAGGTTTGTTCTTTTGTTGCTTTAAGTTAAAACTACCTCTGTGCTTGTATAAGCAATTTGAAAACAGGGCTGATGGAAACTACTTTCAGAAATATTGATCTTCCAATTAGTATACAGATCAATTCATGTCTCTGGATGAAGATTGTGGGGGAGACTTGCAAATAAGTGGACCTAAAAACTTCAATTGAAAACCATGACCACGTTAAAGTTAAAGAAATCTGCTATTTGTTGGGTTGGGTTCCGGAGGACCAAAATTTCAAGTTTATTTTCAAGTAAATATATATAATAGAAAAGGAAAAATTGTAATAAATCTAAATATATTGCAATAAACTGTGATTTTTCTTATCAAAATTTGAAGTAAAAATCCTCATAAAAAGCATATTATAAGACATTGCATCAGGGAAGAAATCAACAATGAATTAACTTGAACTAGCATGAGAAATTCTGGAGTACAGAGCAGTTTCCAATGAGAATAGTCTTATATCAAATCTAGCCAAACTTCTAACATAAGGAAAATTATGGATTATCAACTAAATCATGTTTCTCACATCAAAGCCATAATTTAAAACAGAAAATTTTGTGAAATAAGAAATACCGGGGAAAAAATGACAGTCAATCTCTGACCACCGACACAAATGTCTTCTGCTCCAGAAACTGAGGTATAACCAAGAGACCAATCATCTGCGATCATATAACCTTAATTAAAAGTTCTGCTTGTAATTATGATTAGATCATTTTCTTTTCTTTTTTAGAAGAAAAGGTTGATCTATAAGAGGTCATCACTTATTGAAGCAAAAGTTTATGTGTAAACCTAAACCAAACACAATAGTATGCGCAGCATAAATTGTCAACTGGGAGGTCAAAAAATGTCAAAACATATGCTCACTGCCGAAAACTTACACTTACAGCACCCTGTCTCAACATTAAATTAAAATTAAAAGTTGAGTGTCTTGCAAGATAGAATCCTAGGCTAAAGTTAGACTAGTAGATGGTTATTTATAAAATTTGGAAGAGGAACAAAAGACGAGTGAAGGAACTACAATAATAAATACTCCATAAGAGCAAATAAAAACTAAAGAGAAAATATTTGAAAAGACCATTCCCCTCAATCAATAACGATTTATTTTCATGCATTCTTTATTCCTTCTTTGAATATTTTCATTTGATTTAAATCTTCCAAACAAACAATGCTACAAAGAGTAATCAGGTCTGCCAGAAGAACTCAAGAAGTCTCTGCATTCTTCTTAGGTGAGGTCCCACACCATCCCCATCTGCAGTCATCGAAGGTAACTTATTCTTGAAACACTAGTATGTTTAAGGCTTTCCAAGATCTTCAGAAAAATGTAGATGACCCTTATAAAGAATTTGGCCCCTAGCCAAAGCCCAACATGAGTCGCAAATATCTTTAAATCAATTTATGAGATCAGTTAAGGTTGCATTAAAATTTTATAGCAGACCACAGGAAGGTGAAAGATGATCATGAGTTTTTTCATCAGACATGTTATTTAACAGCAACAGATGAATGTCCAAGTGGAAGGATCATGTCCAACAAAACCATTAAAGAAAAAGCTTTGCCATGGCAATCGATTAAGCCATAGCTAAATTCTTATATTATCACCAGTTAGTAAAGTTATTAAAATGAAAATATGAAATTAATATTTCCAGCTCTTGGGCTTTTATGCACTCACAGAGAAAATCACCCTGAATCAATGAAGCCGACCTCACTTAGGTGGAACAAAGCATAATTTGGTTTCAGCTCTTTGGCTTTCACACAGGTTGGTGAAGGGTGATGCTACGGTAAGTGTGGTCTCAACTGTAAAAGAAAGGGGGTACACAGGAAATTTGTTGTTGAAAGACAATGACGCTTCTTCTTTACATAGGTGATGTTTGGAGAAGATTTAAGCAAGCTTAAATCCAGCTTGCTTAAATCTTTTCAAAGCAAAATTGCCTTGAAGAGATTTAAGTAAGCTGGATTTAAGCTTGCTTTAAATCCTTCCCCAAACATCACCATAGTTATGGAAAGAGCCAAATCCCCAAGTCAGATTAAAGATTGAGGAACTGAAGGATCTACCTACTTATATAAGGACCGCTGCTTGAAAATCTATCAATGACTCTGCCCGCACACAAAAAGAATAAAAAGAACATGTAGATTTAATTAAGCAATATACTTTAGTTGGAAGACAATCATTTGGTATCTAACTGAATCTATATTTCACTTATGCTGCTTCACTTCAGTTGGTCTGAGTCCTCAAAACTGACGTCATAGATGAGTGTCTACCTATGCATAAAATTACTAAATAATTGACTTTCTTTTTCCTTTTCCCTAACAAGAAAGATACAGGCATCATGCAAGTAGCCTGAAAGTTTTAAACAAAGCTTTCTTAATCTTCAGTTGGGGGCACATGTTAGGATCATTATTGCATAAGCAGATAGCTCACATAAGCAGATAGCTCAGATGGCATCTGTACATAATATAATTATTCGATGAACTATCATGTTTGGAAATGTAATTAAAATTTATTATGTGTCAAAGGATAGTTGATTGAGCAACTATCCCAAAGTTTAAGCTAATAGGAAAGACAAACAAAGACGATATCAAGCTCATATACGCTTTACGCCCTCTCACATGCATAGACCCCAAAGACGATATAGACCTAGCACGTGAAGCTCGAATAGAAGCGAGTCAAATTCAAACCAGAAACAGAAACCTATCATAAACAGAAACAAATCAAGGGCCACCAAGTTTGAAAACAAGACCTTTGGCTTTGATACCGTGTTAGTTACCAATTATCTCAAAAGCTTAAGATGATGGGAAATGACCCAATTATTAATTTTAAACTTCCCTCTCATGTGCCAGCCGAATGAAGGATTAATGAGCTTTGCACATGGACCCAAGTGTAAGATGGTGGTGCAAGCCAAAGACGGATTAATAAACGTTACACAAACAGTTATGTGTAGGTAAAGCATTGGGTAAAGAATTTAATGAAGAGGAGGTAAAGGAAAAGGAGGTTACCATGAAAGTTCTTCTCTGATATCACATCAAGAAGAATTAGGTGATCAATTATCACAAAAGGTTAAGTTGATAAGAAACAATTTTTGTTTGGCTTAGCTTTTTTTCAACTTAAAATTATAACCTGGTGCTTTAGTTGATGATGCTTTATGCTGATTTTAATGTTTTTGAATTTATTGCTTAAAACCTTAAAGTGCTGCTTAATGTGAAAAAAGCTAAGCTAAGCCAAACCAATCCAATGTATGTATATCAAGCTCACAAACACAACATTATGGATCTTTATCAGATAAAGAAGAGGAAATCGAGTCACGAATCATGATATAATTAAACAAGTCATAAATGATATCATTTCAACTGACACTCAGCACAACGAAATCTTTAATGTTAACCGCTATAACCTTTTCCAATGCGACGCATTGTATTTTCATGTGCTAATAGAGTAGCATCAGGACTGCATTTTTGGACAATTGAAAGACCTGAAACAAACCATAAAACCGAAAATTATTACCAGTACAAAACCTGCCTAATAAGATAAAAGTATATAAAATCAGATCTCTAAAATAGACACTCAAAAAGTAGATATGCAACTTGAATTGGGCCAGTGGTTGTGAAAGTCCATAGACATGCATGCATGTGTGTGGCGTGTGTGTGAAACAGAGGGAGGGAGTCTCCATTAGTCTAACTTTATGCATGAAATGAGAAGAGGTAAAGATTAAGAAACATAGTTTGCAAATGAAGTGAAAAACTTAATACTTCCCATAAGTAAACCATGACACGTTACTCATAACGATTGGTAATAATAACTAGAGAACACATGTTAGATATAAGCTTATAGCTTATGGATACTTATATGATGTCAGCACAAACATATGCCTTAACATAGAATATGTTTAGCAAGTGGTTAGCTATCGCTTCCTTTTCTGTTTCATATTAATAAGACTGAATTTCATAGTTGAGAATAGCTTTTTTTCTGCAATAAGTAATGAAATTATCAACTTATCAGAAGAGAAAATAACGAAATTTATTTAGAACACAAAATGGGCCAAAGTACATGGGGTATACATGAGATTTTTGTCAAATACAGTACTGAATAAGGATTCAAATAACCAGCCTAACCACGAAGAGGCAAATGCAGAGTAACAAAAAATATCCTCAAATAATGTACCAAAAAAATCTTCAAATAATATAAAAGGCAACACTATACATTCATTTCTTCTTTTTTTCTATAATTTTATGTTTACTATTTGGACTCAGAAATGCGGCTTTCAAATTTTGAAAGTCAACAAGCTGGTCAAGATGGATTTTAAAATCTGCCTGATATATTGCGTTATTACTTTATATATATAATCTACCATAGTAAGTAACAAATATCTAACCATTCATCTGAAATTGGACAAATACAAAAAGTTATAAGAATAAATATCTCAAGAAAAAACTTACCATCAACATGATCATGGTGGTGATGGGTAACAAAGACAATTAACTTTTTGGGTAAAGCAGCAACAATTTTCCTGAGCTGATGAAGCAAACAATAATAATAGTATAAAGTTAGTTCGTAGAAACACAAGCCAAAATCACTGTAATTAGTTATATATCTGCAGTCTGACAGGTATCGCATGATCTATATCCTAATAGCTTGTTTGGTTCATTGAAAGGATTAGGGTGGCATTGGATTAGGATCAGAGTGGAAATGGATTAGAGCAGGATTGGCATGGGATTGTTGTTGTCCAGTTTGACTCATGGATTGGACTAAACAAACTGATTTTATTCCAATGTTTGGTTTCGGAATTACAGACAGAATTAAGATTGGATTAAGCTGTAAAAGATTAAAATTCCCTTAGATATTTTAACTACGCAAAAATTAACCAAAAAAACTTTGAAATAGATCACAAAAATACTTGAATTAGTCTTTGAATTATATTCATATTCTTAAAACTAAACTCTGAATTATAAATTTTGAGGATTTTATTTAATTGCACTTATAAAAAAAAAGGATTTTATTTAATTATATATTTTGCAAATTATTTTTTGCATAATTTGAAGAAAAAAAAATATACATATATATAGGTTGAAATATTAACAAAATAAAAACATTGAAAAACATAAACCAAATTCTCATCAGGCTCATAAATAAAAATTAAATTCATCTTAATAATCAATACAAAAAAACCAAGTTCATTAAGTTTCCTTCAAACTAAGCAATTCCTTTGAATTTATTCAATATCCAAAAAAAATTTATATCATAAACTGGAAAAAAAAAGTGGGCAGGAAAATCCAGATCTGGATTCTGGCCAATGATGATACGTGGCCGCTGCTATGATGCCGCATCGCAGTTGGCGTGACCATGAACAAAAACAAGAGAGAGCAATTGGGGGGGGGAGAGAGAGAAGAGGAAGGATATTTTTTAAATTATATTAAAATATTAAGGACAAAATAGTCCCTAACGAATTTTATATTAGTCCCACACTTGGATTAATGTTGTCCCACCCCTGGTGGGACAACTTTACTGGGATAAGCCTAATCCGACCTCTTTATGAACTCACGTGGGATAAGGGACAGGGGTGGGACAACTTTACTGGGATATAAGCCTAATCCGACCTCTTTATGAACTCACATGGAATAAGGGACAAAGGCGGGATTTTTTTGTGTGCAATCCCACCTAATTAATCCTGCCTTTGTCCATGAACCAAACTCCCTGTAAGAGTACATAGTTTAGTTCATAGAAAAACAAGCCAAAATCACTATGATTCATTATATAAGCCACCATCTGTGGTCTGGCCAATATCACACACAATATATCCTAAGAACGTTCCCAATGCATGAACCAAATCATTACAGAATGAACTGGTATAACTGAATATAGATCCTCTCACTAGATTCTCTATTTTTTGTCCCTTTTCTAGTTTTGGAAAAAATACACAAAAAGTGCCCCAAAAATTAGCAGATATTATTGAGAGACTTATTCATGTAATTAGGGAATGTTGGTTCAATGCCTTTAATTTTTGGGTCAAGGGTATTCTTTTGTATAGTATAGATTTGATAGATTTTGTGGAGTATCTCTCATATAGATAGTCTTTGAACATGGGTTGCACCTCCTTGGTGCACTTTTCTTTTTATTCAATTTTACTTATAAAAAAAAAAGATGGCCTGTGGAATGCCTCGATCAAATGAGATCTTACACATTAAAACTTTTAAACAAGATATCTGTCAATTATGACAAAATTTTAGAAACTAACGCACCTCATGTTTAGGGGTGACAAAAATTACCCAAACTGATTCAACCACTCATACCCACCCAAATTTAAATGGGTTTGGGTAACCTGTATACTTAAATGGGTGACTAATGGGTAATGTCCAAAACACCCAATTGTATAAATGGGGTTGGGTATAGACAACACCCAACTCATTCATTTAGCACAGCACATAACAAACTACAACAAAATAACAGATTGCTCAACCCATTTAACATCTTGAAACTTTTTTTCTATTTAGCAGGCATATGGTAGTGATGAGATACATGATTCAGCCCCTGGGGCTCTGGGCCCAATTCGCAAATATAAGCATTTCGGAGCAGATCCGCCACTAAATCGCACTCTCAAAATCTGAGACCAGGAAGTTTGCTTTTCTGGGACGAATTGCGCGTAAAATAGGCACAAAATGCTAATACGATGGTTTGAACCCTGCACCCTTATATGGGAACAAGAGATTCCACTGAGCTACTCGTCAGCTTTGAAAGTTGGTGTACTACATATATAATATTAAGTACTACTACGTTTAATAATAACTTAAACCTTTTAATCTACTCGCGCTCTCGCTCTCTCTCACCGCTCCAGTATTATAGGTACAGTGACCCACGCAAAATATTTTTTCCCTTTTGTCAAAGTCAAATATTGAATGTAAATTCCTCTATAAGAAATAAATTAAATGTAAGTTTGCCTCTAAAAAATCATTGAATGTAAATTCCTCTATAAGAAATAAATTAAATGTAAGTTTACCTCTAAAAAATCATTGAATGTTATTTAATATGCTTAAAATGTTGATTTTTTTTTATTTTTCTCTCATTGGAAGACCCCTTCTTGTGAGCTTACAACACCTAGATCCCCAACCCCAACAGAGGAGGTCATTAAAAAGACAAATATGAAACATAATGCATTATTGTGATTGTTATAAACAAAACCATGCATTAATAACTTGACACCTCATTGCTTCTTTTAACTAATTTGTCATCTGCCTTTTGGAAACGAAGACAACAAATCACTAAAAATTTCTTTTGTCCTTCATTGAGTCTTTTCTTTCTGGAAATGAATAGGTGAATTCTGGAAAAATAAACACACCACTAATTTATTTACTTTTCAAATTTCATACATATAATCACAAGTGAATTAAATACTGCAAAAAAGATTGATTTATATTGCACTGAACAATATTTTTGGCTCATCTCGAAAGAAAAAGGATATTTTCGATTGGTTATAATTTGTTTTATTATACATGAAAATGTGAAATTTGCATCTATTTTTTCAGCATGGTTAAAATTAGAAGAAAAAAAAATCGAATTGAAGAGAATTTCCAATTTTATGGCTTAACCGAAAAAAAGAAGAAAGAAAGGGATCGGAGAAACTTATTCAGGAAAGAGAAATACATACATGTATATATGTCTATGTATGTATGTATGTATGTATGTATGTATGTATATATAAAAATACATATATATGTGATGTGTGTGTGGGTCGGGTATTATCCAGGTTGGGTTAGGTATGGGTATTGTCATTTATAAATAAATGGGTTATAAATGGGTTAGTAGGTAATGATTAACTCAACCCATTTATGGCCTACCTATACCCACCCATTGCCACCCCTACTCGTGTTAAATGGTCGAACACACAAATAATTCTATGAATCCAACCAAGGATCTCTTGAAACCATAAATGAAAGACAACAATGAGGTATGTGCTAGTCATCCCATAAGTAACTGCCACAAAAGTCAAGAGGATCCGGGCATAGCACCAAAAATACATAGGGGTGAGCATGGAAACCGACCCATGGACCCGACCCAAACAGGTGTAATGGATTCGATTAGGTTGGGTTAGAATTTTCAAAAGTTGGGTTGAGTTTGGGTTGAGAACTTTTTTAACCCGGTGGGTTGGGTTGCGTCACGGGTTAAAAAATTTCAACATGACCCAAACCGATAACCCGATCATTATATAATTATATTTTATATATATTTAAAACATACTCACTTATTGAAGGACTACATTCAAATTTTGGTAAGTTAGTTTTAATTGCAATATATATTTTTGTGTGTGTATTTGATGGACTACATTCATATTTTGATAAATAAGTTTGGGTTATAATACACCAAAAACGCCAATTAGAATTAAAATATGTGAGAAGCATGTTTCTTTTTAATACTTCTTAGTTGAAGAAGACTGTTTGTTCTCGTGAAAATATTTTTTTAAACTTTCAATATGCTTTCCAAAACCATGTTGAATTGATTTACTTATCCTATATTCATTCATTTTATGCTTCTGGTATGATGAAACTTGGTTATGGAGATTCTATGATCAAGTTTATGCTAGTGTTCATCTTCTCATTTTTTTTTTTTCTCCTTAGAAACCCTCCGGCAAAAAATACTAGTTTATGTCAAAAAGGCCAATTAGAATTTAAATATGTGAGAATCATGTTTCTTTTTAATATTTTTTAGTTGAAGAAGACTATTTGTTCTCGTGAAAGTATTTCTTTTGGACTTTCAATATACTTTCCAAAACCTTGTTGAATTGATTTGCTTATCCTATGTTCATTCATTTTATGCTTTTGGTATGATGAAACTTGGTTATGGAGATTCTAGGATCAAGTTTATGCTAATGTTGAAGTTTTGAAGAATTTGATTGATCAAACACTTTTAAAATCTAGTTTTTATTCACTTTTGTATGATTTGTATTAAATTAAGATTGTTTGAACTTTGTGTGAAGTAATTTAAGGTACTTAATTTGTAAATGATGATTTGTAAGATTTAATAAATTCTTGTATGGATTTGATTTTGGATCTAATGAATAATTAATAATTGTAGTAAAATATTTTTTCTTAAGTAATATGTTTGCATTAATTTTTAAGTGAAAAAAAAAATACTAAACCGGTAACCCAAACCAATTTGAATGGATTGGATTGGGTTGGGTTGGGGTTGAATGGGTGCATGAGTTGGGTTGGGTTGAGATTTTTCTAGCCCGATATAATTGGGTTTGGTTTATTTTTTAAACTAACCCTTAAAAATACATTATATACCCAAGTCTTTTAAAGAGTTAACTTTTCTATCATCATGTCTAAGGAAAAGGTCGTGCAAAAGAAAAATCAATTGTCAAAGGCATCATGATAGAGGATGTGTGGGAAATTTGTATTAGGTTTAGGGTTCCTATTTATGTGTTTGGGTTATTTTGATATTTGAGAATATTTGTAATTTTGGATAGCTTAGGGATTTCTATTCTTTTTTAAGGTTTTAAGGATTCCTATTATGTTTGGGATTGGTGTGCCTATATAAGCATGATTAGGTAGTGCATTGATTATTTTGACTTAAACCCATCTCTTTATTTTCTCCCTCCCGTTCTCTTTTTCCCCCTAAGTGATTCTGCCTCTTTCTTCCTTCTTCATCTATTCTTCTCTCCTTTCTTCTTCTCCCCGATCCCCTTATTTCTTCTCTGCTCTCCCCTATCCCTCCTCTTCCCCTTCTCTCTCTATCTATTTTATCTATCTTGTCAACTTGTTCTACATCACATCAACATCACAAACTGATGCCATACCTCATCATGGAGCTCAGGCCGGCATCCAGGATCCACTATCAATGCATCTCCATGAGCAACATATCCACAATCTCCAGAGTCCGCTGAAACATTTTCTGGTGCAAATACGACCAAGTTTGTTGTATTGAAAGGCTTTGTCGTCCTGCTTTGCATGGGAACAAGCATGACACCAGGAGGGTACTCCTGAAAATGAGAATTTCACAATTCTGCATAAAAATTTCATAACATGATGCATTAAATAACAAATAGAAGTTCTTTAAGTATAGACGGCGAACAATATCTATAGCATTCTGGTAAAACTATAAAATGAAGATATCTGATAGCAAACTTAGTAGCTAAAATTTTAATTCGGTTAATCAAAAATACACCTGAGTTGAGACAAGTGACAGTTAGAACTAGGCACATTTAGAAGTGAACATAAGCCAGGAACTTTTAGTACAGCTCTTTTATATAATCTATTATATGGTATATACACCTTCACCTTGCATATCAAACTATCATATAAAGTCCACCTCGCATTCAGTGAAAAAAATTAAAGCAACTTCAAAATTTTGTCTGGTCTTTTTCAATTTTTGGCACCATTTATGCAGTAAATCCTAAAAGTAACGCAGCTCATACCACTTATTTGAAACTTAATTCTATTCAAAGTTTGAACTACATTTCCAAGCATTAGATCTTCAACTTCACATTTTTCACTTTTATAAAGTAAGGAAATAAAGAAAGAGCATCTTAATAAGCCATTCAAATCTATACCACAACCCCTCGCGAGTTGAACTTCCTCTAAAGTGCAAACATCACCGGGTACTTATTGCCTACCGTATATTTCTTGCTCATGGTTTATGTATGCTACGTAAAGTAAAGCACATTTATTTAACGGACAGCAGACCTGGTAATGCAAAGAAGCAGGGATTTTCCGCTCTGGAGATTGCAGTGAGTCATTTACAAGGCCAACAACTACCAAAGGTCCCACACGATCACTACTTGGTTTCACCTCTAGAAGCCAATTTAGACACATTTGTATAGATATCCACTTACATGGCTCTGCATATGTGGTAATAAATATAACACTGAGATTTAGAATTTTAGATCTATATGAGATGATAAATTAATATGAAGCAAGTAAAAAGGTGGCATCAGCCATGGCATATTAAGCTCTTGACTTATTTTGGATAAGTGGGAACATCTTGTTTGGCAAACAATGAACAGTTGAATTACTTATTATTCATCTTCACCAAATTAACATGTACTTAAAAGATGTTACTGATCAAAAGCAATAGAGCACAAAATCTGAGTTGCATTGCAGATCCAGCACCCAATTAGTGCATCAAAAGCATCAGCACAGAAAAGAAAATCCAGTTTATTGTTCCTCTGTGTCAAAATTTAGACCTGGTTATTGTTCCTCTGTGTCATAAGATATTTCTTATAACAGCAGAAAAATCATATATAAACTCAAGATTCTACAAATTGCTACAAAATTATCAATGTAGTAGCATAAAACAAACCTCGTAAATTATGATCACCAGATAACAATTTTCCCACAACAAACACTGTATGAAGCGGCAACCCTGGTCCAAATTCAGGTTCCTCCACATGCTTCAAGAATCTCCACTCTCCTGCATCAGTCCAACCAAATCCCACTTGCCCCAAAACCTATCAAAAAACTTCAAAAACCCTATCAGTAATCCAAAATAATGCCTACTTAATTTACATTAAAAAAACAACAAAATCGCGTTTTAAATCAATGATTACCCGATTAAGAGCGGATTCCACGTCAAATTTTCTCAAATCAATCTCCTGTAAACACGACTCTGCGCCTTCTATGAAGATTCCAGACCCTGATTCTCCTTGTAGAAGGTTCAACTGCGTTGACGGCAAGTCCCATAGATCGGAATCAACGTAGGAATCGTACTCTTCGTCCAAGAATTTTGGGGGTGGGGTTTGTTTGATGAAGACAAATTCGGCGTCGTTTAAGGAGTTCTTGAGAATCACTGCAAGATTATGAGTGGCCATATGCACACAATTGGGAATTAAGATCAGTGAGCTTGCAAATGAAGTAGGGTTTTAAGAGTTTCAGGTTTTGACAGGTGGAGAGTAAATGGGGCAGTTGTACCAAACGGCAGTACAGTTGGGAGTGACCGATCGTCGATGATTGGTTAAGGATTTGCTTTTTATTGGAACTTAAATAGGTTCGGTAGAGATGGCCGGTTTTGTTGGTATTTTAAATTTTAAATATGCCGACATTAAAACATTGAAATTTTTTATTTAAAATTAAAATTAAAATAAAAGTTAAAGTTTATAGTTATATCGATAAATTTGAATTTGAATATTCTACATTTATTGATGTAGCATTACTTGATTTCATTTCAATTTTCAAATGGAGAGAGTCATGATCCAAAACATTGATATTCTTTATTACTGCATGGTAGCATTAAAAAAAATTTACTTAACTCACTATCACTTTTGTTACGGAAGTATAGTTTTGATTCTTTAATTATTTGACTATCTAAAATTAATATTATAATTTTAATATAATTTGGATTGATACAATTTCTATTGTTATGTTATAATTTAGATTGCTATAATTTACTATTGTTCTATTATAATTTGGATTAAGTATGAATAACCCGTAAAACTTTTGATAAACAATAATGCACTTATTCAACTCCATATTAACAATATTATTGTGATTAAAAAAATCCATGTCAATTAATACGTTAATTAAGCATTATATAAGAATCTGATTGTACTATACTTAGATTTTTCAATTTGTTTATCATTTTTTAAAAAAAAATTATCATTACATAAAAGAGAGAAAATTTATCACGAAAAAAGTGTAAACTCAAATGAATGTTTTACTTTGAATAAAAAGAAGGTATGTAAGCTTTTCTTTATGGTTTCAATTAGAATGTTAATTTTTGTATACATTAGTTGATTTTCTCAATACGTATAAATTATGATTTTGTGAGATTTGAGATTAATAGAATAAAAATAATAATAATTACTTTTAAGTTTTATGAAAATATAGAATATTATGAAAGACAAAGAAGTTACATAGATAGAATGTATAATTGCATGTCAAATTGCACTAGTAATTTTATTTTTATTTTTTTTTGTGTTTTACGAACTAAAAGATACAATATTATGAAAAGTAAAGAAGATGCTAGAAACGCAATTTAACCATGTAGACTAATTGTCATAAGATTAAAAGATTTTTTTTATTATATTTGTATTCAATTAATTTTATCATCTTGTTTAATCCCATTGAGAAGCAAACCAACACGCGCATAGCTCGTGAGATGATTGATAAGAGCATTTAACACACATGTAATGCGTGTTGAGATCATATGTTCTTCAATCCGATAGAAAAGTATACTAACACACATGTTAGTGCGTATTGAGATACTAATTTACATATTACTTACAAAATACTACTCATATCACTAGGGGTGGGGTGGTTGGGTAACCACAAAATTTGGTAAAACCATAACATTATTAAAACTTTGATTTATCCAAAATCATAATCATAAATCAAACTATTTCTTTTGGTAATCAAATTTTTAGTTCGGTTTGGTTATTAAAATTTTGTAACTAATCACAACTGACAAAAAAAAACACAAGATTTTACCGTATCAGAAAAATTATACAAATCAAAACATAATATAATTTAAAAATTAAAATACTACAATCTCATTCAATCAACAATAATCAATACATATTAAAATTATTAAAATCATTCAATCTACTTACAAATACTTCAAATAAACATTTCTTTATTACTATAAATACCAAACATTTTTGTTCGGCCCTATATATACTAAGCTTTATATTATTGTACTAGTAATCTTAAAATAAAATTATGTATGTTATATATAATTTTAATATAATTCAATTAAGTGATTAATCGATTTACTTAGAATAAAAAAACAACAATCATAATCATAACCAAAAAAGAAAAAATCAAAAATCAAAATCATAAACAAATCATTTTTCCAATAACCGACTTGCCTTTTTGTTTGGTTAGGAAATAACTATGGCCTATCTGTTGTTTTACCCCACCCGTATGTCTCATCTTAACTAGTCCATCTCCCTCTCTCTTTCATTCGATCTGAAGTTCTGAACTGTCAACCCAGCTGACCATCTCCGTCGACGGAATACTGCCGCGACCCCGTCGTCTCTAGCCTCCGCGATCGCACGCGGGAGGTCTTCAGCGTTCTTGATATCCATCAGTTTTGTGAGTATTTTCTTCCTGGATTTCTATATTCGATTCTCAGTATTTTTCTCTTTTTAAAACCCTGATTTTAGCCCTAATTTTTTCTTCGATTCTATTCGTTATTTTCAAGTTCCATTGATTTAAATGTAATTTCGATTAACCTAGATGGCACAATTTGCAGAAGTTCTGTCTTATTAGGGTCTCAGCATCTGAGCGTGCCTCACTGGTTAAAACTCCTGATTGCGGGTTTTTACTCATAAAATCTCTGTCTATCTCTCTCATCTCTCCATATTGTTTAGAGCATGTTTGGAACAAATGGATTCTATAAATTTTATGGAATTCATTTGTAATTCCACACTAGTGTTTGGAAAGAAATAAAGAAATATGTTATTCATTTCAAAATAAATTCACTATGAATTCGAGATTGTTGCAAATTCTATCAAATTGGATAGTTTACGAATGAATTCCATCAAACGAAGAGTAAAAAGTTATTGACCAATACTCTCTCCCCTCACTCCTCACTCTTTTCCTCCCTCTCTCCCCCATTCCTTTCCCTTCTCTTTTGAATTCTTCATTTATTCCAGACATTTTAAACATTACAATTCAAACAAATTCTACAATTTAACATATGAAAGTCAAACATATAAATTCATTTCATTTCATTTATAAATTATTTTTTTTCAATTCATTTGAAAATAAAATGAATTCCATTTTCATTTTGGAGTTTTCATTTAATTCCAAACGGATTGTTAATTTCTTAGAAACCGAGATTTTCATTTGCCAGGTCTAATTTCCTTCACACTTAAATGGAAAATTAGGGATTCGTTTTTAGGCTAAATAGAGAAGAAAGCAAGGAAAGCTTGATTGTTGAGGATTAAGCTCAACTTTGTTTCTAGGTATGTATGTGAATGCTTTCTGATTGTATTTTCATTATCTTTCCATAAATAACTTTTTTGGCCCCTCCTCAATTATTGTCCTTAATTGTCTGCACATATGTTTTCTTCATGTTCACCAATCCATCTCATTCTTTTTTTCAGATAATAACGATGTTTCTTAGGCTTTATCTCCTTTCAAATCCAATAATGTTAATGCATCTCTATATTATGAATCTTGGCTTATGCCCATATTGCAGAGGATTCATTGTACAACAGGTAGTAGTTACTATTATGGTGTCAAATCCAATAATGTTAATGTGTCTCTGTATTATGTTGTAAGCAAGAGGCCTAAGTTTGTCTCCCACCTTTTGTTGTGTTGTCCATGGACTAGACAATTATGAGAAATGGCCTATGTGGTTCTTGGTTTGAGTTGGGTCGTGGCGAGTTCAATCACAGCTGAACTTTGTGCTTGGAAATGGATTAGAGGTCCTAATGAATTGAGTAAAATTTGTTGGTTAATTCCTCTTTTTGATGCCAAAAAGAGGATAAGAGGTAGCTCTGTCTTCTTGACCTTCAACAGGGTGGAAACAACGCTTAATGGTTGTGGATTTGAAGAAGGTGAGAGCCTTGAGTCGGCCTTGCTCCATCACACTCATTTGGTACATGCGCACCTTCAAAGGAAGCCACCCGAAGTGTGGTGCTTGGGGAGGACCTTTCAATGATTAAGTCAATGTGTACTAAAGTGATGTAAGGGAAGGGTTTAGAGGGAAACTGAAATGAGAGAGTGAAAAAGAGAGAGAACCGAGATGATTCTATGTGTTCTGTTGAGTGTTTACTCTCTGTGTCTAGTTTCTTCCTGGTCTCTTTCCCTCTTCCTCTCCCTCTCCCTCTCCCCTGTTCTGAGGGCGCGAGCTTCTTTAAATAGGTGTTGGATCCTTTGTCTGAAGCCCTTAAGTGGACTTCCGACCTTTGAGCTTTGTGAGATGCAACCTGTGAGATCTTCCATCAAGGGTAGAAACTTCAGACTTATAGAGTGGCGAGTACATCATCATGGTCAGAGTAGGCTTAGTCCTTACACTGCTTAGAGTAGTTGGTCATTATGACGCTCCACGTTTCTTGGACCGGCTAATTTTGGTCACATCACCTTTATCGATTTTTTGGATTGTTTGAAGTGAGAGAAATAGAAGAGTGTAACGCCTATAGGAATAGTTAAAGATAGATGTCTCCATACTCTTATTTTTTGGTTTAGTGTACACTTCTTTTTTGATGAGGAAGAGCTATTAGAGTTTATTGACTTTTTGAATTGTAAATGATTTTGTTTTTAGGTTTGCACCACCTTGGTGCGCATAGTGAATATACTTTACTTTATCAAAAAAAAAAGTGAATGCATTTGATAATCAATCTATGGAATCTGGACTGAAGTAGATGATAGGAGCAATGTAATATGCTAGGCACGACAAGTCTGCACTTATGATGTGGTTTGACCAGGGAATGCATGATTTACATATTGGTGATGGAAGTTCCTTCTAACTCAAATCGTGTTCAAAAGGAGATGGGACAATCTGATACTTACATAGTTACGCCACCAATAAAGAAAGAATGTGGAAGTAAAGAAGGATTAGCCTTGGCAGTGTGCAAAATAACACTCTTTTCATGTGAAAGAAGTTCTTGATGAGTTAATTGAGATAACGAATCTTGATCGCCAACTATGACTTAAAGCGCTATTAAATGCCTATATTACTTTTCTTAAGATTATTGGAGCAGTAACTTTGATTTACAAACATTTTGACATTGAATGTATATTGGTCAAGAAGCTAGACGATCTGGTACATTGTTTTGACATTTATCAACTGGCTTGCCTATTGTCAATATTATTAGAATGAATAGCTTACTAACCCTAAGGTCAGTAGTCATTTATATAGAACCGAATAATGAGAAAGTACAACAATACCCTTATACTCTAATACTCTAATATACTCTAACACTCTCCCTCAATTTGTAGTATATGTGTCATATGCACCCAACTTGTTACACGCAAAACTCATAGGACAAGACTGTGGAAACCCAAGTTCAGTTAGAATCTACTTTAACCATGCTAACTTGCAAGTAGTATAAGCCATAGCTCTGTATTCAGACTCTGTGCTAGACCTCGCAACCACTGTTTGCTTCTTACTATTCTATGAAACTAGATTACTTTCAACAAAAACATAATATCCTGTGGTGGATCTCCGATCAGATGGAGAACCTGCCCAATTTGCATCAGTATACCCCTTGATCTGAGTATGACCATGATTTTGATATAACAAACCATAACCGGGAGTACTCTTAAGATATCTCAGAATGCGGATAACTGCATCCCAATGATTAGTCCGTGGAGCATCAAGAAACTGACTGACCACTCTCGTAGCAAAAGATCAGGTCTAGTGACGATTAAGTAATTCAATTTCCCAATAAAGCGTCTAGGTCAGTCAATAACTCACTCTGATCAACTGAAAGTTTTGTGTTAAGATCCATAAGTTGATCTATGGGCTTGCATCCCAACATCCTTGTATCACTCAATAGATCTAATATATATTTTCGTTGAGACAAAGAAATACCATAACGAGAGCGTGCAACCTAAATACCTAGAAAGTATCGCAGTTGTTTAAGATCCTTGGTTTGAAACCTGTTACCAAGAAATTGTTTCAAAGCTTAAATACCTTCTTTATCATCTCCTGTGATGACGATATCATTAACATATACAATCAAAAGAATCTTCACCATGTCTATAAAACACATAATGATCTACTCCACTTCTAGTTAAACAAAGTCAATCACCACATCACTAAACCTACCTAACCAAGTAGGAGGCTGTTTCAATCCATACAAAGATTTCTTCAAACAACATACTAAGCCAAACTCCCCTAAGCAACAAATTTGGAGGTTGCTCCATATAAATCTCTTCATGCAAATCACTATGGAGGAAAGCATTTTCAACATCAAGCTGATGTAAAGGCCAAGAAAATGTAGCAGCCAAAGAGAGAAACACACAAACAGAGGTAAGTTTGGCTACCGGAGAACACATCTCAGAATAATCAATGCCATAAACCTGGGTATAGCCTTTGGCCACCAACGGGCCTTCAGTCGATCAATATTACCATTATGATGAAATTTGATAGTATACACTCAACGACACCCCACAACGGATTTACCAGGAAGAGGAGGAACCAACTCCCAAGTACCAGTATGAGACAAGGCATCCATTTTAGCTTCCATAGTTGCTTTCCACCCAGAATGGGACAAAGCTTCTGTAAGAGTACTTAGATTGCAGAAATGAAAAAGTTCTAACTTCTCTCTCATTGTCACTTCACTTGAGTTCTTCTCAGGTAAAATCTCCACTTCTTAGAAACATCGGAAAAAAAACACATGATATTAATTTTATTCTTCTCTTTCCCTTCATTTTCTATGCAACGAAACGCAACTTAATCAAACCATGGAAAAAAATGAAATACCCAAAAACAGTTGCATCATTAATATTTTTCCCTAACATCAAAGAATATTTTTCTTGCACTTATCTCGATGTAATTCACTTCGTCTAAAATTTTACACAATGGAACAGTGTTTTATTTATATTAATTTACTATTACTACAAAGAAAAGGGAAAAGTCTGTATATTTGTAACTTTTTGTTTGTTGAGCATATTCTACTTTTTTTTGGGATTTAAATTTGGATTATTCAATCTTTTAGTTTTTTTGGCCTAGTTTTGAATTTGATTACATTATAATATCCTTAAACATTTTTCAGTTTTTAGGTTATAACATTGTTTAATTCACGCGCTCTTTCGATATTTTTGCAGATAATCACATTTGCATGTTGGTTTTGGTAGCCTATTATAGTTACAAGCATGGCAAGGTCGTTATCAAACACACTGTTGAAGGGAATTGCGGGTCTCCCGACTGTCTGTTCTATTAGAGTTGTGAGAACTAACTCATTTTAAATTTGTTATACAATCCAATCGTATGAATCAATTATGCGTAGAACCAAGTACAAATAGGCCAATATGAGATAATTATGTTGCTCAAGTACTTTTTGTGCTTGTTTGGTACACCGGTTAAGAAGATAGGATTAAGAGGAGGATAGGATGAAATAATTTTTACGAATGATAGGATCATTTTTATGTTTCTTTTTTGTATCGTAAGGTTGGATGAAAATTATCTCATTTTGTCATTCTCTTAATCCGGTTTACCAAAAGAAATGAGAAGCTAATGAGGGAATGTAGGGACAATGCAAGGAAAGCTCTACAAAACTTATGTATTGCTTTAGTGGTGTCAGCAAAATGATTGGACACACCAGGTCTCCTTCTGTAGTTTGTGGAAGGGGTTTTAAAGTTTAACATTTACTTGTAAATATGATCCAATTAAAAATGTCAATTAAGTTCAATCTTTTCCAGCATGTCATTGTTAAGAACTCGATAAATGTCAGTCTTTCTTGATTGTATTGAATGGGAAGTCTAAGTACTGTCAATTCAAGTTATCTGCTGTTTGATCGTTGATAATTTCATTTTGCAATCGTATACCGTGAGCTATGTTGTGCTACTCGTTTATGATGGTTTGTTCTCTTCTCCACAACTATTAATCCATTGTCAATTTAAGTTGCTTTGTTCTCAATAGGCTTGTTGGATTATAATTATCTCTTTCAATGTGATACATTTTCCAATTACTATGAGGCAGAATGAGCTTCTGCTTCTTGCTGGGTTTTGGTACTCTTGGATTTCAAAATATGTGCAAGTCGATATCAGTTGAAACCAAAACTTTGTTTAAGTTTGGTGTAAATCCTTTCAAATTCTGACTCGTCAAAATTTAAAAGATTGGTTTTTGGCTTGTTTTGTTGCAGATTTAACCGCATTTTGTGTGTTTTGAATTAAATTAACGTCAATAAGAATTGGAGGTTCTATTTTGATAATTATTGCCCACATTTTAAATTTTTTCTATAAAAGATGTTGAAACTGACATACTGGAATATCAAAGTTGGCAGGAGTTTTATGCTTTATGTTTGTTTGTATGAGTTTAACAAGAAAATGCCGGATTTGCTGAGCTAAGTAGCTTTCTATTTTAGACACCAAGGGGGTGCCAACCCATGTTCAAAATCATTAACAAGATGGAACTCTGAACTCTGTAAATTCCTCTGCATTTACAAAAAATGGCCATTATTAATCCACCTATCCTTAATCAAAATAATGGACTTCTCTTCCCATCAAAAGCCTTCTTATTCCTCTCATTCCACTCTGAGCTAAGTAATGTTAGCTTATAACTCGAGTGAGGGCTTCAAGGTGGTTGGATAATGATCCAACTAACTTGGTAGGTTTTGTTATAAAAAATAATGGAAAATGCCGGATGAATGTTGGTGGAGTTTAGTCCGGTTTAGGAGCTTTACAAGCTGGCAGCTTAGTTAAGTGATCAATTTAAATTCGAACTGTTCGTAAGCCATAACAATGAAATCAACAATGATAATTCATTGTTTGCTTTAAAATGCTGGCAGTTATCTGGATCCTTCTACCAAAATGGAATGAGATACTCTACTACTGTGCCCAATGATCCTGACACACATGAAGATTTTAGGCCCACCAATAAGCTCAGTGGTTCTGCCTTGTCCTTGAAGGATGTCGTTGAGCAGGTAGATGTGTCCTCAGTCTCTTATATAATGAAGCATATATAAACTCTTGAATGTCTCTTGTTATCTAGACAAAGGTTCTCTTTTCCTATGGTGATTAGCTTCTGGTGTAGGATGTCAAGGAAAACCCTGTGATGATTTACATGAAAGGAGTGCCTGAGTTTCCTCAATGTGGATTCAGCTCGCTGGCAGTAAGAGTGTTAAATCAATACAGTAAGCTTTCATAATTATCGACTTGAATTTTCATCCATTCTCTGGTTAAGCTCATTTAGTAATAAATTTAATATGCACATTTGTGTGTGAGCTTCTGCGTGTATGTTAGTCCTATCCTAGGATATAGGATTTGGCATTGGGACCTACGTTTTGGGCTCCAATTCGTGAATTTGTACTGTTGCCTCAGATTTGGGCACAATCGGCAAATTTATTTTTTGAGCGCGCGAATTGATTCAAAAGTGTGCCTGAATACTTAAATATGCGCAAAATTGACTGCATGCTTGACATGAGTCTTACCGACTGAGCTGATCTTGTCGAGTTAGTGCACTTCATAAATATTTGATAATATGATTTTACTAAGATTAATAACAACTTGGAATTTTTAATACCTTACAATGATATAAAATTGACAAAGTATGTATATTTCATGTGTGTATATATATATATGCTTTGGAGGTGCTCTGAACTTTGGTATTTTTTGAAAATAAACACTCTCGCTCCCGCACCTGCACCCGCGCCACGATCTTGTATCCTATGTCCTATCTCTACATATACAAAAACTTTTTAAGGTCAGCTCATGCCATATTGCTAGAAATTAGGAGACTGAGCGGCAGTGAAAATGAGGGAGGAAAAAGCATAAGAGGGGTAGTTTGTGAGTTGTGTTAACTGACATATTTCACTGGTTTTTAATATTTTAGTGCAATGGATGTCTCCTCTTTCTTCCTTTGGAAATCTTATGCTCGAAAAAAAGTGAGCTTCTTTGCTTGGGAAGCTTCTTGGGGGAGAATCTTAACGTTTGACAATTAGGAGAGGGAAGGTGATTGTTAACCGGTGCTACATTTGTAAAAGAATGGTTGAGACCGTTAATCAACTTTTGTTGTGCTGTTTTCGGCGAGCAATTTATGGGAAATGGCCTGCCAAGTGTTGGGGATTTCGTGAGTGGTTTCCGGTTCCATGCATCATGAGATTTGGGCTTCAAGCGGCATTTGGGATTCAAAGGAATTAAAGAAAACCTATTCCTTAATTCCTCTTTCCATTTTTTAGATTGTGTGCCATGAAAGAAATAAAAGAGCTTTTGATAGTGTTTAGAGGTCTTTAGAAATCATTAGGGTTGTTTGGTTTCATACCCTTAGTTTTGGTTCAATGATAATGTTTTTGTAAATGATGAAGACCTAGATTTTGTGGAGCTTCTCTCTTGTATGTAGCT
The DNA here is from genome assembly GCA_023935145.1 of Bretschneidera sinensis. NCBI lineage: Eukaryota > Viridiplantae > Streptophyta > Magnoliopsida > Brassicales > Akaniaceae > Bretschneidera > Bretschneidera sinensis. Next base: position 111,077,695 of record CM043701.1, on the reverse strand, counting down.
TTTTTGTTCTTGGATTACACCTCATTGGTTATTTTTAAATACATCTTAACTTTCGTACACAAGGAAGAATAGAGTTAGGGGTTTTAATTTAGGGTATGGAGACAAATTTGTAATCATGAAATATTATGGGTATTTTGAGTTTTAAGAATTATTATATTTTAGTAGCTAGTTTCCTTTTAGTATTTAATTTCTTTATTTAAGCTATTCCTTATTGGAGTAGCACTAGGGCTTCTAAAATCTCTATATAAGGAAGATCCATATGTTAATTTTCAGTAGCTTATGATTGAATTGAAATGAGATTATCGAAATTGAGTATTATTTAATTTTCTATGGATTGCAAAAATAAGCCAAATTGATTAGGAGGTTTCTTCATAGATATATAAGCAGTTATGCAACACTCACAAGTGTTTTTGGCAACTCATGAATTAGTTATTTAATTGGTATTAAGTTAGATAATGTCTGATATATAATTTATTTCTCAGAAGCAAAATTGAATTGAAAATGGTGAAATTGTAGCAGATTTTTGGGTTATGTTTGATGTTGGCCTTGTGACCTCTGCGTAATTGTTTTTCTCTCTTAGTGTATTTTTTAAACGTCTGCTAGATATACATGTGGTATTCTTCTCATGGTTATCCCCTGTGCAGATGTTCCCTTAAGTGCTAGAAATATTCTGGAAGATCCTGAGCTGAAAAGTGCCGTAAAAGCCTTCAGGTATTTTACCCGTAGGTCAATTATGCTCTTGATATAGAAGTAAAGCAATCAAACTCTTATACGTAGAATTTCTATGGTGTCCACTTTGTTGATCTTGTGGTGTCTTTTCATTATACTTCGATATCACATGAGAAGTTGGACCGAAAAAAAGAGAAAACAAACTGCAATGAAGTGTTAATTAACTTTGCAATGGGGCAAAGAGGTTATATATTGATGAAGAATCAACATGTCAAGTGTTGGAATCTTGTTTTGCTGCCTTCCTTACATTCATCATGTCCATTACGGAGGTCTGTTCTTCTTTAGCCTTGGGACTGTTGTCCTATTTGAATTTGACAGGATATCTGTGTCAAGCACAAACGGTAAGACTGCAATAATCCTCTTTCATACGAACATCTTACTGTTTTTGGTGTCTATGTTTTAGTTACATTTTTATTATGCCATGGGCTTCATTTTGTTTAGTGATGATTTTTCCTTTCTTCAGCTTTAATCTTTGGATGATAGTAGTACATGGGCCCACAGATGGAATTGTCTTATGCACAAAATAAACAATAATCCTTTTTGTCCTAAAGGCATCCCGAGACAAACAATATGTGGTTAATATGCTTGTTTCACAATTTCATTTCATCTTTATACAGCAACTGGCCTACATTTCCACAAATTTTTATCAAGGGCGAATTCATTGGAGGTTCAGATATAATTCTAAATATGCATCAGGTTAGTTCGCTTATTCAAAACAGTCATTTTTCTTTTCCAAGGAGCCTATTTTGTGTCACCCTAATACAATGAATTGTTCTTTGTAGACGGGTGACTTGAAGGAGAAGCTCAAAGATTTTGCTGCGAACCAGAAGTCTGAATAAATTAGCATTGTTGAATTTGAAGAGAGTGGAGTAGTTATTAGAGCTTTTCTATTTTCTTTGGTTGTCATTTTGAAAGAATAATGAGATATAAAAGGTTCTGTATGTCAATTTTTGCTGGAGTTCTTCATACATTTTTCCACAATAAATGTAGCTTATTTTATTTGCTTTTCAGAATTCTCAATTGAGGTTTCGATGCTAATGACTTGAATCCTTTTTAAAGTTTCTCAATTTGGCAGATTATCTGAATGCACAGTGCTCAAAAGCGGAAGGCCAAGTTCAACGTGGTGGAAGCTTTCTTTTTTCTTTTTTTTTTTAATAAGTGGGAACTTTCATCAAATGAGTAGTGGATTGCTCGTTAGCCTGTTGCATGTTTTCTGGGAATGGAAGTACTGAGCTTAATGCAATGGACCAAAACAATAATCAACTACTCAACTGCGTGGATGATTGGACATACAAAAATTCATAAGTTTCTAAAAATCTTCTGGTTGCTAAGCCGCCATTTGAAACCTTTGTAAAGAGGGGTTAAAACAATTTAAGAGGGTTTCCAAACGGTGCCTAAATACTAATGGAGTAATATTGGTATGTGTTGCATAAGTTTCTAATTTCTTAAGATTTTACTTTTCACGCCTTAAAGCAGAGTTGATTTGAAATATAAATAAAAGTTTTTTTGGGCAATGATCTTCAAGAAATTCAAAATTCCACTTGCTTTGTTACAATGAATTAGCATCTGATACAATAAATACAGCAACGTCCATCAATCAGAATAAGTTCCATATCAAAATTTTCCCCAAGGGGCTTCCAAGCACAAGGCATAAAAGATTATAAAATTGCAGCAATCTAACCACGGATGTCACATCCACCATGGATTGTTTGCAGATGGTGCACCCCATAATTTCCTAAGCGCACAAGGCATTCAAACTTACCACACTAATCTGGTTCCATCTGAGAAATTTTTCTTAAAATGCCAATCAGTGATATTCTCATCAATTCTTGGTGCTCACTGAACATAAATATCGAAGCATATATTCATTGGAAGAACATGTATCTGCCAAGTCCTGATGGATTCTGGTAATTCCCTTCTGTAAAGATTTCAAAGCAGGAAGAAGATTTCTGGAGTTCTGCTGAATAGAGTTACCATGACTTTTGCAAAGTTCCTGCCACAGAAAGCAGTTTTCAGACCGGCTGTTTTAATCTGTATCGGAATAATAGTTTTAGCAGGTTGAGGTTGCCAACAAAAGTACCTGACACCAACGAAGTATGAACTCCAAATGTGGGCAGCTTTCTAGCAGCTCTGCCGATGCCTCTATCAGCCTTTGCAAATACTTGTAAGGGATTGATGAGGCAACAGCTGGAATATCTACCGGAGCGACAGCAAAAATGCATTTTTTTATAAGAGAATCTTCATTTAAGCGCAGGCTAAGAATTAAAGCTCTATTTGGTTGATCTTCATTTATTGCTACATCAACGGCCTGCACAATAATGCATCGAGGACAATAAATATTAATATAAAAAAAAATAGTAGAAAGCTATTACTAATGACTAGTAAACTTTGAAGGTCAGTAAGTTAAATTTGAAAACATAGAGAAGAAAAAACAACACGTGTTTTCTCACGAATCAATATATCAAAAGCAATTCTCTTGCAAATAGAAAATGTAGGTTCAAACAGATTTAGACAGGAGAAAAATAAAAAGGTACCTCTGGCGTAACATCTATGTCAAGGTCAGTGGGATCAAAGATAAAGGATTCATCAATTGAATAAACAAGAACCCCCTCTGTTGTTGCAGCTGCAAAGCTCCTTCCCGTGGGTGCAATTCTAAGGCATTTTGTTCGAATAACGGGCCTTCCACGATTAAGCATGGATCCTGGTAAATCATAACCCAAGTTTCTTCGGGTTTGTTTATCAACACCTTCTTCTGTGTCACTGTTATCGTCATCAATCAAATCCAATGGGCCAGCTTCTGTCATTTTCTTTGAGTTTAAGAAGTCAAGAACTCCGTCTAATGAGAGATTATGGGTTATCTGAAATCGGCGCAGCAAAACCTGTGCAGTACACACCCGATACAACATACACAAATGAAGAGCCTTTCATATGATTAATGAACGTATAACTTCACTGCCAGAAACAAGTTAAAAGAAAAGTTCAACTTGGGAAATTCATAGGGTATTACAAGTTTTGCATGTTCGGAATTTGGATATAGTAGGAAATTATCTAAAATAATCAATGCAAATATATGCTTGATACTATGCATTGGTTTTCTGGTCTGCCAGGACTTCACATCGCCTTCAGATGAATCTTTCTAAATATCGTTCACGGTTATCTTGAATGTCACCCATTTAAAATATCTCTCATAATCTGATGGTTTTCAATTTAGCTTTAACCACCCACCACATACATATTAAATTTTTATGAAAGCTCCAATGATAGGCAGAAAGACGGGCAATTTTCATGCAACAACAAGAAATGGTTTAAATGGTCCAGAAACAATTACCAAATAATATGAGATACAAAAAAGTGAAATGCCTCAAATTTCAACAAAAGTTAGCAAACTAACCTGATCAGCTACATCATACATACAGATGTATCTGCTGCTTCCTCCGGCTAATATGTAACTCCCATCAGCAGAATAACATAAAGTTGTGAAGCACTTTCCTGAACTTGAGTTAGCTGCTGATCTTCGATCGCTCATGAGACGCCCTCCTGAAATATCCCGACGGCCCTCTATAGTGTACATTAATAAGCCATCTGTTGGGTCCCAGAAATGAATCTGTCCATCAAGTGTACTACAAGCCAACTGCTTTCCATCTGGACGATAAGTAACCGTGAGAACATCATGAGTGTGAGGAAATGTTTCAACAGAGCCTTTCCCTTCAAAAACATCCCACAACCGAACAGTTTTGTCCCATGAAGACGAAGCCAAGACTGCCTACACATAAAAATACAACAACTCATCAAGCCCCTCATGAACTAATAGCTGAAAGAAAAACCGTGACTAACAAACCAAAATAAGCGGGTATATGCTTCACATTGGTTGAAATCACTCTGAATCTCAGATGACCATCATACTTCTTACAAAAATAAAACACCTCAGAATCATAAATCTACATTTAACCAGTGCATGGAAACAAAGAGAACCCAAGTTAACTCACATTTGTAGGAGAAAACATTAATCCATGAACCGGACCTTCATGGCCGCTAAGAATATCCAGCAAACGGCCCGTCTTCATCGACCATACAAAAATCTATATCATAATTGAAATATTAAGGAAGAAAATCTGTCAGGAAAAATGAATAATCATGGCATACTGTTTCAAAAGTAATCAGCAATAAACAAAGTACCTCAAATGAATCTAGAGTTCCTGCACAAATAACTTCTCCACCTTGATCCGCTGCCAAAGAAACAAACTGTCTAGAAGAAGGGGTAGTAAATGTCCTAAAATTTCGATAGCGGAACAAATCCCATGCACGAACAGTCCCATCCAGAGAAGCGCTTAAGAGACAATGGTTGTTAGCCATAAAATGGAGAGCAGTGACTGCATTAGTGTGCTCTGAGAATGTTACAAAGCAGAAGCCTGAAGAAACAGTCCAAACCTGTAACAAGCAGTCATTAAAACTTGAACTGAAGTTCCACTATGAACTTAAAGGAGGAAAAGGCAACCAGAGACAAACATTCAGCCCATGATAACACACAACACAAAAATATGAAGCTTTAGGATCGTTATGTTTATTTTTTTTTTATAAGTAGGATCATTATGTTTATAAAAGAAAAGAAGCTTGTTGCACAAGTCCCTAACAATGATTCCTGATGGTCCAATGGTAAATTGAATAAAATGTTAACAATACAGTTTGGATGAAATAGTTTGTTACTAGGAACTGTAAATAACAGAAAGTTAGAAACCGTAATAGTAACTAGTTATCTCAAATCTAGTACCATGACATATTATGCCTTCTAATCCACTTATCAACTGGGATGATAAGTAGAAACAAAACAAAGGTAATTTGCACATATCTGTAAGGGTGTATGAATAAGGCTACCAGATCCTTGAGTACAGAGAAGCGAGAATGGTGTTAAGTAAACCAGAACTAAAACAATAAGATATATGAGCCCTTTTTAACTACCAGAAAGTAAGAATTATCAGAAAAAACAATGCAGTTATAGTCAAATTGAAAACCCAGACAGCTTCTGAATACTTGGTATTCGGCGGCAGAATCATGCACGTAAATCAAATGTAGAAAATATGAATGTTACAAGCCCAAAAATAGAATCACATAAATAATTTGCAAATGCATAATCAATAAATCCAAGCAAAGTGGAAATTAAAAACGCACATAAACAAATTCTTATGTACAGAAGATATATACAACAGCAACACTGAAATAGCCAGCATAAACAGTTAACAGTGAATATGAAAATACAAAGAAGTAATTTAATCCTTTGATAGCAAAATTTGAACTAGAAGCTGCATATAAACCATATAACTATTGATTTGACTGAAACCATTAAAATTTCCTTACCTTGACTTTATTGTCATCAGCCCCAGTAGCTAGGAGCTGCGAATCTGGCGAATAAGCAAGACAATTCACATCAAAGTAATGCCCCTGCTGCTTCAATATATAACTCTCCGATCGCCACTCCCACACTAACAACTGCCCGAGCTTCGCACAACCAAACATCAACCAATTCCCAAGCTCATTGAATACTGCCGTTGTAATCTTCTGCCTCGATATTGACAGCAAATGAAGACAAACGAAATCTGGCATCTGATAAAGCCCGAAAACACCATTCGAGAACCCAACCACCACAAGATCAAGCCCTCTATGATAATCACATACTGTCACCTTGGCTGGCGCCTGCATAAACCCGTCCTTCCTCAACAACTCCCATTTCCCTCTATGCAAATACCCTCCTTGTTCCTCCAAACTACCATCTTTACAATCAAAATCCTTCCTCTTTTTCGCATTACCATCACCATCACCACCACCACCACCCACCAAATTCTCCTCCTCATCCCTTCCAGGCGTAACCGGCGGGGGTGGCTCAGAATCCCCTCCGGCTACTTCATCTAATTTACCATCATTGCCATTATAAGCCCAACTAAAAATATAACAATCACGCGCAATCGTATAAACTTTATTTACCTTGTTAGTCTTTTTATCAACACCAAAAAAGCAACCCACAACAGTATCTCTATGACCCAGAAACAAAAACGGCTTATTTAGCACACCCTTCAATTTTGCAACACAAAACAATCTCGCAGTCAAATCTTTTGACCCAACAAGCAAATAATCAGAATCCACGCTCCAGTCTATAGAAACAACCTTATCATCACAATCAGCAAGAGTCCTAACTAACTCAAAAGCAAAAACTTCCCTCTTAAAACCCGGAGACCGCCAAATTTGGAGCAATTTGCCTGTGGCCACCGCGATAAACTTCCCGTTGGGACTAAATTTCAACGCATTGACTTGACTTCTGAATGTGATTCTGTGAAGGACAACGCGGCGAGGGACGTTGATGAAGAGGCAGCGGTTGTTCTCGTCGACAGTGAGGAGGAAGGTTCCATCAGGGGAGGCGGCCAGCCGACAGATGTTGGATGATGATTGGACGGGGAGGGTTATGGTTTGAGATTTTATGAGGTCTGTGACGGAGACCCGGTTACCGACCGGTGAGATTAGTTGTGTGTTTTGGGTGATTACTGCGTTGCCTCCTCGATAGGGGGCGCCCAGGAGGTTTTGGAAGCGGTAGTTCATGGTGTTTGGTTGCTGAGAAAATGAGAGGAATTGAGGAGAAAAGATTTAACGGTCAGACTGGAAATCTTTGTATCAGGGGTTTTGTCGACTCGTTTTCTTTTGGTTGTGTTTTAGAGAGAGAACAGTCTTACTTTTGAAGAATGTATTAGGGTTTTTGTCAAGTTAAGGGTTTTAGTGAAGACGATCCGATGGGCCTGGTGACCTACTCAGAACGAAGGACCCGATCCATATTGCTGAGGGTGTGTGCTGTTCGCGTTATCAGATTTATTGGAATCTAAATGGTTTAGCAGTTTAGCTTCTTATTCTGTTTTTATGCTCAAAGTTATAAAAATTATGTTTAAAAAATTTTCCCTCAATAAATTGATTTTATTATTTATATAATAAAAAATATTAATTTTAATCATAATAAAATACAAGTAATATAAATAATGATGACAACAGCAATATAAATATTATTAATTAAAATAATAATATTTAATATATAGTAATAATTAAATTAATAATAATAATCTCAATTATTATTGGTTTTAATTCATATTTATATAATAACAATAGTGTAAGTACCATTGTCAATCAAAGACAATTTAAGAAGATAAATTATATCAAAATTAATTATGAAATTAAAAGCTACATAACCTGAGTTTTTATTTTGAGCGTAAATCAACTGTTTTAAATTATACTAAACATATGGTGTAACTGTAGCAAAGTTGTAATTGTTTGATAAAAATTATGCTAAAAATGTTTTCCCTCAATAAATTGATTTTATTATTTATATAATAAAAACATTAATTTTAATCATAATAAAATATGAGTAATATAAATAATAACAATAACAGCAATATAAATATTATTAATCAAAATAATAATATTTAATATATAGTAATAATTAAATTAATAATAATAATATTCTAAAATGATAATCTCAATTATTATTGGTTTTAATTTATATTTATGTGGTGGCAATGGTGTAAGTATCCTTGTCACCCAATAACAATTTAAGAAGATAAATTATATCAAAATTGATTATAAAATTAAAAGATACCTAACCTAAATTTTATTTTGTGCCTAAATCTATTTTTTAATCTATTTTTTCCTTTCGGTTCATTAAAAAAATACATCACATACAATGTTTTGTTTGATTTAATTTCTGTTCTTGACAATAGAAAAAGCTACCAAAAATAAGCCAAAAAACACTAAAATGACTAAATATATAAAATTACTATGTTTGTTTCACACGATAATCATAAATTTTGATTATTGGGAATTGTTTATAACAGTATTGTCGACTATAAATTCTTGGGGATTAATCATATTTTACCAATTATGATATCCTTTGTTAGAGAAATTGATGACAATTTTTTTAAACACTAATGTGTGGTTTTGTGCTACATACGGGCTAGTCTTAATCTTTCACAACTTTAGTGATATTGATTTTCTTTATAGTAATGATTAAATCAAACTTAAATTTTCAAATCATTTAAAAAAATATAATTTTAAGTTCCATTTAAGTATTATCCAAAACGTGGATATATACGGTAGATAAGAGTATATAGATATTTTTCCCATTTTATTGCAATTTATGTAAATACCCTCTTATGTATCAATGTATCTTCATTCAATAGTATCAAATAAAATATTATCCTTATTTTTGTCTTGTTTATTGTAATGCAATATAGTGTTATTTGGTAAGTGATTAAAATCAACTTAAAACAAATAACTTAAGGTAAAAATTGACTTTAATCATTACTTTAATCACTTTAGAGTGAGAACTTTACATTGTGGTGCTAGTTCTTCTTGATTTTTTGGCAAACCATTGTTCTTCATCGCTGCTCATTGTAACGTTGTTTTTTCCCTTTCCCTTGCAAGATTGACCTCATTAAAACCTCATCATTTTTTGGTATGACTTCAAAATTAACTACTTAGATCTTCTCGTTTATCGTTGAATAAGAAAACTATGAAATCTCAACTTTGATCAGACACCATGTCTGATCAGGTTAAGAAATTTGTTTGTTTGTTTGTTTGGTTTAGTCTGCTTATTTTTGGATCTATTTACGTCAGTGCACAATCACACCAACACACAGTCAGTGTTAGATCATCACCAAGTCACCAAATTTCATAGGTTTTGTTTTTACACTTTTTTGACACTTTTTATTTTTTTTTTTCCGTTTATGGCATTTGTTTTTGCTTATTTTACCTATATAGTAAGTTTTTTGGTACCTTTTGTGCTCTATTTTCTTGTTTATTTATTGCTTTCAAATATATATATGCACTCATATATTTTTAGGGTTGTTGCTATAGTCGAAGGTCTATGTCGTCATGTTTATGGTAATTTTTCAATTCACAAACGCTCCAAGGGTGAGTCAGTAAGCAAATATGAAGAACTCCAAAATCTTGGTAAATGCAAGAATTGACATATTATCACTTGGTTCAAAAATACTACTTTGCCTTTATCAGTCTGTAATTAATTGTGAATAGTATACAGTGTTTTCAGATGTGAAGGTGTTGGGCGAAGCGTTGGGGTGTAAGTCTTTTAAATACGTTGGAACGTTTCAAAATTTTAATAAAATAATAATAATAAATTAATTAAAATAATAAAAATAACAATAATTTAAATTAATTAATTTTTATCAAAATTTAATATTTTAGTAACTTTCTGTAGCGTGATAATTATAATTTTATAAATATTTATATATAAATTATATGGAGTATAACTTATACTTTTATATTGTTGTAACTTGTAAGTGATTAATTAAATAATTTGTAAGATAACATGTAATATATATTTATGAAGTGTAATGATATCATAATAAGAACATTAGCTTAGTGGCTAAGATCTATGACCCTTAGGTAATGGGTTTGAGCCTTGCATTTGTTTCTAAATTTTAAGGTTTTTAAAAAAACTTCACGGGACGTACGCCCGGGCGAATGTCCCAACAGTAAAGGTGAACGACCAGTAGACAAAATGCCTAAATAGGGGTGCGTTGGGTCTTTTTGGTCTGCCTCGCCCCGGGCGCGTGTAACAACCCATCCCGGGTTGGCCACCCTTGAGACGGTATCATCACATTTTGAAAATCTCAGCATGACACATATATACAACAAAGAAAATAAACAACACCAAAAGAACTTTTTCATAAATCCTCAACCCTCAACAGGGGAGTTACATCAATCTGATATTTAAACATTCTATACAACGTAAAATGAATGAATATTTACAAATAAAATTTTATTTTCTTTTCTTATTAGTCTGAGGATGTTGACACGTACGTGACTTACAGAAAATGATTTCTTCTTAACCTCAACTCACCAAACTATTTGTCAAGCCTGCTACTTGAAAATCATTGTACAATGAGGAGTGAGCTATACAAGCTCAGTGAATTAAATTTACTAGAAGTACTCAATTGTGTAAAAGGTCTTTCAATTTTAAATTAATTAAATTTCATACAACTTAATACTAGCATTCTACTATCACTTCACATGTCATCATACCCATTCTCTATCAACATCTTCATTTTGTTTTTTAGTCCACCTTAAGACTATCAATTATCTCATAATTACCTCGTAATGAGGTTCACATCATAAAATCTACTATTTAAATAGTTTTTATCACCATGACTGTCTCTCTGTGAAACTCATCTATTTATAAATAAATTCACAATAACATACCACACCTCAGCATTTCAATAATCTTATTACCATAATTGTCTCTTTCTGTGAGACTCAACTATCTATAATTAAATTCACAATTACACACCACACCTCAGTATTTCAAAAAATTTATCACCATAACTGTTTCTTTCTGTGAGACTCAGCCATCTATAATTAAATTCACAATAGTACATCACATACCAACATTTTAATAATGCAAGCAATAATTTAAAACAGATGTAATACATTAATGATTATGATGTGAACGTCTTCCCACCTGTCGACAAGTTGTTATTATCTTAGACTGGTTGCCTTCCCGGTTCTTTCATTCTCATTTAGACCGACTACCTTCCTGGTTCTTTCATTCTCATAAGACCGACTGCCTTCCCGGTTCTTTCATTTTCATTAGACTGTCTGTTTTCCTGGTTCTTTTCTTTCTCATTTAATGCATATGCGTATGAGCAATGATATGAAATATGCATATAAACAGTAATATAAAAACAACATATAAATTCAAAACATTTAAATTGGCTATCTTGATTATTCTCAAATTTATATAACAAAAATTTCACTAATTTCCTCTCATCCCAAATCACATCAAATAATCCATTAAAGCTTGTCAAGATCTACTAAATTTCATCCCAAATCATATCAAATCATCCATCAAAGCTTGTCAAGATCCACTAAAATTCATCTCATTACAATTCGTATTAAAACATCAATATAACTCATCAAGAATTTCACTTATTACTTTGATTATTAAATCAAATTATTATTCCAAAAATATTATTTCTCTCTCTAATAATTTTCTACATGTCCAAAATTCACATCATAATTATCAACCAAATCTTTATCTATCACCACAACATAAACTAATAATTTATTTTAATATTATCACTAAATTTTTATTTTTATTTAGACTACTTAAAGTAAATCCAACTCACAACGTAGCTCTTAAAGCTACCCGTGGATCACTTCCTTGCATTTCCTATTTCTCTCAGAAATTTTTTTAGTTGTAGATCGTCAACACCTGACATCGTATTTATATTAAATTTATAATTTATTCTTCAATTAGTTATAAACCACACACTTTGAAAATTCTCACTTTGAATTCAGAGAAACTTCATAAATGTCAGAAATTCAAAACTAAATATTATATTATTACCTTATGCTTTTCTGATCGCTTTTCCTGATTTTCTATGAAATTCCGCAGAATTTTTTTCAAAATTTTGCTCTTTTAACATTTTTTTGAGTCCCCAAGTGTTTAGAGAAAAACGAGAAATGAAAAGAAACTATGTGAAATCTTACGATTTCACATAGGCGCATACATTTATATATGCAAAACTTTAACTTCAGTCTCTAACTACCCCCCCCCCCCCCAAAATACTCCACGAAATGTGCATGTGTCATGCATGCATATTTCTTCATTCTTTGGCAGCTCCCCGTCCCTCCCACAAAATCTCCACGTTTTGGAGATGTGGAGGGTATAAACCCTTCACAATTTCACTTGGCAGCAGGGGCTGCCTCCTGCTACCCTTTTTCTTGACTATTTTTTACTTTTTTTTTGTTTTTCTTCTTCCTTCTTTTTCTTTCTGGACATTCAGGTCCAATTTTTTTTTCTTTTAATAACGTCCACGTCCTAGAATTTTTTTTTCCAAAAGAATTATTTTATTCAATACTAAATCCTTCGCGTAACTATATTATTTAAACTTCATGTCATATTTATTAAATTACTTATTTACCTTACTTTACAAATACGAGTATTACAGCGCGCCTCACGAGCGCCTTTTTATACACTGGTAGTACACCCTACAAATCAATGGCATCTGCTATTAAAGTATATTATTTGTTGAACAATTTTTTTCATATTGTTATCAATTTATGGGAATTTTATATTTATCATGAGTCTTTTGTTATGTGCATATTAAAGTCCTTAGAATAACAAAAATGGAGATAGGATTATAGTAAGTTTATATGATAGCTGGATAAATTAACATTTAAACTTGCCATAATCCTACAAGCCAATGACATTTGTCGTTAAAGCGTGTTATTTGTAAAACATTTTTTTTCATATTGTTATCAATTTATGACAAGTTTATATTTATCATGAATATTTTGTTTTATATATATACACACACACACTCACTCATGATTAAAGTTCTTAGAATAAGAGTAATGGAGATAGAATTATGATATGATCATGATTACGAGACCTATATATATTGAAAGCTTTATTCTTAAAAGTTTATAGTAAGAGGATTACTAACTGGATATTAGCAATCTAGTTAGACAAGTGTTGCTATGTTTTGTTACTAAGTTTGTTCAACTGGGATGGCTAATCTCAAAGTTATTTGTGTACAAGACACTAAAATAAGCATATGGATGCTTATGAAAGAATGAGTTCATTGAACATAACTTGACTTAAGAACACCTATATGGAGTTCTTATATTGCAGTTTTACAAGTGACATTTAAACCTGATGAATCGTGGTTATCTTGTGACTTTTTATATTTTAATACTATTATGGTGTCCTTGATTAAATACTTAAAAGAAAAATATGGTGTTGTTCATGGATATTAAAATTTTAAGTCCTGTCCCGCATATTCCATTAAATAATACAATAGCATATATACATATTTACAAGAGAAACTTAAGGGAAAAGGCTACAACTAAATAATATATTTACAAGAGAAACTTAAGGCTAAATAATAGCAAGATCTGATCTAAATATTTTGCATGTATTGATTCTACATAATAGTATCTCTATGAAATCTAATACTCTCCCTCAAGCTGGGGCATGAAGATTCTGAATGCCCAGCTTTCCATGTAGAAAGGTAAAGTGATCCTTGCTTAAGGCTTTGGTAAACACACCAACAAGTTGAGTATCGGATAATATAAGCAATGGGCAAAGGACACCACCTCAAAATTTTTCACGACCAATATGGCAATCGATTTCAAGATGCCTAGTCCGTTCATGAAAGACTGGTTTATTAGCAATATGACATGTTGCTTGATTGTCACAATAAATAGGAACCGAATGAGATAAAGCAATACCAAAATCCTTAAGTAAAGAACGAAACCAAACGATCTCTCGTGTTGTAGTGCCCATGGCATGATACTCGACCTTGGCGGATGAGTGAGAAACTTTTGTTGCTTTTTACTTTACCATAAAACTGGGCTATGACCAAGGAAAATACAACAGCCAGTAGTGGAGCGACGTGTTATAAGTCAATCAGCCCAATCAAAATCACAGTATGCAATGAGCATAAGAGAACTAGAATAGGACAAGAGATTCCTTTTACTAGGATTTTCTTCAAATATCAAAGTAAACGATGAGCAACATCTAAATGAGGTTTCTGAGGCTGATGTAAGAATTGATTGCGAATGTTCATTGAAAAAGGAAATATCAAGCCTAGTAAAGCTAAGATAGATAAGTCTACCAATAAGACGATGATAACTAGAGGGATCATCCAATAAGGAGTCGTCATAATTAGTAAGCTTGAGATTTTGTTTCATATGGGTATCTATTATGCGTGCACCAGTAAGACCAACATCAATAAGTAAATCAAGAATATATTTTCTTTGATTCAAATATATACTAGGAGAAGAAGATGCCACTTCTATGCGGAGGAAATATTTAAGAGGTCCCAAGTCTTTGATCCGAAACTAACTAAGGAGAAACTCCTTAATTGAAGTAATAACATTAGCATTATTACCAATAATCACCATGTCATCCACATAAACCAAGATGAAAACAGAATAAGATCCTTAATGCAAAATGAAAAGAAAGTAATAGGCATAATATCGAACAAAATCAGTATTAAGAATAGCATGGAAAACTTTGGCAAACCAGTTGTGAGAAGCCTATTTCAATCCATAAAGGGACTTATCGAGAGGAATCGAGATTACTTGGTTGAATAAGGGCAAGAAATTGGTTGATTTGTTCCTGAATGAAAGACAAACCATGTTCTGAGTTAGATGTGCCTTAGTTGAGTACTACAACTACTGGTTAATTTATTGTCACATCCATGTGTGTTGGGCCTTGAAGTGTCACGAATTGATCATGTTTTCCCTTTTGAAATTGGTCATGTCTGTGGGTACCGCATCCTACGCAACCCTTTACCAATTAGTAAAGGGGCTTTCTCAAGGGAAGTACTTTTATGTTGGGGTGCATTTCTCGCATTTTGAATTTTTTGTCAACCAAGCACGAAGCAAGGATGACGAATCATGCGCCATCATTTGACCTTGAATGGGGCCAAATCCCTTTTTATTTGTCTAAACACAAGATTAACTGGGCGATGAGATTCAAGTTCGAAAGAATGAGGATTTAGGGCTTCCTCTCTCGTTTAGACTGAAGCCTAACCCTTCATGGACAAATATTTAAATTTTAAATAAAGTTAAATTTATCACACACTAGCATTTGACACATACAATTACAACTCATATCAACATGGGCATAATTTAACAAACATCACAACCAAACGGAAAGTTTGTATACTTAAGAGATCACTACCCAATATTCATTTATTGGACAACTTCGTTCTCCCAACGACAAATGAACTTAACCCAACTGGTCTCTTTTCAAGTAACAACTTATCATATTACGGGGATATGAATATAATAAATAAAATTAAATAACATTGCAAATCACGGAAAATAAAAAAGACAATTATTTAAACCACATTAAAATAGTAATTTTTTATAAGGGAGCATGCTAGTGAAACCAGGGGAAACAGGGACAAAAAAATTGCCTGAACAAAGTATGAATCGATTGGTCCAAGGTGCGTTTTGCTGTGAAAATCCATCCAAGCCTCATAGGCTTTCTTCATGAATATGGCTTTGTTTACATCTCCTTGGATATGGACTTGATTAGCCAAGATAGTACCATACTGTTACATCTGCTCTAGTGAGGAAAAAGTGATGAGATTGCAGAGGGTTCCATTGATGAATCCCAATTTATTCTTGGCTTCAAATACCATTTGATTGCTTGACGGTGGAGGATGAATTAGCCATGGCAGTGGAGGTTGCTTCAGCAGCCATGGAAAATTAGGTTTTGGAAGAAAAAAGAAATAAAGGACCAATAAGTTCTGACACCACATCAAAATTTTGGGATTTGTCTCGCTTATTCCATTCAATAATACAAGAGTATATACACAGATTTACTAGAGAAACTTAAGGCTAAGGATAATGCTAAATAATAGATTTACAAGATAAACTTAAGGCTAAAGACTAGGCTAAATAATAGCAAGATTTGATGTAAATATTATGTAGAATAATATCTCTATGAACTCTAATAATGTATCATTAATAAGTAATATTTGAACATAATAAGTTTTATATGGAGATATATGAGTGTACAAATAAAGAGAGAAGATCTTTTATGTGATCGACTAAGATATATATAACTTAGAATTTCGTTGGTAAAAACATTGTGAAAATTAGAATGACATTTCTAATTAATTTCATCGTTAGAGATATAATCTTGAGATCTAGACACATATATTTAATGCTAAGGGTTTGACAATAATTCGATATCCTAATTAACTTAATTGAGGTATTACATGATAGAAAGATTTTATTGCGTGATAACTGTTAATAGAGAGATTTACAACCAAATTCACATTATGTGGATAGTCATGATATGTTACTATGTGTCATTCATAATTGTAGAAGTCTTATGAATTAATTAATGATCAATTGATTTTCTTGCTAAAAGGAAGAATCAAACAAATGGTTTTTATTAAGATTAAATTAGAATGGGTTTTAATTAGTTGAAAAAAGTTTCAATTATAATTTATAGTACTTACAACCTACAATTAGTCAAGCGTGAAACTGAGGGGCACACAAAAAGACTAATGTGTAATTAGAAAGATTCCCAAACAAACTAAAGGTGCAAAAATGACAAAACGCCATGTTTTAATAACAGTCCTTAAAGTAGAACAGATGTTGGACCCTTGTTGGATTGGATAGATGCTCTACTTGATTGCCATGCTTATACGGTCTGTTCTGGTCAAGACTCATGGACCTTGGCCCATAATGACTGCATTTGTTGTTGGGTTTTATTTAATCCTTATTATGGGCTATTTAAAATGAGCTGCCTATTTAAAATGAAATACTAGAAATTAGGTCCATAGCTAAATCAAACCTGCCTCAAATTTAGAGATAATAGTATTATAGTGATCGTGAGCAATCAGCCCTATGACTATGAATCTAGTGAGGTTCTATGATCACTGATTAAGTCGTTTTTGTTAGATGACAAAATTTAATCTGACCCTATTCTATATTTTAAAATAATTTAACTCGAACTTCACTCGATATTCTTGGATTTCTTTTATCCGAACAAACAAATGGAGCAAACACATAAAAAAAATGTCGCTCGATTGGAGGCACTCTCCATTCAGCCAGCACAGCATAAGTCACTTACCCTCTCAATTATCTAAAGGTTGCTTCACCGGATTGTGCATTATCTAGTCAATAAGCATGGCAAATAGTAGAACACCAAGCACTAGCTAGGTTAATTTTATGTAAATGATTTGGTTATTCTATGTAGAAGTTTCCTATGAAATATTGTCATGGTCAATTTTGTTCCTCTTTTAATTGAAAATTTCTTGGAAGATCTAAAAGGGCTTAGGATATAAGGATTTGTGAAAGGAATCTGGTTTTTCTTTTGATACAGCATATGCTTTCTATATTTTGACCCATGAAACATTATATTAACATACGAAAAACAAACGTGGATGCCATTGGAGGAAAAGCATAAAGTATTAAATATTATACTTGAATTTTGATTTAGTGGATCAAAGCTTTCCATTAAAAGATCACCCTTTTAAATCATTTAAATTAATTTATTATTTTATGTTATTTGAATTTAAGTAATGAATGTCGAACATAAATACGTGTTCGAGTATCTCGTGTTAGATTCGTTTATTTTTTTATAATTTTTCATAAATCTTTTTTTAATTTAGAATGTCCAAGTATCGTATCTTTATTTGAGTGTCGAAAGTTCAACATGAATATGACACCGTAAAATGAAAAGTCTATATAACATAATCATTCTAAAAAAGCATTTGGATATATAAAAAATGTAATCTAATTCTTAATACTTATCAACACAGGCTAGGGTATACCTTATTCATGAATTCAAAGTGCCAAGAACTATTTAATGATCGTAATGCTTTAACTTTAGCAAAAAAATTTAAAATGGGAAAGTTGTTTTCACGCAGAATTAATTGGACCAAAATAGAACAAAGTTAGTGGCAACTTAATTTTCTCTGGTGGGTTGTCCATAATTTATCACAAAGGTATTTTATTTGAATAAAGTGTGCCAAACATAAGGGTGACACACTGACCCAAATTATCTAATATTGGTGCCGCATACACTCATCCACTTTTGTAGAGCCTTAAAGGCATATACCAAATTCTGAATGTATTTCTCAAATGCGGATTTTATTTTAATTTAATTTGAATTTTTTAAAATAAGAAAAATTTATTGTAATCCACTTTTCAACTTGAGTCTTAAATTATTATAAATTATATTAGTATTACTTTTATTTTAACATTAAAAAAAATTGTTGAATATTGTTTTCAACTTTTTTTTTCATTTCTTTTTTCCTCTTGGTTTGTGATTTACATTAGTTCTTTACCGACTTTTGACCTCTTTATCGAAACAAATCATATGTGGACCCGATGATGATCCTTAAGAAACTGAATTTTTAAGAGAAGTGGTGAAACAAGGAAGTTGAGTCTGAAATCGGATTGGAATCATCCTAAAAGCTAAAGAACTCAAAAAAATACCTTCCCATAACTTAGAAGAGCAAAAAAAAACTTAAAAACATTAAAAAAAAAAACAAAAATTGGCTCGTAATCCAATTGGTAACCACGTTTCTCTTCTTAAAAAAAAAATTTTGACCAGTTTTGATCTTGGTCCATGAAAAATACATGGTACAAAACATTTTTTGTCACAGGATGAAATTTTTTTTTTTTATCTTTTCATATCATCCAATAGTGAAATAGACATTTATGTCATGTGTATTTTTCATGGACATATGTTAATATTAGGCAACAATCTCTCCTTAAAAAAAAGTTCTAACTTGAACAAATTGACTCTTTGAAAATCAAACATTAGTATTGGGCACAATAGATGTGAAACATAAAATTCTTTAATTCATACAGTAGCTTCACGAAGGAGTAGTAGAAATTCCATTTCTGGTTTAAATTAAGGACAATACATGAAAATGGATCTTTGACCATGACTCTCTTCTTGATTTGTTCTGAACTATTTTGATGGCATCTATGGCCAAGCTGAGTGATGTGTGCTGAGCAAGAGGTCAAAAGTCAGCTTGCAGCTAGCTCCTGACGGAGTGCGCTTCACTCACCCATGAGTAGAAGTGGTCCATCGAGAAGTCTTTTCAACGTGAAGAGGTTATGGCGACTGCTCGACAAATAGGAAGCCTGAAAACTCCAAGAAAATATGGATTGTCGAGTTTCATCTTCCAACAATATTGGCACGTTGTGGACTAGCCAATGATTAATAGTACCCTTTTCTTTTCTGAAAAAAAAATAATCAAACTATTATTGTGTTGATCTCAAAATACCACAAACCTGAAATTCCTTTGGATTTTTTGACCTATTAGTTTGTGCAATGTTATTTATATGACCAATCACTTTAAGCTAATTATGTCGACTCTTATTTTTTCATGGCAAAATGTTTTTGTTGATGGTTGATTGATATTCTTTGCCTTATAAATATAGTCACGTTTTTTTAAAAAGAATTTTTCGAAATAATTATTTA
This sequence comes from Bretschneidera sinensis, assembly GCA_023935145.1. Lineage (NCBI taxonomy): Eukaryota > Viridiplantae > Streptophyta > Magnoliopsida > Brassicales > Akaniaceae > Bretschneidera > Bretschneidera sinensis. The sequence continues at coordinate 111,057,945 of CM043701.1, read as the reverse complement.
CGTTCTAAATGTGAAATTTAAAATTTTATTATTTTCAAAAACACTTTACAAGAATCGCTGAAAGAATAACTTTAATTATTTTGTAGGTTCATAGATATCATATATAGAGGATACTTTAAAAAAAATCAAAATTTACTTTAATATTTGTGCATAATAAAATTTGATAACAATCATTGGACGAAAAAAGCATACGATAATGTTATTCTAAGCTAATAAACTGTTTGAGTTGATTAGAAAAAGGAAAGAAAAAGGAAGGTGCTTTGGGGATTTAAAAATTGACATGAGTAAAGTTTATGATCAATTTTAATGGTATTTACTTGAATTTGTTTAATTAATTTTAGAACGTTTCGGTTTTAGTGATCATTTGGGTGAGATGCGTTTTATCATGTATCACGATTGTTTCTATTAATTATGACTTAAATTGTTTAGGTTCAAATCCACCGTTAAAGAGCCATTAGAGTAACCAATACTTTGAATGGATCTAACAATTTTAACTTGTCTGGTACGTAGCCTTTGATTGTATCCCATGTATACAACTTAAATCAATTAAGTATATTGTTATCACATCTTTAATGCAGTGGTAAAAGATATTAAAATTTTTATTTACTAAATACGATTCAAAAACCTGACTCTCAACATAAAAAAAAATACCGTCAACCTGTTACTATTCAAAAGCTTATTAATGCATATGAATTCAATTCCTTAAAGTATTATTGTATTAAAGTGATTAGAATAAACGAATTTTATAAATTTATGAGATTAATTTGTAATTCTATACTAATTATATTTGAATCAATAAATTTCGAAATTAATTCATTATGGAATTGAGTTGGTTTATTGTAAATTTTAATCAATTCTATTAAAATTTACATATGAATTCTACTAAATAAAGAATTAAAAGTTACGTTGATCAAAATACTATATTTTTCTCCCTCTTTCCCTCTCCATTGCCTTCATCTATTGAATTATTCACTTGTTTAAAACATTTTAAATATAATAATTTAATTAAATTGTATAATTTAATATAAGAAAATTAAACATAAAAATTTATTTTAATTCATTTTTATGTGAATTCAATTTTTAATCCATTTAAAAATAAAATAAATTTCAGAATGTAAATGATTTTGATCTTAATTGAAGTAGTTTAAAGAACTACTTATAACAATTTACATGTCGTATACATGGAATTAGTCCCATATTTAACTACAACTTCAATAAATGTTGGGCATTCTTGTTTTCAGCGAGAAAAGACAATCTTAAGATTCCACACCAACCAATACTAAAGAAAGAAAAAAATTAACATGTGCCTTTATTTGTAGAACTAATTATCCTTCATATATCTCCTATTTTTACTCTATTTTTTAAAAATAGATGTTTCGTATTATTTAACTATTTTTTAAATTGAATACAAAAATTAATGACTTTATAAGTATATCATTAATTTTTTCCTTTTATGTCACACATAACTTTTATAAAACTCACATATACTTTACTTTAATTTAAAAAAAAAATTTGAACAAAATAATATTTACATTAAATTTTGTACAAATAAAAGATTGACTAAAAATATGAGTCGAGATCAATGAAGAATGATGTAAACCTACTGATCATCGGTGATGCTGGGAAAATTTCCTTGTATTTTCTAGTATGGGATGTAATAATTTTTTTTTATTGAAGTCATGTTTTGCATAAATAGAATAATTTTTGATTTGATTATAATATAATTTAACTCATATTATTCTATTACCCAAAACAAAAACTCACAATACGATTATAATTCATTTAAAATGAAAGAAATAATTACTTATAATAAATTAGACAAAAATTCCACTCATTGTGATAATCGAATTTAAGATTTTTTTAGCTTCACAACCTCAATTTTGACCACTAAAGCAAAACATCATCGACTGAATATGATAATAATTAATTATAGTGTGTTTTGATTTATTAATTAATAATATAAATATAATATTTTACTTAAATCGCTTGATCCAAGTCAAATTTTCTTTTTCTTTTTTGCTTTAATGATGTGAACGTGTATTATGTACCTTACATGTAGAAACACACCGCGGTAAAAAGAATTCATTTATTAATTAGTTCAATATTTATCGGATAATCAAGATTAAGAGAATTTTTTATCTAGTACAGGTCTATGAAAGATACATAATATGAGAATTTATCTCACCGTTAAATAGTTTGAGAAGAGAGAAAAAAAAAGTATATATATATTTTTTTATCTAATAATAAAATAAATCTTTGTACCATATATCTTTTATGAATTTAAACTAGATAATTTTTTTTACATTCAAACACTTTCATATTTACGTACAACACGTGTGCTGTTCTGTTCATGCACGAGAAATGGATGTAAGCATGACATTGGCAGGTTTTTCTTTAGACTTTAGACAGGCCTTGGTGCGATTAATTAGATCCACGGAATCTCCAAATGTGTTTTCGCGTGAATATATGCCAAGAAGGCAATTAGAAGCCATAAAAAGGGCCATTCATGGATTCCCATTCAACTTCTTCTTTAGCCACTATTTGACTATGACAAAATACAAAACTATATAGATGGATAAAAAAAAACCAACAAGTAAGACTAAACCAACTTACCAACATACACCAAAAAACAACTAAACAAAATAAAAACTAGCCTCAGCAAATACCTAGCAAGCCCCAATTTCCAGCACATTTAAGGGGAAGAGTGTCACTCTTTTGAATACTAAGAATTCTATCCCTAACACCAACAACAATCTTTATTCAAAAATCAAAATTGTACCCAAGTCTTTACAGGTACTTTCATAATTGTTTTCAATGTTTTTTAACTAATTTTTAAATAATTTTTAATTCTATTATTGTTTTATTAAAAACTAGTTTGTAAACTATAAACAAAACTATTGTTATAGGCCTAACGGTATCTAAACCTCCAAACTAATCATAGTCGTCAGCCATATAAAAAAAGAATTCAATAAAAATAGAGATAATTGTATTAGAAGTCTTTGAACTGTTGTCATCTAGTATTTAGATTCTTAAACTATCAATTTGATACCAAATATTTTCAAAATTTTAATTAATTACAATATAACATTTTTAGCATTATTCATCAACAAAATTATTGTAAAAAATTAACAATACAAAAAATTGTATAATCTTTTTGTATACATGCAAAGATAAATGTGATATACTATAAAAAAATATAATAATTTCTTTAATGCGTAAAATATTTTTCTTATTTTTATTAGAAACTGAAAAACCATAAAAAAAATAGCATGCAAATAAAAAAAATCTCAAAAATTATATAATTACCTCTGAATGATTTATAGATTTTTCCAAAACTCTATTTTAGTCCATTTAACAATCACAGTTAAAAAACATAAGCATCATAGGAGTACTGATGAAGATGATTTTTTATGTCAAATTCGTTGTTAAGGGACTTAGGTGCTGGGCGACCATATTTCAAGGATTACGGTACATTATACCATAAAAATAATAAAAATGGTTTAACTAACTTACAAATTATTTAGACATCTTTGAGAGTTCTTTTGTTTATTTGGGATTAAACAAAATAAAAAGTTATGCTCTTCTGACATGTGCATTAAGGCATAGGTTAAAGAAGTATTTAATATGTATTATTTTCGGTAGTAATAATTTGATGTTATTTTTATTTTATTTTTTAGTTATGGATTATCACTGATAATTTTTTTAAGAGAAATTATAAAATTAAGATAACATTAAATGCTATTCAAAACGATGCACATTAAATATTCCTAACCTATATATGCCCAATACATGTTAAAAATAAAAAATAAAAGTGATTTATACACATGATTTAGGTATAAGACTTTTGAGTTATATTGGTGTCCATCCATATATATCAAACTCGTATTTGTGTGATATCTCGTCGTGTGAAATACATACTCCCGACCTTAACACGTTTCTTTTAATTTTTTTTGATAATTAAAATATGCATTTTAAGTTGACCTCACATTTAAAAAGAAAATAATTGAAATAGTTCAACATATCGATTATTGTTACTCGAGTTTTTCGGTTTAGTGATTTATCTATGGATTTTTTATATAAGAGATTCAAATTTGAATTTATCTCACAAGATTTATTTTTACTATTGTTTTGTTAAATTTTAAACAATTTATAGTTTTATTGTTGTTTTTCTACATATCATTTTAAAAACCAAAAACAAACTATAAATTGTTTTTACTGTTAAGCGAAACAGAATTGATTGAAGAATGCAAATCCACCATCTCATGAACCTAGCTTCAATTCTTCCAAGTTATATATATAGTACTTGAACCTATTAATATAACTTTTTTTCCGTATCAAGTTTTTGTTAAAAAAATTATGTTTAAAAATCAAATGGTAAAATAAGATTTTGAGGCACGTAATAAGCACTATCTTTAAAGCGGTGTTTGTCCCATTGGAATGCTGTTGTGTTTGATACAATTCGCTTTCATGATACAACAAAATCTGAAATATACAGTAAGGTATTATGTATATTATCAAAATAACTAATGTAAGAACTTTTAAGAGAGAGTTAATTTCTGCATTTTACAGAATCTGTATTTATATATTCTCAATGACACTAAATCGCTCATTTTCCCACGGAAGTAACTGTTCGATCAAGCAAAATTATTTTTACAAAAATATAATCATTATAAAACAGTTATTTGTCTTAAACAAAATGACTGTTATAACCATCTGTTTTAAATTGCATGCGCACATGCCTCAAGTCACAATGCGTCACATCATAACTCAAAATTGTTTCAAAGAGATTTAAAGAAGTTTTAGTTAAGTTTGCTTAAATTTTTTTTCAAATATAGCCAATGCATCATTTAGTTTTTTAAATTGGTGATTAATCGTATATTTTTTTTTTAAATTGACGAATAAAATTTGATTTAATCACTATTTTAAAAAAAAAACCTAAATAATATCTAAATATATGCTTTGTTACTGTATATAAATGCAAAAAACTTTTCAAAATTCATGTGAAATAAGAGAATAAAGATAACTTGCACTTTACTATCTAAAATCCTAACAATTTCATATGACTTTCGTTTTTCCTTTATTTTTTTTATTTTAGATTTTAACAAGTAAAAGGCGTCAACAATTGGGATTTGGGACCTTATACGGAAGCTTCAACTCTTTACTCTTTTTTTTTATATTTTAAACCGACCCATTCTCTCTCTCTCTCTCTCTCTCTCGATCACTTGAGAGTCGTGTGAGGAAAGCAAGTTAAAAGGATTTGAACAACCCGTCAATATCTTTCGTATACAAATCAATGAGCGATCAGCGATCAGCGATGGTCCCATGGGATTTCGATCAATTTTCTCCAAAGCTCAGGGAATGGTTAAATATCATAAAACCTGTGGTGGCATGGGTCTGTCACATGCCACCCAACAATTGGCACACCCTTCAACACCTTTTACCTGCTCCCTTTTTGCCCACAAGATGTGTATCCCGCAGTCAATTACCATAATACCCTTTTAATCCTTTATATATTTTTTAATTGCCCATAAATTTTTTTGTCAAAAGTGACTGGATTTTTGTAGCTTGATGAGATAAAGAGAGACTGGATTTTTGTAGCTTTCTCTGTTTGGGTAGCAAAAACAACGGAGAGAAAAGTACTGTTTGGTGTCTCATAAAATCAATGAGAAAAAAATGAAACCTGAAAGTTCTCTTTGAAAACCCCTCAAATGACTTTTTTAAAACCAATTTTCAAAAAGACTTATTTTGAAAATAGTTTTTAAAAATTATGTTTAAAAACTGATACCCAAATATGTTTTATTATTTTGGAAACTCTAACAAAACATGCACCGAGTAGCCATTATATTCAGGTGTATGAGGTGGAGTGGTTAAGTGAGATATGCCATTTAGAGAAAGGTAATCTTGGAGGCCCATATATTCTCCCCCATTATCTGAATAAAGTGTGATTATTTTGTGTTTAAAATAATTTTGCACAATGGCTTTGTAACACTTAAAAATTTCTTGAACATCATTCTCGTTTTAGTGGGTAAAACCATATGTATTTGGTAAAGTGATCAACGAAAATGACATAGTATTTGAAACCATGTTGCGACAAAACAAGTGAAGTCCATATATCAGAAAAAACAATTTCAAGAGGTTGTGTAGAGGTAAGAGATGAAGCAGAGAAAGACAACTTATGACTTTTATTGCAAAGACATGCATTATATAAGAATTCTTTTGGTATAGGAGAAGAAAAATCTAAATGATAACCAGACAAAATGTGTTTCAAAATGGGAAAAGCAGGATGACCTAATCGATGATGCCAATTTGAAGAAGTAGTTTTGACAATGGAGAAGGCAAGAATTGGAGAACACATGGATTTGTTAGCTGGTTAATCATATACTTCATCCTTAATGTTGCCCTTCAGAAGGATTGCCCTTGCGCGAAGATCCTTCACATGAAAAGAAGATGGTAAAAATTCAACTGATGCATTATTAGTAGTACAAAATTGAGAGATAGAAATTAAATTCTTTTTCATGGTTGGCACATGTAACGACCCATCCTGGGTTGGCCACCCCCGAGACGGTGTCATCACATTTTAAAAATCCCAGCATGACACATATATGCAATAATAAAAATAAAAACACCAAAAGAAATTTTTTACATAAATCCTTAACCCTCAACAGGGGAGTTACATCAATATGATCTTTAAACATTCTATACAACGTAAAATGCATAAATATTTACAAATAAAATTTTAATTTATTTTCTCATTAGTCTGAGGATGTTGACACATACGTGGCTTACAAATCCAACTCATCACGTAGCACTTAAAGCTACCCATGGATCACCTTCTTGCCTTTCCCATTCTTTTTCAGAAATTTCTCCCAGTTGCAGATCGTCAACACCTGACATAATATTTGTAATAAATTCTTAATTTATTCTTCACTTCTTCATAATCCACACCCTTTGAAATTCTCACTTTGACTTTCAAGAAATTTCATGTATGCTAAAAATTCAAAAATAAACGCTACATTATTACATTTCGTTTTTCTGATAGCTTTTCGTGATTTTCTATGAAATTCCGGAGTAAACCCCTTCGAAATTTTGCTCTTTCAGCATTTCTTTGAGTCCCCAAGTGTTTAAAGAAAAATGAAAAACTGAACGAATCTATGTGTGTGTGTGTGTGTGTGTGTGTATATATATATATAAAAGCTTGCTGCTTAAAACTGTCAGCAGCCTCAAAATCAACTGAAATCTCTGCAATCCACGAATTTGCTATGTGGAAGACATACAGTTTCCCACGATTTACTTGGTGCACTTGCTGCCACATTTCTTTGATTTTTTTTTAGAAAAATATTTTTTTTCTTTTCCTTCTTTTTCTTTCTGGACGTCAATTTTTTTTTATAAAAATTTTTAGAATTATTTTATTCAATACTTAGTCCTTTGCGTAAATATATTATTTTAATTTCATGTCATATTTATTAAATTACTTCCTTACCCTTACTTTACGAATACGGGTATTACAATTCTACCCACCCTACAAAAATTTCATCTCCGAAATTTCTTTACTTTACTTCAGAAACAAATGTCAATAATACTTCTTCATAATTGTCTCGCTTTCACTTACTCTCTTCAACATCCTTATTCTGCCACAGAACTTGAACTAATGAAATTATTCTATTACACAAAACTTGTTCTTTTTGTCTAAATTTCTCACTAGTACTTGTATATAAGCCCAAACTTTCTAAATTTCTATAGTTTGCTCGAAATATTATACTATTCATCATGTAAACACTTTCTTAAAAGTGAAACATAAAATACGTTATGTCATTGCTTCAACTCTGGAGGCAAATTTAGGCTCTTCACAACTAGCCCAACTTTCTCAACAACCTCATAGAGTCTCACTTACCTCAGACTCAACTTTTCTTTCCTGTTTAAATCTCAATACACCTTTTCACGGAGATATCTTCAAAAATACTCAATCACCAACTTGGAACTCGAGAGGTCGTCTTCTTTTATCAACATATCCCTTCTGTCTGTTTTGGGCTGCTCTGAGGTTCTTCCTAACTAGTTTGATCATCTCAGTATTTAACTCAATAATTGATGGACCAAATATATTTCTCTCTCCTATTCCTTCCTAACATATAGGAGTTCTACACCTCTTACCATACAATGTCTCAATCCTCTATATATCTTATTGTTATTTGGTTGCATCGAATCTACATCATCATGTGCCTTCCTCAACTTCGCATTACTGGGAACACAATTTCTATGTTCCAATACCAGAATACCATCATTTCAAATTTTGAACTCATATTGCTTTCTAGTAAGCACTCAATGCTTAATGTTTTCTATCTCTTCATCTCTACCTTGCATCTTTAAAACATTTTACTATGAATGATTGTACAACCATATTCGTTAACCATGATCCTCTATCACTAATATTTAACTTCATTCTTACCCATTTTAAATCTATCATCAATTTCACATCAGGACTCCCAATAGCAATTAATCTTCTTGTAGACTTTTTACTCAATGCATCAGCTATCACCTTCGCATTTTCTAGATGATAATGAATTGTATAATTATAGTTATTAATCAACTTCATCAACCATTTTTGCCTGAAATTAAACTCTCACTGGGTAGGTAAGTATGTCAAACTCTTATAACCCATGAATATCTCACAAGTGACTCCATACAGATGATGTTTTCAATATTTAAAGTAAACACTATAACAGTTAACTCTAAGTCATGAGTAGGGTAATTTCTATCATGAATCCTCAATCACCTAGAAGTATGGGCCACAGCTTTCCTATGTTGCACATATCCCAATCATTGGTTTGATGCATCACTACACACCACAAATCCTTCGTCACTAGAAGGAAAACACCAATACTAGAGCTGTAGTCAATGTCTCATTTAGTAATTGGAAATTTTGCTCACACTTCTCTTACCATACAAATCTCACCTCTTTCCTAGTTAGTCTATTCAGCCATATTTCAATAATAGAAAATTTTTGAAAGAATCTTCTATAATAACCAACTATCCCCAAGAAGATTCTAATCTTAGTTACATTAGCTGGTCTCTTCCAACTTAACATTTCCTCTACCTTTTATGGATCAACTGTTATGCCATTTTCCGATATTACATGCTCCAAGAAAGTTATTTCATTCAACCAACACTCACACTTAAAGAACTTTGCATATAATTTTTCTCTCATCAGAATCTCTAACACACTGTCTATTATTTTACATATTGTTCTTCCTTCTTAGAATACACCAAGATGGCATTACTGAACACAACCACAAGATTATCAAGAAATAGTTTAAACATTTTATTCATCAAGTCCATGAATGTTTCTGGAATATTAGTTAATCCAAATGACATCATAAAAAGTTTATGAGCATAACGTGTTCTAAAAGCAGTCTTAGGCACGTCTCCATTCTCTATCCTTAATTAGTGATAACCTGATATCAGGTTTAACTTAGAAAACACTCTCGCTCCTTGGACTGCTCAAAAAATTTATTTATCCTAGGAAAAAAAGGTAGTTGTTCTTATTCAACTATTTATGGTCTATTCACACTCTTATCGTTCCATTTTCATTCTTCACGAACAACATAGGGCTCCCCAAATACATTAGGTCCGATAAATTGTTTATCCAAAAATTCTTAAAATGGTACGTTTAACTCTCTCAATTCAGCTGACATCATTCTGTAGGGTGTTATTAAATATATGTGATGATCCTGGTATCATGTCAGTAGAGAATTTAATCTCCCTACTTGGAGGCAACCTAGACAACTCATCAGGAATTACATTAGAATAGTCTTTCAACACTAAGATTTATTCTAACTTCCTACTTTCTTTTCTAAAATCCGCTATGCATGTCAAATACTCCTCACAACCATTCTTCAACCGTCTCCTAGTGGTTAGAGCAAAATAAGTTAGTTCGAGAGTATCTTATGTTTTCTCTGAAAGTTACACTCCTCATGTCCATATCTTGAACATTACATTCTTTCTAAAATAATCAACCATATTCAAAGATAATAAATCAGCTTCTGATTCTCTATCTCTGATACGAATCACACAACCCTTGTAAACATTTATGATTTTCACTCTATCTCTAGTGGGAACTTCAACAAAAAATATTTTGCATCAAAGGACTAATACATACTCCAATAGACTTCATATGAATATTGGATGCAAAAGAATGGGTTACCCCAAGATCAACCAACATTGATATATCCACATTCTCTACATATAAAACACTTCAAATTTTGACAATTCTGAGATAAACATCTTATCTGAATATATCTATATCAAACTTTTGTCTCTCAATCATACATCAGATTACCATTTTCCTTTAGTGGCATACTTACTTTCTCTACCATAACTCCTAGTTTCCATACCTGTCCCCCAAATTTAAGGGTCCCATCGATATTAATCTAAGTTACAAAAGCAACAGATTCTGCTTGCCTCTGACTCTGTACTAAAGTTCTCTGTGACAAGGAACCCCTTATCTGGGGTGATCTCTCACCCTGTACACTCATACTACCACTACCTCTATAACCTTCATGTCTAAGCCTCTTTAACCACTCTTTCTCTTTCCCTTAAACTCCATCACATCCCTCTCAATCTGAAATGATTCATCCATCAACTTGACATAATTCATAGTCATCATGTAAGATAGTTTTTTTATCAATTTTTAAAACATAGTTCATTTATGAACCTCTTACACTTCTTCTCCTTTAGGTCTACCATTTTCGGTACAAACTCAACAAAGCCACAACTCTCTTATCATACTGAGTCATAGTCAATACATTTACCCCAAATAATTAAAATCTTTATTTTGTTGGGCTCTAGAGGTATAAGAAAAGTATTTATCAATGAAAAACCTCCTTAATCTATTCCAGGTTAAGGGTCTATCTATATCTGCACCTACCCTGGGAAGAATATCCTCCCGCCATTCTAAAACTTCTCTTTCTAACTCAAACGAAGCAAAGGCAACCATCTGCCTGTCAATTACTGGTAAAATACCAAAAAAAATTTCTACATGTTTCTCCCAAAACTCAAGTTTAAAAAGATTCATAGATCATTTAAACAAAACAATCTCCTTGTGTCTTATGCATAAACTCACTTTTATTCTTTTTAACATTTATCATTACTGGATTAACAACCTCAGGCACTGCTCTAGCCTGTTTATCAAGTCTATGCTATAAGCTATTAACTCTATCATCTATTACCTTCACTTCTCAAAAGTATGTGTAAGAGCTTATCTTAACTCATCTCTTGCAACTTCAGATTCTCTTATACCTTTACTATTATTAATTATATTACTAATATCAATCATACTCTCAACACATTCCTTTATAGGAACCACAGATTCAGACTCAACCTCGACTTGTCAAAAATATTGGGGCGTACCACCTCCTCTAAAATCAATAACTCTAACTCTAGCTCTAGCGCATCCATGTGTCATCCTCAGACTATTTAAAATATAATTTATTTTAATATTTCACTTTCTTATTTTTTATGCAGTCTACATAACCATAAAACCTAATACTCTGATACCAAAATTTTAATGACCCATCTCGGGTTGGCCACCCCTGAGACAGTGTCATCACATTTTGAAAAGCTCAGCACGACACATATATGCAACAATAAAAATAAATAAAACCAAAAGAAATTTTTTACATAAATCCTTAACCCTCAACAGGGGAGTTACATCAATCTGATCTTTAAACATTCTATACAACGTAAAATGCATGAATATTCACAAATAAAATTTTAATTTATTTTCTCATTAGTCTGAGGATGTTGATACATACGTGGCTTACAGAAAATAATTTCGTCTGAACCTCAACTCACCAAACTATTTGTCATGTCCGCTACCTGAAATTATTGTACAATGACGGGTGAGCTTCACAAGCTCAGTGAATTAAATTTACTAGATATTCAATTTTTATTTAGTTTACTTAAAGTAAATCTAACTTACCACGTAGCACTTAAAGCTACCCATGGATCACCTTCTTGCCTTTCCCGTTCTTCTTATAAATTTCTCCCGGCTGCAGACCGTCAACACCTGACATAATATTTGTAATAAATTCTTAATTTATTCTTCACTTTTTCATAAAACACACCCTTTGAAAATTCCCACTTTGACTTTTGGGAAATTTCATCTATGCTAAAAATTCAAAAATAAACACTATGTTATTACCTTATGTTTTTTTGATAGCTTCTCGTGATTCTCTATAAAATCCACAGTAAACCCTTCAAAATTTTGTTCTTTCAGCCTTTCTTTGGTCCCCAAGTGTTTAGAGAAAAACGAAAAATTGAAAAAAACTATGTGAAATCTTTTTACATATTTCACATAGGTGTATGTGTGTGATATATATATATATATATATATATATATATATATATATATATATAAAAGCTTGCTGCTTAAAATTGTCGGCAACCTCAAAATCAACTGAAATCTCTGTAATCCATGAAATGTGCATGTCCTTCATGCACATTTTTTCATCCCTTAGGCTGCCACGAATCTGCTATGTGGAAGACATACAGTCTCCCACAATTTACTTGGCAGCAGGTGCTGCCACATTTCTTTGACCTTTTTTTTTTAGAAAAATAATTTTTTTTTTCTTTTCCTTCTTTTTCCTTCTAGACTTCTATTTTTTTATTTTAATTTTTTAGAATTATTTTATTAAATACGTAGTCTTTCGTATAAATATATTATTTTAATTTCATGTCATATTTATTAAATTACTTCCTTACCCTTACTTTACGAATATGGGTATTACAGTACGCAAAGGATCACCCTATTACCTTTCCCGTTCTTCTCAGAAATTTCCCCCAGTTGCATATCATCAACACCTGACATAATATTTGTAATAAATTCTTAATTTATTCTTCACTTCAACATAAAGCATACCCTTTGAAAATTTCGACTTTGACTTTTGAGAAATTTCATGTATGCTAAAAATTCAAAAATAAACACTATGTTATTACCTTTTGTTTTTCTGATAGCTTTTCGTGATTCTCTATGAAATTCCGCAGTAAACCCCTTCAAAATTTTGTTCTTTCAGCCATTCTTTGGGTCCCTAAGTGTTTTAGATTTCACATAGGTGTGTGTGTATGATATATATATATATATATATAAGCTTGATGCTTAAAACTGTCAGCAGCCTCAAAATCAACTGAAATCTCTGCAATCCATGAAATGTGCATGTGTCATTCATGCACATTTCTTCATCCCTTAGGCTGCCACGAATTTGCTATGTGGAAGACATATAGTCTCCCATAATTTACTTGGCAGCAGGTGCTGCCACATTTCTTTGACTTTTTTTTTAGAAAAATATTTTTTTTCTTTTCCTTCTTTTTCCTTCTAGACATATATATATATTTTTAATTTTTTAGAATTATTTTATTAAATACTTAGTCCTTCGCGTAAATATATTATTTTAATTTCATATCATATTTATTAAATTACTTTCTTACCCTTACTTTATAAATACGGGTATCACAGTACACAAAGGACATCATTCAGAGTAAAGTTAGTAGTGGAAATTGGAAGAGAGATAGAACTGATGTGGGTGATGGAGAGACCAATGCCATCACCAATCATAACATCATCAAAGCCTGCATAAGGTGCATGAAAAGATAAGTTATGCAAGTATGTTGTGACATGGTGAGACGCTCCACTGTCAAGTAACCAAGCTGGATTGTTGAAGGCGGTGTTAGCAGCATAATGAGCCTGTGGCTGCCAGGGTATTACCAAAGTGTTTGGAGGTGAAGGTCCTGTGTTGGATTGCTGAATTGGTACGAGCTGAAAAGATGGACCTCGCTTGGCCGAGTGCCCTTGGATGCCACAAATTTGACAAAAGCCTAGATATGGACAAGGTAGAGGACGGTTGTTACGAGGTAGAGTACCTGAGTTGGTAGCCATGAGTGGTCGACTAGGATTGTTAGGTGATGGGCGCTAGCCCGTGTTACCAGTAGGATATTGAGAGGGCGGTCACCAATTGTTATTGGACTTTTGTGGGCGCTAAATGGTGTTTGTTCGATTTGTTTGATTGGCAGTGATAGGAAGATATGCATTAGTTTTTAGGTTTGCTTGAATGGATGCTTCAAAATATAAAAGTTTCTTATGAAGCTCATCAAAGGTGATGGATGTGTCATGAGCTTGAACAGCATGAAAAAACTCTTTGTAGTCATCTCCCAGTCCATCTAAGATCTTTCTCATCCATTGGTGCTCATAATATGGCAAGTTCATATGCACGAGCTTTAATAGAGTGAAGAAAATCAATGATATTCATGGTACCTTTGGTGGGATTTTTGAGAAGATTCTTGACTTGTTTGATGCGTCCTTGAGATTATTTAGCGTATATATTGGCAAGAATAGTCTATACTTCTCGAGAAGTGGTGGCTCTAGCAATAAATGAGATAATTGTAGGAAACAGAGAACCAATGAGGGCATTAAGGATCAGTTGATCTTGTCGAACCCAGACATTGTAAGCTAGATTTGGTCCTGTAGAGTTGTTAGCAGTGAGTGTCTTTGGTGGACAAGGTTTAGAGCCATCAATATATCCAAAGAGATCATAACCGATGAAGAGAGTTTCAAACTGAAGCTTCCATGAGAGATAGTTAGTGGATGTGAGTTTGAGAGGAGTTTGTGCATAAATATTGATTGTAATGAGATGAAATTCATTGGTGTTGAGAACAGTTGAGTGTACTAGAGTGGTTGGAGTTTTATTTGTAGTGGCCATAATGACTGTTTAAGAAAAGAAGCGAAAAAAAAATTAATGGGGAAGAGGAATGTGCTGCTCTGATACCATTAAGTAATAGGATAGTTGTTGAACTGAATCATACTCTGCCTATTAAATTTGAAACAAATATATAATACACTTTTTACAACAAGAATAACAAAAAGTACCTAAAAAGAAGGATGACTCAATAGAGTCATATTTGAATGGAAGAGTCACTGACTTAGCAAAAACAACAGTTCAAACTTTAATAACAATTCAAACTTCAAATTACACATATGCTCTTTATGAGGTTTCCTTCATGGTCTGAGGCTAATTAAAGAGTTAGTCTTCAAGAAGATCCTCCGTGAGCTTGAGTTGAAGCTAATTGTGGATAAATGAAAAAAATATCGATTCTCTTCGGACAGTTATGGCAACCTCATCTTTACATGTCGCAAGCTTATCTTCCAAGATTTGGAGGGCAATATCAGGCATGTGTATAGAGAAGCTAATTGATGTGTTGATAGATTGGCTTCCATAGGTGTAAACGGTGATCAAAGTTTTGTGTACCGATCTCATCCCCCTTGCAAGATTTGGCCTTTGTTGCAGGATGACCTGATTGGGGTCAAATGGCTTTGTTTCCTTCCTCCCTAGCGGGCTTGCCCACTCCAATGTAACAAAACAAATCATTTTGACAACCATAAATCAAAACCACAGTTAAGCTAATTAAATAGTACCTAAACTAGTTGTTACACCCACTTCTTTTTGGTTCAAAAGAAACTTGTTGTGACTTGTTTTTGGAGTAAAGCATAGTTATCAATTGGGTTATGCTCGGGTTATACCAAAGCCACCTCTATATAGTTGTTTCTTTAATTCATTTTATGGAAAATTGCATCAACGGTCTTTACACAATGGGTATCTAGCATTTATATCTCTAAACTATGAATTTGGTACTAGATGTTTACAAACTTTTAATTACTTATAATGTAACCATTTTAAGCATTATTTATCAATGAAATTATCTTAAAAACTTAACAATATAAGAAATTTGATTATTGTTTTTTTTTGAGAATTTGATTATGATTTTTTATACACATGCAAAAAAAACTTATATATTGTGAAAAAAAATCTAACAATCAAGAAGTCCTCAAACTTTCATTTAGTTGCAATGTAACCATTTTAAGCATTATTCATCAATGAAATTGTCTTAAAAACTTGACAATACAAGAAATTTTATCATAATTTTTTTATATACATGCAAAGATAAATGTGATATATCATGAAAAAATCTAGTAATTTTATATTGCTAATTTTTTTTTCTTATTAAAATTAAAATACCCATAAAAAATAACATGCAAGTGAAAAATTCAAAAAATTGTTGGACGACTTTTAAATAGTTTATAGAGTTTATTAAAACTTTGTTTTGATGTATACAACCACCAGAAAGTGAAAAGGAAAACGTTATATTGATAGAGATGATAACGTTAAAACTCTCTGAAAGTTTGAAAACTTTTAATGTCACATTCATAGTTTAGAAATTGAGCTTGAAGACTTTTGATGTCAGTGCAATTCTCAATATAAGATCAACGCATTTCAACTTGCATAGAAATTGAGGATACTATAATTAAAGGTTTTACGCTTTTTCATTCATTGTATGTTCTTTCAGTAGATTTTATAGATAATTTTTTTATATTTTGTGTATTTTGAAATGTTTATATATAAAGATTTTAAGAATACCAATTAACTTCAAATTCTTAGCTTAAAAGAAAATTAGAGTCTCCCATAGTGAAATATTAAAGATTGTACCATCCATGATTGATAAAATCCTAAGGGAAATAACACATTATAATTGCTTTGTTTAAAATCTCGTAAATAAAAAAATAAAAAAACTACTCCCTCTGTTCCCTTGACCCTTCCTTTGTTATTGCCTGATTTCAGAAGAAAAAAAATTGCTCCTGTATCAAGTTCTATAATTAATTAATATGATGTTTACTCAAACTATTTCAATTACATACATGAAATTTTTATTACAATGATAGTAATTAAGATTGATTTCGAAATGTTTTTAGAAAGGAGATGCATGATTTTTTTATTATTAATAGAACTTACTGCTACAACTTCATACTATAATCAGAAAATTTAAAATACATTTTTTGGTAAATATATTAATGGTAAAATAACTTAGATTCGATGATAAAATAAAAATACCACCAAATGTGTTATCTTTATCATGGAATATTAATTATTTTACTAATATAACACGACGTGCCATTTTTAAGTGAATCACTGTATGTCAGTGTTATAAAAGACAATTTTTGGGTGCATTCACAGGCGAGACGATTGAAAAACTTCTAAAAACGTAAATTTAAGTGTTTCTTCTACAAGGTATATTTACGCCCAGGGTATCAAGGCGTACGCTCAATGGTTTATGTTAAGCTACCCTTCCCCACAACATTTACATCATCATTTATCAAATTGTTCACGGTATACATTTATTCAAACCATCAAATTGAATATTCTCAACAAATAACAAAGATTAAGCATATTACTAATCAAATAAAAAAGGAAGTATAAAGTTCGAAAGTTTTTATTTTTTTTATATACGAATCTTCAAGTTTATCCATGGAGTTGTACTGGCTGAGCTATGGGGGCACAACAACGGTGGAGTTGCAACGGTGATGGGAATTGAGATAAAAGAGTGTCACCAATGGTGCTGATGAAGTGACGTTGTTACAAAGGGGAAGAAAAAGCTCGATGTGGCTTATGATGGCAGAAGATGAGATGATGTTGGTGGCGCGGCTGTGCGCCAGAGAGGGGAAGAAGATACGTGAGCGTGATGATGGCTAATTTCACTCTAGACGATGCTGCTGCTTTGTCGTTGATGGAGATCGAGTTTTTTTTAATTGAAGTAGAGACTGAGATTGAGAGAGTTTTTTCTTTCCTTTTAAAATTTGGACTGCCCTCAAGTTTTATACCCCTTCAAAAAAAAATTCCCAAAATGGTGGCTCTCCCTAGATTCTTATGCATCATGTGATTAGTAAGATCATATGCATGGACTTTCAAAAATTGTTATCTTTAATGGTGTGGTTGTGATGTTAATGTGAAGTTTATGAAATATTTTGATAAGTTTTTATTTTTAAATTTCAAAAATTTAAAATTAATTGATAATTAATTAATTTATTTTATAAATATTTTTATTATTTAAATAATATTATTTTATTTAAAATGTTTCACCCGTTCAAAAAAGCTTAGTCCCAAAACACTACCGTCTATAAAAACATGATTATAAGGACACGTGATCTGTATAAAATGTTTTTTAAGCAATGCAAATCAATTCTGCGTTATTCTTTAGTCGAAATCATTACTTCTGCAGTTTTTTAAACAACGAAATGACCAAGATGCCCCTGCAGTATGTCACTACTGTCACATAATCGGCATGATCGCCACAATCGGTGGAAGCTTACGTGGACATCGAGACGAAGCAGAAACTCCAAAACGTTCGTGGTGGTGGCTCGCCCAAACGTGCTATGCACACGTGTCACACAGCTTTCTCGTCCTTGTACTCGCTTTGCATCATTTCAATTTTCTCATGTAGCATTTATGAAATGTTCATTTCTTTATCTTAATCTGTAGAAAAAAGAAGTGAAGAGTATCAGTAGAAAAGAGAGAAATACACAAAAATAAAAACGAACAGTCATGCAATGAAAAGACAAGTTAAATCCAAAAATCATTTTGCAAAACAGGGAAAAATATCTTGGGTTTTTGGAAATCTTAATCTGCAACCATAATCTCGGATCTACTAATAATGGCAACCCCGGCTCTGCAACACAGAGAGGGAGGTGGAGGTGGTCTGGCGATAATGGCAGGTCCCGTGAACCCAGTCGATCCCTCTACACCATCAAAATCTTGCGTGAAAAACTCTGCTCTCAAGTCACCAATCCTTATCTTCCTCTTCTTCCACAAAGCCATTAGGTCCGAGCTCGACGGGCTCCACAGAGCCGCCATGGCTTTTGCCACCAATCAGGAGCAAGAGACTGTTGGTGATATTAAGCCTTTGTTGGATAGGTACCACTTCTTTCGCGCGATATATAAGCACCACTGCAATGCTGAAGATGAGGTAGTGTTTCTATTTGTTCTTGAAGAGTAATTTTATTAGTGTTTGAAATTGGTTAAGATTGAGGATCTTATTTTTGGGAATTTAGTTTTGTCTCTTTTTTTATTTTGAATTGTTTTGTTGTTGATGGATTTTTGAATTGTTTTATGTTTTTTTTTTGTGCTTCTTTTGTTTTCTATTTCCGTGTGAATTTTGGATTTGTGTATGTATTTTATCTATTAATATTAGCTTGTAACTCTACTGCTGCTGCTTTGTGCTTTCTTTCACGTTGTTGCTGTGATTTTTTTGGCTGACCTTTGATTGACAGATTTGGTGATTGTTTGATTTTGTGTGATTATCATAAATGACTAGCAAGTTGCTTGTGAACGGGATGAGATTATTTTGTGGTACTCATGAATGCTAATTGTTAATGTCTTTGGTGGAATTTATTGGTACTCATAAATGACTGCAATGCTCATTAAAAGGTGAGAGCTTAGTGGACAATATATATAGAGACTAAATACATTTTTGCATCCATACATGTTGATAATTCGTTCTAATTTCAAATTACCTTGGCTGTAAATGCTGTTTCTTTAAGTTGCATTCTGGTTGAACGTTAAGCTGATTTGTTGCTTTGTTATGTGGTGACCTTGATATACGATCCACTAGCATTTTAAGTTATAGACTGATTTGACACTTGGTTACCTCGGTTAAAGTTTACTTTTTGAGGTTTTATATAAGCATGTATTGCCTTGTTATATAGTTTTATCCACAGGAAAGTTGGGAGGATGTTTATTGCCACGTGCTTCAAATTTGTGGTTTCTCTGGCCTTGTGTTGCCATACTATTGGTAGCATCATTTAGCCATTTGGAATATGGTCTCACTGGTAGCGACTTACAATCTACCTCTCTTGGTATGCAATCTGGATGGATTTGACGCTGTCACTCCGTTTAGAATACAGTCTAGCTCATGACTGTGTTCATAACAAAATGTGATATTTGCTTGATAAGTTTTATCTTTGCATTTATGTTACTCCCACAATTACTACGTTATGATTCGATAGACGTTCCTATCTACCATGATTACTTTGAGGATCCTAGGTGTATTTCTGTTTTAAGGTCTCTTCGCCCTGCCTTTTTTTTGGGGGTTGGGAGGGAGGTGGTTCTCCCTTTGGTCTAAAGTGTTTCAATTAATGATGTTAGGATTTTTTTTATTGGCTAAACATCTTTTGTTTTGATAACATTTTTTAGAGATGAAAAGTCTTGACGTGCTTGTAACTTGGTTGAAACTATTAAATGCTACTCATGTCTGTGGATGCATGTGTATATTAGGATTTGTAGTTAATTTTTCCTATTAAGTATTAAGAAAATATTGTTCCTTGAAGTGAACAACAATGTTGGCCTTGCTACAAATTGATACTATAAGTTTAAATCCTTGATATGCCAGGATTATGCTACATTCTCTTCGTAGAAAGTAATCTGTTTTGACACCTAGTCATTGTTGCCTCTGTTCTATGGCCTAGCAGCCTTTAAATAATCGAGTTTACATTTTATAACATTTTATTTTTTTAACTATGTTTTATTGATCTTGTTTATTGTCACCGGAGTTAAATCAGGATTCAGTATTCTGTCCTAGACAAGATTACCTATTTTATTCTTCTAGAAAATGAATGAACAAATAGTTATAAATATTTTTCAAGAAAATGGATCAGAGTCCAAGTAATGTTGGTGAAATATCAGAAATCAGTATGTCAAAGAAACTTCAAAAAAATGTTTGCGCACGGGTTGCGTGCATGTGCATGATGTGCGAGCCAGTGTTGGAAGGAGGAGGGATACCATCCATGAATTCCCACATTTTTTGCATTCCAGACAGGAATGTGGTGGGTGCAGTTCAGTGCTTTCCGGTTTTGACTCCTTATTCTAGTATCCGAACACAGGGTGTTGTAACAGTTTATTTGATAGAGTTGTTATCAGTTATTAACTACCCTTTTTTTTTTGTTTTGTGTTTCCCTCATTTTGCTATATTTATCTTGCTTTCATTTTATAATGTTAAACTTCTGAGTTGTACAGCTTCAGCTGCTCTACACTGAGATATTTGTTCTCCTAAGCTTACATGCATCAGGAAGGTTATGATAGTCTTATTGGTAGAAAAAAGATTATGATAGTATGAAAGAATGAATGAGTCATGGATGGCTGATTTGGTTTAAATTTCATATTCAAAACACCCATCACCAAAAGTTTGATGGAACTATTTGAATAGTATGTTGGATTGTAGGACCCTTTATTGCAAAGTCAGGACAAAATATTGTCTTGGTGACACATTCTTAATTTTCTTTACTAATCCTTTCTTTTGTATCCTTGTATCCTTGTTTTCTTCTTTTTCATTTTTCATTCACGAGGCTGTAAAAATATGAAGTCCATTCAAATTTCAGATCAATGGCCAAATATGACCCCTTTTTTCTGTCAGGATCTAACCATGCATTGATCTTAGTTTCAAAAAAATGCAGTGCTTATGAAGGTTTGGGATATAGGAGAAATATATAACATGATGTTCCCGTGGGGCATTGTCAGGTATAATGTACAAGTTAAACAAGCTTTTCTGATTTTTTGGGAGCTTAATATTTTTTTTTCCTTCTTTTTCTCTGGTAAATCGTAAATTTAAAAGGCAGTAATTAGAAAAGGGATGGAACCCAAGTACACAAGAATCTGTACAAGTACCAAAGAAGAAGACAAAGGAAAACTATCTCCTAAAGCTTAAAATGTCCAAAAGCTCCAGAAAGGAAGTGGAGAATAGAAAGCTTGTGATTGCAGATAACCAAGAAAATGAATTCCCCACCATCTCCCTCTTCAGTTTGTTAATTGAGTGCTTTTCTCCTTCAATTGCTTGAAACTCGACATTGTTAAATATGTATGTGTTAGTGTGAAGCTGCTAACCTTGGTATAAGATCTTAAAATACTTGGAGTTCTTGACTGGCTGAATTTCCTTCTTGTGAAATCTTGCATGTATATGGTTGTCCAGAACAAGCGTGTAATATTTGTGTTGATATGTATATGCGATGTTTGTTCTGTCCTATGCCTTGTTTGTAAATGATAGTGAAAACAGAGTGGAGGGTTTTCTTGTTTAGCTATAAAGGTTTGGTTATCATCAGCAAACGGAGATGCAAACATAAAAGTTCTTGTATATTATTTTTAATTTTCTTGTTGTAAGCTACCTGTATATGGTGAGATAAGGGCTAAAGGCAGTGGAAAGGATGATCTTGGATTCTTGATACTATTCTCTTCGGGTTTTAATGCCTTTGGAACCAATTCTCTAGCAGATAACATCGTGTTGGAGCAGCCAATATCATTCAGTGTTTGAAGATAGCTTATTTCTTGTCTTCTAGTTTTTGTCATAATATGTTATTTTGAAATTGTAGGTCATCTTTCCAGCACTTGATATACGTGTGAAGAATGTCGCACGGACTTACTCCCTTGAACATGAGGGAGAGAGTGTTCTTTTTGATCAATTGTTTGACTTGCTAAATTCAAACACGCAAAACGAAGAAAGCTATCGTAGAGAGTTAGCCTCTCGTACAGGAGCACTTCAAACTTCAATTAGCCAGCATATGTTCAAGGAAGAGGAACAGGTACTTGTTTGTTTCATTCCAGGTTGATTAATTATCAAAAGTAGTTGAAAATTTGTGCTTGTTGTCTCTTTTGGATATATTTGAATATGATGAATCTATAATGCTCTGGGTAGATTCAGTAGTTTAATGCTCTTTCATTTTGTAAGTATTGTTGATGTGAAAGTTGTTAACTTGTTGAACAATACATGTTACTCCATTCATCTCTGTACTTGCCTTTCATACTTCATCACTGTTGGAGTTCGATATGTTGAAAGTGTTATTGAATCTAATCAGTTTCTTATTGTATTCTGCAGGTCTTTCCCTTACTTATGGAAAAGTTTTCGTTTGAAGAGCAGGCATCACTGGTGTGGCAGTTTCTCTGCAGCATTCCTGTTAATATGATGGCAGAGTTTCTTCCATGGCTTTGTTCCTCAATATCATCTGATGAACATCAAGATATGTGTAAGTGCTTGTGCAAGATAATTCCAAAAGAGAAACTTCTTCAGCAGGTGAGGCTCCATCTGGATTGGACTCGTTTTTTGTCATGCTTTTATAAGAAAAGAAAGGCTGACTTCAGGTTCTCTTAAATGAAGGTTATTTTCACCTGGATGGAAGGGGTACAAGTATCTGATACGTGTAAAAATTGTGAAGATAGTTCTAAAACTCAATGCCAAGATTCTGGGGCAAAAACCTTTATTTGTCAAACCAAGAAGAGGCACTGTGCATGTGAATCTTCCAAAACTGGTAAAAGGAAATATGTGGAGGTAACATCTGGTCTAACCAATGCCACTACATCCTGCCCTATAGATGAAATATTACTTTGGCATAATACTATAAAAAGGGAGTTGAATGATATAGCTGAGGCGGCTCGGAAGATACCACTTTCTGGAGATTTCTCTGATTTGTCTGCATTTAACGACAGGCTGCAGTTCATTGCTGAGGTTTGCATCTTTCATAGGTATGGTTTTTATCTCTTCTTTTTGCTTTCTGATTCTCCTTTTCTGTTCAGCATAACATTCTCCAATTAATGGGGCCAAATACAGCAGAATTAGCAGTGCTTACGCTTAAAATTATTTCAACTTATTAAAGTATGGAAACCATTCAGACAAATAATAGTTGTCCTTTTTACTGGTTACCTTATGACTGGTTAAATTGAACCATAGTTATCAAATCGAGATTCGAATTGTGAATCGAGAATCGAGAATCGAATTGTAAGATTCAATACTAATTCTTAAAAGCAATTTAAAGTGACTTGTATACATGTAAAACAAACAATACATTAAAAGTGAATTATTTTAACATATATTGAATGAACATGTGACCAACTGGAAAGACGCTCATCTAATTTTAGTCCGAATCTCACCATGACCTACTCTAATTAACATATTATAGTCATATATAGTAATTTGCTAACAACTAACAACCATTGAGATAGTATAATATAATAAATTACATAAATAATATAATAGTATTACTATACTTAATACTATTATAGATTGAATACTTGTAAAAAAATACCATTATAGATTGAGATTAAAGATATGAATGCTATATGGATTTGTTTGTTTCATCACAAAAAGTATTAGAATCCTAAATTTTTAGAATAACTTATGTAAGAGAAGAACTAATGATCTATGTTCAATACTATTATGGATTGAAATCAAATATATGAATAATATATGTGCTTGTTTGTTTCATCACAAAAGTCTTAGAATCCTAATTTTTTAGAATAACTTATGAAAGAGAAGAACTAATGAATTATATTTATTTTTATCTCTAAACATCTTGCCTTAAACCTTTTTCTATAATTTTTTTTAAAAAATGTTAGTTTTATTGAATCGGTTGAATCGTAAGTTTCTGATAATTATGAATTGAACTTTCTTCTCTCCAATTGCAGTATTGCTGAGGACAAAGTTATCTTCCCTGCTGTAGATGCAGAACTCTCTTTTGCCCAGGAGCATGCGGAAGAAAAAATTAAATTTGACAAGCTCAGGTGCCTGATTGAAAGTATTCAAAGTGCTGGGGTCAACTCATCTTTTTCTGAATTCTATGCAAAATTGTGCTCACAGGCTGACCAAATAATGGATAGCATACAGAAGCATTTCCACAACGAGGAAATTCAGGTGAGTGTTCTGCTGTTGCAACATTACAAGTATCAAGGCCCTCCTATGGAAGAGGGATGTTTAATTATCTATTTTCTTCATTCTTTACCACATCATCTTTGTGCAATGGTTCCGCAACATTATAACAATTTTGGTCATTTTTGTTGAAATCCATTATTAAGAATCTCTTGATGTACTGCCATCTAAGAGGTGCACTGCTTTCTAGGTACTTCCACTTGCTCGAAAGCATTTTAGCCCCAAAAGACAGCGAGAACTTCTATATCAAAGCTTGTGTGTGATGCCCTTGAAATTGATTGAATGTGTCTTACCATGGTTGGTAGGTTCACTGAGTGAAGAAGAGGCCAGGTCTTTTCTTCAGAATATGCATTTGGCAGGTAAATGCTAATATCAACTTCTATTTTTCTATTGAAAATTTTTGAATTTATTAACAAAGAGTTTGGGATCTATGATATCTTTGTTTCCTTTTTGTGTCTACTTCTAAATTCCAAAGTTTTATGGTGCAGCTCCTGCGTCAGACTCAGCCTTGGTTACACTTTTTTCTGGTTGGGCATGCAAAGGTCGCTCCAGGGATGTGTGTCTATCTTCAAGTGCACTCGGTGGTTGTCCTGCAAGAGTGATGACTGGAAGCAAAGAAGACATTAATCAACCTTGCTGTGCATATACCCCTATGTTTTCTGCTGAAGAAAGGCCTTTAATGATTCAAGCATGTGCAGCAGATGAAGGTACAAGCCCAGTCAAGCGTGGAAACTCATTATCATCTGAAGACAGTGATGGATGTCACCCTACAGGAACAGTGAGTACACATAAATTATCTTGTGGTAATCAATCATGCTGTGTACCTGGATTAGGAGTGAATACCAGTAATCTGGGAGTTACTTCTCTTGCTGCAGCAAAATCTTTGCGTTCCTTGTCTTTTAGTCCTTCTGCTCCCTCCCTTAACTCCAGTCTTTTTAACTGGGAAACAGATTTAAGTTCTACTGACACTGGCTGTGCATTACGCCCCATTGATAATATATTTAAATTTCATAAAGCCATCCGTAAGGACTTGGAATATTTAGATGTTGAATCTGGAAAGCTTAATGATTGCAATGAAACTTTCCTTAGGCAGTTCACTGGTAGATTCCGTCTGTTGTGGGGATTATACAGAGCTCATAGTAATGCGGAGGATGATATAGTGTTTCCAGCATTAGAATCTAAAGAGACTCTTCATAATGTTAGTCACTCTTACACTCTGGATCACAAGCAGGAGGAAAAACTGTTTGAAGATATTTCATCTGCGCTTTTAGAGCTTACACAACTTCATGAATGCTTGAATAGTTCCAATCTTTCAGGTGATTTGAATGATCAAAGTGATACAATGAGAAAGTTTAATGAGAAAGCTACCGAGCTTCAGGGCATGTGTAAATCCATAAAAGTAACATTGGATCAACATGTTTTTCGGGAAGAACTTGAGCTTTGGCCGTTGTTTGACAGACACTTTTCTGTGGAGGAACAGGACAAACTTGTTGGTCAAATAATTGGTACTACTGGTGCAGAGGTGCTCCAGTCGATGTTGCCATGGGTCACTTCTGCTTTAACTCAGGAGGAGCAGAATAAAATGATGGACACATGGAAGCAGGCAACCAAAAACACAATGTTCAGTGAGTGGCTTAATGAATGGTGGGAAGGAACTCCAGCTGCGTCAAATTCTGAAACATCTGGCAGTTGTGTATCACTAGGTTTGTTAGATGCATTTCATTTGCTCTTTACTGCTTTTGTGTTATTGTTTTAAATGTTTCAAGTAGCTGCAAAGTTGATTCTTCTTGAAGTTTGTAAGATGTTAAATTATGAATATTTCACATGTTAAGATCTCTTTCTTATGTATTATAAATTTCATGCTTTTATGGACAGATGTCCATGAAAGCCTGGATCACAGTGATCAAACTTTTAAGCCTGGTTGGAAAGATATCTTTCGGATGAATCAAAATGAGCTTGAAGCGGAGATAAGAAGAGTTTCTCGAGATCCAACTCTTGATCCGAGAAGAAAAGCTTATCTTATTCAAAATCTTATGACCAGGTCTGTAATCATCTTATGAATTTTATCATATGCATATGGGTAATGATGCTTCGTAATCTGATTAATCCATGGGTTTTGCTAGTCGCTGGATAGCTGCTCAGCAGAAGTCCCCTCAGGTAAGAAGTGGAGAAAGTTCAAATGGTGAAGATTTACTTGGCTGTTCTCCATCATTCCGAGATCCAGAGAAACAAGTATTTGGTTGTGAGCATTACAAAAGAAATTGCAAAGTCCGTGCTGCTTGTTGTGGGAAATTATATACATGCAGGTTTTGCCATGATAAAGTCAGCGATCATTCAATGGATAGGTAACTGTGCTGTTCAATGCTTCTTTTTTTTTTTTATTCTGGGTGGACTTCAATATGATGTTATTTTCATTAAGTGCAGGAAGGCCACGACTGAAATGATGTGCATGCGCTGCCTGAAAATTCAGCCTGTTGGACCAGTTTGCACAACACCTTCCTGTGGTGGGCTCTCAATGGCAAAGTACTATTGCAGTATCTGCAAATTTTTTGATGATGAAAGGTACATAGCACTGCATTTAGAACTTGCTTTCCCTTGTGTTTTATTGATGGTAGTATAAAGCAGCATTTAGGGTAAAGGATTTCTAAATATGTTTGATGATAGTGGCTTTGAGGTAGTGATGTTACATGTTCTAACATTGTTTATCTATTTGCTACTTTATAATTTTGTGATGTGGTTGGTACCTTGATCACAAAATTGGATTGTGAGAAGGATGTCTCTTATGATCCCAGGTCCTTTCAGAGAGGTCCTTTCAGAGTGTTGAAACTCTTGATGGTTTTGGAATTTAAGTGGATTACTTTTGTTAAATAGATTTCTTACACATCCATTTTCTCTGTTTCAATTTATTTCAGGACTGTTTATCATTGCCCTTTCTGCAATTTATGCCGCCTTGGAAAAGGACTTGGTGTTGATTTCTTTCATTGCATGAAATGCAATTGTTGCCTAGGAATGAAGTTGACGGAGCATAAATGCCGAGAGAAAGGTCTAGAAACAAACTGCCCCATCTGCTGTGATTTTTTGTTCACATCAAGTGCATCTGTGAGAGCGCTTCCGTGTGGCCATTTCATGCATTCAGCTTGCTTTCAGGTCCATTCATCACTGGGTTCTGCTCTGTTTCTGATTCTGTTTTCTTTCAATTATTTCCTTATTGTGAAGGGGACAAATTTTGTAATGCGCGATAGTCATTTCTACTTGCACTTTCGTTGTTTCAGACGTACACATGCAGTCACTACATCTGTCCAATTTGTAGCAAATCTTTGGGAGATATGGCGGTAAGGAAATCCTTTCTACAAAGCTAACAATTATTTTGACCCATTAAGGAAGTTGATATTTTGTTGTGTTGGGTATGAATGAGGCATTACTTAATATTCTCTAAAAGCTGTTTAAAATTATTTTTACATATTTTTTTTTTATAGAATCAATGAATTAAAGGCTTTTCATAATCAAATCTAAGTGGCTCCTTTCTAGTTCCCCCTCTCCCCCTGCCACCCATTCAAGTGAATTTTTAAATACCTGTATCTGATGTGTGACCATTTGGCTTTCAAAGATGCCAGATACTATCAACTCTTAGATGTTCAAGAATCTGAAATGAACTGTGACTTAAATGTATAGACCGTGTATGAAAACTTGAATTAGTCAAACAGTTCTTGGAAGACATAATTCAGGTGATTTTTTGGCCCGTTGGGTGAGTGGGTGGTCAAATTTTCCATGTACTTTTTTCCTGAAACAGCTAAACATTTCATTTGGTTGAACATAGAAATCATTCTCAAATATGTTGAACACCATATAAATTGACTGGCTTGTTGGGGAACCATTGAACATGCCAATAATGTGTAGATTGTGAAGATAAAGAAGATATGTCATACGAGATTCTTCTCGAAGCATTTAAATTGTTCTCAAGTTTTATTTATTTATTTACTTTTTATTTGAAGTTAAAATTTTCCACTTCCCTTCCCTCGTGTCCCTTCTAGGTTTTTGGTGTTATTTCAAGAGGATAAACTAACTTTGTTAGCTGAGTCTTTCCAAAATGCTTTTTAAGGTTTTTTGTTCTTGTGGTTTAGGTCTATTTTGGCATGCTTGATGCACTTCTGGCATCTGAGGAGCTTCCGGAAGAATATAAGGATCGTTGCCAGGTAAATCATCCAGGCAAATATTTTGCAAATTTCGAACTCCTTGGTCATCTTTATAAACAAATATTAATAGACTCCGATTTTGGTAATCCAGGATATACTGTGCAATGACTGCGATAAGAAGGGGACTGTTCCCTTCCATTGGCTGTACCACAAGTGTGGGTTCTGTGGATCATACAATACCAGGGTAATTAAGGTTGACTCAACAAATAACAACTTCTCAACCTCCAACCAGTGAGAGCATCTAGTCTTTTATCTGTTGATTTAGTGTGTAAGTATCTCAGAGCCACGACCAACTATGCAAGGCTTTGTAAATCATATGCCTCGCAACAGTTGATTCAATTTTCTATTTTTTTGGCCAATAGATGAGAATATTACTAGTTATAAAACCATTTTTGCATAATTTTGTTTAGAATTTTTTCATATATTTTGGGCAAAGAGTCTTTTTCCTGTTCCTCAGGAAAATGTTTTCCTCTAGTCATGCTTAACCTATTTTGGATCTCAGCCCTGGTAATTTCTGAAGTTGTATCAAACCTGCAAAGTACATATGTCGAAGAAAAAACTTGGCTTCTTCCCTTGGTGATCCACTTGCTTGAAACCTTTTGATCCCAACCCAAATTTCTTGTGTCTGTTCTGGTTTCCTTTTACGTTTGTAATTTTCACTACTGCTTAAATTTCATCTATAACCTGTTCTGTATCAATATGTAGTACCAATGTGTATTTTACATCTAATGTTGAAAGGTGCACCGAACAAGTGCAAAGGTAGATGCATGTATCAGTGCTCTGATAGTTATTGTTTTTCGGAATCTGGCACTTAATGATTTTGCGTGAAAGGGGTAAAAAGAGTAAGAATCCATGTGATTTCAATATTGAGAAACACATATGCAACATACAGAGTGAAAACATTTAAAATATTATTGAATAATGTGCCATGATCAATGTTGGACAAGGTCGGTTAAGTCACATGGTTGCTGGAGAATTCTAGAGGGCAGTCATGTACAACGTTAGTAATAGC
Organism: Bretschneidera sinensis; assembly: GCA_023935145.1. Lineage (NCBI taxonomy): Eukaryota > Viridiplantae > Streptophyta > Magnoliopsida > Brassicales > Akaniaceae > Bretschneidera > Bretschneidera sinensis. The sequence continues at coordinate 111,028,182 of CM043701.1, read as the reverse complement.
ATGCCGCACGGCCTACTAGAGGAAAATATTAGGGTTGAAAACATAAAATCATTGCGGTCCTTGAATTGTAGGGTTTTCTGATCTTTTCAATTATATAATTTTAATACTGAAATTTCAAATATGTTACAAGGCAGTCCTTTTTGCATGCCATACGTGTACCAACATATTTAGTGATTTCATTAGAGAGTAGAGACTATGCCATATCATCTATTAAGAAATCTGCTAGAAAGCACTTCCTCAGTTTTGCTTCTCTATGCTATGCAATGAAGAAGTGATAAGAGATTTTGTCACGGGTAGTGAGTTTCTCGTCCCAACTCGAGCCAACCTGTGCAGTTGGGCTAGACTGTCCATAAGTTACAATTTTAGTCTCGTGCTTGCGTGAAATTCTTGTGCAGTTGATTTATACGTATATCAATGCATTTTATAAGGTGAACCCCATATTCTACGTGACATGCCCCTCAAGAGGCTTGCATGACACCTGACGTGAGCTAGACAAATCGCACGATGCTCTTGGATCAAGAGCATCTAATATTTTTTCTTTTTGCTTTTTGTCTTCCCTACCGTTATAATATTGAGATATAGCCAATAGCGACTCTACGTAGGAACTAGGAAATATATTTTATTAAGATGGCCAATAAAAAACAACCGCACGAATTAGGAAATCTGTGTAATTGTTGGCGTATTGAATTACTACAGACTGTTTCCTATTAAGTATCCAAGTTTACTTAAGAGTTGATTTTTATCCTAATTATTTTTTGATTGAATTTTTTCTCCTGATTAGAGTATGAAAAAACAATCCTTTGAAAATAAATATAAGTAACATCGTTCCTATCGGCTATACTTTATGTAAGTTATTTCATTGATTGCTTAAATTGTGATTGAAATATTGCTCTTTGAACTTCTCTTTGTGTTAATTTTCTTATGATCTTTGATTACAAGTGAAACAATGATAATTATGTTATATTCAATTGAAAATAGATTAAATTAAATTATTAAATTATATTTTTTTAGGTTATTTATTATTTACATAAAACGATGGAAAAACCAGCTGCTATTTATATGCTATTCAAAAGAAAAACTTGGCAAAATTCGGAGCTCATGAGTTGGCCTCTGCTTCTAATGATCAAACTTATGATCATGATCATGATCATGATCATGATCATCGATCTGCTAAATCTCTTAAAATTGAACCTATAGAGTCTAATATTGTTTCTTTAGAGCGTGATATGAGATTACATCCTCAAATTTAAAAATATTCTTCATAATAAATAATATGAAATTCAACGAACTTAGAGATGGTTCATATCAATGTAAACTTACAAAATACTCCAAATTATTGTCAAGTGATCATCTTCGTAGTTTTCAATATTCTTGGTTCACCATACATTCATCTTGGTTAGAATACTCTCCTACAAAAAATGATGCTTTCTACTTGCCGTGTTACCTTGCTAACAAGCCAGGGAGAAATTCTAATACTGCATTCAGCGTTAAAGGGTTTCGAAATTAGAAGAAAATTGGTGAAAAAGTTGTGCTTTCTTAATTCGTGTTAGAAGTGATCCTAACTCGATGCATAAAATTGCTTTATGTTCTTGTGCGAATTTAGTGAATTAATCGCAACATATTGAAAAGGTAATTCAGAAGCAAACTTCTCAGCAGATTAAAAACAATCGATTGCGACTTAAGACCACAATAAATACAATTTGATGGCTTACTTTTCAAGAGGTCATAATGAAACTATAGTTTCCATAAACCGTGGTAATTTTGTTGAGATGATTTCAATTTTATCTTCTTATAATGAAGAAATCGGAAAGGTTGTGTTAGGAAAAGCTCACCAAATTGCTAGTTACACATCACCAAAGATTCAAAAGGAGCTATCTAGTAATGTGAAGAGAGCAATACGTGAAGAAATTGGTGAGGCTAAATTTTGCATTATGGTTGATGAATATAGTGATGAACTAAAAAAACAGAGCATATGGCACTTGCACTGAGACATGTAGATAAAGAAGGTTTAATTCGTGAGTTTTTATTCGATCTCATTCATGTTAGGGAAACTAGTGCATTGACCTTATAAACCGAGGTATATGTTGTACTGTCACATCACAACTTTAATGTTCAAAATATTTAAAGTTAAGTACATGATGGAGCTAGTAATATATATGGAGAATGGAAATTAATTTATACTGATTGCGCCTGTGCTTATTACATTCATTGCTTCACTCACTGTCTTAAGTTGGCATTGGTTGCAGAGGTGATTTTCGTCTGGCAAATTTTTTTTTTTTGACATTTATTGTTAATATTATTGGTGCTTTTTCTAAGAAGAATGATGAATTAAAAGCTGCCCAAATTGCTGAAATTGCAAGTATGATTGCCGATGAAGAACTAGAGTATTGTACGGAATTAATCATATTGGTACTTTACAACGAGTTAGAGTTGGTTGAGCTTCTCACTTGAGGTCAATATCTAGCTTAATTAAAAGTATTAAAAAGTATAACCCTAGTCTTAAGATATTTTGAGCGCTATGCAACTAGTTAAAACTATTAAAAAGTTCATTCAAAAGTTGAGGGAGATAGGACGGAGTACATTCTTCGATAAGGTAAAATTATTTTGTGAAAAGTATAACATCAATATCCTTGGCTTGAGTGCTCGCTATGTAGCATGGAGAGGTTGAGCTCGTCGCCAGCAAAGTGATGATACCGTTTATCACTATTATCGAATTGCTATTTTTACATGTGCAATTGATTACCAACTACAAGGGTTAAATAACAGATTTAGCGAGCAAGCAATACAACTACTCCTCCTAAGTTCAGCTTTGGAGCCTACAGATTTTAATATTGATAATATTTGTGAGCTTGCTGCTAAGTTCTATCTTGGAGATTTTACAGATATTGTGCAGTTGAGGATGCAGCTTCAACATTATGAACTCGACGTGCGTCAACATCCAAATTTGTGCAACTTGTCAACTATTGCATAATTATTTGAAGGCGCTTGGTGAAAACTTGAAAGTCAACTACGTATTCGCTTATCGATAAATTGATAAGGCTTGTGCTGGCACTTACTGTTTTTACAAAAACTACAGAAAGCACTTTTGTTGCTATGCATAATGTCAAAACTAGACTTTACAGCAAGATAGAAGATGATTTTCTTGCAGATTACCTTACTGTGTATATAAAAAAATAAATTGTTGCAAAGTTTAGCTCAGGCTCTATTATTGACGAATTTTACTTTATGAAAAAACTTTGAGCTCAACCTCGATAAATTCTTTATATGGAAAAGTTATATTTTGGCCTCTCCTGAAAGGGGGAAAAAAAAAGTAGTTTTGGTCTAAAATAATTGCGGCGCAATGCTAACTTTTGTTTTAATTGGGGTTAGTTAGCATTTTCTATGATAATTTTCATTTGAAAATTGAAATAAAATCAAATTTATGGTGAGATTGAATACCACATCCTCAAACGGAGAATATTTAAATTTAAATTTGTCAATACTGCATTTAATCTCACCGTGAACTTGACTTTCATTTTAGTTCTTAAATGGAGAGGATAGTGGTCCGAATGAAAATATATAATAATGCTAAATCACACCATTTGTCTCCATAGTCTTTTGGTCAAATTGATACTGGAGTTACAATTTGGTCAAATAAATTTAAAGAGTTTGGTTTTTTTGGGTCAAATTGGCCCCCAAAATTTTAATTTGATCAAATAAGTTATCAGAGTTTTAATTTAGTATATATAAGTCTCCCATTAATTAAGTACCTCTTAACTCTGTATATCGTTACTTGTATTGAATTGCTTATCCACATGCTTAAAATGCAGCTAGAGTTTTTTAATCTTCGCGTGAATAACAATTTGAACAAAGAGTTAATGGGAGGAACTTAACTAGATCAAATAAAATTTTAAGATTTATTTAATTAAATTGAAACTTTAGTTACCAATTTAACCAAAGGATCAAAATCCGATAAGTTATATGATTAAATTGAAACTCTAAGGATCAATTTAACTAGATAGCCAAATTATGGGATCAATGATGACATTTAGCTATTTTTAGTAAATATATTTAATTTTGATCTATGAATTATTTTTATCTTTATAATTGTACATATAAATTTATTCTTTTATATTTATATTTTAAAAAATATTTATAGTCATGTATACATATATTATTATAATTTATTTGTTATATATATGCATTAACATTTCAATAATATATAATTTGTAACTTGTAGTTACTCAATTTTGATATTATTTTAAAATATTTTTTATATTATAATATAATGAGAACGTGTCCTACAATTGTTTAGGTTTATTATTCTGTAGATCTTTAAATTATTAATTTATTACATTTAACTCTCTAAATTATTAATTTGACATCTAACTTCTTGAATTATAAATAACTTGCAACCAAATGCTTAATACTCATTTATACCCATTTTCTGGGCAAAAACTTTAACGGAAACAGATTTTTCCTCAAAAGGATTCCATATAATGCTTTGGCGAGACAAATTTTTTCCTTCCAGCCTAATGAATATCCCTTTGCACGTGAGAAAGACCTGACCTAATTAATCCCCAAATGAAAGCTAAATCTCCAAACCCACGAATAAGAAGCAGAGAAACTTGCAATTGTCTGCCTTCGTTCGTTCATGGCGAGAGAGGTATGAGACAACAATTTCTTTTTTATCTTCCATGGTTGCAGTATCATCTGGTCTCCATGGAAGAAAAAAAAATCTCGTCCATGGTTGCAATATCATCTGGTCTTCATGAAAAAAAATTATCTTCCATGATTGCAATATCGCCACTTCAGAATCTCCCCCTCTCTTCCTCACCATCATTGCTGGTATTCATGTGGTCAAAATTGATCAAACTGTGGTAAAGTCATTTCCAAGTGAATGTTTTTCTTTCTACCTAATAATTCTCCCTTCAATCTAATAGTTTCTCCTTTTAATTGTTCAAGGCACCTGAAAATCTAATCGTTCTCATCTGGTGTTTATTTAGGTCATTTAGGATCGGTTCCCATTTCAGTTCAAGGAGAGAATTTTCTCATTGGCAGTTAGGTTTTTGTGCCCCTGCTGGATTCTTTGCCATGATCTATTAAATTATATGAAAAAAATGGCTCTCCTGCTTGATGAGGAATTTCAGGTTTTGGTTAAAATTCTAAACAGGCGGCAAGTTTCATCACCTTTCTTCAATTTTCGGGTTTTGTTGATAGTCATTGATAGAGATTAGAAGGGTATTATAGTCATTTTTTCTGTTAAAAAATGGTCACGTGAGAGTCCTGTGATGTCTTTTTGGGAAATTGTTTGGGTCTCCCTTCTCTGTTTTTGTTGAAATGGTTGGAAAATAGGAATAATTAGTAATTGATTCATAGTTTAGGGAGTTAGGACATCAATTTAATAGTTTAAAGTGTTAACGAATTAAAAGTTTAAGGATCTTTAAGATGCAATAAACCCAAATTGTTTTCAGCTTATTTCATGTAAAAATGGAATAAAATATTTATTAGCACTAAAATAGGAATTTCCGTCTCACCACTTTTTTGAAAAAACGTAGAATGAGCATTTTAAAGATATCCATGATGGGTTCAACTTCTATCGTTTACTTTTTGAAAAAATTATATTTAGCTATTTATAGTATGATTTAACTTACAAATAAAGATTCATAATTTTAAAATATACTGATATCTTCTTAAAAATATAGATATTTTGATTTAGGATGACATATATCATATCGTTAAATCTCAATTAATCAAATCTGTTATTTTCGGTCAACCATCATTACACATCAATATTTGTTTGAAAGTATCTTCATAGTACCATAAGTAACCACCCAACAATCTTTGTTGCCTTCGAGGACCATCGCTATGAGCTCCACATCATCTGTTAGCCTCATAGTTCCTTAGGCTTCGTAGCGAAAAAGTTTGAGGTTTAAACATGACTTTTGATTCAATGTCATCGTCGGAGTTTTTGACATCAAATTTTGGAACGAACTTTGTAACTTTGTTTTTTAATTTTGTTGGAGAAAAGAAATAAAAATGTTGAGGTTCAAACATGACTTTTGATTCAATGTCATCGTCGGAGTATTTGACATCGGATTTCGGAACAAACTTCGTAATTTTTTTTTAATTTTGTTGGAGAAAAGAAATAAAAATCTTAAGTTTAACGCTCGAATCAGACCACTTAAAAAGTCAATATCTGTATAAGCTTTAAAGTGGTAAGGAAATAAAATTGAAAGATCAATAAATGCTCATGATAACTCAAAAATGAACATTTTCAAACAGCAAGACATTAAACGAAATGCCCAATCCATCGAACTAAGGTCCTGCTCCTCTCGTGAACGCTTACCCAATGATCTTACCATTTTACAGTTACAGAAAGAAGTGATTGCCGTTATGGCAAAGAAACCAAAAATGATTCCAACAGTTATTATTTTTACTTCCTTATCAGAGAGAGGCCCCTTAGGGAGCAGGGCGTTCATGACCTGCTTTACGCCTATAGTCTACAAGTCTCGGGTTAAACCAGAATGAATCCAATCTGGGCTCCTTACACCGGGAAGTCCAAGCTGGGAATAAAATGAAAAACTAATATAAAGCCAGATCGTTTTTGTTGGAATATATATAATTATTTATAGAAAATTAAAAGATAAATTCGAATGTATATTTGTAGAATTCAAAATAATTTAACATAACATGCATAATAAGGTATAAAACAAAATAATATAATTAATTAACACTAAATAGTAGAAAATAAGAGGAGTTAGTCTGTGAATCGTAAAAAATCACTATCTTAAAGTTGTTATAACCTTCCTATGTGCGGGTACAAACGGCTAAGACCAACTCCAAAATAAAACCAAGTGCTTGCAGCTTTGTCTTTTATAATATGCATATTCACTGAGAAGTGTGGATAAACCAACCAGATCAAGATTGCCCAAAAACACAAATATATAGAAATTAATTTAATAACTCTCAAATCATAGAAGAGAAGAAGAAGATTATGAAAATTGTGTGCATTAGGCTTCTGAAAAGCTTGGTATTTATAGGTACAAGTGAGCTTAGAAATTTAATTCAAAATTTAAAATAGAAATAAATTGAAAATTTGTAACTCTGATATCAATTTATTAAGATTAATCACAAATTGTAACCTTCAATTTATTGAAAATAATTACAAATTTGTAACTCTCAATTTATTAGTTATATTAAAATAGCCAATAATGGCTTTTGAAAAATCACTATAAATTCATGTGAGAAATTTAAATTTTTTTAACCATTAATAGTATTTAAATTACTTTATATTTTATTTTTAAAAAAAAGAACCTGTTACATATCAATTTCAAATATGTTATAATAATCAAACCGGTACAATTTTAGTTTATAAATGGATTTGTTTTCAATAAAACATTTAAAAAGGAAAACAATAAAGCAATCGAAACAAAATATCATTATTACAAAGTTTTAGATTGCTTAATATCTTATTGAATTTTTCTTAGGTGGTAGCTTGTATCGTACTTAAATTTGATATATATTTTCTTTTGTGAAAATAATATATGTTATAGTTATTAATTTAGTGTATTTGTGTTAATCTTATTCATATATATTTCTTTTAGTAATTGAAATATTGAACCTAGATTTTATTACTCATAGAAACTTGAGTTACCCTAAGTAGTTCTTAGAATGACATCATACGAGGAAACCAATAATTTAAAACCCGAAAAAAATTTGATGGACTGTTTTTTAGGAGAAGGCAAAAGTGAATGATGTATTGGTTAACGGTGTTAGGTTTCATACCCGTATTAGAAGATTCAACTCAACCTAGAGATACATCAACTAGTGAATCCAAAACCCCTAAGTACATACCATTGTCACAATAGAATTCTTATTGCCCTTTCTCCACGTCTTTTCGACATTTACCATTCTACCAAAAGTGTTAAAGATCTATAGAAAGCCTTAAAAGATGAGTATGGTATAGATGATGCAGGTATAAAAAGGTTTAATGTTTCAACCTTAAATAAATACCGCATGGTAGATGGTAAATCAATTAATGATCAAATTCATTAGTTTCAAAACCATCTTAGAGGTGTAGAAGAGAATGATACTAATTTTAGTGAAGATTTTAAGATGTTGTGTCTTATAGATAAACTTTCACCTTTTTGGAGTGAATTTTTCAAAGGCCTTAGACATAAACAAGGTACTTTGACCTTAACCCAAGTTTTCAATTTTCTTAGAATAGAAGAACAACATAGGTTAAGTTTCAAGTAAAAAAATGAGATGAAGGCTAAGGTGAATATGGTATAACAAAATAAAACCTTCAATCGGTTTAAGCCTAGGGGAAACAAATTCAAAAATAAAAATTGGAAGAATAATAATAACAACCGACTTAATAACTTTAGGCCCAACAACTCACCCAATAACTTTCAACCCAACCAAAATCTTCAAAACCAACCCAATCATTCTCGTAACCTAAATTCTAGAAACTTTAAGGGAAAAGGCAAGACTCAAGGACTGTGCTACATATGTGGAAGGACTAATCATATTGTCAGAGATTGTTACTACAAGAAGACTTGTGAGTTCAAGCCTAAGTTTGGGAATAAAGGCTATCAAGTCAACATGCTAGAGGATGGAGAACTCTATATTAGGTCTAAATCTAAACCTTATTTAGTAAACTTTACTTATGAAAATAGTGAGTGGTGGTTAGATTCTGGGGCTAATGTACATGTTTGTTTGAATCGTTCATTGTTTAAAACGTATCAGAACTTAAGTGGAGGAAGTGTGACTCTAGCAAATGGTACCAACGCACGAGTGCTAAGAATTAGAAGAATTGATCTGAAGTTGACATCTAGGAAGACATTAATTCTTGAAGAGTGCAGCATGTTCTTGATGTTAGGAGAAATCTAGTCAATGAATCTTATCTAGTTCAACATGGTTATAAGCTGGTTAAAGAATCTAATAAAGTTATAATAAGTAGAAATAATGTTTTTATTGGAAAAGATTTATTTATGATGGTTTATTCAAATTGAATGTCTCAAGTACTTTGAACAATGTCTATCATTTAATTTTTAATATTGAATCTAGTAATGTATGACATGGAAGATTAGGCCATATAAGCCTTTTGAAGATAAATAATTTGATGGATTTGAGTTTAATTCCTAAAGCTAGGTTAGTAGCTAGGGGTTTTACACCAAAGGAAGGGATAGACTATTTTGATACTTATTCACCGGTTGCTAGGATCACTACTATTAGAACTCTTTTAGCACTAGCATCTATAAATGATTTGGTAATACATCAAATTGATGTCAAGACAACATTTTTAAATTGAGACTTAGATTAGGAAATTTATATGGAACAACCTGAAGAGTTCAAAGTTAAAGGCTAAGAAAATAAAGTATGTAAACTAGTAAAATCATTGTATGGTTTGAAACAAGCTCATAAGCAATGGCATGTAAAATTTGATAATGTTATCTTGAGTATGGTTTCAGAATCAATGAATATGACAAATATTTGTATTATAAATATTTTGGCAAAGAACATGTGATTATATGCCTATATGTTGATGATATCTTAATTTTTGGGACAAATTTAGTCCTGGTGAATAATGTGAAGTCTTATTTATCCAAGAATTTTGATATGAAAGATTTGGTAGAGGCTCATGTAATCTTAGGAATGGAGTTAGAAAGAACTTCAGAAAGGATAATTTTATCTCAGTCCAAAGCTCTAGAAAAAACGTTTAATTTTTTTTGAATATTATGATATTAACTCTAAAGCTACTCCATATGATTCGAGTGTAAGTCTAAAGAAGAATTTAGAGGAACATGTATTCCAATTGAAATACTCTAAGATAATATGATCACTATTATGCTTTACGAATAAAACAATACTTGATATTGCCTATGCAGTTGGGAGACTTAGTAAATATATTCACAATCCTAGTAGAGAGCATTGGATTGCCTTGGAAAGAATTTTGAAATATATTATAGGAACATTGGGATACTCTTTACATTATAGAGGTTTTCTCAATGTGGTAAAAGGGTATAGTGATAAAAATTGGATTACTGATAGTTTAGATGTAAAGTCTACTACTGGATATGTATTTGTACTGGAAGGTGCAACAATATCTTGGGGATCTAAAAAACGAACAATAATATCTAGAAATACTATAGAGGCTGAGTTAATAGCTTTAGATACAACTTGTACAGAGGCTGAATGGTTAAAAAATCTATTGATGGATATTCCTATTGTGAAAAAACATGTACTCTCCATACATATACATTGTTATTGTAAAGTTGGATTAGTTCTTATACTAAAATCTCATTCTAATAAGAAGATGAACAAACATATCCAAGTAAGATATAAGTCAGTCAGAGGATTGTTGAGTAGAAGTATTGTATCTCTAGATTTTGCGAGATCTAAAAAGAATATTGTTGACAGCTTGACTAAAGGTCTACCCATGAGGGGTATACTTGATACATTGAGGGGGATGGGCTTAGCCCATAGGGAGTCACCAATAGGGGTAACCCGATTGGAGATCCCATGAAGAAGGCTCAATAGGTAGAAACAACTTATAGCGCATGACTCAATTTTAACACTAATTTTGAGGAGTATGTCTCCATGAGAGCATCTCTTTCCCATCCTTAAGGTGATAGTGCTTATTAGTTTGATATTCAGGATTGGTATTTACCATTAATAAGACCAAGACGGGTATTGTTGCGGGGTACTTGTCACATGTACCCTTAGAGGCTCACTTAAGTGAGAGTTGTCGTGAGGCCGCGACAATGGGATTGGGCTATTCCTTATAGACTCTCGTGAGAATCAAGATAAGAGCGCATGACCATTAATAGCGCTAACCCGCGAACCTGACCTTATATCAATTACTATGTTTGTGACTTGTTGAAATTTGATCAAGAGACCTAATTTAAGACGTAGTCCATTACGGCTTGTTTAGATGAATACTATCAACACTAAGTATAAGCTCAAGTCCTGAAGACTCCTGCACCTATTGCATAGTACTAAAATAGCCCTTATATATTTCTATATTTTATTTTGTTTATTTTGAGTCTTGAAATTTTAAAACTTGTGGGGGATTGTTAGAAAGTTTTTAAATTTCTCACGTGAATTTATAGTGATTTTTCAAAAGCTATTATTGGCTATTTTAATATAGCTAATAAACTGAGAGTTACAAATTTGTGATTAATCTCAATAAATTGAGAGTTACAAATTTATGATTATTTTCAATAAATTGAAGGTTACAATTTGTGATTAATCTTAATAAATTGATAGTTACAAATTTTTAATTTATTTCTATTTTAAATTTTGAATTAAATTCTTAGGCTCACTTGTGCCTATAAATATCAAGCTTTTCAAGAGCCCAACACACACAATTTTCATAATCTTCTTCTTGTCTTCTATGCTTTGAGAATTATTCTATTAGTTTATATATATTTGTGTTTTTGGGCAACCTTGATCGGGTCAGTTCATCCCCGCTTCCCAGTGGATATGCACATTGTAGAAGGCAAAACTAAGAGCACTTGGTTTTATCTTGGAATCGGTTTTAGTCATTCGTACCTGCATGTAGGGAGGCTATAACGACTTTAAGATAGTGGTTTTCCACGACTCACAGACTAACTCCTTCTATTTTCTACTTTTTAATTTTAATTAATTATATTATTTTATTTTATATCTTATTATGCATGTTGTGTTAAATTGTTTTGAATTCTACAAATATATATTCGAATTTGTCTTTTAATTTTTTACAAATAATTTTATATATTCCAACAGTTTTAGCATGCTGAATAATTCTTAACCAGATTTCTTTTTTTCTACTGCAACTTTACCTTGTTTTGCTACAACAATAAATGCTATCAAACTTCATTGTATGAAGTCTATATGTTGTGGTCTACTAAAATACAACTGCACAGAATGCAAGCTCCCATAAATAACCAACATTAACAAGCCCAAATAAACACAACTGCACAGAATAAAAACACAAAGTAACATCTACAAAGTAAAACTAACGTGGCTAAAGAGGCAAGGAAAGAAAGAGTACCTGTTGAGAAATCTCATCTTCCACAAATTCTTGTAATGGGTTCATGGCTTTTATTCTCTTAAAGAGAGAGAGAGAGAGAGAGATGAGCAACTACATTTGAAGAGAAAAAGCTGCAAATGAAGTATTGATTTGGTGTGAGATGGAGTGTTGACTTGTCATATGTCGTATAATATATATAAAGGCAAATATATATATTTTTTTCTCAATCAAAATTTAATGGAGAGTTAACAATTAAACCTAGTTTAGAGATATCAATATATTTTAAAACTACGAGTCATTATCTATAAGTTATGTTATGCTATAAGTAGTTAAACGTAATTTTTTTTTACTTTTTTCATCTTTTAGAAAAAAACTGTACTCTCAACCATTCATCTTCAACCTTATACATAAATTTGATATTGCATTCTTTAATCAAAGCATAAAGATGAAAGCCATCCATCACACTATTTTACAAGCCGAAATGACAATTTCATGTTGTCACAATGCTAATGCCGTCCTTTTCCCCTCCTGTTCTATAATAGGTTATTAAAGAAGTTGCAGAATCTTGTGCACAATAAATATCGATCATAAGTCATACCTACCGGTAAAAAAGTTCAAAAACAGAATAAAGGCAAAAAGAAAAATGAAAAAGCAATAGAAAAGACCTAACAGATTGCTGCAAAGTAAAAGAAAAAACAAAATTAGTTAGCTATTCGAAGAGGGAACGAGGACGAAAAACAGAAAAGGCAGCGAAAATCACTGACGTCAGCTCTCTGCCCCCTGTACATATTTAACCCAAAAATCTTCTCCAAGCTCTTCTGTTCTCTGTAAATTTCAAAACCCTAGATCCTCTTTTCTCCTATTATATTCTTTCCATTTATATTAGAATATATTAGATCTTAGCTTTCGATTAATTTACAAATGTTTGTAATTGCTTTTGTTAATTATTATTATCATTCCCTTTTGTTTTCCCCGAGAAGAAAAAAGAGCGATCCAATGATGCTTTGAAATGTGCGTAATTTTTCGTTTCAAAATATTTGATATTTTATTATTGGTCTCAGTTTCGGTGGTAGTAATTTGCAGATTTCGTATGATAGCTAGCATTTGGATTGATTTGATTGGGAGGATTATTTAGCTTTTGGTGATTGAGGAGAGAGGAAGATCTTCATTGAAACAGAGAGTTTTAGACATTGTAAAGAGATACAAATTTGTGTGTTGTGAGAGAGAGTTTTAGGGAGATAAACAGAGAGGGGGAGACGGGTTCAAAGATGGAAGGACCATCAGCCCCAGCAAATCGTCGAGACCCATATGAGGTGTTGTCCGTGTCGAGGGATTCCACTGATCAGGAAATTAAAACAGCTTATCGAAAGCTTGCTCTCAAGTAAGTTTATCCTTTTTTTTAATTCTTCAATTTTGTTTCAAAGTTGTGTATTTTTAATTTTTGGTGTTGCTTAATCCTTAGCATTAGCTTTTGTTTATTACATACTCCGTGATATAGGTCTTATTAATTTTTGTTAATCGAGCTTGATATAATTGTAGAACTTAGATTGTGAAATTGTTTAACTGTATGGAGTTAGTACCTCAGTGGGATTCTGCCAAGTTCAAGGAGATAGGTCATGCGAACTACCAAAAGGTCCGGAGATATGCAATGGCTGTAGCCTAATGCAAATGTTGAAACATACTGGGAGCCAGCTGTAAACCTGTAACCTAATGCAACTCTCACCTGAATTTTGGTAACAGTGGTATTACATTTAGTTCCTTTTTGATGGACCGTTTCACTGTGGGAAGTTCCTTTGTCTGTGCCTTCCGTATTAGGATTAATAAGGTTGGAATTAGAGTTGTTATAAATGACTCTGAATAGTTGATTGTTTCAATTGTTTAAGTTATTATGCTGAGAGGTAGTAGGCCATTGTCCGTGGATTCCATTCCTTGAGTGTCGCAAGTACTTGTGTGTTTTTTTTGAATATGATGCTTCAACTTGGTCAGAATTACTCCATTCTGTTTTATCTATAAACAACTCAACTAAAATAGCCTTTTATCCATAACTAGTTGGGGTTGATCACATGGATCCTATTCCTCCAATTTACCTATCAAAGACTATATCGTTGGTGTAATTTAAGGAACAAGTCGTTACCTTAACTCATGTAATCTTGGGTCTACAATACCTTTCTTCGGAGCACCTACTCGAATAAAATCACCTTGCACACTAGTGCATCCCTAGGCCTATGTTGCTTATTCTATTTTATATTATTGTATCAGTGGCAGAGCCAACAACTTAGTAAGTGGGGGTAAACAATGTCGAAGAGGAGTTAGAGTTGCGATGCGATGATCGGCAATCAAAAGTTGCCAACTTTCAGTGAGATGACGTGGCGACTTTGGGCCTATCAACGAGGTGGTTAGTTTCATCGTTTTGCAATGGGTGTTAATTTGAGAAAAGGGTTATGGTTAGGGGTGATAGAGAAAGACACAGAGGACGAAGGTGGAACAATTGAATAATGACCTTAGTTCTCTTATTTTTGTTTTAATTGGAATGACCTTGGGGTTGTGTCCTCTTTTTCTCTTACAATTAGCTTTGATTAGTAAAAGATAACTTTTATTCTTTCGAATTGTTGATAAAACGTAATTTTTATTATTATGATTTTAAATTTTTTTGTTAATTTTTTTTTATTGTCCCCCAGTTTTTATGTTGTCAGTGGGTTTAAACTTAAAAATCCATCTATGGATTGGAAACTCTCTACATTCCTATACATGTTTAATGATATTGAGGATATCCATGGGCGATTGCCCCACTCAAGAAAGTGCAGCTCCGGCGCTATATAGTATGTATAAGTTAGTTAAAAATTCAACATCTAAATTGGTACCGCTGATTTCAAGTCAGCCATCTACACAAATAACACCCTTGATTAAAATTGAAGCATGTCCTGAGTAAACTAGTCCTATAGATTAACCCATGAGAGGTGTATCTAGCTTTGGTGATGGCTATTGCTCCACTTCTATGTTGATCTCCTTTCAAGATGATGGATTCATACCTTCAAATGCTACAAAACTAAGTCAAGACATTTAATTTCCATTTCACAAGTATTAATATAAAAAATCATCTGGATAAATATGGAAGAAAGTCTGCAATGGTGAACTGTAATTTTCAATAATTTAATATTTATTTATACCTGCTCTTATTTCATGATGTTGTTTGCATGATTCATCCACCCTTAGATTGCATTCATTGATGATTATATTGGTGGTAGTATCAGTGGTAGTTCTTCTTTGAGAGATGCTATTGTACCTTGAAATCAATGTAATTGTTGATTCAAATAATGGACAATTGGACAGGTATCATCCAGACAAGAATGCCAGCAATCCTGAAGCTTCAGAACTTTTTAAGGAGGTTGCATATTCATATAGTATTTTATCTGACCCAGAGAAAAGAAGGCAATATGACAGTGCAGGGTTCGAGGTGCTTTTCTTTCTTTTATTTTTCATTCCATATTATTATTTAGTTGGTTGAAATTTGGAGCTCTGTTGCTTTCTTTCTCTCTGTGAGGCGTGAATCAGAAAAAGGAATGCAAAACACAACAATAAAAGGAAACCAAACTAAACCCTAAATAAAGTCCCTAATTTCCTAACCTAAAATGTCACAATATATTCTATCTTGATTACAAAATATACCCTATCAATAAGGCCCCAATATTTCATTTTCCATGCATCCTCCATCAAGCATTTTATGTGACCATCGCGTGTGCATGTGTGCAAATGCCCGCATATACACTCATATACTAAATACCATAAATATTTTGTTCAGCTTCTTTGTGTACTACTACTAGGACTTGACATTTATTCAGTGCTTGGTACTTTCCTATTTGGCAATTCTAAATTTCGTTTTCAAAATGAAATTTCACTCATTATTTTTTTTTTGGACTGAGTTATTAATTTGAAATTTCTTTTTGTTCCAATTATACTTATCGTCTTCTCCATGTGCCTTCTTCAACCTTTTCTTCTTCTTTTTCCATTGGGGGAAGAGGGGAGGGGGGGGGGGGCACTGTGTTGCATCCTAAAAACTTTGTGATTTTATGGAAAATATCAGGCCCTTGATACTGATGGCATGGACATGGAGATAGACTTGTCAAATCTGGGAACTGTGAATACAATGTTTGCGGCATTATTCAGGTAATACCTTTTGTTTATCCATTTGGGGCTTTAAGAACAATATACCTATTTTTTAGTCAGTTGTTTTGTTTGCATACAGCAAGCTTGGTGTCCCTATCAAGACTACAATCTCTGCTAATGTTCTTGAAGAAGCTCTGAATGGAACCGTCACAGTCAGACCCCTTCCCATTGGAACATCAGTTAGCGGAAAGGTGCTGACCGGGTTTCTGAGCTTATTCCGTGTCTCTCTACTGTTTTGGGCATATTCTTTTTTTTTATAAGTACTGTTTTGGGTATATTCTGAGCATTTTCTGTGTTTCACTGCAGGTGGAAAAGCAGTGTGCCCATTTCTTTGGAGTAACAATAAATGAACAACAAGCTGAAGCAGGGATTGTTGTGAGAGTTACTTCGACTTCACAAAGCAAATTTAAGGTACACCCATAGATAGAATCTTTGATTGCAAGATGTTTGTGTGCCTTTTGTAATGACTGAGGATTTTGTTAGCCCCCATCTCTCTCCATTTACCCTTTTGAATTGGTGTTCCTTCAAGCTAATATTAAAGCTCACTGTTGAATTTATCTAATTTTCCAGTTACTTTATTTTGAACAAGATGCCAATGGTGGCTATGGTTTGGCGTTACAGGTACCATGCATTATTTATTTATTTATTTATTTTTTATGTTTTCTGTTGTCATTTGTTCACTTAACTTCTTACAATTAAAGTGTTTGTCTGATGTGTATTTGTTCAGCAGATTGTCGAACAAAAAGCTGAAATACAAATTTCCTTCTGTTGATTCCCTGTTTTATTTTCTGTTTACTATATTATGGTGGAAGTTTATGAATATGAACATCATGCACTAGTTTTAATATATTGACTTATAGTACAGAAGCATTCTAATCTTTGATGTTGCATGTCTGCAATGTCGGTCTGAACTTGTTTATTGCCAATAGATGTAGTTAAAATTCTTCAAAGAAACAAGTAGTCTTTGGTTTGCCATTATCAAATTTGATTGTATATGTTGACAGAGCCCTGTTGGGTTTTCTTTCAGGTTTAATCCTATTAGAAAATAATAATAATAAGGTTGAACATCCTAAGTTGGTGAGGTAGAGCACCTGTTACCCAGTCTGCATTTGTGCTGTTATTTAATCAAGTATGGTACCACTGTTTAACTTGGTTCAATTATTGCCCATTTACACCTTGTGATCCACATTAAGTAGAGAGTCTGCTTCCAATATTTAATGTCATTACTTTGCATTTCAATGTCTCTCCCCTGATACTTTCTGTTCAAAATAACATTGTATTAACCATTACGTTTTCTCAAGGGAAAGAACTTGTCATATTTTTTGAAGATTGTTTTGTATCTTTTTAAATTTGAAATAAATTATCAAGGAATTCTTATCGTATTGTCACGAAGATCTTTTTAAACTTGAAATAAATTATCAAGGAAATAAACTAGAGCAACTCATCCATCTCATGGTATTCTTAATTAACTGTGATGAGTATTGTTCTCTTTAAATCAGTTGTGATTTTCGGGCTAGTTACTTTAAATTTTTTCTATTTATATGTGCTAAAAAGAGGGATATGATATCAGAAATGTTTTATGATCTATATACTTTGAAGAAGTTGCATTATTTGTGTTTTGGTTAATTTTGGAAGCCACCTTCTGCAGTATTGGCTAGGTTGTATCCCATTCTGCTCACGTTAGCATTTCCATGTTCTACATTATATGTGCTAAAAAGAGGGATATGTTATCAGTAACGTTTAATGATCTATATAATTTGAAGAAGTTGCATTATTTGTGTATCGGTTAATTTTGGAAGCCACCTTCTGTCTGGGTTTTATCCCATTTTACTTGTAAAAAAAAGATTGTATCCCATTCTGCTCATGTTAGCATTTCCGTGTTCTACATTAATTTCTGGTTGTTGTCATCTCAGTTTTAGTTTGGCTGAGCTATGAATCCTCTGTAAAATAGATTTTTATATCTTACCAATAATACATTTGCGAAATGTGAGTCTCACAAAAATAAATTTGTCTGAACTTCTAACATTAAATCTGAAGCAAAATAAATCTCTGATGTTTAGTTGTCGTATCAGTTATGATTTCCGACAAGTGATGTAGATCAGTAGGAGGAGAAACACAATAACAAGAAAATAAAAAATAAACCAATTCCAATCACAGGGAAGCAACAACCCAATCGGGTGCAAGTAATTATCAATAATAGTTTGTTTCCTCATCGATGTCTAATTGAAAATAACATAGGGACGTATATAGACATCTTAGAAACTTAGTCCTACTCCAATAAGGAATAGTATAAGGAAACTAAATACTAAACTTAAATATATTAATTTTTAAAACTCTAAATACCCGTAAGGCCATAATATTTTTTCAATTACATAATTACCATGTGTACTTCATCACCAAGTATATGAATAAGCTTTCATGGTTACACCTGTTTGAACCATATTCTTGAGTTCATTGTGTATTGCATATCCTTACTGTTCTATGTACCATAATGATCCCCATTTTAAGTGATCTAAAGAAATGATTGAGATCAGCCCTTTACCTAACTGTACCATACTAGAGGTGGTACATAAATTATTATTGCACCAGCCACCATGTTGAGTCTTGTTCTACTGATGATCTAAATCTCATGCATTTGCATGTAAGTTGTACTTTTTCCTATCTTTCTTAACCCTTTGAACCTCCGGACGCAAACTCTTGAGTTCTGATCATACTTCATTATTTGTTTCCAGGTTAACACTGTTGACATTAAATGAAGTTTTTCATAATTATATCATATAGTGGATGATGCATATTCCAACGTAAGGGGTGTTAGGAATAGCTTAACGGAAAAATAAATAGACACAAAATTTACGTGATTCGGAGATAAAACTCCTACGTTCACGGGCTATGATGAGAGTGATTTTACTATAATCGATTGGAGTTCAAAAGTTGTCGAGATATAGAACTCTCAAAGCCCCAATACACCCAATTTCGGCTACAACAGAAGTGAATAGGGAAAATAAGAAACCCTATTATTTACATAGGTCCATACAGCGGGGGCTCCGCCCCTGCACCCATGGACTAGTTAATTGTACCCACATAAACCGTGGATTGAGTCGGAATTTAAGCCATAATTAACTACGGGGTTACCTTGTGATGAATTTGAGATACCAATAAGCTGTTTTCCTTTTTATTGAACAGAGTAAAATTTACTGTTGCATTCTGAATCTTCTTGCATCAGGAAAATTCAACTAGCAATAGGTGCACCTCAGTTGAAACCTTACAAGCTGTGTCATTGACCTAAGTCCAACATTGCATTAGGAAATTGACTAAAGATAACTAATGCCTCCTATTTTACTGACTTCTGACATGGTTTTATTATTTTTTCGCCAATTCTTTAAAAAATTTCAAATTGAAGCTTTTTGAAATGTAGTGATGGTTCTCTTATTGTTTTCAACAAATTTGTTTTGGTAATTCAAAAACAAATTAACATTTAAATTGTTTATATGAGGGGCTTAGGTGAGTTCCTGAACATTCATTACTTGTTTTCCTGATTTAATGCTCATTCTTATGCAAATGTGAATGTGGTAAATATGGTGTATCATTGTCTTATTGTGCAGGAAGATAGCGAGAAGACTGGCAAGGCAACATCAGCAGGCATGTATTTCTTACACTTTCAAGTATACAGAATGGATTCAACTGTGAATGCGGTATGGAAGTTCTACTTTTCTCCTTCCTTTTAGGTAGATGTTTGCTTTGCAATGCTTGAAGAAGTGATAATTAATCAACATGGTGGTGGTGATGCAGTTGGCAATAGCTAAGGATCCTGAATCTGCTTTCTTTAAAAGGTTGGAAGGTCTTCAACCTTGTGAGGTTCAAGAATTAAAAGCTGGCACTCATATTTTCGCCGTTTATGGTCTGAACTATTTATTTTGTCTGTTTGTCTTGGTTTGTTGTCTTATGGAAATTGTTTCTATAATTGGTTATACTGATATTGGCTCAAATTTTCTCAGGAGATAATTTCTTTAAGACTGCTACCTATATAATTGAGGCGCTCTGTGCAAAGACGTACGAGGATACAACGCAGAAGCTTAAGGAGATAGAGGCTCAGATTTTAACAAAAAGAAACGAGCTACGCCAATTTGAGACAGAATACAGAAAAGTATTTTCCTGCTATTCAAGTTTTGTTATAAGTATTTGATAATACGTACTTGTTCCTATGATTATCTTATGATGTTTTGTAGGCATTGGCGCGTTTTCAAGAAGTAACCAACAGATACAGCCAGGAAAAGCAAGCTGTACGTTATGAAATATCGATCTCCTGTCAGATTCTTTGTCCTGCATGTTTGCAAGCATTCTAGCTGACTTTAACTCATAAATGCAATAATGCTTATGTGTTTGCGTATGTTTCTGCACACACACATGTACACAGACAAAAACACGTTTGTTTGAATGATAATTAACTGTCTATAAATGATGTTTCTAAGCTGAGTTTTATCACTGGAAGATAATGTGACCACTATGTACAATAGTCATATTTTCCTTTACATGGCGTCCTTTACGTCGTTCTAAATATTATAGCAACATATTGTGGTAGCAGTAAAAAAATTTCTATGCCCTTCTTATCACATTTTTATGTTCATTCTTAATTTTCAAAAGAATGGAATAAATCATGCTGAAACTTCTTTCTCAATGTTACTTATTAAAAAAAAATTCTTTCTCAATGTTATGCTAAATGACCTGGAATTCTTTTTATCCTAATCAAGACTAATTTCTGGGGAGTTGTATTTCCATGTTTATGTGGTGTCACAGTTTTGCTTGTGCAATGCAGGTAGATGAGCTGCTAAAACAGCGAGATAGTATCCACTCTTCATTTACTGTAACCGGGGCAATGAGTACTGTTAGTTGGAGTGGTAGTAATTTAAGTAATGGAAGTAGTAGCAAAGTTCCTGGTGAAGATTCAAAGGCTGACAGTCCAGGGGAAGATGGTGGCTCAGATGGGAAGGATAAATCCAAAAAGAAATGGTTCAATTTGAACCTCAAAGGATCTGATAAAAAGCTTGGTTGAGAAGTTGTTTAGATGATTTTGTATTACTTCAGAGGTTTGAATATCCCCCCTTGCATTCAAATATTTAGGTTGCTGGCTTGCTGTCTGCTAAAGTTTGCCCTGTATTATTTGTTTGATTATTGTTTTTCTTTTTCTTTTTTCGGGTTTAATACCCAGGGTTGTTCATTATGGCATGCTACCATGTTCTGTAAGTCTATTCAAATTTAAAGGTACGTAGATGTACATTTTTAATGTTCATATTTTTGTTAAGTGCATTTGCTTATCCTCTCAGGCTTATGTAGCTACAAAACATGATTGTTCTAAGAGAAGAATAAGAATTTCATTTCTTAAGTTTCTTAGGTTTATTTGGTTTGACGAAAATCATATCTTTTCTGCTGTTCATAAGGATGTCTTAGATCTCATATAATCTGAATGGCGTTGAATAATTGTGCTTCCATCGAAAGAAGTACGTGTAATGAGAATGACGAAATGGCAGCCTGCAATGTGGTAAAATGTATTTTTGATAGTAAAATTCTTATTAAACAACATTTTTGGTGCTAATTTTTTTTTCCTTTTTACTATCAATATTTTTACCTTTACCATCGTATTTATAAATTTACTATCAAAAGTATTTAGCAGAAAATGTATAGATAAAATAAATTAGGGGAGATTTCAGTTAGTATATTTAACCCTTTCTAAAAGTGCTTATGCTGGCCTATAATTTTATGGACAAACAGAAATTGTGAGATTTGCTGTCAATTACATATGGTTGGGATCTCCTGTCACCAATTTTTTTGATGTTAATTTGACAATGCAAATCGGGGGATTCGGCTTTTAATCAATTAGGGCCGATTGGATTGAGACACGTCCTATAAACTACTGCCGGCAAAGCGTCAGCCGATATTTTACAATGTAACTTGTGTTGTTGACTTTGAAAATTCTTTAAAGAGAATCTAGAACGTGTTTTTTATTTTTATTTTTTATATGGTGTGCATAATTAAATTAAATGATAGAAGTTTAAAATGATCAATCATCATATTTATGATAATTTAAACTGTTAGAGAAAATTAAATTATTTTTTTGTGATTCGGTTTTTCCACATGTCGCTGAGGGATTAACGTAGAAAAATTAATCCAAAAACGAATGAATTTTATTTGGTCTCTTCATAGTTTTCAATACCTTCCTTAAGTATTGGATCGGTTGCTACAAAAAAAAAAACAATTTTAGTAAAATCTAAAACAACATAAATTTTTTGTTGTCATCGTTTAAAATTATTACCATAAAAAGATCGATTTTAGTGGTATCATGTAATATTTTGGCGGCATCAAGAAATGAAACATCAATCACGAAATCTACTTTTAAAATTGTTAGAATTATTTTTCTTATGAATCTTTTAATTCTTATCACAAAAAATACTAATATAATGATTAGATAAAATGCATTAGGACAACTTAGCTACAGAGCCATGTGGAAGCGTTATCCTTAAAAGGTAGATTTCACGTTCTTGAAGTCTTTGACTTGGCACATATAGCCTCAACGCGTTTTCCCTTATGGATTCAACTATAGCAATCCTTTGTATAAACGCGCATCCACTACAAAGGCATGAGGATTGCTACTGGAAATTCCTTCTTATTTGACACTCACAGTACTTGATGAGTTATAGAAAGAAAAAAGAGATGAGATAAGTATCAATGTAAGAAGTAGATGTATATATGTTTTAATAAGCTTTTGGACTTGAGAGTTATAAGCCTATTAAATGGTGAAATTATGAGTGAGATAATGGTTCAACTACTAGCGGTTTAATTGTAAGTTATTTTAGAGTTGGTGCATACTTCAACGGGTCCAGATTTGTAGAACCATCGACGACCATGAGTTGGCTCTGGTTTTTGCTTGGTTGTTTGGGTTTGGGCCCATGAATAGACATGGTTTTGCAGCAGGGCGGAAACCCTAATTAGGGCGTCTTAAGTTGCTTATAAATACTCTCTATGTACTGAGCACACATTGTAATAAGAGATTTGCGAGGTTGATAATAGTGAAACTTTTGGCAGGATGTAGCCCTATTCTTGGGTGAACCTGGGTAAATCTTGTTTTGTTTTCTTTCTGTTTATAATTCGTGTGATTGGCAGGTCTCGAATCATTCAATTGGTATAAGAGCTTTGTGTTCGAGAATTAACGATCAGAGATGTCGATTGGATCACGGATTGAAATCGAGAAGTTCAGAGGGAAGAGCTTCGAGTTGTGGAAACTGAAGATGGAAGATATACTTATGGACAGGGATCTGTGGATGGTGATAGTTGATCAGATGTCAAAGAATACAATGAGCATGACGGTAATGTCCACGGTAGAAGAGTGTCGCCGGTGGTGGTTTCGGCATTATCTACAAAGGCCATCACGGAGTGGGAGAAGCTCGATCGGAAGGCACAAAGTCTGATTTGGTTGTGCCTGGCCGATTCTATTATGATAAATGTTTTTGGAGAGAAGACTGCGAAAGATCTTTGGAAAAAGCTGGAAAGCCTTTATCAGAGTAAATCTCTAGTAAACAAACTGTTTCCACAGAAGAAATATTACAACCTTCGGATGGCTGAGGGCGATTCTTTCTCTGTTCATCTACACGAGTTCAACACTTTAATAGGTCAGTTATTGTTTATCAGTGTTGATGTGATGGATGACGATAAGGCTATTACACTACTCTGTTCACTGCCTGGTTCGTGGGATAACTTGATAATTGCGATTGGTAGTGGTACGACTGATCTGTCCTTTGAGAATTTCGTGGCATCCCTATTGTCTGAGGAGATGAGGTGGCAGGGTATAGAGAACTCGTCAAAAGAGGCCTTATCTGTGAGAGGGCAAACCCATGATAGAGACTACAAGTGGTTTGGTGATAAACCCAAATTAAAGGGAATATCGAAAAGTAGGGATAAATCTGGTTTGAAGTGTTGGAAATGAAGGATTACATAAGTAAGAGTGTGAACCCTGAAAAGCGAACATGCGAGATATCAGCTTCAGGAAATAGGAACCAATATGATGATGATGCTGGTGACTTAAATATGACATCCTGTTTGGCTCAATCAAATCGAAGTGTTTGGATAATTGACACAGGAGCATCCTTTCACATGACACCTCACAACGACTGGTTTCGTGAGTATGAAACCTTTGATGGGGGAAACATTTTATTGGGAGATAACTCTCCAGTGAAAATTATTGGTCGTGAGATGATGAAGTTGAAAATGAATGACGAGACAGTTAGGACATTTCTAGGTGTGATACATATTCCGGGCCTTAGTAGGAACCTGATGTCAGTCAGCAAGATGACAGATAGGGGAGTGAATTTCAGCTGTGACAAAAATTCGTGCAAGATGACTTGTATATCACTAGTAATTGCATGAGGTGTTCGGTATGGTACGTTGTACAAGTTGCTGGGAAGTATAGTACCAAGTCAGTGTTGTAGAGGTTTTATCTCTGAGAAGGTGACTGATGATGAGGCGAAGTCCTCTATGTTGTGGCATCAGAGGCTTACGCATATCGGTGAAAATGGATCATCTACTTTATCATCGAAGCAAATGGTGAAGAGAGTCTCTGATTGCTCCATGGGATTTGGTTTCTGTGAGCATTGTCTATATAGCAAGCAGAACCATATGACTTTTAAGTCCACTGGCTCGAGGGCAAAAGGTATTTTAGATTTGATACATAGTGATGTGTTTAGGCCAGTTCCGGTCAAATATCTTAGAAAATCAAGGTATTACGTCTCTTTCATTTGTGATTTTTCAAGGTATGCATGTATTTACTTCATTAAGAGTAAAGTT
The DNA here is from genome assembly GCA_023935145.1 of Bretschneidera sinensis. NCBI lineage: Eukaryota > Viridiplantae > Streptophyta > Magnoliopsida > Brassicales > Akaniaceae > Bretschneidera > Bretschneidera sinensis. The sequence continues at coordinate 111,003,188 of CM043701.1, read as the reverse complement.
GAAGCATTTGATAAAGTTCCGTGAGTTTAAAGCATTGGCAAAAAATCATATGGAAAGAAAGATAAAGGTACTGAGAGCAGATAATGGAGGAAAATTTTGCTCAGACAAGTTTGAACAATTCTGTGTGGCAAGCAGCAAATCTGTGTAGTTCATTTTCATTAGTTATAAGGATAGGGTCAAAGGATACAAGTTATGGAATCCAGAAAATAATAGTACAGTTTTCAACAGATATGTTGTGTTAAGAGAAACACAAAGGAATATGGAGGCTGTCCAAGATGTACCAGAACAACCAAAGTAGGGTCAGATTGATCTTAGCCTGGGAGATAAAGAGTGGGAGACTATCCCACAGATTGCATCGGATACTTCAGATTCTGAGTCAGTTGGGTCTGAGCACGATATTCGTGTTTCTGATGTAGAGGATGAGGATTCAGATGCTGACTAGGAGGTAAAGACCACACTTGTCATAAGGAGATCCACACGGGTTAGGAGGTTACCCATAAGGTATTCCCCTAGTGCTTGTAGTGCATTATTTGCTTTGAATATTACTGGTGATGATCCTAGCACAGTGAAAAAGGCAAAGACCTCGAAGGATGTAAATATGTGGGAGGATGCTATGAAAGAGGAGATGCAAGCATTGGACAGGAATGAAACATGCAGCCTTATGAAATTGTCTAAAGATAGGAAGGCACTTGGGTACAAATAGGTTTTCAAGAATAAAACAAATGTAGATGGAATGGTTGAAAAGTACAAGGCATGTCTGGTTGCAAAGGGGTACTCGCAAATAGAGGAAATTGATTATGGTGAGATATTTTCCCCGGCAGCAAAGTTGACATCTATAAGATTTTTCTTATCCATGACAGTTGCTTATGATCTAGAGGTTGAGCGACTGGACATGAAGACACATTTCCTTCATAGGAACTTAGAAGAGGAAATTTACATGAAACAACCAAAAGACTTTGTGAGCAAAAGCAAGAAAGAGCTGGTTTGTAAATTGAAGAAGTCTTTGTATGGACTAAAGCAGTCACCACGGATATGGTGCCAGAAGTTTGACACATATGCTATTCAGCTTGGGCTTACTCGCAGCTATGCTGATCACTGCGTCTATGTCAAAAGATTAGGGGTTGATTTTGTCATTTTAACCTTGTATGTTAATGATATGTTATTGATTGGAAATAACATGAAGATGATTGGCAAGGCAGTTTGACATGAAAGACCTAGGGCCAACAAACTTTATCTTGGGCATACAGATAAAGAGAGATCGTGAAAATCGAAAACTATGGCTAAGTTAGAAAAAATATATTGAAGAAGTGTTGAAGAAATTTAACATGTTTGACAGTAAGCCGGTAGGGACTCCCATGCCTTTGGGAACCAAGTTATCTGCGGAACAATGTCTGAAGACAGAGAAAGAAGCTGAAGAGATGGCGCACGTACCTTATGCTAGTGTCGTTGGAAGCTTGATGTACGCCATGTGTTGCGCGTTTATATACCTAAATTAATAAGTAAATAAACACAAGGTCAACAGTGTAGTATAGTGTGCGAAAGCAAGATCATCTCCACAGAGATTGATAAAGTTCGGTTTTAGAATTAATTTCTTCAAAGTAAAAAGAAATAAATAACTGTTGAATGTGATTTGATAATAATAAAGACATAGGGCTTTGATATCCACCACTAGTCATACTTTCCCAATTGTATAATGTATCAATGCACTAGCCTTATCATGTATACCTAATGGTCGCCAACCTAAGGACATGGTATCTACTCCTTAAGCTATTGATTTCCCTAAGCAACGAGTTAGGCATGGTATCTACTCTAACTCTTTTCCTCCTTAAGGGATTCAACATGGTATCTACGTGAGTTGTTCCTTAAGAAAGCATAAGATTTACGGAAATCGACAAACACATGAGACCTAGGGCATGGTATCTACTCCTGGTTTCCCATGTTGATTAATCCAAGAATCCGGTATGGATATCTTTTGTTACTAATGTTAGACCCAGGACTCGTTCATCCAAATTGATCTAACTAACCAATCCATACCACATGCATACGTTGGCCATACACATACATATGAGGAATTTAAATAAGCACAGGCATTAATCAAGTTAAGCAAATAAAGGCTGTTGGCAAAGATTTTATAAATGAATAAATATATGAGAAAGCATAACTAGGGCTTCAATCGAGCCCTATAAGAAAATTGGTTGCACATGCTGTCTATGATAAACATCATATATACACTAAGCATAAAATATAAAACCCGAAGAATACTAGGGAGACGGGTTGTCAATCCTCTCCAAAGCCTAAAACTCTAAGCTAAGCAAAAGATAAAAGAAATGATCTCTTAGAAGTGATCATTTGTGTGTGCTTTACAGGTGTATTTATAGGGCTTGAGTAGTCCTAGAGAGCTCTGGAAACCCTAACTTCCAAAAAACACAAAAACTCTCTTATTTTCAAAATAGAGTTCTACCGTTTTACTCTTTATGCCCGTACATGTGTGCTCCATCGCATGCGTCTTGCGCTCGATCGTAGTGCTGCGCTCGATCCTTCATATGTGCGAATGATTGCATGTGCGCTAGATCACATGCAGTAGTGCGATCGATCGCACTTTGACCATAAGCTGCTCCAGGATTTTCAGGCTTCTTCCCTTAAGTGCCAAAACTGCTTCTTTTTCTCCAAGACCCTATAAAAACATGTGAAACACACAAATGAAGTAAAATGGGCTAAATTAACATAACTAAGGACCTATTAAATGTAAATAAGGGGGATTAAATATGAATCTTTAAGCACCTATCACGCCCCCAAACTTACATATTGCTAGTCCCTTAGCAATATAAAACTAAAAACGAAAATGAAAAAAATAACACCACATAGATAAATCCAATAATCATAATATCCACAAAAATTTTAGGTTGTCACACAAAATAATGATGTGCATTCATGAGCAAGCTTAACACATATAAACATATCTTTCAAATGAATAAGAGTTTTGAACGCAAATCACTTTCATGAGGCAGTTTAAGACATCACAAGTTTAATTTTAGTGTATGGTGAACTAGCACATAAAAGATTAGGTTTCCAAATAATTCTAATGTGTAGTGTTTCGATGACTCAAAATTCACCAAATTTCCTATTAGAATCAACAAAAATGGCATAAATTTTTTTCTTTTTTTTATTTGTGAGATTTTTGCCAAGTTAGTTCCGTTAAGCTTTCTGTTTGACTCATGTAACGAATGTTTAGCCAATGACTCCCAAACCAGATGATTTTAGGGCATTAGGTGTAAAGACACCTTAAAGACTTACTAAATTGAGTCAAAAAGGCTACGAAACTAACTGGTCTCAATGCTACCAATCAGAATTTTCACCTTTTGACGTGACACTCACTGCTTACTGAGGCAAGAGGGCCAGTTACTCAGCGAAAAGTTATTTTTAATGATCTTTTGAGTTAATAAATTTTTCATCTTTTGACGTGACACTCACTGCTTACTAAGGCAAGAGGGCCAGTTACTCAGTGGAAAGTTTGTTTTATTGATCATTAGGAGCATTTTTTTCTTTTTGAGTACTAACAATTTGTTTCTATTTTCTTATGCCAAGATGTTAGTTTAATAGGCCATTTGGTTCACAGTCGAGCAAAAGAAACATACAAATAAAAATTACATGTCATACCCCATACAATTATGTGCTAATGTGCTTGTGATCGTTTCAGGTTAAACTTGTGAATCCTTAAATGCCTAAAAGGAAGCGATCTAGGTTCAAAACTTAATTATTGGCCTATATGTTCAAGGTGTTAAGCTCACTAATGAAACCAAATCATATTGCTTTGTTTAGATCACCAAAAAAATTTTAGAACAGAATGAACATGCATGTATCTATGAGATGCATTTATCTATGAGAACAACAACACAACAAAACAACAAAAAAATGGGACATAGCGAGTGTGTAAATGTGTCCCCATACCCCCAAACTGAAATTGTACATTGTCTCCAATGTGTGAATATTATGGAAGGAGCTGACCTGGGAGATAGAGAACTGATGGCTGGCATGGCTCGTAGTAGGCCCCTAAACTTCAACTAGATGCACTCACGTTGTCCTTGAAAAAGAAAGAAAAACAAACATAAAATGGAAAACAAGTAATAATAAATAGTCATGGAAAAGTAAATACAAACAATAAAACAAAAATGCTAGAAAAGATATGCTTTGGGGTGCCTCCCATGAGCGCTAAGTTTAATATCTTCAGCCAAACGTGGTATCCTCTCACTACTGATCATCAGGTGATGCAGTCGAAAAGGTACCGGGTGTCGGAGGTAGGCGATCAAGAATAACCTTCAGCGTAGCCTCCTGTAGTGCAAATCGTGCTTCCAAACTATCTATGCGCTGATGCACGAGTGTGGTAACGGTAGAGACCTCACCTCGAAAGGAGGATAGCTCAGCTAGAAAGTGCTGGGACTCGGTAGGTCCCATGTTCTGATGGTTCTCTTATCGTACTGGGCTAACGACAGGGATCTCGGTCTCCATATGATCCTCCTAAACTCTCTCAGCTGCTGAAGCAGGTGCTGGGAGTCCTCGAGGCATGTGCGAGAGGCTATGTGTCCATTGAGCCTTCCTGAAGAAGGGATGCTCTCGCACTGGTCTGTCACTAGTGGTCCCCTTAATCCTTTTTTTTTTTAATATGTAGGAGAGTAGGAACGGGAAAGGGAGGCCCCATGCATTGGCCTTGGTGGTCTGCCGACCATGGACGTGATCCCAGAATTTGTGCAACTGGCTTCATATAACAGCTGGAATAGAGTACCAGTGACCTCTGTGGAAGGTATATAGGGTATGTAGAAATTGGTCTCTCTGCTGTGTCTTGTGCCCCAATGGACACACATTGCGGTGAAGGATAGTGTCGACAAGCCAAAGTCGTGGAGGCAACTTTGACCAGCTGGCTGCATTATTGTGTCTATCGGTGTACTAACCAACGCACATATTCGTAATAATCTCAGCCAGGGCAAAAGACTCTGATTGTTCCTCGATATTGGTGTCCTCCAAAGGGGACTCGTCAGTGCAATGAAGAGCAGCTGCTATATCGGCACTAGTCACCTCTACGGGTATGCCCTGGACTGAAGAAGTCAGTACTCCCGGTCTGCTGCAGTCAAAGGATAGGCTCGCATAGAATTGGACCACGAGCTGGGTGTAAGCAGTCGAGCAAACTGGCTTGAAAAGCCTCTTCAACACTTGATGTCTAAATACTTAGACGGCCCATTGAGCGGCATCTATGTGCTTGAATACATCATCGATGGTGAAGGCTGTCTCAAATAAGAGCTCTCGTTGCTCAATGCTGGGCCAGAATGATGAGGCACGGCTGCTTGATGCACCGGAAGTGGAAACAGATAGTTTGGACATGCTATTATTCACTTCTGCCAAATTTGCGATCGATTTTGAATGGGTGCGCTCGATCGCACACTGGGATATGCATTCAATCGCAACTACTGTGCGCTCGATTGCACATGGTCAGGCGTTTCCTCGAACAGGTGGTGTGCAACAAAAAACCAAGCTCTGGTTTTGAGGATTTGAATTCGTTCCTAACCTCCTTGTGGATGGAGGGAATATGTAACGGGGAGGGAGACGGGGTGGTGACAGGATGGTGATGATGTGCGTTAGTGGTGATGGTTGGCGATTGGATGGTGATGATGCTGGGGTCGAGAATGTGGTAGTTAAGGAGAGAATGTGGGAGTGCTCATTTGTAACCAGAGAGTGCGATTAAGAGGGAGTGAGTGTGAAGATTTTTAGACTTATAACTAACCCTTCTGCCACGAGTGCACTCGATCGCACTTGTGCGCTCGAATACATTGACTGGCGCACTCGATCGCACTCTTGTGCTCGATCGCATTGAATGGTGTGCTCGATCGCAAGCAGTGTGCATGGGCAAAAATAAAAACTTATCTTAGCTAAAAATGACAATTTTGGAGCAATACAACCTTACCATGTGTTAGTGGCCTTAGTACCACTAACCTCGGTAGAGACACTTGAGCTACATGATCGGCAAATGTGAAATGTCTCAAGTGCTCTCTTGATATAGTGCTACTCCTATTGAAGGGGGCACTTAGAGCCCACATTAGGTGGTTTAAGTGCCCTTGATAGTTGCTTCATCGCCACTATTGAGGCTTAGTCAATAAAGTAAGGAAAAGTAGTATTAGTATTTGTTGGATGGTCAATTTGAAGAACATACTTACTTGAAGGCTGTGGCATGTTCTTGAGGAGGTGTGCAACTGTGTTGACGTCTTTAATCACATTGTCATCCTTGGGCCTAATATCCACTCTTGTGTCCTCATGGTTGGGGATGGTCTCTAATTTAGCGGTGTGATGGACCTGAAAAGCTTTCTCAACAACACTTTGCATGAAGCTCATATTAGGATATTTATTATCATTATTGGTTGCTTTTAATGTATTAAATATCGTAAATTCTATCTCCTCATTATTTACCCTCATAGTGACAACGCCTCTTTTTACACTAATATTAGTGTCAGTAGTTATCATAAAAGAGCGTCCTAGGATGATGGAGAGAGGCAATGGGAGAGTATATTCTTCCATATCTAATACTATAAAATCAGCAGGTATAATAAATTTACCTACTCTTACCAACACGTCCTCAAGGATACCTCTCGGTCGTTTGATGCTTCTGTCAGCTAATTGCATAGTGACAGAGGTTGGTTGAAGCTCCCCCAAACCTAGTGTCTCGTATACACTATGGCAGCAGGTTGACACTTGCTCCTAGATCCAATAGTGCATGCTCGAACAGCTGGTCACCTAGCTTACAAGGAATAGTAAAACTACTCGGATCTTTCAGTTTAGGTGGTAATTTTCTTAAAAGCACAGCGCTTACCTCTTCGGTTAAGGCTACCATCTCATGTTCCTGAAACTTCCTTTTGTTAACGCAATAATCTTTTAAAAACTTGGCATATGCAGCTATTTGTTTGATTGCATCTAACAGAGGAATGTTAATTTCAACCTTCCGCAAGGTTTCAAAAATATCAATCAGTTTATTAACTTTCTTTTGTTTTACTAACCTTTGCGGGAAGGGTGGAGCATTCACCTTCTCTGTTTCACTTACCTTTGATGCCGTTGGTTTTCCTGTAGTTGCAAACACTTCGGATCCTATCACTTTGCCATTTCTCAAGGTTGTGATAGCCTTTAGTTGTTAAAGCCCCCCAGGGTTGGATAGTGTTTGAGCTGGGAGCTCTTCTTGCTTTCTGTTACTGAGCTCTTTAGCCAATTATCCCATTTGTACCTCTAGTCTTTGAATTGCTTGCTCATGTGTTACAGTGGTTTATCTTTGCTGAGTCATGAACTGCTCTTGTGATGTCATCAATTGCTGCTGCTAAGTGGCCAGTTGTCTCACAAGACTTTCAAGGTCATTTTTCTTTGGTTCGGGAGTAGCATGAGCAGTGGGCTGGGGGTTTCGTTGCTGTCTTTGATTGTTCTGATTGTTGCTCCATGAGAAATTCGGGTGATTTCGCCAACTAGGGTTGTATGTGTTTACATAAGGGTTATTCTTCGATGGATAGTTATTAGGTCCCACATAATTTGCTTGTTCTGTATCTGCACGTGAATACAAAGGACAAGTATCAGTATTATGGTCGTATTAGGAACATATTGCACATACCTGGAGTGGGGTAGATGCTAGGCTAGATAAGGCATGTTGAGCAGTCATGGCTTTTACCAATAAGTCTAGTTTTCTTTCTATCGCTGCTATTTGAGGGGAAGATCCTCCATTCAGATTTACCTCATACATACCTTTACCTTTGGTTACATGTCTACCTTGAAAGGAGAACTGCTGAGTGTGTTCGCTGAGGGTTTCGAAGAGCTCCATCGCTTCTTCGCTGCTTTTCTCCATCAAAACTCCTCCACAACCTGAATCAACAATACTTTTGTTAGTATCATTCAAACCTTCATAAAAAGCTTATACCAGTTCATCTTGAGGTAGGTTGTGATGTGGGCATTTGAGTAGCAGCTCATTGAAGTGTCCTCATACTTCGAAGAAGAGGTCCCCATCCTTTTGTTGGAAGGACTGGATCTCCTTCCTCATTTGCCTCGTCTTTTGGGCTGGGAAAAACTTCCTCAGGAACTTGCTTGCCAACTCCTCCCAAGTGTGGATGGAAACTGCAGGCAAAGAATTATACCATAGTTTAGCAATATCTTTTAAGGAAAAATGAACAGAATTAACCTTATTCCTTCTTGGTCTAGGCCTTGTATGTGCTGAAACTTGCAAAGATCGAAGAATTCTCGGAGGTGCAAGTGTGGATCTTCATTAGGAGTACCCCTAAAGTGAGTCAAAGTATTCAATATTTGCGGAGATATGTAATAGTTTCCTACCGCCTCAGGTTGATATGCAATGCATGATGGTTGATCAATGTTCTGTGGGATGAAGGAGTGCTTCATCGGTACTCGTGTAGGTGGTTGCTGATTTTTGAGCTGTTCCTCCATTGGTGTTTCGTTCGCGACTTCTTCTTCGTTCTCCTCGAAATTGTCCCTAAGCCTTTGTCGGATGGTCCGTTCAAGCTCGGGATCGAGGGGAAAGAATATTGGATGTCGGGATCGAAGTTCGTGCATAAATCAGGTCAAACCAGCTTCAGTGCAGCAGTTCAACTCTACTGCTCGAGTAACTCTCTGCCCTAATTGCGCTCGATCGCACAGAAGGCTACGATCGATCGCAAGTATCACAGAAAGTGTGATTTAGGGTTTGATGTGCCTAAGACAGAAAACAAATCGATTAGGTTTTGATGAAAAACAAAGATGATAAACAGAAAATAAAGTAATAATAACAATAATTAAACAAAAGTAATTCTAAAAGGAACTTTAGCGCAATCCCTGACAACGGCGCCAAAAACTTGTTACGCGTTTATATACCTAAATTAATAAGCAAATAATCGCACTTGTTTTACTTGCAAGTGCACAAGGTCAACAATGTAGTATAGTGTGCGAAAGCAAGATCGTCTCCACAGGGATTGGTAAAATTCGGTTTTAGAATTAGTTTCTTCAAAGTAAAAAGAAATAAATAACTGTTGAATGTGATTTGATAATAATAAAGACATAGGGCTTTGATAACCACCACTAGTCATACTTTCCCAATTGTATAATGTATCAGTGCACTAACCTTATCATGTATACCTAATGATAGCCAACCTAAGAGCATGATATCTACTTCTTAAGCTATTGATTTCCCTAAGCAACGAGCTAGGCATGGTATCTACTCTAACTCTTTTCGTCCTTAAGGTTTAGCATGGTATTTGCGTGAGTTGTTTCTTAAGAAAGCATAAGATTTATGAAAATCGACAACCACATGAGACCTAGGGCATGGTATCTACTCCTGGTTTCTCATGTTGATTAATCCAAGAATCCGGTGTGGATATCTTTTGTTACTAATGTTAGACCCAGGACTCGGTTATCCAAATTGATCTAACTAACCAATCCATACCACATGCATACGTTGGCTATACACATACATATGAGGAATTTAAATAAGCACAAGCATTAATCAAGTTAAGCAACATAATAAAGGCTATTGGTAAATATTTTATCAATGAATAAATATATGAGAAAGCATAACTAGGGCTTCAATCGAGCCCTATAAGAAAGTTAGTTACACATGCTGTCTAAGATAAACATTATATATAAACTAAGCATAAAATATAAAACTCGAAGAATACTAGGGAGACGGGTTGTCAATCCTCTCCAAAGCCTAAAACTCTGAGCTAAGCAAAAGATAAAAGAAGTGATCTCTCAGAAGTGATCATTTGTGTGTGCTTTACAGGTGTATTTATAGGGCTTGAGTAGTCCTAGAGGGCTCTGGAAACCCTAACTTCCAAAAAACACAAAAACTCTCTTATTTCCATAATAGAGTTCTGTTGTTTTACTGTTCATGCCCGTACATATGCGCTCGATCGCATGCAGTAGTGCGATCGATCGCACTTTGACCAGAAGCTGCTCCAGGATTTCCAGGCTTCTTTCTTTAAGTGCCAAAACTGTTTCTTTTTCTCATAAAAACATATGAAACACACAAATGAAGTAAAATGAGCTAAATTAACATAACTAAGGACCTATCAAATGTAAATAAGGGGGCTTAAATATGAATATTTAAGCACCTATCACCATGGTGTGTACGAGACCAAATATTGACAAGCAGTGAGAGTATAGAGTAGATATATGTCTAATATTGGGAAAGAGCATTGGACTGCAATCAAGAGAGTTCTTAGATATCTTTGTAGTATGTTAGAGTTTTCATTATGTTATGGAGGTATGAGAGGTAAGAACAATCTTGATATTGTAGGATCGATTGATGCTGACTGGGGAGGAGACATTGATAGCAGGAAGTCTACAAATGGATATGTGTTCAATCTGTTTGGTGGGGCTGTGAGTTAGATGAGCAAGAGACAAAGTTTTGTTGCTTTTTCATCCACAGAAGCAGAGTATATGGTGATAACTCATGCTGGAAAGAAAGCGGTTTGGCTTTAACGGTTGTGTGCTGAGCTTGGGTTTAAACAAAAAGCACTGAACAACACAGATTTCTTGACTAAGGCAGTTAGTCTAGGGAAGTTTGAGTGGTGTGCTACTGAGATGAGATTAAAGAAATAGAGTTATGGGAAGTTTTCCATGTCTATGAAGTATTTACCAAGTGGGAGATTGTTAGAGTTAGTGCATACTTCAACGGTTCCAGATCTATAGAACCCCCGACGACTACGAGGGTCCCGCTCCTCAAAAAGCGGGCGGGGGTTAAGGGGCAGTACCCCCGAAACTTTCAGGCTCTATACATGAGTTGAGTCTGGTTTTTGCTTGGGGGTTTGGACTTGGGCCCATAAATAGCCATGGTTTTGCAGCAGGGCAAAAACCCTTATTAAGGCGTCTTAAGTTGCTTATAAATACTCTCTATGTACCGAGCACACATTGTAACGAGGGATTTTTGAGGTTGATAATAGTGAAACTTCTCGCAGGATGTAGCCCTATTTTGGGGTGAACCTAGGTAAATCTTTTCTTATTTTCTTTCTGTTTATAATTCATGTGATTGGCAGGTCTCGAATCATTCAAGTTAGTGATCTTATTAAGGACATAACAGTTAATTTGACCTCAATATTTCCAATGGCTAATTTAACAAAAAGTTAAGTGTTTTGAAACACTTAAAAAACAAAACTAACATCAGCAAAGCATTGGACTCGTGTAGTAGTTTTTCTTTTCTTAGATTGATACACCATGTTGTGGTTCTATCATGTAGATATGACACAAGTTAAGAGTATTTTGGATCAAATGAATTTTGTAAACTTTATGAAATTCATTTGTAATTCTATATTTTTCATGTTTGAAAAAAAAAAAGAAACCATAAAATTTATTTCAAAATGATTTCACTATAGAATTGAATTAACTTGTTGCAAATTTTATGAAAAATGATAGAATTTACAAATAAATTTAAAAAATGATGATTAAACAGTTATATTGACTAAAATATCCCCTATCGCTCTCTCATTCTCTCCCCCTCTCGAGTTCTCTCCTTCTTCCTTCCCCTTTCGAGTTCTCTCCCTCCACTTTTGAATTCTTTATTTATTCTAAACATTTTAATATGATAATTCACAATTTAATATAAAAAAACTAAAAGTAAAAGTTATTTCAAATTTAAAAAAAAATTATTTCCTTAAAAAAACAAATCTTACACACAACTTGAGAAGAAAGCTTATAGATGACGTGCATGTGCATGTGGTATTGTATTCAAACTTGGAACCATATATTCTGGCACATGTATCAAACAACTTGTCTTTCTCTAAAAGTTATAAATTTTAATGATCAGTGGCTAGATGTTCAACTACCTCAATCATGTTTAAGCTGTAAATGTTAATAACTAGTATACATATAATTCCTCATGTTACAATAATTATCACTATTAAATGGAATCGATTAAGAAATGAACTTTACACATCCTGGAAAGCAAAAAATAAAAGAGATCTAACACGTTGAATATCCAAAAGCAAGCAGACCCACCATTACATTTATTAAGTTAATTTCCTTCTAACTACAATTAGATTGGTTGTGAAATTTCTTCTTTTGATGGAAGATTGGTTATGAAATTTCTTCTTTTGATGGAAGATTGGTTAAGAAATTGATTGATATGCAGGATCAGAAGATCAAAAGTCACCCATTTCACAAAATTATTTGGACAATTCAAATTGTGTTAGTTAGGAATTAATTTAAAAGGGAACGTGCATGATATTTGTTTAAACATACATAATCTTTGCCTCTTTTATTTTTTTTTTCTACAGTGGTAAGAAGTATCAAAATTTCAGACAGATTTAACACATTTCGTTTGGGGGAAAAAATTAAAATTTAAAAGAAAAGTAAGGAGATTAGGATAAATCTCCACACATATGCTATTCAGCTTGGGTTCACTTGCAGCTATGCTGATCTTTGCGTCTATGTGAAAAGGTTAGGGGTTGATTTTGTAACCTTGTATGTTGATGATATGTTGTTAATTGGAAATAACATGAAGATGATTAGCACTGTGAAAGCATCATTGGCAAGACAGTTTGACATGAAAGACCTAGGGTCAACAAACTTTATCTTGGGCATATAAATAAAGAGGGATCGTGAAAATCGAAAATTGTGGCTGAGTCAGAAATAAGTATATTGAAGAAGTATTGAAAAAATTTAACATGTCTGACAGCAAGCCGGTAGAGACTCCCATGCCTTTGGGAACCAAGTTACCTGCGGAACAATGTCCTAAGATGGAGGAAGAAGCTAAAGAGATGGTGAACATACCTTATGCTAGTGCGGTTGGAAGCTTGATGTACGCCATGGTGTGTACAAGACCAAACAGTGGGAGTATTGAGCAGATATATGTCTAATCCTGGGAAAGAGTATTGGACTGCAATCAAAAGAGTTATTAGATATCTTCGTGGTATGTCAGAGTTTGCATTGTGTTATGGAGGTATGAGAGATAAGAAGAATATTGATATTGTAATATCGGTTGATGCTAACTGGGGAGGAGACATTGGTAGCAGGAGGTCTACAAGTGGATATATGTTCAATCTGTTTGGTGGGGCGGTGAGTTGGATAAGCAAGAGGCAAAGTTTTGTTGCTTTTTCATCAACAGAAGCAGAGTATATAGCAATAACTCATGCTGGAAAGAAAGCGGTTTGGCATCAAAGGTTTGTGCTGAGCTTGAGTTCAAACAAGGAGCATTGAATATGAAATGTGACAATCAATGTGCTATCTTCTTAGCAAAGAATCATGCAATTCATTCACAGACAAAGCAAATTGATATCCAATATCACTTCATCCGGGGAAAAGACTGAAGAAAATGTGATAATCTTGGAGAAAGTCGATACAACAATGAACAACACAGATTTCTTGACTAAGGCAGTTAGTCTAGTGAACTTTGAGTGGTGTGCTACTGAGATGGGATTGAAGAAACAGAGTTCTGGGAAGTTTGCCATGTCTATGAAGTATTTACCAAGTGGGAGATTGTTAGAGTTGGTGCATACTTCAACGGATCTAGATCTGTAGAACCCCCGACAACTACGTGGGTCCCACTCCCCATAGAGCAGGCGGGGGTTAAGGGGCAGCGATCCCGAAACTTTTAGGCCCTGCATATGAGTTGGGTTTGGTTTTTGCTTGGCGGTTTGGGCTTGGGCCCATAAATAGTCGTGGTTTTGCAGCAGAGCGGAAACCGTAATTAGAGCGTCTTAAGTTGCTTATAAATACTCTCTATGTACTGAGCACACATTGTAACGAGATATTTGTGAGGTTGATAATAGTGAAACTTCTGACATGATGTAGCTCTATTCTGAGGTGAACCTGGGTAAATATTGTCTTGTTTTCATTATGTTTATAATTCGTGTAATTAGCAGGTCTCGAATCGTTCAAGTTAGTGACCTTATTAAGGACATAACAATTAATTTGACCTCGATATTTCCAACGGCTAATTTAACAAAAAGTTAAATGTTTTGAAACACTTCGAAAACAAAACTAACATTAACAAAGCATTGAACTCACATGTAGTGGTTTTTCTTTTCCTGGACTAGTACACCATGTTGTGGTTCTATCACATAGATATGACACAAGTTAGAGTATTTTGGATCAAATGAATTTTATAAACTTTATGAAATTCATTTGTAATTTTATATTTTTCATATTTGAAAAAAAAAAGGAAACCATAAAATTTATTTCAAAATGATTGCATAATATGATTGAGTTAACTTGTTGCAAATTTTATTAAAAATGATAGAATTTACAAATAAATATTTAAAAAATGGAGATAATAAAATTATATTGACTAAAATACCCTTTATCCCTATCTCATTCTCTCCCTCTTCCTCCCCCTCTCCGGTTCTCTCCCTCCACTTTTGATTTTTTTATTTATTCTAAATATTTTAAATATGATAATTCACAATTTAGTATAAGAAAACTAAAAGTAAAAGTTATTTCAATTTTTTTTAAAAAAAATTATTTCCTTAAAAAACAAATCTTACACACAACTTGAGAAGAAAGCTTATAGATGACGTGCATGTGCATGTGCATGTGCATGTGCATCGGCATCTGCATGTGGTATTGTATTCAAACTTGGAACCATATATTCTGGCACATGTATCAAACAACTTGTCTTTCTCTAAAAGTTATAAATTTTAATGATCAGTGACTAGATGTTCAACTACCTCAATCATGTTTAAGCTGTAAATGTTAATAACTAGTATACATATAATTCCTCATGTTACAATAATTATCACTATTAAATGGAATCGATTAAGAAATGAACTTTACACATCCTGGAAAGCAAAAAATAAAAGAGAACTAACACGTTGAATATCCAAAAGCAAGCAGACCCACCATTACATTTATTAAGTTAATTTCCTTCTAACTACAATTAGATTGGTTGTGAAATTTCTTCTTTTGATGGAAGATTGGTTAAGAAATTGGTTGACATGCAGGATCAGAAGATCAAAAGTCACCCATTTCACAAAATTATTTGGACATTTCAAATTGTGTTAGCTAGGAATTAATTTAAAAGGGAACGTGCATGATATTTGTTTAAACATACATGGTCTTTGCCTTTTTTTCTTTCTTTTTTTTACAGTAGTAAGAAGTATTAAAATTTCGGACAGATCTAACACATTTTGTTTGGGGGATAAAAGGAAAAAAATTAAAAAGAAAATTAAAGAGATTAGGATAAGTCTCTCCAACCCTCCCCGCCCAAAGTGTAAAGTTCGAAACCTCCACCCCTACTAAAAAATACATACATAACCTTAATCACCCAACAGATTATTGGTTTAAACATTGATATATAGAAGACAATGGTAATTAAATAAAATAAGTTTACTTGCAATAATGGGTTTTTATCACTATTAGACAAGAAACAGACCATCTTATAGGTTATCTATTTGGGGACTAGTTTAAGCCAAAACAGACACACCTCAAGTTACTATAAAATAATTTGAGATTACTTGATGCACAAGAACAGCTTACTTGAACTCAAACACTAATTGTCTTGACCGGTGTTGAATTAAGAACCAATTTCAGACTTTATAGTTTATGGTAAGACCTTAGCATCTACTTGGATTTTTTGCAAGGGACAAATTCTTCCAGAACTTGAGGGTTGTTTATTTAAAGGCTAGCTCTTTGTTAAAACAAGCACATCCTGTATATATAATAAGTAATGTTTTAACCCTTTTTCTATGACTGAGTCCCACAAGCAAATACGGTTTATCTATAATTATAAAGATTTTCTTTTAATGTTGCATGCATTAAGGTAGATAGATTTTCCCATGTTCAATTAAGATTAATTGTGTGAATCTGTTGTGACATTGTCTTACTTGTATAGTACTGGCAATTCTCCTCCCACGTGATAATTTATTGCCAACAAAACAGGGAAACAAATAAAGAACCTAAAGTTGAAAAAACTTTCTCTCTTGCTTCCTTTAGGTGAGGCAAAAACTTAACAGAATAAATACATCACAAAGTAGTTCATAAATCATAACACTGTATCATATGCGTAGATGAGTGAGATTTATGGTTGTAAATAAAAAAAACACTCATTCAGATTCAATCATGTTCCTCACAATTTCTTGAAAATTATCTGAAGGTTTTGGTTTAAAAGATGAAACACGAGGAACGCTTTAGACATCTTCGAGGCATCCATGACCCCTCATAAGCATGGAACTCACACTCTAATGCAGTACTGTGTCATTAACTTAAACCTTCACGCACGTATTTTAAACCTTCACACTCTAATGGTACGATCTTTGATAGCATGTGTGTCATCATAGATCGTTTATGATGGAAATGCAGTAATGTGTCATTAACTACCATTTTTATTTATTATGTAAAATAAGATAATTAATGCTGTCAGCACGGTACAGTAATCCTTGGGATCTGTACTCTCTGATTGATTGTGCACTATGTTAGGTAACTTTTTTACTTTGTCTTAACTGCTTCGAGAGTACTCTGTTTTTCCTTTGACCTCGATTTTTGAATTAATTTTGCGTTCTTCATCTCACTCGTAACATTTGTCAAAAACAAAGCATAAAGATTGGGTAGCTAATCACAAACCATGTGGCAGAAACACATTGTGTCAACAGAAAAGAGAAGTGATATATACTCTAAAAACAAAATTGAATTTCCCAAAAATATAAATAACTTTTGTCATTTCATCTGCATATGTCTCCCAAGTATGTTTTTTTTTGGGTTTATATGTTATGTGATATGTCTGTGCAGAGCCGCCTAGGTGTCTCACTTTATCAGCAACTAAAGCACATTTGTTTTGTCTCATTGATTGACCAAAGTCATCTCTCTAACAAAACTCCTTTCACGGGACTTCTTATTTTGTACTTTTTATATAAACTCAAAACAAAATTACGTGATTAATGCTTCATTTTTTTTATATATAAACACATTCTAGACTGTAATCTAGGCTAAGCTCCATGATTAATAATGTGATTAATTAATTAATTAATTAATTTAGAGAGAGAGAGAGAGAAAGTCAGTTCACATGACTTAAAGCTAACTCCACCCAACCTCCACCTTTATATTTAATAAAGAAGTAGGTTGTCTCACTTTGGGCTTATTGAGTCACACCCACATTGTTTGGATTGCTTGAAAAGTGCTTTGAACATATCCATAAAAGGGATTTCCAACTTGAAAACTAAGTCATATAGGTGTTAGCTTATTATCCTTTTTGGATCCTTCCAAAGTAATGGTTGCAAAAGATGATTAGAAAGTTAATGGACTTTTATATATGATAGGATCGTGTCTCAAAATATAATCTCTCACTTTAATATTTTATTTATTTTTTGTGTTTTCCGGTTAAATTTCTCTGATAAATACAACTTGGTGGGCCATAATTGCGATACGGGCAATCTTAATATGATAATTATGGGTATATCACTTTAATCAATTAAAAACAAAGTATGATTAATTAAACCATCATTTATTTAATAATTAATGTTTTTTCTTTTTTTAATTATATGATGGAAAAACACCATTGGTTTTTTTTTTTGGTTAGAAAACACCATTGTTAAGAAGACAGTTGTTTTATAATTAATGACAGGACCATTCTTTCCCCACCCAAGTTAAGCTTAAATTCTTGATGTAGGGTCAGTGCCACTAAACTTGCACCATGTGGTCCCAATGTACCCCAACGTGGGCGGGTCCTACCTAAATTTGTTCACAGCAGCGAGACACCAATTAGATTCACAATCACATGTGTAATGATCCTCCATTAGTGGGGAAAACCCTCTGACTATGTCCACCCACCCTCTGACAATTTCTAGTTCATGAGTCAATTTTCTCTTAGCTAGCTCCTGTCATATGTTTCAATTGACATATATACCTAGGGTGAACGCAAGCTGAGAGTTCAGCCAAATCGAACTATTGGGTTCTTTAATTTAACTCAAGTTCTTTGAAGTTTATTCAAATTCGATCCAAAATTTAGATTACAACTCAATTTGCATTTGTTTTTTAAATTTCAGCTCAAACGGATTCAAATTTTCGAGTTTTGAGTATATAAATTTCAGGTTTTCAAACCCAAATAAAAGTATGTATTCCTCTATTTTATTTTGCTTGTCACTTTTTAAAAAAATTAAGGTCTTAAATTGTTTGTTCACTTTCTAAAAGTAAAAAAAATTAAAAAATCAAAAATAACAACCAATTCTCAAAATTACTCTTAACCTTTTAAATAGTTTGTTGATAAGACACGCTACTTTTATTCCCCACCACATGAATTATAAGGGTTATTAAAGAAAAGTTAAATAGTTTTTTTAAAGTTTATCCATTTTCAATGATGATAATTAAAATAGTATAAAAGAGTATATTTTATTTTAAAATATAATGCTTTCAAAAAATATATATATGCTAATGAGTTCAATGGTTGTCCACTCAAACTCGACTTATTATATTAAACAACTTTAAAAAACGAGCTTCAATTTGACTTGTAAGCCTTATTAATCGAATTAGACTGAGTTAAGCCTTATCAAGCCAAGCTTCAAGTAGTTTACGAGCAGCTCGACTTGTGACCATCTCTATTAAATACGCCAAGGTATGAATGATGTAGAGGTTCTGATTTTGGTCAAATTCAGTTAGGTATTCTGCTATTTATGAAAACAAAGTTAATTAGGGTTTACTTGGCCCTCCCTAATTATTAATGTGACCCTCCTGAATTTATGTCAATTTTGTTGAACCACTAGCCTCATTGATGAAACTTATTGTATGAAAGAGAAAGAGAAAGACAACTCAATTAAGCTATCAAGTGAAGCCAAGACTTAGTACTACAAACAAATAAAAGAAGCTTTAATTGGCCACCGCTATAGCTGGTCCCTAAATATGTGAACTCTTTTAACCTTTATGAGTATGACTACTCATATTTAGCATTTGAGAAGCTCTCTTCACTGAAATTTTTCTTTTTGAGTGAGACCAACTCCTTGAGGCCCCTTAGTGGGTGATAGTGGCCCAACCTTGGTTTTCATTTCAATTCCTTACCTTCCCATGAGTGAGAAAGACCCAAATGAAAAAATAAAAAAATAAAAATCATTGGATCCACAAAATAAAGCAAAAAGGTGCAGGGTTAGGTTTAATTAAAGAGTATTTTTTCTAAACTAATGGAACATCCTAATCCAAGTCCTAAATCTATGTGCATAATTATTTCCAAGCCTCCAATAAGAAACCATGTTAGGGACCTAAAATTTTATTAGTCCCCACTTGAATGATACATATATATCTCATCTCTTACCTGCTTAATTATAAAATTAATTGATAAAAATGATAATAAATGACATGTATGAACAATTAAACATAATCAACTGATATAACACGTTATAATAGATTGAACTTATATAAATTTTTTTAATTAAAAATGTATTGATTTTGATAAATTTATATATATATATATATATATATATATATATGTGTCAAGTTAAGACATAATTATATGAATTAAAAATTGAGAGATGCTTATCTTAGTAATAATGATTAATTATCGAATCTAACTGTCGAAAAGAAGAACATAAGCTTTCAAGCAAAAGGTGATCATGCATTAGAATATAAATCATTGATAAGATTTTTCTTCAATAAGATAATTAATTAATTTGACTTAAGTGAAAGAGGGCTTCTGAATAGAGAGAGAGAGAGAGTACAAGAGGAGACAAAGGTAGGGCCATATTTGGAGTTGTGATGAAGACTTTGTAAGAGCTTTTGAATAATAATTCAAACATATATTATTATTCTCTGTTTTTAAGTGGGAGATTAAAAAGCTAAATTAAACTCTCTCTCTCTCTCTCTCTCGTAGTTAGTAAGATTCGGAGAGATCTCTCCCAAACAAAGAAAACTATATATTTCAACGTCAATCACGCAAACATCCTAGACAATTATTCAGCATCGGCACGTAATGGTGGGGTCCAACTCATCGTCGTAAGCACCTGAACATTCAGTACTCATCATAGATCACATACACACACAAAAAAAAACCCTAAACACCCTTTCAAAGAAGCTAAGCTAAGCTAAGCATAGTTTGAGTTAGCACTTACCTGTTGACTTTGTTCACTAATCTGTCATCATTTGTGCGTTAGAAAGAAAAAAAAGCTTGTTTTAATTTGAAACATGCGTATCTTATTCTAGATATGCAAGATAAACAGGACGTTGACACATGGGCCATGAAGAAGTGATCTGTAAGACTTTCGGTGCTAGATTTCTGTTCAAACATATGATGTTTGAGAATCGTTTAAATATAAATTAAAAAAATGAAATTTTTATAATAAAAAATTTAAATTTTAATGTCTTAAGTTACATTTAAACATCGTTTTTAAACAAAACTTATATTCTATAATCTACTCTACTTTAATTATAACCTGTTTAATACTCTAAATAAAACTAAAACAACTATTTTTTTTTTTCACATGCATGAATGCATGTTTTGACTTTCTGAGGAGAAAGAGAGAGAGAGAGAGAGTCTTGGCTCGTGAGATTGATAGACATAATTAAAAAGGCTAAAATTGAAATCATATGAAGAGAGAGTGAGAGGAGAGTTTTAAGCATTTTCTACCTCAACAGTTGAGAGTGAGGAATATATCGCAGAGACTTCACTGCAGGGGCTGGTTCCACTGCCCGTGTCTTGCACGGGTTTTGTTTTTTATGTTTCTGTTTAAAGTTTCCTATCCATTGTAAACTTTAGAATTAGTTCAAGTGTTTTCAATTCTTAATTAAAAAGTACTCAAGAAGTACCAAAAGCATAAAAAAAAAATAAAAATAGCAATCTATTCAATTAATCATTCATAGTTATCATTACGCATTATTGTAAGAATGCCTAAATCTACTTGTAAAATGCTAGAGATATGATATTTTTTTTGTCTATTAGTATTTTTGTTTTGTCATTTTTGTTAGAATAATTCCAACTAACATTAATTGGGGTTTCAGGTTTTACAATAAACAGATTAAAGAATTGGTTTGATGGTCGTGACATACAGTGACCTAACAGCTCTATAACTATTGTCTAATATGAGCTAATTGATGTGGGTAATAATGGACATTAAACTTGTAATGAGTGAACCACTATATAAGAAAGTGGTTAAGTTTTCCTTCTGATCCCAACAGAATATATCGCTCAAAGTTCTTTTGAGGTATACAACTTCTTTCATCAAGGCTAGTGATCAAGGAGAATCAAGAAAGGAAAGTACCTAAACCAATACAAAAGGATTGGTTGTTGCAATTTCGCTACGCATCATACAATAGATATATCATAAACAAGATATACCTAAGCTGACACGCGTTATAAGAGCCACCATATATTGAATCTGAATTTTTTTTAAATATACTTTTATAAAGTTCATAATTTTTTAAAAATATTTTTCGTAATTTTAAATTCATAAAATATATAAAAAAAATCAAAAAATCAAAATGGACAAAAATTATGTAATGGAGAGACATAATATATGGGATATGTGTATAGATATCGATCGGGAATGGCAACCTTGTAGCATTTAATGTCTAAGTTAACATTGTATATCTTCAAATATTTATTTTATATAAATGAAATGCAAAGAAAATATAGTAATTGAATAAAACATTTATTTTATTTACATTTTACCTCTTAGCAAGAACTATTAGGATTTTCGACCTAAAAGTTGACCATCAACATATTCTGTCGACACCAAGGAATTAGAACCAAAAGTTTTGTATCTCCCATCAAAAACTAATTTCATTTGCCATCGACAACTGTCTCACGCGAGGCCAATCATGTTTTTCTGCCACTTTTGTTAAAAAGCTAAAACCATTAACCCAACCATGTCGAAAATCAGAAGAGTGATAGATCTGCCAAAACCCTAGAGGTAGATCTTCGTCAGAGACGACAATACACCTCATTTGATGTGCATGGGTATCAATTCTCCGATTTTGTTCATTTGATTTGAATAACTTACTTAAACGAAATGTAGGGATAATTTTGATTCAAAATATTAAGTGTTATAAATTAGTATCTCTAAGAGGGTAGAGGAATATGAAGTTGAGACATTTTCTTTTAGAGGGAATTGAAGGTGTTGTTAATTAGCCGTTGGACCTGTACTCAGACCACAATATTTGGAGTATATAATAGACAAACCTGGCATGCATGAACATATATTTTATGATAGGTATACGCATGTTGCATGTAGTTGTTTAATAAACATGCCATGCCATGCCATTATTTGAAGACTACATGCATTTTGAAAGTAAAATTTCTTAGTTGATGAAACAACTTTGTTAACTTGTGATAGGTCATCTTAATTAAGTAAAGCTTTTTAATTATCAATATGTTTTTACCTAGCTTCTGATCAGTGAAAAGCTAGTTGGCCCAGATCAACCATTACTTAAAATTTTCTAACCTAATAGCATCAAGTTCTCAAGTTATAGCTACCAAAAAGAAGCTCCAATTAAAGGTACTGGATTCTCTGTGTAGAGTCTTTTGCTTGTTGGAATTATATATATGATAAGATTAGAATGGTATATTGTGTGCAGTTGATTATGATGTCATATATATTTATATATAGTTAATGATCGAGTCAGTCCACTTATTCAACGGCTCACATGAATTTTGTTGCAGCCATACTGTCAAATTCATTGATCTTTTGAATCTAACTAACAAAAGTTTGATCCTATATTATTCGCTTCACATATGAAAGAAAAAAGAAAAGAAGAAACAGTACGTATACAAACTCCAATCACTTCACACTTGAACTCTGGCGTGTTTCATGCTAACCTTTGCATATGAAATTTTTTTGATTGGGTGGAGTCTAAAGTTCATATTTTAGATTCTGTTGAAAATTTTATTGATAATTTTAAGAAATTTTATTGGTAACGTTAATATAAATGTGAGATAAAAAAAAATATTACCAAAATAATTATTTAAAATTATCAGTGAAGTTTTCAAATGGTCTAAAAAAAATAAACTTTATACTCAAGTCAACCAAATATTGTTCATTCTTCGTCCGAATCATCCTCATTGGTTATTTTCATTTAAAGAAAATTAAATAAATTGATTAATAATTTTTTTTATTGTATAAATTGATTAACAATTAATACTAGTGTTTAGCAAAATGTAATCATGATATAATATAGTATTAGAATATTTTATATCCAAAGGGTATTATTGCAATTATTTTAAAAGAAAGGAGAAAAAGAAGAAAATTAAGAGAAATATGGCGAGACAAGTGCAATCACTGGGACCCCAAGTAAGGGAAAAAAAGAAGAGAGAAATAGGGCGGGACAAGTGCAATCTCTGGGACCCCAAGTGTTCTAGGGTCGTGTTCCTAAAACGCTTGCTTCACTCTTTTCTTTTCTCCTTGGGATGTCCGCAACCATCTCTCTCTCTCTCTGGTCTTTTGTGTCTACCATATACTGTGTACACAGTTTATAACCCCTTTTTATCTTGTATAAATACCCCCACTCATGCAACAACTCTTATTACGGTACTAATCTCATTTTTCCTTATCTCTCTCTCTCTCTCTCTCTCTCTCTCTCTCTCTCTCTCTCAAACATAAACACAACAAAAATATGGCAGAGCTAGACTATAATCCCAAGACAAGCACAACCACAACACGCTTAAAACTCTTCGGCTTCAACGTCGACCAAGAAGACGATGAAATCGCCCAATCCGTCTCACCCGAACCCGCCGGTTTCCCCCCCTCTGCCGACCGGAAATACGAGTGCCAGTACTGCTGCAGAGAATTCGCTAACTCACAAGCCCTTGGTGGCCACCAAAACGCCCACAAAAAGGAACGACAACAGCTCAAACGAGCCCAGCTTCAAGCCACTCGAAACGCCGCCGTTTCCTTCGCTAGGAATCCCATGATTTCTGCCTTCGCTCCCCCGCCTCACCTCCTAGCCACTGGAGGCCCGATGGTGGTTCCTGCAGGGGCATCCATCTCCGCGGCGGGACCCTCCTGGGTTTACCTGCCACGTGCCGCACCGCCGCAGTTCCACGTTTCACACGGGTGTGTGATTCCAAGCGGGGGTGGGCCGGGGAGGGGTACAGGGGGGTTACCGTATGGTGGCGGGGTAGGGGATTCGGTGTTGAGTGTTGTTGGGTCTCAGGGGATGCAGGGCCGGGTTAGTGGGCGGGGGGTTAATGGACCGTCGTTGAGTAGGTTCTCTAAAGGGGATGGTGGGCCCAGTTTTGACGATGCATTGGGGTTGGACTTGCATCTTAGTCTTGCCCCAGCTGGGCTTTGAGTTGGGTTTTGAATCTTGGCTCGGCTTGATTGCTCAGCTGGGTGGGTGGCTAATGTTAATTTCAGAAGCCGGATCTTGTACATTTTGAATTTTATTTATTAATTTTTTTTCTTCTAATTAAGGAAGTGATGTCACTAGAACTTGCATAGCTGATAAACCAGATCTCTTCTCTTTAACAGCCAATTTCATTTTTGTACATGTCATATATATTATACACTCAAGCATTTCTTAATTTTATGTAATATAAATATAAAAATGTAGATATAGATATATGTGTGAACCCAAGAAGTTAGCTCAATTGGTAAAGCAGCTTCAAAGTTTTTTGAGATCATCGTTTTGAGTTTCTTTGAGATCAGACCGTAAACTTTTCTTTGTGAATTATTTAGACCGGGCGTAGATGGTCTTACTTGTGATCTGGACTTGGACTTAACACGATGCACGCAAATCAACCTATGAACCAAAAAAATTATGTGCGTGCAAGCATGTGAGGGGGAGAAATAAGTTAGGTTAAAGAATTACCCTCGGTGAAGTCTATGATATGACTCAATGAACCTCTTTTGAACAAAAATTTCCCACATAACCTCTTATTTATTGATCTTGAACCTAATTTTTCAAGTTTTTTTTTAATGTAACTTTGACTTTTTAATCTAATGATTATCTTGGGTATTTCTATATAAGAAAGTGGGTCTTTATGAAAGTTAAGACCAAGGAAAATACCATCTATACAAAAGATAAAAACAACTTGTATAAGTGATATTTTCATCATTTTTATCAAATTCATGATGAAATTATCAATATTTTTCTTTTTATTTTTTTCTCTGATAAAGAGCTTGAAATCATGTGAAAAAGTGAAAGAGGGAAACTATATAATCAAATATTAGTAATTCTTAGATAAAGAGAAAGTTTAAAATTGTCAAAGAAAATAGTGGTGTCATTTTCTTTTGGAAGGCCAGATAAATATTAGGCTAAATACCATATTTTTGTCATACAATTATTATCCATATTTTATTTTGATCACACATCTATCAATTGTATCAATCAAATCCTTAAACATTTTGGAATTCGATTATTTTGCGATAATTTAAGACTTGAAATCTCACTTAAATTCTACCTCAATGCTAGCTCAGAGATGAATTGAGGATGATTTTGACAGTCATATAAACCTCATATCTCTTACTACCAAATAATCTTCGCCCTGGGTTTGCCTGTGTCCATAAAGTCTTGATGTCAGTTGTCTGTTTGCAATGACAGATCGAAACTGCAACAAAAAGAGTTGTTGATGATGATTTTGCCCAACTCATAATGAAAATGTTTGTCTCGCTTTCTCTTTCTACTTCTCCTGTTCTTCTCACATATCTATGAACTTTGTTCGGTTTACGGTTTAAAGAGAAATAGAGGAAAGAAGATTTTAGATTTTAAATGGAAAAGATTTTGCCATCAAAATCATCTCTCAAATCACCTAGTGCTGAACAGGTGAAATTTCAATGATATTTTAATTTTTAAAACGTGAAAAGGGTCAAATTAAAAATTAAAAGTAGTTTAAAAATTTGATTAATACAATAATTGATATATGTGTGATAAAATAGAATGTAAGCTATAGTTGTATGAAAAAAAAAAGTATTTAACCTAAATAATAGTAGTCTCCGAGGCAAAACCCCAACTAACCCGTACGTGATAGTATGTTGGTGCTTCCTGTCACCCTCTTCCTCACTGTATTTGAATAAGGGATGATGGAATGTGTTGGACTAAATTAATCAGATGCGGACAAAACTCCCCATAGTGGATGAACAGATCAAGTTAATTAATTAACCGAAGTATATATTTGATGTCTATTACTCCTACGTTTGGTGTCCAAACATTAATCAGCAAAGAGAGAGAGGGAGACTTTGTTGAGAAAATAATGGCAACAATAATGGCTTCATAGCAATGTGGTTTTTTCGAGTCAGCAAGAAGAGGCCTGTGGCTGACACATAAAGCTTATGTGTAAGCACTTAAACAAGATATTATTGCAGGCTAATGTATCATTCTAGGGGCTTGCCGCAATTTTAAAACAGATCATTATTCAAACGGTCAAAAGGGCAGTAGGCCCTTTATTTTCGGTGCAAAGTGAGGTATAGAATCTATAATCAAAATAATAGTGGGTGCATCTCTTGCATCATCTATCATTTACGACCACTCTCCAAAGGGAGTTTGTTTGGCCGGCCTCTTTTTTTTGGGTTGCCTAGAGCTGGAAAGGAAGATTTGGCTAATGGAATTAACTGATTTTTTTATTGTATTTTATGAATATACATGGAGAGATGTAATACGAGAACTTTTTAGACGATCACTTATTTTAATATTATTCTCGCTCAAACATGATATAATTAAGCAACTTAAATTTGAATGGTAATATATAGCTCAGGTGTAGAAGTAGAGATTCTAGAAGGGAAAACAAGAAAGATTTTATGCTTTTGGTTTTATTCTTTTTCTGCTTGAAACTAATTTGGTTTGATTTAGGGAGAAGAAAAGAGAGGTGTGCAAGCATAATCATAATTCATGGGTATGAAAGCTTGTGCACTTGAAAAGGTTTCTTCTTTAGTGCTTTTTGACATATGAGTATTACTGCTTACTAGTAGTACAAATACTATTGTCTCTTTCAGTGGTTGGCGAGCAAAAACGAAGAAAATCAAACTCATTCCCACAACTTTGTCTTGAACACAATACTAGCTGGGGATTGGGCCCCAATCTTTTGCTTCATCAATGCCATTAAACTGATGTAGACATCCCATCAAGACTCTCTCTCTCTCATTCACTTTCTCTCTAGCGGGAGTCAGCCTCCAACGTAGTTTAATTTATCTCAGTAGTAATTAATAAATATTAATTAAAACTGAATTGAGGGTTTAATTGTTATCCTTTTGTTTTTCTGTTTTTGATGTGGGGTGAGATACATCAAAATTTTTATTAAGAAGTAAAGTTCAAAACCCTCCATTCCTATTTAAAAAAAAATTACTATCCTTTCATTGCTTAATCACCATGGTTCAATCAAATTTAAGCAATATATAGCAAAGTACTTCAAACATTATTGAGCGCTCCTTTAACTTCTGTGGAATACTGTTCTCAATAAGCTAGGCAGATATTCTTGCTATTACTTGCAATGCTCGAGGGACAAGATTAATCAGAGATAAAGGGAAAAAAAAAATCACATTTTTTATATTACTATTACCAATTCATAATATCCCATGAGTGAACTATCGATTGGACGTTGATGCAAATCATTACTTTCGCTAGAAAATGACTCGAAAGTAGAAACATTATAGTGATATATCTATCATCTTTGCCAAACCATCATTATGCAATCTGATTCACAATAGACAGCGAATGATGTAAATTACATTTCAGATCCTGGAAAGGGGTCCTTTGTTGGTGGATTATTTGTTGTTCGGTGTTGTCGATGGTAAGATATTAGACTACCCAATTTAAAGTTACATCATTTGAAGTTTAAATCAACCGTTAAGATTGCATTTTTAATTTATTTTATCAAAATATCCTCCTGTCACAGTAGCAAAGTGGCGGTTGTTTTAGAAAATCACTTCTCTTTTTGAAATAAAAAACGGTGGAACAATGACTAGAGCGACCCCAGTCGGGCCTCATCGACACCTGGTGGCATGTGAGCCCACCTCCGGTGGTGGTTGGCCATTGGATTTTTCAAAACGCTTAGATGGTCGGTTTCTAGCACGGTGCTTGTCGTCGAATACACGTAGATTTAAAGACCGGTCCCCTCCTTTCACACGAGCTACTAAGGGTGGTCCGATCAGCGAAAAGTAAGGAACTTGAAGTTGGAACGTAAATCTCGTCGAGATCTTTCCAATTGCATCAAGGTTGCTTTTTTTGACAATAAGTTTATTAGTAAGGGTGGTATAGACGGCGGAAAGTGGTGAACTTACTCTTTATATTTATTTAAGAGATTTTTGAATCTCCTAAAACTATTTTGGTCATCCAATTTTGAAAGGCACTAACCACGTACAATTCTCAGATGCAGGGGATAATCCTTAAATCTTACCTTATATTACCACTCTTTTATTTCTATTCTCTTTCCATGAATATCCAAAGAAATCTCTATCTTCAATAACAGAGCCATAGTTGGAAAAATCAACACCCTCATCTGCAACTGTTTGAACTAGCTGTGGAGAATCTCCTTCAAGAAGAATTTGTCTGAACCAACATCAAAAGCAAAACTCAATGCCTATCTAGCTGCTAAAGCTTTAATTAAACACGGGTCTGCCACATTTGGAACTTTGAGATATCCTGACCATGAATTATTTTCCATCATCATGAATGACAACTCCAATCCCACCTGCTTTCTCCTCCACAAATATGGCTCCATCGACATTCACCTTAACCGCCGGATATACATGAGCTCGCCATGATTCATCACCTGCTTTCACTATGTGATTACTAATTAGTATTAATTTTGCCAACTGCTTGGTAAATAGAATATTGCAGGGATGGCAATGGAGGGTGTAGAGTGGCCAAGCAATGAAGGAGATACGTTGTTATTGGTAATACCAAAAATAGTTTAGTTCCGAGGCATGTTTTAATTGGGTCACCTATAAAAACCAAGCAAGAAAGAATACGAGAAAAAAAAACGTGATAAAAACATTAAATGAAATAATATCAAAAACCCACAATAAAAAATTTTAAAAAAAAGTTCAACAGTCAACATCAAAATAAATACCAAAAAATTCAAGATTAATAAATTCGAAATGAACTTGAATTTAAATAAAACGGATAAGTCATAATAACCAATTTTGATTATCAGGGATAGAAGATAATTAAAAAATCATGCACTTACCTGGTTGAAGTAAAAGTGATATGATTAAATATAGAGGTAAATATATTTGCTTGTGCAACGGACTAATTTGAATAGTAGTTACACTGCAATAAATGTAAAAGGATGGAACACAATGATCTCTGCTATGCGTGTGTGCATTCGGTCCTTTCTTGTTTGGCACTAAAGGCTACGATAGATGGGAGAGAGAAGTGAGAATAAAGAAAAATGAAAGGAAAGACTGAAAAGCCCTTTTCTTTCGGTTGGTAGGAGAAAATGGAATTGTTTTAGTTGCTGTGATAGATTTGCTATTGCTGACTTTTTTTTATACAGTTAAAAAAAAGTTTTTTTCATTTATAATGACCCAAATACATGTTTGTCACCCTTATTGATGAAAATAAATATAGCATATCTTAGAAAATTCAAATCACTCAAAAATTAAACTACGACACCCCCAAAAGTTAAGGGAAGCAACGACAAAACCTTATTGAACTCGTTTAAATCAATTTATAAATTAAGTTTATTAAGATTCCAAACATGGTCATAATAATATTATGAATTCTATCATCCAAAAACTCAACACATGTCAAAGGGTTACCAATACTCCAAACTAACTCACACATTCTGAATAAATTGCTAATTGATTCTGGGTTTTTTTTGTACAAAAAGCACAATAGACAGAAATACCTCTTAAACAGTTTTTCCTTTCCGATTCCACTAGTTGCCATTTTTCCTTTCATCAATTGCCAAAAAAGCACTCCACCTTTGGAGGAGCTTAATTCGAATTCTGGTTCCTTTGTGGATTATTCTTAAGCAGGGTCGCGTCAAGGGCTGTATTTAAATTTGATTACTCAAGTGGCTTTGCTGATTTGGTGGTTTTGGACCCGTTCACAATGTCTTTAAGGCTGTTGGGGCCAAGAACTATGTTTCAATGTGTATGGAGCTCAGATGTTTGACAATAGTCCTCAAAGGGTGGGATGCCTTTTGTCTTGCTTAGATTTTTTTTTCTTAAAAGAAAAAACAGGGTTTCGAACTTTACTCTTTAAATAAATTTTTTTATATTTATTTGAATATAAAAGAGTTGTAATTTGTTTCGGTATATGGTAGGTTTGGAGTTTAAACTTAAGGCAGTGTCCCATGCTATCATGTAACAAGCACCATATTTAACATTTTCCTCAATGAAACTTTGAAAGTTTAGCTTTTTATTATTAGGTTAACACCTGTTTTTAATATTTTTTTTTAACATTTAAGAATAAGCCAGAAAGTTATTTTTATCTATTATAATGTTTTTTTTCACTTGTTGGAGTGTTTTTAAAAAATAAAATAATTAATTATTACTCGATTTTCATAATGTAAAATTATTAATACATTTAGGATATAAAAAAATAAATATTAATTTTGAGAATATTGAAACTTCGTTGCTTTCGGTTTTTTAGTGGCAGTGCCCTTGTACATACATAGTGACGCGATCAAAACGCTAGTGAAAGGGCGCTTCTGAATCCTCTAATGCTCTTTTTAAGGAACCAGAAAGTCCCCACACAGCTATTTACTTTAACTCATGCTATATATGAATATAATAGGCTCCTAGTCTACACACAATCAACTTTTTCAACCTTCAAAAGAAAAAGATGGGATGGGCTACCTACAAAAGGGGTTCAAATATTTGTTATGCTCCAGATACAGTGGGTTTGGTATTGTCCTTGATTGTCAACAGCAACTATTTATCTGAAATTGATATATCAATAACTATAGTAAATACCACTATAAATCTAAGTGGCCTAATTCGCTTTTTTTATTAACTTAATTTGACTATTTAAGGTGGTAAATTCAGTTAAATCTAATAATTTAAAGGATTAGGTGCTAATTTATAACAGAATCACGAGCTATTTCGACATAAATAACAGTTTAAAAGAAATATCCAATAATATTATTTTTTTTATCATTCCAATCAATTAAAGATTATTTTTTCATAAATAAAATGATCTATTATTAATTAAATTTTGAGACGTGATACGATATACTTGTTCCGAGTGAAAATTGGAGGGCTATCAAGAGATTTCTTCTATCTTTCCCGTAGAGTTTACTCTCTATGTACCTTTGAGATAGTGCTTTAATTTATAATAGTCTTGTCGGCAAACTTGGTGTGACCTCATAAAGACAACCTCAATGCTTGCTCCTCTACAAGCAATATTAACGTGGAAGTCCCCACAAACCAGGTTTCTTTTTTTCCTTGATATTTAGATTAGCTAGGGACAACTTTACTAAAGGAGACAAACCAAACTTCACCACATTTTTGATGGTCCTAATTCGTAAAGTTGAAAATTTGAGTGGTCCACGACTCTAACTTGGCCCTCACATCACGACATTAGTGCCTTTATTTTAACTATGATGATCATATTCGATCGAGATTGAACCTATGATCGATTAATGTACATGGAAAGCGATATTCCTATTAGTTGCTTTTATCTGTGCTGGATTCCGCTATTCTACGATGATTGATTGATCTTCTACCTACTATTTGATTGCAGCCATGTGAATGGTACAGTATCTTAAAACCTACTGATAGAGATAGCCCTTACAAAGTAGCTAGGTTTGTTTCTGATTGTTACTGGCAAAGTAAAACCTTTGAAAACTTGAAAAGGTACCCATAGGATAATTATTTAAACAGTTGCTAAAAAAAATCTTGATAATGATTTGAGTTATAGAGGTGGGATCAGCAATGTTCTTGATAGGCTCTTGAGCTCAGATAGCAAAGCCATACACACGCTCTACTCAATTTGTCACTTGGAGCGTACGTGCACAAAAGCTGATTCTCTACTATTTTTTTTCTAACGGTATTGATGCACTTACCAGATCCAAACAAAAATTTCTGAGTCTCACACAAGTGCCAATTTATGTAACTGTCTATATATAACCCAACATACATCGTGTAATGGAATAACCAACAACTAAATCTTGATTCCCATCTCCTCTAAAATTAGGTTCCCGTAAATCATGAACAATATTCACCTTGCCAAGCTTTTCTTTAATATGTTGAATAGCCATAAATAAACACATTATGATATCTCCAAGGCAAAATATGAAGTTCCTTTCACCCACTAGATAGTTAGCCACTTAAGAATCACTTTCCTCGTACTTTTCCAATCTCATTACCAAACAAAGAAAAAAATGATTTTTCTGTTTTTTCTTTCTTTTTCCTTTGCTTTAGCGTTTCTCTCCTACCAATCACAATCTGAATGAAGACCAGCAGAAGAAACATCATGTTCTATGATCAGATTGGGCTTTTTCTATCAAAATTTCACTTTTCACAATTCACAGGTGGGCCTTCGGTCTGAATTTGGTTATAGTCATGGACTCACGGACGGGCTATTGCTGGCTGGAACAAAGGATTCTTCCACCCAGTGTTATATCTCGCTACGGGCCGTTGGCAGCCCAACACTAATGGACTTTAAGCAAGAACGAACTTGATTTTCCAAGTGCAAAACCCATCTTCTCAATTAGAAGGACGACTTTTATCCATTTACCAGAATGAATTCTCTTTTTAATTATCACTGCCAAGATAATTCATCAAAATAATTGACTCAGTGATTACTTCAACCCAACTCAGGATCTGCTGAAAACATTTACTCTACTATTAAAACTGAGCATTTCCAAGAACTTAATTAAAGCCAAGAAGTTAGCAATTCCAAAACTTCTTTTGATGGTAGTAAAACAATGTGTGAATAGTTGTTCAATATGTTTGAAACCCAACTCTTAATGGCACATTCGCCATTAATAATAAGGCCACCGTTTTAAATACTGATAATGGTGACACTCGTTGAAGCTTGTAAGTATTTTGTTGATACCTAGTGATTTAAAATGTACCAGTCATCACCCCAGTAAATGAACTATAGCAGGAACAAAGGTTTGTCAAACATCAACTTGATGCAGGTGCCAACTTATGTTCTTGTTCAATTGGTGGCTCTTGATCCACAGGTGATGCTTCATCTTCACGTCCTAATGGGACACATGGCCTCCAAATCGTTTCATTACCTATATCCATGAGTGCGATGCCCTTTGCTGTCAAATCAGCTCTGATCTGATCACTCCTCTCGAAATCTTTGTTTTTCCTGGCAACTACTCTTTCTTCAATCGAACGCAACACATCAGTCTCCCCCAGCCCTGCTCTGCGTAATGCCTTGCCGTTCAAGCACTGCAAAACCTGTTCAATAGGAAACAAAATTTCAGATGATAACTTCCAACAGAAGGAAGACATGGCTGTGTAATTTTATAAGGAGGCTTTGAAATCCTCATCACCTCAGCATACGTGATATCAGACAGCAACCCAAGAACATCCAAAACTTCTCTAACTGCTTTTTCTACTTCAATAAGGGACTGAATAAGAAGTGATAATTGTTGCTCCCCCTGTCGCTTCTTTTTCTGCTGCTTCTGGAAGATTATAAACAGATTAAATACTTTTTCTGTCAAGAGAGAGAGAAAGAGAAGGGGGCATATTGAAAGTGGTATTCATGACTGGATTATAGATGTGTACCTTCAACTCATTCAAAGAACTATTTATAGTTTTCAAAGCATCTTGAAAAGCCCCGGTCAGTATATGGGCAGTATTCAAGTCATCTGATATTTTAGCTTGGAACTCGCTGCGTAGCTTACTGATGCACTCTTGGGCAGCAGGGGTAATTTTAGCCTTTACGCCATCCTTGGACATTCTCTCTCGATGTTGTGATAAAGCATCATGAAGATCTTGCAAAGTCTAGCAATCACATAACAGCTTTAGTTAATTTTTTGGAGGTATGACCACTGATAGAATCCAGGTGAGTATTTCTCTAAATTTGTTTCTTCATGTCAATAGGAAAAGCAAAGTAAAATACTAATTAAACAATTTGCTCTTGATTATGCAGCATACCAAGCGTCAACAAAGCATAACACAGCAAAGGATCCCATTCACAAGCATAGATACAAAATGCCAATCATTGCATCCAACTTTGACAAGAATCGTCCCGTTTTACTACTATTAGTTCTTCTATATTCGACGGCAATAAATTATAACTCTACTAACCAGTTAGTCCATGAAAATTGTTGCATAACCCCAAAAGACAAAGATGCCTCTATTGTTAGGGATAGCAAAAATACCACCCAGACAACCCATTTGGGGCAGGATGGGGGAATTTTACCCTCACACGGTGAGGGCAGGGATGGAATTTAATCACCAGTCGGGATTGAGGCCAAGGCTGGAGGCCGGAATTGCATTCCCCACCCCAATTAAGCCTTGAACCAAACATGTATTATTATTATATATATGTTATATAATATATGATAGTTACACTCTTATACATACCCATTTTTTCATGTTATATTATAATAGTTTTTAATCAAAATAAGCATAATTATGAGAGAAAAAAAGTTGGCTACAGCCTAATGGGGAATCCCCGGATTTTTAAACCGGAAATCCCAGTCCTAGACAGATGAACAGGGCAGGAACAGGTACTTATATCCCCACTGAGACAGAGATGGGAGGGGCTAAGGAAAAATCCTGGCCGGGTAAGGGGTTGGGGACAGGGAAACCGGCCCGTTGCCCTTCCTATCTATCGTCAGGACCTGTGATGGGTACATGCCTGTTGACCAGCCCACAGACACGCCCAGGGTATCCAATTAAAAGTTTTGAGAACTTAAGTGAAGCTTCAGACCTGGTATATATAATAAACAGCATCTGATGCACTTTCCAGCTGAGAAATCGAGTAATTGAGAGGAGAGCGGTAGTGAGCGCTTATCAAGAAGTATCTTAAAGACAGTGGATGGTACCGATCAATAATCTGCACAAAATTGGACAGGTTACATTACACACACACACAGATATATATATATATAAACATTAAAAATGTAACTGAGCCCCACTTTACCTCACGAATTGTGAAAAAATTACCCAATGATTTTGACATTTTCTCGTTATTATTAGTGACATGCCCATTATGCATCCAGTAACTCACACTGCTCTCCTGGCATGCAGCGCAACTCTGGGCAATCTCATTTTCATGATGTGGAAAAATCAAATCGATTCCACCCCCATGAATGTCAAATTTGAAAGTAAGATAATGGGCACTCATAGCACTGCATTCTATGTGCCAACCAGGTCTTCCAGGACCCCACGGACTGTCCCAACATGGCTCACCAGGTTTTGCGGCCTGCAATAATTAGTTAATATTAGATATTGATTATCGAGTGACACTTAAGACAAGACGATGAAAAACATCAGCAAAACAAAAGGGAAAAAGAGGGGAAAAAAATACTGCTACTAATATGATCTTATGCATTCATTATGTATTGTTTGAATCAAATTTTCAGGAATAATGAATGTTGTTGGTGGACACAATAATTCATAGCAATTCTTTCTTTCTTTTTTGTAAGTAAAAGTATCAGTTCATGGTAAATCTTACTACCAAGAAAGATACAAAAAAGAATAAAAAATATATTTCAACTTGAGATTAATAGAACAAATTGATTACGGATATCTTCTGAGTACTTTTAATTTTTGAAAGCCTTTTTATTCTCCAAGCAAAAGAGGCGGTGGGGGAAGCACCAATGATAAGGTAACTTAAATAGGTTGTCATACCTTCCACAATGCAAAGTCAGCTGGATTACGCTTCCTTGAGTCAACAGCAACACGTCCACCAGCTCTATTATTTTCCAGTTTCTGTCCAGACAACTGACCATAATTTGGGGATTTGTCAACAGCAAAGAACACGTCTCCATCAACCACGTACGCAGAGTCGTTGCAGATAATCTGCAGATAGTAAATACAAAGATACTCATTCCCAATATAGGAGTCTCATATACAACTCTGAAGCAAAAATTCTCTCTCACGATCAAAATTAGCACCAAACAAAAAACATAATACAAGGCTTCAAATTCGTAAATGTATTTATAAGTCTGTTACGGACTAGATTTTGGGTGCGTGGTGATTCTTGGTGGTAATGGAGATGAATATGGATTTTGATGGTGAATTGTAGGGAAGATGAAGATAATTGGAAGTGCTTAACGGCTAGTGACCAAACACCTAAGAAAATAGAGAGAAAAGAGAGAAATTACAAACTAGAAGGTTTCTTGTTTATTGTTTGATCCTACAAATGGGTGTACAATGCCTTATACAGGCTATGACGGATGAATGCAATGAGTAACCAACTACCATTCTAACTACCTAAGCAATTAACAAACTATTAACCAACTACTAACAAACTAACTAATCTCGTATTCAACTGATATGCTCTCTAATGGTAATTCTATTCATATCATTGCCCAACCCATCAAATGAACCTTGTCCTCACATTAAAAACCTCATCAATGAAGCCAATATTAAAGAACAAGAAAACAACTCGAAATTCTGCAATTCCTTTTTGTCTCATGCATATAACCAAGAACAAAGACATCATAAGATCACTTCAAAAAAATCACCATGGCCAAGTATTTAAAGACCCGATTGATGTACTCCATGATTGTGTTGAAAGATAGGCATAAAAATAACTCTTCTTTGAACACCAGTATTACCAAGTAGAAGTGCAGTGTCACTTGTAGAAGAATCGAACAGAAATTAACAGACCCCAAGTGGAAGTAATTGACTTTTAAGTCTCTTCGACATAGGAGAGTAAAAGACAAAGAAGGTGGCCATAAATTCCTTGCACAAGTCATGCACCCAATTCCTCCAGGATTCCACAACGTAATTGCATGAACTGAAACATTACTTACGCCATGAATCCACTTAAGACCAAGAGGGAGATCACTATACAATGGAGCCCATTGGCAAGGTAATTGAAAATCTAAAAATTGGTGCAGTTCCACCATTGGTGGTTTATAGCGAAGAGAGAAATTCACTGCATGGCTTGTAAATCCGTCAAAAGCAAGATTTTTTATAGAAGCTGCATCCTTCTGCCAGCAGCCCTTGAAGTTGAACATGGCATTAAACTGACCTGAAGGAATTTTACCCAATAAAGACACCTCTTGATTGAACTTCTCTGATATGCAATGAATCCACCACGGTTTCCTTGGACTCTCTAATTTGAACACGGTGCAAGCTGAATTGAAGCAACTCTTTTCTACCTTGGTGCCTTTGTCGAAGATGGTGGGCTCTAGAGTTGTTTCGGTAACCTTTTGCAGATTTGAAAGTAGAGATATTCTTGCATCTGATTCCGTATTAGCTACTTGTTTCGCTTCATTCTCATGCTCATTTTCGGGTTCTTCAATAAAGTTGGCTATCATTTCTACCATCTTCTTACATCTTTTGTTGTTTCGCCGTATCTTGATGATAGACAAAATTTTGTTCTTGTTGAGATGACAAAGAAAGAGTAGAGAAAAAATCTTGCTTCTCCTCAATACTAGAATAGCATGAGAGAAGACTTACCATTTCTTGTTGTTGTAGTAGTAGTGTAGGATCATGATTGTCAAAATCAAAAGTATCCAAATCAATACTTTAGATCCTTTCCATCTCGTAAATTTCTTCTTCAATTAATGGCATCATTGGATCATGTGGATCTTGTTGTTCCATTGCATATAGGCGAAAAACTAATGTGTTGTGTTTGTGGAATAGTCGTTTCATGGATTTGAATTCAGAAAGCTTAATGAATGAAAGGAATTAAGAGAGAACAATGAAAGCACGAAATGATATGAACTAGATTATGGGTGAGTGGTAATTCTTGGTGGTAATGGAGATGAATATGGATTTTGATGGTGGATTGTTGAAGATGGAGATGATTGGCACTACTTAATGGCTAGTAACCAAAACCCTAAAAAATAGAGAAAAGAGAAATTACAAACTAAAAGATTTTTTGTTTCTTGCTTGATTCTACAAATGTTTGTACAATGTCTTATATAGGCTATGAGGGATGAATACAATGAGTAACCAACTACCATTCTAACTACCTAATCAATTAACAAACTATTAACCAACTACTAACAAACAAACTAATCTCTTATTCAATTGGCATGCTCTCTAATGGTAATTCTATTCATATCAGAGTCTCACAGTTCACTACATCCTACAAATCACGGCTCTTACTATTCTTACTGTTTATTAGGTATCCATATTCTAAAACTAATTTTAAACTTGTGTACAGACTGTGCTACAAGATTGAACAACAATGTTATTTTGTTCATAACTTTTTTTTTATAAGTAATGTTATTTTGGTCACCACACCAGAGAACCTAGAAAGTATAATCATTATAAAATAAAGAAACTGAATATGCTTACATTATAAGTTTAGTACTAGAAAGCACATCAGATGTCTAATGGCGATGTTTGAAAACTTTTTAAATTTTGATTTAAGCAAAGTTGCTTAAAGCGGGTAGTGTGATAAATAAGACTTGATTTAATTTGGGATGATTTAAGACAGATTTAAAAAATTTGCCAAACATCACCAATATATCTATTATAATTTAGCTATCAGTGTCACTCTTTTCTCAGGTGAGTGCCTTGTTGGTGCCTAATGCCTCAGCCATTCATAAACCTAGTATATCCAGGGCACCTTTTGACTTCGATTATGTTCACACCAATGAGGATTAGTGATCTGATCGAAATAGTATGCACATAAATGTCGATATACAATATGGTTGTACAATCATACCATCAAAAATAATACGTTGTGAATTGTGTGCATGCCAGAGAGAGAAAGAGACTGCAAATAAGTTTATCCAAAGACTAAATGGCCATAATAGCAGCAAGAACAAAACCTGTGTTATCATATGCCTGATCTGTTCCATGTGTTCGCTCACAAGGGGTTGATAGGTGGGACGGAGGCACTGCAGATCATCCATATCTTTCAGATATTCTTTGCAAAATGTGCGACTTAAAGTTAACGGATCTTCCCCACGCTCATTTGCGCGACGAATTATCTGCAGAAATCCAAATATTAGCGTTTTCTACACATGAATTCAAACGGGAATAATAAGTCTCCACGGAGCACTAATGAAAGGAAAGATAAAGACTAAACTATTGTTGAAGAATTAAAGAACATTGAAGCTCCAGAATATACACTCAGCAGGATAGAATGCTTTCAAGCATCTCAAAACTATACCAACTTCCCCCAATGAAATCCAGCAAATTATGAAGAAAAAAATAATAATTCTTGCTCTAAATCGCTAAACTATTTTAAGTAATAAAAAAAATCATAAAAAACAAAACAAATAAAAATGACAAGTAGATCATGAGTTAACAAAAAACCTCCAAAAGTTGGTCTCAATCATTTTTTAAAAGAAAATAACTTTGAGGACTTCTACAGAAGCATACAAAACTGTAGACCCAAGCAGCAGTGAACTAGATTTTCTCAAGTTTTTTGGTTAAGTGCATTATCGTTCCCTTAAGTTTTCCTGCTGTTACACGGACTTGGCTATTTCAACTGCCATATCCAAGCACGACAAGACAGACATGGTTATGAAATCTGAGCCCGACATCAAGTCAATACTTCCGCAGCTCTCCCCGTCACCGACGGGGTCGGCCTGCCATATGGAGCAAGGGGATGAGAAGGAGGAGGATAAGGAAGATAATCATAATTTAGTCATACAAACTATTTGGGCCAATAATAGATGGAATAATTTTGCATTTTTGCTCACGTCCAACAGATACCAACTATTTCTCCCTTGCCATATATACACTGCTTGCAATCGAAAGAGAAAAAAAAAAAAAAAAAAAAAAAAAAAAAACCAAAGGAATACTATTTGAGACAACATGTCTAACTATTATAGATGGATAAACGCCCAAAATTACAAAGATTCATTTATCAATTAATTATGGCCTAACTCGGTGAAATAAATACAAACCATAAATAAATATTTTTAATTCATTTTGTATTACAACAATATGAAAATATAGTTCTTTTCTTGATAAATTATAAAAATATGAAGATATAATTCACATTCCTTTCTCCTTTGGTTCATAAAATTGTACGAAAAAAACCGAGTTTAACGATTGAAATAATAAAATCTTTTTGTAGATTTCTGTTCTTGACATCATTGGGTGAGAAACAATTGCTTCAGCCCTTGCATTCAAATGGAATGTTTTTTTATTGGAAATGGAATGTTGATATAGGAGTAGTGAGGATAATTAAGCATTACGAAGAAGAAAAAAAAATCATAATCGAGGGCTTTTTAAAGCCATTTTATGTGACTCAGCCCTCCCTCAACCTCTAGCGGGTAGGGTAAAGGGATCGTCACACATTAAGATTTCCTCTAATACACAAACCCATGTACTACATATGATATTAGCTTGTCAAATCTTTCAAATTAAAATATAGAGACGGAACGATGTGTCATCTTCTTTAACGTGTTTAGAACTTAGCAGCACTTGTATTGCCTGCTATGGAGCGTTGGTAAAGACATTCCCTGCCCATTTTGTGGACACCGGTTTGAGGCGTGTGCGAGGATTTTAACAATAAAAAAAGCTTAGCAGTACTTAAAATCTTTTTTAATTCTTGTTTAAAGTTTTTCTATGTTACACATCATTTTAGTCTTCATTTAGATATCCAAACTTGAAAAGTTGCTGAACTTCCTCAGTTCATCTCTCTTCTCCCCACTCCTTTTAATATAAACACACTATCAGCGAAGTAAAAGTTTAGTATGTAACTACAATAAGCATATCAACGGAGCCTTATGATGATTACGGTTGTAAACAAGCCGAGTCGAACGGCTCCAAATCCTTTGTGAAAATTTTTAATGTTGTGGTTTCCAAACGAAAAAATTGGGAAAATGGATTTGGAAATTGTCTCTTAAGGTGAAACCTCTCTAAGATTCTCTTATGTAAATGCACCCGAGTGTTTGAAGACCAAATCAAGAAAAATGTTGGTCTAGACTTAGTAGGATAATTGAATATATATCTTCTATGGGTTTTCTTATCTCTCTCTCTACACACAAGCATTGATGGATGTATTTTCCTATTTATATAGTCATGTGAAGGTTCCATTAATATAATACAAGTATTTCATTGATATAATCA
The DNA here is from genome assembly GCA_023935145.1 of Bretschneidera sinensis. Taxonomy (NCBI): domain Eukaryota; kingdom Viridiplantae; phylum Streptophyta; class Magnoliopsida; order Brassicales; family Akaniaceae; genus Bretschneidera; species Bretschneidera sinensis. The sequence continues at coordinate 110,962,215 of CM043701.1, read as the reverse complement.
TTATGGTTAAACATGAAACTCTTGCTTCTCTAATAGTGTGCTTGAATTGAAGAGTGAAGAGAAGAAAAATGAAATGGAAAGTTTGATAGCTACTTTTTGGGTTGTTAACTAAATGAAGACAGAAAAATACGTGAAACGAAGAAACTTTAAATGAAAACTTGGGAGAGATTAGTATGTGTCACTAAATTTAAACACATTGGAAAAAGAGACAACTAGATGTCAACACAAATATTGTGACAACTCTAATTCAAATTGCACTTTAAGAACAATGAACAACATCCGTACCTTGTCATCAACATCTGTGAAATTCCTCACATAAGTAACTTCATAGCCCAAGTGTTTTAAGTATCTGCAAAGTATCAATTCAAAATTAAGCACAATGATATATTGATATCCCACCTAGAGATGCCAAATCCTTTATGCCTAATTCAAGTGGGGACATAGGCACGCACATAAGCATCTCCAACTTTTGGAAAAAAACACCACTCCATAGAACAACATCCATATTACTTGAGATTTATAATTTTCATTAAACTTTCATCATTTGATTCATGAGTTAGTTTTTTCAGAATTTTTTTGATAAGTAGCTTTTTTTCATAATTCTATTCATGAAATGCTCACATAATCAAATAGTTTATCTTCAAAAGAAAATACTGCGCCTTTTTTTTTAAATTGTCTTTCATAAATCTTCTTTCTATTATTTGACTAAACACCATTAAATGCTTTAACTGATCGTCAACAAAAAAAATCCATATATGGAAAATTACTCCTTATCAACAATCCTATCCCTTTTTCTTCCAATAAACTATCAAACAAACAAATAATCAGCAAAAAAATTCAAATACATTTAAAAAAACAATTTTTTTCTAACAATTTTGCTGCCTCCAACCAGTGCATCCCCGCAAATATAATCAAGAAATTTCAATATTAAAACAAACTGCACAATATGCATTTACAAATACGTATTCATATAACATAAGTACAAATATAGTTACATATATACGCATAAACACACACACACACACACATATATATATAGAGAGAGAGAGGGGACCTGAAAAGGAGGTCAAAGGAGACGGCAGCGCGAGCATGACCAAGGTGGCTGAAGTCGTAGGCGGTGACGCCACAGACATACATGCCAACCTTTCCGGGGACTTTGGGCGTGAAAACCTCTTTCTGTTGTGTCATTGAACTGTAAACCTTAAACTCCTCCTTTTTCTCCATTCTCTCTAACAAACAGAGAAACACGCACTGTCTATCTCTTTCTCTCTCTCAATCAACCAATGTCTGCTACAGTACCAGATCAGAGATGAAAAACCCTAAGCAGCCTAAAATCCCTTATAATATAATAATACACATGATGATTTTGAGCAGGAACCCTTTCTGAAATGGGTACTAAGAAAATGAAGAAAACAAAATAAATAACCAGTTGCCCACAAAAATGAAATGAAGAAAAATGACATTTGAATTCTTAACAGTCACTTTGATGTTAGCTAAGAAATGATAGAATTGAAAATGGTTGCAATAAATCAGCTATAAAGCTTATAAGTATACCGAATCTGTAAATTCTAGACTGAGACTATACAGAAAAGTTACATTCGATCCAAAATTCGATGAAGCAGAGCTACAAGGAAGCGACTAGGGTTTGTCTCTCTGTAACTTTCCTTGGTTCCATCGTCTAATCCGATCCTTTCCCCAGGTAGAGCAAAGAGGTTGTATACTCTCTTGTTACGGGCTCGGTCTAAACAAATACTACTCGCTATGTCAAGTTTTAGCCCATATTGTATAGGACGAGGTGGGCAAAGACAGAGCTAGTTGGGCTTAAAATGTTTAGCAATTGGAAATTTGGAACCATTCCCCAACAGGAAACGGAAACGTAGGTACCCCACCTCTTGGGTGGGCATTTGAAATTTCATACCCCCAATCTTAAAATTTTTTATAAATAGATTGCAGCGAACCAGAAACCCATTCTTTCTTTCTTTTTTTATAACGGACAATTACGACCGCCTCCACAATCCTTGTCCTAAGACCCTGTGGAGGATGTAAATCGCAGGATGTGCAGCGCAGTGGCAGGACTCGAACCCGAGACCTCACAGGAAAACCACCATCTCGAAGGCCGAACTTACCACTGCGCCATATGCCCTAGCGGCACCAGATACCCCATTCTTACAAGGATATATGATTGTCTATAAGCAAATGAAAAAGAAATTTTTTATTTTTAAATGAATTAAAAAATCATTTAAAAATGAATTGGAATAGATGGATATGTCTGATTTTTTATATTAAATTATAGAATTCATTTATATTTTTATGTTTAAAATATTTTAAATAAATGAAAATTTTCAAAAGAAAGAAGAAAAGGGAGGGTGGAGAGAGAGGGAAGGAAGGAGGAAGGAAAAACTATTTTGATAGGCATAATATTTTACAGTTCATTCAATGAAATTCCTTTATAAATTTTATTAATATTAAATTTTATCTATGATAGTTGAACATTACTTCAAAACACCTTAAAATTACTTTAAGTGATAATTATTTGCAAACGTGAGTGGCACCGATCAAGTTTAATGTAAGTGTTTATACATGGTGTCCAAATAGCACCGATCTTTGCCTTAACAGGGAAGTCATAATTACCAAAAGACAAATTTTATTATATGCAGAATGATTTACTGGGTTTTATTCATTTATCTATCTATTAAATTTGTAAAAAGGTACAGTGTAAGTTGCTTAGACTCCACAAAGGTTTCTCTTAAATTCACCTGTTTAGAAGCAAATTGATACATATAACTTAAACCATGTGTGAATGTAACACAAAATTGATCTTGCTTTTTGGAACAGGGTGTAATGCTAGAAGGAAACAGAAGTCAAAGAGTTTGCTATTTTAAGTGTATGCAGAAGGAGCTTGGAGGATCCCTGCAACAAACCCTAGAAGGGGCTTGGAGGAAACATGACAAGAAGTCATCACTTTGGTACAAAACCTCCTCTCCATTTCCTCTTCCACAATACTTTATATGCTTATGTAGCTCATTTGATTTAGATCAAATAATATGCCAAAATAGGATGTTCATCTCTCTGTTTCAGTTTACTTACGTGCTTGTGTGAGTACACGCATGGTGTATGTGCATAAGAATGGATGCCTCAATGATTGGTGATGATGCTAGCAGGAATATTTATTTTCAAATTTTATATGAAAGCAAAGTTACCCCTTTTGGAAGATAACTTTGCATATGTAACTTTTTTCTTATAGAAAAGAAAAAACTTTGCATTATATGTTGAACAAGTTTTCAAGCTAGAAAATCATTTTTTTCTAAAATTAGAAAGTTGTATTGAAAGTTCTTCCTATCAATAGTAAATTCAAAACAAAAAGCATGTAGAAGTAGAACAATGACAAAATTGAAGACAATGACAAAATTGAAGATCATGAGTTCATGAGTTCATCAGCAGCAACAATACAGCAAGGCAAGCATGGTTCTCTTTTTCTTATTGAGATCATGAGTTCATGACCAAATATTGAACAAAGTAATTACATATGAGCCCATCCATCCAATCTTAATATTTTTTAACAGCAAAATAACAGATTTTATTAATAATATCAGTTGGCCAAAAGCCAAATACAAGCATGAGTCCTCACCCAGAGCAATAACAAACGCAGGTTCACCAACAGCAATAAAAAGCCAGCAGAGATAGACAAAAAGAATATCAAAGATAACCAAAACACCTCCAAGAGCAGCAAGAAGGCACAGACATTTCACTCCTAAGAAGTACCAGATTAAAATGCTCAATCAATCTTATTATTTAAGACTACCTGCAGGCTTAAAAGATCGATGAACTAATAAAAGAATGCTAAAACTAATTGAAAAAAATCCTAGTCCATTACAGATAAAAATGGTGCTTGCTTTGTTTACAAATTACAATTGACATACAGGCACTAGGGTTTCAACTTTGAATTCCACATACCATTCCATAAAAAAAAAAGTTTCACACACCATAAAAGTAAGGTATCCCTCAAGATATCATAGAGGAAATAGAAAAATAGCAGAATTTCAATTTCAAATCATGAAAAACAAAAAACTTAAAAGCTCAAAACTCAAAAGAGTGTTTCGGTTACCTGGCAGGGAGTATTGAAGCTGCTTGCGCCTCGTGGGATAGCGTCTACGGGAAATTGAAACTCAGCCGTGAATGGAGTCAGAGCCGCCGCCTCCGGTTCTGCTGTAACGAAGAGAGAAAAAGGTTTGCTTTGGTGAGGGTCTGAGGTAGAGAAAAGGAGAAAGGAAAAGAAAAGAGAGAGAGAACCCACTTATGACTTACCAAAGTACAATCCGATGGAGGAGGGAAACAAAGAAAGGAAGCGATCGATGAACGAGGGAGATGGCTGAGCTGAGGGCCTGGCGTGAGGCGTTGCAGTTCGAAATTGAAGAGAGAGAGAAAGAGAACGTTTTGAGATAGCATTATAAAAATGGAATGGAAGCTGAATTGGGCAGAATGGGGATTTCCGCAAACAACTTAACCCGAACCGGCCTTGAAATTATAGATTTTTTAAAATAAATTTAAAGAAAGTAATAAAAAATAATTAATTAATTATCAAATAAAATAAATTATATTATATTTAATTATTTATTTATTTATTTTATCAATTTCTTACAATTAATGTTTCAAATTTTAAGGGCTTTAATAGATTTTATCTTATTGAGACACACTAATGGTATTAATTCGATACTTTGAATTAAATAAAAAATGAATGTGTTTCATGTGCATGATTTAACAATCAATTAATATATGTAATTCATTTATGTACAAATCAAAATTAAAGAGATTAGTTAATTTTTATTATTTTTCATATCACAATAAAATTTTCAAAATTTTAGTATTAATTTTCATTGAGAAAATATATTAATAAAGTTCAAAATATATAGGCATACTTTAAAAAGTATAGGATTAATTAGTTAAATATATTGAAATGCAAAAAAAAATCTAATATCAAGTTTTGGATTTTTCTGACATGTAACTTAAGGACATAGGTTAAGTAGCAATAAACTAAAATTTATCTAATTAATTAGGTGATAGAATTTAAATAGTGAAGTTTATTGAGTGTGTACTTATTGCAAGTTAAAAAAACCCTTAAATTATTATTATTATATTTTTGTTAATTTAATTAATTAGAAAATAAAAAAAATAACATCATATGTCAATCTAATTTTAAAGTGAAGTTCAAATGATTTTTTTGAAAATTGAAAGAAAATAAAATAAAAAAAAATAAGTAAACCCAATCAATCAACTTGAACAGACTTAAAACTCATTATAATTTGATCAAAATGACTTAAATTCGATATGACTTATACCCGATCGATTGTCACCTTAGTTTTAACGACATTTGAGAGGAATTTCAACTTACATAAATTCCTTATTCGTTACCATAGAAGACGGTCAAAAAACAGAAGCCATCAAGGTATGTATTCAATGTTGTTTCTTTGTAGATGTTTAGGTAGATTGAGAGCTGAAGGAGCTGATAGAGATTTGACATTGGAGGCTCTGCCTGCCATTGAAGCTGCCACTGCAGGGGAGCCGGTCGATTATGTTGATGAAGAAGATTCCATTGATCAGAGGGCTGAGAGGTTCATTGAGAGGTTCTATGAAGAGATGAGGATGAAGAGGCAAGAATCAATTTAGACATTCAATGGAATATTGTAACAGATTTCTATTCATGCACATTTTCACTATTTGTTTATTTATTATGTTCTCCACATGATTTTTAGAGATTGTGGAGATGCATTTTGCTTATCAGTTATTTCATTCATTGTTGTTTGTCAAGTGTTAAGAAATTTTAAGAGATTGTGGAAATTTTAATCGTTGCATTTGTTTTCAATTGGTTCGCTAGTAAGTTCAAATAGAACTTCCTCTTCTTATTTGGTGCAGTGGTTAAAGACATTAAAAATTTTGTTTATGTATCATGGTCTATGGATGGACGTGTACAATCTTCTTGATCGAGTGATCAAATAGGTTTTTAACCATCTAAGTTGGGCCATGATACAATCCACCTCAAAAGATTATCGCGTGCCTTACGTTTCAATTTTAAACGCTAACTTTCATCAAGAAAACTAACGAAAAGACTGGTGTGGTGCTAAGTATGATTTTAATGGGTATTTTTTCTTAGGTTCACTTTGACTTGAAGACCAAAAAGTACCATTGGTGATGAATTGCAGAATAGCTAGGATGAAAACATTTGGATTTTTGTTCAAATTGGAGAATTGTTATGTAAAAAATTATGGAATTTTAAAGTATGAACAATTGATTTACAAGTGGAAGAGAGATAATGAGAGAGGGAAGTCGTAAATGGACTTTTATATATATATATAAAAGAACACTTTGTGTAATATTTTTCATACCCTATTTGGTTTTGTAATTCTCTTAATTTTATTATTTTGAGCTTAGTTTATATTCTTAGTGTTTAGAGAGATTGTGAATGTGAAAATGGCAAAAGAACGTGCAAAAATGAGTTTTCCTAGTTACTTTAGGAAATCTAAGTGGATCAAAAAAATAGTTTTATCATTCTAAGAAACTTTTCTTTTTGATATCTTTCATTTTTTAATTATGGAAACTTTCCTTATTTATTATTTTCTGACTTCTTTGTAGGGAATTTTCACCTTCGAATTTCGGAAGGACCCAACGATCAGACTTAAAATTGTCATATCTTCTTGCACGCATCTGCAAATGAGCTGAAACTTGTTTGGTTGGAAAGATGACGTCTTGAACTTCAATTTGGACCTAAGAAAGTCTCAAAAATGATATCGTTTGAGCCTGTTATGATAGGCCTAAACCTAGTAGGCTATTGCATCCGAATTTTCTTCCACTTTGGGCTTGGACCTTGCACCTTGCTTAGTTGACAAAAGTATTATGTGATTCTTGTTGGGTAGGCCCATGTTAGATTTGATATACCCATGTCATTAATTTACCTTCTAAATAAGCCCAACCGAAACTCTATTTTTTATTTCCAATTGTGCACAGCCTAAAACCCTAATTTCTCTCCTAATTTTGCACAAGCCAGCCACCTATTATTTTCCTTCTAATTAAAGCCCAACCGGCCACCCAAAATTCTCTCCAAATTAACCCCAGCCGCAACCCTAATTTATATTCTAAACAAGCCTAGCCGACCACCTCAATTGTCAATTCCACATGTGCACAACCGCAACCCTAGTTTCTCTTCTATATATACAAAGCCGAAAACCCTAGTTGGGAGATCATCTTTTTCTCATCATCTTTCCCTAGAGCTCTCTACTCCAACTCAAAAAGCAAGAGGCTGAAACACTCCACTTTTCCATCTTCAATTGTGAGCACATAAGGACTTATCCAGATTGTGTTTTCTTTCATCGATCAGCCATAGCCGTGAGGATCATCACCATTAACATCTCAAGCTTCCTTGAGTGTGTTAAAGAAGTGTAACTCTTACGGCTATTCTTTTTAATTGTTTCAGACTTGGTTGTTATTGGATTAAAGAATATTGAGTTTGATTCTTATGTTGGAGTTTATTGTTGATTCAATGAGTTGGTTAATTTTCAGATTTATTGTTTTATGATTTCGAATTGTTCATGATATGTAGATATATGAATTCATGATCTCTATTACATATGTTGAATTTTCAGTTCTGTTATATTGAAAACTTTGATATTGCAAATCATTGAAGCCAATAATCGCACTTTCGATCACCTAATTGATCCGGAGTATGATTTAAAGTGGCAAAAGCTATGAACAATAGTCAATGTTCTGGAAATTGCATGTTCTTTATCCATGTTGAATTTTCAGTTCTTTATCCATAATCGCACTTTCGATCACCTAATTGATCTACGGTACGATTTAAAGTGGAAAAAGCTACAACTTTGCTTTTGCAAATCATTGAAGCCATAATCACACTTTCGATCACCTAATTGATCTGGAGTACGATTTAAAGTGATAAAAGCTATGAACAATAACCAATGTTTTGGGAATTGCATGTTCTTTATCCATGGACTTTTTCATAGGAATAAGGAACAAGTTATTGAGTCATAATTCATTTTGATCTTAATGATTTGTTTAAGTAATTGTAAGGATGTGTTGAGCATTAACTTGATTGCTTAAACAAAATAACTAGTTGATGGACTTTTCTTAAGCTTAGGGATTATTTAAGAAGGAATTTATAAAATGTATGATTTTTTTAGGCTTGCACTTTGATTCAATTATGATATGTGATTGAGGCATGAATTCATTGTCTACATTGAACCAATTTGATTAATCATTTAATAAATTTGATTTTCTGAATTGTGAGAGAAAATGATAAATTGTAAATAATTATTCTTAAATTTCCTTAGTATAATTCGAAGAAAAAAAATCAGATCATGAAAACCTCCCTAATTTTGTGCAATATTTTAATAGATAAAGTTTTATATTTGTTTATAAACTGCTAATTAAATCAACCAATCAAATTTAATTTTTTATGACTCTTTAGTATAGGAGTACTCGCAATCCCTGCCCAATAACGATACCCTACTAATCACTTTACTACAATCTTCTGCGGGATTTGTTGGTGACCAAATTAATTGATCTATCATATATATATATATATGAAGGGTAATTTAAAAAATTCCAACGAAAGTTTATGAAAGGATTGAATTGTCTGATTTGTAACCTAGGAAAGTGGGTTGTAATTAGGATTTAAACTCAATGATGAATAATTTATCCTTTTTTGGTAATTTGGAATGGAGAATTCGAACTTGAGATCACCTATTAGAGAAGAAGAGGTGTGGTTATCAATTGAGTCATTCCCAAACCACCAAGCTTGACCAAAATTGATGAGGCCAAGCCGTTGGGATGTAAAAAAATTTTTTTGGTAAGTTATAAATACATCCCTAAAGTTTGATCACAAATACAATATATTCCAAATTTTTCATAACAAGTCATTCCCTTCCAAATAAAATCATATATGCATTCCATAATGCATGTAAATATTAGAAAATCTAACAAACTTAAATTAATTTATAACGTGGCATCACATATTTTTTTGGTTTAATTCAAGAAAAAAATCACATATGAAGTTCAAGCGTATTAAAGGAATAATAATTTTCATGATTTCAACTAACATTCTTAAACCAAACCTAAAAGATATAGTTTGTAATTACCTAATTTATTTTCATATATGTAAAAGTGCCACCAAGGATGAATTGAGAGAGAGTTTAAGTAAGGTTTTGAAGAATGATACACCAATAGAGTCTATATATCAGTATATGCACAGGTAGACAAACATCATAAGCACCATTGCATATTTTCACCATAGTAAGCATAGTATTATCTATTGCAACCTACAGGCAGCAACTAGTACTGAAAGGAAACACTGGATCCTCTCAGTTTTCTTTCTTTTTTTTGGTTCTCTTTTTTCTGGGTGCTCTAATCTATTAACTAAACTCATTTTCGTAGGAGGATTCTAAAATCATTGCCCTTCGGAAAAAAGAAGAAGAAGAAAACCTTAGTTGGATATCTAACATTACTTTTTGTATAATTCCTTGCATGATTTCTCCATAACAATATGTTAGTAGAAACTACAACAGTAAATGCATAACTGATACAACATTGGGAAACAAACACCAAAACAAAGAACAACATCCTCCCTAGACAAACAACAATGGAATCCTAAGAATTGTAAAGCTATAGGAGGCCCATCTAAATCCAGAAATATCTGTCCATCACTCTTCCTTGAATATCTCTTAATTAGTACCTCATAAACAAAAAAATATAATCTCACTTAGGGTCCAAAGCCTGCCATAGATGTGAGAGTCCTGTTGTTTCAAGGAATTCATTAACAATTTTATCATGGTTCCCTGAGTAATCTTCCCTGTTTGAAAGCTTGCAGCTAAAACCTTGAGATTTCACCCAAATTCTTGAAAAGATTGTGCCCAAACATGCTGCAAGTCAACAGCTTCAACTGCAAGATATACAACACAAAACAAAAGCTCTTCCACCCTCAATCAGATAATGATGTTAAACTTATAGATTTTGCTAATACCAGACTTGCAAAAGATGAAAACTCCACCAACTGCAACAAATCACGCACTGCTGCAAAGATTCAGAAAAATACCAGCAAGAAGAGCATCGCAGCAAAATTCCAACAAGAAGAACACCACAGTAGAACACCAACAAAGTAAACCACCCAATGCCATAGAAATGCAGCAAAACACCACCCAAAAAAGTATACACAATATGAGGGAACGAAACCATACTTATTTGAATCTCGACTAAAAGCAACCAGTCTTCTCAAGCAACAATGCATTTTATTGTCGATTTCTTCCTCTTCAATCCTTTATTGGCAGGATTTGCAATATTCACTTTTGGTTCCAAACCAGATCTCTGGTTGAATCTCACAAAGACAATATAATGTACCATCTTCAAACTCCTCTCCCACCTGAAAAAAGCTCCATGAAGCACCAAAACCTGTATTATGCTTTAGAATATGTCGCAAACAGAATTGCAGCAACTGACAGAGATTACTGCATATATACAGATCACAATACAAATTAACAACATACCTGCTCCTTACTGTTTGTAAATATTGAAACCAAGATAGAGGGAGGCACACAAAACCAGCAAAGGAAGAGCAACGCATTATAACACAGCGATAAGATTAACCTGCCTATTTACCCCCAATTTTGCCAAGCTAATTGCCATGAAGTTAGACTCTCTCATTGAATGTTGGAATTTCACTTTTGCAAAAGCTGATAACAAGTTTCTTATATGATTAAAAATATGACTGTATTTCCAAGGTGCGTCCTCCTCACCAAGAAGCCAAGAAACCACAACTTTTGAATCACTTTCCAAAACCAAAACCGAGTAGACAAAAACCTTTGCTCAAACAGAATTTTAGAGCCTCTCTAACCACACAAAGTTCTGCTAAATTTGAATCAACTAGACATGTTGATGGAGAAAAGATCCAAAACATAACCATCAGTATTTCTAAGCACTCCACCTACACCAGTTGGCCCAGGCTTGCCTAATGATAAACCATCAACAGTGAACTTTAGGCAACCTGAAGATGGAGAGATCCATGAAAGAGCAGGTCTTACCTTTATCATGGGAAAACTTTTAACCTTTTTCTATATTTAGCAGCATATCTCGAATTGAGTAACAATTGTCCTTCCAGGTTGCTTTTTTCCATTCAACTAATCTTTTTTTTACTGAGTTACATACTTCCTTTACCTCCCAGCTTTTATTCTGAAAAATAACCAGCTTCATTTGCAACCAAATACTCCAGATGACAACGTAGAACAACATAATCCACGATTTGTTTATCCCTGTACTCTGTCTTTGGAGGAACCCATGAAAGACCCCACCAACTCAGGCAACAACACCAAACTTTCCAGACCAGATTGCATCCTAAAAACAAACAATTCACTAATTCAGATTCTTGATCGCATAAGACAATTTTCACTAGATCCATTTAAACATCTTCTCTTTCTCAATTCTTTTCTTAAAACAATTTTCTCCTTCAACATCCACAAGTAGAGAAGCATTCAACCTTTAATGGAACAAGGCCCTTCCAAATCTTCCCTTTTAATTTCTGAGAATCACCATAAACTACCTCCAAAGATTGATAGAGGGATTTTACGGTATATTTACCGTTTATGCAAAAATTTCACCTTGCTCTTTCTATTTTTATTCTACTCAAAACAATCTGATTAAGAGCCAAAGTCAGTGCATCCCATTGAAGAACCTATAATATAAAAGTAAAACATACGCACGTAATACAAGGAATTATATATTATTTAATATTAAAATCAAACTGCGTTATAATTAGAATGGATAAAGAAAATTCAAAATGTGATTTATTTGTTAAATGAATTAGCAGATCTAAATCAAAATCAAATTAACATATCAAAACCTCTATCCATATTTGTCTATATGGATCAAATACAGATTGAATGATAATCATATGTGCCATTTCATTTCTAGTGTGCATGACATTCTAATTCAAGAGGCCATCAATGGTTGTGACTACTTTTGGTCATGGACAGATCCTAGAATATAGATTAGTGGGAAAAATTTATTAAAAAATATTTATAATTTGATGAAAATATAATAAGAATTTCACAAAACAAAAACTTGAGTTTTTTTTTTAAATATCATTAATTCGAATATTTTCATATAGATATATAAGATCAATATAATCATAACAAAATATAAGTAGATTACCACTATTTCTAAAAAAAATGAAAACCCAAATTAAATAAAAGTTCTTGAGCAGAAAAAGTTAACAATGTGTTGACAAATGGAAGGAGAGAAGACAAGGTACTATAACTTTGTATGAGAGTTTTTTTTTAAGAGAGAGAGAGAGAGTGACTAATTCCATTTAACCTCATAAAATAATTGAAACTTATTAATTTAATAATTCACTTTCTCTTTTCGTTCTATCCAAACAAGAAGAATGTACTTTTCCTTTCTTTACTTTTTTTTATTTTTTTTATTTTAACATACAAACAAGAGAGAAGTAACCACCCTATCTTCCCATCCCTACCATTTAAACATTCTTCACTCCATTCCTTTCCAAACTCCCAAACAAAATAAAACAAAAGGAGATGGAAAAGGAAAGAAAAAGAAAAGCACTTACTCTACATAATTTATTTGTAATTGATCTTAAAATTTGAAAAACAACAAAATTTATAATTTTTTTTTACTTAATTAAGATTTAGAGGATACTTTAACTTTTTTTCTAAACCATTAACAAGAATAACTCATTATTATTAAAATATAAGGGTTTTAAAATTTGAGTGGAGGCGAATGCCCTCACTTATCCCCAAATATATTAGTTAATGCTTTTGGTGTAAGAAATTTTTTAACCTCGAGAACATGCAAGAGATTTTGCATCAACTAATCGTACTCGGACTAGTCAGACAGGTGATCCCACATTCCCAATGAACCGAACTTTTGATTGATCCGAGTGTTTAAAAAACCGTTTCACATGGTGCGAACTGAAAAAACCGGCTGGGTGAGGGTCTTAGCAATTATTTTCTAAACTTTTTACCGAGTGACAAAATGCCCACAAAACTACTAATACGGAGTTGTAAATAAAATATGACTTGAAGCCGAGGGTTTCTTTTTGTCTCGATATTTAAATTCTCTTCAATTTCTCATCAAGTCCCGGATTCCCGACCAAACAAAACCTAACTCTTGTATCAGTCCTCTCAGTTCTCATTCATTTTCTGCGCCACACCCGACGAACTCCGACAATCGGCAAGCTCACCGGCGTGGATTTTTCAGGTGATTATTGGCTACATTTGGTAACCTTTTTAATCCAACTTAAATTAATTCAGCTTTAATTTCTTATTTAAATTGTGTTTTAATTTAGTGCAGACCTATAAAAAAACCCATTTACCATTTAAAAATTCAGATAATTATAAAGCTTTGTATACCTACCTTTTATCCCGTTTGTCCCGAAATCTCCTACCTCCTGCGAAACAGATAAACCTAGATCGCGCCGTTCGTCTCTATCCGCCGTTACAAGTATTTGCCTACCGCGGCGTTGTCTTCTCTCACCGCTCTCGTACAGGCATGTCTCTGTTCTTCTCTCTCCATGCTCGAGGAATACCAAAATCAGCATTTACATTTCTTGTGATATCAATACTGCTTTTGGTTTTCTATTGTTGGCCTTAAATATCGCGTCTGGACATAGAATTTCTTTTGGCTTCTGATGTTTTGTTCTTGATTAGGGGATATTTTCGGTGTTTTCTGGTTTCTGATTTGGATTAATTGAAGGCATTTATACTTTTTGCGGAATTTGTAGCAAATGAATTTATATTATAAAGAATAAATCAAAACAAACATGGATGAAAAAAAAGAAGAAAAAAATGGGCAACAGGTGACAGGAAAAATGGAGTAATGGAAGACATATATATATATATATATATATATATATATATTATTTATAATAAATGAATTTACATTGTAAGAATAAAAAAATCGAGCATTGATGGAAAAGGGAAGAAAAAAAGAACCGTAAAAGGTGAAAAGATGAGGACAATCTATGTTATGTCAGCAAGTAGTATGGCTGTATGGTTATTTGACAATCAAAATTCTCATTTAATTATATTATTCAAACAACCGAATCCGTTTTAAAAAAATTTGATTTATTTACCATTTAAGTAGTTCCAAACAAGGCCTAGCTCTTTCTATTTTGATTTAAAATCAGTCCAAACATAATGAACCACAAGAAGTTAAAAACTAAATTTATAAGTGATGTTCCATTATGATATTTTCTATATTTTTCTTAAATTTAATCATTATCTTGTTCATGTGCTTGGTGCAATGATGCAGCCAGTTGAATGTCTAACTTAAATGTGTGTCTATCATTTATCCAAATTTAAACCAAAAGAAATATATATATATATATATATATATATATATATATAATTTAGTAAATGATTGTCAAAATGAATATCTTGAATTCAAATAAAATGAAGTGTTGATTTTATAGCTTAAAGCTTTAGTTGTTAGATAAAATAAATATACTCTCAAATAAATAAATAGAGTTATTAATTCCACTCTCTTAATTCAACGATCATGACATCAGCTCTTTAACAATCAAGATATAAACCCTAACACCAAAACAATGACATAGGAACCTTGTGCCCTAGGCTAATCGGTTCCCTAACATTAACATGAGCTTAAGCTTAGTATAGGAGAGATGTCATAATTTTGTTTTAGGCAAAAAAAATTTTAAAAAAGTACTTAACAGGACTTGAGCTCATTGGAGCACCTCGCCTTGATTTGGAGTGTCATCCAATAGAAAATTAGCGTGTACACTATGCTCAAAGGAGGAAATAGGCTAAGGGAAGGAATACGTTATAATTAAGCAATGAAACCCAGTAAAGACCCTGCTTTTTACAGGAAAACCTCACTGTTTCTTTGACTATTTCAAACTCTTATAAGGTTAAGCCTATTTAAGTTGAATCCACACATTACATCCTAATTTTGGGTGTCATGCATGCTTGTATACCCTTTTTATACATATATTTCTTGGATTATATCTATGTTAGTATTAAAGAAAATAGAGATCTTGGAGGGTGGAGAAATGATAAGAAAGTCTTTTCTCATATTTTTATAAGAGAAAAATATGGGAAGAAAGAAAAAAGAAGATTATGTTTTCTTTTTAAGAATGAAATTACTGACACAATAGAATACAGGTGGTGGTGTTCCAGCCCCGACTCGCTTCTTCTTCACATTCATCTCTTTTTAGTTGCCTCCACCTTCACAGGATGATAAAATGCGTAAGTTATATTCATAAAACACATAAACACTGAATTAAAAGAAGAAGAAAAAATGATTCCAACTAATAACTTTTTGTACCACTAAAGAAAAATATTCTTCTAATTTACAAAAATCCCAACCTGGTATTCTCAAAACAAAGTTCACACAAAAACTAAACTAACTATACCAGAGAAAAGCATTCTCCAGAAATAGGGTTTACAAAAATCCCAACCTAATATTTACTGTAATTTCGTACAAGACAACCAATCAGATAGGCTAGCATCAACCGAGATTTCTTGGTTCAAGTTCTTAGACGTCTGCTCCTGGAGATTATCTGATCCTTTGAGAGGATCCCACTGATGGATATTCGAAATCGGATTCATCAAAGGATTGACAAAATTCCCAAATAAGCTAGCATCAACCGGGATTTCTTGGTTCAAGTTTTTAGACTGTTCATGATCTTCCATCTCGGCCTCCTGGAGATTATCTGATCCTTTGAGAGCTTTCCACTGATGGATATTCGAAATCGAATTCATCAAAGGATTGACAAAATTCCCAAATAAGCTAGCATCAACCGGGATTTCTTGGTTCAAGTTTTTAGACTGTTCATGATCTTCCATCTCGGCCTCCTGGAGATTATCTGATCCTTTGAGAGTTTTCCACTGATGGAGATTCGAAATCGAATTCATCAAAGGATTGACAAAATTCTTCCTGCACCTAACCCTAATGAAAGAAGTCTCCAAAGGCATTGATGGAATTGGATTCATACTTGGATTTTGATCGCAAGAGCTGCTTCTCTCTATCTGTGAAAAGAAAACACAAAGCCTTACGTTAATATATAGGGATTCCCCCCCGCCTAATCCCAATACGAAAGGGAAAAGGATCCTAGCTATCCGTATAGGAAGCCTCCCTCCTAAGTCCTAATTCCAATAGGAAAAGTAAAGAAAACTCTAGTTTTCAATCATTGGTTCAGCATCTAACCATCTATAAATATGTTCCAGCTTGTTAGTTTCTAGTTGGGGTAGTCCACTATTTAAGCATATCTCAAGACTCGTGCATTTCTAGCTTTCTAGATAGATTTTTCACCTGTCCATTTTAATTATTATTTCCATTTCGTTTGTGACTTTGGGGCAACAATGAGCCAATATTTTTTTTTTTAAAAATAACTTAATTTCTGCTCATCTTTTTGTACTTTTGTTATTACAAGGAGTTGATGTTTTGTTTGAAAATCAGATATGGTAGTCAAGTACATCAAGTGATTATCAACTACTGCTTGTTTGCTAAGAAAAGTGACAAAAGCTTTTGGTAGTCATTTAACAATCTAAGATAGTTTACTACCTACACACTTGATGAAATGAATTATAAAGGAGACAAAAGTTTTTGGGAGTTGACTATCACATAAGGTAGTCAATTATGTATATATCCGATTTTTAGATAAAATCTCAAATAAAAATTTTGGATAGTTGATTATGGTTATGTTTGGGTTTCAATTTAAGTTAACTTAAAGCAAGTTGGTTTAAATTGATTCAAGGTAAAATTGAAACTCAAATAAGACTTATAAATCCGTTAACTTTCAAAAATCGAGTTCTTAATTCTCATTTTCCATAACGTTTTGTTTTTTTGGCTCATACAATTTTGCGCTTCTTAACACTTGAATTAACTTCTAAAAACTACTTTGTAATTTCAACGGTTTATTCTCTCTTCTCTTTTTTACAAAAATGCAATCATTCTTCTTCATCATTTCAAAGAGAACTCAAATTCGGTACGCGTATGTGGATCCTTAGAGGTAAGAAATTTTGGTTTCCAATGGCTACATGTTTAAAATTCTGAAATTCACTAGTGACAAGACAAAAAGCGTTGTAGCATCTCTTTCTGACGAAAAACGATCTTATTTCTTGAATGTTATAAACACTATTTGGTTATTAACAAAAATAAAATGTAAGAAGAATTATTATATAAACTCCAACCGATTCAAGAATTCTTCTTCTTAAATTTTTTTTGAGCATTTACATTTTTTTCTTCATATTTCTCTCTAACCAAAGAGCTAGACATATCACTCTAATTCAATCCTAATGAGAGGATTTTGTTAATGTTGGTGACCATATGATAAAGATCTCTTTTCCTCGTGCACATTATCCTGTTGATTGTTGGTAGTCTGCATGATTCCTTTGTTTTTTTTAAGGAATGTAACAGTAATGAAATAAAATCTCTATGGTGGTTATTATATTTATGACTCTTATGAGGTACATGGCCAAGACGGTGTTAAGACTTCAGCAGCAATTAAAAGGAACAATCCGAAGTATGTTGGATTTATGGTATGGAAACTGGCTCATTAATGAATCATCCAATATCCAAAAATAAATAAAAAATTACCTCATAAAATCGAAAACCACATTTTTTAAATCAATTAAATTTATTGCAGAGATTTGAATCAAAATATCCAAATATTTTTTTTATAAAATGACTAAATTATAAATATACCTTCAGTAATTTGAGGTATTTTTGCATAATAAAAAATTAATTTGAAATGATGCAACATTGTTAGTTTGAAGTTATAGAACAAAATTGAAAATTTGAAAAGTTAAATGCAACAATTAAAATTATGAAAATCAATTTAAATTTTGAGTCAAACTTTGAGAAAAGGTGATGTAATTTTAGCCTTCTCTTTTATTTCTTTTTTCCCCTCAATTTACAGGGTTTTAAAATCTACGGCTATAAGAAGAAATCTCCGAATGCATCCTTATCAAACGGTTGTTACGCTAACCATCACTCAAAAACGACGTATCACCCGGGAAAACCCAAACCCTGTACACTATACACACCTGGCGCACTTTAGCACTGGCCAACAAGCAGTATGCAATGACCAAAAAGGCCCCACTCCCACTACCCGAACGTTAAAACCGCCACTCTCTCCCTTTTCCCTCACTCGTATATAAATTTGACGTTCCCGGCGATTTGCATAAAAACACACAAAATTACCAGAGAAAAGCCCTCACAATATTTTCAAGAGAAAATCCCCCAGGAAAATTTCAACGAATCAGATAGAAACTATAGAGAACTTTGTTGTTGATCTTGGTGTATTCTGGTTACTATAGAGAACTATAGAGAGAGACTGCACCGATCAATGGTGTATTCTGATGACAGAGAGATAGTGCGCGAGTACATGGCGATGGGACCCGAGCGATCAAAGCCTCTCCACAATTTCACGTTGCCGTGCTTGAAGTGGGGGAATCAGAGACACCTCAGGTGCATGAAGGAGGAATCCGCCGGCGAAGCCCCCGCCGTCGATTACGGGCTCCGGCGCCGATCTCCCCCTTCTAAATTCGAGAAATCCTCGATGGGGATCACCATTCGACGCAGGGAATCTGACCAGAAGCAGCACCAGCAGCAGAACAATCAGCACCGTCGATTGAAGACGGTACCGTCGAGATCGAGAATCGACGGAGGCGAAGAGGGGATCGCTGAAGTGAGGGAGAAGATCATGTTGGATCTAAAATCAGTGGCGGACGAGATGCAAGATAGGATTTTGAGAGAGGAAGTGTCAGACGACGAAGAGGAAGCGGAAGAGAAAGAGAAGGAAAAGGAGAAGGAGAGGGACGAATCCCCTGCGGCGGCCGGGGAGGTGAGGCCGTGGAATCTGAGAACCAGGAGGGCCGCCTGCAAGGCGCCGATTGGTGGAGCGGGAAACAACAATAACCAGAACATTAACAACAACAATAGCAATAACAGGGGATTAAGGATTGAAGAGAGGAGAGTGAATTATTCGCCAATGAGGAGTGATGGGGTGAAGTCGCCGCGGGTGAGAGAGAGAGAAAGGGAGAGAGGAGGAGGGGCGGAAAAGAAGGAGAAGGTGAAGTTTTCGGTGCCGTTAACGAGGAAGGAGATCGAGGAGGATTTCATGGAGATGGTGGGGCACCGTCCACCGCGGCGGCCCAAGAAGCGGCCCAGGATTGTCCAGAAGCAATTGGATGTAAGTTTTTTTCCTCAAAACATTGAATTGTTTTACTTGTTCCAGTTTTTGGGTTTGTTGTCCTCGTGAAGTAAATTGGAATGTGATGTTCTGATTTTTTTTGGTTGCAGTCGTTGTTTCCGGGGTTATGGTTGACGGAGGTTACAGCTGACTCCTACAAGGTTCCAGAGTTCGCTGAAAATGGGAAGGTAGTGTAGCTCTTTTATCTCTTTCTGTCATGGTTTTGCCCTTTTGCTTCTTTGGTTACTGAGAAAATGTGGGAAACAGGAATTGAAGTGTGAATCACTGAATCTTATGTTTTATGTGTTTCTGTTTTAGTTTCTCTAAAATGGAACTGGGTTCTGTTTACCTTTTCCTGTGCCAAAGCACTGAAGAATGTGAAATTCAAAGTTCTGTTTTTTGTGTCTACTTTCTTCTGCGCCAAACAGAGAACTGCGGTTCTTTTCGCCTGTTGCTGTTTGTGCTGATTAGTTTGATTAAATTTCAGTTGTACTATGGAAGCTTAGGTCTCTTGGTAATTCTTTTTGCAGAGGTAGTACTGGGAGCGTTGGCCTATATGGAAAATTTCAAGGCTTCTGTTTGCTGACTGCTGGTAATTTTGTGACCCAAATCAGTGGTCCACAACAGTGGCACACCATCTTTATGAATAGGAAATTTGATAGAAGTGTCCAATTTCCTGGTAACTTGTGGTGTAAGTTCAGATGCTTTGAAATACTAATTTTGTTCATCAATTATTCTTCATTTTTCTCTTGATCCGAATAAATTTGACAAAGAAAGGGATGGGTGGATCTTGTTAGATGCAACATAATGTTTCTTTCTAAAGAGTTTGATTTTCTAAGTACATGTGCTATGTTGCTTTGATGTCAATAATCCAATATTCATCTTGGTGTTGTTTTTTGTTAAGCTAGAGAAAGTATCAAGATAGGACCACATTCAACATAGAACCTGATTTTCAGTTTTGTTCATTAAGTACTTTACTGGATTGAGTGAGTTATGAGAGAACTGTTACTTCTATGGAAATGTTCCCAGGCTTGTTTTACTATTGCATTTTCTTTTTCTGCTCTTAATAAGCCATGCTTTTGGAGTACATTTAAGACTCCTAAGTTAACCACTAGTCACTTCTATCCACCCCTTCTTTTTCTACTTAGATTTATGAGGTTGACTTGAGAAATAATAAACATCACATTGTGGTTGACACATAACAACACAAAAATTTACGGCACCTAGTTTCTGAGGTCGGAAACTTTGTTCCTTACCTCCTATATGAATATTTGTTTGGCTAGAATGTTATAAGACATATTTTAGATTGTTGAGCTGCTCTCCCCCACCCCCTCTTCTTTTGTTCCTTTACTTGTTACAATTGCCTTCTCTTGACAAGTAGCTGCAGCTTGCTTTCATCTATGGCCTTCTCTTGTGTTGTTTGATTATTAGTTTTTTCAACATCATATTGCTAGTCTATTGCATTTCTTTTGTTGGTAGTGAAATCTGCTAACTTCATGAAAAACTATGCTTCTTTTTTCCACACTTTTTACCGTCTACCTTGTGATTGATGAAGAACCATTAAATTTATGCTAGTAGTTTGTTGGTGACATTGAATTGTAATGGAGATCGAGAATTATACGCAACACTTTCTTTTTCTTGCTTCAACTTAAAGGAACTATGTTCTTAGACCAAGATTCTTACTAGAGGGTAACGATTGATGGATTCTCTCTCATTCTCGTATAGTCGTATGCATGCCAATGTAGTGTGCCATTAGCTGAATCAGCTATTTTTTTATGTGTTTTTACACCCAAGTTAGGAGTGCAAGATCTCATTGTATTCCTGACTGTTGGATTCAGTTTTGCTGCAAAATGGTTTTGTTCATTCTCTTTGCCCCCTTTTAACTCTTTGATGAAACTGAAATGAAAATCTGGAACGGCGAAATAAGTTAGGGTTGGAGTGGCTTGTATGAATTACCCAGTTCTTCTGTTTTTTTTCATTTTCCTTACAATAGTTGGTTTATTAAATGATGCATTAGCTGGCAATATGGCAATAACTACTCTCATTCTTGAAAGTTGCATTACCAACAGAAAGAACGTTGCATCTGGGAACTTTTTTTTTTTTTATCTTTTTTAGTTTTTTGTTGTTGGTGGGTGCGAGTGAAGGAAACAAGGTCGCTGTAACACATCAACTTCCATTACTTATCAGGAATTACGTCATCATCAATTTCGTCTATTTTTTTAGTAAAGCGATAACCATCAAGATAGAAACTGGGACGTTACTCCCAAAAGAAATAACAGTTGAACTAAGTGTTCATAATCATAATTTGGTAACTTCTTTTAGTTATTGTTTCACTTATTCTCATTTAAGTTTATCATTTTTTTTTCATGTGTGTTTCTCTATTAAATCTTCAAAAGAAAAAAATTTCTCTTATTATTTTAGCTTCAAATTTGTCTTTTTAGAGCAGCAATGTCGAGATTCTTAGAGAAGAAACGTGATCCTATGTTTATTTTTAAGTCTTAGTTTTCTTTTCATTTCTTTTTTTCTTGAGATTTGAAAGTACTGTTTCTTTCACAAGTCAAGAATAATTAGAAACAAAGTTATTTGAGAGATTGGAAGAAGAAGCAGATTACCTTAAAGGTTTTCAAACTAATTGAAAATTATCATAGGATCTACTCTAACACTGTAAATAAATAAATTAAATATTGATCACATATTATGTCTTAATTTTACTTCAATACTGTAAATATATAAATTAATTTCTAATCAAATTATGATGACCGTTGAAATCGGAAAATTCTATTCTTCCTACCCCATCACTTACGCTTCCTGAGTCTTGACCGTTGGTGAAATTTGAAATTCGGATTGAAACCTTAGTTTCTTATGGAGTATGAAAATTCAGATGACTCGGTATTTATAGCAAAAGAATAATAGTAACATGATTGTCAGCACGTAAACCAGCCGCCAAGGATTCTCTATGACTCGGCAAGTTGACTATGAATACTTTGACCTAGTCCTAATTGGAGCTCTCTCTGAAGTTATTTGTAAAGCTATGAGCTTCGACATTTGATAAATGGTTGATGTGGGTCAGGTCTGGGCTGATATTTGGTGCTTGATTAGAGCATGTTGACCTTTCCAATTTCAGGTACTGGGACAGTACAGAAGTATGAAGGTTTTTGGTGCTTGTGAAAATCGATAGGAAGCATTTTTTGCTTAATTTAGTTTAAAATTGATATATTCACATTCATCTTCATTTAATTTTAATGTACTATGATGAAACATTGGATCTGAGAACCAGATGCTATAGTTATTGGGTTCTGTTCCAATCAGATTCTAAGCTCAATATTTAATTCAGGATTAATAAAATTTACTATTGTTTTGATAATGTGGATGAGCTTTGAGATTTTATCTAAGCAGGTGCAATCTTCCAGGAGAAAATCTCAGATTGGAACGAGAAAGAGGACGGGGGAAGAAGAAGTAAAACACTTCCGGCCTGCCGGATTCGAACCAGCGACCTAAGGATAACAGCATACAACTACAGTCCTCCGCTCTGCCAACTGAGCTAAGGCCGGTGTGGCTATTGTATTGAATTAAAATAAATATACCTCTAATTTTATAGTTAATTATGTTTTTATAATTGTTCCTGGTTTTTTTTTTAGTGATTTAAGCCTTGAGTGACTTTATTGGGGACTTCATTAAGATTTAGGGCAATAATATCACGAACCGGGTCAGAGATAGTTATCACGGAACGAAAAAATTTATTTGTAATTATGAAAAAATTAAATAATAATTTTGATATTTAAATTTTTGTTTTAATTATAGAAAGTACCATATGATTGATTGCATTTTTAAAAAATACTTTGAGATTTTTTTGTGACAAAAAATACTTTGTAATTGACTCCATTCTTATAATATACTCTGAGATTTTTTTTATAATAAAAAATATCAAGTGGTATATTTGTATTAACAAAAAATATCTTGTGGTTGACAAAAAAACATATTACTGAAACATACAACATAATATTTTTTGTCAAGACAATAGTTTTTACAATGTATAGTACAAGTCCTATAATTAGTAGAATATTACAAATCGAATCACATTAATATCTAAGCAATTAAGATAAAGCAGATTGATACAATACAAATCTAATCACATTGGTTAAGATAAAGTAGAAGATAGAAGTATGGGATATACACGAATTACAACATAACAGCTAATAATCAAGTTGATTTATGTTCAATCTTTAGCTTTCTTACAAGGTCATGTGAATTTTCAGGCTCACTATTGGATTTAAGGATGCAGAACTAATTTGGGCAGGTCTTATATTTCTTGGTGTTTGTCATGGTTTCTCACAAAATTGCTAGCTGTTTTGAGCTAGACCAAACAGATCCTATAGGATACAGTAACGCTCTTATTTCAATCTCTCTTCAAGTCATCCTCGCAGTAGTCTTAGGTGGTAAGTAACGTTTTTGTGGCATTGCCGTACGGTGGGATCTGTAAACTATAATGTTTTAACGATTTCACTTTTGGAATGGATTTCTGAAATTAAATTGAAGCTCCTTTAAACCTACGTTGCTCGCTCGGACTCGTCGTTTTTGGCGACATATCCGTGCTGACACGACACGGATAAGGGTATGGGATCCGTGTTGCACTTTGGACACGTCTGACTTCGCGCTGGAGATGAGATAGAAAGGTGGTCGCCAACCAGAAAATAATCTGTCGATGGTGATGAGAGAGAATTTGCCGGTGGCCAGGAGAGAGAGGCTGTCGCTGATTGAGGAGATAGACAATCGCAGGGACTGAAGAGTGAAAAGAGAGAAAGGTAAAGCCCGAAAGAAATGAGGAAAAAAACTGTCGAAGAAGACAACTGATGAGCTTCTGTCGCACAGAGGAGAGAGAGGCAGGGATTAGGGGTTGGGGAAGAAGAAGAGAGATTTAATTTTAACAGCTCAAAACACCCCGTTTAAGGCTAAGAGTTATTTGCTGGCTGGGTTTGAGTAGAGTCCGGGCCTAGCTTCAATTTGTATTTCATTTATGGGCTTAGGCCCAATTCTTTTAAGAATAAAAGGAATAGATACAGCCATGGTTACATCATTTATTGCAGGGCAATGCCTCGTGCCGGACCGGATCATGCTGGACCTCATACAGGACTATATCGTGGGCATCAAAAGTTAAGCTCAACATGCATGGAGAATAATATTATGCCAAACACGGCATAACCAATGAAAATGTGAGTGGTGTTGAACTGTGCCAAATTTGTTTTGGGTCGGCTTGACCCATTATCACCACTATTTTATTCAGTTACAAAAGAGCTAAGCTACTTGCATTGTTGAGCTTGAATTCAAAGAATCAATGTGGATAAATATTTTTTACCATTTTTAATCTATTATCTAGAAACATGAGAAAATTGAATTCCAAATGACTTTCAAAGTTGATCCAAATAATGAAACTGAAAATTTAATTCAATGAATTTTAATTTTATAGAATTTAAATTTCAAATCAATTTCAATTTTGTGTTTGTTATCTCGAAACATATATTTTTTATTAAATAAATTAAATTCCAAATGAATTTTAAAGTGTTTCCAAACAATGAAATTGGAATTCTAATTCCCTAAATTGTAATCTTATATAATTTAAATTTCATATCCATTTCAATTCTTTCTAACCAAATGGTTGTCAGTAGTTTGATTTTATGTTTCCCTTAATATTAGGTGTTTGTTGTTTTTTGATTGCTCGTTATTTGCATGTACTTTTATTTTCTGTTTTTTTCTCAAAAGTTCACCATGCTAAAGTGGTATGTTTATTGTTTAAATGATCATATATTTTTTTTTATAATAATGATGATCATTTCTTTAAAGTATAAAAAAAGGGTTATCCACGAGTTCCCTCATAAATTATGATAAATTATAAAAGTTTGAGTCATTAAAAGATAGGTTGGTTTTTCAATTTTCGTGCTCTACGAATCATGGAAACCTTTACTTTTGTGTGCCTCACATAAAAATGAGATACCATCACTCATTATTAGATACATTTTTGGTCAAACATTATATTAGATGGAAATTTTTTTGGATTCGATGATAAACCAATACGCTCGGTGGTAAAAAAAAAAAATTACACAAAATATATGAGCTTTTCCAATGAATGTAAGTTTTTTTTTTATAATCAAATATTGTGTTTTATTATAAAATATAACATTAATACATGATGCCTCACTTTTGAGTGAGTCATGATAGTATACATTAATTTTATATTATAAAAGAAATGTGAAGTCTATAGTGCATTTTGAAGAGAAAAAAAAAGATAAGAAAGTAATTTGCCTAACCTATAGATTTTTTAATAAAACACCTACTGGTAATTTTTACTTTTTCTTGTAAAAACAAAAATATTGAGGATAAAAATAAAAAAAAAATTCACTAAAAGTATATGTTTTACCATAAAAAAAATATAAATTTTAGTATCAAAATTATATTTCTACCACATAAGGTAAATTGTCTTTTTTTAATAAAAAAAAAGGCACCCTAGATGACACCAGAAAAATGGAGTCTATGGTTTGTAACCTAAAGGAAAACATTTAAATTTTTTAACCTTTTCATTTTTCACCATTTGACATTGTTTTATAGAAAAACATAATTAAGTATCATTAAAAGTTTTCATGAAATAATCTATTAAAATAGTTAAAATACCCTTGAATGTTTTGAAATAATTATGAAATGATAATAATGCTACTATAAATCATGTGAGTGGCACATGACGATCAAACATATATTAAAATAATTAATAAAAAATCTATTTTTTTTTATTTCAAGCATTAATGGTGATAGGGGGAATTAACAATTCTTGAAAAAAAATCTTTTGCTTTTCAATTCTCAAATTACCACATAAACTATACACGAAATTAAAAAAAATTTATTTGACTGGATCAAAACAATGAAAAAAAGTTTAATTCTCAATTTATCTTGTGAGCGAAAAAGCATGCCATAAAAAAATCTATATTAAAAACATTGAAAATAATCAATAACCATTTTATTTTAAGTTGAATTTTAAATTTCAAAAAAGCAAAAACTTGCCTTAGTAAAAAACATAGTACAAATTTAAAATCCGTTATGAGTTTTGTATTTTCTCAAAAATTAAAGCATGGACACAAATAATCCAAATAGTAGCTTTAATCAAACTTCAATCACTCAATTTTGCCTTTTTTTTTCCCTCAATAAACGAACACATTCCAACACAAAATTTCATTTGTAAAAATCAACTTCGAAGCGGAAAGCCAACAAGACAATAATCATATAATCCAAAAGGCAATAGCAATACGTTTAGAGAGAGGATAAATGATATGGAGAGAGATAGAGATAGACAAAGGAATGGTGATCAACCCTCACTTCTGAAATTCAAATACATAGAAAGTTTAGACAGCAGAACCGAGTTGTTTGGTTTTGAAATTAAAAGAATAGGTTATAATTACGAGTAAAATTTAAATATAAATTTATAAATTTACCCTTAAAAAATGTTGAAATATGCCAGCCTTTATATCCATGTCTATAAAGCCACATCAGCAAACTACACTAACAAAAAAATATTTAAAAAAAGATAGAATAGCAAAAAAAAAAAATGGAGAGGGTCTTCTAGGCTATGTTTGAAAATAGTTTTCAAAATTTTTTTCCTATATTTGGCAAACAGTTTTCAAAAGTAATTTTTTAAAACAGTTTTCAAAATACCAGTTTTCTGAAAACTTCAAATTGTTGTTTTCTAACATAATTTTCGAAAAAATAGCCATAAGATCAGTGTTCACTTATTTATTTCATTCTTCATCCATGGTATGTAAAAAATATTAAATTTTTAAAATTAAAATAATATTAATTATTTTTAAATATTTAATAAATATGAAAATAAAATTAATATAGATTTTAAATTTAAAGTCAAAATTAAAAATAATTACAAGATGTATCAAAACAGTTTTCAAAATAAGATTTTCCAAACAACATTTCATTATTTTCTGTTTTGAAAACAATATTCGAGTTACAGTTATCCAAACATGTTTTTTTTTTTCAGAAAACATCATAAAACTGTTTTCAATTTTCGTTTCCGAAAACAATTTTCAAAAACTGAAAATAAAAAACTGTTACCCAAACATTCCCTAATTATTACTAAAATTCTTTTTCTAAGACCACTCCTTTAGGAACTGCTTTGCCTTGAATCAAGATTGAACAAAAAGACCAAAAACCTTGACCACAAATGGCCAAATCAGAGTAATTTTATATTCCATTATAAACCAGAGAGGAAAACCAAAGGAAGCGCCAACCCAACCCAATCGAGTTCAATGGAACAAAAGACAGCCACAGTTTTAATTATTGAAATAAGAAACAAAAGATAAAAAAAAGAAAATGAGCCATCAAAGGATTCCATGTTTATCTGTCTCCTAAGGCCATAACATGTTGATATGTTTGAATAATGACCACCCATTTCTTTTCCCTTCTCTCCCCTGTAGTTTTCATTTTCACCATCTGAAATAATCAAAATGACTCATATTCTCAAGATCTAATCTCTTCTTCACTATTTATATTCTTTGATCAATTTACAGATAACGATCACATGCTAATTCGTTTATCAATATGACAGCCAGCTAAACCCAACTGTAGTTTGAAGATCAACCCATGAAGCAAACTTAAAATTTAATGGAAAAAAAAAACTGGAATCATCTCTTCTTCTTTTTAACCTTACTATTGCAGAAGAGTGAACCGAACCCGAAAAAACTCACGGTTGCATTGGAAATGAAGGGAGGAGATGGAAAATTCAGAACAGGACTAACTCGAACCCCATTGCCATAAGATCCACAATTCTTCTTTAACGGATACTTTTGTTGTGCTGCTGAATTATACAGAAAGTGTGTACTAGAACTTGATACCGATGATTTCCTTGAAATGGAAGGCTGTTTTTGCAAGTGTTGCTTCTTCTGATTCTGGGTTTGCTTTGAAAGCACGGTAGATTTTGGATTTGGAGTTGAACCGGTTGAGTTGCTTCGCGAAAGAAACTGTAATTGGCGAATTAGGCCTTTGCTTCGAGTACTACTATCACAATTAAGGCTGCTACTTCTCTTGAATTGCCAGAAAAATTTAGATGAAGGCTTCTCATCATCTGCATCAAGACTCATTGACAAGAATTCTTTCAATCTCTTCTTTCCAGTGTTCTCTGCAGTTGTAGTAATAGTAGTGTTCTGATGAGAGGAAACAGAATCAGATCGACGAACTTGTTTTTTATTAACAACAACTACTGGTTTCTTGATTTCAATCGGAAGAATCTTGCCATTGGAGAAGAGTTCATCTGCTGAAGACTGCTCATGGGAAAAGTTTGTTCCAATGCAGAAATCGAAATCAGAACCCGAATCCAAGAGCGATGAGTCTAATCTACGGGTGTGATCCTCAATAGTTGCAGAATCTGTTTGGTTGAGATCATGCGAAAACGAGATTCGAGGACTGATTCCTGTGCTTGAAATCTCCGAGTAGCAAACATCAATCGCCATAGTTACAGGATCACTCTTCACAACATAAAAGCCAAGAAATAATTCAAGCTCGGTCTAGCTAGTTTAATTCCCCATTCAAGAATGCCGGGAAAATTTTCAAAAAAAAAAATTTCAGCCAATTTCCCCGAGAAATGGCATTAAATGTAGTGGATTTGGAGTCAAAAGGAAGAAATGAGAGTTATGGGGATTTAGACAAAAGTCAGAAATTGCAGCTTTAGCTTTTTCTTTTTGTCTAAGCTAAAAAAGAGTATCTACCAACATTGGAGGAACAATGATGGAGATTGAAGTTAACAGGAAAAAAAGAAGAATAAAGAGAATGAATTCACCGAAAGGCTATAAAAGGATCTTCTCTACCTAGGTGAGGTTCCAAAGAATTAAACTACCATTTTACAAATAGAACCCTCCCAAATCACAGCCTAAGAGATGCCTTTACCTCCCGATATTACCGTCAAAGGTTTAAACTTTCACTGTATGTTAAAGAAAAAATCTTGGTTGCACTCTAGTTTTGTACATATTGAAAACTTAATTGATAATATTTAAAAAATTTATTAATAATATTTTTAATATTATTAATAAAATTTTTAAATATTATCAATTATGTTTCTAATCAATACAAATCTTGCATCCGATGCCATCAAGATAATAAAAAAAAAATTGAAATAAAAATAAGAATTTTGCAGCAACCGTATGACGCTCACCATATGGTATTAATTATTCTAGGAAAAAATAATATTAGAAGGGTGCATCTGATTAACAATAAAGTTTGCATCAGATCTAAGGGAATCACCCCAGGATTTTTTTTCTTCTTTCAATTGTATTGATAAATTTCAACATTTTCAATAAAAAAATGAGTAGGGCTTTGGTTGTTTTGTCGACACAAGGTTGGTAATTGATAAGGCTAACATTTACATGTCAGGCGAGGTAGGGTCCATTATTTCTTGTGAATAATGAAGTTGGCCAAAATTATAAACTTTTTTTATGTTCAGGATAATATTGTTTATATTATTTAAACTCAGGTATAGCTGTAATATCCGTATTCGTAAAGTAAAAATAAAAAAATAATTTAATAAATATAATATAAAATTAAAATAAAAAATATATAAAAGGTTTATTATTTGAAAAAAAAATTCTTAAAAAAAAAAAACTAGATGCGTAGGGACATAATTACAATAAAAACAAAAAAAAAAACGTGGCAGCAGGTCTTGCCACCTGCTGCCAAGTGAAGAGAGGAGTGTTGCATGTGAGCCACCTTTCACAGCCGTGGCAGTGTTTGGAGAGTTGCGGATGAAAGGTAGAAAAATCTGCATATATATAATTAAAATATTAATTTATTTTATTACTTACCAAATCTTATTTGGTTTTCTTTTAATTACTATTTAAATTACTCACTTTCTTTAAACACTTGGAGACCTAAAGAAAAGTCGAAATAACAAAATTTTGAAGAAATTTACGAGAAAATTTATAGAGAACCACGGGAAGCTCTAAGAAAAACATAAGGTAATAATATGAAGTTTATTTTTGAAATTTAGCATACATGAAATTTTTCAGAATTCAAAGTGGGAATTTTCAAAGGATGTGAATTATGGAAGAATTGAAGAATAAATTAGAAATATTAATATAAATATTATGATCAGCAACTGGGGGAAACTGCTGAGAGGAGCAGGAAAGGCAAAGAGGTGATCCACGGGTAGCTCTAAGTACTACGTGGTAAGTTAGATTTACTTTAAGTAATCAAGATAAATATGAAACATCTAGTGATAATATTAGAATAAATTATTAACTTATGCTTTGGTGATAGATGAAAATTGGTTGGTAGGTGTGATAGGAATAGTAGATTTGTAGAGAATTATTTTATGAGAAATAATATTATTGGAATAATGAGTTGATTTAATAATAAAAGCAATAAGTGAAATTATGGTTGATGATTTGATATGATTTATGAGAAGAGGAAATTTAGTGGATTTTGACAAGTTATGATTGATGATTTGATATGATTTACGAGGAGAGAAATTTAGTGGAATTTGTTCAAATAATAATTTGAGAATAATCAGGATAGTTAATTTAAATATTTGAATTCATATTTGTTTTTATATTATTGTTCATGTGCATATTTAGTATCATAGTTTATATGTATATGCATGAAATAAAAGAACTAGGAGGGGGCCGGTCTAATTGAAAAACTGTGACAACTAGTATATGCTAGAAATAAATGAAAACCGTGACAGCCGGTATATACTGGAAATAAAAGAACCGAGAGGGGGCCAATGTAAGATAAAAACGTGTCGACATGTGAGAAGACGTTCCCTAATAATAATTCATGCATTGCATTTGTTTTAAATATTGATTGTATTACTGAAATGCTAAAGTGTTGTTTGTTATTGAAAATTTATTTATAGATGAATGAGTCTTACAGAGAGACAGTTATGGTGAGAAAGAAACATAGAAGTATGATGTGATAAGAACCATCTAAATGGTAGACTTCATGTTGTGAACCTCATAACGAGGTAATTATGAGATAATTGATGGTTTTAAGGTGAACAAATATATAAGACGAAGAGAATGATAGAGAATGAGACTTATGATATGTGTAGTGATAGTAGAATGCTATTATCAAGTTATGTGAGATATAATTGATTAAATATTAAAAGACTATTTATACAAATTGAGTACTTCTAGTAAATTTAATTAACTGAGCTTGTAAAGCTCACCCCTCGTTGTACAATGATTTCAGGTAACAGGCAGGACGGATAGTTTGGTGAGTTGAGATTCAGACGAAATCATTATCTGTAAGCCATGTACGTGTCCACATCCTCAAACTAATGAGAAAATAAAATAAAAATTTATTTGTAAATATTCATGCATTTTACGTTGTATATAATGTTTAAGTCAATATCAGAATGATGTATCTTCCCTATTGAGGGTTGAGGAATGATGTAAAAATTTATGTTGGCGTTATTTTCTTGTTGCATATATGTGTCATGCTGGGATTTTCAAAATGTGACAACACCATCTCGGGAGTGGCCAACCCGGGATGGGTTGTTACAATTTTGGTATCAGAGCATTAGGTTTTATGATTATGTAGACTGCATAAAAATTAAGAAAGTGGAAGATTAAAATAAATTATATTTTAATAGTTTAAGGATGATACGTGGACATACTAGAGCTAGAGTTATAGTCGTTGATTTGAGAGGGCGTGGTAGGCCCCTAATATTTTGACAAGTCGAGGTTGAGTTTAAATCTGTGGTTTGTTGTGAGTTTTAAATTACTCGTAAGCGCACGAGTCGTTTGCAGTATAGCATTGTGCAAGTGCGAGGTCGAATCCACATGGAATTGCGTTGTGAAAATATAATTTAATCTAAACTAACTTTATCTTAACCTAGTTCCAAATTTTGAGGTGTATTTTTGCAAAAGAAATATAAAATTAAACTAAATTGATTTTTAGAAACTAATAATTAAAACAATAAGGTTTCCAAATCCACCCCACCGAAGTTAAGCATATATGTTCTAAAAATATAGCCTATCAAAACATTCCATGAATCCAACTATAAGACCAAAAATAAAGAATATCCCAACTAAACCAAAAGCATCCAATGTATCCGCTCTCAACAAATCACAAAGAAAATCCAATTTAATCGAAAAGCATTCAATGTATCCATAAGATGAAACACAAGGAATATCCAACAGACAATTTAAACTCAATCAATTATAAGATCAACTCAAATAATTGACAGAACATTTATACTAAAAATTGTCAGATTTGTACAAGCAAATCTGAACTACTACGCCAAACAACGGCGGGGCTTCATCTTCAACCTTAGCTGAAGAGTCTAGCCACTCATAATTATGAAACTACAATTCATAATAAAAGTGCTAAACATTTAAACTAAAACAATTAATGTAAAGAAATAAATAAATAACTTTACATGGGAGAAATTCCACTCGCTGACGGGCAGCGCTTCCCCTCGTGGTGACAAAGCCTTTGAGATCCACCAGAATGCTAGCGGACGTCCACCGGTAAACACCAAAGTGGCTCAGGAATTGTACACTGAATGATGAAGTGGAATAGGTCTTATATAGGCAAATACCACGAGTGCAATGTGCTTTCAATCCGATGTGGGATATAGAAATGTGTTTCCAACCGATGTGGGATATGGGATTTAAGTCTTCACATGCCCTCCAAAACTTCTGTTCACGCTGAAATCCCGCACAGCCCGCACAGCCTGACCTTTGTCTACTAAAACGGCCATAACTTTCTGTAGAAAAATCATTTTTACGAGCCGTAAAATTCTCCAGAAAATAGACTTATGGATCTTTCTAAGAGTATATGGCTCATATTCTGGTTCTTCTTGAATCAATACAGTTTAATTTTCAAAGATGGTTGATCTGTAAGGGTAATTCTGGCAATTTTAGTGAAACTCCTTTCCCAGTGCTTGTAAACCTGAAAAACAACGAAAACAACTCAAAGTAACAAAATTCTAAGCTAACAAATGTAAATTAAGTGGCCAAAATATGCAATATTTTTCTCTTATCATGGTTCTTAGAAGGGAACATGTTGACAGTATAATTGATATTAGTAAAGATGTGAGAGAATATGAAGTTGAAAGAGATTAGCTAAGATAAGCTCTTACACATGCTCTTGAGAAAATGAATGTAACAAATGATAGAGTTGATAGCCGATAGCATAGACTAGATGAACAAGCTAGGGTAGTGCTTGAGGTTGTTGTAAATCCTGTAATGGTAAATGTTCAAAAGGGGAAAAATGAGTTTATGCACGAGATGTAAAGAGATTGTTTTGTTAGATATATTAAGTTGAATGTCTTGCTGTTTAAAGAATCTATGAATCCTTTTCAGCCTGAGTTTTAGGATAAACATGTAAAGAGATTATTTGGTATTTTATCAGTAACTGACAGGCAGAGGGTCGTCTTTGCTACGTTTAAGTTAGAGAGAGAGGCCCTAGAATTGTGAGAGGATATTTTTCCCTTGGTAAGTACAGATATTGATAGACACTCAACCTGGAATAGATTTAAGGAGGTTTTTCTTGATAAATAATTTTTTTATACCTCTTGAGTCCAACAAGATAGAGATTTTATTTATTTGGGGTAAATGTGTTGACTGTGGCTCAGTATGATAGCAGATTTGTGGTATTATCAATGGTTGTACCAGAAATGGTAGACCTAGAGGAGAAAAAGAGTAAGAGGTTCAAAGATGAACTATGTTCTAAGATTTGATCGAAACTATCTTACATGAGGCATATGAATTATGTTACGTTGGCGAATATAACACTTCAGATTGAGAAGAATGTGATGGAAATTAGAGGTAGGAGGAATTGACGGAAGAAGTCTAGATTTGAGGAACCCAGATGTGGTACTAGTATGGGTGTGCAGGGTGGGAGACCACCCAGAGGAGGCGTTCTTTGTCACAGGGAACTGTAGTATGGAGTCAAAGGCAAGCAAGATCTGTTGCTTTTATAGCTCAGATTAATATCGATGGGACCCTTAGATTTTGGGGACATGTTATGAGAACCGGGAGTCATAGCAGAGGAAGTGAGTATGCCACCAAGGGGAAGTTGTAATCTGATGTATGATCGAGAGACAAAAGTTTGTTATAGATGCATTCAGATAAGATATTTATCACAGAATTGTCATAATTTGAAGTGCTTTATATGTAGAAAATATGGACATGTCAATGTTGGTTGATCTTGGTGCAACCCATTCTTTTGCATCCAGTATTCATATGAAGTCTATTGAAGTATTTATTAGTACTTTGATGCAAAATATTTTTGTTGAAGTTCCCACTAGAGATAGAGTGATAATCATAAATGTTTACAAGGGTTGTGTGATTCGTATCAGTGATAGAAAATCTGAAGCTGATTTATTATATTTGAATATGGTTGATTATTTCAGAAAGAATGTAGTGTTCAAGATATGGACATGAGGAGTTTAAATTTCAGGGAGAACATAAGATATTCTCGAACTATCTTATTTTGGTCTAACTACTAGTAGATGGTTGAAAAAGGATTGTGATGAGTATTTAGCATACATAATGAATTCTAAAAAGGAAAATAGGAAGTTAGAAAAATCTTAGTAATGATAGATTTTTTCTAATGTACTTCTTGATGAATTGTTTAGGTTGCCTCCCAGTAGGGAGATTAAATTCTCTATTGATGTGATACCAGGTTCATCACATATATCTAATAGCACCCTACAGAGTGACACCCACTGAATTAAGAGAGTTGAAAGTTCAAGAATTTTTAGATAAACAATTTATCAGACTTAATATATTTGGGGAGCCCCTATGTTGTTCGTAAAGAAGAAAGATGGAACGATGAGATTGTGTATAGACTACAGATAGTTGAATAAGAACAAATATCTTTTACCTAGTATAAATGAATTGTTTGAACAGTTGCAAAGAGTGAGAGTGTTTTCTAAGATAAACTTGAGATCAAGTTATCACCAGTTAAGGATAAAAGAGGGAGACGTGCCTAAGACTGCTTTTAGGACACGTTGTGGTCATAAGCTTCTTGTGATGTCATTTGGATTGACTAATGTTCCAGAAACATTCATGGACTTAATTAATAAAATGTTTAAACTATTTCTTGATAGTTTTGTGGTTGTGTTCATTAATGACATCCTGGTGTCTTCTAAGGCTAAAGAAGAGCATATAAAATATTTAGAAATTGTGTTAGAGATTTTGAAGAGAAAGATTTTATGCTAAAATTTCCCTAAATGTAAATTTTGGCTGAATGAAATAAATTTCTTGGGAAGTGTGAGAAAAGTTTCCAATTACTAAAGAAGAAATTAACTACAACTCCAGTATTGGTGTTTCCTTCTGGTGATGAAGAATTTGTGGTGTATAGTGATGCATCCCGATTACACCCAAAGTATAATATGGTTATTTGTAGTACAGCTTTGGGGTGTCGATTCCACAGGGAAACAAGTTAATTATGAAAGAAGGTGTAAACTTGAACACAAACGATAAAAGATTGATTGAAAGAAGTTGAATTGTTGATTTTATGAAAATTGTGTAAATGATTGAATAATATAATAAAGAAACGACAAGGTTCCAGAAATCCTCCCTAGGTTCGTTGCTCTAATCCTAACTTGATTCAGTTGTTTTATTCTCGATTGCAAGTTTCACATCCCAAACAAGCAATCGACAAATATTAAATTAAAGTGCATTTATAAACCTAATGTGATTGCAATGAATTATTCTTTACTTTCAAGCACACATGACCTAACTTATAAATTATTAAAAGACGACGGTATATCTAAATGACAATACCGTAGCAATGGACAAATCTATAAAAGAGATCTACCGGATTCAATCACACCCAAACAGATACACATAAGAAAAGTATGACTGAACTTATATGGAAAAGAAGCATGCAATCACCAGACTAATAAAAAATCTACTAATTAAATTAAAGAATAAAACATAACAATGTTTAATGAAAATAATACCAAACTAAAACTGAATCAAATAAAGAAAAATAGAAACAACTACACCTAGGGATTCATCCCTTCACCTTACTTGGAGACTAACCGACCATGGAGCTCATGCTTCCTTGAGTTGCCTCCGGCCTCTCAACGATCATCTCCTCCTTGGTAGCGAAAGCTTTGGCAATTCCTCAGCTTACCCTCCAAAATTATACTTCGGATTCGTCCTAAAGGCCCTCTGGATTGCTCCTAAAGGCCCTTTGGATTCACTCTCTGATGATTTCAGATAAGCTCCGTTTGATCCCTAAAGCTGAAGTGGATGGGGGTTTTTATAGGGCAACTCCTGGAGTGCTGTGTGTTTTCTATTTGATATGGGATTCTGCCCGAGTGTGCTCGATCGCAGCTGTTGTGAGTTTTAAATTACTCGCAAGCGCACGAGTCGTTTGCAGTATAGCGTTGTGCAAGTGCGAGGTCGAATCCACAGGGAATTGCGTTGTGAAAATATAATTTTAATCTAAATTAACTCTATCTTAACCTAGTTCCGAATTTCAGATGATATTGCAAAATAAATTAAAACTAAATTAAACTGATTTAAAATCTAATAATAAAAATCACTAAGGTTTCCGAATCCACCCCACCGAAGTTAAGCATACATGTTCTAAAAATATAGCCTATCAAAACATTCAATGAATCCAACTATAAGACAAAAAACAAAGAATATCCCAACTAAACCAAAAGCACCCGATGTATCCGCTCTTAACAAATCACAAAGGGAATCCAATTTAATCGAAAAGCATTCAATGTATCCATCAGATGAAACACAAAGAAAATCCAACAGACAATTTAAACTCAATCAATTATAAGATTAACTCAAATAATTGACAGAACACTTATACTAAAAATTGTCAGATTTGTACAAGCAAATCTGAACTACTACGCCAAACAACGGCGGGGCTTCATCTTCAACCTTAGCTGAAGAGTCTAGCCACTCATAACTATAAAACTATAATAACAAGTGCTAAACATTTAAACTAAAACAACTGAATATAAAGAAATAAATAAACAACTTTACATGGGAGAAATTCCACTCGCTGACGGGCGGCGCTTCCCCTCGTGGTAGCAATGCCTTCGGGATCCACCAGAATGCTAGCGGACGTCCACCGGTAAACACCAAAGTGGCTCAGGAATTGTACACTGAATGATGAAGCCAAATGGTGTTTATATAGGGGAAGTCACGTAGTACTGCAGGTTTCAAAATCGATGTGGGATACTGCCCGAGTGCGATCGATCGCACTCTGGTGCGCTCGAGCGCACATTGGCGCACTACAGAGCGTTTTTAACCGATGTGGGATGTGCTAGTGCGCATTTGCGATCGATCGCAAGTCTGGTGCGATCGAGCGCACTAGACATCTTCAGCTTGACCCTTGTTTACTAAAATGGCCATAACTTTCTCTAGAAAAATCATTTTTGCAAGCCGTAAAATCCCTCAGAAAATAGACTTCCGGATCTTTCCAAGCATATATGGCTCATCTCCTGGTTCTTCCGGAATCAATACAGTAAAATCCACAAAAATGACTGATCTGTAAGGCGATTTTGGCAATTTTAGTGAAACTCCTTTCCCAGTGCTTGTAAACCTGAAAAACAACGAAAACAACTCAAAGTAACAAATTCCTAAGCTAACAAATGTAAATTAAAGGGCCAAAATATGCAATATTTGGCACTCATCAAATACCCCCAAACTTACAATTTGCTAGTCCCTTAGCAAAACAAAATAAAAGACTCAATGAAAAAGAAAGAACATAAAGATAAAGTCATCACTCATGGTATCCAAAAATTTAAGGAGCACACATCACCATGATATTCATTCATAAGCAAGCTTAAAAAGGTAAACCCATCTTCGCAATGAATAGAAATGTTAAAATCTAATTACTTACAAAAGACAGGATAAGGCATCACAAGCTTGAATCAGTGTAAGGTGAATTAGCATATAAAAATGAAGCTTCCAAGTAATTCTAATGTGTAAGGTCTCCATGTCTCAAGATTCACCGAATTTTCCCATCAAAAATGAACGAAAAGGCATAGTTTTTATTTTATTCTCTTTTTTTTATTTTATTATTAAGGCACGGCTATGTTTAGTTCCTTTAAGCTTTCTAATTGACCCATGTAGCGAGTGTTAAGTCAATGACTCCCAAACCAGATGGTTTTAGGGTATTAGGTGTAAAGACACCCCTAAGGACTTACTAACTCGAGTCAAAAAGGCTACGAAATTAAACCAACCTTAATATTACCAAGCAAAATTTCACCTTTTGACGTGAACACTCACTGCTTACTGAGGCAAGAGGTCCAGTTACTCAGTGAAAAGTTTATTGATAATTTTTTTTTTTTATATTTTCCTATGCCCAAGAGTTCATCCAACAAGTCATCCAGTTTCAGATAAGATAAGGAAAAATACACATTAAAATCACATGTCATACCTCACATAATTTGTGCTAATGTGCTCGTGTGAGATTAGATCAAACATGTGAATTCTCAAAATGCCTAAAGTAAGTAACTAAATTTTAAAAATTTATCACCAGATCATGTGTTCAAAATATTAAGCTCACCAATGACATCACATCACAGAAAATATTAGATCAACCAAAATTTCACGATAACATGAGCATGCATTTATCTCTATGACGAAAAGACAACAAATTAGGACAAAGTGTGTGATGTGTCTCCCATACCCCCAAACTTAAATTACACATTGACCCCAATGTGTGACTAATATGGAAAGAGCTGACCTGAGATATGGAGAACTATCTGGACTGGTATGGCTCATAGCATACCCCCAAACTTGAACTGAAGTATGCTTTGTCCCTGAAAAATAAAAACTGAAAAACAACAAAAAAAAAATACTGGAAACAAACATTAATCATAAAAATGCGAAATAATAAATAAACAAAAGAAAAGATAAACTGTGGGGTGCCTCCCATGAGCGCTAAGTTTAACGTCTTCAGC
This sequence comes from Bretschneidera sinensis, assembly GCA_023935145.1. NCBI lineage: Eukaryota > Viridiplantae > Streptophyta > Magnoliopsida > Brassicales > Akaniaceae > Bretschneidera > Bretschneidera sinensis. The sequence goes on along the minus strand of CM043701.1, from coordinate 110,923,057 downwards.
CAGACCCAACATTAGTAAACATGCCCAACTAAGTGCTCCACCATCCGATCAATAAATGGGAATGGAAAATGATCAGGCCTAGTGGCAACATTCAATTTACGGTAGTCTAGACGCTTTCTCCATCTTGACTGTACTCGAGTTGGAACCAACTCGTTGTCTTTATTTACTACCGTAAATTCAGCACGTTTGGGCACGACTGGAATCTGGCTCACCCACTTGCTATCAGAGATGGGATAAATGATCCCTGCCTCTAACAGCTTAATATCTTCCGCCCTCACAACCTCTTGCAAAGCAGGGTTGAGCCTTCTTTGTGGCTCCCTCGATGGCTTAGCATTCTCCTCCAACTGTATCGTGTGTATCACCAACGAGGGGTTGATTCCTTTGACATCCTTAATAGTCCAGCCTATAGCTTCCTGATGCTCTCTTAAGACGTCCAATAATTTCTCCTCTGGAGCATCACCCAAATCTAAAGCTATAATTATAGGCAAAGAATTTGCTGGACCTGGGAACTTATACTCAAGATTATCCAGTAAAGGCTTAAGTTCCTTCTTGTGAGGTTCAGGTGTTGTGGTTTCCTCCGTCTCACTGATCTTTAGAGGAGCAGAGTCCAAAGTAGCATTTGCTTGCTCAAACAACTTATCTAAGCCCAAATCCTCTTCAAATTGAGCAAAGCATGCCTCCAAGGGATCCTCAATACGGGATTCATCCATAGTCTCCTCTGTCCTACTACTCTCCCGAGGAGCAGACTCCACGATAGTATTTGCTTGCTCAAGTAACTTATCTAAATCCAAATCCTCTTCAAACTGAGCAAAGCATGCCTCCATAATGTCCTCAGACTTCCCTTCTTTCTTGGGCGCTTGTAGTCTCTCAGGGTAAGGCGCTTTAGGTAAAAACGACCTAGAGAGATCCTTAATAATATGAGTGGCTATAGATGGCTCAGCATCTCTCTTCTCATTGTTGCCAATCTCTTGCCCTTGGTGCATAGCAGGGTTCTCTTCCACTTGATTGTCCACTTGTCTCCCAGACAAGTATGGGACAGTTGATTGCACTTGTTCCTGCCAATGCATTGGAGTTGAAGAATTTCCCACCGCAAACTGTTCCTTTGGGTTAGGCTCAGTTTGACTGGGGAACGTTCCTTCCTCTCCTTCACCCACATAACTTGCGATTTGATCAATTTGACTCTCTAGTGTGGCAATCGCTTGGGTGTTTTCTATTGTTGCACTCATCACTTCACTCATAGATCGGCTAGTCGTTTTCATGAAATCATTGAGAGCGTCCTCCAATGATTGTGAAACCAACGCTGGCACTTGAATGGGAGCTTGGTAAGCGGGTGATGGTGTTGGATAAGCTAAGTGATTGTAACTCGGAATTGGTGGAGGTAATTCGGGAGTGTATTGATTGTGAGCATGGTAAGGGGCTCCTCCCTGATTCATTGGTTGGTTCTGCTCCCATAAAAAATTAGAGTGGTCCCACCACCCTGGATTGTATGTTTCGGAGCAAGATCCATTTGATTGCCAACAACACTCATTGAAAGCATTCATTTGTTCCATGGGATACTCCGCACAAGCCGGCATTGATGGGCAATTCTGTGCTAGATGCATGGGACTAGCACAGATGGAACAACTTTCAACATTGAAAGTGTTGGCAGCATTGAGGGACGGGCCGGTCATTTTAATGAAATCCTTGAGGGCGTCCTCTAAAGACTGTGAAACCGGCGCTGGATTCATCCACATTTTTTTTAAATTAAATTAAATTTTTTTTTTATAACTAACTAGTAGAAAAATAAAATCAATTCAGACCAAAAATTTTCACAAACAAAACAGTTCCCCGGCAACGGCGCCAAAAACTTGTTGTGAGTTTTAAATTACTCGCAAGCGCACGAGTCGTTTGCAGTATAGCGTTGTGCAAGTGCGAGGTCGAATCCACAGGGAATTGCGTTGTGAAAATATAATTTTAATCTAAATTAACTCTATCTTAACCTAGTTCCGAATTTCAGATGATATTGCAAAATAAATTAAAACTAAATTAAATTGATTTAAAATCTAATAATAAAAATCACTAAGGTTTCCGAATCCACCCCACCGAAGTTAAGCATACATGTTCTAAAAATATAGCCTATCAAAACATTCAATGAATCCAACTATAAGACAAAAAACAAAGAATATCCCAACTAAACCAAAAGCACCCGATGTATCCGCTCTTAACAAATCACAAAGGGAATCCAATTTAATCGAAAAGCATTCAATGTATCCATCAGATGAAACACAAAGAAAATCCAACAGACAATTTAAACTCAATCAATTATAAGATTAACTCAAATAATTGACAGAACACTTATACTAAAAATTGTCAGATTTGTACAAGCAAATCTGAACTACTACGCCAAACAACGGCGGGGCTTCATCTTCAACCTTAGCTGAAGAGTCTAGCCACTCATAACTATAAAACTATAATAACAAGTGCTAAACATTTAAACTAAAACAACTGAATATAAAGAAATAAATAAACAACTTTACATGGGAGAAATTCCACTCGCTGACGGGCGGCGCTTCCCCTCGTGGTAGCAATGCCTTCGGGATCCACCAGAATGCTAGCGGACGTCCACCGGTAAACACCAAAGTGGCTCAGGAATTGTACACTGAATGATGAAGCCAAATGGTGTTTATATAGGGGAAGTCACGTAGTACTGCAGGTTTCAAAATCGATGTGGGATACTGCCCGAGTGCGATCGATCGCACTCTGGTGCGCTCGAGCGCACATTGGCGCACTACAGAGCGTTTTTAACCGATGTGGGATGTGCTAGTGCGCATTTGCGATCGATCGCAAGTCTGGTGCGATCGAGCGCACTAGACATCTTCAGCTTGACCCTTGTTTACTAAAATGGCCATAACTTTCTCTAGAAAAATCATTTTTGCAAGCCGTAAAATCCCTCAGAAAATAGACTTCCGGATCTTTCCAAGCATATATGGCTCATCTCCTGGTTCTTCCGGAATCAATACAGTAAAATCCACAAAAATGACTTTGACTGATCTGTAAGGCGATTTTGGCAATTTTAGTGAAACTCCTTTCCCAGTGCTTGTAAACCTGAAAAACAACGAAAACAACTCAAAGTAACAAATTCCTAAGCTAACAAATGTAAATTAAAGGGCCAAAATATGCAATATTTGGCACTCATCAGCAGCCTTCTTGTGCTCGATCGCAGTTACGCTGCAAAGTACTTCTTGGTTGATGTGGGATGTGCGCTCGATCGCACTGCTTGTGCACTCGATCGCAATACAGGCAGCAGTCCATCTTGTCCTTCAGAAGCATGAGATATTGGCCTATTAAGCAACGATCACTTCTTTTTCTCTTTTAAACTCAAAGTACCTGAAAATTGCACTGAAATAAGTCAGTGGTCCAATAATATTACTTTAGAGTAATTAACACATAAAAGCGCAATAAAGACCGAGATCAATCATAAAATGCTAACAATTAACCACTGTTGAGAATCATTTTATGACTCTCATCACAACCCCCAACTAGCTTATTGCTAGTCCCTATCACTTCAAGCAAAAATAAAAGATGAATTCTATGGTGGGAGTTTAAAAACAGAGTAAAGCAATACTAGCGTTGAACCAAAAGTAATTCACATTTTGTCTAAAAAATTGCACATAACACATGGCACAAAGAATCATTAAATTTCACTCAAATCCAAAAGTAATCTAAACATCAATCTTAAAATCATTATTGACTCTTACCATCCATCTTACCACAATCCATTAATCCAAACACCCGGATGATTTTATGCATAACATTCATGAATACAAGTCTTGGTCTCTAAAAACATAATAAATAGCGTGATGTCGATCACAAAAACAAGCTCCATATGCTTATATTTCAAGCCACTCTCTACTATTGTAGAAAAATCACAATACATTGGATCAAAAGGTCTTTAATAAGCTTGTAACGTTAGGCTAAGGTAAAGGCTAAGGAAGAATGGGAAGGATTCACAAGTAAAAGAACTCAATCTCTTAGCTTTAAACACAATCACTTTAAGCACTTGATAACCTTTACTTCAACACCCAACTCTTTCAACCATTTTTCGAGCATTTCTTTCAACAAATCATCATTTTCTTTTCTTTTTCTTTCTTTCTTCTTTCTTTGCCATAATTTGTTTTTTTTTTTTTGGCACATAATCATTCACCTTCTTTTTCATCATTTTTTTTTATCTTTTCCACAACCCCCAACTTATCTCCTTTAATGTGCTTGGGTTGTGGTAATGATATTTTTTCATATTTCCACCCTTACTCCTTTTAAGTGCTTCTCACATCATGTGTATAACTAAGTTCTTTTAAAAGAAAGGCAAGGATAAAATATTTTTAGGCTCATAAAGGTAAATAAATGGTTTATCCAAAGAAACAAGGCTCAATTTTTCTCTTCAAGAAAAAGGCTCAAATAGGTGACTAGTGATAAATATAGCAATGGTTGGTTTGAAAGGCTCAAACGGTTCAAAAATGGCCTATATCATATCCTAAGTAGTGTTCATTCTAGGAATTCGCCTAAAGTGATTATCAAGTAAGTTCTAGAGCTTGTCGAGACCATAAAAATATTCACAAAATAACCACATAAAATTTCTCTAGATGTTATAGACTAATCATACAATCTTACCATAAACTAGAATCTCAAACCAAATGAAGATTGATATTTAAATTAATTTCAAACCGAAACAAAATTTAACTTCTTCTACATGCTATCTGCTATCTCAATTTTGCTCATATCATTGACATGTAAATTGACTGTAAGGCTAACACAAAGCATGCTAAACAAAAACAAAGATGACACCAGGCAGTTCAATGAAAGAAAAAGAATACGTTTCCTCCACCCCCAACTAGAAAATCACATTGTCCTCAATGTTAAAGAAAAAGGTAAATGAAACTCTCTTTGTACGGAAAAATGCACGGCAGCTGAAACTTATGCACCTCCATATGAACTGCATGCAAACCTTCTGGTTGAAAGTCTGATCTACAACATAAAACAAACAAAAAGAAAGCATCTATGGTGTACCATTAAGACTTCCATCGTGTGTTAGCATACTAAAAATTAAAAATAAAATATAGATAATAAAAAATAAAAAAATGAAACAAATGAAACAAATAAACAACACAAAAACAAATAAAAGAAAAAAGATGTACTTCTGTTGTGTGGTCAAGGTAAGTAGATAGGATCTATAAGTGGAATGTCTTCCATTTCCGGATCTTGTCTCTCCATTAAGATCTTAAGGCGTTGACCATTGACTTTAAAGTCCCGACCATCTCTAGTATCTTCAATTTCTACCACCCCATTTTCAAAAACATTTTTCACCACAAAAGGGCCGGTCCACTTCGACCGAAGTTTTCTAGGATGCTTATGGAGTCTAGAGTCGTATAAGAACACCCAATCATTAGGTTTAAATGTTTTCATCAAAATATTTTTATCATGGAATACGTTCATCTTAGCCTTATAGATTCTAGAGTTCTCATAAGCATCATTCCTTAACTCCTCTAACTCGGTCAACTGATATTTTCGAAGCTTACCGGCTTCTCCTATGTCAAAATTAAAAGATTTAATTGCCCAATATGCTCGATGCTCAAGCTCTACAGGTAAGTGGCAAGGCTTTCCAAAAATAAGCCGATAAGGTGACATACCTAAAGGAGTTTTAAAAGCTGTACGGTAAGCCCAAAGTACATCAACTAGTCTCAGGGATCAATCCTTGCGATCCAGGTTAACCATTTTTTCTAAAATTTGTTTAATCTCCCTATTAGCGAGCTCTATTTGCCTACTAGTCTGAGGATGATAAGCAGTAGAAATTTTATGTAACACCTCATATTTTCGCATCAAAGCTTTAAAATAACGGTTGCAAAAATGTGTACCTTGATCACTAATTATAGCACGTGGTGTACCAAATCGAGATAACACATTTTCTTTAAGAAATTTAATTACCGTTCTATTATCATTGTTTCGGCAAGCTGCTGCCTCTACCCACTTAGATATATAATCTATTGCCACAATGATATATAGGTATCCAAAGGAAGGAGGAAAGGGTCCCATAAAATCGATGCCCCAACAATCAAAGATTTCAATTACTAAAATGGGGTTTAAGGGCATCATATTTCGATGAGACACAGCTCTTAACTTTTGACACCTTTCACATGAGCGACAAAAGGTGTTTGCATCCTTAAACAAGGTAGGCCAATAAAATCCACACTGCAAAATTTTTTTAGCGGTTTTTTTCATTGAAAAGTGGCCTCCACAAGCTAGGGAATGACAAAATTCTAAGACACGTGCAATCTCTTCATTAGGGATGCAATGCCTTAGAATTTGGTCCGGGCAGTACTTGAAAAGATAGGGGTTATCCCAATAAAAATTATGTACCTCATATAAAAATTTCCTCTTTTCTTGAGTGCTCCAATCCACTGGTATCTCACCTGTAACCAAATAATTCACGATGTGAGCAAACCATGGTAAGGAAGTAACAGAAAGTAAATACTCATAAGGAAAGTCATCTTTGATCGGTATGTCATTAGATGTGTCTTCAAATGTGAGCCTTGAAAGATGGTTAGCCACTACATTCTCTACTCCTTTCTTGTCTTTGATGGTGATGTCGAATTCTTGTAGGAGTAGGATCCATCGTATTAAGAGCACCTTAGCATCCTTCTTTGTAAGAAGGTATTTGAGAGCAGTATGATCTGTAAAAATAAGGATAGGAGAACCAATTAAGTATGCACGAAATTTATCTAAAGCAAATACTACAGCTAGCAATTCTTTTTCAGTTATGGAGTAATTCATCTGAGCACTATTCAAAGTCTTACTAGCATAGTAAATTACAAAAGGTTTTCCCTCTCTTCGCTATCCAAGAACAACACCTACAGCGTAGTCACTAGCATCACATATGATTTCAAACAGTAAATTTCAATCAGGTGACTGCATTATAGGTGCTGAAGTAAGCTTGCTAATCAGCGTTTTAAAGGCCTCTTGACAAGATGGAGTCCACTCAAATGGGGTATCTTTAATTAGGAAGGCACATAATGGTCTAGATATGTTGGAAAAATTTTGTATAAACCTCATATAAAAGCCAGCATGACCAAGGAAAGATCTCACATCCTTTATTGTCTTAGGTGTTGGCAATTTAGAGATTAATTCAATCTTAGATTGATCAACCTCTATTCCTTTAGAAGAGATAATATACCCTAAGACAATACCAGATGGGACCATGAGATGATATTTTTCCTAGTTTAAAACCAATTCTTTTTCCTCACATCAAATTAATACTCTTTCCAAATTCATTAAGCATGTATAAAATGAAGATCCAATGTTGTCACTAAAAACACTCATCATGTAACGTTGAAAAGTGGCAGGGGCATTACATAATCCAAATGGCATTCTACGAAAAGCATAAGTACCAAAGGAACAAGTAAAAGTGGTTTTATCCTGGTCTTCTAATGTAATTTCTATCTGATAATAGCCAGAATAACCATCTAAGAAACAGTAAAAAGGATGACCAGCTACATGCTCAAGAATTTGTTCAATAAAAGGGAGTGGGAAATGGTCTTTCCAGGTGGCAACATTTAATTTTCTGTAATCAATGCACATACGCCACCCGGTCACAAGTTTGGTATGGACTAACTCTCCTAGGTAATTCATTATCACAATGACTCCAGACTTTTTGGGAATGACTTGTGTAGGACTTACCCATTTACTTTCAGCTATAAGATATATAATACCCGCATCTAACAGTTTCAGCACTTCATTTTTCACTACTTCTTTCATAGTGGGGTTAAGTCTACGTTGAGGGTCTCTACGAAGACTGGTTCCTTCATCCAAATTTATTTTATGGGAGCAGATCAGGGGACTAATTCCCTTCAAATCAATCATGCTCCACCCTAAGGCAAATTTATGTGCAATTAAAGTATGAATTAATTTCTCACATTGGGTCTCAGATAATTCAGAAGAAATAATAACAGGAAAAGTATCACCTAGACCGAGAAAGGCATGTTTTAAACCCTTAGGTAGTGGCTTCAATTCGACTTTAGGTGCTTCCACACTTAAGGGGATTTGTTTTCCACTTCTGTCAAGCAACTCCTCAAACCTCGGGTGCCACGCCCGAATGCCATAATCCCGAGATTTGTCAAAAACAACACAAATATCAATTATATCAGTTTTATCATTAAATAAATCAATCTCAAAATTAACAAGAAAACTCTTAAAAGGATCAAAATAATGAGCCATAAAAACTCCCTTATCGATGAGTGACTCGATCATGTATAGCTGGTGGTTTTCGTCCTCATCTTCGGGCTGTTTTGCAACATTGAAAAATGTTCACTTCTAAGGTCATGTTTCCAAAAGACAGCTTCACGAGTCCATTCCTGCAATTAATAAGAGCATTTGTAGCAGCAAGGAAATGTCTACCCAAAATCAAAGGAATTCTAGAGTTAGTATCAACTGCAGAAGTAGTATCAAGGATTAGGAAATCAACGGGATAGTAAACTTTATCAATCTGAATCAACATATCCTCTACGATACCCCGGGGTACTTTGACTGAACGGTCAGCCAATTGTAGCACCACGACGGTTGGTTTGATTTCTCCTAAACCTAGTTGTAAATAAATGGAAAATGACATCAGGTTTATACTAGCTCCTAAATCTAGCAAGGCTTGTCCAACCTTATGATTTCCAATGCTACAAGCAATGGTAAGACAGCCTGGATCCTTGTATTTTGGGGGAATTATTTCCTCAATTAAAGCACTAACTTGCTCAGTTAGAAATACAGTTTTCTTGACATAGTGTTTCCTCTAAATTGTGCATAAATCTTTGAGATCTTTTGCATAAGTAGGAACTTGTTTAATCACATGCAACAGAGGAAGATTGAGTTTCACTTGCCTCAAGTTCTCTAGGATTTCGTTATTTAAGTCCAGATTTTTCTTGTTTGACTTTAAAGCTTGAGGAAATGGTGCCTTAATAGGACTTTTGGTCACTTCAGGGTCTTTGGACAGCTCGGTATTACTACTAGTTTGACCCTTTTCCACATCCTCTGATTCATTCATTAGTGAGATGTGCAATGACTTACCACTTCGGGTCACTATGGCATTTACATCCTTCAAATTTTCTTGTGCCACATGTTGACCGCGAGGTGTGGACTGAGCTTGGGAAGAGAACTTACCTCGCTCAGTCACACTTAAAGAGCCTATTAATTTGGACACTTGGCTCTTAATTTCTTTATGCTCTTCAACCACCTGCGTAATTAATGCCTCAACCCTCTGGTTTGTCTTACTTTGTGCCTCTATAAAAGCCTATAAGGTGTCTTCTAAGGAGTTCTTAGAGGATGAGGGTGCATGATAAGGTGCAAGGGATGATCTAAAGGGCTGTACATGCTGTTGACTTTCAGATTTTCGTTTGCAAAGTTGGGGTGATTTTGTCACCCCGGATTATATGTGCTAGAGAAAGGTGCAAGAGGCTTCTTGTACATGCCTAAGGCATTACATTGTTCCTCATACAGCCCTCTCATATCAGCAAATGTGGGGCATTCTTGGAGGAGATGATCTACCCCGTCATACACAAAACACGGCTCTAAAGACTCGGCATGATTAGTCGTATGTGTTTGCTTCGAGCCCTTAGTTTTCAATGCTTCTAACTCCCTAGTGAGTAGTTCGATATTAGCTTTTAGATTGTCTTCTTCCCTAAGATGGTATATCCCTCCACCACTGGGGTTTCCTATAGGTCGTGACCTACTCGTGCTTTCAGTAGCACTAGGTCCAGTCAATGTATGAGCTTTCTCAGCAAGCTCATTGAGGTATTCAAGAGCCTCATCGGGGCCTTTTTGCAAAAATTCCCCATTGCACATCATCTCTACAAATTGGCATTCTCTATAGGTAAGACCCTCATAGAAGTAGCTCACTAAACGCCAATTTTCATACCCATGGTGTGGACACATACTTAACAACTCTTTAAATTTCTCCCAAGACTGATACAAAGTCTCATTTTTCTTTTGTGCAAAGGTGGAGATTTGTCTTTTCAATGCATTAGTCTTGTGCTGAGGGAAGTATTTGTTAAAGAAAGCCTTAGTCATCTCAGTCCACGATCCAATGGATTGTGGTCTCAGTGAGTATAGCCAACTCTTAGCTCTATCCTTCAAAGCGAAAGGAAAGAACTTAAGCCGCACAATGTCAGCAATTGCACCTTGACTATGGAAAGTGGCAACTGCTTCCTCAAACTCTCTGATGTGCACATATATGAGTTCTCATTTTTCATATCATAAAATGTAGGGAGTAACTGTATCATCCCTGTTTTAAGGTCTAATTGGGGAATGTTGGCTGGAAACATGATGCAAGATGGTGTGGTTGTGCGTGTAGGGTGGAGGTAATCCTGAAAGGTCCTAGTAAGTTGATCTTCGTGTTCACTCATTTCCTCAGGACTAGATGGATTATCAAATAAAGGGTTTAAAAAGTTCAATCCTGACTCTAGTACAGGCCTACAAGCAAATCTACCCAAATGATCTATAATTCTGGGCATGCAAGATCACAAAATAATAAAAAAATCCTAAAAAGAAAGAATAAAATAAATTAATTCAGCAGACTAAAAGAAGGAACAAAGTTACCGCCTTTACAGCTGCTGAAAAGAAAAATTACAACTCTTCTATCGTCATGTCAAAAGTTGACAATCTTCTTTGTAATTAAGCACGTTTCCCTAGCAACGGTGCCAAAATTTGATTACACCCAAAGTATAACGCGGTTATTTGTAGTACAGCTTTGGAGTGTCGATTCCACAGGGAAACAAGTTAATTACGAAAGAAGGTGTAAACTTGAACACAAACGATAAAAGATTGATTGAAAGAAGTTGAATTATTGATTTTATGAAAATTGTGTAAATGATTGAATAATATAATAAAGAAATGACAAGGTTCCAGAAATCCTCCCTAGGTTCGTTGCTATAAACCTAACTTGATTCAGTTGTTTTATTCTCGATTGCAAGTTTCACATCCCAAACAGGCAATCGGCAAATATTCAATTAAAGTGCATTTATAAACCTTAATGTGATTGCTATGAATTATTCTTTACTTTCAAGCACACATGACCTAACTTATAAATTATCAAAAGACGACGGTATATCTAAATGAAAATACCACAGCAATGGCCAAATCTATAAAAGAGATCTACTGGACTCAATCACACCCAAACAGATACACATAAGAAAAACATGACTGAACTTATATGGAAAAGAAGCATGCAATCATCGGACTAATAAAAAATCTACTAATTAAATTAAATAATAAAACATAACAATGTTTAATGAAAATAATACCAAACTACAACTGAATTAAATAAAGAAAATAGAAACAACTACACCTAGGGATTCATCTCTTCGCCTTGCTTGGAGACTAGCCGGCCATGGAGCTCATGCTTCCTTGAGTTGCCTCCGGCCTCTTAATGATCATCTCCTCCTTGGTAGCGAAAGCTTTGGCGATTCCTCAGCTTGCCCTCCAAAATTATACTTCAGATTCGTCCTAAAAGCCCTCTGGATTCACTCTCTGATGATTTCAGATGAGCTCCGATTGATCCTTAAAGCTGAAGTGGAGGGGGGATTTTATAGGGCAACTCCCGAAGTGCTGTCTGTTTTCTATCAGATGTGGGATTCTGCCTGAGTGCGCTCGATCGCAGCCTTCTTGCGCTCGATCGCAGTTGCGTTGCAAAGTACTTCTTGGTCGATGTGGGATGTGCACTCAATCGCACTGCTTGTGTGCTCGATCGCAATACAAGCAGCAATTCATCTTGTCCTCCAGAAGCATGGGATTTTGGCCTTTTAAGTAATAATCGCTTCTTTTTCTCTTTTAAACTCAAAGTACCTGAAAATTGCACTGAAATAAGTCAGTGGTCCAATAATATTACTTTAGAGTTATTAACACATAAAAGCGCAATAAAGACCGAGGTGAATCATAAAATGCTAACAATTAACCACTGTTGAGAAGCATTTTATGACTTTCATCACATCCTATCAAGAGTTGGGATGTGTGTTGATGCAACATAAGAAGGTAATGGCATGTGCTTCTAGGCAATTGAGGAATCATGAGAGAGATTACCCTATCCATAACTTAGAGTTGGCTGCTATAGTGATTGCTTTAAAGATTGAATATATCATCTGTATAGAGCCACTTGTGAGATATTCATTGATCATAAGAGTTTAACATACTTACCTACCCAGAGAGAGTTGAATTTGAGGTAAAGATGGTGGATGGAGTTGATTAGTGACTATGATTGTACAATTCCCTATCATCTAGAAAAAGGTGAAGGTGGTAGCTGATGCATTGAGTAAAAAATCTACAAGAAGATTGCTTGCTACTGAAAGTCATGATGTGTAATTGATGACAGATTTAGAGAGATAAGAATAAAGTTGAATATCAGTGATAGATGATCATTGTTAACAAATATAGTTGTATAGTCATCCATACTAAAATGCTTGTTAGAGATGCAAGGTAGAGATGAAGAGATAGAAAATATTAAGCAGGAAATGCTTAATAGAAAGTAATATGAGTTTAAAAATTTGAAATGATGGTATTTTGGTATTGGAACATGGATTTGTGTTCCCAATGATGCGGAGTTGAGAAAGAAGATATTGAGAAAGGTACATGATAATGTATATTGGATGCACTCGAGTAACAATAAGATGTATAAATGATTGAGACAAAAATTTTGGTGGTCAGGATTTAAGAGGTATATAGCTGAGATTGTGAGGTTGTATCGAGCACCATTAGGCATAGTGTCAAATAGAGATGCTAGATTTACATCTTGGTTTTGGAGAGACTTTAAAAAAGCCCACTGGTACACAGTTACAATTTAATACAATTTTTCATGCTCAGATAGAAAGGATTATTAGAGTACTAGAAGATATGTTAAGGGCGAATGTGATGAGTTTCTCAGTAAGTTGGGATTCTTATATGCCATCGATTGAAATTGCTTATAATAATCAGTATCAAACTAGTATTGGAATGGCACCGATTGAGACATTGTATGGTAGGAGGTGTAGAACTCCTGTATGTTGGGAAGAAATGGGAGAGAGAAATATATTTGGTCCATCAATTATTGAGTTAACAACTGAGATGATCAAACTGGTTAGGGAGAACCGTAAAGTAGGAATAGCTATACTGATAATAGAAGAAGATCTCTTGAATTTCAAGTAGGTGATTGAGTGTAATTAAAAATATATCTCCATGGAAAGGTGTGTTGAGGGTCAAAAGAAAGGAAAGTTGAGTCTGAGGTAAGTGGGACTCTATAAGGTTATTGAGAAAGTTGAGCTAGTTGTGAATAGCCTGGATTTGCCTCTAGAGTTGAAGCAGTGACATAACATATTCCATGTTTCACTTTGACAAGAATGCTTACTTGATAAATCTCATAATATTTCGAGCCAAGCTGTAGAAATTCAGAAAGATTCGACTTTTATACAAGTACCAATGAGGATTTTAGATAACAAAAAAAGAACAAGTATTTTATAATAAAATAATTGCATTAGTTCAAGTTCTGTGGCGGAATAAGGATGTTGAAGAGATTACGTGAAAGCATGAGACAATTATGAAGAAATATTATTCACAATTGTTTCTTGAGTTAGGTAAGGAAATTTCGGTGATGCAATTTTTATAAGGTAGGTAGAATTGTAATATCAGTATTCGTAAAGTAAGGGCAAAAAAGTAATTTAATAAATATGATATGAAATTAAAATAAAATATATGTGAAAAGGTTTGTTATTTGATGAGGTATGGTTTATGATTTGATATGATTTATGAGGAGGGGAAATTTAGTGGATTTTGACAAGTTATGATTGATGATTTGATATGATTTATGAGGAGAAGAATTTAGTGGAATTTGTTCAAATAATAATTTGAGAATAATAAGGATAGTTAATTTAAATATTTGAATTCATGTTTGTTTTTATATTATTGTTCATATACATATTTCATATCATTCTTCATATGCATATGCATGAAATAAAAAAACTGGGAGGGGGCCGGTCTTATTGAAAAACCGTGACAGCCAGTATATGCTGGAAATAAATGAAAACCGTGACAGCCAGTATATGCTAAAAATAAATGAAAATCGTGACAGCCGGTATATGCTAGAAATAAAAGAACTGAGAGGGGGTCGGTCTAAGATAAAAACATGTCGACATGTGAGAAGACGTTCCCTAATAATAATGCATGCATTGCATCTGTTTTAAATATTGATTGCATTATTGAAATGCTGAAGTGTTGTTTGTTATTGTAAATTTATTTATAGATGAATGAGTCTCACAAAGAGACAGTTATGGTGAGAAAGAAACATAGAAGTATGATATGATAAGAACCATATAAATGGTAGACTTTATGTTGTGAACCTCATAACGAGGTAATTATGAGATAATTGATGGTTTTAAGGTGAACAAATATATAAGAAGAATAGATTGATAGAGAATTGGACTTATGATATGTGTAGTGATAGTATAATGCTATTATCAAGTTATGTGAGATATAATTGATTAAATATTAAAAGACTATTTATATAAATTGAATACTTCTAGTAAATTTAATTCATTGAACTTGTGAAGCTCACCCCTCACTGTACAATGATTTCAGGTTGTAGGTAGGACAGATAGTTTGATGAGTTGAGATTCAGACGAATTCATTATCTGTAAGCCACGTATGTGTCCACATCTTCATACTAATGAAAAAATAAAATAAAAAATCATTTGTAAATATTCATGCATTTTACATTGTATATAATGTTGAATTCAAGATCAGAATGATGTATCTCTCCTGTTGAAGGTTGAGGAATGATGTCAAAAAATTTATTGGTGTTATTTTCTTATTGTATATATGTGTCGTGTTGGGATTTTCAAAATGTAACGACACTGTCTCGAGAGTGACCAACCCGAGATGGGTCATTACAATAGGTGTCGGACTCGTCTATTTTTTTTTTTGTAAATTTTTTTTTAATTTAAAGTGTTCAAGTGTCGTACTTTTATCTGAATATTGAAAATTCAACACGAGTACGTTGGGATAATCTGCAATCAAATGAAAGAATTATCAATATAATAAAGGATTCGCTTTATCGTCAATAACAATAAAGAAACAATTAGGTATTTGTTAAATGTTGATAAGGCTGTGAACATTTTACCAAAAAAAAAAAAGAACTATGAGCGAGAACTAGTTATTGCCTTTTTCTTGCTAAGAAGGTGAACTACAATTTTGAAATTTATTTTTGGTATCAACACAATTTTTTTGATAATTAGACAACATGTGTAAAAGTTTAATTTATAAATTATTATTTTAATTTTTAAAAATTATTAAAAGGAGTGATACTGTAATGAGTGGTTTTTTAATTTTTTATTGGTTTATTTTTAAATGTGAAAATTAAGTGTTAGAAAAGGTGTTAACATATCACTACCTTTATTAATTAGATGTGTCTTGGAGAAAAGCAATGATACTTAACTTCTGATTTTAGCATCCAATTTTGGTTGTTAGCAATTAATTTACATGTGTAAAGCTTCTCCTAGTAGTTAATTATTTTAGACTTCAAAGTCATTATAAAACGGAAACATTGTAAAAACAAAATATAATGATCTGTGTAAAATGTTAAAAGTTGGATGTCAAATTTTAAGTATTAACATGTAACAAATAATGCGATTATTGGTGATGAATTTACCATATTTCCCATGTGGTATTGCAAGGGTAAGGGACAAAAATGTTATTATTAGGGTGGATAAAAATGTCACTGAAAAAGTTGTTTGGAACTTTGGATCCAACTGGGGCTTGGACGGGTAAGGGACGGATGGAACAGGTTGAGTCTGCGTGTCAGTCTGTTATAGTCCTTTCATTCCTCGGCACGTGTTTATGTTTACAACTTTTGTATTGGACGTCATTTGGCATCCCCTATGAAATTTTTAGTAAGCTGTGGTTCACAGCACGTACAATGCCCTCTCAATGGGAGAGGAAGCAGCATATTGAACCGTAGATTTAATCGTGTGGGCTTGTTTTGTGATCATCTTGCGCTGGAATGATTGATGAGATGGTCGTGTGCACATGAAAGAGAAGTGGACCCACGAATAATGGGGCAGGAACTTTGGATTGTTCGTTCTGGTCAAGTGCTGCGTTGGATGGATCTTGTTATACACAAGCAGCAATGCTAGTGTAGCATAGTGAATAGATTTCAACTCTGCCATTTTATATGCATCCACTTACCACAAAAAATTCATCAGAGAAGAACAGAGAATTGGCAATGATTTGAAAAATAGAATCAAACGTGGATTTAAAAAAATGGTGATAGGTGTGATCATAAGCCAAGCTTACCGGTTGCAAATCTTAATTTTTATCCTAATTATCACCGTTTTAATACAAAAAAAGGATGGTGGATTTTACAATGGACGCGAGTGCTAGGTAAAAAAAAAAGGGATACAACAGTATGGATTGATTGATGAGTTAAGGGGCTTAGCCCTATTAAATTAAAGTAAAGGTTTTTATCATGAAATATTTTTGTATATTTTTTTTCATGTTTTAATGTCTTTTTATATTTTTAATTTAATTAATTTACATCATGCACTATAAAAAAATATTTAATAGATCATTTTAATCAAAATTCATGCCAAATTAAAATCGACGCAAAAATACAGTTCACATGTATGCTTAATTTGAATGCAAGAAAACAACTTTGCACTCTCTTATTTTCGTGAGCAAGTCTTCTCTCTCTCATTTTCTTCAAGCTCAAAATCCCTAACTCTACAATCTGTAATTTACGAATACAATTTTAAGAAAATATTGTTAGAATTATCTTTTTGCATTCAAATGAGACACATGTGTACATCGTTCTAATTTAGTTGAAATTTTGATCAAGATGGCCTATGGGATATCTCCTATAATGTAGAATGTAAATTGAATGAATTTAAAATTAAAAGAGAATATTAAAATATATGACAAAAAGCAAGAGTGTTTCATGATAATAATTTTTAAAGTTATTTTAAGTAATGCTTATCTCAACACGCGCTACGCGCGTATTGATCCGCTTTATATTTTATTTTATGGAAGTAAAAGGCTATGTAGAAGACAAAAGACAAGAAAGAGGAAACACAACAATAAAAAATAAAAATTCATCCAATAAATTGTAATTCATTTATGACCATACTTGTAATTCATCATTTTCTCAATTTCTGTGTAAGAGTGGGAAAAAATCATGCATAAGAAAATGAAAAAACAGTCGGAGAGAAAGAAAGAAAGAGAGAGGCCATCATGAACGAAAGTCCATTCGATAGATCGTAACCCATTGCGACTTAACTTGTAATTCATCTCTTTCCCAAATTTCCTACAAAGGTGAAAAAAAAAAATCATATATAGGAAAATGAAAAAGTTGTCTGAGAGAGAAACAAAAAGTTGCTGTTACGATCTCAAAAATGAGTTAAAGAAAAGGGAGGGAGAGAGAGATTGTTGTTTGGGTTTCATAAATGAGGATGCTTTGTTATTGTTTGAATATTGAAAGGAAAATAAAATTGTGATGATATATTAGATTTGATAATCAAAGCAAGTCACAGGCCAAATGAAACTCTGTACAAAGAGAAAGAGATGAATAAATATATATGAGACAGAAATAAAACAGATAAAGCTTAAATGGGGAGAGGGAATAAAGGAACGATAATTGAGATTTTTTATATTAAAATATTTTTTGATCTTTAGATATTTATATTTTTTATTTATAATTAATTTAAAAATTATTTTAAAAGAGAAAAAACTAAAAAGTTATTATGATTTTATTAATAATATAAATATATATAATAATATACGGATATTCATAATGTTGGATACCATTCTATTTATATTCGTACCCACACTCAGTGGGTATTTTAATTTCTCACCCATACTTGACCAGCCATAGAAAAAATTGCCTCCAAACCCTGCCATTTATGGTCGGATTTTGCGGGTACCAACAGAGCTTTTTTATCCGGTAATTTATCATTAAGAAGAAATAAAGTTAAATCACCAAGAAGCAAATCAACAATAATTAAAAGGCAACAGATCCTCTAGCCACACGATGCACATTAGCAGATACCCTTAAAGCGAATTTAGCCAAATGGTTAGCCACTGTATTTCCAGTTCTCCGAGTATGAATGACTTCAAAGGATTGCTCAGTTATGAGAAGTTGTTATCATCACTAATTAACAAAATCCATAACGCCAGGCATGATAGATTATTTGCTTAATTATATATGCACTCCTTGTAGTTTAACCCATTTAGATGACAACTTGTGATTTTTTTTAATCTAAAACACCTCCTTTAGTTTCCATCGATAGCTCCAAAAGGTTACGATATTAAGGCATATTTGAATAGAGTATTTGAAAATTGTTTCAGTTTTTGAAATTTTTTTTTTTTTTATGTTTGACAAACAGTTTTTAAAATTAATTTTCTAAAACAATTTTCAAAAACAGTTTTATAAAAACTTCAAATTGGTATTTTCTGACATAATTTTTTAAAAAATTGCTTTAAAATCATGTTCACTTCTCTATTTCATTATTCTTCCATGGTATATAAAAAATATTAAAATCTTGAAAATAAAATAATATTAATTATTTTTAAGTATTTAGTAAAAATGAGAAATAAAATTAATATAGATTTTAAATTTAAACTCAAAATTAAAAATAATTACAAAGTGTATCAAAACAATTTTCAAAATAAAATTATCCAAACAACATTTTATTGTTTTCTATTTTGAAAATAATTTTCGAATTACAATTATCAAAACATGCCTTTAACTTTTTGCTTGAAAAGATTAAAATACCTCTGTAACCTTTATTTTATTTAATTAAAATATTTTAAAATTTTTTAAAAAAATAGAATTAAACATTCGAAAAGAATATGAAAATACTTTGAAAAATAGTTTTAAGTTGATAAAAAAAAGAAAAAATCTAAATATCTTCATTTAAGAGCAAAACCTATATAAGTTTCAGTTTTTATCAATTTTCAAATAACAAAGAAGTAAACATAAATAACAAAAACTCCATATTTTTTTTAATTTACTCCAATCAATAAAAACACAATGGATTTGACCCGCTGACTCATATAAAATTAAAAATATGTTTCACATGAAGTTTTTATTTAGATTAAAATAAAATTTTATTTTTAACATTGAGCTTAAAATTTTGTTAATAATTTTAAATAATTTTATTAGAATTATCAGTAAACTTTTTATCCAATACAAATGTTTCACTCGTCAGAGACGGGTCCAAAACGAATCGGGTCATAGAAGAGCATTGCGTGAAACCAAGTCATGAGGCATCGATCATCCCAGTCCATCACTGCACATCACCCAGTAAGTTATGTCCGAAAATAAAATATAATAACCCCTCCTCGTTATCTACGGATTCCACAGAGAATCTTTTTCCTTTCCCCTTTAAACACAAAAACGCACCTTGATTCCTCTAATTTACTCCATTAGGGCTTTTAGTCTCTCTAACATCAGCCTCACTCTCACGCTCAGCACCAACACGAACCGTAGCCTCTCCGTGTAATTTTTTTCCTCAATATTTTGCTTTCCGGTTTGAATCAACTAGTGATAATGGTGGTGGTCAAAGACGAGAAGGCCGAGAAATCATTGGAGCTGTTCTTGAAGATTGGCTTAGATGAGCGAACCGCGCGGAACACCATAGCCAACAACAAGGTCACTGCCAATCTAACGGCTGTGATTCACGAGGTATTCTATTTTCGACTTCTTCTCTTTTTCCTTTTTCTCAATATGTTTTGTTAATACTCTGTTGTTTAATCGAAATTTTCTGTTTCGGTGTAAAGGTAGTCTTCGGTTATCCTTCTTTAGATTGGAATTATTTGTTTTGTGGAGAACAGAAAATGAAATTGAAGTTCAAAAAAAAAAATCAACTCAACAAGTCTATAGCTCGGAAATTCCATATCTTTGCGGCTAATTTTGTGTCCAATTGATATTTCTTCTTCTACGGGTATTTTGATTAATTTACACAATGTGGGGCTCAATGAGGTGGGGTCTGCATGTTTCGAGTGAGACGGAGTCCGTGCTCTGTGAGTACTGGATACTCATGAAGGGGGTTGTTTAATTAGGATGTTATAACCCATAGAAATCTTAGTTTTTATAGTTTTGGTTTCTTTTGTTATTTGTTTATTTATTTGTCCGTTCTAGTTAAACAGAGATTATGTTTTTGAATTAATTCTTTGGTGTCAATTGCTGTTCTAATTTATTTGATATTCTCATGCTTGCTAATTAGCCAATTTTGGTAGCTCCGTTCCTTCTTTTGTTTTGTTTCTGTTTTCAGAATGCTGTTTATATCAGTATGATTTTGTCTTTGTTTATATACGTACTTTGTTATGTGATTTCCAGGCTGTTGTTACAGATGGATGTGACCGCACTGTGGGAAATCTACTGTACACGGTAAGATAATTCATTGATTCCTTATTCCACAATTTTTTGGATATGATCTTCTTGAATCCCCCAAGAAAAAAGGAAAACAAAAGGAAATTAAGCTATGAGAATCGAAATATTTACTTAATAATTTTATAATCCATTGCTTCTTATACGATTTCATCATTGTTTTTTTTTTATCGGTAGATGAATTCATCGTTTTTTGAATCTACATTCGACAAAAATCATTTTGTAATTCCTGAATCTTTTTCCCCAGTTTAAGGATGTTCTATTGAGTTAATTTCCATGTAATGAATGTATGACAGGTCGCTACGAAGTACCCAGCAAATGCCCTTGTACATCGCCCAACCATGCTTGAATACATTGTCTCCTCCAAGGTTTAATACAAATTCTCCTTTATTTTTTTAAGGTTCTATACTTTCTGCGTTTATTGCAGCACTATTTTCTCTTAGCCTGATTATTTTATTTTGTTTTATTCTTAGTTTTCTCTAGTTAGTTGCAAAAATAATATATATTTTTTATTTTAATTATAAGCAAGATGATTTGATTTTGATTTTTTTTTTCTGTACAATTATTCTTGCACGCTAATACTTTTGCCAGATTAAGACCCCAGCCCAGTTGGAAGCAGCATTTTCATTTTTTGCAAGTACTGGTTCAGAGAATTTTAAGTTGAATGAATTCGAAGAAGCATGTGGTGTTGGTAGGATTTAACATTTCATCCTGTTGACATACTATGTTTAAGTTTTCTTCTTCCTAGTTCTTTGTTATGACTATTGTAGCACTTATGATAGCAATTTTGTTTTACTCTTTTTTAACATACCATGAGTATGACTGTCAATTTAGAAGATTCTTTGCAGTTACTTAAGTTTTATGCATCCCTTTCTAGAGTTAAGACATTGATTACTTAATTTTACTTGTAAACAGGGGTTGAAGTCTCTGTGCATGATATCAAACAAGCTGTTGAGGAGATTTTTGAAGAGAATAAAAATGCGATTTTAGAGTTACGCTACCGAATCAATGGTTAGTGTTTGATTCTTAAGGTGTTCTAAAAAATTTACTTCTCTACATTGTTTTTTTGGTTATCTGTTTTCCCATGGTTTGGATCCCAATTAGTGTTCTTTGGTCCCTGGTATATGAGCATGAATTGTGTATTTTAATAATGTGAATTAGTGCATATGATATTCATTGCAAGTACAGTTGTTTGTTTGTGGCTACAGGCTAGAGGGAATGTTTATGTCAAGCTTCGCACATATAAATTTTTTTGGAGGAAAGAGGGCTACCAAATTTAGTAATTAGAAATTCTCTTTGGAGAAAATCAAGATATCATTTGAAAATAAGGAATCACTTTCTCTCCCTCCCTCCCTCCCTCTCTCACACAGGGAATGTATATGCGTGCACAAAGCAGAGGGTGGTTGAACCTGTTGTATTTCTTTTGCCATTTTCACTAGCACATTGGTTTTGGTGACTTATCTGTATCAATGCGTGTGCATGCACATATGCTGGAACCCATTTCTCAACTCTGGATTTGGTTTTTATTATCCCAAATGCTCAATGTTTTATTTGATATCTATATTTTCCTCTAGTGGGTGAATTATTCGGGCATGTTCGGAAGAGGCTCCCGTGGGCTGATCCGAAGGTTGTAAAGGTGAATGGTCTCTCTCTCTCTCTGATCTGAATGTCAATAGCTAGAACTTAGCACAACCGCTGTACTTACTATAAATTTGTTATAGAAAATTATATTAACATGGCTTGGGCGTAGCCCAATTCGTAACCAAATCTCTCCTCTAAAGAGGAGGTTCCAAGTTCAAATCCTCCCACCCCCAATTATGAAACAAAATTGTTAAACTTTTCTGATTTCCATGCCTTCGTTTATGACAGCAACTCATAGATGCAAAATTGTATGAACTACTTGGTGAAAGAACAGCGGCTGATGATGAGAAGCCTTCTAAAAAGAAGGATAAGAAAGAGAAGAAGGAAAAGCCTGTCAAAGTTGAAGTGAGAAAAGTTACATTCTTATAACTTCTTGCATGCATCTTTTTGTGATAGGATTTATATTTTTTACCCTTCTGGGCTTATTGTGTAGGAGAAAAAGGTTTCTGATGATACTCCAGCACAGCCATCGGAAGAAGAGATTAATCCATATTCAATATTCCCTCAGCCGGAAGACAATTCCAGGGTAAGTGATAAACTATTTTTGGTTAATCTATGCTAAATCTCAATCTTTATTGTTCGTGGAATTTACTGGGCACCCTTTGATAATACTACCTCTTTTCCTGCTCTTCCGTTGACTATTATACATTTGGAAATGTCTCAGTTCCCACCAAAACAAGAATAACAGTGTCAGTAAGAACAAAGACATTTAAGAGCCCTTAGAGTTTATTGGCTTGATAATGATGGTGTTATCCATATAAAAGCGAAAAGGGTTGGTGATTGATAGGTATATAAGAAGAAATTGGTGATGATGATTCATGAATAGAATGAAAAAGAAAAGAAGAAGATTTATTGAAAAGGTTGATTAGATTGTATTACTTAGGCTATGATCTCTGCGTATGTTGTAATTGTTTTTGTGTAATTTAACCATTGCTTTAGATTCTTACATGTGCAGCTATCTAACACTCTACAAGCATTTGATAAGTAATATGATGACTCTCCTGTGTATTATCAGGTGCATACTGAAGTCTTTTTCAGTGATGGCTCTGTGCTAAGATGTAGCAATACACGGGAGATGCTTGATAAACACTTGAAGGCAACAGCGGGAAAAGTTTTTACCCGCTTTCCACCTGAGCCAAATGGGTATCTGCATATTGGACATGCAAAGGTAAGATGTACGATTAATACTAAGGTGTGAGATGATTTATCAAGGAAAAAATAATAAAAATGATAAGAAAGAGTAAGGTTTGTTATTGACCCTCTGCTTTGAGCTTTTGGTTTTCCCTCATTTTATTATATTTTTATAGGCAATGTTTGTTGACTTTGGTCTGGCGAAAGAGAGAGGTGGATGCTGCTACCTGAGGTGAAAATTTTGCATGTTTAGTTTTCAAGCTCTTTTCTTTCTTTCTTTTTTTTTTACTTTGAAAATTACCATCGAAGTTTGTTTCTTTGTCTTGATATCAAATACAATTTTTTCTAATATATTTTAAAGCAACTAGAACATATTCTTCTTGCAGCATTTATCATTTCCTTTAAGTTTTCAAGTTGTGATTGAAAGGCATTGGATCTGCATCTAAGTCATTAGTTAGCACAACTTGGTTGTCATGATAGTAAGTGGGTATCATTTTATGAGCTAATGGTATGTGAATACAGAATGCAGCATGTTGAGCCTGTCAATTCTGATGATCATGCTTTCCATGTTCATTGTAGAATAGGTCTCTCAAATTATATGGTTTCTAAAGTAGGCTGGGATGTAGCATTATGTTTTATTTTTGCTGATTAATAGGATGATTTTTATTACAAATTGTAAAAGCAAGAAATGCACCCATAAATTCTTCCTGGCATTTGATGGTCACAGAACATAAATTTGGGATAGAATCTCTATGCTGATGACATGCTTATTAAATCTTCAGTATGCAAAATAATTATAACATTTAGATCCTGTTCATTTGAGTAAAACAGTATCACACTTTTTTTCTTGTTTTAAGTTCTCTGAATAGAAAGTAAAAACTAGTAGATTGTTAGACTGCCATCGCTGTGGTTAGTAAATTTGGTTGAGACCTTGCCTTTTCACTTGGTGACTGTTGGACATAGGTAGTGCCATTACAATCTTATTAATTTGCAGTGCATGTTTGGGCATTACCTATTTAGTTTTAATTATGATTTTGTTATTACATTGTTAATACATGTGTACTTTCTATTTAACCTAATTGTTTTCTATTAATGACTGTTCATTGGATGTTAGGTATAGTTGGTTTTTAAGATTTGGCTTAAATGGAATAGGAGAGCCTTTGATGGCAAGGAAAAACCCTTTAGCCGTCATCAAGGATGGGTGGTTACATACTTTTGGGTTTTGGTTCAATGAGAATTTTTTTTTGTAAATGATGAAGATACCATAGACCTCTTTGAGATTCTATCATGTAGATAGCTTTTTGTGCTTGGGTGGCACCTCCTTGGTGCCTTTGATCTATATACTTCTTTTTACTTATAAAAAAGAAGAAGATGCAAATGAATTACTAGCATTTATAGTTTAGTGGCTGCATGAACAAAGGTCTCCTGTATTTCAGTAGTTGATTTATAACTCCCAACTCCCAATTTTTGGACTGATTTATATGAACAAGATATAAGGATGTTCTTAGTGGTGCTTTTTCTGAACCTTGATGTCTGATCTTTGGCAATTCTAGATATGATGATACAAATCCTGAGGCTGAGAAGAAAGAATACATCAATCATATCGAAGAAATAGTCGGGTGGATGGGTTGGGAACCCTTCAAGGTATTATCTTTCTCGACACGAATGGCATATTTCTTCTGAGTTTTTGTGATAATTAGATCTGCTGACTGATGGTTCTTTTGCAGATCACTTACACCAGTGACTATTTTCAAGAACTGTATGATTTGGCCGTGGAATTAATACAAAGGGGCCATGCTTATGTTGATCATCAGGTTGAATACAAATACCAGTCATCTGGATATATATATAATTTTTTCTTATCTTTTTTCTTTTTCCTTATTGAAAACCTTTCACGAGAAAAGGGATATTTCATAATTCTAAATTTTTCATCCAAAAGAACCTTCCTTTTGTTCTCGACTGCAAAGTTTCTGGGGCAAGGCTGATTTTTAATGGTTACTTGATATCATATTACCAAGTTGTGATTTGCAATTTATATGGCTGAGAAAATTCCACAAAATTAGCTTTGTTCTTTTTAGTTTCTGAAATTGGTTCGTTTTAAACTGATTGACATTGGATTAGAAAAATGTTATTTAAATTAGCAAATACTGTTTCCAGACTCCTGAAATGATAAAGGAGTACAGAGAGAAGAAGATGGACAGCCCTTGGAGGGATAGGCCTGTTGATGTTTCATTGAAACTTTTTGATGAAATGAAACGAGGCATGATTGAAGAAGGCAAAGCTACGCTCAGAATGAAGCAAGACATGCAGAGTGATAATTACAATATGTATGACCTTATTGCCTATCGTATAAAGGCAAGTGTGGCCCATAACCATCTCTAGTTACCTAATTGTCCAGTTTGACATATTTTAGTGTTAAGACTTTCTTTTATACTTTGCAGTT
Organism: Bretschneidera sinensis; assembly: GCA_023935145.1. Lineage (NCBI taxonomy): Eukaryota > Viridiplantae > Streptophyta > Magnoliopsida > Brassicales > Akaniaceae > Bretschneidera > Bretschneidera sinensis. The sequence continues at coordinate 110,897,429 of CM043701.1, read as the reverse complement.
TACTCCTCATCCACATGCAGGAGACAAGTGGTGCATTTATCCGAGTTATGATTATGCTCACTGCATTGTGGATTCTCTTGAGAATATCACACATTCAGTATGTCATTTCTATTTTTTTTTTAATTTCTTTGTATCTCTATAGGATTAATTCATTATCAAAATCTGTTGGCATGGTATATAATCACCCCATTCATCCTTATGGTTTGCATGTGCAAAATGAGAGAACGTTATTAAACTCGAATCTAATGATGGACTATGGTCTCTGACTTGGCTTTATTGATGCATTTTCACCTGTAATAAGGTTTTGACCCTTCATATATGTTGATGGATTATGGTTTATTAAAATAATGCAAAGTGGTTTATCAAAAAAAAAATGCAAAGTTTGATGATGGGTTAGCGGAAAAAAAGTAATTCTTTTGTGAAGTTATGTTTCTTATGATCTTCTGATGAAGCACTACTACTTGTGAATAACTTGATTGCTTTAACTTTTAAGAGTGATATCTGGCCTGTGAGTTTTAGTGACTCTTGATTATTCCTGGGTTAGGGCTGTATTCGTTATAGACTTGTTTAGGGTTGGGTTCTGTGACTGCTCTGAATCACGGTAACTTGTTATAATACTAATTATTTCTGATGGGCATCACCCATGGCATCTGATGCTTTCATCATTAATGCCACTTTTTTTTTGAAGTAAAAATGTATTAATATAGCACCAAGAGGGTGCAACTTAAAGCCAAAGGCTAATTACAAGAAAAGAAATCCAAAAAATCCAAAAAATCAAAATTATCTACAAAAAAATTTCTTGTAACCCAAAAATTAAGGGTGATAAGCTTTCTCGACCTTCTTAGATGCCCTCAACCCATTCCAAGCCCACACTTCATCTTTCACTGAGCCCGCAACAACCCAAGAAGCTAGCAAAACCCTATAGCTCATCTTCCACAAACTTCTAGTCAAGAGCATTCCACTAAAAGATGAAACATGGACTCGTCATCATTAATGTTACTTGTTATGTATGGGATAGTAGTTGGAAGTGAAGTAGGTTGGTTGTTGATGTTGCATTAGATTATTGCCGTCGATAATTGAGGAGAAGGTTTGCCACTAGTCAATACCCATGTTCTATTCAGAAATAGAAGGGAAGATGTTTGGTCTGTTTCGGCATGAAGAAAAATAATTCTGGTAACTATTACATGGTGTATGGAGTGGTCTTTACTGTATGTTTTGGGAACTTGTATTATGAGGTTAGAAGTTTTGGGTTTCAAACTCTGCCTGTTTTAATTTTATTGTTGCTTTCAGAAAATGTGCTAAATGAATGTTATTGCTCCCATGCCATTCATCTAACTGGTTTTCTGAGCTCCTTATATCAAAAGTAATATTTGTTTTTTATGGTATAGTTCAAGATCTGTTCTCTTGATGTTTTTTCCATCTCTCCTCGTTGGCATAAGATTAAAAATTATTTTTTAACTAGCATGCAGATTCTTGATTTCTGTGTTAGCTCTTCTTATCCTGAATACCATTTATGACCGTCAGTTCTGTTGGGGTTTTGTATTTTGCATTCAATTTAATCATGTGAAGTTTCAATTTCGTTTTGTTTATATTTGCATGTACTTTGTGTAGCTGTGCACCCTTGAATTTGAGACACGGCGTGCTTCGTACTACTGGTTGTTAAATGCTTTGGGACTTTACCAACCTTATGTATGGGAGTACTCACGGCTGAATGTTACAAACACTGTAATGTCAAAGCGTAAGGTGAGAGCATATTGGACACCCTTCTACTTAAAGCTTGAAAATGTATTCTGTTTTGCTTATAATAAAGCCAGTATATTTTGACTCTGATATGCTTTTGCAGCTTAATTTCTTAGTGACAAACAAGTATGTTGACGGTTGGGATGATCCCCGTCTTATGACCCTTGCCGGTTTACGGCGTAGGGGTGTGACTTCAACTTCAATCAATGCTTTTGTTCGAGGGATTGGAATCACTAGAAGGTAGAATTTATATATTTTGGGCATACATGAAGACATAGCATGTTTATCAATACTTATTGGGCTGTGTTTTAATGTTGCAGTGATTGTAGCATGATACGCTTGGATCGTCTTGAATATCACATTCGGGAAGAACTAAACAAAACAGCACCACGCACTTTGGTTGTGCTCAATCCTCTCAAGGTGGTTATCTTCCAGCTTTTGTTCTTTATGTAACATCTTATTTGGGTGCCCAGCTAATCTTTTTTTTTTTTGTTTTTGTAGGTAGTCATTACCAATATGGAATCTGGGTCAGTTTTGAATCTTGATGCGAAAAAATGGCCTGATGCTCAGACAGATGATTTGCCTTCTTTTTACAAGGTGATTTGTTTGACAACAAAGATGATTAAGAAATTGGAACAGTTTGCATGACTTACCTTCTATGCTTCTACCAATTTTTTAGTGCTGAAAGCATTCTTATGATAAAATGCCATACTGTACTGCTTGGATTTTTTACAATTTTATCATAACCTTGTTGGATTTGATATATTGATGCTTAAACATCAGATATCATGATTGATGTTAATGTCTGAATTTTCTATCAATTGATTTACTAGTGCCAATTACGATAGTCACTAATGACTTATCATTGATTGCTATGAAAATGTGATATTTTAGACCAATAATTGCTCTAACTGTTTGATTTTGTATCCTGTAACTTCTCATGCTTTCCTTCACCTCATGTTAGGTTCCCTTTTCCAAAATTGTATACATTGAGCGGTCTGATTTTCGTATGAAAGATTCAAAAGATTATTATGGTCTTGCTCCTGGTAAATCGGTCCTGCTCAGGTATGTATATACGATAGATTCATGTTTGCTATTCAAATGAGCAGATCTGGGTTTTGTGGTTTGAATTTTTTGTGTGCGCAGATATGCATTCCCCATAAAGTGCACAGAGGCTATCCTAGCTGATGATAATGAAACTGTTATTGAGATCCGGGCAGAATATGATCCTTCAAAGAAGACGAAGCCAAAGGTGTTATTTCTTTCTCCCACTATTTTTTCAGTTTTACTGGAATTAGCTATTCTAATGTGATTTTGTCTAAAAAAAACTTTTTTAAGGGATGCAAATTTTTTACTCTTGCTGTCCTTTTTGGATGAATTTTCCATTTATTATACAGGGAGTTCTTCACTGGGTTGCTGAATCTTCCCCTGGGGTTGATCCACTGAAGGTGGAAGTCAGATTGTTTGACAAACTGTTCAACTCTGAGGTTTGATGTTTATTTACTTTCTTGGACCTTTTATATTTTACATTTTTTACTGTTTGTTTTCCCCCTACTAATATATTCCTGGTGATAAATTGTTATAATCTAACTGTTGCTTCAGAACCCTGCTGAACTTGATGATTGGCTTGTTGACCTGAATCCACGTTCCAAAGAGGTGATACGTGATTCATATGCTGTAGCATCACTCCGAAATGCTGCCGTTGGGGACAGATTTCAGTTTGAAAGGCTAGGTAGATTTCCAAAACTTTTGTTTTTTCTTTTCTTTTGACGCTTCAGATATTTAAAGGACTTCAAAGTTGAAACTGTGAAATGAGTGCGACTCTGCTGTAAAAATTGTAAAGTAAAACCTGCAATAAACTATTTTTGCACATGTATTTGGACTATAAAATGGTCCCCACTAAATGTCAAATTTTAAGGAGTCCAAATCCATGTGCAAAAACAGTTTATTGCATGCTTTACTTCACAAATTTTACAGCGGAGGAGTCATACTCGAAATGGATAGATGTTGCACTTTGCACAACAAATTGCAATTAATGCATCAAGGTCAATATCAACTTACCATAGTCTTGAGTGCTAATTTTCCTTTTTAGGTTATCGAAAGGGAAAAATTACCTAACGGCTTGGAGTTAAATTTCATTTTGAATGGACTAGCGAGAATTATTGTTCAAAATTGATCTCTGCCTCGCAATATTTGATGTAGATATCACATGGCTAGATTATTTACTCTTTAGTTGACACTTCATTTTCATGCAAATCTAACATTAACCATCATAGTGGTAATTATAATCTTGACATTAATAATTTTAAGACTTTATTGGGCTGTGAATGGGTGAAGTTGTTATGGTGTTCCACTTTAGTTAAAAACTGAACTTTGTTTGTTCAAGCCTATGGAGAGGTGTCTTAATATTTGTCCAGAAATTCTGCAGCGAGCTTTTCATGGTAATTTTTGTATAGAATAGGTAGATGTATCCTGTATTGCCCTTTTGAGTTTGTGGCAGTAGGTTGCTTGTATTCATCATTTGTTCTTGAAACTCTGCCATATTACTAGTCACTGGGGTTGAAACATAGAACTTCTGGAACTCCGCCTTGCATGTCTGCTGTGGCAATTTTGCTCTGTATTTCTGAACTTCGGATGTATTGCGTTTTGTTATGCCACCTAATGTTCTACCTACAATTCCAGGCTATTTTACCGTCGATAAGGACTCCACCTCAGAGAAACTTGTGTTCAATCGGACCGTCACTCTCAGAGATAACTATGGTAAAGTTGGGAAATAGGCTGTTACCCACCGAACTGGTATAACCAAACGGATATTTTATATATTTGTAAAATATTCTAGTTATTCACCACAATTTCGATTTGCATTTTACTTTGTGATATTGAGATCAGTGTAGCTGTTACTTCTATTATCCTTTATCTGGAGAAAAACTCTTGAAAGTTTTGTGGAAGTTCTATTATCCTTTAGTTGCCTCGATTGCAGCATGTTGAAAGTTCGTGGGGTTCTTGATGTAAGCCGCACTGTGAACCCAAAACAATGCTTTTAATTTTTGCCTCATCTTTAGTTTGGTTCCTGCCTTACGGATTGAGCAATGAGAAACGTACATTTAGGACAAACTCCAAAACATGCATTTTTTTGTTTTGGAATCTCATTGGTAATTCTTTGGAATTTCATTGATAATTTCGTGAAACTTCATTAATAACACATAGGAACTCAAAATAGAGTTCTCATTTTGCGTCTCTGTGACGTGTTTTCTTTGATTAATGCCTTGATATCCTTGTTTTGCTGTCTGTTGTGGAAGTAGTCTCCCATTGCAGTTGTGGATTTGTGGATGAGAATTTGCGACCCTCTTGTTGGGAATTATAAGTCGTTCTTGCGGCTGTTTGTCCGTATGATGTATAATTCATATGTTAATGCCTGCTTAGCGTGGTTAATTATTTGGTTTTGGGTGCCGTTATATACACGGCCCTCAGCAACTAAAAAGACTTATTTGCCCACTCATCTAACACAAGAATCATTTATTTCAAAATTAACCTCATTTTAATTGTTATTATCTAAATTAGTTATTTGTCTATTTTTTTGTTAGTTTTTCTTTTGATATGTTATTTATTTTTTCAGATGATCTTGAGTTGGGTTTTGGTTAAGAAATTTTGAACATGTTTGTTTGGGTTGGATCACGGGCTTAAGTTTTGTAATTTGATCTAAATTTGTAACCTGATGAATATATATTTTATTATTTTGCTATTGAGTCATCTAATTCAAGTTGACATAAAAAAATACTTTGATAATCATGACTAATATGGTTAAAATCTTATTACTCATATATATCATAAAAAGCTATTATCTAAAATATCAAGTATTAAAATAATCTCTCCCAACTAATGCTTTTATAAAAATTCCATAAAAAAATGTACTTGTATGAAATTTAATATTGTTATGAAATTAGCTAATTCCAATTAACCTGAGTGGGTACTTGTCATAAATAGAAAAATATTTTATGTCAGATGCTCTATGGCCACTCTTTTTTATTTAATTTTATGTTATTAAAACAAAGTAAGGATGTTTAAAAAAGGAAATGAAAATAAATAGTAGAATGGTTCAAATTAAAAATAACTCAATTAAATGTGTCATACGTCAGTTTTGTCCAGGTATATATAAAAAAAATATAAAAGATAAAATTTGAAAAATAACTCAATTAAATGTGACAGATAGAATATTTTTTACATAATATATTTAAAATAATTTTAAACTAAAAAACATATTAGATTAAAAACTTAAACCGATTCAAATCGACTTGATTGGGTATAATTGAATTATGAATTGATCGGATAATTAATTGGATTGAGTAGAGATTTTCACCAACCTGATACTATTTGGTTGGGTTAAATTTGTAAGTTAATCCGACTAAAATCAATCTACGCAACTTTGATATCAACTCATCTTCTTAGCAAGCAAAAGTGGGTACTTTTTTTTATCCTAATTAAGTGCTAAAATCAAATCAGGATTGGGGGAAAATAAATGTCAATTGGAGTTGAATATAATAAAGCTAAAACACCACAGAGAAAAAAAGAAAAAGAAAAAGAAAAGGTTTCTTTTAATGCAACAGTTTGTAATTTGAATAAAAACAATTAAAATGGGTTAATTTTAAAATAAAGGGTTCTTGTTTTAGATGATTGAGCAATTAAGTGTTTTAAAACGTTAGATGACAAGATTGGACGTGGATTTGGTGAAAATGGCCGTGTATATGGTGGCACCCCTTGGTTTGGGTTTGCATCTCTTCTCTGCTGTACACGTGCGAATGCCGACAAATGATTTAGTCATAGCGGTGGTAGGTGCTAGCAAGTCTATGAACTTTTGGCATCTAAGACCACATGAATATTTTGCATATAAAGCCATTTCAAGGCAAATAATTTCTTTAACGTGTGATAAGGTACCCTTTCATTTCACTGGGACCTACCTTTCGATTGAAACTACTGTTGAACCGTTCGGTTTGGATCGATTTGTCCTTTAAAAAAAAACAAAAAACAAAAAACAAACTATTGCTATTGGTTTGTGGAAAACTTTAAACCGAATTGAATTGAAACCGGTCAATCATAATTCGGTTAAATCGATTGTTTGGTTCCTCTTGTTCTTTAGATTTTCTTCTTCCTAGATCCTTTTCTATGGTAATAAATAGGACACGTCGTGTCTTGCGAACATTTTAACTTTTTTGTTTTTTTAAAGATTTATAAATTATTAACCAAATATTTTAAAATTATTATCCAAACATTATGATCATTCGAATAAAATATAAAATTAAATAATCGATGACTTTTTTATTAATGTTTTTATCTTATACGACAAGTTAAGTTTGATCTTCACTCTATTTTTTGATTTTATTAAATAAATGATTTTTTTTAAATACATCGTTGATACAATATATTTTACTTACATGAATGTGAAGCTCATATAAGAAAAACCTCACACGTGTATTTCAGGAGCAGCTATTCTACTTTTCTTTCTTTTTTTTCATTTCAAACTCTCAAATTAATGTAAAGTTTCACATATTTGAAGAATGAGCAATGATAGACAAATATCATGGGTGAACAATAAATTTGTACATTTTTTACCCATGAATTCCATTGATAATTATTTGAAAATCCATTAATAATGCGGAGGATTGAAAGAAAAGGTCATTTTGTGTTTATGTTTCTTTTGTTGCACTGCCTAATGTTCATTTATGTTTATTCTTGAAAAATATGGTTGATTTTTGACTTTTTTTTTTGAACAACTTATTCTTGATCTCATCAATCTCAAAAGCGAAAAATGACTGATCGATACTTTGATAGTGAACTCAATAATAGTTAACATTTTAACGTTTTTATTTTTTTTGAAGATTTATAAATTATTAACCAACATTTTAAAATTACTATTCAAACATCATGATCATTCGAATAAATAATAATGATGGATGAAATTGAATTAATCGATAACTCATCCTTCAATGTTTTTAACTTATACGACAAATTAGGTTTGAACTCTACTCTGTTTTTTGATTTTATTAAATAAATGGTTTTTTTTTCTAATACATCGATGATATAATATTTTCTACTTACTTGAATGTGAAGCTTATATAAGTAAAACCTCACACGTTTATAAAGAAGAGCTGTTACTCTACTCTTCTTTTTTCTTTTTACTTTCAAACTCTTAAATTAATGTAAAGTTTCACGTATTTGAAGAATGAGCAATGATTGACGTATATTATGGGTGAACAGTAAATTTGTATATTTTTTACCGATGAATTCCATTGATAATTATTTGAAAATCCATTAATAATGCGGAGGATTGAAAGAAAAAGTCATTTTGTGTTTATATTTCTTTCGTTGCACTGCCTAATGTTCATTTATGTTTATTCTTGAAAAATATGGTTGATTCTTGACTTTTTTTTTTTGAACAACTTATCCTTGACCTCACCAATCTCAAAAGTGAAAAATGAATGATTGATACTTTGATAGTAAACTCAATAATAGCTAACATTTTAATGTTTTTATTTTTTTTTTAAGATTTATAAATTATTAAACAAACATTTTAAAATTACTATTCAAACATCATGATCATTCGAATAAATAATAATGATAGATGAAATTGAATAATCGATAACTCTTCATTCAGTGTTTTTAACTTATACGACAAGTTAAGTTTGAACTTCACTCTGTTTTTTGATTTTATTAAATAAATAGTTTTTTTTTTCAAATATATTGATGATATAATATTTTCTACTTACTTGAATGTGAAGCTTATATAAGTAAAACCTCACACGTGTATAAAGAAGAGCAGTTACTCTACTCTTCTTTTTTCTTTTTACTTTCAAACTCTTAAATTAATGTAAAATTTCACGTATTTGAAGAATGAGCAATGATAGATGTCTATCATAGGTGAACAGTAAATTCATATATTTTTGACCCATGAATTTCATTGATAATTCTTTGAAAATCCATTAATAATGTGAAGAACTGAAGAAAAGGTCATTTTGTGTTTATGTTTCTTTTGTTGCACTGCCTAATGTTCATTTATCTTTATTCTTGAAAAATGTGGTTGATTCTTGACTTTTTTTTGGACAACTTATCCTTGACCTCACCAATCTGGAAAGTGAAAAATGAATGATTGATATTTTGATAGTGAACTCAATCATAGATAACACATACACTGAAGGCCATGAGTGCTCAAATTATGCACAAAAACTTCAGTGATTGACAAATAGCTTTCCTATACCTGAGAAGCATGTTCTTCTTGTGAATTTTTTTGATTGATTTGGGTTTAAAGTTAATGATTTAAATTAATTAAAAAATTTATTGATAATTTTAAAATTTTTATTAGTAATATTAATTTTTAGATTTTATATTTATATTATTATTATCAATAAAACTCATTAACATCATTAATGAAAATTTTAATTAATCTAAGTTATTAGATTTAGATATGAGAGAACCAAAAATTTTTATAACATTATTAGCAAGCTTTGGTTGTATGAAAATAAATTTCTTTTTAAATGAGCCATTAACCCAAAAACTGAAAAAAGGATACAAAAAGTCATAAAGAACTTTGCTCTTCTTTTTGACACTTTTAAGCATACGTGTAATCACCTCTATTTTGGACACTTCCTCAAGCACTCAAATCAATCATTTTGTATTGTCATCCGGTGCAAAATAATTTCCTCTAAAAGTTTCGAGAACTTTTACTTGAAGTAATGAAAAAAAAGGGACCTCTCGTCGTTGAAATGATTTTCATAGAAAGTTTTCACCCGGTTGATGTTTTCGTAAAAGGTTTTTGAAAACTTCTTTAGTTTTTTCTGAAAACGTTTTTCATATTTATATTTTTTAACCTTTTATATGATAATTCTTAAAATAATAAAAAAAACATATTTAATAGTGGATATTAAGAATCGTGAAAAATATTTTTTATTTTTTTTAATAACTTATATATTCTTAACAAAACTTGAAAAATAAAATTTGTTTTTTTATTCTTTTAACATAATATTAAAAAATATATTAAGAATATATAAGTTATTAAATAAAATAAAAAATATTTTTCATGATTAAATAAGTTTTCTTTATAAAAAAATTAAAATAATTGTTATCTACAGTCTCTAGGATTCAAAATTATGAACCAAATTTGTAACTAGTTTGAATTTTTTATCACTCCTCTCTTATAAGTCCTAACAAACATAGATTTAATTGGATGTGACTCCACTCTTGATCTTATATAAGTTGTCACCTCTCAACCTCATTTCAAGAATTGACTACACCATTGAATTCTTCTGCTCCTATCTTTCTTAGCTAGCACTGGAGGGTCAAGGAGCAATTGATTTGATTTCCTTGTAGAAAACGGAACTTTAGTCTTCTTCTATATGCACTACTTTATAGCTTTAAATGAAAAGCTTCATTAAAGAATACATATCTTCTTCACCAAACAATTCAAATTCACTGTTGATGTGGGTAATGTAACATAACTTTAATAAACTATCAATAATGCTTTACAACTTACCCCAGAAAAAAAAACACTAGCTAGAATAATTTGAGTTACCACATATATATATATATATATATCAGAATGATGTCTGAGTGAAGATGATCTTGTGGGTGGACCCTCTCATAATACCAAAGACCACCCCAGCTAGATGGATACCCATCTCATCTCCTTACTTCCTAAACTGCCATATGTCATCCATGTTCCATAAAGTAACTGCCATGTCATCACTTACCCAATCACCATCTTCCATTTGGCATTCGGACCACGAAATCTCAGAATTGCCCATTGCTGACGTGGGAGCCAGGCTGTAACCCTCCATGTCATACCCACTGCCCTCCACAGAGTAACCTTCATTTAGAAAGTGGGGGTTGTAGACATTGTTGCCATATAAATATGGACTTGTTGGGTGTTGAGGAACTTCAAGTTGATGATGTTGAAATGTAATTAAATCTGAAGGAAGAACACTTGGAGTTGGAGTATGACTAGTGATTGAGCTTGAATAATTTTCATAATTGTGATGATTTGAACTCATGTCATCTACCAATTTGCTAATTGGCTGTGGAGATGATGATGATATTGAGGAAACAGAGTTAGGCAGCATGTAGTAATTTGATGATGATTGAGAAGGAACTGATGAGTCCTGGGTGTTTATCAAAGAAGAAGAAGAAGAAGTCTGCTCCATCTTTTCAAGCAATCTTGGCATCCAAAAACAACGAACCGCATCAAGAAACCTCTTGCTATTAGATTCAATATTAAGTTGGCGTGCCTGTTTTTGCACCCTTGTTCTCCAATAGTTCTTGATTTCATTATCTGTTCTTCCAGGCAGATGTTGTGCAATCTTGGACCATCTAAGATTCCCAAATTTACCAAAATTTAATTAGAATATAACTCATATTATAAAATTTATTTACTTTTTTGGGGTTGTAATGTAAAATTGTAAACAGATAAATAAATACCTGTTACCCCACTTGGAATGAAGTTCAAGGATCAAGACTTGCTCTTGGGGAGTAAGGTTTCCACGCTTAATGTCAGGTTTCAAGTAATTCAGCCATCTCAGTCTACAACTCTTTCCAGTTCTTTTCAGTCCTGAAATGTTTAAAAAAAGTGATTTTTTATGCAAAAAGTAAATAAAGGGTACTTGTAAAAACTTTAAACTGTTTTCATTCATTCATTTGATTGAATAAGTTTACCTGCACATTTTGCCAGCATATTCCAACGACCTTCGCCGTGGCGAGCAATGTAATGGGTGAGCAGAGTATCCTCTTCAAGAGTCCATGGTCCTCTCCTTAGCTCACAGTATTCTTCCTCATTAGATTTGGCAACCCTTTTTATGGTACTAGGCACAACTGTTCCCATTGTGTTGTGTCTTTCTTTTGTGTGTTAACAGTGAGTGAAAGTTCTAGCAGAAAAAAAAAAGATTTATAGACTGCAAAGTCTCAAACAAGGTTCAGAACCGAACACCCAGTTGGAGGTTTTCTACTTTCCCTCACATGCTGCTATTTGCCTTTATATGCAACTTGGATGGAATATTTTCTGAAATGGGGTTGGTCATTTATTGAGCAAAGCCCTAACCCTAGCTAGCAATGAGTAAGCTTGCTGAGGTGACAAACCTAGAGATGGGTCCTACCCATGGTCATACAACAACATAGTTGAAATAGTGATAGAAATTGAAATTAGAACATTCAAAGTATATCTTTAATCATAAATCAATCAAGAAAGAAAACAAATCACCCTAGCTAGGAGTGTTGTTATTATCATTTAAAAAACAAAAGTGGGTCTGTACATACATGGTTTAGAAGAGTTGTTAAGGTCCTTAATTTACTGTACAAGCACATCTTTGAGGTTGATATACAGAGAGAAAAAGCCTAAAGAAGAGGAAGAAAGATAAAATTTGAAATTGAAATTTCAATGCTCCTTATGGAAAATGATATTCTTGTGTTTCTAGATTCACTTTAACAGAAACGTGATTGACTGAACAAAATATATTGTATGATAAATTAAACAACTAAACGTGGAATTTTAAGGTTTTGTTTAGTAGGGCGGCATTGAAGCATGTTAGATTTATTTTTTTATAACAGTGACAGTGTGATTGGAAAGACAGCTAATATTTTTCTCCAAGCATTAACATTTTGTTGTTTTTTTCCCCTTACGCAATTGTTTTGTTTCTCTAAACCCGTCATACTTTAAGACAAAGACTCTACAATGGTAAGATAATCTATTTTAAAGAAATGGTCCTACGAACACAAGTGAGCATATTAAATTTGTCATTGCAGCTAAATTTGACTACATGATTCTGTTAATTGCAGCTATGTATTACTTGGACTCCAGAAATCAAACAATGGAGAAGGAAGGTTACTAGGTCAGATTTAATAAGACTTTATGGCTTCCATGAAGTCTCTAACTGTGTGTTCTAGGATGCCAAGAAGGCATCGGGCCTTTTCTTTAATTCATTTTCTGGTAATCCGGTGATAAAAAACAATTTGCATTCAGTATCGCCAAAGGGAAACTAAAAGGAAAAAGGTTACAACGAAATCTATATATTTTATCAAAAAATGTATTTTAAAAGGCATAATAGAATTTGCTTTAATTTGTGGGTCACTTATCTTAGTTTTGTAAAATAATTTATTGTCGCACAAGATTTGAAATTGAATTTCACTCGCATTAGAATTGCGAGATAAGAAAAGTGAAAGGTTGTAACTCATATGCTTAATTGACATGCTCTAAAAAAAATATAATTACGTCATTTAAGTTCGACTATAATTACAACTTAATCCCGCCTTTTGCAAAAAGTAACAATTGAATCCCACAATTTAAACTAGTAAATTTGAAAAATGCAAAAAATACCCACCCTTTACAAAAACGATAAACACTTTATGTAACCTAGATAATATTACATTAATATTTTCATCTTGGTTCAATTTTTATGGCTATGATGGACAGATAATAAGTGATGTAAATAGACTACAACTAATGCTTTTTTCATCAAGTGTGTCATTTTATGTAACCTAAATAAGGATTACAAGTTTATTGACATCTGACAATTTCGTTTGGAGAATGACTCTTTTTGAAAGCTTATGAAATTGTAACTATGATCAAACTCGAGGGATGTTGATATAATTTACTCACAAAATCTCTAATTAAATTTATCAAGGTACAAGGTGTTTAGATTTGAAAGATTCTCCTGTTTTTCAAGAAAACTTAAAAAAAAATGCTTCACAAATGAAATTTTTTCTTAGGAAACTATAAACATGGTCTGCCACAGGGAGAGGGGAGGTCCTACGCTTTTAAGGATATGAACAGATCGAGAAAGGGGATAGCAAGAGATTCAATAATTAGAGAGAGAGAGAGAGAGAGAGAGAGAGAGAGAGAGACAGAGAGAGAGGGGTTTGTACTTGTGTAGATGAGAATTCATGGACATAGGATAGAATTTTCCTTAATCAAGTCAATAGCCATCTTTTAGTAATTGAGTCAATAGCCATCTTTTAGTGGAGGAGATGCATCCCTCACTTGCTATTTTTTTTTTTAATGTAAAAGGCAGAAAGAAATACTCATGTCACTTGGTGAAGATAAAGCATAGTACAATTCTTATTCAAATAGGTTGCATTCCTACAATAATTGTGTTGCATTCCTACAATAATTGTAAGTTGTAACTACCAGTATATGATATGAAACAATGACAAAAAATGTTATATCTTACACGCGCATGCGTGTTTCAGCGATGAGAGACTGGCAATGAATCAATAATGTCCATTAACTTGATTTGAAGACAGAAAAGAGAAAAGATGAGGTGGGCTAATAAGAATGATGTGTGATTTCAACTAGTTTTACATAATAGATAATGTTCTAAAAGCTACAAAAAGTACATGCAGTTAATTTGGTTAATTCTAAATCCACGGGAGAGGAGAAAAGTCTTGATCCACGCTGGATTTTTCTCCCATATCCTTAATTTCTATCTTATTTTATTTAGACTCCTAAACTTTTCTTCTGTTTTCAAATTACTTATAATTGGTAACTAGATTCGGTAACCTTAACTCTAGACAGTGTAACTTTAAATCTTGTAAAGAGAAAATATATTCTATAGCTAATTTTTGATGATTGTTTAGAATTTAGAGACGTTTTCACAAAACTCTGTTGTTACTTGTGAAAATATTGGCTATAGATTGAAAATCATAGATAGCAAATAACTACTATTTGGATCAAGACATATGTAATAAAAGACTTTTTTTTATTTCATATAGGGATTACACTCACATAGATGTGCTAGATAGACTTTCAGAGTCCACTTCCTTCGGACTAAAAGAAGTTTAGAACATTATTCCATGCTCTGTATCTCTCTAGTTCTCGATGTTATCCCATTCTTCATTTGTAAGATTATCCCAGCACTGATTAGACCATTCTTTTTCTATTTCTCTGTCTGCACATCCCTTCCATTCTATTTCTCTGTCTGCACATCCCTTCCACAATTAATATAATCTTTCTAGCTACAATCTTCTATCATGTCAATTGTCATATTCATAATGTTGGATTCATACTCATCTATTGTAGTTTTATTGTAGGGCTATTCGATTTTCATTCTTTTTTGGAAAATAATCCTACTAGCAGTATGTCTTTCATTCAGACCATGTTCCTTGTTCTAAGAGACCATCCTGTTCAACAAGGACTTTTGCTTTTAGTTTAGGGATAAAATCTTTTTATTTTTTTCTTCCTCTAAGGATCTTGTCCTATGCGTTACTGAATAAAGGATTCTTCTGTGTAATATGAAGATATGGAAACTTGGAATAAAAGTCATGCCTTCACCTTATTCTGGTGAAGTGCTAAAGATTTTCAAGATAAATTTGGCTTGCTTACAATGCTCATATTCCCATTTCATAGAACTTTTTATGATATTTGGGAACAATTTAAACAGTGTTTTAACATTTTCTACCAAAAATATTATCCTTTTTACAAGACCTAGTTCAAAGAGCCATGTTGTTGTGTAGGCAGGACAAGTTAGTGCTAGGTTAAACCAATTGTTTCTCTCTTTTGTCATTTGATATACTCTCGGTTCGATTTTAATTCTTCATGAAAATGTTTATAAATATGGAGCCATTCTTTTAATGAAGTAGGATTAGTTGTTAATATGTTTTCTTTAATATCATCACACATGAAATCCTGCACATTTTTAAGAACAACTTCTTTTTGGTATATGAATCATACCTTATCAGGGGTTAAATCTAGAAAATAATAATGGAGTATTGTTATTCTTTTTTTTCTCAACATATTTTTCAATCCTACTATTTTGTCTCTTTCTTTTTCATTAGGGTCAATAACCTTTCGTTTTTCATCCGGGGCATTTCAAGTTCTAGTCCCATACTAGTACTTCTTCTAGAAGTAGATGGTACATCTTCTAGTAACCATTTTTTAGAGACCTCTAAGTCTCCCCATGCTAAATTTTTTGGTACTAATCTTTTGGTATGTGGTGTCTCACTTTCTCATAGTACTATCTACAAGCTCTTTCCTAAAGCTTGGATTGGTAGTATTCGTTAATCCATAGAAGATCCTATAATGTATTACTAGGTTGTGACTTCTTCTAAGCATGTTTACGTTTCTTGTTTGTAGCTTTATCATAATACTCTTATGAAGATTTTTATCTTCTAAGTGTATATGATATTGAGCGTAAAGATCGAACATTATTGGACCATTGTACAAATTAGCAGTACTCCTCCTATTAAGGCATCTTTGAGCTTAAGGTGTCTACAATCAAGCACACAAGCTAATATGGGTGAGTCTATCCATTTTCTGTATAATAGACATATTCCTAATTGGATTAGTCTAATATGAGCAAACTTATAACCGTTATTAGCTAATTTTTTAGGGCTTAGTAGTGGAATCATCAAACTTCCTTCTTCTGTTTGTTCAACTCGAGTTGTTCATTCGACAATATCTATGCTAAGCTTAGTTTTTAATTATATCGAAAAAACTCCTTTTGTAGATGTCATTCTTTTTTCTATCTGTAACTTCTAGTTTCCCATTTCTTCATCGCAGTCTTCTGCTTCATAACTTTTATGTCAATTATATATCTCTCTTAGGCTTGTGCTCTTACAAGAAGATTCTTCTCTCATCATTCTTGAAGGTTCATAGTCTTTTCTTCTTTAGACTCTCTATCTATACTTTCCCAATCAAATATATTCTAATATTATGATATATCATTTTTCGATACAAATTCTATTTCTGAATCTAATTTTTAGAAATCTTTAAATATTTTTGCATTTTTTTTAGGATTTCTTTTAGAACAATTAGAAGTTATATGTAATTTATCTTTACAAATCCAACAAGTACATTCAGATCTCGGCTTTCTTGTTAAACAATAAGGGGTTTTATTATAGTTTCTCTTTCTATTAAAGAATTTTCTATTTTTAAAACCCTTATTGTAGTTTTTATAGCGTTTTTCCTTCTAATTTTATAAAATACTCTTTGTATTTCTTTTTTCTTATTGATTTTTTGTATCCATATTGTCCTCGAATATGTGCTAAATATGCACATTCTTTCTTATCCATGGTATCCCCTAGGCTTTTTTTGTAATCTTTTATAGCCAAAGTATTTGTGCAGAAATCTCTATGTTTTTTGTACGAATTGAACTTTTAATCCTAATGTGTCTATTCTATCATCATCTTCCTTCAAATACTTATCATATTTTTCGGTATTAAGGTATTCCAGGGATCATGTAATTTTGGAAGAATTGATCTATCCAAATGGATGTTTATGAGATTTTTGAATTATAGTAGCATTTTTGGAATTCATATAAATATTCATCAAACCTACTCATGTTATAGATTATTAGCTTTGTTAACTTTTCTCTATTTCTTTTTCCAAATAGCCCTTCTACATCTTATTCTCCACCAAATTCTCTTTTTAAGTCTTTTGACATCCAATAGACTAATTCATGTTTTCTCTAGTTTGAGCATCATCAAAATTAGGAGCATATTTATATCTTTCCCAGAAGTTTTTGGCATTAACTCTCAAGGTTGCCTCTAGATATTGCTTAGCAAATTCCCAATCCCAATTGGTAAATCATTTTATTACTAAATCACTTGCTTGAGTCCTATTGGTATTTGTCTAAGGTTTAAGTAGGTCCCAACATGGTTCAAAGACGGTTAAATTCTAAATCAAGGGTGGAGAATTAAACTTCAGTAAGTTAGAAGACTGCACACATGTGTGTGCATCACTTTGGAGCAAGGTAAGGTTAGGCGCACTAGTGTGCGCACTTCTGAACACAAGCAGAAGGGTGTGCGCATAGCTGGGAGAAGGGGGTAGCATCAGTGTGCGCTGCGCCCCTCCTTCTCCAGCACTGTACCTTATAGAAAGGGGACTCTAGGGACACACCAGCACCGCACCGCGCACAGCCCAACACCTCACCGCCCAGTGTGCATGCCTCCAGGAACGCACCAGCACCTCACCACCCAGGAGCTACTCCAAGTGGACTCTGCCCTGCACCTCACCGCGCCCTGTTGAGCACCTAGCCGCTAGACAAAGTGCAACACACATGGACAACCTATTTTAACTCTCTCTTAGGTGTGTAGGTGCAAGGTTAAAATGCACAGCACCACTTAGGAGTGATAGAGGGCCATGATTAAGTGGTAATCATGATCAAAGGGTGAGGATTGAATCTCAAGAATGACCAAGAAGTGGGTGGCTATATAAAGGGTCACCTAGATTCATTCTTATTAATCATTGGTGTGACATTGTGTGACATCAAGTGTAATACAAAAGAGAATTGTGTGAGAGACATAAACACAATAGGGACTCTTTGTAGTGAGGCTGGTTGTAAAGAAGAGAGAGTATATTAGATAGAGAGCATTGTTAGTTCTCATCTTCTTCCTTACTTCTCTTCTTGGTTTCTTCAAGAACTTGGTTTCTTGAAGGGGATTGTTGTAACTTGTAAGAACCATTTTGATTTAGTGCAGAGAGTTCGGAGGAACTCACGGGGACATAGGCACATTACCGAACCTCGATAACAATTGCTTGTCTTCTTTCTTTCTTTGATTTTCTGTTCTTGTTTTCGGTTCCAATTCTTTCTACAAGTCATTCTAGACTTGGGTGTTTGGAAGATCACCACCTGGGCATCTTGTCAAGGTGATTTCCGACAGTGGTATCAGAGCTTTGGACATTGGTATCAAAGCTGCACAGCTGGGTATCAGAGCAAGAACAAGAAGGTGACAGAGCCAAGACTCCAAGAATTAAAGTTCAACTTCTTGGGTGATTCAAGAATGGAGTTAAGATCTATATTTGATCGTGTTCTTGAGGTGAATCAAGGACAGAGTTAAGATCAATATCTGATCGTGTTCTTGAGGGTGATTCAAGAACGGTGTAAAGATCAAGATCTGATCGTATTCTTGAGGTAGATTCAAGAACAGTGTTAAGATCCATCTTCGATTTGTGTTCTTGAGGTTGAAGAAAGCATTTGTGGGTATTGCATAAATCTGGGATCTTGTTCACAAAAGATGGCTTCAAATTTCGGTATTGAGAAGTTTGATGGAAAGGAAGACTTTGCCCTTTGGAAGCGGAAGATCAAGGAGGTTCTTGTGCAACAGAAAGTGGACTTGGTTCTTGGAGAAGATTATGCTTTTCTAGCAAGTACCACAGAGGACTAGCGGAATGAGATGAAGAAGATGGCATACAACACCATCTTTTTGCACATGTCGGATAATGTCACAAGGGAGTACGGAAACTCGGAAGATCCAACTGCAATACGGAAGAAACTAGATGAGTTGTTTCTTGCCAAGACTCCCCCGAATAAGAGGTATCTTCGTAAATGAATCTTTGCTTTTAAATTTGATCCTAATAAAGAGTTGCAAGATAATCTTGATGCCAATATGAGGAGTGCATCAAGTGGTAAAGGGTTATTCTTTAAAAGAAGGCCAGCAACTCAGTATGGCAGCAACCATGGCTACTACCAGGACAAAGGTAGAGGAGAGAGCTATGGGAGAGTGCACAGCAGCATGCATGGCTACTACCAGGACAGAGGTAGAGGAGAGAGCCATGAGAGAGTGCACAGTAGCATGTATGGCTACTACCAGGACAAAGGTAGAGGAGAGAGCCATTGAAGAGTGCATAGTAACATGCATGACTACTATCGGGACAGAGGTAGAAGAGAGAGCTATGGGAGAGTGCACAACAACATGCATGGCTACTATCGGGACAGAGGTAGAGGAGAAAGCCATAGGAGAATGCATTTTAAACTGAGATTTGGAGGGAAGAGTTGCTATTACTGCTATAAGGAGGGTCATGTCAAGAAAGATTGCAAGAAGATGACAAGGGATAGAGGAGGAAGCCATACCAAGAATAGAGAGGCTTCGGTTGCCAAAACAGAACAGCAAGATGATGATGTTCTTGTTGTGTGCTAGGGTGTGAGCAAGGGGCAAGAAGGTAGCGGGAAATGGATCTTGGACACCGGGTGCATTCATCATATGTGCCCTCACCGGAGTTGGTTCAAGAATTTCAAAGAAACCAATGATGAAAGGGTTTTCTTGGGGAATGATATTTCTTACCAAGTGAGAGGCATAGGAGACATCTAGGTGAGGATGTTTGATGGAATGACAAGGCTGCTGGAAAATACGAGGTATCTCTCAGATTTGAAGAGGAATTTGATCTCTTTGGGGCAGCTAGATTCCATGGAATACACATGCAAGATAGAGGGAGGAAAGATCAAGGTAGCTAAGGGATCTATGGTAGTGATCAAGGCAACAAGAAACAATGGACTCTATGAGATGATCGGAGACATGGAAATCAAGGATTAAGCAGCAAGCTTGATGGTTGAGATGGACAAGGCAGCCCTTTGGCACACTCGCTTGGGACATATAAGCGAAGAGAGTCTATAAGTTCTCAGCAAGGATGGCCTACTTAGTGGAGACAAAGTAAAGGAACTTGATTTCTGCAAGTGTTGTGTTCTTGAGAAGCAACACCGGGTCAACTTCAACATCGGAGTGCACAAGTCTAAGGGCATTCTTGACTACATTCATACGGACCTTTGGGGACCAGCAAAGACACCAACACAGGGTGGTAACATTTACTTTTTGTCTTTAATTGATGATTATTCAAGAAAGGTTTGAGTTTATTTGGTTAAAAATAAATCAGATGCTTTAAATAAATTAGCGGTGTGGAAAGGGCTGATAGAGACTCAAATGGGTAGAGTAGTTAAGGGGATAAGAACCGATAATGGCTTAGAAATTTTTAACCAAGAACTTGATCAATTCTGTAGGTTAAATGGCATTCTAAGACATAGGATGATTGTGGAAACCCCTCAGCAAAGTGGAGTTACTGAGTGGATGAATAAGACCCTTATGGAAAAGGTTAGGTACATGTTAAATGGATCCGGTTTACCAAAATATTTTTGGGGAGATGCTGTGGCTACAGCTGCATACTTGGTAAATAGATCACCCTCTAGAGCTTTAGAGCTCAAGACTTCCATAGAGATGTGGAGTGGAAAACCCCCTGAGTTGGACAACCTTAGGACTTTTGGGTGTGCTGTGTATGCACAACAAAAGAATGATAGACTTAGCCTAGGATCTAGAAAGTGTGTATTTCTAGGATATGAGGAAGGGGCTAGGGGGTATAGGTTGTGGTCCTTAGAGAAAGAAGGATTAAGACTCATTATAAGTAAGGATGTTAATTTTAATGAATTGTTATTTTCCTATTTGGAAGAAACTAACACTACAGGGGCTAGTGAGCAAAACAGTTTGGTTCTTGTAGAGCATAGCATCAAGGAAGATTCGATTCAGGTAGAGCAAGGAAGTCAAGAGAGTACAGACCAGGTAGAGCCCTTGAATGAAGGTCAAGCTCAAGAAACTCAAGAAAAGGCTGAATAAGAAGAGGTTGATACAGCAAGTCAGAATGACTACCAGCTCACAAAAGACTAGGAAGGAAGGCTGGTCGGATCACCTTCAAGATAAGGATTTGCGGATGCAACAGCTCTTTGGATAGAATGAGAGATGAGTGAACAAGAGACTTACACGGATGCCATGGAGTGTAAGGATTCGTCAAAGTGGAAGCTAGCTATGGAGGAGGAAATTGACTTTTTGATGAAGAACAACTCTTGGGAGCTGGTGCTCAAACCAGAAAAACAGAGAGTTGTGGATTGTATATGGCTCTACAAGATCAAAGAAGGGAATACTCTAGGGGATGAAGTCCGGTATAAAGCTAGGTTGGTGGCGAAGGGATCCACACAAAAGGAAGGCATAGATTTCACCGAAATCTTCTCACCGGTTGTGAAGTACAAGATGATCCGGATAGTGTTAGCACTGGTGGTCCAATTCGATTGGGAAATTGAGTAAATGGATGTGAAAACAGTGTTCTTACATGGAGATCTCGATGAGACCATTTTCATGAGGCAACCTGGAGGCTATGAGGAAGGAAGGCAGGGAGAGTTAGTGTGCAAATTGAAGAAATCTCTCTATGGCCTGAAGCAATCACCTAGGCAATGGAATAAGAGGTTTGATTCTTTTATAATCAGCTTGGGTTTCATGAGGAGCTACTATGACTCGTGCTTGTACTATAAATGGCAGAAGGTTGAGGAAGTAGTGATCATCCTCATCTATGTTGATGATATGTTGTTGGTTGGGAGAAGTATGGAGAGGATAAAGGAATTGAAGGCTTAACTCAGTGAGGAGTTTGAGATGAAGGATCTTGGCCATGCACAAAAGATCCTTCGGATGTGTAGAATCCAAGAAAAGGAGAGAAACTGGTTAAGGGTTTCTTGGGTAATGGGTGTTCTCAGCAGATTTGTGAGTAGTCCCGGAAAGAAGCATTGGCTTGGAATGAAGTGGTTGCTGAGGTATTTGAAGGCTCAGTGGCAGCCAATGGTAGCACTCATAACAACTGGGGCAGAATGGATAGTGGCTACGGAAGCTATAAATGAGGTTATGGAGTGCAAAGGGCTGTTGGACGAGTGTGAGGTCCTAAAAGAGCAAGTGGTGGTATCTTTGGATAGCCAGAGTGCGTGGCACTTGTGGAGGAATCCGATGTTCCATGAGGGGACGAAGCATATGGATGTTTGGTATCATTACATTCCGAAAAATGGTACGAAATGATGCATTCATGTTGATAAGAAGACCACGGAGGAAAGTCCTGC
This sequence comes from Bretschneidera sinensis, assembly GCA_023935145.1. Taxonomy (NCBI): domain Eukaryota; kingdom Viridiplantae; phylum Streptophyta; class Magnoliopsida; order Brassicales; family Akaniaceae; genus Bretschneidera; species Bretschneidera sinensis. The sequence goes on along the minus strand of CM043701.1, from coordinate 110,875,077 downwards.
AGATTTAGGCACCAAGGTTCTACCTCTAAGAAGGTCTAATTATTGCCTTAGACTTCTTAGGATTGGAGTTGGTTGATTGATGACTCGAGATGAGTTTGGATCCTGGAGCTCTCTGCAAAAATGATTCGGGTTTAAACACTTAGACAAAGGTAGAAATTATTGGTATTTTTCTAAGGTTTAAGCAAGTCCCAACATGGTTCAAAGATGGTTAAAGTCTAAACCAAGGGTGGAAGATTAAAGTTTAGCAAGTTAGAAGACTGCATACATGTGTGTGCATCACTTTTGAGCAAGGTAAGGCTAGACGCACTAGTGTACGCACTTCTGCACATAAGCAGAAGGGTGTGCGCACAGTTGGGAGAAGGGGGCAGCATCAGTGTGCGCCACACCCCTCCTTCTCCAGCACCACACCTTACAGAATGGGGACTCCAGGAATGTACTAGCACCGCACTATGCACAGCCCAGCATTGCACCGCCCAGTGTGCATGCCTTCAGGAATGCACCAGCACCGCATCGCGCACGCACCAGCACCTCACCGCTCAGGAGCTACTCCAAGTGGACTCTGCCCAGCACCTCACCGCACCTTGTTGAGCACCTAGGTGCTAGGCAAAGTGCAACACACATGGACAGCCTATTTTAACTCTCTCTTAGGTGTGTGGGTGCAAGGTTAAAACGCACAACACCACTTAGGAGTGATGGAGGGCCATGATTAAGTGGTAATCGTGATCAAAGGGTGAGGATTGAATCTCAAGAATGACCAAGAAGTGGGTGGATATATAAAGGGTCACCTAGCTTCATTCTTATTAATCATTAGTTTGACATTGTGTGAGATCAAGTGTAATACAAGAGAGAATTGTGTGAGAGACATAAACACAAGAGAGACTCTTTATAGTGAGGCTGGTTGTAAAAAAGAGAGATTAGATTAGATAGAGAGCATTGTTAGTTCTCATATTCTTCCTTACTTCTCTTCTTGGTTTCTTCAAGAACTTGGTTTCTTGAAAGGGATTGTTGTAACTTGTAAGAACCATTTTGATTTAGTGCAGAGAGTTTGGAGGAACTCACGGGGACGTAGGTACATTGCCGAACCTTGATAACAATTGCTTTTCTTTCTTTCTTTGATTTTCAGTTCCTATTTTTGATTCCAATTCTTTCTACAAGTCATTCTAGACTTGAGTGTTTGGAAGATCACCACCTGGGAATCTTGTCAAGGTGATTTCCAACAAGCCCAATCTTCAATAAGCTTTTTTGAGTTTGTTTTACAGTCTGTGTCTAAGTACACACCAGTAGTTGCTATTGCTTATAATTTCTTATCTGGATTTTGTAGGAATTCACATCTAGCAAGTGGTTTATATTTTCCTGTCACTACTTCACCTTCAAGTTTTTCTAGTATTGTTTCTCTAGCGAAGCCAAATGGGTATTATGGTTTTTCCTTTAAAATCTATTCTATAAATTTTGGTGGTAATGGAGGTTTTGTTTCTTCACTATTTTTATTTCCTCTTTTTCCTTTATTTAGTTCTTTATTCTCAGAAATTTAACATATTGCCTAGAATAATCGTTAATATCTTGATTATTCCAATCCTCTTCATTGTTCTTAGACGCTCCTTCATTATTTTCTGCTTTTACCATATGTATTTTTTTTCGTTGGGATAGTTTAATTCTTGTAATTTTTGTTCCCAACATATCATTTCCTTAGTTATTTTTGTTTTTTCCCTGTTGTTTAGGATATCTTCTCTATACAAAACATTCTCTTCTCTTAGGGTTTTTATATGTTTTAGTATTGGTTTTAAAATTTCCCCAATCACATATGTACATATCATATATTTCTTTAGTAAGATCTTTTAAGTTTATTTCTACTTTTCTAGGTAGTTCTTTACTTTCATCATTTAAATAAGATTTTTCTATTTCGGTGAAGGTTTCTAATATATTTTCTTTCATTTTCTGTTTTTGCAGATAAATGGTGTACCAAATGTAAACACCTAATTTCGTTAAAACCAAACCAGGTATAGAGCCCAATGATAAAATTTTGGTCCTAAGAAATTTAAATAGGATGAATGTATAATGAAAAATTAATTTTGTATAAGAATTGATCAAAGAAACTCGAATCAAATCAATATGAATTAAAACAAACCGAAACAAAGAAAAAATACAGACCAGAAGACCAGACCCATTCGGCGGTTAGGTCCTATGACTAGTGAGTTGGTCCTAGCTCCGACCCAGTATGCCACCTCAATTTTGTATTTATGCGCTGGAACACTCTAGAATCCGATTTTTTGGTTCTAGAAACCTTAAAAATGATGTGAAACCCTAGTTTTATGACTTCCCAAAGTAATCTTGATGGCTGATAACGCATTTCGACTATCTGTCAGTTAAAACCCTAGCTCCCTAAAATCTTATATAAACCCCTTCTACATACACAGAAAACACACTGAATTCATCTAAGAAAAGTTGTAGATACACATAATTTCTCTGCAAACTTTCTCTAAAATTCCTAAACATCGTTTTCCCTAAGCCCCAAAACCCAAATTCTTCCATAAACCCTAGCCATCACAAAATCTTCACAAACACAAACCTTAAATTCTCCTAACATCCCACAAATCCTACACTAATTTTTGTAATCAATTCAAGCCTTAAATCAAGATTCTATGTGCATTCATCCACTACGCACAACAATCAATTTTTGAGGACATCTACACCACACATGAAAATTTATCTATCATTTTGGTATTAACTTGTCGTTAATCCCTTCGTACAAACACAAAGAGATGGAATAGTTCGTAAAAAAATATTAGTAATTTCTTTTGTAGTATTTTAATTTAAAAGTCATGATGATTTACTTTGAACCACCATAAATTAATTTATGTATACGTTAGAATTTTAATTCATATGTCATACAGAAACATGATTTAAGTTTGCATAAAATTTTTTGTACCTTATATAGATTATGGTTCTAAACAATTAATTGAATTTTGCATGTCATCTATCAAAAATTATTTTAGGATGTTTGCATATTAATACGTCGGATTTGTTTGGGTTTAGTGATTAAAATTGTACTCGAAATTGACCAACTAAAAAACTTGAATCTGCCATGACATGTACTGGTTGGTTCCTCATTGAGGTCGACTAGTCATGTCCCTATGATCGACCGGGTCTTGTCTAGCCCTGTTCGACTGATATGACACTCATTTTGCTATTTGGAATTTTTTTGTTCCCTATTTTAATTGTTTGCTTATTTCCCTATTGCACTAATGTGTTTTTTTTGTTTGTTTTAATCTTCTGTTTTCTTTTGCTTTTACTGTTACCTTGTATTTTATTTCCTTTGTAATTTAATTCCCACGAATAATTATCTTGTGTTTGATATAAATTGATATTTTTTCAATTTGAATGATATAATTGTTCTTTTATGTGATCGTATGTTAGTATGCAACAAAAGTAATTTAATTTAATTATTAAGTATTTTTTCAAGAACACAAGGGCTAGATTTTTACCTAGGCGAGAGGGGAAGTCTTAAATTCTTCTTCTCTCGTACCCCAATCTCTTACCATGAACCTCTCTTGAAGACCAAGGATAAGGGATTTTGGCCCCATTTAACATATTGCCTAGAATAATCGTTAATATCTGGTGTTGTTTCTCTAGCGAACCCAAATGGGTATTCTGGTTTTTCCTTTAAAATCTATTCTATAAATTTTGGTGGTAGTGGAGGTTTTGTTTCTTCACTATTTTCATTTCCTCCTTTTCCTTTATTTAGTTCTTTATTCTCAGAAATTTAACATATTACCTAGAATAATCGTTAATATCTTGTTCATCCCAATCCTCTTCATTGTTCCTAAACGCTCCTTCATTATTTTCTGCTTTTACCATATGTATTTTTTTTTTTCGTTGGGCTAGTTTAATTCTTGTAATTTTTGTTCCCAACATATCATTTCCTCAGTTATTTTAGTTTTTTCCCCGTTGTTTAGGATATCTTCTCTATACAAAACATTCTCTTCTCTTAGGGTTTTTATATGTTTTAGTATTGGTTTTAAACTTTCCCCAATCACATATGTACATATCATATATTTCCTTAGTAAGATCTTATAAGTTTATTTCTACTTTTTTAGGTAGTTCTTTACTTTCATCATTTAAATCAGATTTTTCTATTTCGGCGAAGGTTTCTAATATATTTTTTTTCATTTTATGTTTTTGCAAATAAATGGTATACCAAATGTAAACACCCAATTTCGTTAAGACCGAACCATGTATAGAGCCCAATGATAAAATTTTGGTCCTAAGAAATTTAAATTGGATGAATGTATAGTGAAAAATTAATTTTGTACAAGAATTGATCAAAGAAACTCGAATCAAATCAATCTGAATTAAAACGAACCGAAACAAAGAAAAAATACATACCAAAAGACCAGACCTAGTTTAGGTCCTATGACTAGTGAGTTGGTCTTGGCTCTGACCCAATATGCCACCTCAATTTTGTATTTATGCGTTGGAACACTCTGGAATCCGATTTTTGGTTCTAGAAACCCTAAAAATGATGTGAAACCCTAGTTTTACGACTTCCCAAAGTAATCTTGACGGCCGATAAAATCTAACACATTTCGACTATCTGTTAGTTAAAACCCTAGCTCCTTAAAATCTTATATAAACCCCTTATACAGACACAGAAAACACATTGAATTCATCTAAGAAAAGTTGTAGATACACATAATCTCTCTGCAAACTTTCTCTAAAATTCCTAAACATCGTTTTCCCTAAGCCCCAAAACCCAAATTCTTCCATAAACCTTAGCCATCGCAAAATCTTCACAAACACAAACCTTAAATTCTCCTAACATCCCACAAATCCTACACTAATTTTTGTAATCAATTCAAGTCTTAAATCAAGATTCTATGTGCATTCATCCATTACGCACAACAATCAATTTTTGAGGACATCTACACCACACGTGAAAATTTATCTCACTCCGGTATTAACTTGTCGTTAATCCTTTCGTACAAACGCAAAGAGATGGAATAGTTTGTAAAAAAATATTAGTAATTTCTTTCATAGTATTTTAATTTAAAAGTCATGATGATTTACTTTGAACCACCATAAATTAATTTATGTATACGTTAGAATTTTAATTCATATGTCATATAGAAACATGATTTAAGTTTGCATTAAATTTTTTGTACCTCATATAGATTATGGTTCTAAACAATTACTTGAATTTTGCATGTCATCTAGCAAATATTATTTTAGGATGTTTGCATATTAATGCGTCCTTTAATATTAGGATTTGTACTCGAAATTGACCAACTAAAAACTCGAATCTGCCATGACATGTACTGGTTGGTTCCTCATTGAGGTCGACCAGTCATGTCCCTATGATCGACCGGGTCTTGTCTGGACCTGTTCGACTGACATGACACTCGTTTTGCTATTTGAAAATTTTTTGTTCCCTATTTTAATTGTTTGCTTATTTTCCTATTGCACTAACGTGTTTTTTTGTTTTAATCTTCTGTTTTCTTTGACTTTTATTGTTACCTTGTATTTTATTTCCTTTATAATTTAATTCCCATGAATAATTATCTCATGTTTGATATAAATTGATATTTTGTCAATTTGAATGACATAATTGTTCTTTTATGTGATCGTATGTTAGTATGCAACAAAATTAATTTAATTTAATTATTAAGTATTTTTTCAAGAACATGAGGGCTAGATTTTTACCTAGGTGAGAGGGGAAGTCTTAAATTCTTCTTCTCTTGTACCCTAATCTCTTACCCTGAACCTTTCTTGAAGACCAATGATAAGGGATTTTGGCCCATTTAAAGTCAAATAGCGACTCCAGTTACCCATCATCTCTGCTTTGTGCTTAAATAACACGACCATCGATTGTCCTTCAGTAAGGCCAAACGCCACATATAGTGAAGCAATTGCTAGTAGTCTAACACTTAAAAGAGCACCTATGATGGGGGCCTCCGGCCATCTATATGCTAACTCATTTCAATCCACATCTTTGCCTATTCATCATTCCTTGAGAGGAATGGCTTTGGGTGTTAAGCTCGAAGCTATCGGGTACGACGAAAATGAGCATTACATACAACATATCTACTGGAAAATTTAATACTCCTTCAATGTTACTAATAGTATAATGGGTATTATGCTTAAATTCTCTAGACTCGATATTTAGGTTACAACATTCAATATTTGTATTCCAAATGATCATTAATGAATATGTATTTTGTTTAGAAGGATTAAATCGTCACTGTTGTAACCATTTTTGGTTTTAATTAAATAGTTTATAAGTTATAGGGAAAATATTAATAACTCAAACATTGAAGGTTCTTTTCAGATATTTTACCACTTTTTAGGAGGAAACCAACAAATATTTTTCATGGACTTTAGTACTTTAGTGCCGTGAAAATAGGCCTGGCCTGTAATTTTAGTGCTTTTAAGTCATCTTATGATTTAATTAAAAGCAACGGTGTAAAAACTAGGAAAGAAAATCTTCTAAGCTGTGGAGCACTCACTAGGCAACTTGGTTTGATAGGTTGACTTCAAGTACTTGAAGAAGGATTTAATGGGTGAAATTTTGCGTTTGTTTTTGCACTTAATTCCCCAATAATGAACACCTAAGTCAATGGCTTGCTTGGATGGAACGCCTAAAGCAGAACTCCATTTAGCTTAAAGTGAAAATTGTGACATTTTAACCACTAAGAGTTTGGGACTAAGAGTTTAGGATCCAATGGCGGTGAGGTCTCAAGTTTAATATTTTTTATACAATTTTTCAATTAAATAATTTATTTTTTCGATCCATAAAGTGTAAGGATCATGCAGGTTTAAAGTCGATGACGTACCCACCAAAAATGGTGAAGGTTCAGACTGATTCCTCTGTTACAAAAAAAAAAATTGTGACATCTTGATTTTCCCCATATTGCTTCTCATCAAAAGAGAGATCCTAACATTCTTGAAATTCCAGTTACTAATAAGATAGATAATTATTTAGTTGTTTCTAGACCTTCCAAAATCACTTTTCAGAGTATTGTTGTTAAAGTTCCGAAGAAAATATTCAGGATGGTACAACACTTGTCTTACGCAAGTAGATTAGCTTCAATAAATTCTGTTTTGTCTTCTATGCCCATCTATGGGATTTCTGCTTTTATGCTTCCTTCACCAACTATAAACTCTTCTGTTTAAACATATATGGAAAATTCTTCATAATCATGATAATCTTTGGGTCAAACTTGTTAAAGGTAAATACTTCCCTAACCATTGATTTCTTAATGCTCCTAGAAAGTCATCTATGTCTTTTATGTGGAGAGGTCTTCTGTCTGCTTTAGAAGAATTCAAAGATCACATTAAATGGCAAGTTGATGATGGTATGGATATTAATTTTTGAAAAGATGTTTGGGTGGACAACTTCTCTCTTCAATCTCAATTTTCATCTCAGTTACCTTTAACCCATCTGAGGGTCAATGATTTTATTGAAACTCAAACAAACACTTGGAAAATGGAAGATCTTCAAACAATCCTTCCTATTGATACAGTGGTTTGGAATTTCAGAAATTCAAACACTTGCTCAGTTAAGGATGGCTACTGGTCTTTAATGTATAAATACTTATTTCAACAGTGCAGCATTCCTTTTATATTATTCTAGTCTATTTTGTTATGGAAGATATGGTTTGCAAGAAATAAATTTATTTTTGAGCATGTGAATCCTGATTTAGCTCTTTTATGGAAAACATCTCTTACCTTAGCTTGTAATATGATTAAAGCTAGTCCTATTAAGTGTGCTTTAACAAGTTCTTCTCCTAAAACATCAATTATTCATATTTCTTGGGAACCAGCTCCTCATCCTTTTATTTAGAACTTAATATTGAGTAGTGATAAAGGAAATCTAGCTAAGGTTGGAATCGAGTCGAGCTTTTGTTGAACTATTTAAGTTTGAACTTGATCAAAACTTGACTCGATCAAGCTCGAGCTTGAAAATTAAACTTGAATAGCTTTTCGAGCCGAGCTCGAATATCTTAAGATTCGGCTTGAAAAGCTCTCAAACAGTTCGATAAGATATTATCGAGCTCGAGCCAAGCTTAAGCTCGAACCAATATTTATTTACTATTTTTATTTATTAAAATTACAGTTCGGGTTCGAGCTCGAGATCGAATAAGCTCGATTGTTATGGAGCTCGAGCCTTCATAAAATTTATTGAACTTCAAACTCCAACCTGTTCATTTAAACTAGAGCCGAGCTTGAATACCTTAAGCATTCAAACTCTATTCGGCTCGAATCCAGATATTTGTGATTCATATGAAAATTTTATTAAAGGGTTCTCTATTAATTTGGGTTACACAAATAATGGTATAACTGAAATATGGGCAATTAGGCAAGGAATTATGTTGGCTAATCAAATTGAGATTGATAAGTTAATTGTTGAAACTGATTCCTTGATGGTCTTTGGTCTTTTTTTTTTTTGGTAGGCAATGGAGAAATCGGTGGCCTAGCACTAGTCTCCGATTAGAAAATCTTAACTAGTTTTATTGAAGTCAAGATTTCTTTTTGCTACAGAAAAACTAATCGGGTGGCTGATTGTTTAACAAATTTTGGAACTAAAAATGACTGTAATCTTTTAATTTTTTACCAGATATAAATTTCTCAGTAATAAATCCATTTTCCCTGGAAAAAGCATTCCAATCTTCTTTTGCAAAGTGTCTTATGAGACTTAGATCTTTCTTCACAAAATGTTGGGGAAATACAATTTTTTGAAAGTCCGACAACAGCCTACTCCTAATGCCTTGTTAATTTATGGTTGGGTTTTCACACATTTTCTTGTTCCCTTCTGCTTTGGCTTGTTACTAAATTTTGATTGCGTGAACTTCAACCCTTTATTGTACTCTAAAATTGCTTTTACCTTTTCCTTTTGCTAGTATTATGATACTCACATATAACAAAGTTCCACACAAGAATTGTCCAAATTAGATGGCTTGAGATCTAGCACAAATGGGTCTCACATGTAAAAACTAGGCCATATAGGAAACGGCAACCCTCAAAAAGGAAGAAGAAGAAAACAGATGAGACAGCGAGAACTTCCAGAGAGATAGTTTACCGATTTTGTTCAAATATGTACCACCCATTAGAGCTCATTACCTATGGTTAGCTTGAACTGATAAAAAAGAACTACTGAAAAGTACTACAATTTTTTTTTCCACTCGACTTTGTGAAATTTTTGTCCCTTAATCACTGTTTCCTTGAACAAAACAGCAAAAAAATGTTGAGAAAAAGGGAAAGAGAATTATTAATAAGTTCATTTTGGCTTGTTCCTAGTTTTTTTGGATAAGTTATTTGCAAATTACCTGAGAACTTTAAAAAGAAGAGAAACAAAACCTCAGGATTTACAACCCAGTATTGTCAAGTTTCTTGTTTTTGGAGCACTGGAAAGAGGACTTCAGGATCCCTGATTTGAATCATTCCTTGACAATGCAAATAATGCAAAACAACATAAGTTCTTGCATTCACACAAGATGTTCACAGAAGATGATCAAAAGAGAAAAATAAAATGGTAATGCAGCACAAAAGGCAATGGTTCTCTAAAGTGAGTTGATGCTTAACGAAATATATCATTCAAATACTAATTGAAAAAGAAAAGAAAAAGATACAATAACTAGCTTTCAGTAATATAAGCCGTTACAAGAACCCGAAAATCAGATTCATTTATAATTTACTATAATACTTCAAAAACAAAAGTGCACACTTTCTCGTATCAATCTCTCAAATTAGTATACTATCAAAATATTGTCAATCGCGCCATGCACCAAACTAACATAATACAAATTAGCAAACAAAGAATCACAGTGCTGTAAAACCACTCAACCCATTCTGCTCAGGTTTAGTAGTCCACAAAAAATACCAAGTAATTAAAAAAAATAGAGATAACAAACAAGATCTACTAAAATTTAACATAGGAGGATTGTGAGCAGAAAAATTGCTAATTCGAACATCAAACAAAAAGATATTAGTTGCTTACAGTACAATGTTCATTCATTTGTATCCAAGAAACCAACGAATTCTACAAACTTAGCATGATGAATGAATATTAACTACACAAACAACAAACTGCCGTGCAATCAAAGAATGAAATGTTCAAACTATAATGCTAATTTCATTAAACAATGCCATTATTATTTATAACTTAAACTCTTATCTAGATCAAACTACATAAATATGTGGTCAAAATTAAACAATATGAGAACAAAAAAGATGTATAGTGATAATCAGAGATTGCTTCTGACCAGAAATATCTACATCAACCATATGATGGAGTCAGGCATTCATCAACCATTTCCAAAAGGTTTGGGTTCTCCAAAGCTGCTGCCACACGTTCTTTATCATTCAATTGTTTATTAACTGCATTAAAGAACAACGAAAGCAGGCGTCAGAGAGATGCTATAATTTAGATAGGGTTCTTTAAAAAGAAACTATCTGCATCCTATCCGTATGAGCAACTTTAGCAAAAATATGCATCCATACTATAGACTTCCGCAACTCACATGAAAAAACAGATTTGTTAATTCATCAAAATGTAAAAGAAAAGAAAAAGTAAATATAAAATACTAGCCAACTTTCCTTTTAGACTGAATTACATTATTCATCCTATGGTTTGTGTTGATTTCATTTTAAACCTTGAGATATTTTTTGTGGCAAATCGAACCCAGAGGTTCCATCCTTTAGCTTAGCGGGTAAGGGGGTTAAAAACTCCTTTTTTTCTTCTGAATAATTCATTTGCAAGAGAGAGAGATGACATCACTCAATACAAAATCATTCCATAATTTCAGTCTTTGTATAGTCTCTCTCTCTCTCTCTAAATTTTCTTTGGAGCTTTTATAAAATAGAATCCGAGGAATTTTTTTTATTGTATAGGGGAACACTTAGCTTTTATATATGTACTTTTTATAAACATAGCTAGGCATGAAGATCTGGCTTTAGCATGCGAGAGTCAGGTTTAATAAAGGGAAGGGAACATCAAACAGAGCAAGAGAGAGTGATAGAGAAGGGAATAAGTGAAGAATGCAGGAAATGAATCAGAAGAATGGTAGTAATGAGACAATGAAGATTCCAAGAAGAAGTAGAGACACATTCTTACTTGTATACATGGTTTCTATCTCGCGCTGCTAAAGGCGAGGCTACAGGACACGAGGCAAGCACCAGCCAGATCTGGCCAGATCAGACCATCCGTTTTCATTTTATTTTATTTTTTAGTCTGCATAGTCTCGTGTATTTCTTTTTCTATTGAGGGGGGGGGGGGGGGGGGAGGGTTGGGGTGGGGTAAGGAGGTTAAAAACTCCTTTCTTCGGAATAATTCATTTGCAAGAAAGTGAGAGTTTTCATCGCTCAATACAAAATATCCATAATTTCATTCTTTGTATAGTCTCTCTCTCTAAATTTTCTTTGGAGCTGTGGAATTTTTTATTGTATAGAGGCACACTTAGCTTCTATATATATATTTTATAAACTTAGCTAGGCATAAAGATCTGGCTTTAGCATGCGAGTCGGGTTTAATAAAGGGAAGGGGACATCAAACAGAGCAAGAGAGAGTGAGAGAGAGAGAAGGGAATAAGTGAAGAATGCAGGAAACGAATAAGAAGAATGACAGTAATGAAACAATGAAGATTCCAAGAAGGAGAGACACATTCTTACTTGTACACATTGTTTCTATCTTGCGCGGCTGAGGGCAAGGCTACAGCACACGAGGCGAGTGCCGGCCAGATCAAACCATTCTTTTTCATTTTCTTTTATTTTTTTAGTCTGCAGAATCTCGTGTGTTTCTTTTTTTCTTGAAAAACTCTACAGAGTTAATGAAATCCACCAAAACCACAAGGTGAATTATGTAATTAACTCTTCCTTTTATAGGCATAAAGTAATTCAAGCATAGAGGCAGTATGAAGGTCTGTGGTAGAGCCTCCTATGGGCTTTACAAGATGAACTCCAAGTCATTGAAGTCAAGAATTAGCCGTCATTCAGGTTGTGGTTCAAATTGTAAGGGAAAAACTAACAGAAGGCAATAAAAATGTCATCAATCCATCACTTAAGTACCAATCCAATTGACACACAGATAACCACACCCCATGCTCACCCCGCCCAACACAGTAACATACACACACAAAAAAAGTACCTGCAGCTTCAGTTGCGTGAGTTCCAGGTGCGACCCTTATATCCACCTAGACATAATTGAAAAAGAGCATTAGAGAGGAGAGGGAAAACAAGACAAAGAAAGAAGGATTAGGGAGTCAACTTTCAAATAAATAGTTTGAAGTTGCAAAGAATAATGTAATCACACCACAGTATCATGAAATGACAATTATGTATTAACTAGATATAACTTATGAAAACAAATTATGTATACCCAGATATAGTCGGTTTGAAGGATTAAGATACAATATTGATTTTAGAGTATTAGGATTAGAGGTAAGGGTATTAATGTAACTTCACACTATTATGTTCTCTATATATATCATTACTAACCTTAGGTTAGTAACTTAATTGCCTCCAACACAACCCCTCTCTCTCTCTCTCTCTGCAACTCAGCCAGCTGTGTTGGAGGCAATTAAGTTACCAACCATAAGGTTAGTAATGATATATCGATAACATAATAAACATAATAGTGTGAAGTTACATTAAATTAACACCCTTACCCCTATCCCTAAAACTCTAACACCCCCTCAAATTGGACCATATACAAGTACAAACTTGTTACAAATAGACACGTCCGACTTATTACAAATAAATTCAATCCCAAATACAACCAAACCCATAACAACATCAAGTCAACAAGGCCTACGATACTTAGGTCACCACGGCCTAACAACACTTGATTAACAAGATTCATGGACAATGGATCAACACGATCCACAAGACACGGTCAGCAAGACACATAACACAACAGGACTTGAAAGGGCTGCTTCACATGGGTCGGATCGGGCCTCTTTAACAACACAAAACCATCATATCTAGGTCAGATGATCCGATCTAGATTGAGAACGCGTGGAGCATCAAAATGAGATTCGGGTCAGGTCCGGACCCGGGTCAACAACAACAAAACCCAAAAAAGGTTGTCTCCTTCACTCAGTCAACAAACCAAAGAAGAAGATGACTGCAACACCAAACCCAGAGCAATGCCAAAGACTAGCGATCGGAACCGAAGCTCGCGCTGGTGACATCAGCGCCGAAGAAGAAGCTGCGTGCAACTGTGACGAGAGAAGACAAGATCTGGGTCAAAACGACCCATAAGACTAGATTGGTACGATGGGAATGAGGGAACGGATCTGCCATGGTGTCGACGAGAGACAACACCGTTTCATACAACGAAGATCGGATCTCCAACGAGAACAGATTCCAAGCCATGGGCTCTTGAGTTGGGAGAAAGAGAGAGGGGTTGTGTTGGAGGCAATTAACTTACTAACCCTAAGGTTAGTAATGATACATATAGAGAACATAATAATATGAAGTTACAGCAATACCCTTACCGCTAACCCTAAGGTTAGTAATGATACATATAGAGAACATAATAATATGAAGTTACAGCAATACCCTTACCGCTAACCCTACTACTCCAATTGATATGTAGGAACTTTATCTCTTTAGTCGTTTAATGCAAGGGTTGATGCTTTTGAACTATCAAAATTGCAACATATTTCAATGTGCATTTTCAATTTTGGAAACACGATGAGAACTATGATATTATTATTTCATTCAAGTCTTTAAAAATGTGGAGGTAATAAACCATTAAGTTGATGATGAGGCATTGGGTTTGTGCAATAACAATGCTCTCTGGTAACAGTCACATTCTTGATAATGCAACAATAAAGATAAAGATGATCATAATGGATTGCTAACTAGGACACTTTATATTGAGTATATCCAGTGTTCATAGCATGAAAATTTAGAGATAACAAACATCTCACCAGAGCTTGATTATCAATAGAATTGGTTATAGGTATGTGATAGCAACTATATAGCCACCTTCAAACATCATTTAAAGTTTCATTACTATGACACCACCAACAAGGATATTTAGGGCCGAGAGAACATCATGCAATGCAGCATTCCAGCTCATATTAATTATTTAAGTGCACTTCAAATTATTACAACAACGGAAACCCATACGGAACAAGACTGTCTGCTATTTACAATTTCAAATAGAAAATGGTAAATTCATGTACAAGAAAAGCATATGGACTGGAGCTCAAGCCAGGATTCTCCGCAGGCATCACGAGCCAAATCATTGTTACATAAAGACAAACTAAGGTTCCTTGGCCTCATTTCTAAAGGATAAAAAAACTTGGGAATGACTTTACATATGCCCATTGAAGTTCTAGCAAAGATTTGAACATTATTTATAATACCAAGGATCCTACTGGACCGACAATGGGTAAATTTTCTTTTACTAAACATTTCGGGCCTGTTTGGTAAAGGGTAAAATCCTACATTCTGCTTTCAAAAAACAGAAAATATAGAAAATAATGTGGCCCTTGTTTGGAAGAAATTTTTAATATTGCTTTTAGGAATTGATTTAAAATTACATTTTATAAGACTCTGAAAAGATGTTTTCAATAAAGTTGGATCTACCTTTCCATATTTATACCAGTGTTTTCACAAGTGTTTTTTCAGAGGCGGGGCTAAAGCAAAACGCCATGAGGCTCAAAATATTAGGTGTTTCTTTCGTTGAGCATACTTCTTTTACGGTAGAGCGTACGTCTTTTGCACCGGGATGTACGCCCACGCCCGAGGCGTACACCTTTTACGCCCTAGTGATCGAGGTGTATGCCCCGTTGAAGTTTTTTTAAAAATCTTAAAAATCAGAAAAAATGCAAGTTTAAGACTCAAACCTATGCTCAAATGAGTAGGAATACAAACCTTAACCACTAAGTCAATTGTTCTTGTATTTTTATCATTGTGTATGGTAAATTACAAATCATCCTTATGTTTTAGTCCTAATTACAACTCACTACATTAGTTTGCAACACGGACAACTCAGTCCCTGACACCAAACTTCCATTAATTTAGAGTGGAAATGACTACACTACCCTTATATACATTGGTGAATTCCATAGAGAGAAAGTAGCACTCCAAATATGTCCCTAACCCTTTCTCTAACTCTTTCTCCCCCTTTTCCATTCTCCGTCCCGATCTCCATCCTTCAGCTTAAGATTTTACAAATAAATCTTCCATTGAAACACAATCCAGAAATATCTCTCATAATATATCGATAATACCAAGTGATTTTTATGCTTTATTGTTTATTTTCAGTAATACCAACAACTATTTATCCATCAAGCTGAAAACAAGACACTCTTTTTTTCAAGACCAACAGCTTTTTTTCCTTCCAGCCAATGCTGTGAGCTTTGTTAGTTAAGGCTCATGAAAAGCAACTGTTACAAATTAGAAACCATTCCAACGTTTATTTTTTTTCAAGACCAAAAGCATCATTTCCTTATTTTCTTTTAATACCAAAAGCAACTGTTACAATTAAAAAAACGTGCCCACAACTTAAAAACCATGTGCATGTCACATGATGACCCAACCACCTAACCAAGGTTATTTTGCCATTAAAAATGACAAATCGGTGTTCATATGCTTTTTTGGACGTTAATTAACGGCAATGACTGATTTATAAGGTTCACACTTATCTTTTGGAATGGTTGTCCAAGTTGCGGACTAGTATTGAGTTCTAATTAGGACTAAAACCTAAGGATGAATTTGTAATTTACCTTTTCATATAAAACAAGCAGCTCTAGAACGCAAAAGCACCCATAAGCTATACTTATAACATCACCAGGCTTATGATGTCTATCAAAACAAGCACCTCTGAAATGCAAAGCACTAATAAAAGGCTAAGCTTATTATTTCAAAGCGACTTGATGCACCCTTACCATGTGAAATTCTTCTTAAGCAATGTGTCCTGCTTATTTTCTTTAACTGTTTATAAGAAAGGTACATGTGCCACAAACGATAACGTATCATTAGATCTTTATAAGTTTTAAGGCTAAAGTTCAAAACCAACTATAAGTAAACTCCAATGTCATTGAGCTGCTGTCCAAGCATTTTGAATCTTCAAAGAAAAAAACCCATAAAATATTTTTTTGAAAGAAAAGTTTGGCTTCACATAATCCACACAACTCTGAGAATTGAATTCAACAGAAGTAAGGAAGGAAGTCAATTTTAGAAATTATTGGTAAGTACAACGAATTTTCTATCACTAACCTTCAATAATTCATAATACTTTATGGCATAACTCAAATATCATATAAAAATGACAGCTACTTATTCTAATAAGTTGAATAAAATAAGTGCTTCCTAAAAAGCTGAACTCATAATATGTGTAGTGACGTCAAATGATAAGGATGTCAACCCAGTTAATACCTTGTAACGAGAAGGCAGGCTCCTCATAAGTTTCACTCTCAAGCAAAGACCAATAACTGTTGCCATACTACAATGTTCAACCGTTGGTGTAAATGTGACCCTGAAAGAGCCATATTGATTATCAATTCAGTAAGTACAATTTTTAAACAAACTGAAAATGCAATGAAGGAGTAAGCACGATGTTAAGTTCGCTTTTTTACCTAACATAGCTATGCTTGTCATCCACTTCGATTGCATCTTCTGCTATTACTTTGAGCTCCTCCAAAGAGTAAGGGTGCTCTGGATCTTTTATATCTCTAATATGATTTGAGAATGTTAAGAAAATGATATTTTCATACAACTTGCCCAACATAATTTTCCAAAGAACAATCCAGACATTCTGTCATATATCTACTGCTGCTTATAAAAAATCCCAAACATAAATCTATAAGGCGTTCTCATACACACATTGACATGAAACTTCCAAAAGGCATGTTATATTTGACCAACCTTCAAATAAAATTTTATGCTTGCAAAAGCTACAGAAAGTAGGACTTGGCTTCACTTCTCCTACGAGCTAAGCTAGAGTCCAGCTTCTCGGACTTAGGTGGTTTTTACAGCACAGTTCAGGGAAAAAATGAGAACTATCTAACATTGCATGGATTTTTATCAATTGTCTGGAATAGTTCAGGTGTCATGGAAGTGGCAAATACTTGATGACGTTGATACTTCGAATATGAATAATGGTTTCTATTTCTACATAGTGAATAAGGTGAACAAGAATGAAACAAAGCGAAGATGTGATAATGCTTGGAAGTCCAGATTATTTACGCACAAACAACTAGATAAAACAATATCATACCTTTTGATCAAACTTATAAAAAAAATCACATCTCTAGAACTTAATTTAGAAAACCAAAATCTTCCATAAGCATTACAAGCAATTGCAACCTAAAATAGAAAAGAGTAAAAGCCTCAATATGTCATTTTCTTTCTTCTTAAATCTTAATGGCCTCAAAGCCAAAGCTTTACTAGGTTTTCGGAAACATTAATAAAAATCAATAAATTTCATAAAGCTACCCAAAATTCATCAACCAGTGTACTTTTGGCATCTCAAATAATATAATTAAATTTTATAGTATAATCACAATGTATATGACACGAAGCTTACATAAAAGTATTATACCCATAACCATGCTCGCGCCCCAGTCAACTCCTATGTAATTCTTAAATATTCGGTATATGTTCCTGGATAAATTCAATCATTTCTAAAAACATGTAGAGACATTTTCACAAAGACATAACCTTTCAGACTTCAGACACAAGAATTTAACCAAAAGTAGCTCAAAGCCTCAAACCCATTTCCCACTTTGTAAAATTTCGAAAATATTCAAACCTAACAGTATTTTGACAAAAACACAAGTCTTTTATTGAAATTTAAAGAAATATCAAACCATGGAATATAAACAGAAAACAAATATTGATGAGGGAATATAAACAGAAAATTAAAATTCCTAATTCAAATAATTAACATAAAGAATAATAAAAACGAGTGACCGAAGTAAAAGGATATCAAAAATCTCTAGTTGATCTATCGCTTCTATAGCATATTCATCCGAATCGCTTGGTGCACTTCGAATCCGCCGTTCTTTCTTTTCGTACACAACAGGATTTGCATTAATTAGCCCAGAAACCATTTTTGCTGCTAAAATTGATTATAAAAAAAAGATAAATCAACTCATTCTACCATATTACAGCAATAAATATATAAATTCATGATTAGAAGCAAAAGCAAACATCATTCTCGAAGATTACTAACGTTGTTCTTTTCCCTTTTCTCACGTATTCTGTTATTCAATTAAATTTGTTTTTTTTTAAAATAAAAATTCTACTAATCCAATTAAAAGAAAATTAATACACCAAAGAACGAAGAGTTACAAACTGAACGAGAACAATCACCGAGAACAAATTATGCATTTAAATTTTACTAAATTACGTATAATTTATAAAGCAATATATTGGTTGAAATTAGGAAGAATTAAACACCATAAAATTTCTGCATAGACAAAATCACATGAAAAGGCACACGTGTGTATGTATTTATGTACGTATGTATGCATATACATATGTATATGGAACATTAAAAAGCACGAACCACTCTTTGAGCTTCTTCTCGAACCAGCTTCTGCCGTCAACGGTTGGTGCCGTAATTTTGGTGAGATAGAAAACAGAGAAAAAGAGGTCGGTTATGTAGAAGGAGACGATGGAGGGTTTCTTACTTTCATCAGAGAAGATTATAGAAAGTGTTGTTTGGGGCTTGGGCTGTGTAACTTAGGAGGCTGGGCTCAGGCTGTGAGGTTGGGCCAGAACTAATATCCTAATTAGTTTTTTAGGTTTAATTACATAAAATACTGTGTTTTGCTTGATTTTTATTTTATACCCTGATATTTTTTTATTGTAAAAAAACTAGAGGTGGCAACCAGATCGAGTAGGGTCAATTGAGATCGAGATTGGTTGGGTCATATTGAGTTGCGATTCATTTCGGGTTGAGTTGGGTCATTTCAATCTCAGGTGGTATCGAGTCTCGAGTCATGTCGGGTCAACAAAATAGATATTTATGTTTATTTAAAAAAATATTTTATTTGCATATAATAAGACTAAATGAGTTACATTGTTAAAATCGGTAAAAATTAATGAATAATAAATCAATACTTAATTTCTAAATATTATATTTAATTTTTTTGATGAATTTGCAATGTTATGACTCTTAGTCTCAAAATTTAGTTTTAAATGACCTCAGACAACTGATCCACACAGTTATTCTCACTAGTAACGTATTATACCAAATTTTGTTTATTAAATTTCATATAATCACCTCATTTCATTATATTTTTTCAAAACAACTAAAATTATTGTGATTTGAAGAACAATGCAAAATTTACTATTTTTCTTGATATTTGATTTAAAATTAATGAGGTTACTCACATTAATAGAATGTTAAAACATTCATATCAACACATGTAAATTCATAAATAACTAATTATAATATAATTTATTTTATTTGACAGCTAGTAAATTAACTATTATCATAGTTTTAAAAAATAAATTGTTTTTTTGTAAAAAAAAATTAAATTTTCAAGTCATTTCGGGGTCGGTCACTTCAGATTACAGGTCGTTTGGGTTCGGATCATTTTGAATCCGAGTCATTTCGGGTTTTGGGTCACTTGAGTTAAAGTCGGGTTATGTTCGGGTCATATTAATTTGATGTATTTTCTAATCAGATCGAATCGAGTTTTCGAGTCAAATTTTACTACCTTTAAAAAAAACCCTGTGATATGTCTCTATTATCACAAAGAGGACTATTAAATTACAAATCAAAATACTATTTTACCCCTGATTGTTTAATTCAGCAGAAGAACCTAGACTTCTAATCTCAATCTGTCCCCACAGATCAACGGTCCTTAATTTTATCAAAAATTGAAAAGGCAAAAGAAAATACATAAAGAAATGCACAAGATCAAATGAATTTACGCTTTGGTAGCAGCATAAAATGAGTGCAAAGGGTGGTTAGGCCAGAGCCGATGCTGACTGTTGCTCCTTTCTTCTTCTTCAACATAACCGGAAGCACAGAACTAGTTAAGTTATCCATGTTGCTCTATCAATATTTACCTTACACTCTCCATAAGATCTAAATGGACTTCATGAAAAAATCTCGCATAAGGGTAAGCAAACCCTGCATTATTTACCAGAATACCAACATGATCTAAGCCTCTAATTTCATCCTCTATGGCTTTTGATATCTCCTTCCCATTAAATTTAGCAATATCTATCACAACATTTCTGATATCAACATTTGTAACAAATTTTCTGTGTATCTGATTCGAATTAGCTTCAAGTTTTGAAGGATTTCGACCAACCAAGACTGAGTTAAGACCCTTTGATGCAAGTTCAAAGGCAAGAGCTTTGCCAATACAATCGGTGGAGCCAGTGATCACAGCCCATGAGCCATACGCCTTGAGATTCTTTAGTGGTCTAAAGAAATTGAACCATACCCATTTTAAGAAACAGAGGATTGGTTTAGAAAGAGAAATGAAGCCTAAGATACTCATTGCAATGAGGATTAAGTCTTGAAATTCCGTTTCCATGTTGTGAGGAGGAGATAATGATATCGTTTTCTCTTTGTTTGGGCTTTTTTTTTGCAGGTGTTACTAGGGTACCACCTCTCTTAATTTTGATGATAAATGATAAATTCGAAGCTTAATTCCATGAAAACCATGTTATTCTAGGTTTCCAGTTGAATTAAATAATTAAAGGTAAAATAATATTTTGATTTTACAATTTTATAATAACAAAGACATGCTACGAGGTTTATTTTTTAAAGTATAAAGTAAATGTTAAGCGAATCACATATTGTTTCATAAATATAAACATTTTTAAAAAAAATGAGCTCTTGCTCTAATTAGATCCATTAAACGATGAGAAATTATTGAGTGTTATTGATTTTATGCACTTTCGACCTAGCTCCCATAAAATATGAAAGCTCAAAGATTTCGATAGTACAAAAAGATTTTAAAATCAAAATTTCAACTTTGTAAGTTCTTGGAAGTTTTCTCAAGGAAACAAACAAAGTACGAAGTATGAATTTTCTTTTCTCTCATTTTCCCGCCTCTTCATTTTCTCGGCAACCAATAACAATTACTTAACGGTAATTACTACAATTGGAGGTTGTGAAGAGAGAAAAATGAGAGTTTCTTTTTCTTCTTGTCATCGAAAGGGATGCCATAGATTTGAGACTTATTAGAAATATTTTAAAATATTAATGTGGTATGATTTAATTAAGATTTTTGAGTTATTTATTTTTTTATTATATTACTTAAATTATTATATAAACGTTATCAAAGTCTTTATGTACTCACTTAACTATTATCAACAAAACCTTAGTAAGATTTTTCCATGGCATCGAAGCAGATTGATCATGTGTTGAGGGTCATCTAAGTACTTCCAGGCAGCCTCATGCCACTTGCCCGGCCAAAACCTCTTCTTCTTTTTTTTTTCGCTCCAGATTATTATGCCTATTGAGTGTTTTTTTAATCCGAATAACACCAATCTGAATCCCCATGTCGACTCAAATCCTTACTGTCATAATTGCTCTCTGCTCCGGCCACAAACTCAATCACCACCATGCTAGCCACAACCACCATATTGAAGGTGAAGAAAAGCCACCACCAGTCACTGTCGCCTACTACCACCACAAATCACTGAAAATTATTATTCCTCCAATCAATACCTTGTTGCCTTCATTGTAGTGCTCTTTTCCGACAACTCTTTCTGAAGCTGCGATTTATTTAAAATTATGCACATTTTTAGTTTTTTTTTTTTGTATATTTTTTTCGTTTTGACTTTTGTAATCAACTCATGGAAATTTTATTAAAATTGCCATGTGCTTGAGGGAGGATGTTAGAGAATATTCAAAATATTCTAGAATTTTAATGTGGTATGGATTTAGTTAGTAGTATTCTTAGATTATTTACTTTCCTTATTATGTTACTTAAGTTATTAAATAAAACCTATCAAGGGTCTTTAAGTACTCACTTAACCATTATCAATAAAACCATAATAAGATTTCTTCAGGACTAAAATTGTGGCTTGTTTTAATGGAGCCCAATGAAAAGAGATTGAGTATGGGTCAAATTAGGGTTTAGGGTTTTGGTTTTTGGTATTCACTACTGTAGCACGAGAAAATAATAATTGTAGCTGCTAAAAAAATGATTTTTATATTTATTTTTTTGTGCATTTAATTTTATCTAAGCTTGATTTTTTTTTTAAATTTCGAATATGACGGAGTATTTTGTATGATGAAGATACAAGAGAGATCAACGAGGAGAAGAAAGAGAAGTGGGACAAATTAGTGTTTTTAAAATTATCGGGGGATCTTATTGCCCCTCATTAAAAATAAAATGAGTTAAATACATTTTGCTCTATGAGGTAAATTTTGTCAATTCAAAATATTTGCTTGACTCTAAAAAATTTTGCTTTGGCAATAAATAGTTACATATAAGATTGACTCCACACGTCTCCTACAAAAGAGTATCCAATTTTTAGAATTGTTGAATAAAGCTTATATGTGACCCTCTTCACATTTTTTCGAAGTGAGATCAGATTTTCAGAATTTTTTTTGTCTTTCTGCATTTACCTTTTGAAGATTTTAATCAAATCAAAATTATGTTGTGTAGGAATAAATGAAAGATGTTTTTTCATATAATGCATTTTCATTTTTAAAACATAATCTTATAATTGTATTTTATTGAATATATAATTTAAGTTAGTTTGTTATTTAATTATTAAGTTGATTAGATTATTTATATTAGTTTTTTATTTATTGAGCTTTATTTATTGATTGAGTTTTTTATATCATATAAATATATATATATTTGAAAAGGATACCCCAAATAATTAATAAAACAAAACTATGTAATTTTAGTGAGTAAAATAAAAAGAGATAACACATGATTAGTCTCTTCAAAAAATCTCTCAAAAGCTTTATTAAATTCTTACTATATTTTAAATATGCTAGTAGTGGTAGAACTTTATTACGCGTGATAAATTTAGATGTTCTATAGTGTCACAAGTTGCCTGATCGGATACCATGCGAACGCTAAGGTGTAGACAGTCCGGTTTAAACAAGAATAAGTAAAGTCAAACACCGGATGACATATTAAGTTATTGGGTATATTATATTAATTTACTTGAGGTTAATTCATGATTATATTTACTTCACTTAGTTTTTAAAATATATTTATTTAGTTGTTATTAGTTTTTCATTAGTCAATTGTTTAAAATTTAGTCAAACCTTATGCCAACTCATCAAAACTTATTGTAAACCTGACCTTACCTGTCAGGGAAGTGGGCTGCTACCAACCCTTTATTGGGGTCAAAGAAAACAGCAGCTAAGTGGGCTGCTACCAACCTTTTGAGGTAAAAAAAACAGCAGAGAAGTGGGCGGCACCTACCCACCAGCACATTGCATTTTGCCTATAAATACTCACGGCTCTCATTTTGTATAGCCATCACAAAATCAAGAGAAGTGTATTAGAGAGAGTGTGAGAGTTACTACTTAGAGAGGAAAATTTGTTCCTTTTTTGTAAGTAATATTTTTCTAATTTTGTGAGAGAGTTGTTTCTCCTATTACAATAGAGATTAGACAATTGTTATCTCATTGTAATCAGAGAGAATGTGTTGTAATCCCTATTTTACAATAGTGAAATCCTCCTACGCTTGTCTGTGGTTTTTTTTTTTTTACCCCAATTTGTTCGGGGTTTTTCCACGTAAAATATTTGTGTCTTGTTTATCTTCATTTTTCTTATTTCGCTTTAGTTGTGTGTTAGCTTCGACCCAGTAATCTTTTTTTTTCTAACAGTGGTATCAGAGCTATTGGTTGAGGGGTGTGAAGCAGATCGTTGTGAACGAAATGTCAACTACAACAAAGTTTGAGGTTGAGAAGTTTAATGGGAGTAATTTCTCGTTATGGAAAATGAAGATTAAGGCAATTTTGAGGAAAGACAAATGTTTGACAGCAATTGAAGAAAGGCCCGCAGAGATCACTGATGACAGCAAGTGGAACGAGATGGACGGCATCGCAATTGCCGATCTGCACTTAGCACTAGCTGATGGAGTGTTATCTAGTGTGGCGGAAAAGAAGACTGTGAAGGAGATTTAGGATATTCTAACAAGACTGTACGAGGCCAAGTCACTACACAATAAGATCTTCTTAAAGAGGAGACTTTACACTCTTCGAATGATGGAATCCATGTCGGTGACCGACCACATCAACATTTTAAATACTTTATTTTCACAACTTACATCGATGGGGTTACACAATAAAGGCATCTGAACGTGCGGAGCTTCTACTACAAAGTTTACCTGACTCGTATGATCAACTCATCATCAACTTGACGAACAACATCCTCACGGACTATCTAGCCTTCGATGAAATTGCAGCTGCTGTTTTGGAAAAAGAAACCAGGCACAAAAACAAGGAAGACAGACATGCAAGTTCGCAGCAAGCGGAAGCTTTGATGATGACGAGAGGAAGATCAATGGAACATGGCCCCAGTGGGAGTCAGAATCATGGTAGATCGAAATCAAAAAGTAAGAAGAATTTCAAGTGCTACAACTGTGGCAAGAAAAGGCATGTCAAGAAAGATTATTGGTACACAAAGAAGAGTGGAGTCCCTGAGTCATCAAATGCTCAAAGGAATGTGGCAAGTGCCTCAGATAATGGTGAAGTTCTATGTAGCGAGGCAACAACGGTAGTTGGAGGCAGAAAGCAGTTCGCTGACGTGTGGTTACTAGACTCAGGAGCAACATGGCACATGACATCTCGGAGAGAATGGTATGAACCAATCTCAGGAGGTTCTGTACACATGGGTGATGATCATGCTTTGGAGATCGCTGGTATTGGTACTATCAAGATAAAGATGTTTGATGGTACGGTTTGCACTATTCAGGAGGTACGACATGTAAATGGCCTGAGAAAGAATCTATTGTCTTTGGGGCAAATAGATAGTCTTGGGTGCAAGACCCATGTCAAAAATAGGATCATGAAGATTGTTAAAGGTGTGCTTGTGGTTATGAAGGCAGAAAAGATCGTGGCAAATCTATTCATGCTTAAAAGAGAAACACTACAGGAAGCTGATGCGTGTGTCGCGTCAACCAGCAAGGGAGAAAAGTCGACGATAATGTGGCATCTCAAACTAGGCCATATGTCGGAACGAGGTTTGAAGATTCTCTCCGACAGAAAGCTGCTTCCAGGGCTCAAATCGGTAAATCTACCTTTCTGTGAGTATTGTGTTACAATTAAGCAACATAGATTGAAGTTTAGCAGATCTGATGTTAGGAGTAAATGCATTCTAGACTTAATTCATTCTGATGTATGGGAGTCACCAGAAATGTCCCTAGGAGGAGCAAAGTATTTTATGTCTTTTATTGATGATTACTCGAAGAGATGTTGGGTGTATCCAATCAAGAAGAAGTCAGATGTATTTCCGGTATTCAAAGACTTCAAAGCGCGGGTGGAACTTGAATATGGGAAAAAGATCAAGTGCTTAAGGTCAGATAATGGAAGAGAGTACACAGACGGCGAGTTTCTTGCTCTTTGTAAGCGGGAAGGTGTCAAACGACAGTTCACAATCACATACACACCTCAAAAAAATGGAGTGGCAGAGCGGATGAATAGAACTCTTACAAAAAGGATGAGAGCTATGTTGAGGACTGCAGGTCAACCCAACTCTTTTTGGGCAGAAGCAGTCAAAACCGCCTGTTATGTGATAAATCGATCGCCATCAACATCAATTAATTTAAAGACACCGATGGAGATGTGGACTGGTAAGCCAGCAGACTACTCTACTTTACATTCTTTTGGATGTCTTGCGTATGTGATGTACAATGCCCAAGAAAGAACGAAGTTGAATCCAAAATCTATGAGGTGTATATTCTTGGGGTATGCTGATGGAGTAAAGGGGTATCGCCTGTGGGATCCCACTACCCGCAAGGTTGTTGTCAGCAGGGATGTGATATTTGCAAAAGATCAACTACTACAAAAAGATGAAGACGATAGCACGTCGAAAGAGGTTTCAGAGACTACAACAATACAGGTGGAAAATAATCCGGTACAAGAAACTCCAGTTTCTACTGAAGCAGCACCAGAGCACGAGGTACAAGAACCAGTCGAGTCCGAAGCTTCAGAAGCTCGCCAGTCAACTCGTGAGAGAAGGTCGCCAGCTTGGCATTCGAAGTTTTTCACTGAAAGCAATGTTGCATACTGTCTTTTAACAGAGGATGAAGAGCTCTCAACTTTCCAAGAAGCTACAACTAGCTCAGATGTGTCTTTGTGGATGGCAGCAATGCAGGAAGAAATTGAAGCTCTACACAAGAACGAGACTTGGGAACTGGTACCATTGCCACATGGGAGAAAAGTCATAGGTAACAAATGGGTCTACAAGATCAAGCGGGATAGCAATGATCAAGTGGAACGGTTTCGTGCAAGACTGGTGGTAAAGGGATTCGCTCAGAAAGAAAGTATTGATTTCAATGAGATATTTTCCCCGGTGGTTCGGCTTATAATAATCAGAGTAGTCCTAGCTATGTGTGCTACGTTTGACTTACATCTGGAGCAGTTGAATGTGAAAACTGCATTTCTTCATGGAGAACTTGAAGAAGAAATCTATATGCTCCAACCATAAGGTTTTGCTGAAACAAGAAAGGAGAACTTGGTTTGCAGGTTGAACAAATCTCTATATGGTCTCAAACAGGCGCCGAGGTGTTGGTACAAGAGATTTGATTCCTTCATTATTAGCCTTGGATACAACAGACTCAGTTCAGACCATTGTACGTACTTCAAAAGGTTTGATGGTGATAATGATTTTATTATCTTGTTGTTGTATGTGGATGACATGTTTGTAGCAGGCCCCAACAGAGATGAAATCCAAAAATTGAAGGCATAGTTGGCTAGGGAGTTTGATATGAAGGACTTGGGACTAGCAAACAAGATTCTAAGGATGCAGATTCACTGAGACAGAAATAACAGGAAGATTTGGCTTTCCTAGAATAACTACTTCAATAAGATCTTGCGACGTTTCAACATGCAAGATAGTAAGCCAATTTCTACCCCACTTCCTATTAATTTTAAGTTATCCTCAAGTATATGTCCTAGCAATGAAGAAGAGAGGAGGGAGATGTCTCGAGTACCGTATGCATCAGCAATGGGAAGTTTAATGTTTGCTATGATTTGTACAAGACCAGACATTGCACAAGCAGTGAGAGTGGTTAGTCGATTTATGGTGAATCATGGTGGAGAGCATTGGAATACTGTGAAGAGGGTTCTGAGATACATCAAAGGAACCTCAGATGATGCATTATGTTACGGAGGATCAGATTTTACTGTCAGAGGCTATGTTGATTCAGATTTTGCAGGGGATCTCAATAAAAGCAAACTACTACAGGTTATGTGTTTATACTTGCAAGAGGAGCTGTAAGCTGGGTTTCTAAACTGCAGACGGTTGTGGCTCTATCTACAATGGAAGTATAATACATGGCGGCTACACAAGCTTGCAAGGAAGCAGTTTGGATACAAAGGTTATTGGAAGAGCTCGGGTACAAGCAAGAGAAGATTGTTCTGTTTGGTGACAGTCAGAGTGCCTTGCACATTGCAAGGAATCCAGCTTTTCATTCACGGACAAAGCACATAAGGGTTCAGTATCACTTCGTTCGAGAAGTAGTGGAAGAAGGTAGTGTGGATATGCAGAAGATTCACACCGACTAAAACCTAGCAGATATTATGACCAAGCCAATCAACACTGACAAGTTTAAATGGTGTAGATCCTCATGTGGTCTAGCGGAAACGTAAGCAAGCATGAATTAGGCAAGTGAGGAAGAATGGAAGGATTACAAAAGATCTGCTGCATAGATCGAGATGTGAAGACAGATTGAAATCGGTCTTCAAGTGGGAGATTGTCAGGGAAATGGGCTGCTACCAACCCTTTATTGAGGTCAAAGAAAACAGCAGGGAAGTGGGCGGCACCTACCCACCAGCACATTTCATTTTGCCTATAAATACTCATGGCTCTCATTTTGTATAGCCATCACAAAATCAAGAGAAGTGTATTAGAGAGAGTGTGAGAGTTACTACTTAGAGAGGAAAATTTGTTCCTTATTTGCAAGTAATATTTTTCCGATTTTATGAGAGAGTTGTTTCTCCTATTACAATAGAGATTAGACAATTGTTATCTCACTGTAATCAGAGAGAAGGTGTTGTAATCCCTATTTTACAATAGCAAAATCCTCCTACACTTGCCCGTGGTTTTTTTTTTACCCAATTTGTTCGAGGTTTTTCCACGTAAAATAGTTGTGTCTTGTTTATCTTCATTTTTCTTATTTCGCTTTAGTTGTGTGTCAGCTTCGACCCAGTAATCTTTTTTTCTAACATTACCCTTAATAATTTTAAAATTTAGTCAAAGTTTGGATACTACTTAGATAAAAGATTTGATTGAATTTTGACATTATTAAGGGTAAAGTCGGGTTTTTAATAAGTTTTGATGAGTTGTCATAAGATCTAATTAGATTTTGAATAATTGACTAACAGAAAACTATCAATAAGTAAGTAAGTGTATATCCTAAAAATTAAGTGAAGTAAGTGTAATCATGAACTAACCTTAAGTAGGTTAATGTAATTTACTTAAGTTTTAATAAACTGTTTTTTCTAAATTGAAAGAAATTGTGACAATCACACAGTTTTACTTACGTAGCATCCCAAACTATTGTGAATTTGTGGCCTCCTCCTTTTTTTTTTTTTTTCTTTTAAGTAATTAAGGAAATAGGTGGTCTCTTCTTTATGAATATTTTATAACAACCACTCATGGGCCATGGTATTGTTCATTGCTTTGGGCTTTCATTTTCCAAATCTCTTCAACTTCAATCAAGTTAGCAGTAGAAACCTAACTGCTCAAAAATCCCCATAACCTGTTACCAGTACGTAGTTTGACCTTCTTTTGGAGTGCCGCCCATAATCAACAGAGTTGTTAAAAATGTTGACTCTATATTGAAATTTTATTACTCTATACAATAGACTAGCGCTCACATTCAATACCCCGATATAGGCCTGTTAACAAATCCTATCTTTCTATCCTTCTTTTTCCTCTTCTCCACACAGTTAAAGCCACAAAATACTGTGCCATACATGCCTATTGCCTTGCATGGTACTATGCGTGTGAGATTGTTAAAATCATAGGATTCCATGTATATTAAATTGAACAATTTATGGGGCAATCTTCACCGTAATGGGGCTTTGATTCTTCTGCCCCCCCACCCCTGTTTTACGCACATTGTTTGAAAATGCATGCGATTAATTTCAAAGTAGGTTTGTTCAATGTCGAACCATATCTTTATTGAGTACTGGAACTAGAGGGTGGATATTGGTTTATTAGGAGGTTGACAATGATTTTGCTGTAATTAATTTGTGTGATATTGAAATGAGAAGACTGTCACAATCATTCGTTTTAAATGTTCGATAATACTTTGCAAATGGTCTGCCTTTTGATTAGTGGTATTTGGTTAGGCCTGGGCTTCATTCAGATCTTACCAAATTCTCATTTCTTAATTAAAAAAAAAAATTAAGAGGACGGTGAGAGTGATATATAAAAATTGCTCGTGGTGCTTGTCATTTGTCAAGACAAAAAATCTTAATAAGTTAATTGGTTTTTACTAGGGAATTAGTGGTGTTAGGAGATTTTAGAAGAATAATAGGAGAGCAGAGGGAATAGATCGGTTAAGTGTAGGGATGGCAGTGGGTAGGATATTTTTGAGTATCTGAATCGATTCGATCTAGTTTAACTAAACGAATATGGATAGTAGATAAATGAGTTTAGACGAATATGAGTATTAAATTTTAATAGCCGATGTATATGAGTATAATATGGGTAATATCTCTCGTGTACCCATTACACCCAATTATATGTATTTTATATATTTATATATGAATATTATTATATTTATTACATATATATTCTTATAAATTTATGATTTAAATTGTATTATCACTATGAATTTTTTTTTGGAATAAAAAAAAAAATTTGTTGAGCTAGAATCGGGTAAGATACCTAACTCGATTCATATCATATTCATATAATATGATAAAAAATAATGAAAAATCTAACGGAAACGAGTTTTGATAATAAAAATAAAAGATATTAACGAGTAATTAATGAGTAGAGATGAATAGTGATTTACTAATCAAATATGGATATGAATAGAACAAAATTTGTAAATGCCCTGTCCATTGCTATCCCGAGATGGTGGTTATGTTGTGTATGTCTCTTTTTGTGTGACATTTTTTTTTTAAAAAATGAGATGAAAGGATTTGGAGAGCTGTACGCCTACCCTTCAAATCCTTTCAGAACGTCTTTTTTTTTTAATCAAATCTTTCAAACTAAAGGGAATATGAATGAAAAGATAACATTCAGACAAGAAGAGATAAATAAACTTTAATTTTCTTTACTCTTTTTTATATAAAACATCCAAGCAATGAGATGAAATAATCATTAAAGTTCTCTTATTTCCTCCGCATTACTTTGTACCCTCTTATTTTTTCTCCATTAGTTCATCGGATCATGTATTGTACGACTCGAACTAAAGACATAACCCTAACCCACATTTTAAGTGAGTGAAAAAAGACCAATGGATTAAATGCTTGAGATCGACCTAAATCATAATGAGGCAAAAATCTTATGATTTATATTAAAGTTTAATGGTCTCAAAAGCTATATTATCTACTAATTTTGAGTGATGTGTTTGTGATATTACAAATGATATCACAGATGATCTAAACTCATTACTACATGGATGTGTGGTGATACCAAAAAATAGTATAGATCCGATTGCGTTAATTTTGGATATCAGTTAGGGTCACATTTACGTCAACAAAGTTTTGTAGAACTTGAAAATGAAAAGTCGTTTGGAGTTTTATTCTCCAAAGATCCTCTGATTTTTAATCAGTAAATGACTTACGAAAAAACAAATGCGTAGAGAATGGAGAGAATTTTTTAGAAAGAGTGTCATGAATGAGATATTTGGAATAATGAGTTTTGTATATAGGTTTATAAATCTTACCGTAATGAGAACTGATTATGGAATCCCCTAATGGCTCTCTAAATTAGTCGATAATCTGAATATCATGTTTAATCTATGATTATGATCATAGACTTGACTTATTATGGTTATTTCTCATTTTAAGGATAATATCTCGAGTATTTGATCCGGGTTACCAATACCATGATTATAATGTTTAGTTTTTGATAACGTCAAGTGTTGGCTACAAATTTATAAAATAAAAATGTTGGGTGGTTACAACGTCCATGAAAATTACTAGCTAATAAGGTATACAATAAGTCAATACCATAAAAAGAAGCATATTATTTTAATTTGTAAATAGATTTGAACTTTAGATATGATAGATACCATTTTATAATGTACATGAATTCATCTAAAAATTGTGATACATTGAAAATGATATAGTCCAATAAACTGGAATCAAGACGGTAAATCAGAGTTATTGATCATGCCAAACTCATCAATGCATCTTCAATATGGACCATACTTAATCAAAGGTCTACAGTGGTCCCACATACTAGATATATCAAACTGAACATGGACCCACCAACAATACTTAACCACCGAATCTATGGCTGACTGACAAGTGGCAACCTAAGCCTCCTTAATTTTCCAATTTAATTTCATCAAAAGGAAAAATAAATTTATGGAAAACTATGTAACCTATAAGTGCAATGGAAAGCTAAACAGTTACATGAAAAACCAGTAACTCTCTTTATCTATTGCAAACTCAAGTGTAATGCTATCAGTTTATTTATGAAGTTTCCTAATTAAATTTTTTTTTTCTTCTAATGGATGAGTTTACTGAGGAACTGCAAAGCCTTAAGCCTTCTTTCACAAAAATGAACCCAAACTTGGAGCTCATAAGCAACCAGAGTACTCTGGAGAATTTTGATTCAACTGATCATAGATTCATGGCTTTCTCCACTAGCACATTCCTTGATCCACAACAATCCCGGCTCCCCATGAACTTCACTGGTAATATTATACAAAGTTTTTTTCTTTTTCCCTCATGCATCCTGTTGGGCCATGCACACCCAATTGCTGTTCCATTTTTTTCTTCATGTTTTTGGAATCAACAGGTGATTTTGGGCATGAAAGGAAGAATGAAAAGGTGATACCAGCTGGACTCGAAAGCTTTATGAATTTGTCTCCTCCCCCAGTTTCTGGAACTGGGTTGAGTGGAAATGATGAGGTGAAGTGAGAAACTGATTATGTTTCTTTATTCTTTTAAAGAATTAATTTTGTGGTAAATGTGATATAAACCTTTAATGGGTTTGCTCTGTTTAATTTGATCTGTTGGCATTTGGTAGAGTTTGGGTATTAGAAGGAAGTGGAAGAGAAAGAATGAGGAGAAGCCAAAGGATGTTGTTCATGTGAGAGCAAGAAGAGGCCAAGCTACTGATAGTCACAGCTTGGCAGAAAGGGTAATTTTTAACAATTTCAATGATTAACTATGTATGAAATAAAAATATTACAGTATAAATTACAAAAAATAATTAAACCATTTTTTTCTCAAATATTCTGGAAGAATTAAACAGTACTTAATGGTAAACTCATAATTAATATTGACTCTTAATTTTTATCTAGACTCGGAAATGAGTGTCGGACACAAGTACATGTTTGAGTGTTGAACTCATATATTTTAATAATTTTTCTTTTAATTTAAAGTGTCCAAGTATCATATCTTTGTTTGAGTGTTAAGGGTCCGACATAAATGTTGCAGGGTAAAGTGAAGAGTCAATGTTACATTGAATTTTTGTGTAAATTAGTATGCAAGAAAATACATTTTTAAGAAGAAAAGCCATTTGGTCACTTCTAAATGTTTTTCAGCAGATGGAATGCTTTAATACTCTACCTCTAATCTTAAACTTTAAGCACTGCAACAATTAAATTAAGATTAACCTTTAATTATTTTTCTCCCTTTTCTTTTCTTTGAGAAGCATGAAAAAATATTTTGGATAGATAAATTTGTGCGGTGCTTCCTCCTATTCTCTAGGTAAGAAGAGAGAAAATAAACGAGAGGCTGAGGTGCTTACAAGACCTTGTTCCAGGTTGCTATAAGGTAAGATTTAGTACTTGTCACCTTTTTTTTAAGCTATGAAATTATATATATGTGCTAAATATATAAATAAATCCTTATGCGTGTTATACCATGAGCTATGAAGTAATGGTTTTTTTTGACAGAAATACTATTATTGTTCATATATTGCAGACCATGGGAATGGCAGTAATGTTGGATGTCGTCATCAATTATGTTCAATCACTGCAGAATCAAATCGAGGCGAGTTCTTAATTCTTAATCAAGAAATTAATCTTCAAAATTTTTTTACAATAAAATTAATAAGATTAAGTTTTCTTTTCCTTTTAATATATGCTTCTTAAATTTCTTTGTTTTGTAGTTTCTCTCTATGAAACTTTCAGCAGCTAGTATGTACTACGACTTGAACTTGTTGGAGATGGACTCAGTAGAAGCATTGCAGGTACAAGTCTGTTCATGATTCAATTCAATGCTTTCTCCGATAAGAATTAGTGGTGCAAAATTCACAAGAGAGATAAGTTTATTTTTATGTAAAAAAAAACTTTTGATACCAAATGTTTTATTTAGATGTTAATTAAATTTATTTTGAAAACAAACTTATCTCTTGTGGATTTAAACACCACCCAAAAGAATTTCTCTGTATATTCTAATTTTGTGTGTTATATATATTGAATATTGAAAATTTTATTTATTTATTTATATTTGCAATAATGATGCATTTTGTTAGAAATAGAAGTGGTTTGTAAATATGGAATGGGTACGTGATGGATATATTGCAGGGGGCTAACGCATCTGATCATCAGGTACAAGAGATGGAGAGCATCTTGACAGAAGGAAATGGAGGGCCTAATACTCACTTCAATTCGACATGGTCTCTTTGACTACAATTGATCTTAAATTTGTCATAAATATATTGTACCTTAATTTCCATGCTCAGCAAATGTTCAGAATTATGTATCCCATCAACCAGTGGAAAAAAACAACAAACAAGAAAAACTCCTAATTAACTACATTTCCTTATATTAGCTAATATCCCTTTAATAATTATGATGATGTTTGGGAATGTATTAATAAATTCAATGTACCTACAAATTTCTTAAGAAAATAAGCACTAATTGGTTAGCCCTTGGGAAAAAAATCCCTAAAGTTTCTCCATCAACAAATGATTCAAACCCACAGCAGTATTTATAAAGGACTGGAGACCAACCTGGTTGTGACCTAGCCCTGCCATGAAATCTGCACTACGATTCCCTTTATGTATCGTGTGAACGATAGAAACAAAAGAAAAAGCTTGATATAAGCAATATACAATCTTTAATCAGCGATTCAAACTGATAAAACTCAGTATCACTATTTTTAATCAAATAAATATCAACGATCGAATCAAATTTGAGCATATTGACCAAAACCTCTATCCATAGCAAGAGATCGAAATGTCACATTTTCAAAATGGTCAGGGCTATTGCCACAACGAAAATATTATGGCCACAGTTTAATCAATAATAATTATATAACTTAATAAAAAAAATTGAGTGCTGATTCCATAGACTCGGATCCGTGATAACTATCATTCTACTAGTAATTGCAGGGAGATAGAGTAATAATTTCGATATTAAATTTTTTCTTTCTACTTTTTTTGATGCAATTACTAGTAGACCTCCCAACAATGACTTGTGGACCTCTTCAGGTTGGTGATATCAAGACCCAAAATACTCTCATTAGTGAAGATTATTTGCACTTAAGTCTCTCTCTCTCTCTCTCTCTTAAGACCTTCATCACATTGAGAATTGTCAAGCAAGAGGAAAAAAATATGTTAATAGCAAAAAGAACTAACTCCATTTTTGTATGTGTTTGAAGAAAAAAGCAAGGAAAAATATGAACAGAAAAGAAATGAAAGAAAATTGAGTGTACATGTATCCCTGTTTGGATGTAAAAAAAAATAAAAATAAGAGGATATAATCAATTTACTATATTGTCTTTCATTAATAGAAGAAATGTTATTAAAAAATAAACAAGGTGAACTCTCCTTTCAAATTCTTTCATTTTGAAAGAAATTTTTTATAAAAAAAAGATTTGATGAGAAATTCTTCATTTCGCCTTTCTTCTCAATTAAAAAAAAAAAAAACTAACAAAAAATACTATATATGCACGGGGAGATGCCTTTCCTTTTCCTTCATTCTATTTAATCTTTGTATGGGAAAAAAAGTATTTTGGACTTACAAAATTTGCTTATGACATTACAAAATGTAGAATTTTCTTATTAATCAAAGAGCGCTAGAAACTCCCTAAAAAATATGTATTAAAAACTGATTTTAAAGTGTCAGAAATTGATTTTGAAGTTCTAATTTCATTTGCTTTCAATAAAACAACAAAATAAAAAACTCACACAAACAGAGTTGGGCATAAAGGCGTGAGAGTCTGAGCCTACTGCTGCCGCGCCGATAGATAGGCTTCATGGATTGTAACGCTCGTAAATTCCCAAGCAACTCCTACACAATTCTCCAATTCCACAATTGTCTAGCTTATCAGAGAGATGTTGCAGGCTTTTGCCTATCCGGCGCACGTGGCGGTTCCCGCCTCACGCGCCAAGGTTTCCTTGCTCAATCTATACCGTCCATCAGCAGCCTGTCCATTCACTCGGCTGCCGCCACGTGTCCGATCACTGCAAACGGTGAGGAACTGCACGGCGCTAGCATTTTTTGATCTCAACGGTGGCAAAGGGTACTTCACCTTAACA
Organism: Bretschneidera sinensis; assembly: GCA_023935145.1. NCBI lineage: Eukaryota > Viridiplantae > Streptophyta > Magnoliopsida > Brassicales > Akaniaceae > Bretschneidera > Bretschneidera sinensis. The sequence goes on along the minus strand of CM043701.1, from coordinate 110,839,276 downwards.
ACATTGATCGATTTTTTTTTTTTTTATTTAATTGCCCCCCCTCTTCCCTTTTGTGGCGTCAAATTAGGACACTTCAGAATGTTTTGGGCTCCGAATTTAGCAGTATATGGATTCTGTGGAATCGTTCTTTCGATGATATACCCGTTTCCTTTATAAACATGTGATCAACTATTTAGTTATTAATCAAAAAATTTGATGGCACCAATGTTTCTGTCATGGAAATTTCTTACTTTTCTTGAACATTTGTTCAAGGAAAATCAACAGCTGAGAAATCTTTCGGGCTCACATACATATCCAAAATTCTGCGCTTGAAGTTTTTTTATTTTACCTAAAATGGATTCATGGGCTTGTCAATTCTCCAAACATATGTATACAATTAAATATTACTATAATAGTAATACATGAACAGGTAAGTGAACCCTTGTAGTATTATGTGTTGAAAGGTACAAATGAATCCCTTTTCTTTATCCAATTTGCAGAATGAGTGGATTCCAGGAAGTTGAGCTCAAAGTTCGGGACTATGAACTAGATCAGTACGGTGTTGTTAACAATGCTGTTTATGCGAGTTATTGCCAACATGGTGAGTGATATATTACTGATTTAATTTTGAGTACTACAGTATTGTGTCATAGTGTTTTTTTTTTATAGGTAATGCTGTGGCATAGTTATAATCATATTGTATTTTTGAACTTGGTAGTGGTAACAGATTTAATTTGTGATTTGGTTCATCTTTGTAGAAAACTCACATTCTGACATTTAGTTCGATTGGTCCTTTTATAGCTTATAAAAACAGAATTGGAATTTAGACAATAATCTTTTGCTTCCTTGGCGACGAAGTTGGATTCATAATGAAGTTACTTTGGTGTTTCCTGGTTTGATTTTGAACCCACATTTGAAAGCTGTCCATGCATTCTGCATTTCATTTGAATAGCCTAGAGTGCCAAATGAGTTTCTGATTTATATGTCTCTTCTGCGTTTTTAACCTGCAACTTGGAGTCACTCCGGTACAATTCATTCTATTTGATGTTTTGATATCCAGATGACTATTCTTGAGTAATTGGTTAAAGTATAACCCTCTTGGTTCATCCATCTGCCAAAATATCTTACAGAGGGCAGACTGAACCATTCGAGATCATCACCTACATTACAGTGAGTTACAGTCACTTAATTGTGCTACAAAGAGCAAAAGAACTCTTACCTTATGTTTGGATTGAGGGGAATGGAGGGAAAGGAAAGGTAGGGGTACATGTATCTTTTCACAAAATAGGGTTAGATACATGTACCCCTCCTTTTCCTTTCCTTCCATTCTATTCCCTTCAATCCAAACATTGGGTTAAGTTGATGGATGCCTTTTTCTGAAAGGAAGTGGGGATGAAGGAGAGGTGTACGGGCTGGATTCGTGTTGCTTGGATATTTACTTGCAAGAAAAACAGCTTCCTACCCTGCTGAATCTGTCAATTTCTATTACTCTTGTGTGCGCCATAAGTGATGGAACTTTCATTTAACATGTAATAACGTCTATAAAAGAGTCAAATTCATCAGGTAAGTTGAGGCTATCAAGGAAATCAGTGATTTAAAGAAAATGATGACATTACTAAAAGCCTAAAACTCATAGGTACCCATATGCGTAAGTGCCAATTTACTTTCAGCAAACTGATTAATGATATATTATCATTCCTTAGTAATTTAAATAGTATTGTTGATGAAAGACAAATCAGATATATAATTCAGCTGCTCATTTACTGAAGAAAGGTTTCCATTCAATGTCTAAGAATAGAGGAAATGAGCTGGTGGTAAGGGATCCCATTGTCATGAATGAAACTGATGAGATATGTCACAGTGGGAATAATTCTGTGCATTCATAACTTGAACTTGAAATGAACTCTTTGTATTTTTCACAGCACCGAAGACGTCTACTTGTTCTATCTTACACTCATTTGATGGTCATATAGACTGATTCCTCGTTTTTCAATATCTTAAATGAGGTCGCCATGAGCTTTTGGAAAGTATTGGTGTCAACTGTGATGCTGTTGCCCGCACTGGTGATGCATTGGCACTCTCGGAGTTGTCACTCAAGTTCCTTGGACCTTTACATGTATGCCTCTGATCTTCATGTTTGTATTATATATTTATTGGTCTAGTGCTAAGGCTTTAGACACCACACTAAAGTCTAAAGCTTAGCCAGACCAAGCCATATCACTAAGGCTTTATTAGCATACTAGGTCTCAAATGTCTTTCATCTCTTTACTTTTACAAATTCCAAAATCAGGGCTAGAACATGAAGACCTCTTGATTGAAAGCAATTGACATTTAGCATAGGGGATTTTTCAAAAGAAGAATGGGAACGAATAGCCATAAGGCCTAAATTTGATTTCCAATGGAGCAACTTAAAGAACAATTTAAAAAAGGGCATATAACAACTGCTTTACATGGAGTATCAAATGGATTTATCTTAGAGGTTGGAAGTGAATTGATTTCTTTTGTATTACAATTCTGGACTTGGTATTTGCTGAAAATGGGACAATATTACAGATGCATTTTTGTTTCGGTATTATACTAGTAAACAGTTGGAAGAATTTATCAGAACGGCTAGTCTGTCCCAATATGATGCAACCTGCAAATTGTAATAGAAAAATTAACTTTAATCCTTATAAGTGAAGCCTGTAAATTATCTTTTTTATTTATGTTCTTTAAAATCTACTCATGGTTTTTCATTGCAACTAGAGTGGAGATAAGTTTGTTGTGAAGGTGAGGATCTCTGGTTCCTCTGCTGCACGCCTATACTTTGATCACTTCATCTTTAAGCTGCCAAATCAAGAGGTTTGTTGTTCTCAGACCTAGTCTTCTCTATCATTTTAAGTATGTCTGTGGTTGCTCAGTTCTCTGATGATGTATTATTGTGCAGCCTATTCTGGAAGCAAAGGCAACAGCAGTTTGGCTTGACAAAAATTATCGTCCTGTCCGTATTCCACCTGAGATAAGATCAAAATTTGTTCAATTCCTTCGCCACGAGGAGTCTAATTGAGTTTACAGCACCAAGAATGTTGCAGTAGATATTTCTTGACTAGAAACCTATTGGAAACGGTAATTTTTTCCCTCATTGCCACCTTTCGGATGTGTCTTCAATGTGTTCTTGGAGAAATGGTATGAATTCAAACAACCAGTTTGCTGTGTAAACAAATTTCATTTTCTTTTGCCATTTTTTCTAAGCACTTGGTTGTTGGTGTTAACCAGTCATCCAGGCATCTTGATAGAGCGAACTGATAAAAGCCCAAAAGAAAACCTTCATCTGCTAACAAGAAGATAAAATTTTTTTGTGTTGTACTCTTTGTTACAGTTTGGATTCATGTTTTTACATTAAAACGTGAATGGGATCAAATATTACTCATGTTTTGCTGTTTTATTTGATTACATCTATTGCAATTGCACATACAGTGCATAAATTATTGATCTTGGCTTGACTAAGTTTTTTGCCGATTTAATTGGGTGATTATTTTCTTACTTTTGTAAATAAGCTTAGACAAACCACAATTTTAATTCATTTGCACCAAGCCACAAGGAGGATTTGTGGTGACTAATTAAGCTGCTGTTTTAAAAAAAAAAAACAATGCAGAGAATTTAAATAGTGTTACCAAAATAGAAATTCTGGATGTGAGAGGTCTGAGACAAAATCATATATACCAAAAAGAGAATTCTTGGATAGATTTGATCTATAACGCGAGAATCAACAGAGTTAATGAAAAAAAATATAAAGTATAAATTAATTAATTATAACCATTTTTATTATCAAAAAAATTATAGCCATGTTTATCAAACCAATTAAATACATATGTAATATTTTCTTACCGGTTTGGTTTATCATTACATGGTAGATAAAGTATACTTAAAACTATTTTACATACTTGTGTAACGAACGGATTTTTTACATAATAATTTTCAGTGTGTATGTGTATATATCCTAGTTTTTTTTAAAGTTGATTGGATTGTTTTTTTTTATATTTTTTATTATTTATTCTTTTACATAGTTTTTATTGTCATCATTAGTGACTACTATTTATAGGTTTTTTTAAATTTTTATTATATTTAGTGTAAATTGTAAAATGGATGAAAAATAAAGAGGATGCTATATATAAATTATTTTAGTTTTTTTAATATATTATCTTTGAAAACATATTAATTTATATAAATTTAATCAATTTTAAAATGAATTTTTTAGTATTAATGCATCATATGATTTTCTAATGGACATGGTTTCATAAAGTGAAACCTATATAAAAAATAAAAAATAAATTAAATAATATCGATACTTTTAGCAATCATGTCAATCAGTTATAACTTTATTTTATTAAAAAAGTAAAGTGATTGACTATACATTAGAGATGAAATAATAATAAAAAATTATTATAAGGTAAATAAGAGTAAATATAATTTTTTTTATTTAATCGTGCATTTGTTAAAGAAATTTAATTTTATTGATGTTTGATAAAAGTAAATGATAAGAATTTAATATCTTTTACACGTGATACAATCACAATATAAAAGACTCTATAATATATATATATATATATATACATATATATATATATTAGATTCTTTATAAAAAAAGAAGAAGAAAGTGTGACCGTCAAGCATAATGTTGTGTTTGGATAACTAAATTACTATAGAGAAAGGGAGTGTCAGGGAATGATTTGTTAATGTTAGATTGTCATAACAATATTATTTAAAATGATAAAATTATTCCAAAGGAAGAAACACATTTTTTTTCTATAAAGTAAATTTTTTTCATTATAAGTAACATTATTTTGGCATTAACATATTATACTCTACAATATCACCAACCAATAATATTTAATGGAGATATTAGATATAGTGTCAATAGTCTACATCATGAGTAGGTGGTGTGGAATAAATAATATAGTAATGATACTGATAGAGTATGATTTGTTCATGTTAGCAATTTTACTTAAATTTTTTTTATAAAATTTTGGTCATATTTTTTTGTCATTTTAAGTAACATTACTATAACATTAACATATCATACTCTAACAATATTACTGACCATGAAGATATTAGATGCAGTGTGTATAGTCCATATCAGGAATAGATAGTATGGAACAAATAATATATTAATGATAATGCTAGAGTATGATTTGTTAATGTTAGCAATTTTACTTAAAATGATAAATTTTACTTTATAGTAATTTTTTTGATGATTTTTTTTGTCTTATATTTAAGATAATTTTGTCATTTTAACTAATATCGCTTTGACATCATTGTTCATTGATCCTAGAGATCCATCAACTTTATCCTTTTAGGGTTGTAATATTGTTGAGCATTATTTGTTAATGCTAAAGAAATTTTGCTTAAATTTATTTTAATTAATATTGCTCTAACATTAACAAATCATACTTTGACAATATCGTCACACAAAAAAAAATATTAAAATTATACTTAACATGCATTCTTGTTAAGTGAAATAAAAGCAAAAGGAAAGTGAAATAAAATAAAAAATTATGTCGAATGAAAAATTAAAAGATTAAAATTTTATTTTAAAATAGGTAAATAAAAATATCGAATATATTTTTTAGTTTTATTTTATTTTTATTGCTTTCTGATTTCCCTTTCTCATAATTCTTCCAATGGTCTAAAGTGAATCCCTGATTCAGAAACCCAGCCCATCAGACATGACGACAAGCTGAAAGCATAACTCGGCCCACAAAGTGGAATGGTCTGGGAGCTACGGTCGACACCTGTAGCACATCGTACTTTTGTATTGTACTTCTATCTCTTTTGTGAAGTGTTGTATTTTTAAAAAGGTCGGCTAGTCATGGTCTGCATGTTTACTGGATCATATCGATCAATTGACTTTATGGATATATATTAATTTTTTTTATTAAAAGTAGTAAAAAAAATTAAAAATACTGAATTGAATGTTTATAATTATAAAAAAAATAATAATTTTATTGATAAAGTTAAATATTACAAATAGCTTAAAAATTACAACTTTAAAAAATATTCTAAATAAATAACTTATAAAAACAACATATAAAATAAAGAAATAATATAAAATGACTTACAAATTGGTGAAATATAAAAAATAGCTTAAAAATTTTAAAAATTAAAAAGATATAAAATATTATCAAGAATTAAAAAAATTAATTTTTATAACTTTTTTTACATTTAAATAAAAAACAAACTTATTCAATTTCTAGACAAAATGACTTTAAAAATTGAATAACAAGTTGCCTAACCAAGCTATGCAGCTAAGTTTCATTCGGTAAATTAAAAAGAATAATATTATGTGATTTCCTCATAATGTTTTAGTTCATTGAATCAAATGCTATTATGTTAAAATCAAACAATTATAATTTCAATATTTAAATTAAAAATTCACAAAAGACACTTTTTTGTGTTTAAATATTTGGATAAGTTTGATTCAATTTATATTAACGTGTGATTTTAGGTGAAATTACTTAATTTATGAATTAATAGATCACGTGTCATTATGTTAAGAATAGAGTAATAATTTTCATTTTTTTTCATTATCTTAAAATATTAAATTTATCGTTATCTAATTTTTATTGACTTATTATTCTAGTGGTATAAAATTATATATAATTTTTTTCGCGTCGTATTATGCAGTGAGCCATAAAAGCTAAGCCCAATATGACTCGTGTCAGTGTGAACCGTGTCGGCCCGCTAAGCTTATATTGTCCCTTTGGTTCGTCACTTGGCACCCAACTAACACATAAGCAAGTCATTTACGCATGGCTCCAGTGTCCAAAATAAAATACCTTCTTCCCAGTCAAAGAGCCTTTTAATATTATATTTTCATTGATAATAAATTATTTAATTTAGATGATGTTATTGTCACACTAAAAATTGTTATTAGCATTATTTTTTTAATTTATAAATTATAATAACATTTTTAATTGAAATTATATGTTTGAGAATACAATTTAATTTAGGACAAATATCAAAACAAAATAAAAAGAGTATTAATAATAATTTTTGAAGTGTCAATAACATCAATTCTTTTTAAAATTAAATATTTTTCTTGTAAATTGTCTAATTTACCAAATTTCTTAATAATTTCTCATATATGTGCACATGTCTTGAAAGGATGCGACCAAATGAAGGTAATATGAAATGATCGCATGCTTTTGTCAAGGTGTTAGCGTATGAAAAATCTTTTAAATTTAATAAAAAAAAATTAGACGAAAAATTTGTTATTTTTTCAAAATTGATGGAAGGCTTGTTGGGTTTTAAAATTTGGGATCAATTTATTACAAGTGATAAAACTAAGGGATAATAATGATATTAACCCTTTTATTTTTAAAACAAAATTTTGTAAAATGAGACTGCTGGAAACTAATGAAAGAGATTGTCTTAAGGCGCTGTTTGGAAGAAATTACTATAAAAAATGTTGTATTGATTACAAGTAGGAACTGGAATTTAAATTATATAGAGAGAGAGTATTAGCGACAAAAGCAAAAAATCACAGGGAGAAGGAGAGAGAATGGAAGAGGGAAAAAGTGGGAAAAAGAAGGTGATGGTGGCAATAGACAATAGCGAGTGCAGCCACTACGCTCTCCAGTGGGCCCTTCAGTTTCTTGGAGATACCATCTACAATTCTGAGCTTTTAGTCTTCACTACACAACCCGTTGGTGATTTCAGTCACGTTTATGCATCAACTTATGGTGCTGCTCGTGAGTACTCTCTCTCTTTGCAATTTTGATTCTTTGTTTTTTTTGGTTATACTCTAGTGAACTCATAATTATATATTGATCAATGGATTCTTCTTTTCTTTCCGATTAATTTATAGAATTCTATGCAAATCTTGAGGTATTCCTGCGTGAGTACTTGCATCTTATATCCTATGTGATTGATAAGTTCTTATTCAACCAAAATTGAAATTTGTTGAATTGATCAATTTATGCTGTCATTTTTTTTGGCGTCGCAGCTGTGGATTTGATTATGTCTCTGCAAGAAAATCAAAAGAAAGCGGCACTGGCTCTCTTGGAGGAAGCTAAGGAAGTCTGTGCCAAGTACGGGGTGCGTGTTTCTTAACTGATTCTTTGCCTAATGTTTGTGTGGTTGATACGATCATGCACGCAATTGTTTATTCTCTCGTTTACATAGTCCTGTAGCTTGTGAATGTTGGGATTTTGACAGGGAAGCAAATTAATTTGAGATATGATAAACCACCACGCATTCACCAATTCCTTGGAAAGAAAATAAACAAAAATGAAATAATACGGAGTGAACACACCCCAAGAAAAAATAAGAATTGTGTTTTATCCCCCAATCTCAAAAACTCGGTATTCTCTCAAGTCTCAACCCAGAAAACACTCGATCACACTTGTCACATGTGTTTTCCTTGCATATTCTCAGATCATTGAGAATACATTGAGAATATGAGTTAACACATCACAAGCATACAGCTAGTCCAAGGAGCTTTTGCTCTGCACTCAGCTCAGCATAAATTGGCGTATATATAGGAAAACTTTGGGCAAAATTTTTCATCCACACTAAATGTGCCCACCATATAAAGTGGGTCTTGCCAATGAACTTAGCCAGATGATGATGGCTTTCAAGTCCAAAAATGCATGAGCTCGTCTTCCTTGAGTTTGGTGCCACCCTTTGCAGCACTGATTTTTACATGCCGTGCTTGTGCTTGTGGCCTAACAGTAAAGTGCACTTATTCTATAGGATATTTGGTATATTCAATTTGTTAAAAGAAAAGTCTGTTAACCAATTATCCCAGACATTGCCAAGTGTAGGATAGTTTTATAAGCTTAAGCAATTAGGAATGAGCCCAACATATATTTGTACTTTAACAAGCTCCTCATGTGCAAGTCTACCTCTTTAAACATGGCTTCACAGGATAACAAGATGAGAATTCTGTGGGTTGAGACACAGTGGAGGGTACGAGTTCAGCTTTAACACCTCCTCAAATGATTGTGTGAATATTAATAATTGATACGAGAAAGAGGGTTCACTGAGCTAGATATGAGATGGGGAGCCATGGCTCCTCAAACTTTTCAAATTAGTATTTTAGGATAAGGAAATCTTAACCTTAAGTTTCTAATTGTTTTAACTCTCACATTGGGTATTGTCAATACGCAAATTTTTGCTCCACCCTTGGTTTTCAGGATTTGAAATGAAGATCTGAAGCTTTGATATTATGTTAAGAGCTTGCTGGGTGACCAATTATCCCAAATCCCAATTGTCTCTTTAACAGAATCTATCCTGATATATAATCAATTGATGCCGCAGAGTGCAGTAAATGGAGGCACAGTATTGTTACAAAAGAAGTTGGTATATATTCAATTGATGCTACATTTACAGAACTGGAATTTTGTGATGGTTGTACCAGTTTAATGTGATTACCTTCATCTTTCATTTTCTTCTCTCTTTTTTTCCATTTCCTTTTAGTTTAACCTTCAGTTTATTTAAAGTTAGCTTTAAAATATCTTTTGCTTATTCTGTTCACTACAAATTAAATTAAAAGGAACCCTATTCTACTCGCAGGCATTTGAGGATTAATGAATGTACATAACCCATGTCTTGATGATACTGGTTAAATTAAGTAGCTTTATCACTAATTTTTACAAACATGAAAGCATACAAGTACCTAAGAGCAGATTAGCTTGATGTTACATGTAGTAAAATACTTAAATTTTTCTTGCTGCAGGTTGTCCCAGAGACGATCACAGAAGTTGGAAATCCTAAAGACGCAATATGTGAAGCTGTGGAGAAGCTCAACATCCAATTACTTGTAATGGGTAGCCATGGTCGAGGAGCAATACAGAGGTTAGTCTAGACATCTAAATATTTAATTTGTTGTATCGTGAAGATGCGTAGATGTAAGGTTTATTCTGTCCATGCCTTTTTCTTTTAAGACTCCATATCTTGTGATAGAGGCTTGGTTTTCTCATGTTGACATGTCCTACTATTCTTGAATAAGGAAACTTGTGGTATTACCAACTTGCTAATTGGGGATAAGATACAGTAAGCAAACAACAATATTTTGGTCAGGAATTTCTTCACCGAAGTTGAAGGAAATGATTCTTCCCCAACTTATTGAGCTTGATCATTTGTGTAATTAGTTTAGCCTTCCATGTCGATGATGATAACACCTGGAACTACCATATAAGCTGAAGAAAATAGAAAATGTTCACTCTCATGCTCTGCTGTATTTAGCTTTGCAAGCGTAAATCTACCTAAATTATTTACTTAGTAAGTCAAAATATATACCTTTTTCCGTGCAAGCAAACGGGATTGAAGAACCATTGTTCCAACTTCAGATACTAACACATGCTTCTTTGGACAGGGCTTTTCTGGGAAGTGTGAGCAATTACTGTGTTCACAATGCCAAGTGCCCTGTTCTTGTGGTGAGGAAACCTGTTTGAAGAATGGGCTGTCACCTTATATGTTATGCCAAATGCGCACGTTCTTGTTCTGAGAATATCAGTAAGAGAGTTTCTTATGTATGTGAAGTGAAAATACTTAAAATGCATATTTGTCTATATTATGTTTTAAATGTTTGAGATTCAAGTATTGTGAAAAGGCTTGTATTTTATGTTTTTCTAAATAAAAATAAACGCAGTATGGCTTCTGTCATTGTAAATGGTGTGATGTTGCCTGCTCCTTTGCTTCTTTCGACAATGTCATTTTGCTTGTCTATCTCATTTTTATACTTGATCTTGCTTCAGTGGCCATTGATTGTACCGTAGCTTTATTTGCGGAGGGCTCGATAGACTGAATAATTTGCATTGAATAGATGATCGTTATATTTTTCTCTTGAAAGAGAGACTTCTGTTTCCTGGTTTACAGTAAGGGAGCTTGATAAGAGTGGATTTGTATTGTCTAGCATGAGAACAACGTGCGTGAGAGAACTCAAACAGCTGGAGGTCTCTGCTTTTTTTCTTAGAAGGGTAGTTGGAAGTCTCTCTTAAAGCTTTCATTATTTCAAAAAGAATTAGCTAGTAGAGTGGAAGAAAAAGCATTTTCCTAACACAATTAATGGCGTTGCATCATAAGGGTACTAATCGAAACTTTTTGTAGATGACATTAGGTGGATGTGGGAATCTATGAACGCAATTTAGACTACGAACCACTAAAGCTTCCATGTTCTTTGTCGATATGTGGAGCAACTTTGATTTGGTACTCAAAACTTGACCTTCATAAACCGGTGCCCAGTGTCAAATTGTTACTGCTAGAAATTAAACAAAACCAGCCAAAGTTCTGAAAAACTCGTCAGGTGCGTTTTAGATATTTATAAATTCTATAAACATTGACCTCTGGATTCTGTAATGAATTTTACTCAACCGTGCAGAATGCTTAAAAACCAAAAATAGAAGAAATGGTTTGTGATTTTGATGGTTAGAAAGTATTTATTAGCTTCACTTCCTGTGTTACATGGATTCGAGTTTAAGTGTTGGATTCGTTTATGATTTATAATTTTTTTTTAATTTAGAATGTAAAAATATCATATCTTTATTCGAAAAATTTTTGTCCGACACAACATAGTTTGTTTTAAAAGTTTGCTTGACCTCTTAAATAAAGCTAAGTTTTAAACAAGCAATAATTCTCCATTTAAGCAATCCATTTCAAAACAATGGTCCTGTACATGCAGACTTTTGTTTATTTCGGCTATAAATGTGTTGAGTTTAAAGATTTCAGCACACTTGACTTTTATGTACAATTAAATCCAACAAAAAAATGGAGGAAAACGAAGGATCTAATAAGAATGTGATGGTGGCCATTGATGAAAGCGAGAGCAGTTACTACGCACTCATGTAGGTTCTCAACAATCTTAAAGCATCAATCACAAGCAACCCACTTTTCCTCTTCGTAGCAATGCCATCTCCACAGTACTGTAATTTAATTACTCCATCGCTTGGCTTTGCTCACATTTACTGCCCATTCTCAACCAGTTAACTGTAATTTCTACTCTTCCTCTTCCATGTTATGCTTTGTTACTACACTCCCTGTTTCAAGTAATCTTCATATTTGAAATGTTTTTGTCCCATTTTGCAGCAGAAATTTAGAATTGGAATTTTAAGTTCTGTGGTTTTCCAATCCTTGTTACAGTTTCAAGAATGCAAGATTTTGGGAGAGCCTAAACAAAGAGAATCCATTCCAAAAGCCCAAACTCAATTTTTGTCTTATTAAAACATTTTTGTATTCTCTATTCTTATCGGAACAATTGTCTTTCCATACTTAAGCTCATGCAATATTAAGATAATCACTAAATATAAAACTTAATTTTTTTTTTAGTTTCTTCACAATATCATAACATTAATATCTTATATTAATATCTTAAACCATAAAACACTGCTCTCTTCCTCGTCCTTTTCAACCCTTTCCTCAAAATCAACTCTTATGTTGTCACTTTCAGCATTGCCCTTACTAGTAATATTAATTTCTGAATTACACAAACGTTATCAATAAAACTCATCAAAATTATCAATGAAATTCTTAGTTAATCTAAACAATACCCAATATGTTAAATCCGAACGGACCAAAAAAAATTTCAATGCCACCTACGCGACCACCGGCCCTCACCATGACATCATCAGCCCAATGAATTCAACTCATACACCCAGCGCCACATACCCGGTAATCGGCCCCCACCATGACATCGTCACCCCACCAAATTTCATTCCTACACCCAACGCCACGTACACCATCACCGGTCCGTTCAAGAGAATCAGTGTCTTAGTAGAGTTGAGTTTTCTTCCAGAAACCAAAAAGAAGTCAGGCTATTTTGCATCTTTTTGTTTTGTTTTCTCAAAATTATGGAAGGGCGAGGGGTTTCAGATTTGGTAATCTTACATGGTTGATTTGGGATTTGGCCCGCATGTTTCTTTTTTAGGCTATGATGAAAACAAAATCATGGTTTTATTCTATTCTCTCAATTAAACACACGATGAAAAAATAAATATTTTATTATCTTTTCAATATTTTTTCCTTTCATGTTTCCTAGCCTTGGTGATTGATAGGGCCTAAAAAACACTGGCCCAAACAGACACCAAGGCCCAAACAAATACCAGACCCGGCAGACTTGCTCTGGCTCAAACAGACACCAAGGCCCCAAACAAACACCAGACCCGACAGGCTTGTTCTGGCCCAAGCAAACACCAGACCCGGCTCAAACTTACGGCCCAGATAAGTTCGGACCCCGGAAAGTTGACCCAGCCCAGCTGACTCAAAGAACACCCCGGCCCGGACAAACAATCAAGTATGCTCCACGGCCCAGCAAGAATCCCCAAACCCGCGAAGAATGACCCAGTCGGCCCACACCAAGATCTCCCCTATCACCACTAGCCACCCTACAGGGACTAGCCACTCCACAACCCTATGGCCGCCCGCCACTCTACGGCCGCCCTACGGCGCCCCCTTTCCTAGGCTCGCAATCATACCCTCTCCACCAGCAGTCGACTATAAATAGGCCAAGGTATGGACATAATGGGGGATGAAGATTAAGGTTGACGCACACACACCCCACTTAATTTTCTAAAGAGTCTTCGGTTCCTCTCTCGAACCCGCGACTCCTCGCTTGAATTTATGCTAACTTAAGCATTGGAGTGCCTTCGGAGGTCTCCCCCTCCCCTCCTTCCGAGGGCCTTCAGTTTGTACTTGTCACTTGTGCAGGACCCAAGTTCGCCTCGCAAATTATCAGCAAATGGCCACTCGGTACTATAACTCCCGGATACGGAACAAACACTTCAAACTTAATGACCTCGTCCTCCGGAAGAGTGAAGTCTCACACCCCCGACACACGGCTAAGTTGGTCTCGAATTGGGAAGGACCTTACAGGGTTCGAAGGATCTGCAGGATAGGCACTTATGAGCTAGAAGACATGGAAAGGAAGCCCGTTCCCCACACTTGGAATGCAGAGAACCTCCGTAGATTCTACCAATAAAATGTAAAAGCACGAAAATCAATAAAGAATTTGAAATTTCGAAACTTCTTTACTTCATTCATAGGAAGAGAGGTACAAAGAGAATGTACTGTTGGCCTTTGATACAAAGAACTATTTTGGTACAATCAAGGCCCCGAAAACCTCGCAGTTAGCTTAGGACTGGGCCTCGCTTTCCCCTCCAGCTTGCACTTCCCCCACCTCGCCACTTGGGGCAGGCAAGGCTTCACCTGGGCCATCCTGACCCCCAGCCTGAACAGCTGCACCATCTTCTCCTCCTGAAGAATCCGCACTAGAGGCTTCGGAGTCGCTCGCCAGATCGAGACCTGAGAAATCCAACGCCGGGAAAAGGAGCGTTACCCTCCTCTTAGCTTCCTTGAAACCTTCGAGGTACTGAACTGCCCCTTCCTTCTTCAAAGAAGCCTCATTTTCCTCGGAACGACGTCGAACTTCATCTAGCTCCTCTCTCAGGACCTCTGCAGTCCGACGGTGATGATCCCTATCAAAAATTGCCTCTCCCCTCTCCCTCTTCGATGTCTCGAGGGAAATGGTCAGGTCATAGGCAATGTCCTCAGACTCCTTCAGCTTTTTCTCAGACTCCTTCAGCTTAAGCTCGGTCTTGGACAAGCGGTCTGCCATCTCCAAGGCACGCCAGGAAAGCATCCCATGAAGAACCCCGGCTTGAGAGAAAGCAACCTTCTCCGCTGAACAGAGCAACTCAAAGGGCTTCGACAGAATCTCCGCCTTATCGCGGGGAGGGATCCCTAGCACCAAATGCTCTCGAGCGACCTTGGTGCTGGCAAACACTGAGTCATCCAGCCTCAGAGCCCACCGAGGAGTGAAAAGAGGAGCCATCTCAGATCCTTCCCGAGGCAAGGGAGCCACTGAAGGAGAAAGATCCACCGAAGGCCTGGGAGGGTTATCCACCGGAATCGGAACCACAATCGGAACCTTAGCCCTCTTTTTCTACCCAGAACCGCTAGCTTCGGCTGCCATCTTCTTATCGCGAGCCAGCTGCTTGGCCATCGCCGCCATCTCCATGTCTGCACAAAAGAAAGGGCATTAAAAACTTGGAAAAAAGTAAATAAAAATTCCTGTAAGTCGACGAGCCAGCGACTACCATGGAAGAGGTGCGAGGGAAGACGAGGAGGGCACAGGCCGCGCCTGTGGAGTTCCTCAGTGTCTCCAAGAACATTAATCTCCAAGGGCGCGGCCAGCATTGCCCTCAGAGTTTCCTCCTCACGAAGGGAAAGGTGTGGCCTCTTGCATTTGCCAACACGCTCCAGGCCCCAAGTGAGGGGAACGTTGAAACTTTCGACAGATTGGACAAAGAAGAAGCCCCCCTTCCATCTCTTGATTGAGGAAGGCTTCTCCTTTAGAATGCTCTTCCCCCGCCTCGAACTGACGATGACCCAGCCCGAGTGACCTAACCGGGCTAGCTGAAAATGGGCTTTGAACACGTTTATGTTCATCACCCCTTACCTCCTGGCACACAGCAATGAATGCCAGAATCAGTCGAACCGAATTGGGCACCAGCTGGCTTAACGCAATACCGAAGTATCTAAGTATTAAGCAGAGGAACGAGTGGAGAGAAAGCCTGAGCCCTGCCTTAAGCTGATGCTCGTAGAGGCACAACTCATACGGTTGCCGGCTGGACAGGACATCGCAAGCCCTCTCTCCACCCTCGGGGGCCCTCATGTTAAAATCCATGGGGATCTTATATTTGACCCTCATCCTTAAAAGGTTGGATCCCGCCACAGTGCTAGGAACGGTGTTCGCTTCGAACACCTATTCCTCTCTCTGTGTGTCTCGGGCCTCATCCCTGATAGATGCAAGCTTCAGGTCCTCATCTCCCCCTGATGATTCGGACCCTTGCCCCTCCCCTCTGTCTCTCGTGTACGGGACTAAGGCCCGGCCTCCACCCCCAGAAGTCACTTCACGAGAAGCAACCCCTTCACTGGATGAAATACCCATGGCTTCACCCAGCTCCCTGGACAGGGCTCCGCTAGACTCACTACTGACAGACATTACTCACCAAGAAAAGGAGGAAATTTTTAGTGAAAAACCCCTAAGCAATGCCGAGCGCTCTCAGACTCACTAGAAGAACCAAACCCCTCAAAATCTCTCAAAAATGCAAAGTAAAAACTGAAGGGAGGGGGTACCCCTTTCTATAGGGGTTATGGCAGCAGAAACGAGGTAATCAAGTCACACATCAGTTGAACAGACGCTTCATTTGCAGTTTACTAGGGGTCATTTCAGATTCCCCAGGAGCCGCCTCCAGTAATGCAGGTGCCAGCTGTCACTATAGCGCGACCTTTACTTAAATTGGCACGCCGCCATTTCTTGTCAAGCGTCGCCATTCATCGCATATACTTAATGGACTCAAAATGGGCCAAAAGGCCCACAAACGAAAAAGGAAGTCGCGACCATCTGGCAGACCTAAAATGGGCCAAAAGGCCCACACATGCAGAAGAAAGTCGTGACCATCTGGCAGGCCTAAAGTGACTAAAAACCCTTGCGCCCAGGATTGTTAGGAAATCCGAGCCCCGTCAACGCTCGGTCAAATCTCCAAATAAGTCCGAGCGTATGAGCTGCTCTGTTCACGCTCAGTAAATTTCTCCAAGAAATCCGAGCCCCGTCAACGCTCGATCGAATCTCCAAATAAGTCCGAGTGTATGAGCTGTTCTGCTCACGCTCGGCAAATTTCTCCAAGAAATCCGAGCCCCGTCAACGCTCGGTCGAATCTCCAAATAAGTCCGAGCGTATGAGCTGTTCTGCTCACGCTCGGTAAATTTCTCCAGGAAAACTGAGCCCCGTCAACGCTCGGTCAAATCTCCAAGTACGGGGGCTTTGGACCCCCCTTTCGTTCCGTTAAGTTTGCCATCAAATTTAAACAAGTATCAGGAGAAAGAAGTTCATACGAAAACACGAATATTTAAAAAGGGGTAATTTATTGATGTTAATGGATTACAACCATTTACAACTAATGACCTCGAAGTACAAATAAAAGAGGAACCTAACGGCCTCGAAGTACAAAGAAGATAATGGAAACCAAAAAGTTCCAGGGAGCACCGGTCACGAACTTCTTCACCCACTTCAGACTGAAGAGCTCCCGGCACGAACCCTAAAACTTCTTGGGCCGAACCTGAGACTGAAAGTGCGGTCTATGATTAGCCCTAGGTTCAAGAAAACCCTCGCCAGCTTGCAAGAAAAGGGTGACAGCATTTCCCCTTATCTTGCTGCCACCAGAAGAATCGCCGGAAGAGAAGCTGCAGCCTTACTCTCAACTTTCTAGGAGTTTGCAACCACGCCCCTCTTCTTCTTTCGTTCCTCGCAAGCCAGGGCATGAGGGACTCCCACCATCCAGAGACACGGCACTCTCTTCTTTCCATTCCCTTCGGAGTCTGGAAGAAGCCCGTGTCCCCATTCAGAGTCAGGAAGAAACCCGAACCTCAATTAAAGTGTCGTGATGGCTATCCTCAGAAAATGCTTTTCTCACCTCATTTCAGAAACCACACTTTTCTGTTTGAAACAAAGAGTGCCAGAGGACCCTATTTATAAGGCGAGGAAACACACTTCGCGAAACAATAAATACCAGAAACGAAAAACGAAACAAACCCACGATTTTCGAGAAGACTCTTCGCTTCTCCAGGCGGTTTCTTACCTTCCGAGAATGACGGTCCGATTCCCAAGGAGCACCACTTAAACCACTGGTTGACCTCGCGATCCGGAGAAGGCTCTTCGTCATCCCCTGAAACTTTCTGCCTCCCATAAAACGACGATCCACAGGCGAGCTCACTCAACTTCTATGAGCAGCCCGACCCAAGAAATACTTACCGGAACACATAAATGAACTCCAGGAAGTGGGGGGCCTGTGATAGGGCCTAAAAAACACTGGCCCAAACAGACACCAAGGCCCAAATAAACACCATACCCGACAGGCTTGTTCTGGCCCAAACAGACACCAAGGCCCAAACAAACACCAGACCCGACAGGCTTGTTCTGGCCTAAGCAAACACCAGACCCGGCTCAAACTTGCGGCCCAGATAAGTTCGGACCCTGGAAGGGTGACCCAGCCCAGCTGACTCAAAGAACACCCCGGTCTGGACAAACAATCAAGCATGCTCCATGGCCCAGCAAGAATCCCCAAACCCGCGAAGAATGACCCAGCCGGCCCACACCAAGATCTCCCCTATCACCACTAGCCACCCTACAGGGACTAGCCACTCCACAACCCTATGGCCGCCCGCCACCCTACGGCCGCCCTACGGCGCCCCCTCTCCTAGGCTCGCAATCATACCCTCTCCACCAGTAGTCGACTATAAATAGGCCAAGGTATAGACATAATAGGGGATGGAGATTAAGGTTGACGCACACACACCCCACTTAATTTTCTAAAGAGTTCTCAGTTCCTCTCTCGAACCCGCGACTCCTCGCTTGAATTTATGCTAACTTAAGCATCGGAGCGCCTTCGGAGGTCTCCCCCTCCCCTCCTTCCGAGGGCCTTCAGTTTGTACTTGTCACTTGTGCAGGACCCAGGCCGAATCACCCTCCGGGCCGAGCCCAGCTCACAAGCCACGCGGATCCCAGCCCACACCAGCTCACCAGCCACGTCAGCACCAAACAGTATACGACATCAACAGTGATCATTAGATAGAAGTACATTAGTTCTTCTTAAAAAATTTGAGAGTCAGAAATGTTGAATTTTTTTTCGTTGTTCACAAGCTTAAATCTTGTGTGACAGCCCCAGCTTTGATCAGCTTTGCTCAACAGCAAGACGGTTTCATTTGGTCTGTTGGAGAAAGCTAAAATTAAGAATCTGTGCAAGTCGAGGGGTAAGGCACTTTTGAGCATTTGGGGGATATGTTTTTCTCCACAGATAAAAGCAGATACAATTACAGAGGCTGTGGATCCTAAAGAGGTCATATGCAGTGCAGTTGAAAACTACAAAATCAATCTGCTAGTTATAGGTAAGCAAGACGAAGGAACTCTCAAAAGGTTAGGGCATGTTTGGTAACAGTTTTCAGTTTTCAGTGTTCGAAAATTGTTTTCGAAAACAGTTTTCAGTTTTCAGTGTTCGAAAATTGTTTTCGAAAATAGTTTTCAGTTTTCAGTATTCGAAAATTGTTTTCGAAAACAGTTTTCAGTTTTCAGTGTTCGAAAACATGTTTGGATAACAGTGTTCAAAAACTGTTTCCAAAACAGTTTTCAGTGAAATGTTGTTTGGATAATCAGTGTTCGAAAACTGTTTTGAAAATAGAAAACTGTTTGGATTACACTTTCTTGTAATTGTTTTCAGCTTTCAGTTTTCAGTGTTCAGTTTAAATTTAATATCTAAAATTAATTTTATTTCTCATATTTACTAAATACAATTTTTTAAGCACACACCAAATACTTGGAAATAATTAATATTATTTTATTTTTAAAATGTTAGTATTTTTTATATATCATCAATCAAACATAACAACACTCTTCCCCTGGTCATGTCATGTCATGTTTGTTTGTTAAATAAATTCTTAAAAATTAAAATAAAAAAATACAATACAACTTTCACAATTTGATAAAATATGAACAACCAACCCATCAAATACAATATTCAAGTTTGTTCAATATCTAAAAGATGACATACTTTTCTTCTTAAAAATAAGATAATTGAAAATAATTTTAAGATACAATATTCATTGATCAAATACAACTTTGATAAATTGATAAATTGCAACCATAACTTTTGAACATTTGGTCAATAGCACTTCAATATCATAATCTTTGAACTTTTAAGTATTTTTTTACGTGAACTCCAACTTCCATTCAAATTTGAGCAAGGAAACCAAGAGGAAGACCTCAGTTTTAAGCAAGGATGCTATCATACAGAGCCTAAATAGTTGAAAAAAATGACATATTTTCAAAAAGATTTAGAAGGAAAGTAGGGCAGAACAAATTTATGAATGAAATATTATAGACAGCATTCACAATTCATTTGCAATTTCACATAAATCCACTTATGTCAAAAGTGCATCACACAAATACATACAATAACATACTTTAACATTTCCATACACAATATTTCTGAGACTCAGAATTCCCTCTCTTGGAAGAGAATAGGAGTAACCAGGGACCAGATGTAGAGAGCTGTTGTTGCCCACCCAGTTAAAATTCGAACCCACACAGATGCCCAACCTACATCAACCAACTTGCCACTCTCCCCAACTGAGGTTATTTGCAAATCCAAAAACCTGCTAGTTATTTGCCCATTTTTGTCAAAACTTACTTGCATGAGGAGAACTTGGTATGGAGAGAAGAGTTGTACAAGATCCTGCTCGGACAGCAGAATAGACAACTGACAGAACAGTTGCAAGCAGACTCAAGGTCATGGTGCCTGTCGAAACGGCTTTAGAATGCTTGTGAAGACCATTGCATTCATAATCCCTACGTTCACTTGCAAGACCATGTCACGTTATTGTAAACTTCCTCTGGGTAAAGAAACTCTCCTAGCAGTGGTTAATGGGGGCTGTCTTTTTTCAAAGGGAAAATAGGGCATGGCATTAATAGTAATGTAGAAGTCCCTAAACAAAGAAATAAACACATAATTATTTATTTTGTCAAGAATACGTATTCAGATCATGAAAACTCATTGGTGAAACAAACAAACAGAATGAAAAATTACCTGTCTGAGTAAATATGGCTATGTTAATCCCAACCAAATTTCCTTTGGAATCCAGCAGAGGAACTCCACTGCAATAATTGCATAAAACAATAAAGCAGCTAGCGTGGTAGTAGTTATAATGCACAGATAATATTAAGAATAACGTTCAACAATGACTGCAAGAAGAGAGATTGAGTATAGAATGAAAGCCCCTAGATGTAGGAGAGGAAGAAGTATAGAAAGTGATGATTTTAATAATTCATAGATTAGAACAAATCCTGAACTAACCTATTTCCAGGATTGATGGTTGCATCTGTTTGAATACCACTACCAATTGTGACTCCATTTGACCAAAAATGTCTCGATTCAATCCACTAATAACCCCATCAGTTAGTGTGTGAACAACACAACTAAAAATAACTGCCAAACACTGCCTAAAGATATGGATCATTCCAACAATAAAAGATCAAGCTTGTAAACCTCATCAATCAGACAGTGTGTTAACTGAGATCTAAGTACACATAGACACATAAATAAACCCATGCACTTTGCATCCTATACAAACAGACAGCAAACAACTTATGTCCTGTTAAAACACTCAAGAATTAGAATTAAATTTGAGTAACTAACAAAAAATGAAATCTAACATTTAACAACCCCTAAGAGAGAAAACAAGGCACTCATGCTAGAACACCTTATACCATTATCACAACTATCATCCAAAAAGAGCTCTAAAAAATGCTGCATCCAAACTAAAGAATATTCTCAACAATCCTCTAGAGATAAACCTGTGAATGGAGTACAGTTTGGTATTGTTCTAACCTTTTATTTGCATGAGAGGTATTACCAATCTGTCATCTACTTCTACTCATTTTAATTTAGATCAAATTCTAAGTAATTGGCACTGAATATCTCTGCTCTAGCCACTGTATTTCACAAGCCTTGTACATCTAAACTACCTAGCTAACTTCAAAGTTTGGCTAAAAGTTGACATTCAGCCTCAGCTACCTCAAGTAATCAAAATGAACTTATCAAAAAAAAAAAGAGTTATCAAAATGAACTTTGATTTGAGCTATTCAGAACACTTGAGCAGTCCTACATGACAATGGACATTATAAGGGGCAATGTCAAGTAAAAATAGAAACCTGGAGCAATACTAAAAATTTGCAGAACCCAAGTCATTTTGGTAGTTAATAGAAAACAGCAACCAAATAACCCGATCCCCAAGTGAGATATGTGTGCATCCAACACACATTCTTAGAAAAGTTTCATCAGTAGCCTCAAGAAATTTTGCACTTTCTCAGTGGATTTTTTTCCCCGAAAAATCACGGGAAGTGCTTTTACCAAGATTCTCAATTCTATTTTGCATGTCAACCAGGCCATTCAATCCCCAAGCTGTTTCCAACTAGTGCTATAGCATACAAATAATGCATTAACCTAACAACAACGTTAAAAAATCACATGGATGCTCAAGTATAATATCATTCATTCTTATCAAGTATACAGCTAGGGAATGGCAGCAGATACATCATAAAAAAAATGATTAAAACTAACAAAAGCATTAACCTAACAACAGCACAGGCAACTCTCAGCAAATCACATGCATGCTCAATTTCCTCACTGTAACTAGGTATTAGCAAACCAAAAACCAAAGAAACTATTCAGCAAAGAAATCCCGAAATATAAACCCAGAACAATCATGCATAAAAAACCTAAAATCCCTAAAAATTAAGGTAAAAAGAGAAAAAAAATAAAATAGGAAAAGTTACTCACATGTAGGAAACACTTGTTATCCTTGCTGGTTGTGCTACTGTTGCCGTTGTTGACTGTGCGGCTACTTACAGTGGAGGCGGACCTAGCAATGGTGAGGTCGCGAAGAGGGGGAGAGAGAGGAAACAAGAAATTTAAGGGAAATCTCCAATAAGAGATAATCGAAAATTTGAGGGAAAATTGAAAGCAAAACCCCAAAAAAAAAACAAGAGACCCAAAAAGTTGAGGGAAATTCCCAACAAAAATCCCAAAATTTGTAACTAGAAATAGAAAAATCAGATGGAAAGACAAAGAAAATAAAACTTACTAGAGAAATCGCAATCTGGGGGAGTGACGGTGTCGGGTCGTACCAGAGAGGAGGACGAAGGAGTGATGGCGGTGAGAGAGAGGGAAGAAAGTGAGGAAGAAGTTGCGATTGGGGGGAGTGACGACAGCAGGTCGTAGTAGAGAAGAAGACGAAGGATGACGGCTGTGAGAGAGAAATGGATGAGGATACGCGATCTGTGTGTGGAGAAGAGGAAGAACGAAGAACGAAACAGAGGAGAAGGGAGAACAGAAAGTTGAACTCGTGAAAGTGAAAACTGGACAGTGTTTTAAGAGTGAAATTTTTTTAAAATCAATGATTTTATTTTTCACTCGTGGAGTTTTATGGTCATATCGAGACAATTGAAGCTCGAAAAAAAGCACATCCAGTATCATTGGAAAGCTCTTTTTGAGATCTATTGAATGAGACCCGAAAGTGCAGCCATCCGCCGAGTCTTCTCCCTTCACGCATCGTCGGAAGCTCCATCAAGAATGAAGGAGATAATCTTTCAGATCTGACTGTTTTTTATGGTCTTTACTAGAAACGGACACCACCAAGCGGTTGGATTTTGTAGCACCGATCGGATCCAGCCTTTCTAGTAACCAACCGCCACCGGGAGCCTATTCACACACCCCACATGCAGGCATGTCCGAATTGTTTTCATTTTCTTTTTTTTTTAATTTCGAAATGTAATTTTAATTTTACAGAATTACCCCATTTACGTAATAAAGAGATATTTGGGTTAAAAAAATTTATGTGTTTCAATTCTAACTTTTGATTTACTTTTTTTGTGATGTGGCTATTAATCTTACTGTGAATTGCACCAAACCACACGTAAGTTCAACACTAAAGGATTCAAATCCGTCTATCGAATGTTGGATAAAATATCGCAAACTCAGAAAATCTCTCGTTAGTGTATCACATATGAAACCTGAATGAAACTCATATGCAACTAAAATCATGTAGTAGATCATAAAATACACAATATAGAGGAATATAACAACAATTAAAACTTTTTTTGTATATTCATTTTCAAATTATACCTTTCTTGATGTGTATTGCAGGATCTATTGCATAATTTTAATTGTGATGGAGATATATGCACTATTCAAAGAGATCATCAAAATGTGACACATGAAAAAGTTGGACCGATAAAATGATGACTTTATTATTAAAAAATACCGTAACGAATGAGAATGAGAGCGGTGACAACAAAGAGAGTGAAGTGGTCCTAATGATCATCAATTTTGATGATTTGAACAGCAGTGCTCAATTAATTGCATAGGAACTGTACTCAGTGGAGCCCAAATCCTAGTTGACTGACCGATATGACCTGAATTGTATCCGCCCTCTTTCCCAACTACCATTTCACTGAATTGAAAATAATGTGCTAATGTTCTCTTGACACCCACAGACCTCTATCCTACTCTGCTAATACAAAATCTGGGTTAAATCTGAGAAATTGTTTGTTTGTGTTTCAGGCCAGGCCAACACCCCAGTAATGGCAGACCCAATAGGGGAAAGAGGGGCTGAGAAGAAGGTGATGGTAGCAATTGATGAGAGCGACAACAGTTACTATGCACTCATGTGGGTTCTTGACAATCTTAAAGAATCAATCACTAACAAGTCTCCGCTTATTATTTTCATGGCACAGCCGCTTTCCTCATATAATTACACCTTTGCTTCGTCTCTCGCCCCTGCAACCATGTACTGCCCTGTTTCGACCCGTTAAGTCTCCCTAACTTGCCTCTCTTATGTTTCGGCCCGTTAATACCATGTTTTGGTATTTGATTGATTGATCTTATTTTCTTTTGATTCTTTCATTGGTTTTTTGTCATGGGTTGTATAACAAGTTTTAGGTCTTATATTGACAAGTTAATTTAATTTCTGTATGACAGCTGCAGAGTTGGTTAACAGTGTACAAAAGCAACATGAGAAGCTTACATTGGCTGTTTTGGAGAAAGCTAAGGATATATGCACTAGCCGAGGGGTACGTATGGCCGGTGACTTTTCTTAGTTCTCTAATGATAAATTGATATCTTAGTGGTTATTATAAATCCAATTATCATGATCGAATTGGTAATTACATATCTCTTCTAAAGAATATAGATCTCAAGTTCAAATCGTCACGCCTAGTTGTATACATAAAGGGATTATTTGTTAGAATTATTCCATGTGTGGTAATTAATCGAAGTTTATTGGGTTTTGTCATAAAACGGGTTACGTGTTGATCTATCAAGTCAAACATAAAGTGACCTCAATAGAGAAATCTATTTACAGTGAATCTAATACTCTAATGTGTCTAATATGGACTAACTAGTGTAGGCCATAGTAGACCTTTGGACCACTTGTTGGGAAAATTATCCACTGTCAACAATTAATCAAGTAACACAATTCCAACCAAAGATCACAGATTAAATATAATAATCTTCAAACCCAGTACGGAAATAAAACAGCAAGCACAAAATAAAGCAATAAACCAAAAACACAAGAATTTACGTGGAAAACCCTCAAATGTAGAGGGACAAAACCACGAGGTAAAAATAACTTCACTATGTAAATAACAATTACAAAGTTTATGTCCCAATTTTATGCCCAAACTTGAGACCCACAACATAGTATTACAAAATTACTTCTTTAGGGAAAAATCTCTTTTGTACTACCAATCGTTGAAATCTGATAAGCCCCTCGCTTCACCAAACCCCGAGTAGATTGATTCTTTGTGACCAAACATCTTGAATAATACCCTAGAGAAAATCTAAAACTCATATATCTCTTCTTTTTTACTCTCCCGGTAAATAGAAAGAAAACTCTCTCTCTATATCTCACGATAGAGCTCTATTTTTCTTTCCTCTCTGTAACTCACCATCGAAAAGAAGAAAGAAATCATGTCTTTTTATATAGCCATTGATTAGAATATATTATTTTCTAATATGCATAGGATTTTGAGTCCTATAAGGATTACACCAGCCAACATCTTTAACTTTATTTTATTTCTTATTTTAACTTGCTTATGGGTTGGACCCCATAAGTCCAACAATCTCCCCCTCTAGCCCATGAGGGAGAGAACTACCATGTGACTCACTTGGAGTCCATCCCGACCATGAGCAAAACTCAAGTTTTTCTCTTGGAACAATCTTTGTCATCGTGTCAGCAAAATTTTTATCTGTGTGAATCTTTTCTAACTTCATCAACTATTTTTCAATCACATCACGAATCCAATGGTATCTCACCTCAATGTGTTTTCTACATGAATGATACATGGTATTTTTGCTTAGATCCATGGCACTCTGACTGTCACAAAAAACCACATATTTTTGTTGCTTCAAACCCAATTCCTAAAGAAATCTCATCATCCAAATCATTTTTTTCCCTGCTTCGTTCGTTGCAATGTACTCAGCCTCAATAATTGATAAGACAACACACTTTTGCAGTCTTGACTGCTATGAGACAGCTCCCACTGCGAAAGTGAACAAAAACCCTGATGTAGGCTTTCTAGCATCAAGATCACCTGCCATATATGAATCTGTAAAACCCTCAAGAACTGGTTATGAACTCCCAGTACTCAAACACAACATGGAGGTACCTCTGAGACATCTCAAGATCCACTTCACCGCTTCCCAATGACTTTTGCCTAGATCAGACAAAAACCTGCTAACCACACCAACAGCATAAGAAATGTTTGGTTGCGTGCAAACCATAGCATACATCAAGCTACCGACTGCAGAGGAGTGAGGAATTGCTGACATCTTTTCCTTTTCATCTTTTGTTGATGGACACGATTTCTTACTCAACTTAAAGTGGTTGGCAAGAGGGATATTGGCTGATTTTGAATGCTTAATGTTGAACTTTTCAAGCACTCGCTCAACATACCTTTCTTGTGATAATCACAACTTTCTAGTTTTTCTATCACGAACAATCTGCATTCCCAAAATCTGTCTCGCTGGTCCTAAGTCCTTCATGTCAAATGACTTAAACAATTCATCTTTCAACTTACCAATCATCTTAGCATCTTGTCCCACAATTAACGTATCATCAACATACAGCAGAAGAATAATAAAGTTACCATAAAGGAATTTCTTGAAATATACACATGGATCTGCAGCTGTCCTCTAGTAACTATGATCCACCATGAATAAATCAAACTTCTTGTACCACTGTCTTGGAACTTGTTTTAATCCATACAAACTCTTCTTTAGGCTGCAAACCATGTTCTCTTTCCCTTTCACTTCAAAATCTTTTGGTTGAACCATATACATCTCCTCATGTAAATCTCTATGAAGAAACGTCATTTTCACATCTAACTACTCAAGCTCAAGATTCAAACTAGCTACCAAACCAAGTACAACTCGGATAAAACTCATCTTTACCACTGGAGAAAAAAATTCTTCAAAGTCTATTCCTTTCTTCTAACCGAAACCTTTCACCACCGGTCGAGCCTTGTACTTCACTAATGTTTCACCATCTTTCTTTAGCTTGAACACCCACTTGTTCCTCAGTGCCTTTCTGCCTTTGGTAAGATCAACTAATAATTAAGTGTTGTTCTTTTCCGAAGAACTCATCTCTTCCCTCATTGCTTTCATCCAACAATCTTTTTCGACATGCGATTGTGCTTCTTGGAAGCTCCCCCCCCAATCAGTAAGCAAGACATACTCAGAACTAGGGTACTTAGTTGATGGTTGATGCTCTCTAGTAGACATTCTCAACTGAGGCCCCACAATCTCTGGTACGAGGGGCTACTCCCCCTATTCAACATGCTCTGTATCATGCATAACATTATCATCAATCGTCGTTGGCTCCTTATTCCCCATATGTTCTTCTTTATGTATCTCTCCTTCATCTGTGGTATTGTCTAAAGGAGTAGGATCTGGTACAAAGTCTTCAAGTCTACCTATATCATGTTGTGTCTTATCATTTTTCTTAATATCAATCAAAGTTTCATTTTCATGGAAGACAACATCTCTGCTTCTGATAATCTCAATCTTTTCTGGATCTCATAACTTGTAACCAAACTCAACATCCCCATAACCAACAAACACATAAGCAGCTGCTTTTTCATCAAGTTTTGACATTTTCTCCTTGAGAACATGTGCAAATGCTTTGCAACCAAACACCTTTAAATGAGAATAATAAACATCTTTTCTTGTCCAAACTCTTTCCATAATTTCAAAACCTAATGGAATGGATGGAAATCTATTAATAAGGTAACAAGCTATACGAATTGTTTCACCCTAAAATGGCTTTGGCATCTTAGCCATTCTGTGCATGCATCTAACTTTTTCCACAATAGTACGATTTATTCTCTTAGCCACACCATTATGTTGTGGGGTACCACGAATTGTCATCTCATACCTAATGCCAAACTGTAAACAATAATCTGCAAGCTCATTAGAGGTATACTCTTCACCATTGTCAGTATGGAGACATTTCAATTGAACCCCTGTATCTCTCTCCACTATAGCATGAAACTTCTGAAAATACAAAAGTACCTGGTTTTTGTTCTTCAACAAATAAACTCACCCAAAGAGTCTACTTCAATAGGACCACATACATCAAAATATACCAGTTCTAATTTCTTTTGTTTTCTTTTAGATGACTTACTAAAAGAAACTCTATGATGCTTACAAAATAAACAATAATCACATATGTTCAGAGATATACCTTTGGAGGAAGGAATGAGCGACCTCTTAGCCAAAATCTACAATCATTTCTCACTCATATGCGCCAGCCTCTTGTGCCACAAGTTTGGAGAAGCGTCATTTTCAATTGCATTCAGCTCATTACCACACACTTTCACATGTGTCTTGTACAATGTGCAACACATTTTTCATCTGGCAACCACCAATGATCCCTTAGTCGGTTACCCATCTTCCTTGTACCAAAATATTCTGCTTTGTACGTTGTAATGTAATCCCGATGTGGAATACAATAGTAAAAAGCTGCTAAGTCAATCACCCAATCTGTACCCGAATCTGCAACATGATTGCACTCCTCAAACTCACAAGCAAGTAACACAACTTTTTCGTCATTTGAAACAACTACTATTGTGTTCTTGTCATTGGTCTTCTTATGATTCTTCCCATCTCGTTGTTCCTGTTTTCAGACCCAACAATTTCTCTTCATATGACCCAAGTTTATTGCAGTGATAACATTTCACCTTATCTCTGGACTTTGACCTGTCTCTGAATTTACTATAACCTTTAGGACCTCTACTCTTACTTCTACCCCTGTTCTCTATTGCAAGAGCTTGACCACTATCTGTGCCCGAATCTTTTATGCGAGTCTCCTCATTGAACATACTGTCACCATAGACAAATTGAGTACACCATTCAGAGCGGACTTACTGAGTGACACTACCAAAATCTCCCAACTATCAGGCAAAGTACCTAAAACAATAGTGCTTGTAACTCATCATCTAACACTATTTTCATCATAGACAACTGGTTCACAAGATCTTGGAAATCATTCAAGTGTTCGGCAATGAAATGTTTATCCCTGTACTTCAAATTCACAAGCTTTTTCATCACAAAAGCTTTGTTATGAGCTGTTTTTCTTTCATAAAGCGTCTCTAATTTTTCCCAAAGAGATTTGGCATTAGACTATTTGGCCACATAATGAACATACTGAGATCCGCCCACTGTTTGATGGCACAAACTGTCTTCCTGTTCATTCTTTCCCACTCTTTATCGGTCTTGTCCTCCGGCTTGGCTTCATCACCCTCAACGGGATCATACAAATCTTTGAAATAAAGATAATCTTCTATCTTTAGTTTCCAAATCAAATAATTAGAATATGTCAATAAAATCATAGTACTAGATTTTTCATCCATATTAACCAGCGTAAGCAACCAAAGCTCCGATACCACTTGTTGGAAAAATTATCCATTGTCAATAATTAATCAAGTACCACAAATCCAACTAAAGGTCACAGATTAAATATAATAATCTCCAAGCCTAGTGCGGAAATAAAATGATAAGTACCAAATAAAGCAATAAACCAAGAACACAAGAATTTACATGGAAAACCCTCCAATGTAGATGGAAAAAACCCAAAGAAAAAATAACTTCACTATGTAAATAACAATTACAAAGTTTATGTCCCAAGGTTATGCCCAAACTTGAGACCCACAACAATTTGGTAATATTACAAAATTACCTCTGTAAGGAAAAATTACTTTTGTACTATCAACCGTTGAAATCTGAGAAGTCCCTCGCTTCACCAAACCCCGAGTAGATCGATTCTTTGTGACCAAAAACCCTAAAAATGCCCTAGAAAAAATCTCAAACTACTATAGCTTTTCTCCCTTTTACTCTCCTGGTAAATAGAAAGAAAACTCTCTCTCTGTACTTTACGACAGAGCTCTATTTTTCTTTGCTCTTTGTAACTCACTATCGAAAAAAAAGAAATCATACCTTTTTATGCAGCCATTGATTAGAAAATATTATGTTCTAATAAGCATAGGATTCTGAGTCCTATAAGAACTACATCAACCAACACCTTTAACTTTATTTTATTTCCTATTTTAATTTGCTTATTGACTGGACCCACAAGTCCAACATATTTCCCATTCTCCAATGTATAATTAGCATAAAATACAGTCTGGAAACCCATATTGGACAACTTCTTTGTACCCTATATACGCTAGAGGATTGCAAATCTTTAGGAACCATTTACTGATGTCCACAATTTGAATTTGGTATTCTGATATAAATGACTGTTAAAGTATTCCAATAGGGGGAAGAAAATATCTGTATCTGTGGACTATGTTTTCTTTGAGAACACCGATATAGAGCAGTATATTTGTAACTTCACTTTCCCCTTATCATTGGGTAATGCTTTTTCTGTTTCAGTCTGCTTATTATTGGCACAAGAATAGAATGCCATGAATTTCTAAATTTGCTTTCCAAATGCCACTAACAGCAAGAATCTGCTCTTGATTGTGTAAAAATAAATTCCCCCTTTTCGTTTCATACAGGTGATTGCAGAGACCCTTACGGAGGTGGGGGAACCTAAAGAGGCCATATGTAATGCAGTTCAAAAGCTGAGTATCAATCTGCTCATTTTAGGTGAGAGGGGCCTTGGAAAAATCAAGAGGTTAGTTTCCTTCTCTTATTATGTTTCTATCAAAATTTTGGTAGTCAAATTGTGTAATACTATTGAGGAATATACTGCTGTGATCATACAGGGCTTTTCTGGGGAGTGTGAGCAATTACTGTGTTCAGAATGCCAAGTGCCCTGTTCTTGTAGTGAAGAGACCATAATGAACATGACCATTCTGTGCCACCAAGTTCAGATGTAAAAGATGTATATAAGCTTCAGATGTTGATTGCGTTCAAATTGAATTCGTTATTTCTATGTGCTCTATTATGAAATGTAATGATGGCGGTTTAATTTGAAAATACTTTGGATCATTTGATGAAACACCATATCAATATGGTACTTATTTGTTGGAGAACGGAATGTTTCTGTTTAGGTGAGTTATTATCTTTATTCGGTCTCATTTGGGGCAATGGCTGGTGGTTTTCTGCTGAATTTGGGTGTCTATACAAACATATATAACAGCAGAGCTTGAAGGTTTGAGGAAGGGGTTGCAGCTGGCATGGGATAGAGGGTTTAGGCGGGTGGTTTGTGAGATAGATGCTAAGGTTGTTTTGGACCTCAACAAATACACTCCTGGATCAGAATGAGGTCCTCATTGAAGTCATTAAAGACCTTATGCATAGAGACTGGCCGGGCTTGTGTGCTGTAACATAGGCTGAGAGAAAGCAATTTCTGCGCAGATTTTTTGGCCAAGAATGCTGCTTCTGCTAGTGAAGATTGCTGTATAGTGATGTCCCACCAAGAGATTGCTTATGACAGATGCCGTTGCGGTGGCGTTTACCCATGGTGCTAGGCTGGCCTAGGTCTTGGATTTTTAATTACGTCACTCACATGAAAACAAACTGATGATCCTTTGCTGGTGGTGTAAAATACCTCTTTTTTGGTTATTGCAAAAAAAAGGTTTATTGACAAATAGATAGTACATGTCATATTGACAAATATGATTCATTGATCTCACAAATTTTCTATAGATTTGACAACAATCAGAAAGTCTACTTTAAATGAAAATACTAGATTTTGTGTTTATTCATTGCCCAAAACTTCAAATTAAATCAATGATATGTTTTAAAGCTTGAGGCACCCTCTATCCCATTAATCCCTATAACAATATTGTCAACCAAAAATTCGGTTGAGAGTTGCTGCCAACCGAACTCCTCCTTGAGCCAAACGCCAATTCACTATTGGTAAACGGCTGAGGAAATATTCATCTGCAAGCAATTCATTGTTATTTTCTCTATTCTTAATTTCTTAGTAATGAAAGAAGAAAATCCCTCTTTACCTTCAAGAACTGATCCTTCATTTACACCTTTGTATGCCCACTCACAGGCTGCTTTGATACCTTCAGATGCATATCTGCACAAAGTACATAACTTCAGTTACAAGAGAGATTTTGTCCACGTCCAGGAAGAGCTAAAGAATTTCAGAAGAGAAATAAAAATATTTTGCCATTTACAACTTCTTTATACAGGTGCAGGTAACAGGTTAAACGGGTCACAGTAAAAATTAACAACTTCATTTACAAGGATCATAAATTCTTGTAAAGTACAAAGTTAACCAGAGTTGCAAAACTTACATGTCTGGGCATGTTGTCTTGTTGAGACTGCAGGTCTCCCATTTTTTGACTTGTTCTACCCATTCAGTCTGTTTTTTCAGGAATTACGAAAGAAAAAATAGACAAAAATAATATCTCAGACCGGATAAAAGGCATAAAAATAAATAAAAGCTTTCGAAGAGCTAATTCTACTTGATTATTTGGTGCAAATTAATCTGCTGAGTCAGATACCGTAATGTTTTGCTGGATTGCATCAATCAGGCCATCCACATTTGAATTATAAAACCTTTCTTCTGCTGTCTCAATTATATTGTTATCCCAAACCTGTATGATTTTATATTAGCACTTGGTTTACATGTTTAATTAAATTGTTAATTTGCTGTAAGAGCTGTAAAAGTTAGACAATTGAACTCACATGGTGAAGATTTTGCTTCCTCGTATACCAGTGAACATCTATCGTATTGCCTCCCTTGTCTGAAGTAAAACCCACATGTAGAGGCTGCATTTGGACAATTTTGTGAAGGAAAATAATGTAGAAATACATGTAAAGCTTGATCTAGTGTTCTTGATCAATGTAATACCTGATGGATGTCTCCCATGAAATGAGAAAGGAAAAGAAGTGCCTCCGTGAGGTTATCTGATAGATATTGAAATCATTTCACAAAAACAGAATTTGGTCAATCAACTTTAATCATATTATGGAGGAACCCACATAAGTCTTGATAGGAAATTTTTCTTCCAAGAAAAAGAAGGAAAAAGAATGAGACAATTTACATTCTGCTTGAGAGGAAGCAGTATTGTAGCTGAGAAGCTGGGTGGTGTAATTGTTAATTGCCCCTGCAACACACCTTCCTTTCTCTCCAGTTTCATCCTTGCAATCCCCTTAAGAAAGATAAATTAATGACCATTTAGTATGCTGTTACATTTTGAAAATTGATACTGCAAACGTTCTTCAGATTTTGCAAAGATACTAAATTCATTTAATTTAGTATAAAAAAAAAACTTACTGTTGTACTGATAGGAGCAGAGAGAATCAGGGGTATCAACGTAATGAAGGGCAGATGACCAATGATAACGGAACTTAACATTGTCTGCCCATGAACAAACACTCCCTAAGTCGTTTTCTGCAGATTTTGGAAGCAGCTGTTTCACTGCATCTGCTGCAGCTTCACTTAATCGTGACTGTCAAAAGACTCACAAAACAAGCACATAAATTACAAATATATTCACCCCCAAAAAAAGCATAGAAAATGTTTAATAACAGAGAGAAAGAGATGATTGATTAGCACCTGAGCGATTTTACAAACTGAGAGATGACCATCAATTCCCCAACCATAGATCACTGGAAAGAGAAGCATAAAGGAAACAATAGCCACTATGTAAACTCTGTAATTCTCCATTATCACTCTTTGCTAAGAACAGTGCATATAAATATAAATTTGTCTTTGCTTTAATATCAAACGATGGAGAACCCAGAAAAGAAAAAAAACCCAAAACGCATTTAGTGATGGGGTAATGGGTTTGTCCGTGTGAACTGTATGAAATGAATACAACCATATTTTGTGTTTATTGTTGACTTTGTATCATTAAAAAATCATGTTCTGTTTTTGCAAAAAAGATCCTATTTTTGGAGCGTGACAAAACCGGTCGTTAAAGGTTTTTATGATATGACGTTGCGGCTCAACTGCGCAATTGAATATTTGAATGTCTGTTCACATTTTGGGTTTCATCATTTTTTACTAAAACGGCCTTCGATTATTCATGTGAAGCTCACTTTTAGACGGTCAAATGTGGGTGATTTTACAATTTAATTATATGATTTTCATATGTAAGGGTACGTGCTTGAAAAGTAAGGAAGCCCAGAAGGAAACAGATTATTGTAACATTTGTGGACTCTCCGAAAAGCAGAATTTACAAAATGGAATAAAAAGATTCCATATATATATATATATATATATATATATTTGGATTGATTAATTTAGATTATTCTAAAATCAACTATAACACCATTAAAAAATTATAAGAAAATTAACATTCTTTCATTTTATTAAAATTACTTACAATAGCAACAGTAATAAAAAATGTGTTTTAAATAACAGTGATCATCTGACGAATATGCATAATGTGCTCACAATGGTTGTGAAACATGATTGGTTGGTGGTCAGTAATCGTGAAGAGAAGCACCTAGTAAGGTGTTTGGTGCCCTTCACAGCGAGAAGTGCTTAAGAGTGATGTAAAGCATGTAATGATAAGAAGCACTTTAAAAAAGCTTTAACAGAGGTAACTGTTGGCCTTTAGTGTTTGCAGGGCCGTAGTGTTTGCTAGTAAAAAGAGGAAACAAGAACTAAAGTGAGTTTGGGATTAGACCTTTTTGCCCTTTATTGATACTATAGCTCTTTTGTGGGCTTCATTTGTTGGGCTTTACTGTTTGCGATAACTAGGTTGACCTTGTAATGATTTTCACCTGATTTAGAGCTGATTTAGAGCTTATTGTTGGACTAGTTATAGTCAAGGACTTTGTAATGATTTTTTATGAATTTTTTTAATTACAAAAAAATAATAATGGGTATCTATTTAAGTTTTTAATTTATGAAAAATCATGTAACAATAGAAGATTATGATCGTGTAAGTTTTATTGTACGAACGGGCTTTTTTAGTTGCGATATGATACTAACTAGCAACTATTTAAGTAAACCATGCGACTATGCAATCTTTGTTTACAAATGCACCTTTTTTAGTTGCAAAAGATATAATATAGGTTTGGCAGTAACTTTTTATCCTTAAGACTCATAATTGTATATCCAAATTTTGAGAGAAGAGGGCTGTAAGAAGCCATTTTGGATGTACTTAGGCCTTTTTGTAATGGCCCAGGACATAATGAATAAGCCACATGTGGGCTTTAAAGTGGGTGAGCATATTGATTGAGATTATTCTAAGAATTATGGTAATTTTCACAACATTAGAAAATAAAAATAAATCGATTTGGTAGGTCCATCTTTCATCATGATTTGTTTTCCATTTTACATTTATGATTAAAGGGATTGAACCTATGTCAGGATTAGGAGATAACCATTCTTATCATGAATAAAAAATTATCAATTATTCTTTTTAAACTAAAATATGTATGAAAGGTAATTAAGTTAGTGTTGGCCCCATAAATTATGAGATCATATAAATGAAATTGGTTATTTAAAAATTTATATATATATATATATATAATAAGGTAAAAAATCCTTTCCAATAAATTCTAATTAGAGATTAGCAAGTTGCAATATTAATTTGTATATTTGTAAGCTTATAACTATTAAAGAAAATTAACTATATATGATAATAACAGTTCAACATGTACCACTTTCTAGATTTTTTTTTTTTAATATTGGCGAAGGGGGAAATCAAATCGAAGTTTTTTATATTAAAAAATTCTTGAAATAGATCTATTCACTTTCTAATAATAAGCTGTTCACTAATGGCGATGGGCAACCGACTACCAACTTCTAATAATAATGAGTATATATAATTAATCAGTTGATAAGGACTTTTAAGTCAATGTTTAAGCAATAATCTCCTACCTAATATAACACAACAGATGGAACCCACCTCCTATCTTTTTCGGTGGTGAATGACCCACCGACTCTGCTAATGACAAATTTGATATAAATATAAATATTTTAAAAATAAATTTAATATATATCTTTAACTTATAACCATAAAATTAAGGATACATCTTGTTGGAATAGTAGGAAAATTATAATTTTAATTTTTGTCCGACCAAAAAAGCGAATCGGTGAGATGTGAGAAAAAGTAGTTATGTAATTGAGATTGCCTTAATTAAATGAATCGTTAATTCATTTATAAGTATGATATGAGATAATATCTGCTACTAGTTTAACTATAATTAGTTTAATAAAAAAAATTTTAAAAAGATAGGGTTAACTTTGTTTTGGTTTTTGATTTGCTTGAATTAATTTTAAAACGATTCGGATTTGAATCCTCTTAAGCTTCAAATCAATTAAATTCAAATAATTTCAAATTTCGTTTTTAAATCATTTCAAGTTTTTGGGTAAACCAAAATTTGGTTAAATCTGTTTACTAATATTTTTTACTTAAGTTTAAATTTCAACCAATCAAATTTTGTTATCTCTATTTAAAACTAGTACTAAACTGTTATGAAACATGTTTTTAACTTTAATGTCACGTATCTTAAAAATTTTTATGATTTGAACCACTAAATTTATTAGGACTATTACTAAACCTGTGTGGAAAACACTTTTAACTTTAGTACCACGCGTCTTATTAATGTGAAATTTTGTGTGGCTTGGACTATTAAAATTATCGGATATGTCCCAACCAATGTCTCTCTCACACACACAAAGTTTGTGTTCATTTTTATAATTGTTTTCATTTGAAAATAAAAATAAAATCAAATTTATAATAAAATTAAATAACACATTATTAAATATAAAATATTTAAATTTAAATCAATTACATTATATTTAAACTCATTTTAAATTTAATTTTTAAATAAAAAAACGTGACCTTTATCTACCAATAAGAATGAGATAATTGGTGACGGACGGTGGTGGTGCGGACTTCGAAGTTTTGAAGTCTCGGGACCACCACAAACATAAGAACCACGCATGTCGTAGTCTCTAGATTTAAGAATACTTTATAAACTAACGATTGTACTAAACAAAATATTTTACTGCTATCAACAAGCAATGAGATGTCACCGCGTGTTAAAATCCTAGTCCTAGTAGTGCAACCGTCACTAATCTTCCCACCACGAATTTTAAACAAGACCCTCATATATTCTGTTTTATCATTCTCTCCGCCTTTGATTATGTGTGACTCATCAATGGCCCACCACCAGCATTATAGAGAGAAGAGAATATAAAAGCACTTTGGAATATGCTGACTTAGCGTCCCTATCTCTTCTCTTCTCCAAAAGGCCTGAAACCTTTTTCTGACGTCGCCCAAGAATCTCTAACCACATAACCACTAGTTATCTGCCATGTCAGCATCTTAAAAAATTACCATTTTATCTTCTCAATCATCAGTTTTTCGGCCTTTATAAAAACCCAAGCTACCCACCTTCACAAACCTCCTCTTCCTCTCACTAAGTCCTCTTTATCTTCAGTTTTTTGGCTTCAGCTGGTTTTTGCAGGCCTTTAAATTATTGCTCAACTATTCTTGAGTATACAATAATATCAGTCACTCATGGAGATCCCAGTAATCAACAGAATAAGCGATTTTGAAGCTGGCATAAGCTCTTTACAAAACCCATCATTTTTGTCTCAGTTTTTCGCACTTTCTGGGATCGAAAAGATAATCGAAGCCTATAGTTTTTGGAAATGGGGCGCTTTGATTCTTGCCCTACTCGCATCCTTCACTACGGTAATCAACAGAATCAAGATTTTGATTATACGGTTGAGATTGAGACACGTTGAACATTCTCTACCTTCACAGCCTCTCCTTGACGACGACGACGAAGATTACGATAGCGAAACGGACGCATCATGTTCATCATCGGACGAAGACGAAGATGAAGAAGAAGAAGAGACGGAGGAAGCAGAAGCGTCGATATGGACTTCTTCGAATTTGAGAAAGGTCGGAGGAGATTTTCATACGCGAGGCTCCGGTCATTACGTCCAGTGGCAGAGCCGTAATTTCGATCTCAGGAGACGTCGCGGCAGCTTCGGGGACCTCTTCTCGTGGTCGGAGATCGCCACCGGTGGGAAGAACGTGGTTAAGCTCTGGAACAACCTCGGGTTGGGGTTCCGGTTAGACCAGGGTGACGAGTCTTCCTCGGAAACAGTTCTCTCATTTCACGACACGAGCGAAGGGCCGAACGTCGCGTCGTTCTTCAGCGGGAAATTCGGGATCATTCCCACGTCTTCGCCGGCCGTCGTTGTGGCTGTGGGGGAGAGCGAGTCCGGGAGCGCAGCGTTTAGCGCCTGGGACACGCGCGTTCAGTGTCAGATACCGGCGATACTCGCGGAGTGGAGGCCGAAGCTGGGTAAGATCGTCGGGGTCGGTGCCGGCGCCGTGGAGAAGGTCTACATCAGAGATGAAGTCAGCGGCGGGTTGACGGTCCGTGACATGAGGAAGGCTAACTCGCCGTTCGCGGAGCTGACGGAATCTGATGTGGAAAAATGGTGGGACGCTGACGCCGTTATTGTCACGGACGAGTCCGTTGACGAGTCGATGATGTGTAGAAATCTCCAAGTCGGTTCAATGTGAAAAAAATTATTTGTATGGAAAGGGCATTTTTTGTAAATATAATTTTATTTTTATTTGACTTTATTTTCAATTTCATACTGCCTAATTTATGTGCAGATGTTTTTGTTATTTCTTTAAATTTTTCTACCTATTCTAATAAGAGTAAATCGTTTAAAATTTGAATATTCCAATTCCAAGTAATTTGCTTACTCTTGTCAAAGAATACTAACGTAATTTGATCACTAAGCTTTCGCACGTTCAAATCTTTCCTCTTCCCCAATAAAACCGAAGGAAGCAAGAACTCACATTTTGTCAAATTCTGAGTACGACCTTTTTACGTTACGAAGTAAAGTGTACAAAACATTAATTATTGAAGTTATCTTTTTTTTTTTTCTGCAGCAGAAAATTACGAAGCTTGCTGTACGCATAAATTGGAGTTTAAATTTATATATAAAAATAATGTATTATAAATTTTATTATAAATTAGTTAATTTTGAATTTAAACGGGATCAATTTTTTTACAATAAAAATTACGAAGTGAAGCTTACATATACATAAATTTTGATTATAAAATAATTTATATTAAAATTTTAAATTCAAAAATTTAAACTTATGTGAAAAAACAATGTATTATAAGTTTATTTCACATTTTTTATGGTAGATGAGTTGAAGTCAGATTTAAATTATTTAAATTTTAAAATTTAGTAAAAATTATTTTATAATTAAAATTTATGTGTATTATAAATTTTAATTTATAGTTTTTACTGTAAAAAAAATTACAAGAAAAAGAAAAAACAGAAACTTTGGTTCAAAGAACTGGAAGTTGACAAAACGGAATTTAGTACCTGTTATAATCCAGAAGTTACATCATCCAGCAAACAAAACCAAAAATTCTTTCCATGTTATACTTAAATATTGACATTAGTTGTACTAGAAATTAATGCGTTACGTAATGGCCTTTATGTGCCACCACCTTGTAAGGAAGCTTAGCCAATAATTGAAAACCTTTTTTTGCACTTTTCTGATTTCTTCCTCTAATACGTAAATCATTACCTAAAAGGCTCTTCTTTAAACTTATGGATTACATTGTTTCTTAAAGTGGGAAAAAAAATGAAAGTAGAAACTAAGTAATTAAGGGCAAACACAAGACTTGTCAAGATTCAATAGAAGATAATTTTGAAAAGAGTGGTGTTATTGATATTTTAAAAATTGTTATTGGTATTTTTTGTGTTTTGTTTTGACATTTAAAATTACAACAATACTTTTAATTCAATTATGTTTTCAAAAGTATCAAATTTTAGTTAAGGATGTTATTGTAAATAAAACAAACAAAAATAATGTCAATAATAATTTTTGAAGCACTAATACGTTAGTGTTTTCTTAAGAAACAATGTATTTAATAATGTTCCCTCAACAAATTGAAAGTCCAAAAATAAACAAACAAAATGGGATAAAAGTAGTATGAAGTTTTCTTTAAAATGAAGTTTATTTTTCATGTCTAAAATGACCTAACTAATGATAAACCATTAATTTTGGTTTAATAGTTATTGCTTTAAGTCAAATATATGTATTTGGGTTTATCAAAATTTTGAGTTCGATTTTAACAAATCTCTTATAGTTAAAAAAAAAAAAGTTAATGTATGAATAAATAAAGATCAAAAATAAATTAAATCATCGTTATAAATTTTTTTTAAAAAAATTGACCTTACCGGTGGTTATAAAATATGCATCTCCCACACATTAAATAGAGTTGCACGTGAAAATTGCATGGTACCTTAGAATATTAGACAAGATATAGCAATTGTTTATTAGACCAATAATTTAATTAGGTTGTTGCACCTAATATTGAAGTCGGGGAATGATTAAGGAGATATTGACCCTTTCTACCCACTTTTATAATTGTCGTCTAACTCACAATAAAGTTGCACAATTCAAATCATGGTACCATTCTGTGTTTTAATATTGTAATATATATATATATATATATATATATATATATATATATATATATATATATATATTTTTATAAAAAAATATTGCACTTATATTTTCAATAACTTACTCTATTTGGTTCAAAGCATTTATATTAGAAAAGTT
This sequence comes from Bretschneidera sinensis, assembly GCA_023935145.1. Classification (NCBI taxonomy): domain Eukaryota; kingdom Viridiplantae; phylum Streptophyta; class Magnoliopsida; order Brassicales; family Akaniaceae; genus Bretschneidera; species Bretschneidera sinensis. Next base: position 110,798,661 of record CM043701.1, on the reverse strand, counting down.
CCTGTACTTGTGTTTGTAGCATTTCAATTTAAGTTCCATTTTTTTTTATTGAATTTAAGTACCTTGTTGAAAACAAAATATCTGAAAAATGCATTTTCCTTTTCTTTTCTTGTTTCTTTTGGGATCCCTTGGAAATAAGGCAGATATACCAACTATCTCAGTTTACTTCATCATTGATTTTCCATTACGTTTCTTTCATTCATTATATATACAAAGAACGTAATTGTATTTATAACAAAACTTGAAGCAATAATCAATCCTAATCGTTAAAATAAAGCAACTACCTCCTCAACTTTAGAATAATAACCAATTATCTCATCCGTTTAATTTTTTAATTAAATTTAATAGATTTTTATACATATATATGTATGACAAAAACATGCTGGTTATTTTGTCATATTATCCTAACATGACTATGTATTTTTACTATACAAGCATATGTGTGTGAAAAATCTATTAGATTTAATTGAATAATTAAATGGATAAGACAATTTATTACTGTTTAAAAAGAAGATTATTCGATCTTAAAGGTTGAAAGACGAATTATTATAAGGGATAAAACCCAAAAGACAAAAATAATATGAACCCTTTTTTTTCCTTTCAGTTAGGAATACCAAGAAGCGGGTGATTTGGTTCTTACAAAGCTGTTTAAGAATATTAGCATATGATATAATAAAAAAATAATGTAAACCTAGGCTCTTCCGGCTTCGATCTTCAAAATTGGACTTCAAACTTTGTCTGGCGCCTAGCTCTTGTCTCAGGTGCTTAGCCAAGTGCCTAGCCTTAGCTTGCAGCTCCTCCACACTTTTTCCTCAGTAAACACACTTTTCTGCAACTTTCGTCTATCAAGCGCCTAGCTACTCCCTCAAGAACCTAGCCAGACGCTTAGGTCTCTCTCAGGCGCCTGGCTCTTGCACGCAGCTTCTTCAATCTTTTATCCAGCAGGTACAACTTCTATGCAGTCTGCTGGCCAAATCTTGCAAGTTTCTCCTACCAAGCACCTAGACCTATCCCAGGCGTCCAAGCCTTCTTTAGATGTTTATGCATGCTCCTAGTCTTTACACGCAGCTCATTCCGATATAATAAATAAATGTCTGATTTTGACTGTAGATGTTTGATTCTGCAATTTAATAACATTATGCATACTTAATAAACATATCAATAATATATAGTAATAAAGTTTTGCTACGTCAAAATATTATTTGAAGATTAAACATTAAATACGCTAACACTTTCTTAATAATATTCTTTGATTTCTTTTTTGATAATTTTATTTTATTTTCTTTAAAACAAATGTAGAATGCTAATAGATTTTTTTTGGAGTGACACAAAAGGTTTCTTCTCCAATATTTTGACGAAGAAATTTCAAACTTAAAAGCTGCCTCTGGCAAAAGTGCATGACAAAAATATATAATGGTTGTGTAATTCATGGACATCAGTGGAAAAAATTGGTTTTCTAATTTTTTTAATATTATATTTAAAAAATGTTATTTTTTAAATTATATTTAAATTATTAAAAAATAAAATACGAAATTTTCACACCTACACGGACCTAAATAACTTAAGTGAAATTAGGTGGAGTACGGCATTGAGCTTCAATTTCGAAACTACTTAACTTGAAGTGGACAAGAAAAGGGACGAAAAAACTGGAGAATGGTTGCTATTCTACCCATTATATGAGCGAGCTTGGGCCCAAGCCCGAAAGGAATCACATGTATATGTTCTCTTTCTCTCCGACAAAAATAAAGGTAAGATTTGGGAATTAAGATCCTAATGTAACATGGGCCTTATCTGTTTTAGGTTTAACTTTCATTGTTTATGGAGTATAGTTTCGCATGATTCCTTTTTCATTATTATTATTATTTGTGTGAGATTTTTAAAAGATGATATGACATTATTTTTATTTGATAAAAAAATATTATTTATTCAAAATAATTGATGGATTAAAATGAACTTAATTTAAATTTAAAATTACTTTTTCAAAATTTAGAAAACCAAAATCCTATTTGAGAGAGATTTCGATGGTTGCCATGTTATTGTAGACTGCATGATGTTGCAGAATGATTACAAACATGGTGTAAAAACTAAGGCAAATTACAAATTAGTACCCTATAATTAGCTTTATATTAATTCAGATCCATGTGTTTTAAAACGTTTAATGTGAGTATTTTGTACATGGTTAATTTCGTTTGCACATAAAATTGACAATATCAAAAAAAAAATATTCATACATGTTGTACTTGACAACATTTTCAAGCATCGACATACGTGTTTATTTACACTAATTTCAAATTTGGTTTGCACATAAAATTGACAGTGTCAAAAAAAAAAAAATCATTCATGGTGTACTTGACAACTTTTTAAAACATAGGACTTGAATTAGTATAGCTGAGGTACTAAAATTGAACTTTTCAAAATATAGAGACCTAAGTTAATACAATATTAACCACATTATACTAATATATATGTATATAATTTATTCTTATAACTAATACCTTATTTAAACAAAGTTTCAAAATAAATAAAGCATTGGCTTATAATTTAATCTAATAGCTAATATTTTATTTATACAAAGTTCCAAATATAAATAAAGCATTGGCTCATGCTTTGGTGAGTATGTGTTGGCACACTCTTAAATATGACTTAAATTCTTTAGATCCCGACACAACATTAATAGACCTTTTGTAATTAATGAGGCTGCTAACTGGTTTTTTCATGGGTACCGTCAAAGTCACTAACTTCGTTTTAGTTGCACATCCCTGGATTTATATATAGTACCAAATCGAAGCTCTAGCCCCTAGAACTGCAGGCTTTGATTTAAAAAGTAAATTTAATTTAAACAAAATTATTTAAATCAAACTTAAAAAAACTTGATGCAGGTGGATCCTAGTCAGATGATATTGAGTTGTCAGATAGCACGTTGTTAGCACCGAGGTACTTAGAGTTGGCAGATTAGCGCAAAATTGACAGGTGGACTACCTAGGATGGGCCACAGGCTCAGATCGGGCTCCAGAAGACCCTAGTCTAATTGGAAACGGGTTTCAGAGCAAAACTCAGGTCAAATTATAAGTGTCATCGTTTTTAAGCTAAAAAACGACGTTTATGCCTTCAATTTGACGGCTTTATGTTTTTAGGAAACTTTTTATTTTTATTTTCGGCATTAATTTAATTTTTCTATGTTAGCTTGACCTTATAAATAAGGTTTTAGGGTTTAGTAAACATTATTATTGAGTTGCATAATTTTGAATAAAATTCAGAGTTCTTCTGTTTTTTAGAGTTTATTCTCTTGTGTTATTTTTTTCCCTGTGAATTATCTGTTGAAAACTAACATGCAGAATAATCGCTATTATGCTCGAATTGAAAAATCCAGGCATTATCGGTTCAAGTACCTTACAGCACATGGTTTTAAATAGGAATACATTAACCTAACCAGCAGGTTTGCCTTTACTGAAATTCTTTACTCATTTCACCATTAGGTTTCAACTTTTAGCTCCTCCTCCTTCACAAATCATGTCGTGATTAAGCATATGGGCAATATAAAACTCGCTCTTTTTTCTTTCTAATAAAATATTAAATTCCCTTAATTTGTTTCATTGACTTTGGTTAATGTACAGACTTGTGCATTTGTTGATCATGCCAATCTCAAAAGATGAAGTTTTAAGAAGAAAGAAAGCAGATAGATACAGACAGGGATATGCTGAAGAACAAAATAATTACTACACTACAATGAATTAAATCAAGAACAATACATCCATATATATATATATGGTCAAAGAATAAATTAAATCACTAAGATCTGAAACACATACAAATTAAGCCAGAAATTAATTAAGAACCCAAAAAATTAACCTATAAACAAAAGAAATTAACAATTCATTATTTGTAAGGAGAACCTGATCACTAGTTACGTACTCCACACACCCAAATTAATCCCTTTGACGATCATCTCTCAATATTCTGGTAGTCCTTTAATGAACTCCAAAAGAGAAGGAGACATTGAATTACCCATGTTGGGCGACACAAACCCAGAATCAGGAAATCTAAAAGCAGGCCTCGGAGAGCAGAATAAATCCGACGTAAAGAAAGGAATATCAGCAAAATATTGGTTAATATTATGTGGTGAATTTAGAACATTAACACCACAATTGTCTTCCGTAAGAGCCGAAGAGGAGTCGTTATCATCGTGATTATTAATTATTGCATCTAACGATCTCGACGACGGTGGTGGAGCTGGGGATTTCAATATTTCATGATCAGTCGTCCGAGAAAGGCCCGTGAGCTTTTGTACGAGGGCCATGAAATCCCGGGCTTGCGTGTGAATCACCTTCGGCGAATGCGCATAGATGATAACCGGTTGTCGCTGTTGCTTTGTTGGGTGAGATACCAAAGACGACGACGGTTTGTGTATGAGATGAGATTCTTTGTTGATCCTCAACGGAGAAGGACGTTGGCCGTTGATCTCCTTCTTTAGTTGTTGTTGATCATGATCATGGGAGCTTACAGGACTCATTGCTTTTCGATTGAAATTCTTTCTGCCCAAAAAAGAAGAAGAAAATTATTAACCTGTTGTGTTGTTTGTTACCGACAAGGATGAAGAGGAATGGCTTATTTATAGATAGATATGATATACAGATTAGCCAGCAATTCTGACCGTTGACTTTATAAGGGAATGGTAATTATTAGTAATTACATGTAAATGTGTTGAATAGTAAAGGATTAGCGGAAAGCAGTTGTGACTTGTGAGACGGTAACTCTCCTCTCTCTCTCTCAAATGCGTCTTTGTCTGTTGTGTTAGAGACGGCGTACTTGGCGGCGACTATTAAGAGCTCTGGTTTTCTTATTTTTGCCACTTCCATAAGTATTTTAATTTATTGTCAAATACTGATAATTAATTATTTTGCTTTTAGTTTATTAATTATTGTGTCAGTAATTAGTTAATCAAGTTGGGCAGCTTATTGCCACTTGTGCCTAGTTATATTAATTAACCCAGTCTGTAATACATTGTTTTAAAAAAAAATATAAAGAAAGAGGAAAAAAATAAAAAAGAAGGTTATGGATGATGAGTGGCATTAAACTGCCCGTATAAATTACGAAAGTTCCCATGTGACTTTCAAAACATAACAGACTTATTCTGATATTATGTTAAGTAAGATAAATTATTCTTTATTATTGTATAATATATATGTTATTAGTAAATAAAATGAATAAGCAAGTAGGTTACTTTACATATTCGTTAGAGAGCATTAAGTTTTATTACACAAAATGAATTTAGAGCAGTCCCTACTACACCTACATCTAGGGGTGAATTCGAGTTCTAATACTAAGGTATTAACGCTCGGTTCGAACTTAAATAAATAGGCTCAAGTTCGAATTGAGCTTGAAAATTAGGTTTGAGCTCGAGTTTGATAAATTTTATGAAAGCTCAAGCTCGATAACAAACAAGCCTATTCGAGCTCGAGTCAGAGCCTTGAATTGCCCATTCGAACTTGAGATCAAGCCTAAACTATAATTTTAATATATAAAAATATTAAATAAATATTGATTCGAGCTCGATAATACCTTATCGAATTGTTTAAGAACCTTTCAAACCAAACCTTAAGGTATTAGAGCTCGGTTCGATAACCTATTCGAGTTTGATCGAACCATGCTTTGATCGAGCTCGAGTTTGAATAATTCAATAAAAGTTCGGTTTGATTCCAGCCCTACCTAAGTCGAGGCCAAAGGTAAGGACCACATCGCACTATGTGCGATGAAAGATTAGGTTTAACACTAACAAACACATATGAAAAGAATCAAACTCAAGTAATTAAAAAATTATTAATAATTAATATAAACTTCTTTAAATACAAATTTTAGTGAGGCAACTTTATAATTCAATTGTTATTGTAAAAATAGTGTATTACAAGTTAATCGTTCTAATACTTTGTGTAGTTCTCTTGTTTTATTTATAAACATTTGATGTAGTTCTCTTCAACCTTCCTTTATAAGTAATTAAACAATTTTGTAATCTTAATTTAATTTTGATCCTATGTAATAATGCACCTTCAAAAATATAACCTTAGTCGACTTGATTAAAATAATGCAGCTCATGCTAATCAATCAAAACCGACCTGTGGAGCTCTAAGTTTGAAAATGAGATCAATGTGAGCTTGAACTCGAACAAAATGTAATCAAACCAAGCTTGACTAGGGAAAAATTAATTGGGCTCTCCTCTACTCGTGTGTTGCTCTTTAATCAGTCAAAGTCAACCTCCAACATTTCCAACCTTAAAAGATGACTTTTGTCTTAGGGCTCGCCAAAATTTCGATTTTAGACGCCAGGTAGCTGTGTGTGCATTTATGGTTTAACGTGTGGTTTGACTGAGGAACAAATTAGTTGTTGCAAACATAAATTTTAAAAACTGGTGTGGGATCCACTTCTATTTGTTTTATCACTCCTGCGCTTTCTAAATTACTTTCTTTTTTCTTCGGCCAGCGATTTGTTGAGACATGCATGTTCTTCAAACAATATTTTACTTGTGTAAAATATTTTTTATTTTAATAATTTGTATATTTTTAATATAATTTTAAAAATAATAAATATCCATATTTTTTAACATGATATTAAAAAAATTATTTAAAAAAAAATTAAGTTAAAAAAATAAAACAAAAAATTGTTATTTTTCAAATTATATATATTGAATGTGCAAAACTTTAAGTAAAGTGTTAAGGAAACAAAAAAAAAAAATCACAATTAGATGCACTCTAAATGATTTTAGAGTATCAGTTGACCTAATGATCAATCAAATCAATCGATCCCATATCAACCCAATTGATTGAGGTAAATGTTGAAAAATAATAATGATTTATAATCAGTAAAGTCAATTAAAAAACATATTTGACCCAGAAGAACATCAGCAAGAAAGCTCCCTTCACACCCTTAAGCAGTAAGCGTCATTTTCAAAACCCTAATTTTAATGATAGAGAATGTAGAACAAATTTAAAAAATTATGGGAAGTCAAAACAAATAAACAAATTTATTGATTTTATCATTAAAATTTAAATATTTTTTTATCATTGAATATATTATTTTATTAAAAAGTATAATAATCAAAGATGACGGTGAAACATGAATTTAACATAAAAAAAACTAATCTATGCGTCAAATTTTCAATTTAGACTTTGTTTATTTCTTTTTGAAAAGCAAATGGTAAGAATATTATTTTGTTCATGAATAAGTCTTACAATATTAAAAATTGTTCATAGAAATGGTAATTAATAATGAATGTTTATTCAATTTGACTTTTTATCATTTTTTTCAAAGAATCTTGTTTTTACGGAACCGAAAAATTTTATTTGTAATTACTACAATTCTCTGTAATTATCAATAAAAAATTTTGATTATGTGATAATTACCACGAAACTGATCCGTGAGATGAAAATTCTTTCTCAAAACACAATCAAGCTAGACAGCTAGTCCTGGGTCAAAGAAAAGTTCAAGCACCTCTGGCCTCATGCTGCCTGAGGTATACTACATTCCTAGATTTGAATTTCTTTGCTTTCCTGGAAGGTGATAGCCCAAGGAAATTAAAAAAAAAAAATTAACAGAATCTTTAGCTAACAAGAAAAACTTGACATGAAAATAGTTGAATTCAAACTGAGACAACAACATGCTTGATTTTACTTAGCTATTCAGGCAATCCAATTGTCTGCTTCTACTTATTGACAACAACAATTTTGTTTTGCAGGATCTTCAGCTGGCTTGTTAGTCAATATCCAAATAGCCAGTGGAAGTACTTGTTTCAAAGAGATAAGGATATTTTTCCCAACAATTGCATATCATACGAAAACGAGTCGGTATATAATGAAGATTTAAATAAAATTTACTCTTAGAAGAAATGATACGTTAGAAAGTCAATTGGTTTTAGTCATTTTCCTTTAAGAAAATGATACAATGGAAAACAATCACGTATTATGTGAGACTCATAAATTTATGAAAGTTATGGTTATCGATAATACATGGATGGTTCAGAACTTCAAATAGTTTCTCTACCAAAAAAAACAATTAAGTAAAAGAATGGAAGTTGTACTATAATTTATTAAGCAAGTTTTCCTTTGCTTATGGAAATATTCCTAAAACTACCCTTTGAGGCTTTGATAATGCAATCAAAATAGGGGAAGAAGAGCATAGGAACCATTTACATTAGCTTTATTATCTGCTTCAGCCCAATCATATAAAGCATGTCAACAATTATGTCAACTCGATGAGACACAGCATATAAGACAAGAAACAAAAGCAAGAAAAAAAATTACTGAGAAGAAAACTATAAATTCATCATAAAGAGAAATAACTCAGGCTCCATCTAATCTGTTACTATTGTCACAATAAAAAAAAAGGGGAAAAATGAAAAACAAAAGTAAATATTGATCACTAGAAAGAGAAATAACTCAAAGGAGAAAATTTGAACAACTTATTGTTTCAAAGACAAAATCAAAAGCTTCCTAATGGGAAGAAACCATCTGTATAATAGGAAAGTTGAAATTTCATTTCTTCCTCTCTCAAATCGAAAAAGGTTTTTATTGTTATATGATAGTGCTTGAGCTTGACAATAAATCCAGCTTTTATCTGAAACAAAATTTTCTTATTTTTATCATCAATGTCCAACGGACACGCAAAATGTACTCCATTCATTGTTCGAAAATCAATGCTATATTCCTTCACCCATTCGGATTTGTCCCAATCCTTCATAGCCCACATTTCCATAACATTATGAGGAACAACACAACATAACTAATCTCTTTAAAAAAAAACAAAGAAATTAAACACACGAAGCCAAATAAATGCAGCAAGACAATAGCAAAAATTAGATAGATAGATATGCGCATGATATGGAAACAAGAAGCATAATGTTAGTGTCTGTTCCTTGATTACAACATTTATCGTATCAAACTACGGTAAGGCTGGCCTAAAGGAGACCATAACAATAGAATGCTGCAAATACACATTAACAAACAACTAACATTCGCACAAGTGCACTGATTTCCTTCATTCAATCAAATACTATATGAAAGCAAATTTATCCTCGTCTTGGATGCTCATGGATATACTTTTATTCCCAGTAAACAACCAACACTCAAAACATAAAACTGCAACTTCAAACAATATAGTAACTCTTTATCGTCTCAAGCAAGGTTTCCCAACCAATAAGTCATTCTATAGCATTTATTTTATAAGTGATTCTTTAGTATTTTAAACTTAAAAGAGCACTGACTGTTGTCAGTGACATGCTCGTGTACAGTGAACGTACCATAAATTGACGTGATGCATCATCAATAAAAGTCTCATCCTTGCGTTTATGAGTTTCAGCAAAAAACTCTACGTGCCCAGGCTCATTCCCATATGTCATCTCCTACCATGTATGAAAAAAGGATCAAATTGTGACTCAATACACTATATCTCAAATGATAGATTTGATGAATGAAGCAAATTAACTCACATATTCATGTCATCTTCTAGCAAAACTCTTTGAACTAGACGTGTGAGGACATTGTTGCCTTTCACGTGCCGCTGTCCCTATAGTCGAATATTTTTACACCAATAATAAACCAATTGAATAATCAAACATTATTAGAAAAATAGAAACAATAATAAAAACTCAACATAATTATCTTAAAACAACCTCACTCTGGTCAGAGAACCAGTAGTTCACCAGTTGCTTCCACTGATCCTGATCTACACCTTTTGGAACATCATTGCTCAAAACTTGTTGTTTTGTTTTGTTCCTCATGTAGTCCCTTTTCAGCACATATCGGTAGTCCCTCCATTTTTTCCCTATCATCCTCAATAAAATCTTGTCTATCGCCTCAATCGTAGGGTATTGAAACTTTCTCTACCACAAAGAAAGGTAATCGATGTCAAATAAGCATTATTGGTGTTAAGGATGATGCATGTACAACACCACGAATACAAAAAAAAAAAACAAAAAATTTTTTTGGAGGCAATCAAAGGTTATTAAGTTGTTACTTACACGAATCAATATAACAAGGTCCTTCTTGTAGCTAGAAGGGACCTTCTTCCAATCCGTGTAATTAAGCGGACAAAGGTTCCCTCTCTTCGCAACCTTGCCCAACCAGCTACTTAACATCTGGCCACCTTTCTTATTAGGTTGATGACGTGCATTGAAGTGGACCATAATTTTTTCCCCACGTTCAAGGGACCACACTTGTGAGGTTCTAAGGAGACGTGTTTGCTTCCTCACCCTCCTGTCAGAATCTATACATTGAAAACAAAAATTTTATAATTAGTATAACAATGTGGTATCAAACTAGTTATAGAGAGAATGTATTCTAATACAAAAATTACCAATTATCTCATACTGTTCACTGTCATTGTGATCACTTCCTGTTGTTATTGGATCGGTCTCAAAATCGCCTTGCGAGTCATGATCATCATCATCAAGGTGATACTCATGCTCATGGTGTAAAGACTCAGCTGCAAACTTGTTTGACATGTTATCTCTAACTGATGGAGGGATATTTTTTTACCTATATATCGTGCAAGCTATATACATAAAAACATTAAAATGATTATATCTCACACTATAAAGAATTCATTAAAGTTAACAATAATTACAAGAACCACACCTGAACGATAGGAATGGTCAAGGGGTCGCAGCAAATGCATCAATCAATAACTTCAGAGTACTTGAGAACAAATGAACAAATAACTGATTCAAATAGGATTTAAAGAACAAGCAATAATCAATGATACAATCAAAACTGAAATTTATGCAAAAAAGTTCAGGACTCTTGTTATGTGCGATACAAAGCAATAGTAAACCGATAGATTACAATAAAACCTTACAAAACTCGTTCACACACATGTCCATCACATAAATACACATCCAAATATAATTACACTAAAATGCACATAAAACTAGTTGGTATCTTCATCAATGTCCATCCTAGCCCAAGTTGAGATACAATCTAATTTATTGTCAACCACTACATTAGAAGGCATATACTGATTGTATGTGTCATCATTCTCTTCCTGCGCTTTTTCCCCCATTTCATATAGGTCCCTTGGCTTTGTGATCACAACATGATACCATTCCTTCATTGTTGGGTCTTGCACATAAAATACTTGTTTTGCTTGCGATGAAAGTACAAACGGGTCATCCTTCAATAACTGACCAATGTGTATTAACCTATTCAAGTTCACGAGAATGCACCCACTTACATCTTTTTTTAAACCCTTGGGTGAATTAATATCCACCCAATCACAATGGAACAACACAATCTTAAACGTCCCATAGTAATCCAACTCGATGATATCGTTGAGCACACCATAATACATTTTATCATCCGCTTCAACCATAACTCCCGAATTTTGAGATCGTCTACACCTCTTATGTTCCTTTGTGTGGAATTTAAATCCGTTGACGTTGAATCCATTGAATCTCCTAACAACATTATTCGGACCTCGAACAAAGGCAATTAGTTCATCTGAATAATTGTTATCCACCATCCATGGCACCTAAACATTTTCCAACAATTAATAGGAGACAACAACATTCAATGTTTTATTGAAAACACTTACAAAATTCGAAGACTATTGTTATTATGCCTAACCTGTCTCATAAGCCATAAGGGAAATTTCTCAACCAACCACTTTTGTTCGAGACTTTGTATTGGTCGATTGGAATGGTTGGTTAGCCTTTGAGTAGCCAAAAATTCGCTGAAATAATTGATGTTTTTATGTTACTGTTAGCCATCGCGGTGATAACAACAGAAAATAAAAACTCAATTGAAACACATTATTAGTAATTAAGTTCCTTTATTGATACTAACCTACGAAAGTCAGAAAGTTTATCATTATGGAGCAACACATAACGATGTGCTTGAGCCAATGACATGTCATCGAGCTCATCACTCACAATCTTTCCCATTATCCGTCCACCAGAGGAAAACATGTAATTAACCCCTCCGGTCGACTTCTATTATGTACGTAAGATTTCAACCGCACTAAATACCTTGCAAAGCCAAAAAATTAAAGATAAATTAAGTATCCAATATATTACAAAAAAAAAAAAACAAAGTGCACAAAATAGCTTTGAACATCTAACCTCTCAACAGGATACATCCACCTGTAGTGTACGAGACCCCCAAGTCTAGCCTCAGAGGCTAAGTGAATGATAAGATGAACCATAATGGTAAAGAAACCCGAGGGGAATATTTTCTCCAAATGGCAGAGTGTCAAAGCAACACGCAACTCCAATAAGTCAAGCTCCTGGGGATCAAGGGCTTTAGCGCATAAAGCTTTGAAAAATGATGATAACTCAGACACAACTGCTACAACATGTCTAGGCAAAGATGCTCTTAAGGCAATCAGAAGGATTTCTTGCATCAATATGTGACCGTCATGACTCTTTAAGTTTAATAGCTTACGATCCTTTAGGTTGACACATTTCGAGATGTTTGATGCATACCCATCAGGAACTTTAAGATTTGCCAAAACTGTCAAGAAATTCTGCTTCTCCTTCGTGGACATAGTGTAGCATGCTAGGGGCAAGTGACCTTTTCCATTAGGAAGAACAACTAAATGGAGGTCTTTCCTAATACTAATTTCCTCGAGATCACTGCGTGCCTTCTTATTATCTTTAGTCTTACCATCTATATTCAATATTGTTCCAATAAAATTATCACATACATTCTTCTCTATATGCATCATATCTAAATTATGACGCAATATATTGTCTTTCCAATATGGTAACTAAAAAAATGCTTCTTTTTTTCCACAATGTATCTACAACTCTCTCATCCATTGGAATATCCTCATTATCAACATTTTCAAGGAATCCATCCACACCCTCAAAAAGATTATCCACTTCATCCACTAGCACTTGCCCCGTAGAGGTACCAACATCCTTCCTTGCCCTCTTTTTAGAAGGGTTCGAAGTTTTACCATAGCTATAGTTTTCACTCTGTAGTTGTCTTAAAACATCGTGCCCAGACGGTGGAACAGGAGCAGATCCCAACTCTATGGTGCCATCAAACTGATCTTTTTGAAAATGAAACTCATGGTTTTCTGCTAACCATCGACGATGACCCATATAGCAAAACTTATCCCCGTGCTTTAACCATACAGAATGCGTATATTCCCCACAACATGGACAAGCAACCTGACCCTTGGTGCTCCAACCAGATAAGTTTGCATAGGCTAGAAAATCATTAATGGTCCAAAGAAGAGAAGCGCGCAGCTTAAAGCTTTGATTGGTGGACGCATTAAACGCATCAACACCATCCCATAATTGCTTCAACTCTTCAATTAGAGGTTGCAAAAAGATATCAATATCATTACCGGGGCTTCTCTCACCAGGAATCACCATTGAAAGGATGAAGGATGTTTGCTTCATGCAAAGCCACGGTGGCAAGTTGTATGGGACCAAAAGAACGGGTCATGTGCTATAAGTTGAACTCATTGTTCGAAAGGGATTGAACTCGTCACTAGCTAGGCCAAGCCTAACACTCCGAGGATCAGCTGCAAAATCGGGATACAAAGTATCAAATTCATTCCAGGCTAATCCATCCGCCGGGTGTCTTAAAATCCCATCATTTGTCCGATCTTTATCATGCCATCTCATTAACGAGGCCATTTTAGATGACATATATATCCTCTTCAATCTTGGTATAAGTGAAAAATAACGCAATACTTTAGCTGGCTTTTTCTTTTTAGATTGACCATCCATCTCATTCAATGGATCCTCATCATCAGCATTGTTTTTAACCCACCGCGACACACCACACACATGACAAAATTCATCATTCACATGCTCGCCCCAATACAGTGTGCAATCATTAGGACAAACATGAATCTTCTCATAGCCCATACCTAATCTTTTGATAATCTTCATGGCATCATAATAATTTGATGGCAACGGAGCACACATCGGAAATACTATGTTGATAAACTCAAGCAACATAGTAAGAGATTTACTAAACCACCCATTCAAACATTTGAGATGTAGTAGATATAACATAAAGCTTAACTTTGTGAAATTCTGACAACTAGGATAAAGTTCAATATCGTAATCTTTCATCAAATTGCGATACTGAGTCGTCTGATCTATAACAGAACGCACTGGGCGTTCGATGTGTGAAGGATCACCACAATTATTGAACTCAAACCCACCATGAGTCTGTTGCTTTTCAACATGCTCATTCGAAGATCCCACTACGACTCTTTAACTTACCGGTTCATTGTTTGGGTTTTTAGAAGTTACCTCGAAGGCATCTCGGAGCAAACCCAACACGTCATCTCGTCCCATGAAGCCAACTGGAATACTAATGGGTTGTAAACTAGAGTGAGTGTGGTCTATATGAGAGATTTTTTCCCCATGAAAAACCCACTCGGTGTAACCTGGACTAAACCCATTATACAATAGATGCTCATGAACAATTTTTGGTTCGAATAAATAACAATTACCACATTTCCTACATGGATAAACAATACTGCCATGACCACAAACTTTCTGACATGCAAATATAATGAAGTTGTAACACCATCCATATAGTCTTTACTCGACCTCGGTTTATCTATCCAACTTTTATCCATTTTTAGATGAACCAATAGACTTCCCTAAAACAATATCAAGAAAGTCAGAATTGAAATATTTTTGGCAAAAGCAAGCATAATTACAAACTCAGATTTGATTAGTAAGTGGATGAACTGAAATTGATAACAACAATTTGAGTAAATACTTTGACCTACCAGAAAACAATCCTAAATTTGTTTCTAAGATCAATCACCATATGAATTTATACTTATCTTTTCAAAGAATCTATATTTAATATTATATACAAAGTATCCTAATAAAAAAAACGAACTATTCATGTAAAGACAAGTAAATCTCAATGTTATTATTTCAATCATAATGGTTTTAATTGTGTTAATTAAGTCTAAAAACCAAAAATTATATCAATTCCCTCTAAAAGCAATTTATAAAATGATCTATGTTTATAAGAAAGTAACTGAATTTGCGTCAGTCGAGTCTCGTAAACACGTTTTACGAAATAATAAACAATTTATGTCTCAATTGTTATTTTATCATATACCATTTCAAAAACAAGCAACCTAGAACCATAAATTGAATGATACAATAGAACTAATTTTGAACTTAGTCTTCTATAACGAATCATCTATTAAGAACCATAAAGGCAAAAAAAAAAACGAGTAATGTGACATGCCATAAGGGTTGCAATAGAAAATTTACCTCCTCTTAGTTAAGATTTTCCTCCTTTTTTGAACACCAAAAATATTCTATTAACAATAAAAGATGTTAGAACTTTTAAATGAATCTTAAATACAAACCTTACCTAACAAAAATTATCAAGAAAAAAATATTATTGAAGTAGTCATTTTACAAAACCATTAAGAGAACAAAAGCAAATTATTGCCTAGATGATCATTGTTTCTCTTATAGACAATAGTTATTTTACGAAATAAACCCAATTATAGTGCCATTCTATCATTTGAATCATTATTGGTAGACATAGTTCGATCCTTACATAAAACCAAATAGTGGGACAAATACGGGTTAAATCTTTGTCCAACAACAAATACTAATATATTTAAATATATGTTGTTCTAAGGGATCTCCAAAGAAGCTGTTCTACTGTAGTTATCCATGTCTTGTAGCTAGGTTAAAAAGATTTAGTTACTGAATTAGTTGCTCGACTGCAGTTATCCATGTACTAAAATAGCTGTTCTTCTACTATGGAAGCTCATGTTAGAAAATTATGGAAGTTACTCTTATAAAACTAAATGACCTATATTTATTTCTAAGGCTCTACTTATCTGCAGAATAGACTCGACAAGGTCATATAGTGGTGCAAACTCCCCCTTGTCAATCAAGCAGAATGGATAAATCCCATGCTTTGATTACTTCAGATGCATATAAAGCTACAGATAAAGCCAATTACTTCCCTATTCTTCAGTAGATATCCACTTTGAACTTAATAACAGAGGGAATAAGCTATGCTACATAGGTGGAAAGGATAAATAGTTCTAAGTTTATGACCACCAACACAAATTCAAAGCATCAAACAGGAAATACAAAATATATATATATAAATATAAAACAAATCTCTCTCTCTCTCTCTCTCTCTCTCTCTCTCTCTCTCTCTATATATATATATATATTCATGGCTGATGTTCAAGTGTTTTCCTCTTAGAGTGCATTAGCTGAAGTACTCGAGATCAACGGAATTTGTAAAGGAAACTATGCACTCTAACGGACGCAACCATTATTAGATCACTAGTAATCTTGTCAATGTTCTTTCTATGGAAAATGCTGAAGGAAAGGAAGACAAGACTTCTAATAGCATGAAAAGAAAAGGTATTTAAAAAGGCAACATTTTAGAATAGTCAAAGGCACTCATATAAGAGTACCCAAGACACAAAGCTGAAACAAAATGAACAACAGTCGACCATAGTATGAGTCATGACAACCACAGAAGGATAAATAGACCCAGTAAAGTACAACACCGAGAATTATATAAAAGAAAGACATAAAAATGCAGGTTCAGATAATCAATTTCAAAACAAAACAAAACTTTAGCCACCACGACCACCTAGTGCTGGAGATTGATTGAATTTGATTTTAGTTGTTAACAGGTAGTTGTTAGGCTATTAATTCAGTTGGAGTTGTGCTGTTAATTCAGTTAGAGTTGTTACTGATGTTTCTAACTGTTGTAACAGCCAAATTACAGCTTTCTTCCAATTCCCTTGCTGTAACTCATGAGTATAAATACTCATTTAGTGGATTTTCCTGCGTAAGACCTCTTAATGGAATAATTTGTTTTGTAAGATGATTGCACACTCAGAGAAGAGGTAAAAACACATTGTATGAGCCACTGGATCAAAATAGGAGGGAAACTAAATAAAACTATTTGCAGAAAACTCCATTCGGTTTTATTGTAGGCTACTAGCAGTAGGCTTTTCCAAAATCCATTTAATGGCCAAACCACCCTCTGTTCTCCTCTCTCTTTTTTCTTCACAAAATTCAAAGTTTCATGCACATTGAGAGAATTATCATGAATGTATCTATTAGAAATAAAATCAGATTGAGGAAGAGGTGTAAACTTACACAACAAAGGTTTGAGTCTCTAAATTACAGTGTTACAGATAAAAATAAAAAAGTACTTTATATAAAAGTACTTTTTTTTCTCCAAGCAAATTAAAAATAAATAACTATATATCAATAATTCATTCTTAGTTGTAAAACTCCACAACAAGCCAATAATAGCACAAGAAACAAGGAAAACACTATCTACCGCAAAAACGAACCAGGAAAACTTCATAACGAGCCAACAATTAACAAGTCGATTAATGTAACATAAGAATTGATGTAATGAAAAGTAATAATTTAGAGATTATACCTAGCCAGATAAGTGATAGGGCAACCTAGAGTCCCAAGGCACTGTCACGAGCAGAAGTGATTCAGCTACAGTGCGACAATACTGCTTGATATGGATCAAACAATTGAAGCCCATTAGCTTGCAAGAATGAGAAGGGCGGAGGATAGGGAGGAAAGCAATGGCTTACCGAAGATGAAAGTGGCTGGGCACTGTCGGTGTAGCGATTTCACCTTCTTCACGAAACCCAAAGATGGCACGGTAGCTTTACAACAGCTTGAATGGCATCTTACTTGAAAATAGAGAGAGAATGGGTGAACGACTCAAAGGCTAGGTGCGTGGATGGGTTCACGGCGGTTGGGGTGAACCGTGTCGGTGACGACTATGTAACCCGACCTGTGAGGGAGCAGGGGAAAAATTTGGGGGAAAAGGCGCTGTGGAGCAGGGAGCAAAAAAATTTTAGGAGAAAATATATCACGGCAAAAGTATTTATATGCAAAGGGCATATTCAGGCATCTCAAAGAAGCATATACTGGCACTTGGAAGCGCCGGTATATGCTCGAAACCCATTTCATATTTCGACGCTCTAAAGAGCATATACCGACGCTTCAAAGTGCCGAAATATGACGAGTTTCGAACATATACCAGCGCTTCCAAGCGCCGAAATATGAAATAGGTTTCGAGCATATTCCGGTATTTTAAAGCGTCAGTATATGATGGTGCTTTAAAGCACCGCTATATGTATTTGGATTCACATATAACGGCGCTCTGAAGCGCCAGAATATGCTTTTTGAATATTGCCGCGCTTCAATGAAGCGCCACAAAAAAAATACCGGTGGTTATTATATAGCGGCGTTTCTGTGAAGCGCCAAAAATAAAGTACCGGCAATTATCAATTATCTTGTAGTGTTTATTAATAATTAAACAATTTTGTAATCTTAATTTAATTTTGATCCTATGTAATAATCAAGGGATCAGTGGTGCACCTTCAAAAATATAACCTCAGTCGACTTGATTAATAATGCAGCTCATACTAATCAATCAAAACCGACCTGTGGAGCTCTAAGTTTGAAAATGAGATCAATGTGAGCTTGAACTCGAACAAAATGTAATCAAACCAAGCTTGACTAGGGAAAAATTAATTGGGCTCTCCTCTACTCGTGTATTGCTCTTTAATTAGTCAAAGTCAACCTTCAACATTTCCAACCTTAAAAGATGACTTTTGTCTTAGGGCTCGCCAAAATTTCGATTTTAGACCCCAAGTAGCTGTGTGTGCATTTATGGTTTAACGTGTGGTTCTATATTTTCCTTTAGAAAAAAGAAAACATAAGTTACGGTTTAACGTGTGGTTTAACAGAGGAATAAATTAGTGGTTGCAAACATAAAGTTTAAAAACTGGTGTGGGATCCACTTCTATTTGTTTTATCACTCCTGCGCTTTCTAAATTACTTTCTTTTTTCTTCGGCCAGCGATTTGTTGAGACATGCATGTTCTTCAAACAATATTTTACTTGTGTAAAATATTTTTATTTTAATAATTTGTATATTTTTAATATACTTTTAAAAATAATAAATATATATTTTTTAACATAATATTAAAAAAAATATTTTTAAAAAAGTAAGTTAAAAAAATATAACAAAAAATTGTTATTTTTCAAATTATATATATTGAATGTGCAAAACTTTAAGTAAAGTGTTAAGGAAACAAAAAAAAAAAAATCACAATTAGATGCACTCTAAATGATTTTAGAGTATCAATTGACCTAATGATCAATCAAATCAATCGATTCCATATCAACCCAATTGATTGAGGTAAATGTTGAAAAATAATTATGATTTATAATCAGTAAAATTCAATTAAAAAACATATTTGACCCAGAACAACATCAGCAAGAAAGCTCCCCTCACACCCTTAAGCAGTAAGCGTCATTTTCAAAATCCTAATTTTAATGATAGAGAATGTAGAACAAATTTGAAAAATTATGGGAAGTCAAAACAAATAAACAAATTTATTGATTTTATCATTAAAATTTAAGATTTTTTTATCATTGAATATATTATTTTATTAAAAAAATATAATAATCAAAGATGACGGTGAAACGTGAATTTAACATAAAAAAAAAAACTAATCTATGCGTCAAATTTTCAATTTAGACTTTGTTTATTTCTTTTTGAAAAGCAAATGGTAAGAATATTATTTTGTTCATGAATAAGTCTTACAATATTAAAAATTGTTCATAGAAATGGTAATTAATAATGAATGTTTATTCAATTTGACTTTTTATCATTTTTTTCAAAGAACCTTGTTTTCACGAAACCGAAAAATTTTATTTATAATTACTATAATTCTCTGTAATTATTAATAAAAATTTTTGATTATATAATAATTACCACGAAACCGAGATCCGTGAGACGAAAATTCTTTCTCAAAACACAATCAAGCTAGACAGCTAGTCCTGGGTCAAAGAAAAGTTCAAGCACCTCTGGCCTCATGCTGCCTGAGGTACACTACATTCCTAGATTTGAAATTCTTTGCTTTCCTGGAAGGTGATAGCCCAAGGAAATTAAAAAAATATAAAAATTAAAGAGTATATTACAGTAAGCAAGTAGAGATTGACATGAGGTTCAGGTTTGAATAGAAACACGGCCGAATTTTTTTTTTTAATATTTTAAGTATTTTTAATATAATTTAAAAAATAATATTTTTTTCAATATAATATTAAAAAAGTTAAAAAAATTATCTTTGATTTTATTTTTGATCTCTAAAGAGTCGGATTAACGATTATGTGTATTCGAAATTGAGGTCACGTTCTCTTGAGTTTACTAGTCTTGAGTTTTTGAATTGACTTTTTGTCTCGACGTTTTTTCTTGAACTTTTTTTTAAAAAGTTTTTGTTTCACGGGTTTTTCCGATGACTAGTCGTCTTATCTCATTTAACACTCTTATCACGTCTCTTTTCTTCTAGTCGTATTCTCTTTTACACGCTAAGACATTTACACGTAGCTCAGTCAAGGTATACCATCCTCATTAAATTGTTTTTGGTACAAACAACCACTCGATATAATCTAGATAGTCAATATGCTCTTTTGTTTTTTTTTTTTTTCAATTTTGTTACAAATGTGAAAAATGTGCATGACTTGAGTATAATCCAAACGATGATTACACATTTTCAGTAATGAAAAAGACCAATGTTCAAATTCTCACCTCAAATTATAATGTATATATATATAAGTATATATATTATACTGAACCAATTATATATTTTTGCGTCAAAAAGCTATGATATATAATTTTTTTGGCGTGACAGAATATTATGATTTGTTTAATCTAAAGTCTATACTGTGAACAAAACTTTCAAAAATAATTTATAAGAAAAGAGTTAAAGATTTGTAAAGCGTAAATATTTGCATTTGAGAATGATTAGTACGCTTTCCAGGCTAGAGGGATATTTGGTGTGCCTTTTTAAAAATAATTTATATACGTTTTCGAAAGAAAACGTTTGTTATTGAGATTTTAAAATATAATTTAGTTAGTGTTTCCAGCTAAAAACAAACTTGATGTAATAAATATTTACAATCCAACAAAAAATTGACATGTGATAACATTTAAGAGTAAATAATTTCACAAGTCAAAGACAATAACCAATCGTAGAATAACACATTGCACTTAAAGAGGGACAATATAGTAACTTCTTACCTAAGGACAAAAAGATAATTTGATGCCATAAACGCTCTTAGATTAAAATAGAGAATTAGAGATTAAGAAAGATATACAACATTTCTTAAATTCTAAATTCTTCTACCATATAAAAGGGGCTCTAGACCTACCACGGTATATATTTCATTCTTCTACTTTTCACTTGTTAAGGTTTAAGAGAGGAAGTGAGACAATACAAAGAAGAGAATTGTATTGAATGGTGTGATTTACTTACAAGTGAGCTATCCTATTTATAGGAGCCAATAAGAGAGCCAAAGATATACACAACCAATGTGGGATTAAACTAACTAAGCAATAACTATGCTATACATAATCTAACAGCCCCCCTCAAACTCAAGGTGGAATATGAGAAACCAACTTGAGTTTGAAAACAAGATCACGAAAACGCCCTGGAGGATGTGACTTGGTAAAGATGTCTGCGAGCTGATCCTTGGATGTGACAGAATGAAGCTGTAAGGAGCCTTGAAGGAGATGATGACGGACAAAATGACAATCAATCTCAATATGTTTTGTCCGTTCATGAAACACATCATTATGAGCAATCTGAATAGCACTTCTATTGTCACAGTATACAGGAGTGGCAGCAGAAAGTGATACACCCATATCTTGTAACAACCATCGTAACCAAAGAAGCTCAGAGGTGGTGTCAGCTAAAGCACGATATTCTGCCTCTGTACTAGATCGAGCAACAACAGTTTGTTTCTTACTACGCCAAGAGATAAGAGAGATGCCAAGTAGGAAACAATAACCGGTGGTAGAACGACGATCTGTAGGATCACCTGCCCAATCTGCATCGGTATAAGCACACAACTGAAGAGGAGACTGAGAGGAGAAAAAGAGCCCATGAAACAATGTCCCCTTTAGGTAACGAAGGATGCGAAGAACAGCAGCAAAATGAGTAGAGCGAGGAGCAGCCATAAACTGACTCACCTGATGGACAGCATACGAGATATCAGGTCGAGTAACAGTAAGGTAGACAAGACTGCCAACCAAATGTCGATATAAAGTAAAATCACGAAGAAGTTCGCCATCATGGGGTGTAAGACGAGTATTAAGCTCAGTTGGTGTGTCAATAACCTTACTGTCTGTGAGATTTGCCCGAGAAAGCATATCAGAGATATATTTGGCTTGTGTCAAATAATAACCATCAGAAGAAGACGAAATCTCAAGACCAAGAAAATAGCTGAGAGGACCAAGATCTTTCATCTCAAAATGTTGATTGAGAAACTGTTTAAGTTCCTGAATACCAATGGGATCATCTCCGGTGATAATCATGTCGTCAACATATAACAGAAGAAGTATGATGCCCCGGTCTGTACGGCGAACAAACAAAGCTGAATCATAGGAGCTGATGGAATATCCAAGGCTAGACAAAGTGTTGCTAAACTTAGCAAACCATGCTCGAGGAGCCTGCTTAAGTCCATATAGAGCTCGACGAAGACGACATACCTTGTTTGTTGGATTAGATAGTCCGGGAGGTGGTTGCATATAGACTTCTTCATTAAGATCACCATTAAGGAATGCATTTTTAACATCCATTTGAAAAAGTGACCAATGGCGAGAGGCTGCAACAGCTAGCAAAGCACACACAGAAGATAGACGAGCAACTGGAGCAAAGGTCTCCTCATAGTCCACACCATACTCCTGAGTAAAACCCCTGGCAACAAGTCGAGCCTTATACCTGTCAACAGTACCATCTGAACAAGTCTTAATTTTATAAAACCATTTACTGCCAATCACAGACTTTCCAGGAGGCAAGTCAACCAAATCCCATGTATTATTCTTGTGTAAAGCATCAAGTTCCTCTTTCATCGCAGTCTGCCAAAAAGGGTTAGTGGAAGCCTCACGATAGGAGTGGGGCTCATGTAAAGTAGCTAAAGCATGAAAGCAATGAAAATTCTGGAGATGGGATGGAAGAGATCTTACTCTGGTGGATCGGCGAAGGTCTGGAGAGGAAGTGTGAACATGATCCTCATACGTAACAGACCCTGGGGGCTCAGGCGAAGCGACGTCGAGAGTATCAGGTGGAGTGGAATCAAGAGTATTAGGTGAGGGAGACTCGGGCAAGACATTACTAGTGTGAGGTGAGGGAGACTCGGGCAAGACATCACTAGTGTGAGTAGGAGAAATAGGAGGCTCCATAAGTGTGGTAAAAGGAGGAAAAGATGGCATGCTGAATTTGCCAATTTCATGAAATAGTCTATGCTCCCAGAAAACTACATGACGGGAAATACGAAGACGACGAGACACAGGATCATAACACCGATAGCCTTTTTGTTCAATTCCATATCCAAGAAAGCAACACATCCGAGAACGAGGCTCAAGTTTGGTGCGCTCATGAGGTTGGAGTAAAACAAAACAAGCAGAACCAAACACACGAAGATGGTGGTATGAGGGAACATAGCCAAACAACCGCTCGTAAGGAGTGCAATTATCAAGGATAGGGGTAGGCAACCTATTGATCGTGTAGATAGCCGTTAGAGTGGCTTCACCCCAAAATGGGGTAGGAACAGATGTGGAAATGAGGAGGGCTAGAACAGTGTCTAAAATGTGCCTAAGTTTACGTTCAGCTCGACCATTTTGTTGTGAAGTGCCAGGACATGACAAGTGAGGAACAGTGCCATAACTTTTTAGGATGTCTTTAAAAGCATGTTGAGTATATTCTAAAGCATTATCAGAACGAAAAGCTTTGATAGGTTTTGAAAATTGGGTTTCAATCATTTTAGCAAAAGTACGATAAATATCCAATAATTCATAACGAGGTTCATTAAAAATACCCAAGTGTAACGAGAGAAATCATCAACAAAAATTACAAAATAGCGTGAACCACTCATACTAGCAACGGGAGAAGGTCCCCAAACATCAGAATGAATTAAATCAAACGAAGCAGTAGCATGAGACTCACTATTATTAAAAGGCAAAGCCGGCTGTTTTCCAAGTTGACACGAAATACAATCAAAAGAACTTTTAGACACTGACCCTAACAACCCCTTTGAAGCTAAAAGTTGTACCCGAGATGCAGATGCATGACTAAGACGTGAATGCCAAAGTGCAAGGGATGGTGGTGACAAGGAGGCAGCAGCAGAGATGTTAGAGGCAGGAAGGTTGGGCAGGTGTAAGGATGAGAGTTCGAACATGCGCCCAATTCTACGCCCGGTCCCAAGGGTCTGACCAGTACGAGGATCCTGCACATTCACACCAGAAAAGTCAAAGATAATTCTATATCCAAGTTCACATATTTGCCCAACGGAAAGAAGATTATAAGATAATTCTGGCACATGAAAAACTTCAGGAATAGAAAGAGAACGACTATTGATGGTGCCTATAGTTTTAACAGTCATAGTGGAGCCATCAGCTGTGCGAATGAATGAGGAATGAGGCGAAGGTGCAGATGTAGTAAATGAAGCTGGGAAAGGTGTCATATGGTTGCAACAAGCGGAATCAAAAAGCCAAGAGGCAGAATTACCTGGCAGGACTGAGAGGGCAGAGGAAGATGCATTACCAGAACGAGACTGGATGACCTGATTAACTATTGCCTCGAAGTCAGTTGCAGATAAGGTGACAGTAGAACCTGATGACCCGTTAGAGAGTGCAACTGAAGATGAAGCTGTAGTCGCAGATGGATATGGAACAACTGTAGAGAGAGTGCTCTCAGGATGAGCAACTGCTGCAGTGGGAGCATTGGATCTTCCCCTTTGCCAACATTTATCAATAGTGTGCCCTCGACGTTTACAAAAACGACAGAAATTGTTGTCACGAGGCTTAGGAGAAGGTTGAGGAGCACCAAACCTGTCAGAATGCTTTGGCTGAAATGATGAAGAACTAGATAATGGAGCAGCCAACACTGAAGGACTATGTTGAGAGTGCATAGTCTGTGATCTGCTTTCTGCACGAACAAGTTCAAATATAGCATTGTCCAAAGTAGGGAGAGGAGAGCGATGTAAAAGTTGCACACGAATAGGCTCAAAATCATCACGTAATGCCATAAGAAAATGGTGAAGACGATGTTGATCCCTTCGTTCAGCATACATTTTGGCATCTGTAGGATCCTTCCAAATAGGATCAGAGAGATCAATTTGATTCCATAAGAATTGCATGCGAGCAAGAAAATCATTAATACTCTGCCCCGGTTCTTGCTTCAGGCAGAAGAGCTCAAACAGGAGCTGATATTCTCGAGCACCATCAACAGCAGAATAACGAGAAGCAAGCATATCCCAAGCACCCTTAGCTTCATCAAAGCTACCAAATAGGGCAGAAATAGATGGAATAGTAGTATTACGAAACCATGTGAGAATTTGATGATGATTGCTTTCCCAATCAATGAGACGAGTGAGAAAAGCATCATTAGTTTCAGTAGCCCCTTTAACTGGCTTCTCGACAATACCAACCACGTAAGACCAAAGCTTACGACTTTTGAGGAAACTTCGCATAGATTGAGACCAAACAATATAGTTTGTACCATCCAATACAGACTGAACATGACGAAAAATATCTTTTTCTGCCATCTGGTCAAATCTAGTTGTCGGTCAATGGTCAACGGTCAACGGTTGAATAGTGACGTCGATGGAGCAGCGGCTGAGATGATGTCGATGGAGAATGAGACTCCGACTATAGTGGTGACCCGACAGACATGAAAAGGATATTCAAGAAGTTTTTCTGATGTGAAGGATCCACTAATAGTGGCAATCACAGAGCATACTCAACTCTTAATATACCGACAACCTTAAAGAAGTTTTTCTGATGTGAAAGATCCACTAATAGTGGCAATCACAGAGCATACTCAACTCTTAATATACCAAGAACCACGAAGGCTCTGATACCATGTTAAGGTTTAAGAGAGGAAGTGAGACAATACAAAGAAGAGAATTGTATTGAATGGTGTGATTTACTTACAAGTGAGCTATCCTATTTATAGGAGCCAATAAGAGAGCCAAAGATATACACAACCAATGTGGGATTAAACTAACTAAGCAATAACTATGCTATACATAATCTAACATCACTAAATCCATTAAGATTCTTTAAAGAGTTATTTCTTGATTATCGAAAAGTTTTTTTTTATAGAAAATCAATCTTCGAACAACTTTTCAATTAATTTAAAGTTTTGGTGTATGCAACTATTTATGGGATTGTTTGATCAATTTTCGATAACAAAAGATTAACGCTGTTTGTGGGAGTGACTAGAAGTATCTTTTGTGAACAGAGCAATAAAAAATAACCACGGAGCAACCAAGCACCACCACCAGCCACGAAATTCACTAGGACCCTCCAAACTCTATTGAGTAGCATCCTTTATCGATCATGAAGATCGCAGATGGCGACAACCTTTAGTGAGTCACATATGATCCTAACAACTTTGTGACATAGTTGGGAGAGCTCATCGTTTTGCACGATCCCAATCCAAAAACAAGTTTTACTGTAGAAAACTTGATGAAGAAAACCTCAATCGACCTTAGTTCGATACCCCCAATAAAAAGGTATATAAATTAAAAATATTAATTCATAGTGTTTTCCACGAAAATCCACCGAATAAAATGAACTCTTAAAAGGAACATCGCAGTTGCAACCAAGAGCGAAAGGAAAATTGAGTGAGATGATGTTGAAATTTTAGATTTAGATTGTTATATCAAAATTAAGGATAAAAGGAATATTGAAAAAATGTGTTGTTTTAACTAACATTTCGAAATGATTTTAGTGAACTACTTGAATGAAAGGATATGCCATTAGAAAGTGTCTATTAAAAAATGTCTTTTGAATTAATTTGTACAAATTGAAAAAGTTGAATTAACTACCTATATGTTTGAAAGATTGTGACTTTTTAGAAAAGTGCATAAACATAATTTCAAGTTTACAAATAAGAGATGATTATATTTATAATTTTATTAATTATTTTTTTTTATTTTAATATGTTCTTCCTCTGTGCATAACCTATGTCATTACAATTTCTTAGTTTCTAAATAGTTTTTTAAAGAGTTTTTGGGATTCTCTTTAGAATTGTTATCCACAAAATTTTATTGTATTTCGGAAGTGAATTTGCTAAAAATATATTAGAAAACTTTTTGGAGTGAGAAAAATTATCGTCTTACGCGTCTCAAAAGTTTTAAACTATTTTGTTATTTTTTATTATTTTTCTTGTTCCAACCGGAAATTTTATCCTTAGTTGAGTGAAGCACTCATGTGGGACATAGCAGTCACAATCGCCCTAAAATTAGTGTTTTTTCAAAAGTAATTTCTTAAAATATTTTTCAAAAAAATTATTTTCAAAAACTATTTTTTGAAAACTCAAAATTAGTGTTTTCTAATATAATTTTCAAAAAATAACCCTAAAATTAGTGTTCACTTTTCCATTTCATTCTTTCTCCATGATATATAAAAAATATTAAAATTTTGAAAATAAAATAATATTAATCATTTTTAAGTATTTAGTAAATATGAGAAATAAAATTAATATTTATATTAAATTTAAACTCAAAACTAAAAATAATTACAAAGGGTATCAAATAAGTTTTCAAAATAAAATTATTCAAACAATATTTCACTGTTTTCTGTTTTAAAAACAGTTTTCGAGTTACAGTTATCCAAACATGTTTTTTTTTCTTCAAAAAACTGTTTTCAATTTTTATTTTTCAAAAACTGAAAATAGAAAACTGTTACCCAAATATGTCATAGAATTTTGAAGATTAAGGTTGTAAAATTACAACTTGACAAAGAATAGATGTTTTGTATAATGTGTATCCATTTTTCAAGTGCACTCATGCATTGATTCCAATCCAATCTTCTTACTCCTTTCCATAATTGTATAACGTATCATCTTTTGTCTCAAAGTAACTATTTTAGTAATTACCTAAAACTACTAATTTTTTTTTGCTTTGCGTACATGCATGTCTTGGCATTCTTCATACAGCATAGAGCTTGAGCCGTAGACATGTACCAATGGATTTAAGATGTTGTGTCTGCCAAAAAAATGATAAGGCATTTGCAATGGAGATTTGATCAGTTACAAGAATGGGAGAAGTATTTGTAGCTAGGAACTGAGATGACCATGTTTGGATAGTGGCTGGACCACATGGTTGCTTAGGAGGAAGATGTCAACAATGCTCTGAACTCATTATCACAGCACAGGCCATCTGGTATAATTGAATTTTTGTGCGGGTCGGGGAACACATTCCAAAACGCTAATAATGTAGCATTTGCAGTAGCCAAAACCCTTAACAATTTCATTACACTTCATAATTCAGGTTAGGTACCAATTTTATCGAGCGCATGTCTGTTAACTAGGTCACAAGCTCCTCAAGAAGGTTGGTGGAAGGTGAATACGCATGGGGCGTGGAACCAAGCAACGAGAAAGGGAGGCATATATAAGTGCTTTGATCAGCTCTTGTAATGATAAATTAGTCAGAGCATCAAAAAACTTGTCATGGCATGCATATTACAGAAATTGTTGAGGCGTATTCATTGAGGAAAGAGTTGCTTTCGGCTTGTGATGTTGGGCTGGAAACCGTTGTGGTAGAAAGTGACTCTATCCTAGTTACATTTTTTTTCTCATATTTTTTTATAAGTAACATTTTTTTATATTTATATATTTTTATCTTATAGAATAGTACATACAAGCATGTTGTTGAGTTGCTAGTAACATATTATGTCAAGATTCAAGCATTCTATTTTATCGAGTCAAAATCACAATGAAATAAGCTATTCAACATGTACAAGCAAACAAAATAATGTAATCACGATTATATTACAATAAAATTTTGTTTTTATAAAATTAAAATTTTATTCCATATAAATTCAATCATTAACCAAACGTGTCTTCTACTTTATTTGAAAACAAATAAAAATGGAATTCATTTAGAAATGAATTGAAATGAATTTTTATGTTTGACTTTGTTATTTTAAATTGTAGAATTTATTTAAGTTTTCATGTTGAAATATTTGAAATAAATGAACAATTCAAAAGATGAGAGAAAGGGAGGGGAGGCGGGAATGAGAGATGGAAAGAAGGAGTATTTCGGTCAACATGACTTTTTATTATTTTATTTTGTATAATTAATTTATAAATTTTACCAATTTTGATAGAATTTGCAACAAACTAAAAGTCTGTGTAGAATCAAATGAAAATGGAAATGAATTGAAAATGGGATTCATTTAGAAATAAATTTTTATATTTAGCTTTCTTATTTTAAATTATAGAATTCATTTGAATTCTCACATTTAAAATGTTTGAAATAAATGAAAAATTCAAAAGAGTAGAGAAATAAATGGAATGGGAGGGGAGAGAAAGTATTTTGATCAACATATCTTTTTACTCTTTATCTTGTAGAATTTATTTATAAATTTTATTAATTTTAAATTCATTTTGTAAAATTCATTTGTAAATTCACAAAAATCCAATTCAATTTTACATTAAATTTATTTCAAAATGAAATCTCGAATTTTTTCCACTTCCATTATACCTTAAACTCAAACTCAAGAGTTTGTTTTTTTGTTTTTGCGAATGCAAAGAGTTAAGTAGACATTTATACGATTTACAAGGAAGCGCGCAAATTATGTATAGGCTATTTATTGAAAGAAGGCTTGCAACCAGAATTAATTTTTAACATTAACCTCAAAAAGAGGAAAAGGCTGGTCTCTCTCTGTTTGGGCCAGAGACATGCTATTCTAACTGGGCCTGGCTTTGAAGGGGCTTGACTACAACAAAGTATAGGAGACTACAATGGGCTTCCAATCTATTAGACTCATGAAATAACTCAAAACTTGGATCCCTTTCAAAATCAAGATATATCTTATGAACAGAACTTGCATAAGATGGAATTAAACATTTCAGCATGTTTTTTGGTATTTGTATTCTATTTTCCAGAGAAAGTGTGCCCTTCTTTCGAGAAATTCTTTTATAGATCAAGTTCAATTAGGTTTGATCAATCATAATACACCACATATGTTTTTACCCAACACATTAATTGACGTGCATGTTGTATGCCTACGCAAGATTTTTCCCTCTTTTTTTTTTGGGTTTTTGACCGGTGTAAAACCTTGATCTTGATCCTTAGAGAAGTTTGGTGACGATGGTGTTTATTTTATATGTTAGTGAGGAGATGGATTAAACTCGAATCTCTTGTCCGAAGAATTTGAAAATGATTACTTGTCCAAAAGGTACACTATTGCTAAAAGAAAAAAAAAATAGAGAAGAATGGATGATGTACATTACTACATGTACGAGGATTAAGGATTTGGGTTATTGATAATTGTGTGGTCAAATTGAGTCAAACCCATTGTGCTTGTTAATGCCAAATGGTCACACCAGTCCACTTAGAACATGGACTGACCATATAATGTCTCCTTGATTTACAAAATACACATTTATTTTATGTATAGAGTAAATATTTGTTGGTGGTGAGGCTGAGTTATAGGATCATGCGCAAAAGGAACCGCACGCGCACTGACTCCTTGCCTTTCAGTCATAGCAGAGGCAGAGGGCTCCCTCTTCTTGGTTCCTGCTAGCTAGAAAAAACCATCATGTTAACATGTGCATATTTATGCCTATGATCGATGTCGCTGAATTGTTTATTTTATGGTTTGGTGTATAAAATTATATATTTGCTGCTCCAAAAAACTGACTCACTCTCTTCTCGATGTTTTTGTCTCTCACCATCTTTTCTCTCTCCCTTGGATCTCCCATTCAAATCCATTTCCATCATTCCCTTTCTGTAATTGATTTATGGTTTGTTTATTTCTCTGTTCCTTTTAGTTCTTCAAGCAACATCCTCAGGACAGCTTCACTAAAACCAGCATGTCAGTCTAAAGTATGGTTGCTACTGGCCTCAACATGTACACGCCACGGTCAAACTACTTTTACATTTTTTACCAAAGGTGAGCAACGAAATTAATCAAAAATGGTGCAACAAGTCGGTTCTTTGAACGCCAAATTAGTTCTGGTTGAGAAAGTTTCAATTTTCCCTAGTAACTCGTGGGTATATATTCAATAATTTATATAAACTTTATATTGATTTTTTGGAATATTTATAAGATATTTGTAGATTGTGGTGTATGTGTTTATATTACATCGAATAATTTATTTCAATTTAATTCATCAACCACTTTCAAAATTTAATATTTTATTGTTTTTATACTATTTATATTAAATTAAGCTGGTTTGTGTTAAATGATTAAAAAAACTTTAAAAGTTTGTGAGTAATGAATTTGTAAGATTTAATAAAATTATTATACAGATTTATATTTAGTACAGATTTAATCACAGAATCCATTTTGGCTACTCGAACCAAAACCAATTAAAATATTACTTTTAGCTTTTTATAGTGTTAAATAGTGATTTTTAATAATAAAATGGTAATTTATTAGTTTAGTTTCCACATGTGTCACCCAATTATCAATTTATTGATAAAGTGTTACAAATGGGTGGTTATTTGGAGTGTTCCTTTAGCACTTCATTTAAATTGAATCAAATGGAGATGAACTATTGTAATTGAATGTTTTTTGTGCATGTAATATATATATTAAACCAAAATCCGAATCAACTTAAACCGGTTTGATTGGAGTCAACCTGACTCAAACCAATAATGTTCATCCTATTATTTACATTAACAATCAATAAAAGTTCCCAATCGAGTTATGAGGAAAACATAATTGAAAATTAAGTATTGTTATATTTTTTTTATTTATAAAAGGTCCGTTAGGTTTACAGATTACATAAGTAATTTTTTTTTTGTTCAAATGTAAATTGGTATCACAGGTCAGTTTGTGCGTACGTATTAAATCAATTTTCTTTGATGGGTCAAACGTAACCTATTCACATCCGGCCTAAAAAATTCACAAAAAAAAATTCTTATGGCTTGATCATTACGAACATAAAGATTAAAATTAATGATCTTATAATTATTCCACAACTTGGGAAAAGAAAACCCTTGAACTTCGATATTATTGACAATAATCCATAACAAGTTGGGTTGTCTTAGAAAACTAACATTACTAATTACCTTATTTTTCTCTTTTAATTTTAATTTTTTTATACTTTAGTCATCTATACAATATTCCATGAGTAATATTAATAAATTCCTAATTCTTAGTAGTTATTAAGATCATTATTAGTTCTATACACTTCCATGGACCAACCTAGCTAATTGTTTTCCATCATGCTCATGAGTTGGTTTCATCTATTTGCTCAAACACGACGGTGAGGGCAATCATATTTTTCACTTAGGCATAACTTGCTTTACTTACAAGTTACAACACCTTTTATATTAATTTTCCATGGTCCCGAGATTCATATATATTTTTCTTAAAATTTTATTTAATTTCTCGTGCTCACTGCACATGCACTCAGCAATTTGCAGCACTAACTCTATATTGTTGCATTTTGTGTTTGGTGCAAGTTGTAAATTAATTTACCCAAAATATGCTAAGCCATGGTAATTATACAGACATTGTAAGGTTTTCCTGGTTGTTTTATTTTGGTGAAAAAATTATTTAGACATATAATTATGATGTTTATGACCTCTAAATTAAATAGAATGTCTGGCCATTATTTATAATTATTCCTGGCAGAACAGGCCCATCAATATTCATGACTGCTAATATCCCATGCCCACTGTCAGCCAATTTGCATCTACTTATTAAACAACTACCATCCTCTTTAACATATGGAAGGGGCCAAAAATTCTGAAAGGGGCATTGAGCCCCACAAAAATAATTGTGCAGCCATTCTTTTCTTAATTGAATGGGTGCACGATAACTGTACGAAGCTAAATTGAACAGAAAAACAAATCTGTTTCTTAAGTTTATAAAAAATAATGTATAAAAAGTTGAAAATCATCATTATAATTCGAAAATGCATGCATAGTTATAAAAATTCATCTGCGTGTAATCATTGATCATGCTTGATAGGCAAAAGGACAATGAAAAACACCTTTAACCTAATTAGTAATTACAATTAATTAACACTTCCAGTTAGGGATGGCAAGGCAAGAGCACATGCTCATACGAATGCTCGACTCATCAATCCGACGACAACAAGTTTAAAAAAGATAATTTTATCTTGCAGTATTAGAGATAAAGATTTTAAAACAAAAAAATTTGATGGGATGAGGAGGTATTTTTCGACTCAGTATCAATCTTTATTAATGTTTGTGTAGTTTAAACATTTATTTTATATTATGATATTATATAATAATGTTATGAATTATCTTATATCTAATGATTAAAAAAAAAATTTAATTTATTAATAAAGAATCCTCATTCCTATTTATAAACAGAAATGAGAGCGAAGATTTAAGTCTTCATTGAGGCTGAGACGAAAGACTAAAAGAGGATTTAATTTTCTGAAGATTGCAACTAGTGTTGTGTGAATCCTCATTAGCTGTCCCTTTTTTAGGTGAAAGAAAGTGATTTATCATTCATGAGAAATGGAAATTAGAACCAAAAAGAAAGGAACATATGTATGTGTGTTGAATATGATGGAAACCTGTTCATATTGGAGTAGACCTGTAGAAAGCAAATAATTTGGTCCCCACGTACGCATATATATGTATATATTTACATTACTAAATAACCAAAGTAAAGGAAAATTGTGAGTTCCCAGAAAACATTTTGGAGTATTCAGAAAACGACCGCACATTGCTCATCCTGAAACTGTGGGATAACAGAACTTTCGCCTATTATTGCCTCAGATAGATTCATGACCTTCAACATAAAAAATAAAAAAATAGATATAAAAAAAGGCCCCCACGAACTGTGATCGACTGATAATGTGACAATTCAACAAGCAGTAGTGCTTCATTATTTCAACATTAACACTACAATCCTTCTCCCCCCCTAGTTCTTGCCTTCTACGTGCAAGCCATGTGTAGCTAGGAGATAGTTTTATTTTGGATTCAAATGATCTATTTGATTGTCAGGCATAGACTGCTTGTAATGAAGAAAGCATGGCAGCTTCCAAGCTATGACCTGAATAAAAAAGTCAAGGGGTTTGGCAGGAACCCTACCAATTTATTAATATCTAAAGAAAAACTACACAAAAATAAGGATAACATTACTCAATTGAACAATCATAGAGAACCCTAGATTTGAACCTAAAGAAATTACATTTTCCTGTAAGTTTTCAAACTTAAGATATCATTTTCTAAAACAGGTTTTATAAATATGGGCTAAATTCTCACAAGACCAAAAGGTGTTGAAGCCACCAAATAACAGACACAATTTAACTAAACTATCAGTCACACTGTTCACTTCCATGTAAATATGGTGTAAATCCGCACCAGAAGCAATTGTACTAGTTGTTTTGTAAGAAAAACTTTCTATCAATTTTATTACCTCCCCGCCAAAAAAATAAAGAAAAGAGATTTCCATGGATTATGCGGAAAAGTAAGAACTCTGCTTAATAGAACTATGTCCGGATTGAAACTCTTCACACAAACCAATCAATAAAATGATGATTAAGCTGCACCTTTCTGCATTGTTAAGAGAAGACATGGGAGGAAAGAAAATAAAAGGATCCATAATTTTTCCCTTCAAGTCATAATTTTCAATCTTTTCAGAGTGAGAAATTTTTATATAGACAAGATCTTGTAGAATGATAGATCATTCTCGTGATTTTGGACGTGTCTGGGTTTAAAATATCAATTAAATTCAAAACTTTCTCAAAAGGATAAAGATGAAAGAGTGTAAAGTAAAATGAGTTTATCTTTTATTTTTTTAAATAAAAATTTTTTCTTTTCTTTCTTATACTATGGAATATCACTTTTCTTTTCTCTTACATTTCTCTCTTCACCAATAATTTTAATTTGTTTGGATCAGATCTTTGGGATCAATTGAATCATCACCGTCCATTGTTGTAGAAAGAGTGGATTATTTTCATCTTGGATGATGATGATTTACTTGATCCACAAGAACTTTATCCATACAAGAATTTCTCACAATGATTACATAATGAAATGGATGTGTCTTTGAAACAAGAAGATCATTATCCTCTCTATTTGAATATTGAAATGGAATCAAATTTATAATTAGATTGAATATCACATCATCAAATGTAGAATATTCAAATTCAAGTTTGTCAACCTGACATTTAATATCATTTTGAGTTTGACCTCTATTTCAGTTCTTAAATAGAGAGCATCATGAGACAAGTTACACCTACAACTAGAGGTGGAAGTCAGCCGAGTAGCTCAAATAGCAAATCGAGCTGAGTCAGAGAAATGTCGAACTCGGTTCGATAGGCTCACCAACTCGATTGAATTAACATTTTTAATTTTAATATATATTACAAAATAATATTTAAAATCATAACTATAGCTTAATTAGTTATTGGTTTTTAAGATTGATTAAATTAATACAAATTTAAAGTTTAAAAATTGAGCAGAGTAGAGTCAAAATCAATATTTTTCTTTCAAGTCAACTTAAAACTAAAAAAATTTAAACTTAAGTCTCAAAACTTCATTTCATTAATTTTTTTTTTCGTTAACCGAACTCAAGTAACCCTAACTCAAATTCGGGTAGACTAAATTCACCTACAACTCTTAAAAAAAAGGTTTTTACAGCTGGAGTACTGTGTCATTCTCAAAGTGACTGCAGGGGGTCAATCTCACGTATCTAATGCTGCAATTATATCGATACAGACAAGAGAATGAATGTGGCATTTTCATTGTACAAAAATGGAAAGAAAATTCCTTGTCCTACGCATTGACAACACACCATTCAAATTTTAGGATTAGAGAATAGGGCCACTTTTTGAGTTATCCTACACTTAATGCACAACCACCAACTTCTACCAACTTCAGCATTTCCACGTAAAAATTGTACAATTCTCCTACTAGATTTTATCTTTGGGTGTATCTAATAAAATATATACTTTAGTCTTTAAATAAAGGAATTGGATTGAAGTTAAAGATTCACATGATAAACAAAATCAAAATCTATCTAAGGATCATATTCAAGATTTGAGGATTAGTTTCTACTGGTAATTAATTGTCAATCAGCCTTTAAATAACATGGCTGAATTTAGATGGGCCATCTGAATCTGATTGTTTGAAGGTCGGGGGGGATTGTGATTGAAAATCATAGATTCTGCAGAAATGTTGAATGCTTAGGATTTATTATAAGAAACTCTTTGTATGAAAAGCAGAGATTCTAGAGATAACATTTTATACAAGGTGCAACTTCAACTTCACAGCACAACTGTTTTATTATCTTACTTTAGGAGTACTGTGTTTTTGTTTATTCAACGCTTTGGTTCTCAATCCATCAAGAAAAAAAAGAAAAGAAATTTCAGTTCTTACAATCATTATTTGGCAGAAAAGTTTAGAATATAAGCAGATTTTGGTTCTTTTTCAAAAAATGGAAGTTATTTGTTTATTCAAAAGATACACATGATCACGAAAGTAAGGATAAACATGAGTCGAGTTCGCTTAAAACTTCCATCCAACATGGTAATACTGGATGGTGAAACCCTCAACTCAACCCAATTGGTAATCCCACCAAATAGTTTAGGTTAGTTTGTTTTTCATTTTAATATATTTTTTAAAATTAAAAATAATTCAAATATCAACTGCAACAACTAATCGTCGATTAACTCCAATTAAATCCATATAGACAAAAAATTTATTAAATCGAATAAATCCATTACTCATAAAGTTTAAAACTTCCTTCAATTACTTAATATAAACAAATTTAATTTAATAAAAAATCATACAAATTTTTTTTTAAAAAAAGATAAATTTTGTAGGTATTTAATTAATCGAATTCTTGAAGACTTTAATACAAATACACCACAACTTGCAAATATTTCACAAATTAATTTACTTATCAGTTTCTCTATTTGAGTTGAGTTACAAAATTTTAAAAATGTGACTGAACCCAAATTGTTGTATTCTATATTTTTCAACCCAAACCCAAACAATTTTTTAAAAACCCCAATCTAAACCGAGTCAGTGCATCGGTTTGGATCAATTTGACTGGTTTTGTTGCTTCTCCCTAATGGGAAAAGAGAAAAGAGATAAGAAAGGTCAAAATTCCAGTAATTCAGATTAACAAAAACAGACTACGATCTTGCTCACTTGAGAATTTTAATGGAAGTTAAGTTCACAAATTTAAATTTAAATATTCTCAATTTGATGATGTGACATTCAGTGCAAAAGAGAATAAATGATTGAAATATTTGTCGAGCGTCCGTGTGAGACATTAAAGAATGCATTGATTCATCTTTTAACATTTTAGCATAGGGTCGTTATTAATTATTTTAGAAAAAAAGGTAAAATATTAATTGTAAAAATTAAAAATTGAAGGTCAAAATTGCAAGTACGTTGAAAAAATTGAAGACCCAGTTATATAAACATCTTGAATAAAAAATTATAAAATAAAACTCGCGATAAATGATAAAATAATTCTCACTAAATTTTAAAAATTATAATCCGTGTACAAAATCTTTACAGGAAAAAATCGCAAAGGAGATAATAGTCACAATTGCCTTGTCCATATCCTTCCGGGTTGTGCCTCAACATGCGTGTTGGCTACTATGAAGCAAAACGCCATTTTAATTTGTACCATATTCCTTGCGTGCTTGGACAACCAAATAACTTATAGTTGTGCAAAGACTTGGCATTTTTATTACAATTTTGCACGGACACATACATATATATATATATATATATATATATATATATATATATATGACATTTACACACGAAATGTGTCACTCTAAATGATTCATTTATACTTATGTTACAAGCACAATTCAAACAGAGAAAAAAAATTTATTTGTTGGCAAAATTGAAAAAAAATGCTTACTTTGTTGAAAATTGTTTTGTTTTAAACTATATTTCTGTTTTTAACATTCTCCGCAATAAAAAATCTCAATTTCTCAAAACAAAATCAGTACCTACCGAGGCTAAGGCGCCCTAATATCCTAAAATTGACCGCCCCTTTTGTCCAGCCACTCTCCTCTCCTCTTTTCATTGCCCTTTTTTATCTCTTATATTTATTGTCTCTCAAAATTTTAATTATTTTTTATTTAAGTTTGATTTTAATTGTTTTTTATATATATGTATTATTTTTAAAATGTAAAAAAAAAAAATTTAAATTATTAAACTCTATTTTCGTGTATATCTGAAAAAAAAATTAGATTTTCCTAATGATTTAAGGATAAAAAAATTTACTTATTTAATTAACTAAAAGGTAAACACAACAAAAATTATCAAACATGGAAAAAATATTTATAATGAGAGACCCAAAAATGTTTTTTTTACCTCAAACAAAAAGAGAGAAAACGAATAGCTGGAAAAAGCTGTAAAACCTACTCCTCCAAAAATCGCTTCACAATCTTCACGCTTGGCTCCAACACCTGTCTCTCCCATAACTCTCTCCACCCTTCACCGGAATCCGATGACGTCATCACCGCTCTAAACGACTCCGTTGCGTCTAGCCTCCGTAGGTCCCACCCGGCCCCTCTCAGCCTTAGGATCTTACCCATCTGCCTCTTTGCCAACTGAAACGTGTTGTCCTTTATCTCCCTCACCGCTTTCTCGTACGCTGCCCTCCGCGCTGGATCCCCTTTGAAATTCGTGCCGTAATTCTTCGGTGGGTACCTCTGAAAATACCGGTCAAACTCGGGCACCCCGATTGCCTTTCTCAACCCGGTCCGAGTCTGAGACTCGCCCGTGTCGTCGTCCGGGTCGTAGAACTCGGCCAACTCATCGAACATCCCCAACTCGAGCATTTCATCGACTCGCTTCGATAAGTAATCGTACAGAACCGGTAATGACACGTCGACCCAGAGGAAACAGCAGTTGTACCTCAACTCGGAGCTAACTGAGCCCGACCCGGAGAAGACGTCGGAGGAGTCTGGATTGAATTGGTGGGCGAGGAGGGCATGGACGAATGTATTGGACCCACCTGCGACGATGGGGAGCTTTCTACGGGAGAATATGCCGGAGATTGTCAAGGAGGCGAGGGAACGGAACTGGGAGGAAGTGAACTCGTGATCGTCGGGGTGGACCTCGCCGAGTAGGTGGTGGGGGACGCCGTGGCGGTCGTGCATGGGGATCTTATTTGTGGTAATATCGAGACCCCTGTAGACTTGTATTTTGTCGGAGTTGATGATCTCGGAGGAGAAGCGAGTTGCGAGATCGACGGAGAGACGGGACTTGCCGGTGCCGGTGGCACCCAGGACGACGACGATCTTTTCCTTTAGACGGTGGTGATTGCGATGGAGGGTGGTGGTGGTGGAGTCCATACGCGGCCACCTGGGGCAGTGGTAGTGGTGGTGGTGGCAATGAGTAGGTAGAAGGGAAGAAGGAGAGAGTGAGAGAGAGAAATGGAGTTGATGAATATAAGTAGTAGAAGAAGAAAATGAGAAAGGAAGAATTGTCATAGGAAGTGAAAAGGACAGGCTGGTGTGTGGTTTTTTGATGTACTGAGCTGTTGTGCTGAGCTGACCTGCACAGACATGCGAAATATCAGGATACGTAGTACCGTTTGTTTTGTCCCTCTGCACAGAGAAAGAGAGGGAAGGAGGGAAAATGGTATCAGGAGCTAGTGACAGCTTAGTAGTTGTTTTTTTTTCTTATTTATTTGATGGTTTTTGGGAGGATTAAGAGGGAAACGGCAATGGTATATTGGGAAGGGGGAGGGGGGGTATTTATCATGCGTAAAGTGATGGTGATGATCTCTAGTGTTTCTGTTTCCTTCTTTCTTTCCTTGGAGATTTCATTGCCTCGTTTTTATTCATTCCCTTCGTGCGTCTATCTTTCTCTCTTCTTTCTTCTCTCGTTTGCGTTTTAAGAAGAAAATGAATACCAGGGGATTAAGGTGTAGCACTGGAGTTATATGGTGCTGAAAATCTAACAGCCCATCTCTCTGTGGTACGGGCGCGTGGAATTATAGTATTATACAATTTAACAAACTCTACCAATAAAATTCATCTAGTTTCGCACAACAATTTAAAAAGTATACAATTTAAAAGAGACGTATGGTACGCATTACAGAGTTTCTCTTGCTCTGTTTGTTTTGCTGGGTAGGGCCACAAGGTAATTTCAGAAAACTCTTTCAACAGTATGGAAGAATTTCAGGTTTTTTTCCTTTTGGCCAACATCAGGTTGAACGTTGAAAATATCACTTTGACATACAGTTATCCCTATTTGAATATTTTTCCGTTTGAAAATTAAAATTTAAATAAAATTAATTTTTTGATAAAATTAAATATTATATTAACAAATTTAAATTTAAATCGTTTTCATTTGATTCCAAGTTCAAATTTCTTCAACGTTATCCGATCCTCAATTTTAAGTTAACAAGATTAGTTAAACAATAATAATAGAATCACACGATTTTTATATAAAAGACACAATGATAGGTTATTATTTGTTCAATATACTATAAATTTTATAAGGAATTGAAAACGACAAAAAAATGTGGTTACTTTCTTAACCAAAAATGCATGAAAGATTCTATTGAAACGTTTTGAAAAGTTGAAAGTTAAAATTTATAGTTTCATACATTCATCAGAAGATAAATTAAAATAAAACTCAACCCGAAACTCAAAAACAAAAAATGAAAATTAACCTTTAAAAAAAAGATGTCGATCGGACAATTGTATAAAGTTATCAATCTCGCCTCATACAAAACTATGAAGAGATAAAAGAAGAATGAACATACACCAAACCCAAGGAGATAAATTTAATTTATTAAAGAAAGTATAATATCATAAAGTTTTCAACAATTATACATGAATTTAACAAATTATAATAGATATGATGGTAAACTACTGGCTGATCAAATTCATTTTTACAAGAACTATGAAGCAAAAGAAAACACTGCAAAACATTTGGTTTCCCTACTCATGCCAATGCTGCTTGTTCATGGTGCCTCCCATCACACCCTTCCCCTAAAACAGAGACTATGGCGGTTGGGTCCGTCCAAAATTGCTAATTAATTAACAACGACGCTCACGTGTGGGCTTGACCACATCCGATTTGTGGTGACACTCTTTCAGGCTCAAGGTGGTGCTGTACTGATAGACTGTTACAGTGAGCGTGAACAACTCACATGGCCATGTGAACTTTTAGTGGCTTTATGTTTAACCAATGAAATCTCGTGTTATCGTTCGGACACTCCTCTGTTTTGTGTCGTGGTTTGGCCAACCTCGCATATTTGAGCATTGTAACCAAGTGAAATAAAATTTATTTAAAATTGAATTAAAATATATTTATTTATTTTAAATTATAAAATTCATTTAAGTTATCATGTTTAAAATATTTAAGATAAATAAGAAAATTTTTTAAAAAAAAAAGAAAGAGAGAAAGAGAAAGTATTTTAATCAACAAAACTTTTTACTCTTAATTTGTAAATTTTACCAATTTTGATACAATTTGTTGCAAATCAACTCAATTAGATAGTAAATTTATTTCGAAATGAATTGTAAAGTTTTTTTTTAAAACATGATAATTATAAAATTAAAAAATTATTTTAAAATAGAATTCATTTGTTTCAAATCGAGTATTAGTATTGTTGATAATTTGGATGCTTTGTTGAAAAATAAAGTAAAATGCTTTACATACCCATTAATTATTCTAGTAAAACACATATTTTTTAGTAATCGAACTCATATTTTTAAATAGTATTTTCAAAGGTGAAGGCATCGGGTGAGGAGTTGGAGTGTAGGTCTTTTGAATCCGTTAGAACGTTTCAAAATTTTAATAAAATATTATTAATTAATTAATTCGAA
This sequence comes from Bretschneidera sinensis, assembly GCA_023935145.1. Classification (NCBI taxonomy): domain Eukaryota; kingdom Viridiplantae; phylum Streptophyta; class Magnoliopsida; order Brassicales; family Akaniaceae; genus Bretschneidera; species Bretschneidera sinensis. The sequence continues at coordinate 110,756,824 of CM043701.1, read as the reverse complement.
TAATAAAATAAAAATAATTTTAATTAATTATTATCAAAGTTTAATACTTTACTAATTTTCTATAGTGTGATAATTATAATTTTATAAATATCAATATATAAACTATATGAAATATAACTTTTATTTTTATGTTGTTGTAACTTATAAGTGATTAATTAAATAATTTGTAATTATTATTAAACTAGATAACATATATTATAAATTTATGAAATGTAATAATATCATAACAATAATATTAGTTTAGTGGTTAAGACTTATAATACTCATTATATCATAAACTCGAGCTTTTAAATAGAAAAAATGCTTAACTTTTCACGTCTTGAGGCATTTTCAAAACACTTTACGCCCGACACGTCCGAAACTTAGTCAGAAACCACCTTTTAAAACAGTGTTTTTAACAGTAAAACACGTTTTTTTATAAGCAAAACTCATACTTTGAGGATATTTGTCAGAACTATTGAGTATTGACGTACGGCTTGTTTTTCAAACATTTTAATGTTAGATAAAGCATTTTATCGTATCATCAGGCAATTGGAACACGCTGAAAAGACAAATGTTGGGCAAATGAGGAATTACATGCTCATAGAAATGAGTAATAAAAAACAAAAGTTTTTTTTTTAAAAAAAAAAAAGAAAAAAAGCAAGAGTTGAGGAAATGTTATTACTTTTAACGAATGCAATATAGTTAAGGTAAAATCAACCATATTGGCAAAATACGAGGAAATGTTTTAAATTTACGTAGAATATTATTATTTGCAAATGATAACGGTGGCAAAACTACAGTCAAGTTTACTAGTATTATTTATTCATTGTTAAAAAGACTAGAGACTAAAGAGTGAGTTCACCTTAAAATAAAAATAGGTGTATGGTGACTCAATTAAAAATTACTTTGTTTGATAAAATAACATATTTAGTGGTAAATTTTATTTTATCAAAAAATATATTTAATAAGGTATAGTGTCTCATTTTTAAGTGAATCATTGTAAAACTTATTATAAAAAATAATATACAATAAATAATTAAAATTAAGGTGATGAAAGAGCATATCTACTATTCAAGTATCCGTGGGAACTCTTAAAAAATTCATGCTTCTAAACCATTGAACTAATGTTTTTAAAAAGCTTTTTATTTTTTTTAAATGGGCTACATGACGGTAGCTAACTTTCTCTCATCCCTTATCACTCGCTTCTCTCGTGTGAGTAGAATTTGATCTCTGATATCTTGTACAATGACAAACGACTCTACCATAGAATTAACATCTTTCATAGTTTCATGTCAAATGTTTATTAATTCATCATAAAATCAGCAGAGTTAATAATGAAAAGAATAATATGATAGTCATTTTTTTATGCGACTGATCAATTTAGGTCGTCCATGTAATATACTTGTAGATTTTAGGCATGTTTATTTGTGGAGTCGTGATAAGAAGACACTTAGCATGCACACTTTGAATGTACATCCAAAATTTCAAAATTTTAATAATATTTTTACAAAACTTGAGTAATAATATGTACATTTAAAATTTCAAAATCTCCATCCACTTGTTACTTTTTGATAACTATCACTCTCGATGTGCATGCTAGATGTATTGGAAAATTAAATTTTAAATTTCAAACTTTGTGATGTTACTCTTTATTCCCTTATCTTACGTTACAAGTTTAGAAAAGTATTTGTGTGTTTATATATGATAACAAAACATACAATGTCTTGAGTAAAGAGTTAGTGAGTTATGAGATGCGTGACGCACAAAATGGTGACGCACAAAATGGTGGCACTTGACATGTGCGCATGCGATTTAAATCTCGTTTTATAAAATTCATTTTTAAGGTGTGGTTTGTAGTCATTGAAAATCTATAGATATGTGCCAAAAATACAAAACCTAAGTTATTCTTTCTCAAGTCCCATTAATGTTTTTACAGAAATTATTTTTGGAAACATATGTATACTATTTCGGATTTTGTTATATCTTCGAAGCGAAGTGAATCAAATCCAGTAACATTTGTACGGGGTGAATATTGTTTTAGAAACAATGTCTATTACACACCTCAAAATTCTATTTTACTATCAAATTTTTTTTAACAAGAAATATCTCAATTTTTATTTTTATTTGTGTGGATGTATTAAACGAATGATTTAAGATTAATCAATCCATTGATTTTTCGTAATGAAATTGATATCATTAAAGGTTTTTGAATCATATGACGAACTTGTAATCTACACCGATTACATACGCAATATCTCGATAAAACATTAATATTCATTTAAACAGAAAAAAAAAATCAACTAATGATCTTATCATCAATCATAGATAGGTAGGTTTATATGTAATGGAGCCACCAGTCATAAGATTTTGATTTATTTTGACCTGAAAAGAGGTTTGATGGGACAATATTACAGTGCCGGAGGATTTTAGTCCAAAAGAGGATTTGGTTTTAGTTCAAGCCTGACATGCTTGTAAAGAACAAAACATCTCAAAGTAGATAAAACTTCAAATCCCCTTTTGAAACTTTTCAGTGAATGATCGATTGAAAATGATTTGCAATCTTCAGCATTGAAATGGTAGCATTGATGGTTGAAAATGATCACCACCGTCATCATTAGTTGCTCTTCCTTTTTCTCTAAAAAAATAAATCAATAGGCGCGCATGATTTGATCCAGAAGTAAACCAATACTGTATATGATATATCGAGAATCTTTGTTAGAAACTACTTCTTCTCTTTTAATCATTTCATTCATTGCATTGAATCCAAGCAGTTTCCTTTTTGGTTTATATAATAATGTTGTTTATTTCAAATAATAGTGACCAAATCTATTAAATTTCTAAATAAGACATAATAGATGGATCCGATTCCTCCGATAGCTATTTCATACCTGCATGAAAAGATGGAAGTCATTTTTTGATCTGACCTTAATATTGTCTTTTGTCATTATCGCCAGAATTTAATACTTTTGGTTGATACTACAAGAAAAAAAAATATCGAGCACGGATGGATCGCCTTTTAGAGCCCTTTTTAAGAAAAAAAAATTACTTTAATCCATTTTCACAGGGTTTTTTTTTTTTTTCGATGTCGGCAAACATGACATTAAAGTTTTAAGTTTTAGTTTCAAGTATTTTTTTTCAATAATATTTTACTTGATTTTTTGTGCACATTTGGATATTTTTAAAATCTTATTCATTTTTATTCGATTTGTACCATCATTTTATAATTAGTTTACATACAAAACTTATTAATTTTTAATTTAGTTTGCAGATAAAAAGACAACTTAAGTTTTTGAGATAATTCACCACGTAACTATCTCTTTAACAATTAATAATAATAATAATGCAATTAGAGTGGATATACTAAGGTCATACACGTATTCATTATTTACAAATTAATAAAATAATCTATTTATTCTAGTTACATATATAGTTGTATTTTTTCCATTGCATTACTGATGTAGGATGCGGATCATCACAAATCTATCCGTTTAGACTCTCGGGTTTTTTGAGAGAAAGTCCAAAAAACATATCACAAATCAAACCAATAATTTCAATTTGTTGGGAGGCAAAATACCACGATGCACTCGTAGTTAATCCAAATATCACATATCCACATGGTAGTGTCTGGGTCAGCTTTAATATCATTTGTAACACTATAAACTCATTTTCAAAAGTGTTAGCTGAAATTACTTTCGACAACATGAAATCTGACATATAAAATAAAATCTTTTTTATTATTACATTATCAATGTTACATGTGAGTCATCACATTTAAAAGATAAATTATTGATATTTTTGTTGGTAAAATCGATAGCCTTTCAACGGAAGGACTTGTTAATCTTTTTATGGCTTCTTATCTTTGAATGATAATAAGAATTCAGTATTTAAACATCATTTTGAATTTGATTAGTAGGGTCCGATATCGATGGGAAGATTTTGAGGTCACCAAGTTCTTTCTTTTCCAAAAGCGTGTGATTCTTCATAGATGGTCAAGCGCACGCTTGGAAAAACGACATTCACATTTGTTAATACTCGAAATTGGGCTCTCAATTTATAAAGCCAAAAGGTGAGAGAATAGAAACTAGGGGCTACATGCTTTTCTCGTAAAGAGTTTCCTTCACTTTATGCTTGATAGATGAGAGATCAAGGATCTGATAATTAATTTTGGACCAGTTAGTACTACACAATTGGGGTTTGCTTTTAGTCCATGGTATAGTACGTTAAGCACTCGAAACCTAGACCCACCCTGGATATTAATTCAGATAAAGTGTTGATTTTATTTCAATATGATATATGTGCTATGGCCTATGGATATGGAGTAATGATACTCTTACCAAGAATTTAATGTAAAGTTATCACATCATTTCAATTCGTGAGAATTTTAAAATATGATCAAGTTATCAAGAGGGGTAGCTTCTAGAAAATGGAGAGGTTAAGGTCCTAATCTTCAATCTCTATCTCAATGAAAGCTAAGCACTTAGATATTTGTTAAGAAAACTTAGAACATTAAGTGAGGGTTCGGAATCTATTTTCAGGTGACACTTTGACATTCAAGTCCTATACAATTTAAGAAGAGATAGCCGTATTTTTAGAGTTTAGAGAAATGATTTCAAACCTTATTATAATAATCAACTTTCTTTTTTTATAGTGAAAGGATGAAGAGAGCGTAATAAATACAGATGATCTAAATCATCGACCGGAGAATAGATAAATAGTTGACATCACTCCATAGATTTAGTAGGGTTTTACCTTTATGCTTTTGGGCGGATTTTTTGCTATTTTACTTTATCTGGTTAGTGAGATGATTATTTTTACCTTGGATATGCCACGTGTCATCTTGTAATTGGAGAGTTCATTTTTACACATAACAAGAATACGTCTATTCCTTATTCCTTTGACTTTTTCAGGTGATTTTGGTTCAAGAACAGGCCAAAATGGAGTTTAGAAGTAAAAATGGTTCGAAAAAACTAAGTGTATTTAAAAAAAGGGGAGGGGAGAGGCAACCAACATGATTGGTTGGCTGCCTAATGCCAACTCCCTAGCACCACGATGTTGGGATACTCCTCAAATCCCATATCAGAGAGAAGTCTTATTGTAAACAATCCTGGTCCCACATCATCTATGTGTAAAAAGAATATGAGTACTAATTATAAATAAGGCTCTAGAAGTCTTTTATTTGGAACTTTCTTAAATCTTGTAGCACTAGAATAACCAAAGGTTGGGTTATTTGAGAACATATAACAAGGCTTTAGGATAGTGAAAGTTGAGAGGGTTTTATAACCTTTCTACTATCCAAAAAGTTGTATCGTGGATTTTTTATTAGCAAAGTTTGCTACTGTGTATGTAGGTCTGTTGAGGCCAAACGGTGTAAATTTTTGTGTTGGTGTTTATTTATTTATTTTTTCTCTTTGTGGTTCTATTTTATTTTCTGTGATTAAATCCTAACAAGTAGTATTAGAGTCTTGTTTGTTTGTTTCCAAAAGCGTGTCGCTGGATATATTTGGAGAAGTTGTCTACGTCGTTGTTATTTGTTGTGTCTGTGCCAGCATGTGGACAAGTATAACTAATGGAAAAAACAATTTTACTATGTGATAAAAAACAGTTAAAGATATTTTGGTATAACAAAATCTTGATTACGCTTTAGAGGAAGAAAAGCCATAAAGGGTGACTAATAGAAAGTTGCAATCAATTCAGAAAAAGGCTGTGAGCACAATCAAGTTAGCTATTGCTCCTGAGATCAAGTATAATGTGTTGAATGAAACTACTCCTAAGGATTTGTGGGATAAGCTCAAGGGCATCTATGCGTCGAAGTCGTTGACCAATAAATTGTGTCTCAAGATGGACCTTCACTCTCAAAAGGTGGAATAAGGTATAAGTCTTCATAATCATTTGAATAAATTTAACAAGTTAGTATCTCAATTGTTGAATGCAAAAGAAACATTGAAGGACGAGGAGAAGATATTACTTTTGTTATCATCCTTACCAAAATCTTACACAACATTGGTGCAAACAATGTTGGTGGGCAAGTTGAAATTGAGCTTAAATGATGTGATCGCGCCACTGTGTGAGAATGAGAAGTTGATGGGAAGTGTTAGCTTGTCTAGTGGTGGTCAAGCACTAACTGTGGAGAGTTCAAATCAAGGGAGAAGTCAATGGAAAGGGAACAATAGTGTTGACCTGCATTTGATTTTAATAATGAAAAAACACTACTTAAACTGCACTAATAAGTTTATCTAAGTGTTTAAGCCATGAAAGCATTCAGTTCAGAAAAACAAGATACAAGAACTCAACACGTTCAGACACCAAAAGAAGACAGAAGATCTAGAATAGGCACTAAGGTAATTGAATCAGTATGTAAATCTCTAAATTCAATCACTTAGCTTGATCTATGACTCAATTTACAAAAGACTTTAACAAAACTATTATACAAAAAGTTTCTAAGTCAAAAACTGTTTTTTTAAAAGAAAAACTGGGTTGAAGGATAACCCAGTCGACTGGATCTACATACCAGTCGATTGGGATATGGGACAGAAAGTTCTCAGCCGACTGGTGTTGAGGACCCAGTTGACTGGTTTTCTGACCCAGTCAACTGGTACAAGGACCCAGTCGATTGGTAATTCGAAATGTGACTGTTAGAGATGCGAGACTTGAGTATTTATTGCCCCAGACCTACAAAATCAGTGTCAAACAACCATATTGCTTCAAGACTATATATAAACCCACTTCAATGAGCATTTAAAAGAGGAAGAGAACACACTCAATTCAAAAGATAGCTCATTAATTCTCAAAAGCTTTGAAAAAATTTATTGTTGAGCCATTCTTCAAGTTTGTTCTTGAAAGAGAGATATTGTTCATTTGTAAAAGCACTTGTTGTTATCTCTCTACCATTTACTTTACAGTAAATTTCATTTATTGTAAAGGGAAAGAATTGGTATAACTCTTAGAATGTTTAAGATTAAACACTTCATTGTAGATTCCGTGAGAAAGGGATCGGTTGTAAGGTTTGTACAACACCTGTGAAATTATACGACTAAACTTTTAGTGGATTACTTCAAGGAGGTTCCTTGAAGAGAGTGAACTTAGGGTCAGAAGGAATCTGATATTGCTGAATCACTATAAACGGAGTTTGCATTTTCTCTTCCTTAAACTCTTTTGCTTTCAAGCATATTACTTGTTTGTGTGCATTGTGCATTTAACTGTTTAAAAAATTACAAGTTAATCAACAAAAGTTTTTTAAAACCCAATTCACCCCCTTCTTGGATTTGAACCTCGGCTTACAAATGGTTCAAAGGAGATATCTAAATCTAGGCCTAGAGACAACAGTGAAAAGGAATGTTATTATTGTGGAGAGAAGTGCGAGCCACATCCAATCCTATTGCAGACAATTTAAGGAGGATACAACTAGATTCAAAAAGTTTTGAGAGAGACTCAATGAAAATAAAGATAGGGATGATGACTCCTATGCAAATTTAGTTTTTGAAGATGATGAAGACAATGTTACACTTATATCTAAAGATGATGTGAAAGAAGAAAACTCTTATAAGAAAAAAGATAGTTGGGTTTTGGATTCCGCTACTTCCATGCACATATGCAGTGATGAGGGTTACTTTGACACCTTCAAGAAAGATGAAAATTTAGGCAACATCACTGTAGGGATAAAGAGAAGATGAAGATTGAAAGTGTTGGAAGAGTTCACCTTAAGCTCCACGATGGTGCTGTCAAAATTCTTCCTAATGTGAGGTATATACCTACATACGACTACAACATAATTTCTTTGGGTGAGTTAGCTTCATGTGGGTATACATATTCGGGTTATGGAGATTGGTGCAAAGTGTACAAGTATGATGAAGTGATTATTCAAGGCAAAAGGGATACGAGGCATATTTGCATATTTGATAGTCACTCTGGTAATCAAAAGCTTGCAAGTGGTAAAGTTAGTGGATCTAAAAGAATCTTGTCTGTTCACAAGAAGACCAACAAGCGTGTAAGGCTCGCTCAAAAGGGTCGAAGTGTTTGAGGATTTGAGGCGAGCTAGGAAGGAACTTGATGGGATACTACTTAAATTCCACATCAGAGAGAAGTTTTATTGTAAACAGTCCTACATCGTCTATGTGTAAAAATGATTTAGGTAGTAATTATTATAAATAGGGCTCTAGGAGTCTTTTATTAGGAACTATCTACAATCTTCTAGCACTAGAATAACCAAGGGTTGAGTTATTTGAGAAAGTGAAATAGGGTTTTGGTATAGTGAAGGTTGGGAGGGTTTTATAACTTTTTTACCATCCAAAAAATTGTACAATGGTTAATTTATTAGTGGAGGTTGTTACCGTGAGCGTAAGTTTGTTGAGGTCGAATTATGTAAATTTTGATTTTTGTGTTTATTTAATTTTTTCTTTGTGCTTGCATGATTTTATTTCCTATGAGTATTTAAATCCTAACAAATGACAATAGATCAGCTAACATAGTTGGCTGGCTAGCTATCTGTTATCGATTTTTTTTCTTTTTCCTCGTCGTGCTCGTCTTTCAGAGGTCGTAATTTCTTCTTACAGACTCTGATGAGGGTGGTTTTGATACCCCTGAAAAGGCAGGAGAGTGTACTTTCGTACTGTCTTTACCATCAATTATTGAAAATTGTTGAAAAGTGCTTATGGCACTAATTGTTTATATGTTTGGAATTCATAACAATTTTTCCATACAAAATAACGCAACAATCTCATGAAAGAACATTGCATTTTGAGAGGGAGAGTGGAAAGATTCAGTTTTAAAGAACAAGAGATCCAGGCGATTAAAAAATGAGTTAGAAAAATTTTATCAACAAGAAATTAAAATATATCAAATCAAATCAAATCAAATCGATATAATTAAATTATCTTCAAATTAAGAAAAAAGACTCAAAAATTTAAAATACTACTTGTCCATTTCTTTATCATGCATGTATTATAATGAGTTTTGAATCCAATTGGAAGCTAACTAAACTAGTTGCCCCCAATCCCAGCTTGTTGATGGGATTTGATCAAAGTGAGTTGGATCAGTTGTGCTCAAGTAACTGGCTAGGAGGGTTTGATGGGTCTCCATCTTTCACGTCGATTACATTGATCGTTGATGTAACTAATTAGTGATTAAACTAATCTATACTAATAATAATTAAACTATTTCATTACAATTTACAATCCAAGGATAATCATGTTATGTTTTTTTTACGTATGCTGATGTAGCTAGGTTACTATTGCTGCTCCTTAGGTTAATTTAAAAAAAATTCAAACTGGGACCGAAATTAGTCAAAGGCAGCTCCAAAGCTGTGACCGAAATTAGAGTGAAAAATACCCATGTATTTTTATAGAAATGGTGTATGCTTTTATAAAGCTTATCCTTCGCAATTTGAACTCATGTAAAGAAACGTTTGGTTGTTGAAAATATTTATCTCAATTTTTCTTAATATTTCCTTTGTCAATTTAGATATTGAATCACAACTTTTCTAATATGATTATGTTAAAAAGAAAAAAAATGTTTTTTAAATTATTTTAAAAATGTTCAAATGATACTTTTCAAAAAAAATTTTGACAATTTTTCTTTTATTTTCTTTTTCTACCAATCAGAATAGTTTAACACTTATTTTCAATTTCAACCGAAATCATTAGTGGAACATCACATCGAAAAAAAAGTTCAGAAATTTTACCAAAATATGATGCATGATTTTCTTTTACACATTGATCACTTACAATTGCTTGGAAATTAATCCATGGCAGCCATTTTAGAATTCAGCAATAATTCTTTTTCAAACTTTAGAATAAAACACCGACAACAACATAAAGGGCTTTATCGATATCGACTGCCAAGGATGAATTATCTCTGGTTAGATCATGCCTGGAGGTAGACCACCTTATTAAACTAAACATGCAATGTATAATCAATCTTAAGGAAACATTTTATCATACATTTAGCCTCAAACTTAGAATAAGAGTTAGAAGCATGTGTCTAGGCTTTAACAATAAAAGAAAAAAAAATTCTCCTTTTATATAAGAAATTAAAAGGGGTCATAAAATTAAACCTAACCAGCATTTTGAAGTGGGCAAAGGGTTTTAAGAAGAAGAAAATGAACAGTAATGAATTCAAATTGATTAAATTGACACATACCAATTTGTTGATGATTAAGCAAATCAATTCCCTTGTACCAACCATTTCTCTCGATGAAAACGTAAACCAATTAAGTCCATTTTGGCCCACCAAGGCGGCCAAATATATATTTTCCACTTACTAGACTGCAGGGCATTAAAGTTTAATTGACTCTCCATCATTTGCTTTGAAGGATTGAAAATTACATGCACAATACATTGCAGTGTGCTTCATTATGATTTTCTAGTATTCCCACAGTAGGTGGTAGTTCAAGGGTCGTTTTAAACATAAATGTTCAAAAGCTGGTATGAACAGGCCTAGCTGCAGTACTGTTTCTCAGATAGCTATCAATAAAAGAAAATTTTCTTTTCAAGCCTCAATATATATATCAGTCGACATTTTGTAGTTAACTTTTCGTTGAAGTATAAGGCAAATTCTTGTGTTTTTATTCAAAATTCATACAGTAACATCCTTTGTTCAATTAGCTTTTTTGATCAAGTAAACGTTTTAGCATATTTTGAACATGTTTAAATAGTGTTTTTGAAAAAAGATTTTTATGTTCGAAATAAATTTGGTTAGTGTAATATGTTTTCGAAAACTGTTTTTGAAAACAAATTCGTTTCTGAAGACATTCTTTTAATATGTTTTTCATAATAGCTCTAAATATAATGAGAAAACACATTTAAAGTGAAATAAAACATGAAAACCTTAATGGTCTGCAATTTATTTGATTTATTCCTCAATGATGTGTGAGCAATGCTTCTAGCGAAAGTGATGGTGCAGCAGCATTAATACTGAGTTCAAAGCCGTGGATATCTTGGTCATGATGTAGAGATGCACTTGTCCAAGAACATGAATCGTTGGGGCTGAATCTGCGTTAGTTTTGTGCTGGGTTGTTACTTCATGTGATAGAAGAATCTATACGGCAGAGTTATTTCCTATCACAGATTTTCAACAGCCCATTCAAACACCCAAAATTAATTATCTTACTGTCACACTTGTTATAGTGATTTCGTTAAGGATAAATTGGTAAAATACTTAAATTATCAGTGGAACTTTTTAACAATTATAAGAACACATTCCGAATGTCAAAAATTATGATCAAAATTTGTGGTAGGTGTAGCATTACTCTTTTTTTATAGGGTAATATTGATGTTATAGTAGTTCTGTTATGCCAAAAATCTGCCGTCGGATAGGTAAGTTGGGATGTCAGATCTGTACACAATAAATGGAAAATGATGATCTAAAAAGCCACTAAAAAGAGAGTGGGGATGGTGCCTCCGCAAACTCTCCAATGCTTCAATTAGTTTTTTTGAATTTACGAGAGGAGAGAGAAAGAGAGAGTGAGAGAGAGTCGTAACAGTGTTTAATGAATGATAAGTGAATCATCATTCATATACCTTGAGAGCTCTTTATATATATTCGGTCAAAGAATCAATTGGTTATTTGTCATTATTTTCTTAAGAGACGACGTGATCTTAGAATATCGCGTGTAGATTACTGTACCTTGATGTATGAGAAGATTGCTGGTCATCATCTAGTTACTTGATTATGGAGATTTTATCAGTGTCTAGATATCATAGGAGGATAAATTCTCCTTATTAAGCTATTTGGTTAATGGCAAATGTTGTTTGGGGTTTCTTTGATGTTTTCCTATGTCTTAGTTTCATTATTCTTCAATAAAAGTTCTCTTCAAAGAAAAAAGTTCTGTCTCACTAAATTAAATTACAAATGAGATATATTTTTAAAAAAAATTAAAATAAAAGTTACTGAAATGTCTTTTTAATGAAAAACAACAAAAAAAAAATCTGTTTTCCATTTTTGCTTTTAAAAAACATTATTTTGAAAACATAAGACATATAGCAAACTCAAAAATGGGTGTATTATTCTTAAATACAACGAATATAGTCGAAGAAAATTTGTCGAGCGCATATGTTGCAAGAAATTAAATGAATATGGGTGAGATACCTACTCTGGCATCATATGCTAATTCAAGACTCAATTCAATTCATGACTACTCCTTAATTGGCATTAGAGTGACAGTAGACATTTTGAATGTACAAGTTGACTAACATGATGACGAATTTTCCAACCGATAATTAAATTAATTATTATAAGACTAAACATATACATATAATAGACGTCAACTAGATATATATATATATATATATATATATATATATATATATATATATATATATATTGATATGTAAGGTTTTATTCTAATAAACTCAAACTTAGATAATAACACTCCACTTGGCTTAATTACAACTCAACATTACATGTAAGGTCGTCATGATGAAGTGTATTCCATCAGTTTTGTCTTATAGGAGCATGAAGTGTTTTCTTTAATGTGGTTTTTTTTTTTTTGAAGTTTAGGTAGTGAGACAATGATCACAACAAATTTATATTGTAAGAAGCTTACGAAAAACACAACATTATGATGTTGTCTGTTGCGGAAAACATGTAAAATACTTCGCAAGTTGTGTATGCACATGCATAATATGACAAGCGTGCTTGCACAAAGAGAGGGAGAGAGACAATTAATTTATTTTGCTAACTTAAGAAGATAAACACTAACTTCATGCTAATCGATTTATTTATTTTTCTTGTTCTTTATGCACAAGGAGTGATAATCAATTTAACCTGAAAACAAAATGTGTGATCTGTATGGCTAAAAATTAGGTCATCATACGCCAAACATTAGCACAAGAGTCATGCTATTCAGACATCCTACTAATACACTCATTTTATATGATAATTATCGCTAAAGTTTTCAGTGTTTTTCAATATGTTTAGTTAAATTGTTTGACAATCTGTATTCTTAACGCAATGACAGTTTTAGATTCATATCTTTTTCATTTGAAAATTAAAATAAAATCAAATTCATGATAAAATTAAATATCACATCATCAAATGAAAAAATTTAAATTTAAATTCAAGTTTGTCATAATGACTCTCAATCTCACCATAAACTTGACATCCATTTAAATTCTCAAATGAAAATTGAATATAAAAACAGTTTTAATCAGATTAATAAAAATTTCTTTTCAGTCACAAAAAAATTCTGAGAAATCCTTAGTTTTGCAGTCATAAGTCAAAACCAATGGCCCAATATACAATAGACTACATAATTCAGCTGAAGTTGGACAAACATCATGCGCCAATTTCCCCCAAAACGATAAGCCAATTTTGAGGTTTCCCAATCCCCACACCCACTTATAGGTAGTTCAAAATGATTTTTGTTTCTCAAAAATTTTAGAAAATATGTTTTTATGGTTGTTTTACCAAACACTAATTAATAAAAAGTAATTTATAAACCATTACTATTTTACTAAAACCATAAATTGTTTCTACTGCATCAAACGGTTTAATTTTGCCAAGAATTTATTGACAACAGGCATAATGATTGATGTGTTTCTCAATCTTTATCCAATGATCTAATGGCAGCATAGCAAAATGCATTCATTAACATAATACTCAGCCGCCACCAAATAAAAGTTTTTCATTAGTTTCATTGATTTTCTTTGGTATTATATTTACCAAACAATAAAGTTGAAGGGTATCTTACAACAAAAAAATTAGCAACCGAAAAGATTGTTGGACGTGTTACTTTAGCATTAACATACCAAAAATATGCATAAATGCAGAAGTCCTGTCAATTTAAGGATGATACCAGTACACACCGAAATCAAAAGGAAACAAAACAAAGACATCAATACTCAACACCAAGAATTGATCTCAATGAAAGCATATTACCAAAACAACAAAATCCTTTTTACTTTAAGCTTACGGTTTTTTAAATAACTTCAAAATCCTTTTTAATTTCAGTTTCAAAATTTCTTCGATTCCATCTATTTTTGTGCATGGAGCTAAAATATCTTACCAACTACAGAATTAACACTCCATTTAACACCACAAAATGATATACTGGGATTGAACTTGATCATTGAAACTCACAGAAATATTAGGCTCCTGTTTGATTGGTAAGAAAACTGGAAGCTAAAATCTCATTGTCAAATATTAAATAACCAAAAGAAAGATAAACTGAACCCAATTTATTTTCAGACCAATAGTCAATTCTAGTTTGATGATAACATCTTCTCTTCACTTGAAACTTCAATTTCTTCTCATTTTCCTAGATTTTCCTAGCAACCAAACTGAAAAATCCTACACATCATAGTAGAAAACGCAAAACCAAATAGAGTTTATGCTAGAAATAAACAAACAAAAATTAACAGTAACCTTTTCCTTGAGACAGCTTTACTCGGTAAATCTCAGCATCCTGAAGCAACTTAGTTCAAAAATCAAGAAAACAAAGCATTCTTTGCAACCATGGTCAGAGAACCTCAACAACCGAGCGAAGAAAATTACTTGGCTTGTAAAAAATCTCTACTTAGTTATTTTTTTATTTCATTTAGGATTATAACTCATTTGCAAAAGCGAAACACATACCATAATCAAAATAAAAAAGTTTTAGAGGAATTAAATGTTAAGAAAACATCAAACACTTGGTGTATATCACCAAGAAGCATACCTACGGACTTGAGTAGCAAAAGTAAAGCAGGTGGAATCTTCAACCCAAGCATCACTGCATCAGTACTCAACAGTGCAAGATTCACCATTCCTGCTTCTAGAGCCAACTTTATCAATCCAACAACTGAAAAATACACACAGAAACATGTTGAGATAAAAGCAGAGAGAGTTAAATGCATAAAGGAACATTTAAATTAAGCAAGTGGGTATTGGAGAAATGAATAGGGCAAGTGTGTGTATACACCTTTCTTGGTTCCGCCTCCAGATTCAGGCAGAGCCGCGATTCAATTCATTTCATTTCTTTCCTTTTCCCAGCAACTAAACAAGTCTGAAATTGCTAAATTTCCCAAACGAAACCTGAAAAAGTAACACCAAAAATATATAATATAAAATAAAAACATTTCTCATTCAATTCAGCCTCTTGGACAAAACCCTAGAAATCTACAATTGTGATCGATTTACAAACAAATTTAGGAAAGCACCATCATAGCAATTAGTAAATCACTCTTTGTTTTTTGCTTTCCCTGCCTTTATTTTGCTCTCTGCCTTAATTAATGTTTAATTTGATACAATTACACCAATGCTTCCCTTTTTCCCCTGACCAAAAACAAAATTGCAAACCAACCAATCAAAACCTGCAAATCCAAAAAAATGCAAACCAAAAAAGAAAAATGACAACCCACAAAATCTACCTGGCAATTTAAGGTAGTAGGGTCATGCCAAGCCTAAACACATCAAGTAACGTCTCATAGCAAAGTTTCACAACACAGGAGAATGCAGATGAATAGTATTTTCATGGGGGATCTGTAGATGGAGATAAATCTAGAATGTTAGGAGAAATTGATTGTAAGTTTGGGTGTAGAGAAAGAAAGAGGGAGGTTTCTTGTAGAGAGATTTATGTCAGTAATACCATATCAACTGAAAAGAAAGGGTGACCAACAACCACCTGACCTGAGCAAATAGATATAACACCTTTCTGAAGTTGGGCTTATAACCATTAGCCCTCCACATGATTCAAAAATTCACCGCATCTAAATATCTCTTTACACAATGTACATGTGAGCTGATGGAAATCTAGAGGTGGACTTGTCAAGAAATACGAGGAAAGTAAAACAGAAAATTTTTAAAGCATTACTTAGCAATTAAAGAATTAAGCAACCTGAATGGTTGACAAATATTTCACTCTCAATGCTACCCTTCAACTAAAGACCTGAAAAGCCCAAATCATTCCACCAGAAAACACTAAATTATTGTAGCGAAATACAGCTGAGATCATACTTTTGCTATCAATTAAAAGGTTATTGTCATCAACTGGTCTATAAGACTCACATTAGTTGACCTGTCTATAAATATTTTCTAAAATATTCAAGCTTTAAAGATCTTAAAATAAGAATATCACTTCCATTTATCAACTTGATAAAATTACCAACAATGTTTACTTCATCCCAAGAGTGAAGTGATATGGGACCCCATAAGTATCACAGTCTAGGGATTCCAGTTGTCATATCTCTATCTTATATGAAACTAACTAAACACGGAATTAAAGAAATGAAGGCCTAAATACCAAACTCAAAGTCAGTCATTACACTATGATTGCCAAGAAGCAAGAATAGTTCCTAAAATCAAATTTTAAGCACAGAATACTAAACATTTCAAAAGCTAATTAGCTAAATTCTAAGTACAAAGACTAAACTCGGGTCAGTGATCACTGAATTTCACATAATTTACTTCTCTAGAGCTTTAAACATGTATGATGCTCCAGCAAGGAAAAAATAAGTCGAGCTTTTATGAATATTAGTTCCATTTTTCTCAGCTATTGTAGGTATTTACCTTCCCTTTCTCCAAAATCTATGGACATGATTGCAATTATCTGTATCATAAAATCTTCTTAAATGTAGGCTTTCTCTAGCAAGTTAATCAGAACAGAGTGTTTGCTTAAAAGTCTTAACAGAACCTGTAGATATACTATCACCATTTGTAACATATAGAAGTGAATTGGCTCCGGGTAAAATTGCAACTATCAGAAGTTTGTTCAAAGACTAAAGATTATAAAAACGAATATGGAAGTTAAATACATATAGAAAAGCCAGAGATTGAACAGAGGAACATATAAATATAGCATACAAGAAATTGTCCTCACTGTAATAATCATAAACCATCAGCTTCTTATCTTCGGATTAGTAATACTCCTTACCACATTCTCATGTCTAATACTTCCAACAACCTCCATCTGTTGCTCGAAATTCCACTTCTTGACACTTACCTTTTAAAACCTCTTCCCCATCCCTATGGTTGCATCCTCTAGAATAGCCTAATAAACAGTACCAAATGTACCTTTTGAGGCCTCAACAAATACTCCAAGTCAAACACATAGTTACAATCTTTAAAGAAAAACAGTCCATTATTCGCTCCTTGACTCCTCAAAACCACTTTCCCTCGCAACATTTCCCTCTTCTACAATTTTCTCAAAAACTCATCCTCACCATTTCTACTTGAGCAACCAACATAATATTGAAGTAAAAACAAACAATTCCCAAAGCACTACCACCAATATTGGAAAAAATTCAAATCATATATAAAATAAATTTAGAGAAAAAAAGTAGAATCGAAACCTAAGACTTCAGATAATTTAGTTGTAAAAATAAATTAAAACTTACTGCTTAATTTTCATATTTTGTTGAGATCTTAGAGGTAAATCATGCTTTTGGCGAGGATGGCGTCGCCAAATTAGAAAAGTGACCGCAAAAAGAGGAACAAATGGATGATGATAACCCACATGCTAATAGTCGTCACTTTTTTTTGCTAAGCTAACAGTCATGTCTTTTCAATTTCTCTTCTTTTTTACTTTTAACATAACCCATAAAGCATCAACGCCCTGTACTCTGCTAATGTTTATTATCTCTGCAATTCACCAAATTAGCTGCTAAAGAATGTGGCCTGGTAAGGTATTGAAAGCAAAATCAGACGAAATCCAGAAACAGCCATTGAGAAGGTAGAGAAAGATCTTGCATTTGGTAATGGAGGCAGAGATAGAAGGAGAGAAATCAAAGAAACAAAAGTGTAATGGTCATCTGAGCAAAAAAGGCTCAATGGACTCAATTTTGTTTTCCACATGTTCAATAACAGGAGTGCCACGTGTTGCAATGAGAGTAAAAAAACTCAGTTTTAAACGAGTTTATAACTATTCATTTAGTGTACATGGTAATATCTATGTTGGCTTCGATATCACGGACCCATTTTACCTCAAAATGACTAGCCGGTTTTGAGGTTTCCCACACCCACTTATAAACCCAAGATCCATCTAGTACACACTTGGTATGGGACAATATAGGATCGTCAGACAAGGTTTTCTAGCTACAACCTTATAGATGCACCTAGTACGTAGTACTTGTACAATATCATTTGCGAAAAGAATTGGTAATCTATAAATGGTTCAATTGCATAGATACTAATACCTCGTATCATAATTTTTCTCTCGTTTGATTTTTTTAAAGTAACTGTGACTCTTATTCTTTTAGATATTTTATCGATTTAAAATTATAATTAAAAAAAACAAAAAATTGTGGATTCTATGAAAGTATATTTGAATTTATTTTGGATAATTTATCAGTTCAATTAATCATTAATTGGATGAATAGGAAATCTGAACAAAAACTGTGGGGAGGATAATATGCTAGCAAACTTTAGTAGATTCTCAGAAGCTACATTGTAGAAAATCAACGGATTGAAAAGAAACATAGCATAGAGACTGGCACAAATTAGCTAAAATGGAGCTGAATGAGACATTACCTGACCTGAGTTATCAGGCTAAAGTTCTGGCGAAACTTGAGAACAGAGGTGCACATGAGATCACAAAATGAAGCTCTGACATCTTGCCATACCAATATGTAGCTCTTTCATCTTGCTTTTCAAGGCCAGAGAAATAAATTTCTGCATGCCTGTCCCTAAGTGCTTCAAAGGAAATTTGCAACTTCTAACTGTAAGTTTATAAAGTCTTTAGCCATTAGAACAGAAGATCTATTAATCTCCAGCACAACCAAAGCTCAAAAAATATAAGTTTGCTCCAAGGTAATGTTGGTGACTTATCAAAAAAGGCGATGATGGTGCATCTATTCTCTGTCACATCTCAGACTGATTCGTTTTTCTATAAACCAAAATGCTATGAACTGTATCCAAGGCACTAGTGGAAGCAAGAGTCCCAGGTGAGGCAATGGAGACAATTCTTCAAGATTCTTAGAATGTTTAGTCACAAAAAAAAAATCTCTATTGCCCAATTTTGAAACATGATTCTCTAGCTTGTTTTCTTTGGGCAAAATGAATTTCGAATGATTAGGCAGTTCTACACTTGCCTAATGAACCATCAGGATGTGCAAAACCCTACGGGAAAATTGGCTAGAATATTTTTTTGATACATAAAGTATATTCATATATAACAAAAAGTGCACCAAGGGGATGCAAACCCACTCTACAAAATCATTTACAAGCCAAAAAATCTATGAACTCTAAAAGCTCTTCCTCATTAATCAAGGAATGCTAACTAAACCAAAAATTAAAGGTGTGAAGCTAGATATCTTTAATCACACTTATAGACTTTCTACCCCATCAAAAGCCCTCCTATTCTTCTTGGACCAAACAATCCAAACGATAGAAAGTGGAATTAAATCACAAGCTGTTCTCCACTCTGGGACCTCTAAACCTTTTCCACACACAAATCTCCCCCCTAATAGAACTTGCCACAACCCAACTCAAACCCAAAACCGCATAAGCCATTTCCCATAATTGCTTCGTCCATGGGCAGCACAACAACAGTTGGGAAACGGACTCGGTCTCTTCCTTATAAAGATAGCAATGATTAACAAGGATCTTCCCTCACCTTTGGAGATTGTCAATAGACAAAATTCACTCCCAAGAAGCCTCCCACGCAAAGACGAAAACTTTGGTAGGAGCACGTGATTTCCAAATTTCTTTCCAAGGAAAGCCCAACTACCCTCACCCATAGAATCCCCACAAAGATTCAAATACAATGATATCACATCAGAGCACCCATCGCTTTTCAAGGATCATTTCACTTTATCCTATCCAACTAAATACACCTTCACACTATATAGCTTGCTGTAAAAAGCTTCAATGCAATCAACTTCCCAATCCTCAGCATTCATCCCAAACGACACATCCCAAACAATACCATCTGACGACATAATTGCACACGCCGCCACCGAAGCATCTTTTTCTCTAGCCAGAGTAAACAGATCCGGAAACATCTCTTTAAGAGAACCCTCTCCACACCACACATCATACCAAAGAAGTACATTAGCCCCATAACCAACTTCAAACCTCACCTTTGGAAACAACTCATTCCGACCTTTTCTAATCTACTTCCACACCACTACCATACGGCCCTCTACTCGGCTTAGAAAT
Organism: Bretschneidera sinensis; assembly: GCA_023935145.1. Lineage (NCBI taxonomy): Eukaryota > Viridiplantae > Streptophyta > Magnoliopsida > Brassicales > Akaniaceae > Bretschneidera > Bretschneidera sinensis. Next base: position 110,736,775 of record CM043701.1, on the reverse strand, counting down.
CCAACAACCGTGATCCACCCCATAAATAGCCACCACAACCCTACTCCACATGTGGTCTTTTTGATTCAAAAACCCCCCACAACCATTTCCCAACGAGCACCTTGTTAAACTGGATAAGAGATTTTATACCTAACCCACCTCTCTCCATCGACTGCTTGACAACATCCCACCTAACCAAATGGTATTTCCTCTCCGGTATGACTCCAAAGGAATCTCTTTTGAATATCTTCAAGTCTCCTCGCCACCGATGAAGGAATGGGAAAGAGAGATATGTAATAAATAGGGAGACTAGATATGGTACTCTTAATTAGAGTCAGCCTCCCCCCTAGACAGATAAGGCCTCTTCCAACTTGCAAGCCTCCTCTCAACAAAGTCAAGCAGTTATTATGTCTATTTAGGACAAGAAAATCTAAGGAGAGCTATGTAAAATCACTACGATTGAAGAAAAAATTGTTTGAACATCAGCAAAATCTCACCTCGTGTGATCTCAATTATCCATGAGATCTCAGTATTGGTTAGCCTGAACAGAACTTGGTAGTATACTGAATCTCATTTCATGTGATCTACATTATAGTTAGGCTGGAAGAAATGCGGTGAAACATTTCTAGTGAGCTAAATATTACTTAAGTTTGAGGTAAACATGATGAATCACCATAGTGCACGAAATTCCCAGCATCCAGGCGCATGCAAAATACCCAAATAACATGAATATGATGAAGTAAACAAACATTTTGCGACAATTTCAATGAATCATATTGCAAAATCTGACACTTAAGTCACTCATTCAGGCTCAGGCACCAACTTGGATGCATTTAGTACAGGAAATAAGAGAAGACTTCGAATTTTCACAATATAAGAAATTGTTAAATGATTTTTTTACTTACTCGAAAGAATTGAAAAAAAAAATCTATCAAGTAACTTCATTTTGTATAACATTTTTTTTGGTTTGAATTGTATGATAATGAAGGAATGGGCACAACAGGAAACATAGAGGAGATGGACATACAATTGGTCTGTAGGATATGACAGCATAGAACAAACTACTGTAGAATGGTGGCTACAGCAGCATTTTCCCTGCAGTAAAGATGGAATTAGGTTAGGTGCTTTAGCCAAGTATCTAATACCTTCTAAGCGTAAAGTTGGCCTCTAAAATATTCAAAAAAGGATAGGGTAGCAAATTTTAGTTCCATTAGTTTTGATCTTATTCCACATTCTTCCTTGTAACCACATAGACAAAGCCTAGTACAAGGTTCAATTACGTGTAAACCCTAATTTTTTCTGTAAATAAACATTCAAAGCATTATAAGGTATAAATGAGAGTTCAGAATAAAATTTGATTTTTCTCATCAACTAATGAAATCTATCATGAGATTCTTAGGATGCGAGTGGGAAGCATAAAGATTACTTAGTTAACACCTACCTGATAAAGATCACCGTAGCTCTGATGTGATGTCAGTGATTCAACAAAATTATAGGCTCCCCAAAATAAGGAGTTTTTTTTTTGATAAGTAGGCTCCCCAAAATAAGGAGTTGATACAATGGCTTACTTTGTACAGTAATCAGCATCTGATCGGAAATCACAAAGAGGATCTGATCCATATGAGAATTTTCCTTAGCAACCACCTTTCACCTTGCAAAAAATAAGTTTATGCTCATCATGCAAATTTACATAATTTTCATGACATATGCTGAGAAAATTCCAATTCTTTCTGATAGTAAAATCTCAAAGAAGTTCCAAAATGTTCTTCAGTTGGTTCTTATGAACTTCAACAATGACAATTGGAAGAAGACCACAATGAAACTAGCCAAAAATATGAAACTGCAAAGGATGAAAGGAATAACTTCATAATGTTTTCTATATTTGTTAATATCTCTTCCTATCTTCAAGTCCCTGTCCAAGCTCTTGAAGGTCTGGAACATATCCTGACGATCTCAAAAGTTTTGTCAATCCTCTCAAAGCTGTATATATTTGATCTGTTTCAGGATGCCTCTCATCTAAGGAATAGAACTCAATCAAACCATTATTGACCTCAACCAAGCTACACCCTGGTAATTTTTTGAAGCCAGTATCTCTCATTGCAACTTTAAGTTGTGCCACATCTTTCCATCTCCCAAGATCCCCATATATGTTTGAAAGCATAACAAAGTTTCCAGGGTTTTTTGGTTCAATTTCAATGAGCTGTTCGAGAGCCAATTCAGCCAATTCAACATTTTTGTAAACCCTACATGCCCCAAGTAAGGCAGTCCAAATAACAGCATCTGCTTGCATGGGCATCTTCTTCACAAAATCCACTGCCCGATGTAAAAGACCAGCTCGTGATAGCAGATCAACCATACAGCCATAATGCTCAATTTGAGGCATGATTGAATAATCATTTACCATTGATTGGAAATAAGAGAAGCCATCTTCAACTAAACCCATATGTGTACAAGCACACAAAACGCCTATGAAGGTGATACCGTCTGGTTTAACTCCAGCATTCTTCATTTGATGAAACAAACTTAGGGCACTGGCTCCATGTCCATGCATCGCTAAGCCACCAATTATAGTGTTCCAACTTATCAAATCTTTTTTGTTCATGTCCTTGAACACATTGACTGCAATTTTAATGACCCCACACTTTGCATACATGTCAATCAAGGCATTCCCAACATAAACATTTCCCTTATACCCATTATTCTCTGCATATACATGTACCCACTTTCCCAAATCTAGAGCTCCTAATCTTGCACATGCAGACAACACAGACACAAGTGTGGCGTCATTAGGAAGTACATTTCCATCAACTAGCATCCTTTTAAAAGCACCCAGCGTGTCAGAGAAATGCCCATTACGGGCATACCCTCCGATCAATCCATTCCAAGAAAACAAATTCTTTTCTGGCATCTGTTCAAACAGCGTCTCAGAAGCCTCAACATTTCCGTTATTTGCATAACCATTCAACACTGTATTCCAGGACATTACATCCTTTTTCGGCATCTGATCAAAGAGCTTTCTAGCCTCCACCATATCCCCCAGTTCAATATAACCCGAAACCATAGTATTCCACAACACAATATCACGCTCGGGAGCCAACTCAAAAAGGCGTCGTGCAGAAACTATATCACCACATAACATATACCCATTGATCATTGAAGTCCATGCAACTACATTCCTCTCAACCATCTCACCAAACACCTTATAAGCCGCTTCAATTGCTCCCCCACCCGAATACATTTCAATCAATGTAGTCCCAATAAATGGGTTTGCTCTGAACCCACCTTTGATCACAAAACAATGCAGTTCCTCACCCTCACTCCTTGCATTGATCTTCACACAAGACTTCAGAATAATCGGAAAAGTGAAGCAATTGGGCATTATGTCCATGCTTTTCATTTTGCTAAATAAAACCACAACTTCCTTATAAAGATCATTTTGTGCACAACCTTTAAACATCGCATTCCATAGAGCAACGTTCGGGTGTGGAATTCGATCAAACAATTGGTGGGCATAGGTTATTTTCTTCAGTTGAGCATATGCTGCGATGATTCTTGGAGCAATATAGTCGTTTTGTTCAAATCCATGAGTGACTATCTGGGTATGGACTTGGTGGAGGTGTTTTGGGGTCTTACATGATGGTAAGAGTGAGATAAACTTCTCTTCGAGAAGTCTGTGTGGGGGTTTTGGGGCTAAAATTAGACGAATCTTTGATATTTTTTAGAAGAATGTTGTGTTTAGAGAGTAGTACAAATGACATATACTCTAAAACACTTCGGACAACAGAGAATAACCTCTGTTTGATTCTACGTGTGTGAGTGGGTTTTGGGGAAGTCGTTTCTGTGCAGGATGTCACGCGAAGTCCTAACTTCAAAACGTCAAAACATTAAAAGAAGACTAGGATGTGACTGGTTTACAAATTCTTGCTGCTTGTGAACCATTAACAGCCACAAAGAAGGAATTGCTGGTCGATCAGGTAGAGTAAGTCCTCCCCCTAACTGCTACACATGCACAGTAAAAGATAAATGATTAGTTTTATTACTCAATTCTCTCATGCCATCTACACGTTCCATGAAATGTCTAACTCACCACTTCATGTTGCAGAGAAAAAATGTCTTCCTCAAGCATGGGTGACAGTACTACAACAAATAAGAACCCAGATTACTTTGAACAACTAGTCAAATCTGGGTATGCATCTATCTCAGGGCTCCTCTTGTCGTAGCATTTGGGAGATTTTGGGCATGTTAAGTCTATCCAACCTAGACCAAGACACATTTCATGGGTTATGGTTCCATTAGCAATAATTGCGGGAAAAACACATCCTTCACTATAGTTATTTTACCGAGAAAGACAACAAGCCCAAGAAAAGAAATCAATTCGCTAATCCTTACACTGATGTGAGTAGCATAACTTACTGTAATTCAAAGTTTTTTTATATCTTTCAAGTTTAAAAACGAAATACCCATCATCACCCTCAAAGTGATAACAATTTTTCAGGTCTCTCACTACTACTAATCAACAGATTATCATCGATAAAGCAACTTGGGTTTGAAAATACCCATCACCAGTCCATGGAAAGGCTAATATTGGATGTAAATAGGTACTACAAATTTCTTGCCCTAGCAGAAGTAGTTAAAAGATAAAATTGACTAGTTTGCCAAGCATTATCACAAAAAATAAAAATCAGAATATGGATTAATTGCATCACAAATCAGCGTGAGTTCAATTGAATTGATTGAAGCAAGTGTGCTACTTGTTTTGAAAGAATGAGTAGGAGAGAGAACTCACCAGCGACGGGGAAGAAATTCCTTGGCCGGCGGCGCTGTTCCTGTACAGAGAGAACGATAAAATGGCTAATTTCCAGGGGCTCTCGATGACAGTTGCGTAGTTATTATTATTTAGGTACCGCTTTCCCAGCTTTGTTTCAGTTTTGTTGTCAAAAGGGGTTTATGCATCTACAAATATTTTTAGAATCTAATTTTCAATTTATGTTCTTTTTAAAAATGGTTTTTCTTTACCTGACTTCTGTTTTTTTCCTTAATCTAAATCCACTTTAGAAGCGAGATAAGATTAATCTGAAATAAATTATACTGTCAGTATTCAGAACAGGTGAAACGTAAGAAAAGGAAAATACATGTATTTGTATTCATACATATCTCAAGAAAGATTTTAATTCTTTCAATTTTGGAAGAAAGGTCATATTTCGATTATGGCTTGGTTCTACTTAGATTTAGAATCGAATCCATGACTTTACGTAACGACCTATTTCGGGTTAGTCACCTCCGAAACGGTGTTATCACATTTTAAGAATTTCAACACGACACATATATGCAATAATAAAAATAAATAACACCAAAAGAAATTTTATATCAATCCGATCTTTAAACATTCTATACAACGTAAAATGCATGAATATTTACAAATAAATTTTTTTTATTTTTTTTTCATTTTATTTATCCCATTAGTCTGAGAATGGCTTACAGAAAATGATTTCTTCTGAACCTCAACTCACCAAACTATATGTCAAGCCTTCTACTTGAAAATCATTGTACAATGAGAAGTGAGTTTCACAAGCTCAGTGAATTAAAGTTACTAAAAGTACTCATTTGTGTAAATAGTCTTTTAATATTTAAATCAATTTATATCTTATGCACTTGATACTAGCACTCTACTATCACTACACATGTCATAATATATATTCTCTATCAATCTCTTCCTCTTATTTATTGGTTCACCTCAAGACCATCAATTATCTCATAATTACTTCGTAATGAGGTTCACATCATAAAATTTATCATTTACATAGTTCTTATCACCATGACTGTCTCTCTGTTAAACTCATCAATCTATAAATAAATTCACAATAACACATCAGACAACAACATTTCAATAATGCAAACAATAATTAAAACAGATTATGATGGGAACGTCTTCCTATCTGTCGACATGTTGTTATTATCTTAGACCGACTGTCCTCTTGGTTCTTTCATTTTTATTTAGACCGACTGCATTCTCGGTTCAGAACAGGTGAAACATAAGATAAAGAAAATACATATCTCACTTATAACTTGATTTTGCTTAGATTTGGAATCAAATCCGTAATTTTGGGTTTGATACCAATTATCATATCAAAAGTTTACTGTTGCATAAAAAGTTATAACTGATAGTCAATGTGAATTTCAAATCACTCAAAACGCACAGTTACACAAGTGTCATGTTTCAATTATAACTTGACTCCACATGAACTTTTGTCACAGAACAATTACTGCTAACACTTACTGAAGTTTTAACAAAAATGAAAAATCATATATTCATGAAATTAGCAGTTTTTTAATCTTCATCACCACATGATCTCTTTGGTGTTGCAGGTATTAGACTCAATCCAACTAAGAATTTTTGCCTCACTACACCGAACTTCCCAATTCCTAGACGATCCCTCAGGCTTTCACTCTCTCGACTTCAGCCCACTCAATCAAATCACCACCACATGATTTCATTGGTGTTGCAGATTAAAGTCGACAATGACAAAATCAAGCAACATATTGGAAGTGTTGATATTGGTTTAAAATCAATTTAAAATAATTGTTTTAAATCGATTTTAAATCAATACCAATCGTGTCGCATATTAGACAATGATGGCCGGGTATGGGTTGACATAGTTGGGTCTAATGATAAGTTCGACTTGTTGTGGTCTTAGTGGTATAAGTGCTGGGTTATTGATATTGATTTTGCTGCTGCTAATGGAACCACTGTTGGTGTCGTGACTTGTTGGGGATGGAAGGAGAGTTAGGCCTGCTCAGTTTCTTGTATCAATGAGAATTTTGTATTTGATGATGATTTTTTTTTATTTTTATTGAGGTAATAATTTACATTTAACAATTAAGTACGTATATTATTATGATTTAATTAAGTTTAATTGTCAAAAATACTATAAATAATTTCCAAAATGTAAAAAATATCAATTTTATCATCATTAAATATTTAATCATAGGGTGATTAAGTTAAATTTTTAAGGAATAATTACAAAGATACCCTCAAAAATATAGGGTGTTTTTTTAGGAAAATAATATGGGGTATTTGAGGAAAGTGAAAAAATAATTGGACGATATAGGACAAAAATAGTATATATCTGCATGGTACTAATTTGTAGTTTGGCCAATGTAAAAACTCAACAAAATGACTTTATTGTCCTAATTACATGACTTTTGGTCATTTGCCCTTTGTCTTTTATAATGTGAATCTAACAAATACTTACAAACCTCGTAAAGAAAAAAATACTTCCGAGCATTCAACAAAATTTATTCTTTTTATGATTTGGGATAATTTGATCCATTAGGTGAAAAAACAAAGCATTGATCCAATTGCAAAGTTATGAGTTGTGCGAAAAAAAAAAACGTTTTTCGTTTCATTTTAAATGTCAATTTTTTTAAAAATAAAAATCCCAAATAATTGTCACCTTAAAAAAACAAAAATAATTGTCACTTATCAAAATTCAAGAACACAAAAGCAATTTATTCTCTTTTCTTAAACGAAAATCAAAGAGAGAATTAACCTTATACTAAGATTAAATTTAAAAAGTTAATTTTTGTTGGCAAAATGACATATTTGGCATTTACAAGACTTGTTTTCTTAAACTAGCTGAATAAAAGTTGATAACATCTAACTTAGGCAGTTAAATTTGGAAAGTTGATTTTTATTGGTTTAATGTACAAAAATCTAAAATTTGATTTTTTAGAGTGTGTATAATATATAAGAGTAGGATGGTATGATTTTTGTCATGTGAATTTGTTTAGCGGACGAAATGAAAAAAAAAAGAAATATTTCATTTGATCATATACTTCAATTCACAGAATATCACATCTTTTTCTCTTACGTGTTTATATCATCGTGTTTTTTCTCGAATTCAGATTTTAACAATTATATTTTTAAAAGAAAATATAATCTCAAACATTTAATATATATATATATATATATATATATATAAATAAAAGTTTATGTGAATCTCTTGAAAAAACCCAAACCCCTCTCTCATCTGTCCCCTAAGTGCGCTCTTAAACTGTCTGAATAAAAGCTGGATCTTAAACTGTCTGAATAAAAGCTGATGACATCCAATTTAAAACGAGGGAGTAACATACAAATTAGTCAAACGCGGGACTAATTGGTCCGCTAAAGCAAAAGCAAAGCGGGGGGGTGTTCAAACCTCCACACCTGTCAATACTGCTGACTTTTTTCACCTGATGGACCTCCCTCTGACTTTCAGATTTCGGTCACCGGGCCCCTCTCCCGTCCTCAGGCAAAAACCGAATTTTCCGGTAACCGATCCGCGAAAGCTCCAAATACCCGTTGTTTCCCGATCAGAAAAGAACCCGAAACCCGCGTTCTCAACCAGAAGAACTCGCCAACTCATAGTCACAGCCAAGAAACGGTCTGCCATTGAAGGAGTGAGCGAAGAATTGAATCAGATCGCTTCCCAAAATCTTGACTATGCTCATGCTCGAAGACGTGTTCGATCCGCTTTCGTTGATGTTCAGCAGCAGCTTGATCATTGCTTGTTCAAGGTCCGTTTGATTTGATTCTGGTTGTCTTAGCTATTAACAGCTGCTTGATTTAGATAGTTGTATTCCCATGTATGGTTTCCGTGACTAATTGTTAGTGTTGTTTTTTTTTCTTTTTTATTTAATGATAGATGGCTCCTGCTGGGATCAGAACAGAGGAGGTAAGCAGTGGTGGTTTTCTTGTGGGAGATTTTTATCCAAATGTTTTGTGATGTTGAAGATAAATTTTAATGCTCCGTTGTATCTAAAAAAAGTTTTAATGCTCTGTTTGGGAAATTCAAGTCCACCTTTTGGAATCCTTTTAAATGCTATGAATTTGAATATGAGAGAAATACAGGATGGATTTAAGAACCTTAAATGCAAGTATTTCAATTTATTTATTTGTTGGTCATTAGTAGAGGATCCTAGTCCGAGATAGTAGGGTTAGTTTGATCAATCGGAAAAATTGAAGCCTGTTTGGTTGCACTCAAGTCCCTGAGCACTTTTCTTGGATGCTTTTCTTAAGAAAAAAATTCATCCTTTCTTGTGTATTGTTTCTTTCTTTTTTTTGGCCTTGATTACTGGATTGATTTAGAATTAGATGATTACTGAGAAAAAAAATCGATAATTTTCATAAATGTTAAGAATAAAACTATTCAAAATACTTTTAATAGGGGATACATATGTTTTTTTTTTCTTTCTAAAATGGAAAAAAGAAAAATCATAATTAAAAAATTTGAAAACATGTCTAAGAATCAAATACAAATTCGTAAAATTTTTAACTTATCCAAACAATGTATTTAAAAACCATAGATTTCAAAATCATACTTGTTATGTTTTACCCAAACATTGAATTTCTAAATCCATAAATTTCAAATTTATAAATTTAAAATACACCTCACAATTACAAATTCCTGCTCCCAAATGCAACCTAATGTATTTCATTCTTATAATCTCTTAATTTATTTTGGGAGACTAATAACAAGGTTTTTTAGTTTTAGAAATTGATGAATGCTTATTTGAGGTTTAATAGTGGTATGAGATGAATTCAAGAGGAATGGAAATTTTCTGCAAAAGCTGGATGCCAGAACTGGGTGTTCGAATTAAAGGTGCTGTGTGTTTTTGCCATGGCTATGGTAGCACTTGCACTTTCTTCTTTGAAGGTTTGTCAAATCATATCTATTGATTGAATAATTTGAGTACCAATTACAGCTTATCTTGTAAATTTGTAATTTACTGAAGTACCTGAGTCTAGTTGAAGGTTCACGTGTGGTATAAAATGTTTTGTATTTCAGGTATTGCCAAGCGAATAGCTGCATCTGGGTATGCTGTTTATGCAATTGACCATCCTGGTTTTGGTCTATCTGAAGGACTGCATGGTTACATCCCAAGCTTTGATGACTTAGTTGACAATGTTATTGAACGATACACAAAAATTAAAGGTGTGATATGTTTAGTGCTTCATATATTTTCATATTGAACCTCATGCATATCAGATGGGTATGCTTAGTAGAGAAAATTGTCAAAATTTAGTGCATCTTACTCTAGGTTCTGATGCAGTATATCGCTTCATGTTTGTTTCTAGTTAATTCATGCTTTCTAGTTAGAGTAAATCCTCACTGGTTAGTTGTCACCAAAGAGGACTTTATTAGCTTTTATTGTTATCTATTGAATAAGGATAAGGATAGTCTTGTCCAGAGTTTTTAGGGAATAGTTTTGCTGGTATTTATCTCAATTATGGTCAGTTGTTATTTTGGAGTTTCTGTAACATTTTATTCAGAAAATAAGATAAGTAGAAATCAGAGTATTCTCTTATGCTCTAAAGTTGTGTTTGTTAGTTGCGTGTTTCTTGTTAATTTTTTCACAAAATAGCCGTTTGTCAGGAAGACCTGAATTGAGAGGGTTGCCTCGGTTCATATTGGGACAGTCAATGGGTGGAGCTATTGCTCTCAAAGTTCATTTAAAGGAACCACAAGAATGGGATGGAGTAATACTTGTAGCCCCAATGTGTAAAGTAAGTCCATTCTTTCTCCTCAATAGGCATAATTTCAGCCCATCCATAATTATATCTGGTTTTATTAGCTATCAATGAGATTCCTGCATAAGTTTGAGTTTGCAACCCATGTTACAAGCATTAAATTAGTCATGGAGAAGCTTACGGAGGCATCAAGGTCCATGAATGTACTTTATGTCTCTGTCATTTAACTAATTCAAAATTTGCTAACCTTGAGTTGTTGCCCAGATCTCTGAAGACGTGAGACCTCCAGCAGCAGTTTTGAAGGTGTCTACCTTTATGTCTAAAGTTATGCCAAAAGCAAAGCTCTTGCCATTAAAAGATCTATCTGAACTGTCCTTCAGAGACCTGAGGAAAAGGAAAATGGTTTGTCTTTCATTCACTCAGTAAATTTCATTTGTACAGTTTCATGATTGTGAAAGGCTACCACCATACTTTTTTGGGGTGAAATAGCTGGTTAAACATTCAGAACTTTATTGGCATAGTTTCCCAAGGTCTCAAGAAATATTTGAAAAAGGAAAAAAAATAACTACCAAGTATATTAGAGACTAGAGAGTGAGAAAGTAATCCTATATTTGCTTCCCTTCTCTTACCACAAGCATTCAAGCATAAGAGTACCATAACCTCTTTTTTCTTTTCTTTTCTTTTTTCTCTTCTATGAACTCTTCTTTGGAACTGGGGAGTAAATGTAAAATTAGGCATACTGATAAATTTTATTACTGATAGGGGTTTATTACAAGGTTTTTGATTGACGGATATGCTAACGACCAAGATCATACAAGTTTGTAAGTTCTGTTCGAATGAATTTCAATACCAAGACATAATAGATATGCAGGGTAGAGTCAACTGACCATCGATAGAAGTGAATTAATGATGCACTAATGGAGGAATACTCTCATTTTAAATCTTTTTAATTCAAATAAAAATTTGTTTGTTACAAAGGTAAAATGGTTTTCACCTGTAGAAAGGAATTTCCTCTTAACCCCTTAATATAGATCAGCAGATCATATCCTTGGCTCATCAATGCCCTACACAAAATGAGAAAAACAGTTTTTTTAGAGGAAGTATTCTCTTGTTCATCAATAATTTTTCTTTTTCAGATCATATCCTTGGCTCATCTGCCAACCCCTTTCTTTATTACTCTGTAGTATAGATAGGCGATGTTTGGGTGGAGATATAATCTCCACTTAAAGCAACTTTTCTTTGCAACTTATCACGTATGCTTTTAGATGTGATCTTCGGACAGAATTATGAATCATGTTGCTCTCTTCCTTGTATTTTAGGCTGTCTACAATGTGATTTCTTACAATGACCAAACGCGACTGAAAACTGCTGTGGAACTTTTGAAGGCCACCAGCGAAATTGAGATGCAAGTGGAGAAGGTCAGTTCTCACTAGTTTTTCTGTCCCTCTTATCATATTGGCAAGGAAAGCATGTTACTACTACTTCCTATCTTTGGCACCAGGCATGCACAAATTGTGCATTGTTAAATTCAAGAATATTGAGTTGATTCTTTGGTATTTGCAGGTTTCATCTCCATTACTGATACTTCATGGAGCTGCAGATAAGGTGACAGATCCCTTGGTGAGCCAGTTTCTTTATGAGAAAGCCTCCAGCAAGGACAAAACTCTAAAACTCTATGAAGAAGGCTATCATTGCATTCTGGAAGGGGAACCTGATGATAGAATATTTACAGTCCTTAATGATATAATTGCATGGCTTGATTCCCAGTGCTCAGTTAAGTAAAGCTCATGTCATGCATTGGTTCAACTTTTTAATTTCCTCTATTTTGCAATTTCTTCATTAAGACACACACAAAAGTTTTACACCCTATTAAAGACACACACACAGATATATATATATATATATATATATATATATATTATCATTTGCTGTAACTCCCTCTATCTCGCTCACTTCATCGGGTTTGTTTGAAAATGGGAACCCATTATAACCCCCTTGGAACGATTATTGTGTTATAACCAAAGGGACTCATTAATGTGTTTGTTTGGAGAGGATTAAGTACCATACTTTTGTTTGGGAGTTTTCTTCTAATAGGGAGAGGATTGAAGGTTATTGTTATATATTAGTGTAATTTCAACTTTATATTTTCTCAAATAGTTTAAATTTTATAAGAAAATATATACTTGTAATATCACAATAATAATTTATTCATTTTTTTCCCTCTCCTTACTAACCAATTAATTACCTTTCCTTACCCTCCCAGGATTAAGGTGCGATTGAACTATTTTAATCTAACATGAATAGTTATCCCTCATTTGGTTGAGAGATTTATGTGGGATTAAAGTGCGATAAAATTAGTTATAATCCCACCTCCTTCGTGAGATAGAATCTATCCTATCGTTTGAAACTATTTTTTTTCTTTTTTTACCCTTGAATAATTATAATAATAGTAATAAGTATTTATTATAATAATTATAATTATAATATTAATAAAAATAATAATCTTTCTTATAATATTTATTATATTAATAATAATTATTGTAATAATAATTATAATAACTATAATTATAATGATAATAATAATAATTATTATTATTATAATATTATGATAATACTGATAATAATTATATTAATGATAATAATAGTTATATTAAGAATAATATAATAATTATTATAAATATAATAAAAAATTTAGGGTTTGTGAAAAAAAACGAAAATTGTTAAGGATGATGAATAGTGCTAGGATATTTTGATACTTAGATTTTTTATCTCATTTTAGTCTCAATCCAGCAATCTCATTAACCAAACATAGATTAAGGTATTACCTATTTAATTTATTTTTCTCTTATTCCATATTAATCATAATTCTATCTTAATATAATCATGATTGTGAACCCAATAGTCCCTATGGGATTTGGACCATGAAATTAAATCCTAGCATGAAGCCAAAAATTTAGTTGTGTTCACTACCTATTATTTTTTTCTTTTTTTTTGGCCATTTAGCCAAAGGAAACAATTAATTGATTTAACGAGGATGTCAATCAATAAAAATTTACATCTATTAACCAATAAGCAAATTAAGATATTAGTTAATTAAGTAAATATTAATAATAACTATAACCCTAATTCTTCCTTAGATAGATATAAAAATATAAATTAAATTAAATATGGAGAAAAACAATTAATGACTCTATTCTCCTTTTTTTTTTCTTTCCCAATGAGACCTTTTCTCATTTGCTCTGTCTTTTATAACGTGAATCTAATAATATTTTCAAGCTTCATCCAAAAATATACTTCCAAGCACTCAACCAAACCTTATTTTCCTATGAATTGGGATACATTTGAGCCATTGAGCGGCAAAGTACCAATAGTTTACTTCTTTCCCTCATTTTAAAAGTCACTTTCTCATAGATATCTCAAAATAATTTTCAATTTATTAAAAAAAAAAATCTATTTTTCATATTACCCTCACTTCTCGAAATCCAAGAACACAAAAGGAGTTTACTTTTCTTTCTTACAAAAAATAACAAAACTTTATGCAAAGGTTAAATTTAAAAAGTTGATTATTGCTGGCTTATTTGGCATATACAAAACTTATTTTCCTTAACGTAAAGATATTCGGCCTACAAGAATAAGCCATCAATTTGAACATCTCCTCACATCCTCCTTCGCTACAATAATTCATTAGGATAAAATTGAATCAAACATAAAAAAAAAAAAAATAATAATAATAATAATAATAAAGAATTTCCTTGCAAATTAGTACTCTAGCTTAAGGTGATTCAAAACAGATATTTATTTGGCACGTACCAAAGTTACTTAAATAGAGTGCACAAAGTTGATGACAAGAGTTACTTTTGGAAAATTGACTTTTTGGCTTATTTGCCATGTAAAAAACTTATTTTTTTTTTAATCGGGTGAATAAAAGTTGGTGACATCCAATTTGGGACTGTTAATTTAGAAATCTGATTTTTGATAGCCTATTTGGCACGTACCAAAGTTGTTTTTTGCGTGAACAAAAGTTGGTGACATTCAATTTGGAAAGTTAATTTTTGATAATGATATATACATTGCGGATTTGGATCATCTCTATTTAAAATTTAAAATGGAGTCAAGTTCATGATGAAAATGAATATCACATCATCAAATGAAGAGAATCTAAATTCATATTTGTCATGTTAGCATTCAATCTCATCATAATTTTGACTTTTATTTCAATTTTCAAATGAAAATAATCTAAATTGATTCATGTCCGGAACTTATTTTCTTCAACCGCATGCATAAAAGTTGTTGGCATCCAATTTAGGAGTGAATATGCTAAAAAGGCTTTGTCTTTATTATAAAACGATAGTTATATTCTGACACATTAATTTAGACAAAAATTGTATCCTACTTAGACCATCATTCATTTTAAAAGGAGAATAATAAGGATATATTAGTAAAGTTAATAGTTATCGTATTTCATTGAAAGGAAAATGAACAAATAGTTTGAGACACCTATTTTAAAAGTGATAAAACTAAAAATACGAAATCAAAAGAATATAAATTTTATTGGAGTTTTGTTTTAAAAACAAAAAAGACAATCAACTATCATGGTGTATATAAACTTTTTGAAGTCTAAGTGTGATAAGAGGACAGTCCACTCATCCCAATACCTATGTTGGCTTCGATATCAGAGGTCCATTTTACCTCAAAATGACTGGCCGGTTTTGAGGTTTCCCACACCCACTTATAAACCCAAGATCCATCTAGTACACACTTTGTATATGACAATATAGGATCGTCACACAAGGTTTTCTTGCTACAACCTTATAGCTGCACCTAGTATGTAGTAGTTGTATAATATCATTTGCGAAAAGAATTGGTAATCTATGAATGGTTCAATTGCATAGATACTAATACCTCCTATCATAATTTTTCTCTCGTTTGATTTTTTTAAAGTAACTGACTCATTCTTTTAGATATTTTATCGATTTAAAATTATAGTTAAAAAAATAAAAAATTGTGGATTCTATGAAAGTATATTTGAATTTATTTTGGATAATTTATCGGTTCAATTAATCATTAATTGGATGAATAGGAGATCTGAACAAAAACTATGGGGAGGATAATATGCTAGCAAACTTTAGTAGGTTCTCAGAAGCTATGTAGAAAATCGACAGATTGAAAAGAAACATAGCATAGAGACAGGCACAAATTAGCTAAAATAGAGCTGAATGAGACATTACCTGACCTGAGTTATCAGGCTAAAGTTCTGGCGAAACTTGAGAACAGAGGTGCCCACGAGATCACAAGATGAAGCTGTGTCATCTTGCCATACCAATATGTAGCTCTTTCATCTTGCTTTTCAAGGCCAGAGAAATAAATTTCTGCATGCCTGTCCCTAAGTGCTTCAAAGGAAATTTGTAACTTCTAACTGTAAGTTTATAAAGTCTTTAGCCATTAGAACAGAAGATCTATTAATCTCCAGCACAACCAAAGCTCAAAAAATATAAATTTACTCCAAGGCAATGTTGGTGACTTATCAAAAAAGGCGATGATGGTGCATCTATTCTGTCACATCTCAGGCTGATTCATTTTTCTATAAACTAAAATGCTATGAACTGTATCTAAAGCAAGAGTCCCAGGTGAGGGAATGGAGACAATTCTTCAAGATTCTTAGAATGTTTAGTCACCAAAAAAAAAATCTCTATTGCCCAATTTTGAAACATGATTCTCTAGCTTGTTTTCTTTGGGCAAAATGAATTTCGAGTAATTAGGCAGTTCTACGCTTGCCTAATGAACCATCAGGATGTGCGAAATTCTACAGGAAAATTGGCTAGAATTTTTTTTCGATACAAAGTATATTCATATATAACAAAAAGTGCACCAAGGGGATGCAAATCCACTCTACAAAATCATTTACAAGCCAGGAAATCTCTGAACTCTAAAAGCTCTTCCTCATTAATCAAGGAATGCCAACTAAATCAATAAAGGTGTGAAGCTAGATATCTTTAATCACACTTAGAGACTTTCCACCCCATCAAAAGCCCTCCTATTCCTCTTGGACCAAACAATCCAAATGATAAAAAATGGAATTAAATCACAAGCTTTTCTCCACTCTTTGGGGCCTCTAAACCTTTTCCACACACAAATCTCCCCCCTAATAGAACTTGCCACAACCCAACTCAAACCCAAAACCGCATAAGCCATTTCCCATAATTGCTTCGTCCATGGGCAGCACAACAACAGTTGGGAAACGGACTCAGCCTCTTCCTTATAAAGATAGCAATAATTAACAAGGATCTTCCCTCACCTTTGGAGATTGTCAATAGACAAAATTCACTCCCAAGAAGCCTCCCACGCAAAGACGAAAACTACGAAAACTTTGGTAGGAGTACGTGATTTCCAAATTTCTTTCCAAGGAAAGCCCAACTACCATCACCCATAGAATCCCCACAAAGATTCAAATACAATGATATCACATCAAAGCACTCATCGCTTTTCAAGGATCATTTCAGTTTATCCTATCCAACTAAATACATCTTCACACTATATAGCTTGCTGTAAAAAGCTTCAATGCAATCAACTTCCCAATCCTCATCATTCATCCCAAACGGCACATCCCAAACAATACCATCTAATGACATAATTGCACACACCGCCACCGAAGCATCTTTTTCTCTAGCCAGAGTAAACAGATCCGGAAACATCTCTTTAAGAGAACTCTCCCCACACCACACATCATACCAAAGTAGTACATTAGCCCCATCACCAACTTCAAGCCTCACCTTTGTAAACAACTCATTCCGATCTTTTCTAATCTACTTCCACACCCCTACCATACGGCCCTCTACTCAGCTTAGAAATCCAACAACCGTGGTCCACGACAACCCTACTCCACATGTGGTTTTTTTGATTCAAAAACCTCCCACAACCATTTACCAACGAGCACCTTGTTAAACTAGATAAGAGATTTTATACCTAACCCACCTCTCTCCATCGACTGCTTGACAACATCGCACCTAACCAAATGGTATTTGAATTCCTCTCCTGTATGACCCCAAAGGAATCTCTTTTGAATATCTTCAAGTCTCCTAGCCACCGATGAAGGAATGGGAAAGAGAGATATGTAATAAATAGGGAGACTAGATATGGTACTCTTAATTAGAGTCAGCCTCCCCCCTAGACAAATAAGGCCTCTTCCAACTTGCAAGCCTCCTCTCAACAAAGTCAAGCAGTTATTATATCTATTTAGGACAAGAAAATCTAAGGAGAGCTATGTAAAATCACTACGATTGAAGAAAAAATTGTTTGAACATCAGTAAAATCTCACCTAGTGTGATCTCAATTATCTATGAGATCTCAGTATTGGTTAGCCTGAACAGAACTTGGTAGTATACTGAATCTCATTTCATGTGATCTACATTATAGTTAGGCTGGAAGAAATGCGGTGAAACATTTCTAGTTAGGTAAATATTACTTAAGTTTGAGGTAAACATGATGAATCACCATAGTGCACAACATTCCCAGCATCCAGGCACATGCAAAATACCCAAATAACATGAATATGATGAAGAAAACAAACATTTTGCGACAATTTCAATGAATCATATTGCAAAATCTGATACTTAGGTCACTCATTCAGGCACAGGCACCAACTTGGATGCTTTTAGTACAGGAAGTAAGAGAAGACTTGGAATTTTCACAATATAAGAAATTGTTAAATGATTTTTTACTTCCTCGAAAGAAGTGAAGAAAAAAAAAATCTATCAAGTAACTTCATTTTGTATAACATTTTTTTTCGTTTGAATTGTATGATAATGAAGGAATGGGCACAACAGGACACATAGAGGAGATGGACATACAATTGGTGTGTAGGATATGGCAGCATAGAACAAACTATTGTAGAATAGTGGCTACAGCGGCATTTTCCCTGCAGTAAAGATGGAGTTAGGTTAGGTGCTTTATCCAAGTATCTAATACCTTCTAAGCGTAAAGTTGGCCTCTAAAATATTCAAAAAACGATAGGGTAGCAAATTTTACTTCCCTTAGTTTTGATCTTATTCCAAATTTCTTCCTTGTAACCACATAGACAAAGCCTAGTACAGGGTTCAATTATGTGTAAACCCTAATTTTTTCTGTAAATAAACATTCAAAGCATTATAAGGTATAAATTGAGAGCTCAGAATAAAATTTGATTTTTCTCATCAACTAATGAAATCTATCATGAGATTCTTAGGATGAGAGTGGGAAGCAAAAAGATTACTTAGTTAACACCTACCTGATAAAGATCACCCTAGCTCTCTGATGTGATGTCAGTGATTCAACAAAATTATAGGCTCCCCAAACTAAGGAGCTTTTTTTTTTTTTTTTTTGATAAGTAGGCTACCCCAAATAAGGAGTTGATACAATGGCTTACTTTGTACAGTAATCAGCATCTGATCGGCAATCACAAAGAGGATCTGATCCATATGAGAATTTTCCTTAGCAACCACCTTTCACCTTGCAAAAAATAAGTTTATGCTCATCATGCAAATTTACATAATTTTCATGACATAGAAAATTCCAATTCTTTCTGATAGTAAAATCTCAAAGAAGTTCCAAAATGTTCTTCAGTTGGTTCTTATGAACTTCAACAATCACAATTGGAAGAAGACCACAATGATACTAGCCAAAAATATGAAACTGCAAAGGATGAAAGGAATAACTTCATAATGTTTTCTATATTTGCTAATATCTCTTTCTATCTTCAAGTCCCTGTCCAAGCTCTTGAAGGGTCTGGAACATATCCTGATGATCTCAAAAGTTTTGTCAATCCTCTCAAAGCTGTATATATTTGATCTGTTTCAGGATGCCTCTCATCTAAGGAATAGAACTCAATCAAATCATCATTGACCTCAACCAAGCTACACCCTGGTAATTTTTTGAAGCCAGTATCTCTCATTGCAACTTTAAGTTGCGCCACATCTTTCCATCTCCCAAGATCCCCATATACGTTTGAAAGCATAACAAAGTTTCCAGGGTTTTTTGGTTCAATTTCAATGAGCTGTTTGAGAGCCAATTCAGCCAATTCAACATTTTTGTAAACCCTACATGCCCCAAGTAAGGCAGTCCAAATAACAGCATCTGCTTGCATGGGCATCTTCTTCACAAAATCCACTGCCTGATGTAAAAGACCTGCTCGTGATAGCAGATCAACCATACAGCCATAATGCTCAATTTGAGGCACAATTGAATAATCATTTACCATTGATTGGAAATAAGAGAAGCCATCTTCAACTAAACCCATATGTGTACAAGCACACAAAACGGCTATGAAGGTGATACCGTCTGGTTTAGCTCCAGCATTCTTCATTTGATGAAACAAACTTAGGGCACTGGCTCCATGTCCATGCATCGCTAAGCCACCAATTATAGTGTTCCAACTTATCAAATCTTTTTTGTCCATGTCCTTGAACACATTGACTGCAATTTTAATGACCCCACACTTTGCATACATGTCAATCAAGGCATTCCCAACATAAACATTTCCCTTATACCCATTATTCTCTGCATATACATGTACCCACTTTCCCAAATCTAGAGCTCCTAATCTTGCACATGCAGACAACACAGACACAAGTGTGAATTCATTAGGAAGTACATTTCCATCAACTAGCATCCTTTTAAAAGCACCCAACGTGTCGGAGAAATGCCCATTACGAGCATACCCTCCGATCAATCCATTCCAAGAAAACAAATTCTTTTCTGGCATCTGTTCAAACAGCGTCTCAGAAGCCTCAACATTTCCGTTATTTGCATAACCATTCAACACTGTATTCCAGGACATTACATCCTTTTTCGGCATCTGATCAAAGAGCTTTCTAGCCTCCACCATATCCCCCAGTTCAATATAACCCGAAACCATAGTATTCCACAACACAATATCACGCTCAGGAGCCAACTCAAAAAGGTGTCGTGCAGAAACTATATCACCACATAACATATACCCATTGATCATTGAAGTCCATGCAACTACATTCCTCTCAACCATCTCACCAAACACCTTATAAGCCGCTTCAATTGCTCCCCCACCCGAATACATTTCAATCATCGTAGTCCCAATAAATGGGTCTGCTCTGAACCCACCTTTGATCACAAAACAATGCAGTTCCTCACCCTCCCTCCTTGCATTGATCTTCACACAAGACTTCAGAACAATCGGAAAAGTGAAGCAATTGGGCATTATGTCCATGCTTTTCATTTTGCTAAATAAAACCACAACTTCCCTATAAAGCTCATTTTGTGCACAACCTTTAAACATCGCATTCCATAGAGCAACGTTCGGGTGTGGAATTCGATCAAACAAATGGTGGGCATAGGTCATTTTCTTCAGTTGAGCATATGCTGCGATGATTCTTGGAGCAATATAGTCGTTTTGTTCAAATCCATGAGTGACTATCTGGGTCTGGACTTGGTGGAGGTGTTTTGGGGTCTTACATGATGGTAAGAGTGAGATAAACTTCTCTTCGAGAAGTCTGTGCGGGGGTTTTGGGGCTAAAATTAGACGAATCTTTGATATTTTTTAGAAGAATGTTGTGTTTAGAGAGTAGTACAAATGATATATACTCTAAAACACTTTGGACAACAGAGAATAATCTCTGTTTGATTCTACGTGTGTGAGTGGGTTTTGGGGAAGTCGTTTTTGTGCAGGATGTCACACGAAGTCCTAACTTCAAAACGTCAAAACATTAAAAGAAGACTAGGATGTGACTGGTCTACAAATTCTTGCTTCTTGTGCACCATTAACAGCCACAAAGAAGGAATTGCTGGTCGATCAGGTAGAGTAAGTCCTCCCCCTAACTGCTACACATGCACAGTATAAATGATTAGTTTTATTACTCAATTCTCTCATGCCATCTACATGTTCCATAAAATGTCTAACTCACCACTTCATGTTGCAGAGAAAAAACGTCTTCCTCAAGCATGGGTGACAGTACTACAAAAAACAAGAACCCAGAATACTTTGAACAACTAGTCAAATCTGGGTATCCATCTATCTCAGGGCTCCTGTTGTCATAGCATTTAGGAGATTTTGGGCATGTTAAGTCTATCCAACCTAGACCAAGACACATTTCATGGGTTACGGTTCCATTAGCAATAATTGCAGAAAAAACACATCCTTCACTATAGTTATTTTACTGAGAAAGACAACAAGCTCAGGAAAAGAAATCAGTTCGCTAATCCTTACACTGATGTGAGTAGCATAACTTACTGCAATTCAAAGTTTTTGATTTCTTTCAAGTTTAAAAACGAAATACCCATCATCACCCTCAAAGCGATAACAAATTTTCTGGTCTCTCACTACTACTAATCAACAGATTATAATCGATAAAGCAACTTGGGTATGAAAATACCCATTACCAGTCCATGGAAAGGCTAATATTAGATGTAAATCGGTATTACAAATTTCTTGCCCTAGCAGAAGTAGTTAAAAGATAAAATTGACTAGTTTGCCAAGCATTATCACAAAAAATAAAAATCAGAATATGGATTAATTGCATCACAAATCAGCGTGAGTTCAATTGAATTGATTGAAGCAAGTGTGCTACTTGTTTTGAAAGAATGAGTAGGAGATAGAACTCACCAGCGACGGGGAAGAAATTCCTTGGCCGGCGGCGCTAAGAGCAAGAGAATTAGGAGTGGAGAAAGAGAGAAGAAGAGGATTGTCGAGGAGAGAGAGAGAAATTGGAGACAAGGGCGGAACTGATAGAAGACAAATAATAAAGACATGAGAATCACTGGCCGGAACTGCA
This sequence comes from Bretschneidera sinensis, assembly GCA_023935145.1. Taxonomy (NCBI): domain Eukaryota; kingdom Viridiplantae; phylum Streptophyta; class Magnoliopsida; order Brassicales; family Akaniaceae; genus Bretschneidera; species Bretschneidera sinensis. The sequence goes on along the minus strand of CM043701.1, from coordinate 110,714,509 downwards.
GCCTGTGCGGTAACTGGCAAGGGCGGTGGCAGCTATGTACGGCCGCAGCTAGGACAGAAAAAAATTAAGGCTAATTTCCAGGGACTCTCAATGACAGTCGTGTAGTTATTACTATTTAGGTACCGTTTTCTCAGCTTTGATTCAGTTTTGTTGTCAAAATGGGTTTATGCATCTACAAATGTTTTTAGAATCTAATTTTCTTTAGAAGCGAGATAAGATTAATCTGAAATAAATTATACTGTCAGTATTCAGAACAGGTGAAACGTAAGATAAGGAAAATACATGGTACATATCTCAAAAAAGATTTTAATTTTTTCAATTTTGGGAAGAAGAGTCACATTTGGACTATGGCTTGGATGATGGCTTGGTTCTACTTAGATTTAGAATCGAATCCGTGATTTTATATAACGATTCATTTTAGGTTGGTCACTCTTATAATGGTGTCATCACATTTTGAGAATCTTAGCATGACACATATATGCAACAATAAAAATAAATAACACCAAAAGAAGTTTTACATCAATCTAATTTTTAAACATTTTATACAACGTAAAATGCATGAATAATTTCAAATAATATATTTTTTTTATTTTTTTCATTTTATTTATCCCATTAGCCTGAAGATGTTGACACGTACGTGCGTGGCTTACGGAAAATGATTTCTTCTTAATCTCAACTCACCAAACTATTTGTTAAGCCTGCTACCTGAAAATCATTGTAGAATGAGGAGTAAATTTACTTAAAATACTCATTTGTATAAACAATTTTTTAATATTTAAATCGATTTATATCTCATACATTTGATACTAGCACTCTACTATCAGTATACATGTCGTAATATCCATTCTCTATCAATCTCTTCCTCTTATTTATTGGTTCACCTCAAGACCATTAATTATCTCATAATTACCTCGTAATTATGTTCACATCATAAAATCTATTATTTAGATAGTTCTTATCACCATGATTGTCTCTCTGTGAAACTCATCCATCTATAAATAAATTCACAATAACACACCATACAACAACATTTCAATAATGCAAGTAATAATTAAAACAAATGCAATGAATGTTTATGATGGGAACGTCTTCCCACCAGTCGACATGTTGTTATTATCTTAGACCGACTGCCCTCCCAGTTATTTCTTTCTTATTTAGACCGGCTGCCTTCCCGATTCTTTTATTTTCATTAGACTGGCTGTTTTCCCAGTTCTTTCATTTTCATTAGACCAATTGTCTTCCCGATTCTTTTCTTTCTCATTTAATGCATATGCATATGAACAATTATATGAAATATGCACACAAACAGTAATATAAAAACAACATATAAATTCAAAACACTTAAATTGGTTATCCTGATTATTCTCAAATTTATATAACAAAAATTTCTCTCATCCCAAATCGCATCAAATAATCAATTAAAACTTGTTAAGATCCACTAACTTTCATCCCAAATCATATCAATTCATCCATCAAAGCTTGTCAAGATCCACTAAAATTCACTCATTATAATTCATATTAAAACATCAATATAACTCATCAATAATTTATTTATCGCTTTTATTCTCAAATAAACTTATTGTTTCCAAAAATATTATTTCTCACCGAAAAATATTTCTACATGTCCAAATTTCCTATCATACCTATAAATTAATTTTTTTTCATCTATTACCCAAGCATACATCAATAATTTATTTTAATATTATCACTAGATATTTCATTTTTATTTAGACTACTTAAAGTAAATCCAACTCACCCCGTAGCACTTAAAGCTACCCGTGGATCACCTTCTTGCCTTTTCTGTTTTTCTCAGAAATTTCTCTTGTTGTAGATCGTCAACACCTGACATAATATTTATATTAAATTTATAATTATTTATTCAATTCATCATAAATCACTCCCTTTGAAAATTCTTACTTTGAACTTTGGGAATTTCATATATGCTAAAAATTTTAAAAAATAAATACTACTCTATTATCTTCTATTACTGATAGGTTCTCGTAATTCTTTGAAATTTCGCAAAAAACTCCTTCAAAATCTTGCTTTTTTAACTTTTCTTTGAGTTCTCCAGTATTTTAAGAAAACAAGAAATTGAAAGAAACTAAACAAAATCGTTCAGTATACCACTTTTATATATATATATATATATATATATATATATATAGAGAGAGAGAGAGAGAGGCAAAGTTTGCTTCAGCCGCCCCCTCCCCCAAATTTTCAACCTTTTTTAAAAAGCCTTCACATTTCAAAAACGTGGAGAACTTTCTCTCCACACAAATTTACTTGGCAACAGGTGTTGCCACCGGTTGCCACCCTTCTTTGATTTTTTTTTTTTCTTCTTTTAGTGACATTCGTGTTCCAGATTTTTTTTTCAAAAGAATTATTTTATTCAATATTAAATCTTTCACGTAACTATATTATTTAAACTTCATGTCATATTTATTAAATTACTTATTTACTTTTACTTTATAAATACGAGTATTACACTTTAGGTTTGGATTAAACGCTTACCGCTGCGTCAAAAGTTATAACTAAATCAGAATGTAATTCAAATCACTTAAACCGTACATCTATACAAACATCATGTTTCAACTATAACTTAATTCCACCTGAACCTATCACATAATAATTGCTCTCAACACCTAACTTAAAAAATACATATATTAAAGTTTTAAGAAAAAAGAAAAAGCATATATTCACGAAATTAACAGTTTTTTAATCATCATCACCGCATGATGTCATTGGTGTTGCAGATTAAAGTCGACAACGACAAAATCAAGCACCATATTAAGAATGTTAATATTGGTTTAAAATCAATTTAAAATAATTAAAAATAAAATAATTATTTTAAATTAGTTTTAAATCAACACCAATTGTATTCTAAGATAGTGTCGCATATTAGACGATAATGACAGGGTACGGTTTGACATATGTCGGTCTACTGATAAGTTCGAGTTGTTGTGGTCTTAGTGGTACGAGTGCTGGGTTATTGGTGTTGATTTTGCTGCTGCTAATGGTACTATTGTTGGTGTGGGATGGAGGGAGAGTTATGCCTGCTCACTTTCTTGTGTCAATGAGAATTTTGTATTTGATTATGATTTTTCTTTTATTTTTTTTGAAGTAATAATTTACATTTAACAATTAAGTGCGTATATTATTATGATTTAATTAAGTTTAATTGTCAAAAATACTAGAAGTAATTTCCATAATGTAAAAAATATCAATTTTATCATCATTAAATATTTAATCATAAGGTTGTTAAGTCAAATTTTTAAGGAATAATTACAAAGATACCTTTAAAAAATATAGGGTGTTTTTTAGGGAAATAATATAGGGTATTTGAGGAAAGTGATAAAAAATAATTTGAGGATATAGGACAAAAATAGTATTTATCTGCATGGTACTAATTTGTAGTTTGGCCAATATAGAAACTCAACAAAATGACTTTATTCACCTATGTTTCCTAATTACATGACTTTTGGTCATTTCCCCTTTGTCTTTCATAATGTGAATTTAATAAATACTTCCAAACCTCGTAAAGGAAAAATATACTTCCGAGCACTCAACAAAATTTAGTTATATGATTTGGGATAATTTGATCCATTGGATGGAAAAACAAAGCAATGAACTGATTGCAAAGTTATAAGATGTGCGAAAGAAAATACTTTTTATGTTTCATTTTAAATATCAATTTTTTAAAAATATATCTTCCAAATAATTGTCCCTTAGAAAATCAAAATAATTGTCACTTACCAAAATTCAAGAGCACAAAAGCAATTTATTCTCCTTTTTTAAACGAAAATCAAAGAGAGAATTAACTTTATACTAAAAAAATTAGCATATACAACTCTATAAACATGTATTTTAATTTTTCTGACAGAGTTGCTTGGGACAGAGACTATGCCTTCAAACTGTTTAGCATTCCTAGCTAACCAAATGTGGTGAATTGTATTTGCTAAGGCAGCACGCTTGGCCTTGGCAAAAGGGCCATTCCCACGAGCTTCCTTTTGGATCCATTTTACTGCACTTTTAATAAAATTCATACCATTCTGCAGCCTAACCAGACTTTAATATCTTTCCAAATAGCCTCACAGATACGGCAGAAAAAATAGCCTCACAGATACAGAAGAAGAAAATGTGATTTACTGACTCTTCACACTCTCTATATAGAGAGCATGTTCTGTCCATTTCAGTGAAAATGTGCTTGTCCTTTGTGAGAGAAGCTTATCCTTTATGGTGAGCCATAAATGAATGCATGCTTGGGAGTACAACTGCTACTCCACACTACTAAAGCCCATTTTGCTTTTACTCCTTTAGTCCTGAGGTAGTCATAATCCTGGCAGCTGCTTGCTGACTGGATCCCTCAGAAGTTATCAAACAATTTTTTATTTCAAGTATTTTCTTCTATATAAGGCAGAGTCTTCATGGTTAGGGCTAGTGCTCCAGATGGAATTCCCATGCAGATAGAAATGATCCACCTTTTTTTTTTATTTAATGATAGATGGGTCCTGCTGGGATCAGAACAGAGGAGGTAAGCAATGCTGGCTTTCTTGCGGGAGATTTTTATCCAAATGTTTTGTGATGTTGAAGATAAATTTTAATGCTCTGTTGTATCTAAAAAAAGTTTTAATGCTCTGTTTGGGAAATTCAAATCCACCGTTTGAAATCCTTTTAAATGCTATGAATTTGAATATGAGAGAGATACAGGATGGATTTAAGAACCTTAATGCTCTGTTGTATTTCAATTTTTATTTTATTTATTTGTTGGTCATTAGTAGAGGATCCTAGTCCGAGATAGTAGGGTTAGTTTGATCAATCGGAAATTGATGATTAAAGTAGAGGATCCTAGTCCGAGATAGTAGGGTTAGTTTATCATAATTCACAATTACAAATTCCTGCTCCCAAATGCAACCTAATGTATTTCATTCTTATAATCTCTTAATTTATTTTGGAAGACTAATAACAAGGTTTTTTAGTTTTAGAAATTGATGAATGCTTATTTGAGGTTTAATAGTGGTATGAGATGAATTCAAGAGGAATGGAAATTTTCTGCAAAAGCTGGATGCCAGAACTGGGTGTTCGAATTAAAGGTGCTGTGTGTTTTTGCCATGGCTATGGTAGCACTTGCACTTTCTTCTTTGAAGGTTTGTCAAATCATATCTATTGATTGAATAATTTGAGTACCAATTACAGCTTATCTTGTAAATTTGTAATTTACTGAAGTACCTGAGTCTAGTTGAAGGTTCACGTGTGGTATAAAATGTTTTGTATTTCAGGTATTGCCAAGCGAATAGCTGCATCTGGGTATGCTGTTTATGCAATTGACCATCCTGGTTTTGGTCTATCTGAAGGATTGCATGGTTACATCCCAAGCTTTGATGACTTAGTTGACAATGTTATTGAACGATACACAAAAATTAAAGGTGTGATATGTTTAGTGCTTCATATATTTTCATATTGAACCTCATACATATCAGATGGGTATGCTTAGTAGAGAAAATTGTCCAAATTTAGTGCATCTTACTCTAGGTTCTGATGCAGTATATCGCTTCATGTTTGTTTCTAGTTAATTCATGCTTTCTAGTTAGAGTAAATCCTCACTGGTTAGTTGTCACCAAAGAGGACTTTATTAGCTTTTATTGTTATCTATTGAATAAGGATAAGGATAGTCTTGTCCAGAGTTTTTAGGTAATAGTTTTGCTGGTATTTATCTCAATTATGGTCAGTTGTTATTTTGGAGTTTCTGTAACATTTTATTCAGAAAATAAGATAAGTAGAAATCAGAGTATTCTCTTATGCTCTAAAGTTGTATTTGTTAGTTGTGTGTTTCTTGTTGATTTTTTCACAAAATAGCCATTGTGATTTTGACTTTATTGTGTTTGTCAGGAAGACCTGAATTGAGAGGGTTGCCTCGGTTCATGTTGGGACAGTCAATGGGTGGAGCTATAGCTCTCAAAGTTCATTTAAAGGAACCACAAGAATGGGATGGAGTAATCCTTGTAGCCCCAATGTGTAAAGTAAGTCCTTTCTTTCTCCTCAATAGGCATAATTTCAGCCCATCCATAATTATATCTGGTTTTATTAGGTATCTATGAGATTCCTGCATAAGTTTGAGTTTGCAACTCATGTTACAAGCATTAAATTAGCCATGGAGAAGTTTACGGAGGCATCAAGGTCCATGAATGTACTTTATGTCTCTGTCATTTGAAAAGTTGATTATTGCTGGCTTATTTGGCATGTACAAAACTTATTTTCTTTAACGTAAAGATATTCGGCCTACAAGAATGAGCCACCAATTTGAACATCCTCTCACACCCTCATTCGGTACAATAATTCATTAGGACAAAATTGATCAAACATAAAAAAAAAAAAAAAAATAATAGAGAATCTCCTTGTAAATTAGTACTCTAGCTTACGGTGGTTCAAAACGGATATCTATTCCCCTGGTTTGTATAGTAATGTTATTTCCTTAAATAGCATAAAGTTGATGACAGCCGTTACCTTTGGAAAATTGATGTTTTGGCTTATTTGGCATGTAAAAAACTTATTTTTTTTAAATAAAAAAAATTGGGTGAATAAAAGTTGGTGACATCCAATTTAAGACTGTTAATTTGGAAAGCTGATTTTTCTTAGCTTATTTGGCAGTACCAAGGTTGTTTTTTTTTTTTTGCGTGAATAAAAGTTGACGACATCTAATTTGAAACAATTAAATTTGAAAAGTTGATTTTTAACGATGATATACACGTTATGAATTTTGATCATTTTTATTTAAAATTTGAAATAGAGTCAAATTCATGATGAAATTGAATATCAAATCATCAAATGAAGAGAACCCAAATTCATATTTGTCATGTTAGCATTCAATTTCACCGTAATTTTGACTTCTATTTCAATCTTCAAATGAAAATGATCTAAATTTTTGCATATCCAAAAACTTATTTTCTTAAATCGCATGCATAAAAGTTGTTGGCATCCAATTTAGGAGTGTATATACTAAAATGACTTTATTATAAACAGATAGTTATATTCTGACACATTAATTAAGAGTAAAATTATATCCTACTCAGACCATCATTCATTATAAGGAGAATAATAAGGATATATTAGTAAAGTTAATAATTATTGTATTCCATTGAAAGGAAAATGACCAAATAATTTAAGACACCTATTTTAGAAGTGATAAAACTAAAAATATGGAATCAAAAGAATATAAGTTTTTATTGGATTTTTGTTTTAAAAAAAAAAGGGACAATCGACTATTTTTAGTGGACAATTGACTATCATAGTGTAAATAAACTTTTTAAAGTCAAGTGTGGTATAGGACAGTCTACTGTCATTCTGATACCTGACTCTAACTTGTCCTAACTCTAAAGATAGTCGACTATGGTTAGTAGATAGCCGACTGTCAATTCGTTATTTTGAAAATTCTGAATTTTCAACAGCCATGTTTTCAAAGAGTTGTACTCTTTTACTCCTATCTCTTTACTTTATGATTGTTGGTATAATATGAAAGTCAGGTTTAACTTCCATTTTTAAAAAAGAATTATCAACTCTTTTTCTTTTTCTTCTCTCAACTTTCCCCCTCTATAAAATTTATAGCCATAGTTATCAATATTTCAAGGAGAACTCTTAGAGGATTCTATAGATTTGCTATTTGTATATTTAAGAGACTTTGTTGTATCATAGAGGATATTTGTTTGTAACCAGTTAGTAAACTCCTTAGTGAGCAGGAATAAATAAAGTTTTAAGGAAAACGATTCTTTATGTGCATCAAAGTCTTGTTTTGTTTTTCTTAATTTTAGTTTTTATTCCTACTCCACAAATTACACCAACAATCTTAAAGCTTTATTTTGTTCTTTTGAATAGAGTCGAATCAATCAAGTAGTGAAACTAGACATTCTCATATGGAGAAATGTATGGATTTTCAACTATGACAATGAAGAATTCAATAAGCATGAAGAAGTTAGGAGTAAAAATGAAGTAAAGTGAGACACTAGTTTCTTGATTAATATGCACTGATATAAATGCAAGGTACACGTATAATTATTGTTTTCAATTTGTGCGCCGTTAATTCTTATCAATGCACAAATATTGAATATACGTGTGATATATGCTAAAGTCTGGTTGTGTTATGTGAATAAATGAATGATATTTGTGTTTAGGATTATCTTAAGGATAGTGCCACTAATCCTGGATATAAACTTATACATAATGTAATCAGTTAATAAAGTTAGATATGTACTTTATTTTGTTATTCGCATGTATGGATGCATGAAAAATGACAGATTAGTTCTTTTTGATTTTGGTTCATACTTGCTTTAGAAAATGTGTGTGATGTAACATGTGTGCACAAAAAGTTAATGACTCTTAATTTGTAATACATTGAAATTTGATAGATTGATTAGATTGTTAGCTTGTTACAGTTTATGCTTCCGTTTATGTCTTGATCATTGGCCTCCTCACTTTAATTTTAATCTACAAATTAAGTGATAAAAGAGGATTAATATTTTGCAGGGATAATTAATTTATCACATCTTAAATTGTGGGGGTGTTTGACATGTTATAGAATACCAAAAATATATTTAGAGTTCATTAGTATGCTTGTATGTTGACATGTTGAATATTTAACTAATTTGATTGATATAAATAAAACCAAAAAATGTCTAATTATAAGTTTAAAATAAAAACTTGAGTGAAGTAGATATTATCTTTGAACAAAAATTAGAAAGCATAGTAGAGATTATGCTTTGAGTCTTTCATAGTACATTACGAGAATGTACAATTTCAATAGAATATTTGGCTACCTAAAGAAAACCATTGATTTGATTTAAACTAGTTGTATTAAGAGACACTGATGCTATGATAACCCGACTGTATCTATAGGATACACCTATGCTAGTCGGATGATGAGAGTGAGAGATAATATCATAAGAGAAGATGATGTTTCTTGGGTGAGCAAGAAACACACCTGTATATCTCATCAGTATGAAATCCCGATCTTAACTAGTTCTAAGGTTTAATGGGTAAAAACAAGTTAATGTATAATGATTGTTAATACTGAAAAAATGTGAGCCCGTAAAATAAAAAATCAGTATTGTCTGTTACGTATCTTAAAGGTTGAGTTATGTATTCTTAATGAGGTCTAAGACAATATTGTAAATGTGTCCTAAGTAACAGAGACACATTGTAAAGCTTTACTGACATGAACGTAGAAGTAGTGTAATTTTTTAAGAGAGTTAAAGGTTACTCTCAAGAGATTTCATGAAACCATATAAATTAGAACTACTCACCGAAATAGGAGATTAATGTACATGTGAAATCTCCGATTCTATTGCAAAGAGTAGCTAGTTTAATTCTAAGGCAACTAATAACTTTTATAGAGTCTTGAGATACATACATATTTATGTATGTATATCAATCTTAGATGACTTTGGTTGTAAATTTTATCAAAATTTGTTTTACAAAGAAAAGATTTTGTTTTTCAAACAAAAGTGGGGGATTGTTGGGGTTTTGTTTTAAAGTAAAAAGGACAGTCGACTATGGTTCGTGGACAGTTGATTGTCATAGTGAGCAAAAACTTTTTACAGTCAACCATTGTAAAAAAACACTCATTGTCATCTCGATACTTGACTCCAACTTATCCATATGTTAAAGACAGTTGGTTGTGGTTAGTGTATAGTCGACGGTCAGTTTGTTATTTTGAAAATTCTGAATTTTCACCAGTCATATTTTCAAATAGTTATACTCTTTTACTAATACTTTCTCACTTTATGAATGTTCGTAGAATATAAAAGTAAGATTTAACTTCCATTTCAAAAGAATAATTATTAACTATTTTTCTTTCACTTTCGATTTTCTCCCTCTATAAAATTTACAACCATAATTATCAATATTTCAAGGAGAGTTCTCAAGAGATTCTTTAGATTTACTATATTCAGATCTCATGAATTTTGTTGTATCCTAAATAATATTTATCTATAACTCGTTAGTACTCTTAAAGAAATGGAGATAAATAAAAGCTTAAGAAAAATGGTTTTTAATGTACATCAAAATCTTATTTTATTTTTTTTAATTTTCTTTATATTCAGTGTTTGATTCATACTCTATAAATTACACCAACAGATCTAACCATATGATACTTAATTTATAATTCGGCCTATATAAGAACTCACCAAAATGACTTTACTCTCCTTAATTTTCCAATTACATGACTTTTTGTCATTTGCAGCTTGTCGTTTAGAATGTGAATGTATTAGTACTTCCAACTTCCAAGTACTCAACGGCGATATTGCCAAGTCACTTTGTTTAAGCCACTTTTTAAAGTAAATTTTTGCTTTAAAGTGATTTAAACAAAATAATTTAAAGTAATCACTTGGCAAACATCACCGACGTATCTTTATTCTCTAATGATTTGGGATAAGGCACGTGCTGGAATTGCAAAGTTACAACTTACAAATTCTGATATCGCTTTTGGACATGTAATATTGGTTCTTGCATATACATAAAAAAAAAAACATTCTAATAGTGCGCACAGCGCGAAAAGAGGAGTAGCATGCGAATTGGCTAGACACGTGACTAATTGGTCCAGTTAAAAGCAAACTGGGGGACCTTCTTCATACCTCCACAGACCACAATAGTCAATAGTTCTGCTTTTTTCACCTGATGGACCTCCCTCTGACATTCAGATTCCGGTCACCGGGCCCCTCTCCCCTCCTCAATCGGAAAGCGAATTATCTGTTAACGGATCCGCGAAAGCTCCAAATACCCGTTATTTCCCGACCAGAAACGAACCCGAAACCCGCATTCTCAATCAAAAGTACTCGCCAACTCATAGTCACAGCCAAGAAACAGTCTGCCATTGATGGAGTGAGCGAAGAATTGAATCATATTGCTTCCCAAAATCTTGACTATGCTCATGCTCGAAGACTTGTTCGATCCGCTTTCGTTGATGTTCAGCAGCAGCTTGATCATTGCTTGTTCAAGTTCCGTTTGATTTGATTCTGATCGTCTTAGCTATAAATGGCCGCTTGATTTAGATAGTTGTACTCCCATGTATGGTTTCCGTGACTAATATGTTAAGTGTTGTTTTTATTTATTTATTTAATGATAGATGGCATCTGCTGGGATCAGAACAGAGGAGGTAAGCAATGCTGGTTTTCTTGGACTGTTTTATGATTTTGATAATCTGGGGAGGCTGATAACGAGGTTTTTTAGTTTTAGAAATTGATGAATGCTTATTTGGGGTTTAATAGTGGTATGAGATGAATTTAAGGGGAATGGAAATTTTCTGCAAAAGCTGGATGCCAGAACTGGGTGTTCGAATTAAAGGTGCTGTGTGTTTTTGCCATGGCTATGGTGACACTTCTACTTTCTTCTTTGAAGGTTTGTTATTATTATCTTTTGATTAAATAATCTGAGTAAGCATTACAGCTTATCTTGTACTTTTATAATTTACCCAAGTACCTGAGTCTAGTTGAAGGTTCATCTGTGGTGTAAAATGTTTGGTATTTCAGGTATTGCCAATCGAATAGCTGCATCTGGGTATGCTGTTTATGCAATCGACCATCCTGGTTTTGGTCTATCTGAAGGATTGCATGGTTACGTACCAAGCTTTGATGACTTAGTTGACAATGTTATTGAACAATACACAAAAATTAAAGGTGCGATATGTTAAGTGCTTCATATATACATACAATCTTTGTTTTTGTTATAATTCATATTGAACCTCTTACATTATCAGATGGGTCTGCTTATTTGAGAAAATAGCCACTGCAAATTTGACTTTATGTTATGTTTGTCAGGAAGACCTGAATTGAGAGGGTTGCCTCGGTTCTTATTGGGGCAGTCAATGGGCGGAGCTGTTGCTTTCAAAGTTCATTTAAAGGAACCACGAGAATGGGATGGAGTAATCCTTGTAGCCCCAATGTGTAAAGTAAGCCCATTCTTTCTCCTCCCATAGGCATGATTTCAGCACATCCATAATATTGATATCTGAATTTATTAGCTATCTATGAGATTCCTGCATATCAATGATTTTTATACATGCATCATTTCCATGGTTCACATTCCTTGTTTTGCTCATCTAAAAAACTTTTAGGTTATTTCAGTACCAAAGTGAACATGTGTCTCATACGTTATCAATTTGAATAAGCGATAGCACAGTGGCTTGTCTGTTGATCTATAATCTGTATCCCTGTAGCATACCAATTTTGTCCCATCTCTTATGTTTCATTACCTGTTGCCATTTATATACATTTGCCCCATCAAACTTTAGGTTCTATGACTTTTGTCAGAGGAGTAACAGAAGGGATATCATGTGTTTTTTACCACTCAGAATAATTGTTGTATACACTTAGCACGATATAAGTTACCAAACAAAGTTCGAATATTAAATCTCTTCAACCTCTTGTTCCTAAGAAAGTTTTATGGTTCATCAAAACAGTAAGAATTGTCATAGCTCTGCTAATGATCTATATCTCGAACTTAGTGGCAAGCAATAATGCTAATTCATAACCATCATTCTTTTATGCAAGAATCTGTTTTATATTGAACTTCTAGAGTTGAAGTTTCAGTTTCCTTGATTTTCTGTACATGTATTAGTTTTATATAGTGTGCCATGCCTCTTAGGGTCATTGTTGCTTTACAGTCCATATGAAATTCTTAAAGTAGTATGCAAACTGGGGAAGAAAATTTATATATGGAGGAGGCTTAGCCTGAAGTGAGAGCGAGGACGAGAGAAAAATAAAGAAATTAGTTTCTAGTTTGGAAGTGTACCCTCAAGATGCCAGGGGCTAGGGTCCATCAAATGGCATGTGGAGTACTTTTTATCTGATGGAGCATTAGTAACACCTCCTGGACTTTTTACTGCAGGGCAGATCTCCTGATCCCTGTATCTAGGAAGTAGTTATATTGTGAGCAGTCTCAAAGATGTGATTGATATGTATTCAAACATGAGTAGGTGAACTTTCTCTTCTGGGTTAACAATGATGCTATTGCATAATGCTGGCCTGACTGCTATATAGATAAATATGATGCTGTCAGGTTGGGTTCTCTTAATGGACTAAAGTGACCTCTATACACTAATATACAATTAATAAGTGTGAGTTCGCTACCTATGTTATAACCATTAAATTAGTCCTGGAGAAGCTTATGGAAGCATCAAGGTGCATGATTGTACTTTAAGTCGCTATTCACCTTTCAATAAACTTTGTCCAGAAGACATGCTGTTCATCTGATGAAAATATTGATCCAGTAGCAGAAAGATAACTGTTCTATATTTTCTTTTAAAGTATGGAATATAAAATTATCATTCTTTTGCCTCCTTTTACCTATCACTTGGGGTTTATACGTACTTGTCCATCAAATGTTCATCACATTATCTTCATTAAATATGGTGACCAGTTGGTACGCTACTCTGTAACTGACACAGCATGAATATTGAAATTCTTGCTCCACCTATTTTAATCAATTTTTTTTTTCAGGAAGGTGGAAGATTATATTTTGCATCTGTAACAATATACTCTTATCATTTAACTAATTCAAAATTTTCTAACCTTGACTCGCTGCCAAGATTGCAGAAGACGTGACACCTCCAGCAGCAGTTTTGAAGGTGTTGACCTGTCTGTCTAAAGTTGTCCCAAAAGCAAAGCTCTTGCCACTGAAAGATCTATCGGAGCTGGCCTTCAGAGACCTGAGGAAAAGGAAAATGGGTTGTCTTTCATTCACTCGGTACAATTCATTTGTACAGTTTCATGATCTTAAAGGGCTAGAACCATACATTATTTTGGAGAAATAGCTTGTTATGCATTCAGAGCTCTATTGGCATAGTTTCCCTAGGTCTCATGAAATATTTGAAAGAAGGATAAAAATATCTTGCAAGTATATTAGAGAGTAGAGAGTGACAAAGTGACCCTACCTTGCTTCTCTTCACTCACCACAAGCATTCAAGTATGAGAGGAGTTTATTACAAGGTTTTTGGTTGACTGATGCTAACCACCAAAATGATTATACATGGCTGTAAGTCCAGTTAGAACAAATTTCAATACCAAGACATAATAAATATGCACTGTATGGTCTATTGACCATTGCTAGAGGTGAGTGAAGCACTAATGGAGAAATCCTCTGATTGATCAGGCAGGAACTTTCTTCTAATACAACAACTGGAAACTATACTATGCTTTTAGATGTGATATTTGGACAGAATTATGAATCATGTTGCTCTTATCCTTGTATTTTAGGCTGTCTACAATGTTATTTGTTACAATGACAAAGCGCGACTGAAAACTGCTGTGGAACTTTTGAAGGCCACCAGCGATATTGAGATGCAAGTGGAGAAGGTCAGTTCTCACTAGTTTGTATCTGTCCCGTTTATCATTAATTGCCAAGAAAAAAATTTTTACTATTACTTTCTATCTGTTGGAGATAATTATGAAAAATCTAGATGTTTGGAATTTTCTAGAGATTCTAATCAATTAGTCAACGATTTTAATGCGTGAAGTATTTCTAGAATTTAAGATTTAGTTGACTTGTTGAATGTAATTAAGGAGTATCTAGCTTAGGTTAGTATAAATAAGGGCACTATTATGTAGTGACTCAAGTCTTGTAGATATTTCATCTGAGTAAAATTATTTGAAGCATTCTACTTTTCTCCACACTTAAAATCCCTTATAAAAAAGTACAGATCAAAATAAATTATTTTCACCACGCTCCGCTAGTCAAAATTCCAATACTATCGTTGGCACCAGGCATTCACACATTGTGCATTGTTATGATATTCAAGAAAATCTAGTTGATTCTTTGGTATTTGCAGGTTTTATCTCCATTACTGATTCTTCATGGAGGTGCAGATAAGGTGGCAGATCCCTTAGTGAGCCTCCAGCAAGGACAAAACTCTAAAACTCTATGAAGAAGGTTATCATTGTATTCTGGAAGGGGAACCTGATGATAGAATATTTACTGTCCTTAATGATATAATTGCATGGCTTGATTCCCAGTGCTCGGTTAAGTAAAGTTCATGCCATGCATTGGTTCAACTTTTCTAATTTCCTCTATTTTTCAAATTCTCATTTTTCTTATGTTATCATTTGTTGTAGTTCCCTCTGTCTCCCTCTCTTCCTCTGGTTTGTTTGGAAATTGGAACCCATTATAACCCCTTCGAACATGTGTTAAAACACAAGCGACTTGTATAGTTTGCTATAGAATTTAGGTTTGAAAATTTTGTGATTCTAAGTGAATAAAATTAAGCTAGAATGGAATTGCAATTTCATTTTTGCATTTGATTGTGCATGCTTTTTATTACATTCCAATTTAAAATTTTGATTAGATTGATTAAAGTCCCGTTTCAGAGAGCTTATGTAACGGTTTATGTTTTTTATAAACAAAAGTTAGATCAAACATTTTTAAAATAATGATTTTTGAAAGCAATCAAAAGTTTATAAAAAAGTTTTTAAAAAGTTGAATTTATGTCAGAAAACAATTTTTAGCTTACAATCGTTTTTCCAAAATTGTTTCAAAAATCATTTTAATAACTATAAATTGAAACTACACTAATTGATATTTAAGATGATGAAATGTTTCTAATTTTTTAAATCAATGTTATATTTTTAAAATTAATTTTCTGTCAAACTTTAAAAATTTAAATAGTTTAAGTTTAAGTGATCTATATGACTATGACGAGGATTGGAAAAATGTTTAAATACTGTTTGTTTAAATCTTTTCAAGGATTTAAGCTCGTTGAATCTTTCCCAAACATGCTCTATAAACCTTTATGACTATGTTTGGAATCCACTTTAAGTGGTCTTAAATCCAAATTATCAAAGTTAAATGAAGTGACAAAAAAAAGAGGGTATCACATGGTGAAACAGTTGTCAAATGATTGGTGATTTGGAATGGGCCTATTTTTAATTGTTATAATAAGCGCATTATAAAGGATTGTATCATATCATTCATTCATTTGTATGTGTTGGATTGGGCCCATAATGGCAAAATATGCCGAGGGGTTTGGCCCACGGAAATCCAGTCCTAGCATAAGCCACGAAGACAGCATATAGGGAAAAACGGACAAGAGTAACATCATTTTTTTTTTAAGAAGACGAGCAATATCATGAATCAAAAGAAATCTAGAATAATTCAGGCCTCTTTCATACTCAACAATTGTGAAAGATAAGAGATCGTGTGTGATCATTTAGAGAACCAGTGTGGGATTACAACTAGAGTTATGTTAGGAGCTTAAAAGTGTGTTGAAACTTTTGGATTATACTGTAGAGATAGTTCAACTTTACTCTTCTTAAATTGTAATTGAAAAGGTAAGTAAAGAGGTTATTTAATCACATTAAATAACTAGTTCTCATTATGTATTATTTTGCCTATTAATTGCTTGTGATTTTTTGTGCCTTTCCTTAATATTGTGTAGGTGGATTCAAGAAGTAAATCCCAACAAGTGGTGTCAAAGTTGTAGTTGCAATGGCAAAAAATTAAATATAGACATGATTAATATTGAACTATTTGATGGGAAGATTAACTCTTTTTGGAAAAATTTCGTAAAAGATGTGTTGATGTGACAAAGACTCTACAAGATGATTGAAGAGTCCAAGCCACTAGCCAAAGATGATGGAAAAATATATATTGAGGAGATATTTCAATGAGAGCGGTAAGCACAACTTGTTTGGTGTTAGCTTCCAAGACAAAGTATAGCGTGTTGTATGGGATATCTTTGATGAATTTGCTGGAAAAACTTGAGAGGACCAACTATGAATATAAGTCTCCAATCAATCATCTAAACTTAAAGAATGAGGACTTAATGAATTGAAGATGGAAGAAGGTATGGATATAGTTCTTTCAATAAATTATCACGAAATTGTTGAGCACTAAGTTGCTAGCGAAAAGTACTTGCTACTTGTAAGAGAGGACATAATCACGACATTAGTGGTGAGTAAGAAAGTTCTAAAGGATGAGGGGGTTTTCGTGAATTCTCCAGAGAGAGGTAATTTGAAGAGGACTGGTGTTTTCAAAGGTGAAGAATAGTTCATGACTATATATGTCAAGTGATGAGCCAAATTAAACAAAGAGAGGGAGTGAAACACTTTAAGGAATGAGGAGGAAAGAGTAAGATCCAAGTCTTTAGATTTTTTAAACAAGGAGTGTGCGTATATATGATGAGGAAGATGAACACTCACAATTACAATGAAAGGCCATGGTAGAGGATTTTGGAGAGTTGGGTAGGATAAGGGAGCGTGATAATGGAAAAGTTAACTAGGAGGATGAGGAAAAAGTTAATGAAAGTGATATTGTGTTATTAAATACGTTGTCTTTCACTAAAAAAATTTAATAGTAAAAAATATTTAGATTGGATGAAAGAACCCACTTATAACAAAATTACTGCTTCTTGTGGAAGTTGAAGGAAGTGTAAGGTTAGAACTTCATGATGGGAATGTAAAGATTATCAACAACATGCGGTATGCTAATTCTTCTTTTACCAAAAATATTATTTCATAGGTGGAACTAGACAAGGATAGTGGACGATGGAGACATGCAAATTGTTGATGGATCAAAGCTGGTAGTGATGAGAGCTATCATGTACGAAGAGAGTTTATGTGTGTTCAATAATAGGGTTTTATTTGAAAAATTAGGTGAAAGTGTAAACATTCAATTTTGTTCCAAATATTAGAACGAATCACGTGTGAATCCATGTGATGAAAATTGGTCTCAAAATGTTAAAATAGATGAATAAATGTGAAAAAATAAATTTGGAAAAGAATTGGTTAAAATAGCTTTGAAATGCACCAAAAACAAGCTAAAAGGATCAAAATGGATAAAAAAAATGAAGAAAGGATTTGAAGGGCTGAATAGGGCCTACCAACCGAGCCATAGGGCCGACCAACCGAGAAACAAGACTGACCAATCGGGACACAGGGCTGGTCAGTTGGGCCTTAAGGATGGCCGATTTTGTTTAGGACCTTGTCGGCACACTGCCTCTAGTTTTTCCCATTTTTGTCTTTTTAGTTTGTTTTGCATGTCCTAGTCCCACAAGCAATACTATTTCGTGTAGAACTAGTTTTTCTACTCTTATACAACGCATTGGACCTTAAGTCAACTTATTCCTATATATACTCTTCTCCACAGATACCAAAATGCAAGTTAACTTCGTATAGACAAGTTAACACAACTAAAAGCTAGAATTCTCTTAATCTCTAAAATTTTCAGCAACTTCTCTTCTTCCACAAACCTTAAAATCATTCAATATAATGCTAAAACATCCTCACACAAATATTTTCTCATAAACCCTAACATTCACCAAACTTGAAAACACAAACCCCTTTCTACACAGATTCTTGAATAAAATTTAGTTTTCTACGCAAGTTTATCCATCAATGTGCAACTACAACAATTTGAGGGAAATCTATACCACACAGAAATTGATTTATTCTTGGATTAATTCTTCCCTCCGCCACATGTGGAGAGATCAAATCACAACAAGGTAATTTATTTTTCTCTAGCAATTTAAATTATCATAAACATGATGATTGATTATTTAAACCCCGTGATTTAATTTAATTATCCACGTCATATAGAAACACGTTCTAGGCTTGCATTTAATTTTAATATATCATATAAATTAGGGTTCTTGCTTCTAGATAATTAATTAAAGTAATATGTCATCTAGACATAATTTTTAGGATTATTTGCATAATAACATGTTGTTTAGATTAGAATTTTTCATTGTTAAAATTCCATTCGAAATCTATCCAAGACAAGAGTTTCATAAAAACTCAAATCTACCCAAAACCGATAGCAGGGGAGCCAGTCAGCTCTTGACTGGGGCCGACTGGCCCTAGTCCTTGACCGATCGGGTCTTATCCCAATCGATTGACCTGATTTCAATTTTTAGATTTCTTGTTTCTTGCATTTTCCTCAATTTTCATGTTTATTCCTTTCCGGGTTAACATGTTTTCTTTTGTTTCCAGGTGAGGAATATTTTTTTATGGCTTATATAACATTTTTTTTAATATTTAATTATCTTTATGTAGAATTGATGATTTATTTTTTGAGTGATATAACTATTGGATGCAAATTGATTGATATAATTGTGGTTGAGTATGCATGTATGTTTAGTTTGTTGCAAATAAATTTTTTGTTAATTATTAAATATTTTTTTTAAGAATATAAGGGCTAGGTCTTGACTTAGGCGAGATGGGAAGCATTAAATTCTTCTTCTCTTGTACTTTAATATCTTGCACTGAAATTCTCGTAGATTAATGATTAGAAATTTTGACTCTCTTTAAGGTTAAATGGTAGCTCCAATTTACCTGTTGTCTTTGCTTTGTGTTAAAATAACACGTTCTTTTGGAAAATGTTCATCAGTAAAGTCTAACGCCATATAACAGTGAAGCAGTTTCTAGAAGTCTAACACTTAAAAGTGCAACTATCATATATAGGTCCGCTTTACTACTCATAAAAGTGTCGTGTTAGACCTAGTGGGCACTAAACCTTCCATATGCTAACCCACTTCAATCCACACCATCTCTTATTCATTATTCCTATAAGGGAATAGCCTTTGGTATTATGCTCGGAGTTGTCGGGTATCGGTGGAAAGATGCGATACCTACAGGAAAGGACACAAAAAAACCAAAATGAAGGATTACATGCACCAATCAAGCAAGAAATTAGGTAGATTTTATGATAAGGTGGAGAAGTTGAGCCAATGTGGAGAATTATTTGGTTTTTGGCTCAAGCCAATGTGGAGATTTTATGATGAGGTAGATTCTTATTTAAAGTTTGAATGCCTACTCCAAATATTGCATGAAACTGATAAATTATAGAAGTTTCAATTTAAGGGGAGATGAGATCGATGGATGCAATTAATTTGTACATGATGATGATGAGTTCATAAAAACACTGATGAACAAAATATTTTTAATGAGTTTATAAATTTTTCAAACATATAGCAAGATGGAGCACTGATGCAGGAGGATCCGAGTCAGATGATGCTGAGTTGTCAGATGGCAAGTGGGCTACCTAGGCCGGTTTACATCGTTTAGCAGGCTATGGGCTCAGATTGGGCCCCGAAGACTTTAGTCTGATTGAAAACGAGCTTCTGGGCAAAACTTAGTACTTTGTACTAAGTGTCATCGTTTTTAAGCCAAAAAACGACGTTTAGACCTTCAAATTTGCAGTTTTCAGTTTTTAGGAAACTTTTTATTTTATTTAATTTAACTTCAGCCTTAATTTAATTTTCCTATTTTAGCTTCGACCTTATAAATAAGGTCTTAGGGTTTCGTAATAATTATTATTGTATTTTTGGCATAAATTAAAATAAAGCATCAAAGTAGTTTCTCTATATTGTTTTAGGGTTTTTCTTGTGTTATTCCTTGTAAACTATCTGTTCGACTAGCCTGCAGAATAATCGTTATTCTGCCCGGCGTCAGTTGGTATTAGAGCTTCAACATCTTCCTGGGGTAAGATTTCATCAGTTTCCATGGCTGGTGATCGTGATCGTGGTCGTGGTCGTGGTCGTCGCGGGCAGGTTCCGAACGAGGAAGCCTCACGCTATGATTGTAACGTTCAGGATGTGATGATTGAAGATTTACAGAGGCATGTTGCAAAGTTAACCCAGCGTCTAACGGCGCAGAATTTCGGTGATCGTGAGATGAAATATCACGATTCCGATTTCGATTTCAGTTTCGAAAACCCGTATTACAATCCTGCTCGATTCGGGAACGCTGTGGTCAGGAGGATCGTTATGGAGATCTCAGTTTCAGAGTGGATTTGCCGCTGTTAGCAGAGTTTTCTGACCTGATATCAGAGGATCTTCCTCCTGGCTTGCTGCTTGATGTCTTTAATGTTAAACACTTGAGTCTTTGTTTTGGGGATTTCGATGTGGCTATTGTGAACTCCAAGACGAGTTCTTTCCAACCCGTGACGACTGATGTAGGAGGATCCGAGTCAGATGATGCTGAGTTGTCAGATGGCAAGTGGGCAACTAGGCCGGTTTATATCGTTTAGCGGCCCACGGGCTCAGATTGGGCCCCGAAGACTTTAATCTGATTGAAAACGAGCTTCTGGGCAAAACTTAGTACGTTGTACTAAGTGTCATCGTTTTTAAGCCAAAAAACGACGTTTAGACCTTCAAATTAGCAGTTTTCAGTTTTTAGGAAACTTTTTATTTTATTTAATTTAACTTCGGCCTTAATTTAATTTTCCTATTTTAGCTTCGACCTTATAAATAAGGTCTTATGGTTTCGTAATCATTATTATTGTATTTTTGGCATAAATTAAAATAAAGCATCAGAGTAGTTTCTCTGTATTGTTTTAGAGTTTTTCTTGTGTTACTCCCTGTGAACTATCTGTTCGACTAGCCTGCAGAATAATCACTATTCTGCCCGGCGTCAAGCACCTAGAGCAATAATCCCATTCTTATATATCTCCATGACAAAAGGACATTTAAGATGTTTTTATCTTAGCCTGCTCGATCATGGCCTGACCTTATAAATATATATATATATATATATATATATATATACACACACACACACATACAAAAACACCCTCATATCTTTAGTGTAATTAGAGGTGGCAAAATCTGATCCGATTCGACCTGATTTGAAAATGCATCAAAATAATATGATCCGAATCCGACTTAACCCAAACCCGAACAACCCGAAACCCAAAACAACTCAGAAACCCGAAATGAACTGACCCAAAATGACTTGAAAATATTTTTTTTTATAAAAAAACAATTTGTTTTATAAAACTGGGATAATAGTTAATTTACTGGTTGTCAAATAAAATAAATTATATAAAAATTAATTAATTATTGATTTACATGTGTTGATATGCATGGTTTAACATTCTATTAATATGAGTAATATCATTAATTTTAAATAAAAATATCTAGAAAAATAGTAAAATTTGTATTGTTCTTCAAATCACAATAAAATTTTATTTTAATTGTCCTAAAAATATAATAGAATTAAGTGATTATATAAAATTTAATCTCCAAAATTTGGTATAAGATGTTACTAGTGAGAGTAACTTTGTGGACCAATTGTCTGAGATCATGTAAGGCTAAATTTTGGGACTAAGAGTTGTAAGATTGCATATTGTATTAAAAATTAAATATATTATTTAAAAATTAAGTATTGATTTATTATTAATTAATTTTCACGTATTTGACAATGTAACTCGTTTAGTCCTATTATATGCAGATAAAATATATTTTTAATTAAGTCTAAATATCTATTTTGTTGATCCGATCCGATCCGACTCAACCCGAGGCCCGATACGACCCGAGCTCAAAATGACCCAAACCCGATACGACCCGAGATTGAAATGATCCGGCTCGAAGTGAGACACAACCCAAATGTCTCGAAACTCAACATGACACGAACACAGCCCGACCTGTTTGCAAACGATTAATAGAAAGCAACATTGGTAATTAACTTGCAATTGGCGACTAATTTTTGCTCCGGTTCCATCAAGGAGTAATACTTCCACAAGCTTCTGCACCAAATTCCTGTTACCGTTAACTCTCCTCCGTCGACTCCAGCGAAAGCTCTTTCTTCAATCTCCATCACACCGTCTGAATTAAAAGCTCCCACACCTCTAGATAACGGAGCCGTTATGCACAGATTCACTGTTGCAGTGTTGCTAGCTCTGTCGCTGTTGGTCTCCTCCTTGCTGTCCATAAAATGGGCTTGTTTTCTTTTAAAATAGACGAATTGTGAAATCGTATATTTTGAGATTGATTGATTGGTTCTTGTTGCTGGTTATGTTGTTATCACAAACAAGTAAGGCACAATGCAAACTTGTGCCTACAGTGTGACCATTCCCCTATGTAATCTGTGGTTATTGGCAAAACTTACCAATGATAACAAGGGATTGGCTCCATATATGATGAGTTTCATTGGGAGTCAGCTTGTCAGGCAGCTGATAGGGAAATAATTAACTATGTTCCTCCCAATTATTTTCTTAAAGTCACCAAAACATAGAGTTCGTGACTGGACCATGTAAATCTCACATTTCAAATAAGTTTTCACTAAAATATTCATAATTTGTTAATTCTCTATAACGACTTATGCTTCGTTTGTTTCGGCTTATTTCTCAGCAAACAAAGCTTTAAGCATTATTCTACCCAAACTTTAAATCAGAAACACTAAAATCAACTTCAAGTATCATCAGTTAAATCACTTGATCATAGTTTTAAGTTGAAAATTATTGTGTAACTAGCTCGATGTTGTTTTGAATTTACCAATTTTTGAAGTGAACTACTTTTAGTTATGCGTGAGTGAGAGTTTAAAGAGGAGAAAAGAAAGAAGAGAAAATTTAAGGATACATGAATCTCCATTAACTTGTTTTAATATTTATAAAAGAATAAGGGGTAAAAGGACCAGGTCTTGTATTCGATCTCTCTGTGTCAATATACTAAAAAGAAGAGAGGAAAAGAGAAAAAGAAATAAAATGATAAGTTTTTTTATTTGAAAGCCAAGCGAATTGGAGGAATTTAATTGATATGAAATAAAACACAATCAATTCGTAAACAAATATATGAAATGATAAGTTATTAGTATTATGTATTTTACCACTTTTCCCTTACACTAATGAAAAGACTGCTATAAAAAAGTATTTTACCACTTTTCTCATTTAAAAATTTTCAAAACAGATTCTTTCAAAGAAAATATTTTAAACGATTAAAAGGTTTTCCTTCACTCTCCTATACTTTTCTCAATCCAAAACACATTGTTGAAAATTAATTATGTGATAAGAAGGTAAGTTCAACCCTATTTTGTAATTAGTAGAGCTTATCTTTATTACTCAATTTTTTTTTTTGAGAATTTAATTAAGAAATACACACACATGAAAAAAGGGAAGGGAAATACTCCCCTATTGCTCTAGTTAAGTACTCCATAATTTGCAGAAATACTGCAAAGAGTAAAATTAATTGTTTCTGTTTGAGTACCAAAAAGCTTATTACTTATATATACTATCAAGTATCAAGCAATTACTATAAGATTGAAGTCATGATTAAAGGCTGACTGCTTAAACACAAAACAGCTTTAGTTTCTACAAGAGAAAAAATTTAAAGAATAATGAAAATGAAATAAAAAGAAGCACAGTCAATTTCTTTTTCGCACATTGACTGAAAGGGACTATGATGAAGCAAGTAGGAAGTTCCAATGAATAAAACAAATAAACACACTTGGGTGTGGTGTTGAGTCTGTATCCAACTTAGATCACAAAAACCCTAATAATGAGATATTTGAAAGTAACAGTTCTTTATGTTCCATGGCAAAACCCCAGGCCTCAGGGTAATAAAATGATGCCCAGGAAAAAGTTTTAATGGGGGACCATTTTTTTTCAAATTATATATATATATATATATATATATATATATATATATATATAAGCATTAATAATGAACAGTGCAGCAGCACATTATTATTAGTTCTAGGCTTGTCCTGATTGCCCTCAAAGGTATAAATTTCATCTTTTTTCATTTGTTGGAAGTTTGTTTTCAGTGCTTAGGGTTTGTCCAAACTCCAAAGTGAATATTTGTTATCATATCATAAATGGTAAAATCTTTTAGCAAATGTTACAGTAACCATTTTACACATTTATTTCATTGAACAAAAAATATTATGATACTATTAGTTGTAGGGCAATAGAGATCTATTATTATTCATTAAGGCAACGTCCCTCTCATTCTCCTCTCTAATTCCCTGATTCTCAACCTAACTAAATGACACTATCACTTTGCCTAAGCGGCTAAGCCCCTTCTTCTCCCTCTTTTAAAGTCACGAGACCCACTGTCCCCTTCTCGTTCTTTCAATTTTTAGTTTGAGAGAAAGAGAGAGAGATGACTCCAGAGAGGGTGGCAGAGAAACTGATAGAGAACTTTCAAAGCTCTTTTTCTCCACCTTCACTCAACTAGCCCTCTATATTTTGCAGTCTCAAACTGAAAGTCTTATAATTTTCTAAAGCTTTAGTTTATATCTTCCCATCTGGAAGATTGTTTACTAAACCTCATTCTATTTTTTTCCTCTTCTATCTTTCTCTGTCGGTGTGTACCATGTAGGTTTCTTCCTTCCTCTAACTCTTTCCCTTCTCTTTCTCTCTTTAACCTCTAAAAGTCTCACTTTCTCTCTCTCTCTCTTTCTTTTTTTCTTTTTTTTTTTAATTATGATTACTTTGTTTCTCTTTGGCACTAATTTGCAGGAGACCTGAGAAGAACCCTTTAGACCTCAACAACTTGCCAGAGGATTTCTCTAGAGATGGTAAACAGCTCTTTGACAACAGCTCTTCCTCTGGTATATATACACAATTTTTCCTTGATGCTTACTACTGAAATGATAAAATAATTTGTGCCCTAATTTTTTTCCTCGAATCTAATTCTCAAAAAAAGAGAAGAAAAGAAAAACCCATATTGGTTTTTCCAAGATTTGTACTAGGAAAAATAGAAATTATACATATTTATTCACGGTCTTCAATGCTAGCTAGCTAGCTAGATTATTTGTTGCATTAAATGATAAAACATGAAAAAACGAAGAGGTTGAAGGAAGAGACGAAGAATGTGAGTTTAATGACTTTTGTTAACGCTTATACATGATTTGGGTAAATTAGGGTTCGGGTTTTGGGCCAAGAATGGTCTCATCGAAGTGGCTTTAATTGTTTTTTTTTTATAATTTTAAAAATGTTTTATTTAATGGTTGCAGGCTATAGGAAAAAGAAAAGCGGCGCTAAGGATGGGAAAGATGAGTGCGGGAAGGTCTATGAGTGTAGGTTTTGTTCCCTCAGGTTCTGCAAATCACAAGCTCTTGGGGGACACATGAACCGCCACCGACAAGGCAAGCCAATTCCTGATCGATTCCTTTCTAGTATTCCAACATAGTATTATATTTTGAGCTCAGATTAACACAACTCAAGTTTTTTTAATATATTTTTATTTGAAGAAGTTAAATAAGGATATTATAGAGTTGGTAAAATCTGATACACCAAAAAAAATCGGATCCTGATTCGATCTAAATCCAAGTTACTCTAAATCTGAAATGATTATCTTAAACTTAAAATGACTTGAAATAAAAAAAAATTCAGACCGGATACGATTTGAACCTGAAACGACCTATACCCGAGTAAAATGATAATTTTTTTATTTTGAATTCATAGTTTTGACTGTTCAAGTTCTTTCTATCTCTTATATAAATTATTTTTTAAATATTTTTAAAACATTTTTAAAATAAAGTTAATTAAATATAACAAATATAAATAAATCATCAATAATTATAAAAAAATTAATTTAGTAGGAGACAATATAAATAGACTATTTATTATATTATATTTTCTTTTAGTACCAATATCCTTAATTTTTGTTTATTTTATTAAATAATATTAACAACTAATTAATGTCATATATAATTAACTCTAAATATAATTAATCATATATAGAACAAATGTATAAATGTGTAATTGCTTATTATTTTTGTCAAATTATTTTTTTCTTAACTATATGCAATATGTTGATAACATGTTTTAAGGGTTCCACAAAATTACATGATATACATGAACACATAATTACATATATACGTCACGTTATCAATTGATATTTAGTGTAATACATTAATAATATTAATATATCTTACACACTCTATAATTTATTTTATATTTTTTATTTTAAAAAAATGACCATTAGATTTAATATTATATTCATATAGATCATGTACGTTAGTTTTCGCCATCATTATATATGTCGAAGAAAAAAAAATTATCTTTGGTTAGTTATTAACTTATCAAATTCCATATATTTGTATTATTTTCATATATAATTTTGATTTGCATTTAATCAAATCATAGTTAGTTATTACTAACATATTTTTGTGAACTTGATTACATTGAAATATTAAAAAAATAGTATGGTAATCTAAATTTAAAACGGAGTTCAAATAGTTTATTAAAAAACTATAGGAAAAGAAAATAGAAAAATAGAATAAATTTGATGGATCATATCAAGCCTACTTAAAAACTTGAAACGGTCCGAATCCAAAACAACCCGACTCTGAATGACTAGACTCGAGATGACCCAAGAACTGACATGACCTGAACACAATTCGACCCAACCTGAGAACCGACACAACATGACTCAAGATCAATATGACTCGAACCCGATCAACCCAATCCAAGCTCACTTGCAACCCTTGAAACGATCCGAACCCAAAACAACCCGACTCTGAATGACTAGACTCGAGATGACCCAAGAACTGACATGACCTGAACACGATCCGACCCAACCTGAGAACCGACACAACATGACTCGAGATCAATATGACTCGAACCCGATCAACCTAATCCAAGCTCACTTGCAACTCAAAATGACCCTTGATCTGAATGACCCAATTGCCACCTTTAGTTGTTATAGTATCTACTTATATAATGATTTGCCATGAAGCGTGGTCTTGTCAATCTTGGTCAAGGAAAACTGAAAGTTTGTGTTTTTATTTTTCTTCTGAAATTCTCGTGTTGAATAATTGATTTGATATTTTTTTGTGTCTGTTTTGGTGGGCAGAGAGGGAGACAGAGACACTGAACCGGGCTCGTCAGCTGGTCTTCAGTAACGATGCCCCAGGGCCTCCTCATTTAGGGTATGTGCCAATTTCTTATTGCTACATTTGCTTTCTTCTCTTCATCATCTCCTCCTCTAACTTTGTATTTGTTCCACCCTTTATTTCTACCCTGTGACCTCTTTCAGTCAATAACGTTAAATTATATTATAAGATTAAAAAACAAGTGACCCAGATGCTGTTTTAATTTGAGCTATAAAAAATACCCATTTGAATTGATTTGATCAACTTTCGTTTGTGTTTTTTTCGTGTAAATCTTTTTTAATAATCTATTGATCAAACAAACTAAAGGCATGAAATTAATGATCATAATCTTAATTTGCAGCTATCATCCAGCAGGACACATAGGAGACCCAACCCTATACAGACCAATGTACGGACCAAGAATATTCTCTGGTTCTTCATCTACTATCTTACCACCGCCACAACCACCGCAGCCATACCTATACCCATCACCTTCACCGCTTAACTCATACGGATCCCAATACCCCCATCATCCCATTAATAACTACTATGTAGGCCATGTCCTTGGTAGTAGCAGCAACAGCTCACAGCAATACCCTCCTCACCAAAACTTAAACTATATGGGTGCACCAGACTCAAGTAATTACACCTGCATTGGTGCACCAGTAGCACACGGTGGGTTCACCCCCAGTTCGAGCCGCGGATTGGACGTGGCTGCAGGATCAGTAGGTAGAGACGGGTCACTGAGCAATCAGGAGGAAGGGTCGAATTGGGGTAGGAGCTATGCAGGAGGGCAGCGTTTGGATCCTCCTTCATCGATCAATCGGTTTCAAGATGGGTTCTAAAAGATACTATTGGGTTTCTTTTGTTATTTTTTTGGATCTTTTTTTTTTCTGTTCTTTTTGGTGATGATGATTCAAGTTGTAAGGATTTAATCTGCTTTGACACGCCACCCAGAGAGAGAGAAAGAGAGAGATCGACTTAACAAACTGACAAATGGGGTCATGCAAGGAAGGAGAGAAAGAGAAGTTTTTGGTTTATGTACAGTGATTGGAGCAGCTTTTTTAGCTCATCTATACTCTCAGCTACTTTGGCTTGGAGCTGTGGGGAGATAAATTGGTATTTGGAGAAAGAGAAAGAGGGTTTTGCGTTCTGGTGTTTGTGACTTTATACTTATAAAACCCAACTCTGAAGAACAAAGGGAGGACTAGAAACTAGAAAGATGGGGAGGTGGGACAAGAAGTTAGATCTGAAGCGAAAGTTCCTAACTCCCTTTCTGCATTTAGAGTTCCTTACTTCCTTTTGCATGGCAAGTGAATTTTTTATACTATGTTTATATTTTCTTATTGTGCGCGCTCTTCTTGTTTTCTGAAACATTTATGGTTACACCATGCTTGCACAATACGGGCAATGACGTAGAGAGAAGTGGCTTCATCTATTTTCTTCTGAAACTTTTCTGATCAGAAACAATCCATGACCAGTGATTCCACTGATTTTCTATTTTATATTTTCATTCTAAGTTAACTACACGTTGTTTGTATTAAATGCAAGATTCGTAAATATAGTCATGGTGGATAAGTGATCCTCCAAAGAATCCATCCAAAGGACTTTATAATTAACCATAGAGCAATTAAATATGGAGCCTTGATAAGTTAACCACCAAGTCCCTTTCGTTAGTAATTTACTGACACATGTTGAAGTTTGATTTGTAATTCATCTTATTTAGACACTGGATCAACTAGAAATATTTTCCCAACTTATGAGGTTAAATTTCACATTTTTTTTCACTAAAACTAGATTTAAATCATCTCATTATTTGCGACAAGTGTAATCATTGAGCTGAATTCACCATCGATTCAATGCCACATTACAAAATATCTTTCATAAACTTAAATTCTGATGTTCTCTTGGCAGGAAGTGGGCAACCAATGTCCGATGTCCACTGTAGGAGTTCAAATTTTTATCAAAGTTTATGGTATAAAAAGAGAAATTTTTAGGAATTTCGGCAAATAAAGATTTGTGTCATAAATATTTTTAATTATTGATGGATAAAATAAAAACAATAATTTGTGTCTCTTCACCAATAATGATTAAAAGTTCTTGTAACACATAATTTTTTCACATGCTCAAAATTTTTAAGAATTACTCGTATAATGAGAACAAAAAAATCGTGACATATATGTAAATGATTCTTATAAACCAAAAAATAACATCAACCAATAGTTTTGTGGTGTTATATACTAATTACTTAATTAGGATTATTGTGTAAGGAACTCTTATTTTTTATTTTTTTCTGAAGTGGGATTGGTCTTTCACATCTACTCTTACTCACGCATGAATATTCCTAACAATTTTTTTTTTCACGTATGAGTCTCCATCGCTCTTTTTTAAACGAAAATCATTATGTTTTTGTCATCATGGGAATCAACATCCGTTTCGTGATCACTTTGACCAACTCGATCTATCTGTTTTAATACCACTTGATAAGAATAATTATCCAAGTTAAGAAGAAATATAAACTTAGGAAGTCTACTAAGTAAGAGTCCAAATATATAACGTTCCACAACACTTGAATCCAAAATCATAATAAATAAATAAAAAGGACATGTGAAGCCTAGTGTGGGCTACTATATGAAAAGGAAGTCTTGCTTTCACGTGCGCGTGTTATAGATATTGTGGTGTGCCACCGAAAAAGCTACAAAGGTGAGTGAGCAATATTTTGTGAAGACATAAAGGTTTAGTGTCTTTGTGATCCGGTTGGAGGTCGAAATTACATCAGTTTGGGCAATAAAATAATCATTTAAGTAGTCAAATTAAAAGACGTTTTTTTTTTTGGTTGTAAAATAGAACAAAAATCTTAAGCTTAGATCTGGCCCATCTAGGCCAGTAAGCCACATCTAAACAGAATTTGAGGGGCCAAGATATATATGGTCACTACTGCTTGCTGCTCGCTGCCAGAACGATTCACTGCAGCTACCGAGCGGGATGTTGCTCGTTCTCACTGCTAAAACGAGAGAATGGGCATGGTTTGAATTCTCCATAAATTTCAGGGGTAATACGATCTTTTGCTTGGGCAACACAATTTAATTATGATAATTAATCAGGAAATTTTCATAAGCTGGGGGAATCGACTTCTCAAAATCTCAACTCAAGCTGCCTTAATCAGCTTCCAGTTTTATACAAAACTAAGCTGAACCAAGCAGCATCTACGCTCAGTTAATTTGTTGTTTGTAGTTAAAGCTGGTTTGACTAACTTAACTTTGGATAAGTGATCATTTCATGAATTGTTTGCCTTATAATTTCCACTAAGTACTCATTATCCGAGAAAAAAAAACGATGTAACCTACTGAGACAATTCAATGCAGCCAGGGAGCATGAAAAGACCAATATTTTTAGTTTGGTCAAATGTTACACATAAATGTACTACTGTATTATTAAGAAGGGGAGTAGACTATAAAGTTTAAGGCGCTTATTAGAGTGCAACATTTATGGGATTGGAGAATGACTAGGGTTTTTTTTGAAAGGGAGAATGAATGTGTAGTTGAACGTACCAGCAACAGAATTCTAATTGGTACGTAGATTCATGATCAACAGTAGGTGCTATAGAAGTGACAAATTAATTGTTTATGAAAGTAAACCTAACAAACCCTAGCTAGCCCTGACATGTATACAGACTCTAAATTCAAGTCCCAATAAGCAATAGGTTAAGCTGGGGCTGCATATGCAACTGTCCACCATTTGCTTGCCATTCAGATATCAGTGTGTCATCCAAGGGAGTTTCATCTCTGCTGGCTCCATACCACAATTGCTTTACCTAAAATGGGTTACCCATCTCAAAACCACTGCTACACCCAAAAAAATTAACATATATGTAGGAAAGGAAACCTTCTTTGTTTATATATATATATATATATATATATATATATATAACACAAGGGAGGATAAATAATGAGTAAAATCTTATTATATTTTAAGTTTGAGGATCCCTCGTTTTTGCCACTTTTTGTACGTATTATCCTATCTTGATTAAGTAACATATTACCCATTAATTTGAGTGAGGTTCAACTTTTATCATTTATCTCATTTTCAAAGGACAACATCTCTTTTTTTTTCTTTTTTTTTTAATGAGGAGAAGCACATTATTATTAGAAAAACCATATACTAAGATTTAACTACATACTCTAAATTATTTAAAAGAAAAATCACATAGTTAAAAGTTCTAAATCTCTCTATTATTTCTTTCCATTTTTTAACAATTTAACAATGCTCGAGAATAATTTAAAAAGTTAAATATATAGTTAAAAATTTAAACAAAAATAAAATTAAAAGACATAGTTACAGAAAAGACACAAAAAAAACTCAAACCACATGAAATGATATTAACTATCACAATTAATCTTATAAAGAAAAAAAAGAATAATATATAAAGATAATGAGTGATACTAATAAATTGAAATATAAAATTATATATATATATATATATATATATATATATATATATATATATATATAAACTCACATTCAAAAGTAATGATTACGTGCAAAATTAAAGTAAATTAAAGTTATACTTACCCTTTTTTTAGTTGTTACTACAATTTTTTCAACATTTTACTCAATTTAGTATGTAATTGTGTTGTTATACATGTAAATATTATATTTTTTAGAGTTCTTGAGTTCAAGATATTTGGTGGGATTGATAATTGTAGCCAGAACGTGCTATTTACACAATCTTTCTTGAATGTGAAAAAAGAATATAAATGAAATTCAATGGGAAAAATATCTCAATGTAGTCTATAATCGTTTTTTTAATGTGAGTTTATATTTTTTAGTTTTACAACTCAATTTGTAAGTATTACTCATTATCTTTATTATTTTTATAAAATTAATTGTGGTAATTAATACCTTTTAACTCTATTTTTTTTAACCATATGTTGAACTTTTTAAACTATTATTCAACAGAAAATCAAATTATTAAAAAAAATTATAATTCGTTGTAATTTTTTTAAAATGACATAAAAATGTGATTAAATCTTACTTTTTGTTTTTTAAAATAATAATGTGAGAAAAAGTATAGTCACAACGCAAAGAAACCATATGAACAATTGTTTGGAAAAAAAATGGATCTTTCTCTTTCCACTTTCACTGTTTCACACACACACACACAGAGTATCTTTGTCAACCCAGAGTCTCGTACCTTTCTCGAATATATCTCGGGATCGAATGAGGAGGGATGATGTTTGATTTATAATATAGACTATTGTAGAGCTTATAGACTGAGGTCTACACTAAAAAAGTTTCGTCTGTCAAATATTGAATTGTGGGAGAGAGCAATTAAAGGCAGCAAAAGTAGACGGCTATAGACCGTCTACTTTTATTAATCAATATTAAATTAAACTTTACTCTCTTATGTCATTTGTCTTCTTCCTAAAGAATCTGATTATTACTTATTTTAGCAGCTTTTACAGCAGTATTTTTCAATCACTAACTCCATTTCTCAGCACTTGTGTCTTTGACAAAAAAGGAAACAAGAGCTTTTTCTGTTTTTTGTACTGAAATGTTTTAGTGGTTAGCACTATCCGATCAATCGACATGCATTAATGACTTGAAAGATGCCAAAACATAGGCCATCACGCGGCTTTCATGGTTCTAAACCAAGTGCCCAACCAGACCAACTAACATCTTTATGTTTCCTCTAAATTTTACTTAGTAGTTTATTGTGCTTTTCATTATTTTTTAAGATGCCAAATCTACTTATGTTGCATTGGGTACCATCAAATTAAAGTGCAGGGAATCAATGTGAAATCATATTTTTTTTTAATTTTTTTTTGTTAAAGTAAAATTTTTGTATTTTTCTTAAGAGTATTTTTCAATGCATAAATGAACGAAATTTATTGAACAATAAAATCAAAATAATATGACATGTTTAACTTGGTTTTTTCTTACGCGGTAAATATTTAAAATGTTGCTAAAACAATTATGAGTATAATACCATGCATTTCAAAGTTGTTTAGGGTTAAATACAATCTGTGTTAAAAGTGCGGTCAAATTAAAATATAAAATTAATGTGTTCGGAGTAAAGATTAAAAATTCCTCATTTTTTTCATCTGTTTTGACCACTCAAATTAACCGTCAATGAAAATTATTTCTTTCACCCACTATAATATTAAATAGTGATATTTTAAGATTAAAGCGATAATTTACTTGTATAACTTTTGATTATCCCTAAAACTAATAAAGAATATATCCAAATTACCTTAATGCTATTATAACTGTGATTTGATTGATTGAAAGGAAGACTACAATAGAAAAATAAATAAGAAATATAATTGTTGAAGAGTAATAATGAAATGAATATAATCGTTGAAGCATTAATGATTGATCATAGGCTTAATATATTTGTATATATACAGAAATTTTAGGGATATTTCATGCTTAAACTTCCCATGTTTCTTGTGATATATGATTCCTAGTATAACACCTAGGGAGGGATTGACTCAAAATCCTCAACATCGGTATAAAGTGCTTTAAAAGACTCAGACTGATTCTTAAGCAAGGGATCAACATCCTTATTTAAGCCCTTCCGCTTACCTGCATCATTCTCTTTAAACACAGCAAGCTGACAGAGAGGAATATATAAGATCATTGCCCCTCCCTTACTCAGCCTGCACCATACTGCCCCTTTGAAAG
The DNA here is from genome assembly GCA_023935145.1 of Bretschneidera sinensis. Taxonomy (NCBI): domain Eukaryota; kingdom Viridiplantae; phylum Streptophyta; class Magnoliopsida; order Brassicales; family Akaniaceae; genus Bretschneidera; species Bretschneidera sinensis. The sequence goes on along the minus strand of CM043701.1, from coordinate 110,680,253 downwards.
TTGAATTGGGGTCAAAATCAAAAGCTATATATGTTTTGCGGCTTTTAACCCATAATCAGCTTTGAAAAAATGTCTGATTACTTAATTGATTTTTGGTGGCAAGAAAATTTACTCTCTTGCTGCCATAAAAGCTCAATTGACCCGATCAGATGTGCTATTTTCTAATATCCTTTGCCACTTTGTGTACATACTCAATCTTCAAAAGAGATTTTTTTGGAGAAACAAACTAGGAGAAAGCATTAAGAATGTTAAATGAATAATATTTTAATCTTTTAAATGATTTATACGATGCGTTTGAACTTTTTATACGTGTCATTGTATATATATGAATTCACACACTTCGAATCTACGAAGAAATTTTGTTAATTTTGATTTCATTTTAAATTATTAGGTATTATTAGATATTAAGTTAAAAAGCATGTGATGCAAATTATAACAATTGAAAATGTGGGACGCAAATCGATATTTGAGTTAAGGTACATGGTACATGCATATATATGATAAAACCTCTATATACATATATATATATATATATATAAAAAACCGCTCTTGAACACAATCAGAAATTTTGAAAAATCAAACCATTCACGAACCAGAAAAAATCGAATATTTTTCGGTTTGTTTTGGTCGGTTGTTTGGTAATTTTTTGGATCCCGAAGGGTATTCCTTCCAATTAACGTGGCCAACTCGGAACTGCACTAGTGTCACGGTGTCACCTATCTTTCTGGGAAAGGATCAAAAAAACTTTTGTATCTAGTCTTTTAGATAACTTAATGGACAAAACTCCAACTTTGGCAATGAGATATGGAAAAGGAGTGAGAAAGTGAGATGGAGAGTCGAGGTAGATTAAGTTTTATAGAACAAGCAAATAAAGCTTGTTCATACATGATGTTTTATAGATTGATGTAACAAGATCGAAAAAAATAATTAAAAAATAGCGAAACAATAATAAAAATAAAAGATAAAATTTACATGGTTTAACTGTTTAGACTTAAGTCCACGAACCAGAGTAGAAAAATTCACCATAAAAAACGAAAAGTATATAAATCGTTTAAACAGTATATCTTTTTGATCATTACAAACACTTTTATATAATATGTCTTCAAACCTCCAAAAAAAAGACCTAACCTGTAATAAGTGAACTAAATCTCATTTTTTTTTTTAAGAAATATTTTGAATCGAAACGGATCTTTAAATCCAACTGAAATATAAGACCTCTCAACATTGATTGAACTGGTCCTGGCTTTGTGGAATTGTTGGCTGGTTCTAATTGAATCATCATGTCCATTATATTGCAAAAGATAAATGCCCGTGGTACTAAAATTCCAAAAGTTAAAATTAAAGTTATATCATTTAACCGGTGCATCCCAGTCGACGGATTCAACAAATTAGCATAATAAAAGAGAAAATTGCAGTGGCCATCCTTAAATTATGAATACCTATCATCTAGGTTGATCTCTACACCACAAATTTAGTATGAAAATAATCAAACTTTCAAACATTATTCAATGAAATTGTTTTAAAAACTTAAATAATATTTTATACAAATGCAAAGATCCATAAAATATGATAGATTTTTTTGTTATGCAAGTTATTTATTTATTTTTTACTATTAAAAATCAAAAATCATTAAAGTAGAAAATGAATAGAAAATTCACAAAAATTGATGGATGTTCACCAAATATGTTCCTAGAATTTATTGAAACCCTATATTGGTGTATTCAACCATCTCTAAATTATAAAGAAATAACATTACAAATAATTGAAAGTTTGAATATGGATCACTCCTTGGATGATAATTTTTGTACATCATTCCTTAGATTGCAGAATCTGTGTTGAAATGGATATGGAATCTCGCTTCCACTAAAAGGATGACTAAATTCCTGCTCTGGCTCTGCGCCAATGATTTCATTCCTTCCAATGTGAATCTTAAAATCAGAAACATCATTTCCTCTAATTTTTGCATTGTTTGCCAACTTCCTGAGTCTACTTTGCACATTAATTTTGAGAGACTCTGTTTATGCTAAAAATGTTCGGAGTTGTGCGGGAATTCCTCCTGTGATAAAAAATTTCTTCATCTGTAATCTTGTTTTTTGGCTTGATTCTAATGCAACCATTCATGCATGCTTCTTATCGGTTCAATATGCCTTGGAATGATGAAAATTTCTTGCATAGGTCGGGACTAAGATACTGTTTTTCCTAAGTTGGAAGATCAGTCTCATAACATGTCATGCATATCAGCGTTTATCCCACATATTTATCGATATGGCATGTTATGATTAATGGTATCTAATTAAGTTTGATCTTTGCAAAAAAAAATAAATTATAGAATGGAATTGAGGAATGTAGAAGAGTATGAAAAGGCGGACTTAAATCAGATTCGATTATGTTGTTTGATCGACTTTGTTGTTCCTAGTTATGTTATGGTGCTTTTCCTAATTTAGAGTTGATTCATCGTTTGAGGTATTAGTAGTTTCTGTTGGTCTTTGTTTTTGCATGGAAGAGGTGGATTTTAAGAGGTACTGGGATCCTATTTCACCTGTAGTTTTATTGCTGTGAGCAAATTTCCTTTGTGGATGGCAGTGTTAGCTTTGGTTGATGGTGTGTATTTGGTTGGATGGGAGTTCCTAGGTGCTTTATAAGATGTTTTGTTTTTGGGTTTTAGTTTTAGGCAATGTTCCACGGGCTCTTACTTTAGTTTGTTATAATTGTGTCAAACACTTCGAATAGAGGTTTAAATATGATATTTGAACATTCTAAATTATAAAAATAAAAAAAAACTAAAATTACAAAAATAGATAAATTCAACATTCGGATATGTACCCGAATCCATGTAACATAGAATTTAGAAGTTGATGTTTTTTTATTTTGAGCCATAATAAATGGTGATTCTAATAAGCTTTTTGGGTTTGTTTTAGAGGATGGTATCTGTTTGAGTTATGTCTGATTTCTATTTGTGGTAGTTTCCATTGGGTTTCATGGGATTGCCTTTGAATCCGCTTGTATTTGTATAAGATTGTATGGCTCTACGCCTATTTTGATTTTCATTAATAATATTCACCTTTTGCTTTTGTTTTTTTTTTTAAAAAAAAACAATTTTTGGTAGTGTTATTTCTTTTTCTTTGCGGCCATGTATGCATTATGGGATACTATGTGTTTGCTAGTTTACTATTATTTTTTTCCATAAAAAGAAGGTTTAGGAAGGTATATTACACCAAAAACAATTTAACATATCCTGTCTCCTCTTATCTGCCTGATGATCTGTGCCATTGACCACAGCAACACCAGAGAGTGATACCATCGTATAGGTAAACTTTAATTTATGGTAGTAGTAATTGGCAATGATTTCCCATCAACGAAATTAAGAAAGCCAAGATCATAAAAGCTGCTGCAGTACCTTCCAACAAATAAATAAAAACAAATTAAGAAAAAGAGGATGTTAAAGCGAAATTCAAGACCGAAAACGACCCTTCAAAAATCAAAATCAAGAGAATCAATGTGTAATTGGCAGATCACGCGATTCCTGTATGAGAGATGAAGATGAGTGTATGGGATGTTATCATCCACACAGGTTTTTCTTTATTAGGTCTTGTTTACTTCTGTCCTTATAACTTCTCCTGCGAAACCAACGACACATCTTTGTCACCTTCTCTCTCTGATGCAGTGTACGGGTATGGGTATACGATATGCACGCACAAGAGATGGATGAGAAGGGTTATTGTATTTTGTGAAACAGACGTGGATTTGAGTTGCATATCGTGCATGAGAGATCCAGCTGGGATATATATGTATTCTTTTGATAAGAATTTGTCTGTGAGTGGATGATTTTGCCTGTGCTAAAGGATGTGAATATTTTTTTCATAATGTGTAAAAAAAAAAACTGAAGGGCTCTTGTGTGTAACTTAGAGATCAGTAGAGTGCATGTAGGTCGGGCTGCTTGGGAATACAAACAAGAATGTTTTTGGTTTCTTCTTAAACCACATATAGATCAAACATCTGCTGCTTTTCTGGGTTCACACCTGCTTGCTACCAAACAAAACTCTTAATTATGTACTTTTATCTCTCATTGTCGCTTTGTGGGAAACTGAGTAGTACATTGTGTCACTTCATGTTACACTGTTTCCATCTCTGCTTTTGTTTCTAAGTAGGAGATCAGTAGTCACGAGATGATTAATTTAAGCACTAATCTCCTTGCTTTTACGAGGTGAAATGATATTTCCGGGTTTTGATTCTTGTAAACCTTTTTTTTAATTAATATTTTACGGACAAAGCTTATAAATATTAATCTTTCAGTGTTTGCATGTGAAAGAAAGAATGGCACTTCAATTTTAGAATAATTGACCAACTATTTGTTTAACAAATAATATGACCATCCTCTTTAATTTTTGTTTCAACAGTAAAGTGTCATCAAAAATCAATTTATACGCACAGTATTTAATTAAATTTATTTAACATATCAAAAATAAATCATTTCCGTGTAAAAGAGATTCTTCTGATATGACCATTTAAGGACATGCAGTATGTGAAAAGTAGAATTTTATATACTATATATATCACTTAGGATACTAAAAAAGAACTAGCTTTTGTTTCATCTCTTGACGTGCACCCTCGTTGGTTTCTCAACAAGATCTTTTGACTCACAGATTATTTGCTAAATCATGAGAAATGTCTGTATAAAGGGCAATTAAGTAATCAATTAGAAAGGGTGTACTAAATACACCGCTCAAAATGCTTGAGGCACAGTGAAATTTATCTTTTAATGGACAAAACACAAAATAAAAATAGCAAGAAGAAAAAAACAAACCCGTCTTTCTTTGATAATTATTTAGCCATTCCCATTAAAATAACAAGAAACAGCATAATGGTCACTGTTATAGGGATTTGACTTCTTTTCTGTTCATGTTAATCATAATCATCGTTCAAACATATTCAAACTGAAATTCTTCTAATGACACATTTGTGACTGCTAAAACCAATTAAACATAGGAAAATGATTTTGCAGACAAAGCATGATGGTTAAAAATGATTCCTGGGCTAGCTCAAAATTTTAAGTATGACACTGTTTCATAGCTCAAAATTATCTGATAGGGGACATTGGTCTTATGTGAGCATTTTCCACAATTCAAACTTGGCAATTAAGAGAATAATAGCCCAAGTTAAATTGTCAAACGTTCATAATCCAAATGTATTCAGAGAAGAAAAATGGTTGAAAAAAAAAAACACTTGAATGCTTGGATAGCTATTTATTAAATGCAAACATATTTGTTTTCATATAAACCCCGTCCAAGCAGTTATAACCATGGCCAAAGAAGGCCCAGAACATTAGTCTTATGGCATACACATGGGACTTGTGAGCTCATTGATAGCTCAAAAGTGTTCTATACATTATACTCCAATTTAACATATAAAAAGCAAGTTTTGAAAATCGATTGCCGGAAAATAACCATTCATTTTTGAGAAAATTTCACTTTTTCAACAAAATAAACAGTCAATGATTTTTACCTTAAGAGTGATGTAATGTTTTCTTTGGTAAGGTACTTTACTTTCTCCCTGCTCGCTTCTGTGGATATAGAGAGGCTGCTGTAGGGAATCGTGAGAATATAAGATTGATTTGAACGTCAATTATCCGTGTTATGATGACTTTCCTTATTCTAGCTTTAATGAACCATATTTAACATTCACCAATGCAGCAGCTGCACGAGCAGCTGCAGTTGCATGCTCAGCAGAGGCAATTGCAGCTCGAGCTCTTTCCAAGACATCACACGATCGTGATGTTGTCTCCCTTTTAGCATCACTAGCTGGTCCTGAATTACAAGTTCTATTTGATGGTTCAATTTCACTAGTACCCAAAAATCGCAAATCGTTCACCGGGCTAGGAGCTTGAAGCTGCGGAGATCCTTGTTTAGTATCTGCAGGCACAATAGAATGTGCCACGTTAGAAACTGAAGATTTAAGAGAGCTCTGTTTGGAAGGATCTTCAGAAACTGAAGCTTCACGGCATATTTGCTTCGATCCACCCTACAGATTAACATTAGAAGGCAAGAAATTACTTTATTGTCTTGTAAACAACCTCTAGAATAATTTCCTATAGGTGCATCAATCTTAGGGCAAATGTTAAAAAATTATAGTTTGCTATCATTTAGTCAAGGAAAACAATTCACAACATCTCAGCCACTAGATCCAACCGAATTAATGAGGGATAAAACTTTAAGATTCATGGAAGGCCCATAGAAATCAAATAAATGTATATCTACTTCTTAAAGTAATCAAAAAGTTTAGCCTATAGCAGTAAGTAGTTCTCTATTTTTTTTTTGGGGAAAGTAGTTCTTGTTGATGTTTATTAGAGTGAATAGTCTAAGTAACCGTAAGCATATATATAGAGAACATAATAATGAGAAAATACATAAATACCTTTAACACTCCTACCCCTAATACTCTTAATGCTCTCTCCCTCAAGTTGGAAAATCAACTTGTAACAAATAAACTCATATAATAACAAATAGACCCATCCAATCTAATATAAACAGATTCAAGAAAAGAAAAAAAAAAAACCCCTAAAAACAACTAGGGGTCAACAAGATCCACGATGACAAGTTAGGTCACCACGACCTAACGACATTGGATCAACATAATCTATGGACAATATCGAGAACATAAGATCAACAAAACTTTGACTTTGTCTTGCATTTGACTTTGACTGAAACAGTTTGCTTCACATAGATTGGATCTACGAAACGAGTCGGATCGAGTATTCTTTAACAACACAAAACTACATTTGGGTTTGATCGACCGGATCCAGGTTGAAAAAACGGCTCACAGTACTATAGTGCGGAACTGTTCACACAACTTTATCCATGACTGTAGCACGACACTGTTCATGGATGGTAGCACGACACTGTTCATGATTTTTTTTCCACAGATAAGAAAGTTAAGTAGAACTAAAATAGGATAAATTAAAAAGAAAAAAAAAATAAGAAAAAGGGTTATGGCCGAACGAGCGACATTAGGCTGCTCGTTGAAATTGCAAAAGCACTTGGATGACTCTCAAAATAGAATCGACCGCTTTGATACCATGTTGATGTTTATTAGAGTGAATAGACTACTAACCCTAAGGTTAGTAGTCATATATAGAGAATATAATATGATAAAATACATAAATACCCTTAACACTCAATGAAATAACTACTTTTTTTTAGGGGTAACGTAGACTGGTGCCAGCATGTCTGAACTGGCAAAGGAAACATAAGCGCAAATGCAGAACAGGAAAAATGTGAGATTTAAACACTAATTAAACTAAAGTTTGTCTGAAATATTTTTCCCACATTGGAGATAAGAGAATAAAGGAACTAGGATCCAGTATAATTGAAAAGCAATCATACTCAAATCACAATGCCAGAAAATTAAGATTGGGTTGACCAAATATGAACAAAATTTGGAAATTTAGTTTAGCAAGAGTACCAGTAAATCTTCATGTTTCTTCTTGAATGCTGCTTCTGTGTTAGAAGAATCCCATTCAAGATTGTACTCTTTTGCAATTTCCTTCAGTACCTTGAGCTTTACCTCTCCCAATGGAGCAATAACTGAAAGCTTTTCAATTATCTGCATACAAAAAAAACAAATCATTGGAACTATTATCAGTATATCCAAGTTCATAGGCTGGCAATGCAGAAATATCACACTAGCAAAAAAACAAGCTGTTCTAAAAGCCACTTAACTGTACGGTTGACACCAGAATCAGGACGGAGCTCGGACGCAGCAATGACAAATTCCTTTCCATATTTTGTCGCAAACAGATTCTTGATATGTAACAAATCAGGCACTTCTGAACATCTTGGAGCAGCAAAAATTATGCTAGAAATAGCTTCTCTCAGTTCTGCTGGACACTCCCTGTTACATGGAAAGATGATCATAAAACCGGTACACTCAAATTGTACTAGAGAAAGTTTATCAGTTTCCACATGAATGTTTATCAAACCAAACTACAGGTTGAGGATATTACTAGAGTCCATTAAATTACTTGTGCTAGGAAGATCTTGACAAACAAGAAACAGCCTACCCCAGATATCTAACTACAGAAACAAAGCATCTAAGACGGGAATATGCTAGTACTATGAAATTTTTTGCACATCCTACAATTATTATGAAAATATTTCAACATCCTACAGTTATTATGAAATTATTTTAACATTCTACAGTCTTTCTTCTATACACCCCATATTAATGAGTAGTGCTGAAAGACAACTGGTTAGTAGAAGCATTATTGATTTTCTTAGAAGTTGCAATTAATCTATCTGATCAATCATGCTCCATAAACAGTGACCAACTCACATATTGTAAGTTTTCATACATATAGAAAAAGATAATGTGACACCCCATTCGATGGGCGCCACAGATAACGAATACAAAATTTGGCCATGGTTGAAAATACCATTGATGTAGAAAAAATATGTTCTAATACCAGGAGATGTAGGACAAGTAACCAAGAGAGAAGAATAAGACACAGGGAAAAAAAGAGAAATAAGGAGATAGAGGAGAACAAGAAGAATAGAAGAACAGGGAGAAGAGGGGAGATAACAAGCTTACTAGTATATAAAAAAATCCATGTCTAATCAAAACCCTAATAGGTGTGCTATTATATAAGTACCACTACTAATTAAACAAGGAAACAAAATCAAACCTTAAATAAAATCCCTAATTTCCGTCGCTAAGGTCCTAGAATAATACTACTTGATTCCCAAGAATAGTATAATTACAAGATAAACTCACAAACAACCCAAAATCTCAAAAATCTTGAATTAATAAATATTTTCTTTCACTTTGCATCATTCTCCCCCACTTCAAAAAAAAAAAACTCGACCTTCAGTTTTCAAGTGGTGTAATATCAAAACTTTTGATCGTTGGAGCTGCACAACAAAGACTTGAAATTTTCTAGATGTGGCATTGTCAACAAAAAGCATGAATGACGCCAAAAATATCTATTGAGAAGGAATTGCAAACCAAGTAGTTAAGACAAAATCAATGGAAGGAATGTCACACACACATCATGTCTTCATCCTTGGCTTGGACTTGTTCGCAATTTGTGTTCTCAACTTGTTTCATGAATGCTTCTTGCTTATTTTTTTGGCATCTCAAGGTCAAAGGTCTTGATTCTTCATCTTCTTGTTTCTCAAGTTGGGGAGAAACATAAGTAACTTCATCTTGCCTTAATTTTTTTGGAACGTAACCAATTTTGGTGAAGTTTTCTAACTTTTGTGTCAACCTTTCAACTAGTTGTAGCTTGACTGCTTGAGGAACACAGTTTCAAAGTTTGGCTCAAACGGGATCCTTAGCGAGTAATACTCAATCTCCAATGGACAACAATTATCAGGGTGGCGATATAGCCATAGCACAAAATGTAATGCCAAAGCAATTTTTTATGATTTGAAAAAATTATCCTTACATTTAATTCAATAAAAAAAACATATTTGTTCCTCCCTCCTTCTATTCCCCTCTATCTCTCTCAGCAATCAGAGTGAAATTCCTCACAGTAAAATTTGCCACCAGTTGTCACCATGATCACAAGACAAATGCATATACATATCCAACAGAAATCGATCCATGACTCACGTTATTCTTCTTATTTTCTCTGTTAAATTCCACATTGTCTTCTCTTCTCTTTACCATAGCTGCAAGGCCCACAAGAAAATTGATATTTGGAAATCCACAACCCACGCTTGTTCATTTTTTACATTTAGACATTTCTTAAATATATATTTGGATAAGTACGTTATGGAATTCAACAACCCAAACCTATTCAGAGATGGATGGGTTGATAAAAGGACAGTGATAGTGATGCTAGATTCTTTCGAGTCTGATACCAAATGACGTAGAACAAGTATACTCTGCTACCAACTAATGTAGCACAAGTAACCAAGGGAGAAAAATAGTTGAAGAGGATAGAAAAGGAGAAATAAGGAGGTAGGGGAGAAAACAGCAGATAAGAAGATGAAAGAGCACAAGAAAAGAACAAGGGGAAGAAATACAAAGAGGGGATAACAAACTCACTAGTTTATTCAATAGTCCATGTCTATTTAGAACCCTAATAGGTTTACGCTTATATAGGAACCACTGCTAACTAAATAAGAAAAATAAAATCAAACCTTAAATAAAATCTCTAATTTCCTGAACTGAAGTCCTAGAATAATACTACTTGATTACCAAAAATAGTGTGTAATTACCAGATAATCCCACAAATAACCCAAAATCCCAAAAATCTTAATATAATAAATATTTTCTTTCCCATTCTACATCAACCATCCTTTCAAATGTTTTTAGGCCATCAAGTCTTTTCTCATCGCCTTGACACTACTCTTTCAGACCTTTCTTGTAAAGCCTCAAACTTGAGTCTATTAACTCTATAATTATGCAACCACTAGTCTACCTTTTACATGGACAAAATTAACTTCAGTCCAAACAGTAGCATTGCCGACAAACCATAAAATTTGAGGCCATGGCTCATACTTCATGATGGCTAAAGTAACCACTAGTAAGTGACTAGCCATAATACCCTATGGTTCCATTGTATATAATTTTGAACATGAACTTCCAAACAAATTTGAGACGTTTAATTTCTGCACTCATATAAAAACAACCAACCGTTATAAAAAGCAATATGACTTGGTTGAACGTTCCTATCTTTGATTCTTTTATTACTGAGGGTATCTCCATCTGTCAACCAGCTCTCATACATCATAAATCATGATCAAGAATAATTCCTAAAAATGAAAAAAAAAAAAAAGAAGTAAAATTCCTAGAGATTGATTCTTGATCTGGTCTTTTTTTGAGAAAATTAAAATGATAACATAATTTCTTGAAGCATAAAGGAACTTCACATATAACCTAGTGTAGGAGACTAAAGCTGTGATTAGTAGGAGAGAGGAAAAATATAGGAAGGAACAGGGAGCGGAAAGAAAAGTGAGTGGAAAGCACTTTTCTACCGTTTGTTAGGAAAGAAAATTGAGAGGATTGAGGATACAATTCTCCCAAATTGGGAGGACCAGGGAGTAAAAAGTAAATAAGCTACTTTTGTCTTTTTCTTATCTCCTTCAACTTTTCCATCCTCTCAATCAATCACATGATGAAAATATTTACCTTTTTTTTCTTCTCATTCTTCTATCCCCTCTATTCTTTCCTCACTCTTCTTTCATCTCGAATATCTCTCCTACTAATCATAACTGAAATATTTAAATCTGTATGGTATATTGGTTTTGTAATAGGCAAAACACCTAGGCTTTCACAAGGAATATAAAATGGCATGCATTTTCAAACAAATAACTCTTTTAGCATATAGAGAAATAATTAGAAGATGAAATTTTCTATAATATTAGAGTTGAAGATAAATAAAGCAAGCTTTAAACTAGCTTCAACCATCAGCCTCATGCGTCACGTAGCCACAAAGAGTATAGTGAAAATATAAAATAAGTCTAATTCCCCCTCCAATAGTCTTGTGAAAACAAGTATTTGATTATATAACAATCTATCTAGCTAATTGCAACGTCAAATATGAAAAATTAAATGTTTCAAACATTGAGGGGCCACAATATAGACAACTTTTTTTATTGTTGAAGCCCACACACACATCGAAGCCTTGTCCACTTAGTGGGCAAGGAAATGTCCTCACCAACACTCTAAAGCAAGCAAGACCACCATTTAGACAATCTATCCATCTTGAAACCGATAAGTATGATCATGACCACTTTTAAGGTGTTCCATGACTGTCAAATTCAAATAAAGAGTCATAATAACTGTGAGTGCAACTTTACTGGTTTAAGGTAGTCTCACGCAAAGTAACTTTCCAAAGTTAGATTATTTGAAGGAAAAACATTATTTTAACTTTGAATCATTGCTGAGTTATTTACTGTTTCAATTGGCAAGAAAAGCCAAGTAAATCAAAGCATCTCGAATGAGGAAATAAACACATGTGATCCATTAATTTACCTCTGGTTTTCAAGAATCGGAATACGTGCAAGAACAAACTCACAGAACAGCTCCAATATCTCGTATGCAGCCCATATGTTTTGTTCTCGTATCACATGCTCCACCTAGGCCCAAAAATAATTTGAATTGTCAGCATATGGACATAAATCCTGATCAACTAAGAATTACAAATTTGAAGAGATACCCTAATTCGAGCTATTGCTTCCTGTCCAGCCTGCAAAAACTGGGCTATCTCCTTGCGCATGTGTTTGAGCTGCAGATCTCTCTTATTTTGCAGCAATTTGATGCGAGAAATTGCCAAGGTCAAGCATGTTTTGCTACAGAATCACTCATCATTTAGAATTAAGTAATGGAGAAACTATAATGCATATAATCATTCAAAAACTAAATGAACATTTATTTGACAACAAGTTCTTACTTCTTTTTTCATTTTGACAAATTCTTTGGCTATAAGTTCCCTAATCATGCTTAAAAAGGGTGAGCTAAGTCACCTCTCTCTTCCATAGCAGAAAATCTCCAAATTTAGAAGTTAAAAATGAAAATTAATCAAGTGTCGCAGTAAAATTTGCAACTGAAAGAAACCCATATATCAGAATTCACTTGTGGCTAATGCCTATCTCACAGAAATGAGAACTTCCACAGATTATAGTGCCCACTTAAGTAAAAATTCTACGTGAATTTTGAGCAGTAGATGCAGAATATAAGTTGATCAACCAAAATTATAAGAGCAAGAAAACAGAATTTTAACCTTAATAAACAAATTAGAAGCAGAAACAATTATTCTTACGAGAGGGGGGAAGAGAGAGAGAGAGAAAGAGAGAGAGAGAGGGAAACTGACCATTTTGCACCAAAAACGCCTCGGTTGAAGAGCTGGTTTAAGAGTGACATGACGCTTAATCAGAGAAAATTGTATCTTTTTTACGATCGAAGGAGGATCCCTCTGCGTCTGTGTGTGTTTGTGATATCAAGAGGGAGGTCAACCGGTAGGGAGCTCTGTTTTCCTCTTTCTCTGTAGCTTGATCGAGGATTCGCCTAATCTAGTACACAGAACGCACGATTGTCACCAAACACCATTTTATCTTGTGTTTCGATGTATCTTGATTAATTTAGTTTTTGAATTTTAGGAATATGTTAAATAATTTTTTTTAATTATAATTTTAATAAAATTGATTTTGGCATACACAAAAATTTTGATAATTAGATAAGTTGAACTTTTTTATCAAAATTTTTATATGGGTCAATATATATATATATATATATATATATATATATATATATATATATATAAACGTTACAAGTGCTACGACATCATTAAAAAACCTTACAAAATATACTAATTATAACATATTCAAATATTTACCATATGTATAAAATACATTTGTCTATCTCAAGGTTTTTATTTTTCTTTCTTTTTTATATTGATTGAGGACACTAACCACGTAGACTTACGTAGGTTATTATTCTGGTCTCAAGGTAAAATCTATTAGTTTTGCTTGCACCTAACATCATTTAATATTGAGGGGTGAGTTTCACAAGTTCAGTGAATTTAATTTACTAGAAATACTCGATTTATATACTTCTAGTCATAATTATATCTAAATCTTAATCATAATTCAAAGATAATTATTCATCTATCAATTCTCATATCATTATTTCTATCATCATATAAGCATCATTTCACATTTCATCTCATGTATTTAATCAATTTATAATTATCATTTGTAGTATCATTTTATCATTTTTTTATCATAATTACCTCATCATGCTGTTCACAACATAATACGATCAATTTATAATTTTTCATATTACATATCTTTTCATCATTTGCTCATCATATTTGTCTTTTCATGAAACTTATAATCAAATCATCATTTCACAGTCAAATTGATGCTTTAGCATCTCAATAATATTTATAATAATAAACATGTATGTATTTCATCATCGTTTCATTTCCTTCTTTCTTATCATTTCTTTTCTTTTTTTCTCATCATTTTATTTCACATTTCTCTGTATTATCAACGCATGGGTCATTTATACCACTTTATGGTATAACTTCTGGAAATATCTTCTCACATGTTAACATGTTTTATCTAGACCAGCTATGGTTCTGGTCTTCCCTCTATGCATATGATCAATAACATGTAATCAAACAAATCATAACATCATACAATATCATTCATATATATATATATATATATATATATATATATATATATATATATATATTCAATAACTAATTCATGCTTTCATTCATTTTAAGTTTTATATATATATTTCATGTTTGTCTCGTTTATTAATAGTAAATTCAACTCATGATCATGTAGTACTTAAACCTACTCACGGATTACTTCATTTCCTTTACTGCTCTTCTCAGCAATTTCTTCAGATTGTTGACCACCACCACCTAATCATAACATACTCGTTAATTTCTCCATCTTATACTTAAAATTTCTATAACATGTATCGGGTTAATTTTCATGTGTACGTGTTCATCTTTCTTAATTTCAAAGATTTCAACAACCTTTTTCTTTTCGGATTGAATTCGATTTCAAAACCTCCTGTTAAGGAAATTAGAAGAACAACTCATCAAAAATAAACTCTTACAATGAATTTCATGAATTTTACATTCTCAAAGCTTTTTCCTCGATTTTCTTGCAAATTCTTCCGTGAATCCAACCGTTTGTAAGATAGGATTATGAAATCCTTCTGTGTTAAAATGTTTACAAACTTTTTCTAAAGTGATAGAGTGATTCTAGAGAAAGAATATGAATTTCAAATGTTCATAAAACATTTTAAAACTTCTCAAAATCTATTTATAAAAGAAAAAATCGGTATGACTAGTCGATTACATGGTCAAACTACTGACCTGTTCAAAAATTACAAAACTACCCCTGCCATACCAGTCGGTTGCTAGCCGACTGACTCACCTTCTAATCGACCGATCCAGCAACCAACCGATCGCCAACCTTTGAAAAATCACCAAAATGCCACTTCTCATTGCTAGTCGGTTGCCAACTGACCAATCACCCTTACCAACCGATTGGTTGGGTAACCATTCGACTGCCCTTTAAATTCTTGAAAATTTTTCTTTCTTCCTTCTGAAAATTTTACTTTCTTCCACAAAAAATTTCTAACTCTTTTCTTCAATTTCATTCAACATTTTTCTTCAAAATTCTATTATATTCAACTTTCAATCTTTATGTATGCATGTATAATTTCAATATAATTATCACAATTACTCTTTCACCCTTACATTGAGGGTACGAGTATTACATGAACTCTAAACTTGAGCTTTTTTTAAATTAAAATGACAAAATTAACTTTTATTGGTGTTGAAATTCAAGCCTTCTCCTTTATAGCTTTTCATAATCAATATTTATTGTAGAATAATTTGTATTTATTATTCTGTCATTTATTGGGTAATTAGATTGATTGTAATTAGCTAGTAGTTTCCTTATTATTGTAATTATGTGATTTCCTTTCCGTTTATGATGTGATTTCCTTTTCGTTTATGATGTGATTTTCAATTTCTTTCTTAATGAAAAGATATGAAGAATCATAGAAGTATTTGAGTCTATATTCCTCCAATCTTTTCGTCTTTATTTTCTACATGGTATCAAAGCAGGTTTAATCCTGTCTCATCGTTGTCATCGAGTCTTTCCTACTCGAGTCTCTTATTTCTTCTACATCTTCATCTTTTCTCTTTCAGAATCATGACTAAATACAGATCCTCTTTCGAATTGAATTCCAACTCATTATCCTTTTATGACAATCGTCAGAAAAAAGAGAGGTAGGCCGTGGTGCGATCATTGCAGAAAGCCTGGACACTTGAAAGAAACATGCTGGAAGATTCATGGAAAGCCAGCTGATTGGAAGTCTCGTCAATAGCTTGAGAAGGAATGACGTGGAAATCATGTTGCTTCCGAGGAACTGTCAAATCAACCTGAAACAAGTCCTCTTAACAAGGAACAAATTGAGATGTTTCAGAAACTTTTCCTGTTTATACAGTTTCAAACAGGCTCATCTTTCAGTCATGTCATTGGGTCAAGCACCTTGGCCCACAAAGGTAATCCCTTGAGTGCTCTTAATGTGGGTAAAACATGTAAAAAATCTTGGATCGTGGACTCATGAGCCTCTGATCATATGACAGGAGATGCTACAATTTTTTATACATATAGCTCATGTCTAGATAATTTAACAGTCCGAATAGTAGATGGCTCACTGTCAAAAGTTGCCAGTACAGGTTTAGTAGTATTGTCAAAAAACCTGATACTCAACTCTATTCTCTTAGTTCCAAACCTGGACTGCAATTTGTTATCAATTAGTAAACTCACTAAGGCAAGGAGGTGTGTTACTAATTTTTACTCTATTCATTGTGAATTTCAGGATTTGGATTCGGGGAAGATGATTGTCAATCCTGAGGAACGCTCTGGACTCTATATCTTCAAAGAGTGCCACTATCCACAAGAACAACCTCAACCAGCAGTTAGTGGTAATTCTTTTTCTGCTTCTTGTTCAAATAACGATAGTGCAATTCTGTTGTGGCACTATCGCTTAGGACATCCTAATTTTTTGTATCTCAAGCATTTATTTCCAAGTTTGTGTAATAAAAATTTGAATTCTCTCAATTGTGAAATTTTTCAATACTCAAAACATATGCGGAGTTCATTCCCACTCCACCCTTACAAAACATCTAAACCATTTTTCATGATTCACAGCAACATTTGGGGTCCCTCAAAAAAAAAAATGTAACTGGTACTAAGTGGTTTGTCTCATTCATAGATGACCACACTAGACTGACGTGGATATTCCTTATGAAAGAAAAATCAAAAACATGTCAAATATTAAAAAATTTCAAAAATATGATTCAGACCCAATTTCAGACAAAAATAGAAGTTCTAAAGTCATATAATGCTAAGGATTACTTCAACTCCATTCTAAGAGAATTTCTAGTAAAATAAGGGATAGTTCATTTGAGTTCATGTGTAGACACCCCACAACAAAACAAAATCACTTAAAGGAAAAATAGACATTTTCTAGAGGTTGCTAGGTCCCTTATGTTCTTTATGAACGTTCCAAAATTTTTCTGGAGAAAGACTGTCCTTACTGCGGCTTATCTAATCAATATAATGTCTTCTAGAGTCCTAAAATTACAAATGCCATGTCAAACTCTTCTAAAATCATTTCCAACAACTTGTCTCATTTCGTCTGTCCCACCCAAAGTATTTGGGTGTTTTGTCTTTGTTCACATCCATCAATAGTAAAGGAGTAAACTCGATCCTCGGTCACTCAAGTGCATCTTTCTTGGGTATTCTTCGAGTAAAAAAGGATACAAATACTATTCTTCAATCACAAAAAAATTCTACAATTCGATGGATGTTATCTTTTTTTAGAGTCAGCCATACTATCCCATGAGTGATATTCAGGGGGAAAATTCAACTCAAGAATATCAGTCTTGAGACTTTGTGTCACCCATCACCACAGAACATCCCATTCTCCCAGGGTCAGAAAATCATAATCTTCCAGAGTCACCCAATCAACCACTACCTGCTGAAGACACTGAGTTCATTGTTGACTTGGGAGATAAAGAGCATGTCCAAGAAGTGATAGAGGAAGAAGCACATACTCAACAGAACCATGAGACTGAACCAAGTTCAAATCCAAGCGAAATTCCAGGTAACAACATTTCTGACTCTGATGGTATTACTAATTCTGAGTTAGAAAATGAGTTTCTTAATATGCTTATTGCTTGGAGGAAAGGAGTTCGGTCATGTACCCAACATCCTATTGGAAATTTTGTGTCCTATGATAAGCTAGCACCTTCTTTTCATGCCTTCACTACTAGTATTACAGAGATATAGGTTCCTCGGAATATTCAGGAAGCTTTCAAATGTTCTAAGTGGAAAGCTGTTATCAATGAGGAAATTTAGGCACTGAAAAAGAATGGTACGTGGGAGATTACTGAACTACCAAAGGATAAGAAATCTGTGGGGTGTAAATAGATTTTTTCAATTAAATATAAGGCTGATGGTAGTGTGGACAGGTACAAGGTTCGTCTGGTTGCCAAAGGATTCACCCAATCCTATGGCATTGATTATCAGAGACATTCGCACCTGTTGCCAAGCTCAATACTGTTCGCGTTCTCTTATCTCTTGTTGCCAACCTTGATTGCTCCCTCTCCATTAACTCGTTGTAAAAAATGCATTCCTCAATGGTGACTTAGAAGAGGAAGTTTACATGGACATCCCTGCCGATCTTGAGACAGCCTCAAATATCAACAAGGTTTGTAGACTTCATAAATCCTTGTATGGCCTCAAGCAATCTCCCCGCGCTTGGTTCGAGGGTTTAACAAAGGCCTTAAAAAGGTATGGATATTATCAGTGTCAGTCAGATCACACACTTTTTGTGAAGCACTTCCGAGACGGGAAGAAGGCTATTATTGTTGTATACGTGGACGATATTATTTTGACAGGAGATCATGAGGAGGAAATTATGATGTTTAAACAGTTCTTGGCCAACGAGTTTAAGATCAAGGACCTAGGGAATCTAAAGTACTTCTTCGGGATGGAAATTGGTTGGTTAAAAAAAGGTATCTCCGTCTCCCAACGTAAGTATATCATGGACTTGTTATGTGAAACAGGAATGCTTAGTTGCAAGCCTGTCGAGACTCCCATGGACTCAACAGTTAAGCTAAAAGAAAATGATGGGAGTGCTCCTGTCGACAAAGGATAGTACCAACATCTTGTGGGAAAACTCATTTATCTATCCCACACAAGGCCTGACATTGGTTTTTCCGTCAGTGTTGTTAGCCAGTTCATGAATTGCCCAACAGAGCAACACATGACTACAGTTTACAAAGTTCTGAGATATCTCAAGATGACACCGGGTAAGGGTCTATTTTTCTTAAGAACCTCTAAAAGAAATATTGAAGTTTTTTCAGATGTAGATTGAACAAGTTCAGTAATAGATCGCAGATCAACATCAGGCTATTGCTCCTATATGTGGGGTAATTTGGTAACTTGGAGAAGCAAGAAACAATTTGTTGTAGCTTGTAGTAGCGCAGAAGCTGAATTCTGAGCCATGGTGCAGGGTATTTGTGGAGGCATTTGGTTATAGAAACTACTGTCAGAATTAAATATGACTTTAGATCAACCTATGGAATTATTTTGCGACAATCAAACGGCAATCAATATTGCCAAGAATCCAGTTCATCACGACAGGACAAAATATGTTGAGATCGATCGTCATTTCATTAAATAGAAAATTGATGAAGGAACTTTCATTGTTAGTTACATCCCGACGAATTGTCAAACTGCTGATATACTCATGAAGTCTCTTGCCAGATTAAACTTCGATGATTTGTCAAAAAAGCTGGGTATGATCAACATTTGCAGTGTGGCTTAAGGGGGAGTGTTGAAATTCAAGCCTTCTCATTTATAGATTTTCATAATCATTATTTATTGTAGAATAATTTGTATTTATTATTCCATCATTTATTGGGTAATTATGTTGATTGTAATTAGTTTGTAATTTCCCTATTCTTATAATTATGTGATTTCTTTTCTATTTATGATGTGATTTCTTTTTCGTTTATGAAAAATTCCTTCCGGAATTGTCTCGCCTATGTATATATTTTCAGTTTCTTTCTTAATGAAAAAATATGAAGAATCATAGAACGATTTGAGGATGTGTTCCTCCAATATTTCCGTCTTCATTTTCTAAAATTGGTAGTCTGTATAGAAGATCTAAGTAAAAGAAAGAGCGAGGGGTTTATGGTGGTTGCAAATGTCGCCCGCAACATCTCGTGGTGGTGAAAAGGAACGGATCTAATGGCAGGATTCTCAAGAAAAACGAGAGGAAAATGGGAAAAAAAGGTGTTGGTGGTTGAGAAAGGATGAACAATCTCATGCTAGGTTATCTCCATGGGTGTGGCAACTGGTAGGTTAAGAAGAAGACGAAGAGTTTCTCTTTTTGTGTAATAGGCAGGTAAGGGAGATAATAAGTCAAAAGAAATTCTTTTAGTTTTGTTTTTGATCAAATGCATGAAGAAAAAAAAGAGGAAGAGAAATTTTCTAATTTTATTAATGCCTTGTAATTAAAAAAAAGAAAAAAAATGAGAGGAAAAAAATTATAATGTGTTACAAAATCATTTAATAATGTTAAGCGTATTTAAGTAAACTTCTCAAATGAATTGAATTCATAATTGATTCTAAACACAAAATACAATTCAATTCTAGTGTTTAGTAAAATTATATCAAACATAAAAATTCATTTGAGTTCATTTACAAATGAATTCTAATTGCAGTTCATTTGACAATGAAATATGAATTCATTTATAAATGAATTATAATTTCAATTCAATTAAAAATGAACTGAATTATATACTTAAATTCATACCAAACGGAGTATTGAGAGAGAATTTCTCTATATTAACACTTCAACTGCCATGTAGAATGCCAGCTTAGTAAAATTTGACTAGAAATGGTGAGAGACTAACGTTTGGGTAATAAGTACTTGATTGTTAATTTTTTAATCTATAATGACTTAAATATTAAAAAAAAATGATAGGGATCATACTAAAACACTTGTATATCCTTAAAGATCAAATTGCAGTTTAGCGAAAAAACATAAACTAAGTTTGATCTAACTTAAAATATACTTTTCCGTTTGCTCGGAAAAGCTAACACATATTTTATTAAAGTGATGATATATAAGTACAATTATACATAATTTGGTAACAATATAAGCTCATACTATAATCATTAACCAACAAATAAACCTATAATCTTATCATATTACTTATCTATATAAAGTGGAAAAAAATAACCAATAAATTATACAAATAACCTATACATCAGTGAGAGTTAAATATGAGAACACAAGATTACAATCTTACTCAGACTCAATCAATAACTTGCCTTAATTTATAAATTCGGGAATATAGATAATTATCTTGACAACAAGACAAAATAAAAATTTTCAGTACAAAAATTAAAGAGTTGCAATTAGTATTTGTTTGGTACAATGGATTAGGAGGAGGATAAGATAAAATAATTTTTATAAATTAGCGATGTAGGGTACTTTTATGTTTAGTACAGATATGGGGACACCTAATATAAACACCCATTGACCATACCAATCAACAAACGATATTACTTGATACAACGATGTTACAATAATATTTTAAATGATAAAACGGTAAATTGCAAGTGAAGGATCAACACATTTTGTATTGTTATTAATCGATTTTCCAAGTGTCAAAAATGGATGCCCAATATGGATTCCATTATCAACGTATTTTATCTTTATTTGTCAAACATAAGGATTTGCAGGTGCGTATAGCTGTAAAAATTGAAAGCATTTTTCATTTTTATTTTTCTTAATAATTTACATGTTCTTAACATAATTTAAAATTTTTCAAATTATGTTTGGAAGTGTTTTAGGCTAATATAACTTATGGAGTACATTTAATTCTCAAGGTATACCATTCAAATGATTGAGGTATTCCCAAAAAGAGAATTTTACCTAGGTTCGGTCCATAAAATTTTTCCATGTCAGAGTTACTTGATGGATTTTAATCTTGATACTAATACACATAATCATCAACAATACAGTCAAGATTTCATGTTAAACTTATCAAGAATTCATATATATATATATATATATATATATATATATATATTGAGAAGATGAGTTAGAAAAACGAACCGGAATCCATTGCAAGCAAGTTTCCTTGGGTTGATCTTCTAAGACTACAGGGAGAACCACTTTTGGTATGGGAACCAATAAACTGAATGTTAGTGGGGAGGGAGAAGAACTGTCTGTTTCAATCAAATTTAACACACACTAAACACTCTCCCCTAATGTCTATTTATATCTCTGTGCCTTAGGGACCATAACCCTAATAGTTACCTCACACATGTGCATTGGGTCTTTGGCCCATTAACAAAGACCCATACCACATCGGGCTTCTACACATAAGGTGGCCCATACTAAAGAACATTGATACTTTGGAGACCCATAAAATTATATCACTTAATTGAGTCATTTATTAGATAACGGGTCAACATGTACAATGTTATAACATATCTGAACCCAAAATTTCAACAATCTCTCACTTGGGTTACATATGTTATCCTTTATATTGTACATGAAGATAACCTTAATTGAGCTCATTTGTTCTATCTAAACCAAAATATCCAACAACAATCTGGTCCATTAACCATATTAATATAGGATCAAAGCGGCCTTTATCACATTTATCGTAACAAGACCCATCAATGGTCACAACACTAACACAATTAACGACATAGATCTAGTATGGATGTGTAGCATGAAAATTACATGAAACGTGATCTTAAACATATCAATTTCCAACTGGTCCTCCATATGACTTAAAAGAATCATATGAAATACTTTCAAACATTAAATGCAAAACTGCAATGAAAGTCATCATAGAGTAATCAACATAACCATGTCAATTAAGCAAAAGTAAAAGGCCAATTACAAACTCCTACTATAAGGGCATATAGTCCAAAAGAACAATACTCATGTGAGCAACATGCTCATGAAACACTATAGGTGGCAAACCCTTAGTAAGCGGATCCGCAATCATAGAGTTTGTACCGATATGCTCAATTGACACTTGAGAATTCTGAACTCTCTCTTTGACAACCAGAAACTTGATGTCAATATGCTTTGACCTCGACGAGCTTCGGTTGTTCTTGGAATAAAACTCAGTAGCCTTATTATCACAATAAATCGTTAATGGTCTATCAATACCATCAACCGTGCACAGTCCAGTGATAAAATTTCGCAGCTATATTCCCTGATTTGATGCCTCATGGCAAGCTATGAACTCTACCTCCATGGTGGAAGTAGCTATGAGTGACTGTTTCACACTCTTCCATGATATAGCTCCTCCAGCTAACATAAAGACATAGCCAAAAATGGATTTCCTACTATCGAGACACCCAGCAAAATCAGAGTCTGAATACCTAACGATCTCCAAAAGATTCGATCTCCGATACGTGAGCATATAATCCTTCGTTCTCTATAGATATCTCATAATCCGTTTAGCTGCTTTCCAATGATCTACGTCTGGGTTACTCAAATATCTGTCTAGCATTCCAACAATGTACGTAATGTCCGGTCGCGTACATACTTGTGCATACATGAGACTTCCAACAGCCGAAGCATAGGGACATTTCTCTATTTCTTTCTTCTTAAGTTCATTTTTCGGACATTTGAGCAAACTGAATTTATCACCCTTTGCCACGGGTGTGTTTCCTGGTGCACAACCACTCATGCCAAATCTACTTAGCACTTTATCAATATAAGCCTTCTGTGACAGTCCAAGTATACCTCTGGAACGATCTCTATGGATCTGTATACCCAAAACAAAGGACACATCACCAAAATCTTTCATTTCAAATTTATTTGATATAAATCTCTTGGTTTCATGCAATAGGCCTATATCACTGCTTGCCAGTAGAATGTCGTCTACATATAGCACCAGGATAATAAATTTACTCCTACTGAACTTGAGATATATGCACTGATCAACGGTGTTTTTCTTAAATCCAAAGGATGTAATCACCTGATCAAATTTTCGATACCATTACCAGGATGCCTGTTTTAAGCCATAAATGGACTTCTTAAGCTTGTATACAAGATGCTTTGAATCTTTGGACTCAAAGTTCTCCGGTTGCACCATGTATATTGTTTCTTTAATGTTTCCATTAAGAAATGCTGTTTTAACGTCCATTTGATGTAGCTCCAAATCATAGTAAGCTACAAGTGCCATAATGATTCTAAAGGAATCCTTCGTTGAAGCCAGCAAAAAAGTCTCTTTATAATCAATGCCTTCCTTTTGAGTGAAACCTTTAGCGACTAGGTGGGCCTTATGCCTTTCAATGTTGCCTTTCGAATCTTGTTTGATTTTAAATATCCATTTGCAACCAATCGGTTTCGTACCTTTGGGCAACTCTACTAAGTTCCAAACACCGTTGTCATCCATTGATTTCATCTCATCCTTCATGGCTTCAATCAACTTTTCAGAATTAGGACATTGTGTGACTTGACTAAAAGAAGTCGGATCATCTTTCAGACCCATATCAAACTCATGTTCCTAGAGATACACGACGTAATCAGTTGAAATCGTGTTTCTCCTTTCTCTAGTGGATCTCCTTAATGGCACTTCCACTTGAGGTTGTTGAGGTACCTCTTGATGAATCTCAGGCGGTTCCTGATTTTTAGCGGGCAGCAATTCAGGTTCGTCATCAATGCGTTGGATCTCCGGATTTGCATTTTGAATAACATCAGGTATGGATACCTGAACGTTTTCAGTTGCAACAACAGGAATGTAAACATATTCCTCCTCAAAATTGGCTTACCTGAGTTGGTCTCTCCCACTTAACTTAACATCCTTAATGAACTTGGCATTGCTCGTTTCGAAAAATGATCTATTAGAGGAATCATAAAATTTGAAACCCCTTGATCTTTCAGAGTATCCAACAAAATAGCAACTAACGATCCTTGAGTCTAGCTTATTCTCATTTGGCTTATAAGGCCAAGCCTCAGCTGGATAGCCCCAAACATGCAAATGCCTAATGCTAGGCTTTTTGCCTGTCCATAACTTGTATGGGGTTTTAGCTACTGCTTTACTTGGAACTCTATTCAGGATGTAAACTGCAGTTTTGATGGCTTCACCCCAAAGCGATTCTGGCAAAGAAGAATGACTAATCATACTTCTTACCATATCCTTTAAGGTTCGGTTTCGTCTCTCAGCTACACCATTTTGACTAGGAGTCCCTGGCATGGTGTATTGAGGAATGATCCCACATTCCATCAAAAAGTTGGCGAAGGGTCCGGGACGTTGTTCACCTGATCCATCATATTTACCGTAGTATTCACCTCCACGGTCAGATTTGACAGCCTTAATTTTCTTGCCTAATTGATTTTCAACTTCGGCTTTGAAATTCTTGAACACGTCTATAGATTGAGACTTCTCATGAATTAAATAAAGATAGTCATACCTGGTGTAGTCATTTATGAAAGTGATAAAATATTGTTGTCCATTCCAAGAAGCTGTAGGGAATGGACCATAAATATCCGTATGTATCAATTCTAAGACACTATTACTCCTATTAGCACCTTTATTTTTAACATTTGTTTGTTTTTCCTTAATGCACTCAATGCAGACTTCAAAATCTGACAAATCTAAAGGATCAATAATTCTTTCTGACATAAGTCTTTGAATTCTTTGTTTAGAAATACGTACTAAACGCTTGTGCCATAACATTAATGAATTCTCATTTGTTAATCTGCGCTTAATACCAACATTACTGGTATACAATGATTCGTTTTCTTTGGAGGCAATCATATCTAGTTTATATAAATTATCAATTAAAGAACCGGTACCAAACAAATTTGAATTTTGAAATAGACTAAAATTTTTATTTCCAAATGAACAAGAAAAACCTGATTTGTCCAAACATGAAATATAAACCAAATTCTGTCTAAAAGACGGTATATAAAAAGTCTCATCCAAATCCAAATTACAACCAGATTCTAATTGTAATCTAAATAAACAAACTGCCTCCACAGGAGCTCTTTCGCCATTTCCTACATAGTTGAATCTTTCAGCATCAATTGGCGTTTGGCTCCTTATGCACCCTTGCATAGAAACACTTATGTGAGTAGTTGCACATGTATCTATCCACCAAGTGTTCTTAGGTATTAAGGCCAAATTAACTTTTGAACAAACAAAGTTTAGAAGTTTACCCTTCTTCTCACGCTAGGTCACATACTTGGCATATTTTGTGCAGTCTTTCTTCACATGACCAGCTTTGTGGCAAAAGAAACAAGTTATACCTTTATCTTGTTTCCGTTGTCCCTCGTGGTGTGAATTTTCAGACCCTGCAATTTCTTTTCCTTTAATGTTCCTCTTTCTTTTCTTGCTGGAACTGGGGTCCTGATAAGTTGATGCTAAATGAGCACTTTCAACCTTTTCATGATTAAGTCTCTCTTCCTCTTGGACACATTGAGCAATTAGCTCATTCAAAGTCCATTTCTCCTTTTGAGTATTGTAACTTATTTTGAAAGGAGTGAATTGTGTAGGAAGAGAGATCAAAACTAAGTGTACCAGAATGTCTTCTGGCAATTCCAATTTGAATGCCTTTAGTCTTATCACAAGGTTTGACATTCCATGATGTACTCTCTTATATTCCATTTCCCCTTGTACCGCATTGAGACAAGCTTAGTCAAGATGGTGCTTGTCTCTACCTTTTTGTTTGCACCAAATCGGTCTGCTATTTGAGAGAGGAATTTCTTAGCATCATTTTCATCAAGAATAGAACCCCTGATGGTATCCGGAATCGAGTGCTTTATAATCATTAGGCTCATGCGGTTTGATCGCTCCCACTTTTCATATACAACCTTTTGCTCAACGATACTATCGCTGGTCAAAGGTGCGGGGCGATCGACCCTCAATGCATAGTCTAATTCCATACACCCGAGCACGATCATAACATGATCTTGCCACTTCTTGAAATTCATGCCGTTAAGCACAGGAATGTTGTTGATGTTAGCAGAAATCGATGTTGCTATAAACAAGAACAAAAGCTCACAATTAGTAACAACTCATGTATATATGAATCAAAACAAAACTGTATACATATATACATGCATGTGGGCCCATAACAAGATACCTAGCACAACATTAATACTTAGTCTTTGGACATAAATATCAATTTGTAAGTAGTATCTTAAATATAGTTCAAGAATATTGACAACCCAACCTGCCAAATAATGTGCCTTTCTTTGGACCGACATAATTATTCGCATGGCAACCTTTATTTGTCACATATTCACAACTATTTTAATCTATTAACAATGCAAATAACCTTCATTTGGGCCGATTATTTTCACATATTAATAACATGTTTACATGCCTTAAAATAAATAAATTTACATATTAGAGACTGCTTTGGCAACATAATACTTCAATTCATTCATCTCAAAAACATTAAACATAAAATTTGGAACAAAATCCTTAAAAATAAAATTTTGTCCTTTACCTTGACCGGCGCCACTGTGCCAGCCCTTGACACTGCGGCGCCAGTAATCTGCCCGAGAGACAGATTGTTGATGCTACAGCGCCAGTTATTACACCATAAAAATGCATTCTAATAATTTAAAAATAGTGTGCCTTTTTTTTTATGGTGTAATGTTTCAAATTTTGAGCTTTCAGTTGCAAAGTTCATTTTCTCATCAAGAGAACCAATAATCCATTAGCTCAGTTACTAAGCAAAACGTAAAAAATGGAAAACCCATTTCAAAGTTAATCAAATTAACAAAATAACTAAACATCTAATGTTCGGAAATTTAACTACTTTTCTATTACTGCATTTCCTGAGAAACCAAATAACAAAAATTCAAACTAATATGAAACATCATACTTTATGTCATTTTAAAAATAACTTAGGAAACCATTTAAAGGAATAGTTGAATTCAACACGGAAAACCCACGTCAGAAACCATCTAGTATATTCAAATAACTAGCAATTTGATATTATTTTTAAGTTCTTTTATTTTCCTAAAAATTTCCCGGCGACTAAACAACAAAAAAAATTGAGTTTATGAACACTATCCTTTTATACCGTTTCGGTTTTTCACACAAAAAGGAAAACCCGCATCATAATGATTGGATTAGACTCAAATATCTATATAAAAAAATTAATATTCAGGATTTTGAGCTATTTTCTTTTCCTTCGTTTTCTGGGCAACCAAACAGCATAAAACTTAGGTATACATATGGGAAAAAAATTCAAGAAACTCAATTTTCATATGAATCTCAACAATTTAACATGAAAGGCTCTGATACCACTTGATGGATTTTAATCTTGATACTAATACACATAATCATCAACAATACAGCAAATATCTCATGCTAAACTTATCAAGAATTCATATATATATATATATATATATATATATATATATATATATATATATATATATATTGAGAAGATGAGTTAGAAAAACGAACCGGAATCCATTGCAAGCAAGTTTCCTTGGGTTGATCTTCTAAGACTACAGGGAGAACCACCTTTGGTATGGGAACCAATAAACTGAATGCTAGTGGGGAGGGAGAAGAACTGTCTGTTTCAATAAAATTTAACACACACTAAACACCCTCCCCTGATGTCTATTTATATCCCTGTGCTTTAGGGACCATAACCTTAATAGTTACCTCACACATATGCATTGGGTCTTTGGCCCATTAACAAAGACCTATACCACATCGGGCTTCTACACATAAGGTGACCCATACTAAAGAACCTTGATACTTTGGAGACCCATAAAATTATATCACTTAATTGGGTCCTTTATTAGATAACGGATCTACATGTACAATGTTATAACATATCTAAACCCAAAATTCCAACATTACTTTCCATCTAGGATAGAGAGAGAAAAAAATTCTCATATCTTTTTCTTTATCTGAGTGTGGAAAATACTTTTAGTTTAAAAAAAAATTATGATCAGATATAGATAAAAATCTTTTGTCTTAAAGACCATGTAGTACCAATAAACATGAAGTGGCATCCATTTGGCACCAATTTTAGTGCGAACAACTATGACGCATTTTGTTAGGTAGGATTACCAATTCTATTCGCAGTCAATTTTTAATATATTTCAATTCTAATTTTTTTTGGTTGCTTTTTGTGTCCAATTATTTAGATCAAAATTTTTAATTTTTAAGATAAATTACAAAAATCTCTCTTGAGATAACGTATAATTATAAGCATCTTTTTTGGATTTTCTAAACCTTTACTTACACCCCCTGATAGGAAATATTAAATTTGATTTCATGTGATTCTATGTAATTAAACTCTTCTACTAGGGGGTGTCACTTACACCTCTTGGTACACCTCCTGGTAGAAAAGATTAAATTTGATTTCATGTGATTAAACTTTCCTATCAGGGAGTGTAAGTGAAGGTTTAGAAAACGCAAAAGAGATGCTTATAATTATACGTTAGCTCAAAGAAGATCTGTGTAATTTACTTTAATTTTTATATAAAACAACTACAAAGATAATAAAGTAATTTAGTAGAATATATATATATATAATTTCCATAGACTTTTTGATATTTTTTATCAATGGATAATCAGAAATGTGCACCATTGATATCGTTGAATTTAGCGTCTAGTATATCTTCAGTCTGGCCTGTGAAGTTTCATGATCTTCCATCCTCCCTACATATACCACCTCACATGCAACCCATGTGAATAGAGGAGCGATCACTTTAGATCTAAAATATTTCTATCGTTATATACTAGGTCGTAGCCACCACCCTAAAGAAGCCAAAAATTGATATATATTTGAAGTGTAGACGCCTTCTCGTGTGTGTGAACCTCGTCTTTCTATAAATGTTTATTTGTTCGATATATTTGATTGGATTACAATGCTAACTTGTGTAATTAAGTTAGCATTTCTTATTTATATAAAGATTTTTTGTTACATTGACTCGGAGGGAGATCAAACATAGGTATATTATATAGAGGATAAAAGTAACTATTAAACCAAGATACTCATAATACACATACACAATTTGACAATAACACATGTTACAAAAAAATTTTGGAGAATTTTTCATTTTTGTTCAACTATATGAGAGAGAAGTTTGGTGAATGTAATTTTTTTCTTCATTTTGTGAATTTCATTTACTATATACAATAAATAACTCAATTCTATAATGATTTCATGTACAAATAAATTTTATAGTTTTTTTTTTTTATCATTTCAAACATAAAAATACCAAATTATTAATTAATGTCATAAAATTTATGGAATTTATAGAAAACTAGACACCATGTAAGCTGCATGCATGTATGCCATCACCAGAGTGGCAAGAATTGTCGATATACATCGAACGTACATTTAATGGTGCAGCTATATGGTTCACCGTTGTCTTCACCAAATTATATTCAGTTCATTGTTTCCTTACCCAATAAGGTGATGTCCAAAATCAGCTACTTTATATTAGGAAAAAAAATCCAAAAAATCCTTAATAACCCTAATCCAAGAAGTCTCCACAACATCTAATTAGGAAAGAAAATCTATTCCGTAAGTTTTGTTTTTCTAAGTTTAAGTAAAAGAGAAAGGAAAAAAAAAGGAGAAAGATTGTGACCGCCTATCTTCATAACTCGATAATTCAAAACTATATAGTTATGCCGTGTGCCTGCAAGTAAATTTTGAATGCTTGCTGTTTAACTTCTCATAAACTTAGAAACGTATAACTTAACAATCACATTTCAATTTCGTACAAAATATATAAAATAATAATAATATCCACTAAAGTGAAAGCTAAAATTATTTTTTATTCTAATTTTTATTTAATTGGTTTAGTCATCATTATAATTAAAGAGATCACAAGAGATTATTTTTAGAGAAGAAAAAAATAACAAGGAAGTGGGTATAACAACAAATTGAACCCTTTTGTCGTTTGATTGTTAAAGAAAGCACGCAATAGAAAAAATTTAGATGTAAAATTGAAAAGGAGGAAATACATAAATGTTTCTACTATTCCTTCTTCTTCTTCTTACTGTTTGGTTGAGCCACTATCAAAGAAATTATCGTATCCATGAATAAAATATATCTAGATCAAATTGAAAGCTTTATAAAAAGAAAAACATCTAAATACTATAAATCCAACATACTTATTTCAAGCAAATCCTTAAAAAAAAATCAAATAAAAAATGATAACATGAATTTTATTGTAAATACTTGACGGTGATTTAAATAGTAAGAATATAAAACTTTATGACAGGAAAGATAAAAAAGAGAAGAAAATTGCATCAGTTAAGAAAACTAAAAAAAAGGAGAAAATCCAGTAATTTGGTGAAAATTTTCTCCTAATGTACCATTGGATGAATGACACGTTATTCATAATGTTGACATGGTATTCATCTAACGATGCACTCAGAGAAAAATTCTTTCAAATCACTAAAGAGGATTCTAGTCCCTAAAAAAATATGAATCTAGAGTTCAAGAGATATAAAAGAGAGAAAATTTGAAGGAAGGGACAAAAAAATTTGTACTAAATTTTCTCATAAATAGGTGTTTAATACCATTAAAGAGATGTTTATCTATTCAATGCTATCAAACACTATAACTCCTATCAATATATTGTGCTTAATACTAATAAACATTATTCAATATAAATGTAATTAGTTATCATAACTGTAGGAATTAAATGTAATTTGTATTTATAAATCAATTTTAAGCATACATTTAATTATATGTATATAAATGTAATATATATAGAAATAAAATAAGAATTTATTGTCTACTAATAAACATTATTCAACCTAAATGTAATTTGTGATAATAACTATAAGAATAAAATGTAATTTATATTTATAAAAAAATAAGCACACATTTAATTTATATATATATATATATATATATATATATATATATATTAGGTATTATAGCCTTTAATAGGAAGTAATTGTAATTATCTATCTTTGCATTAACAGACGCTAATTAACTAAATTTGTATAACCCAAATCTGGCTCTATTAATGATGGTATGTATAAATATTATTACTATGTGCCTTCTCCTTTCTCTATATTCAGTTATTTGGTGTTAGTTTTAGTCACTCCTCTCTCTCTCTCTCTCTCTCTGGTTTTGAGGTTAATTTTCGTTTTTTGGGGTTTTGAAACTGCAGTGAAGAAGGTTGGGAAGGATAGGAAAAATGTTTCTGCCGCTGCTACTGTGTGCTCTTCTATTTTCAGGTTTGTTAATTTCTTATATATATTTCGATAGAATAATATATCATGGTTCTCATAACTTGTTTCTTAATGAATTTTTCATAACTGGCTAGGGTTTGTAATTAAATTTCAAAGGTACTGTTTACTTAAATAAATAAATAACTGGAGAACAATATTTTGTTAATTCTTAATTAATCTTTTACGTTTTGTCATAATAAAGGCCGTGATAATCTCTTGAAGGTCCTTAATTAATTCATAATATATTTAGTATTATTTAGATAATGTATCTTTTGAAAAAAAAATATCAACACATGATCAGATGTATTGTTCTTTCCGTTCGCATTCACATATTTTACTTTTAAAAGTAGTTTTCAAGAGAATTTCACTAACTGTGTGAAATGAATTAATTACTTTGTCTAAGTTTAGCCCTTTCTTTATTTTGGATAGACTGTTCTCATATGTAAGAACCTAATTAATGCAAACTTAATCTCTCTATACATACACCACCAATATAGGTGGGATTTTTAGTTTGTACCCGTTTATGATTTGTTATCCTCTCGTTAAAACACGGATATAGGTATGAAAAATAAGATATTTTAAGAAATATGTATTTTTAACTTGTACTCATTGACCTATTACCCATAAGACCAGACCTATATTGGCCCAGATCACCATTTTCTCACATAAATAGGAAAAATTTTGTTAATACTCATTTTTTACTCGTTTCCTGCCCACTAAAACATGGGTATAGACATGAAAAACAAAACCGTTAGAAAACAAATATTTTTAACAGGTACCCGTTAATTCGTTATCCATAAGACCCAACCCTACCCGATCCGCATGTTTCCTACCTCTAACACCAATGTAATGGTGACACAAAAATATTTATGCTCTAATCGATTAATTTTATCTCAAATTTGATCTTAATGGTTTATATTTGATTTCTCTCTACACAACATAATTTACATTATTGAGCCAAACATATCAAAATATTTCACCGTATGAGAGCTTTGAATGAATTAAAGTTTGTGAGAGACTTATTACGAAACGGACGAAAACAAAATTTGTGGGTGCCACCTAAGTTGGATGGTAAACTCACTTTTTTTGTTATATAAAAGATCTAAGATTAAATGCCCTTCACGTTAAGAATTGAGAGGATAACAAGGGAATGGATCAGGGATAGGATAGCTCCAAAGGGGAACTAATTATAGTTAAAGTCAATGAGATTTTTAAAATGATTGAAACTGAGGTTTTGGGGTTTTGGTTTAAAATATATTCTCGATTATATGTGAATTATTTGTTCAATTTATATATTAATTATTTATTTAGTTTTAAGTGGATAAAATTATAGTAGTGGATTGGATTTGTTGTGATGTTACTGTGGATTTATAATGTGATCAAATCAATCAATAATTATATATAAAATCGCTTCAATAAAAAAAATTTATTTTAATAAAGACCTTATAAAAAAGAAAAAGTTTTTCAAGTTTATAAATTTTCAATTCATATATTTATGGAACATAAGGATGTAATTACCAAATGAACATGCCAATTTGTAATAATTTTGAATCTTTTTAGACTGAATGATAAATTACCAGAAATATTGTTGGTCCAGCCAGCAATTGCAGCCCTTAGTTTACTATTGTACTTCTTTCGTTGTTAACTATATATCCATATACAATTTACGTAAAACTAAATACAAATAAATTATTTTGCAGGATTTGAAGCTAATGCTCTATCCTATGATTACACAGCCAGTATTGAGGCAAGCTTTACGTATATGCAATCAGTTCAATTTTATTATTTTCTTTTTTTTCATTTCATAAACGTATATGGCATGAAGTCTAAAAATTTCTTCTGATTTTTTTTTCCCATTTTTTTCCCTTTCGTCTCCCTTCAATTTCAGTGTTTAGCAAACCCTAACAAAGCACAGTATGGTGGAGGATTGATCAGAAACCCTGAGATGAATCAGGGCTTGAAAGGGTGGTCTACATTTGGAGATGCAAAAATAGAGCATAGAGTATCAGGAGGCAACCAATTCATTGTAGCTCACAGCAGGAATCAACCCCATGATAGTGTCTCACAGAAGCTTTACTTGCAAACCAACAGGCTCTACACTTTCTCTGGTACTTGCTCTTTTTCTCACCCATCACTTCTAAATTAATTTTAGTGTTCTTTTAATCAATCTTGTTATACCCACATACATGCGAGACAATATATACAATAAGAGTAACCCAAGCATATTGCTGATTTCACGGACTTGGTTACGTTGGAGTTATTATGGATTCTGGAAAGTTTATTAATAATTATGTGAAAATTGAGTAGTAACTGCATTAAATAAATAAAAAAAATCTAAATACATAAATTACTACACAATTTTGGTGTAGTTACTAGTGAACTTTCCAGGATCCGTAAGATCACCACTCCATCAACTGCACTTCTCATAAAAATACCTCAAGCACACCGTTCTTCAACAAGATCATTAAGTGAATGAATTAATTCTTGGTCTACAAAAATGAAGAAAATAAAGAGCCTATTCAAGAACTTTCATGGTTGACCCAAGCAACAAAAATGAAAGAAAACAAAGGAGCCAATTTCAATCAAGACAGATTGACTGCCCAATAAAATCCAGCTTTCTATAACAATGTTATAAACATGCATCAGACGGCTTCTTTTTTTCTTTTTTGAGTACTTAAGTATGCACTTTCTGTTGATGCAGCTTGGATACAAGTAAGTGATAGGAATGCCACGGTAAGGGCTGTTATCAAAACAAATGGCGGGTACAAGCCTGCTGGTGCTATTGTTGCTGAGTCTAAGTGCTGGTCCATGCTTAAGGGTGGCCTAACTGTTGATGAATCAGGCCCTGCTAGGCTTTATTTTGAGGTACTTTTCCTGGTTCTCTTTCTTTTAGGCCTCTTTTTAAGTCATTATATAGCTTTTCCAAGCTTAAATAGTTTTTATTTTTTATTTTTTTAGAGCAATAACACATCAGTAGAGATTTGGGTTGATAGCATCTCGTTACAACCATTCACTCAAGAAGAATGGAGATCTCATCAAGATGAAAGTATTGAGAAGGTAAGCAAATTGAATGACATTGTCCCTTTGATTTTTATCAATGTAGTATTTGTTCTTTGCAGACCTTTTAAGAATAGGCAATCCTACTAATCAAACAAATATTGATATTTGGCAGATGCAAAAGAAAAATGTGAGAATCAAAGCAGTTGACAAACAGGGCAATCCGATACCTAGTGCCGCCATATCCATTGAACAAAAAAAACTCAGTTTCCCATTTGGTTGTGCTATAAACAAAAACATTATTGGCAACAACGTGTATCAGAATTGGTTCACATCAAGGTTCACAGTCACAACATTTGAAAATGAAATGAAGTGGTACAGCAATGAACCGAGCCAAGGCCACGAGGACTACTCATCAGCGGATGCCATGCTTCAATTCACCAAGCAACACGGAATAGGAGTCCGCGGCCACAACACCTTGTGGGATGATCCCCGTTACCAACCAGGCTGGATCAATTCACTGTCAGGGGCTGACCTTGACAAGGCTACTCGGAAAAGGGTAAATTCTGTCATGACAAAATACAAGGGGCAACTTATTGCTTGGGATGTTGTTAATGAAAATCTACATTGGTCGTTCTTCGAAAGTAAGCTTGGACAAAATGCTTCCGCGTTATTTTACAACTTAGCTCATGCTGCTGATCCAAATGCTGCATTGTTTTTGAATGAATACAACACCATAGAGGAGAGCGGAGACACAGTTTCATCACCAGCTAAGTATCTGGAAAAAATAAAATCAATCCAAGCGTATCCTGGTAATAGCAATCTGCAGATAGGGATTGGCCTCGAGTCACATTTCACTACCCCAAACATTCCTTACATGAGATCCGCTATTGATACTCTAGCTGCCACAGGACTCCCCATTTGGCTTACAGAAGTTGATGTTAAGAACAGTCACAGTCAGGTATGTTTTTTTCTATTTAAAAAAAACTGTTTTCATTGTTTTATCAAAAGCTAAACAGTTTGTAGTTTTGCTATTATTTTACAATAAATTGTTTCTACTGCTAGGTTAGGCCAAACGTAACCGTATGCTTACAAGACTTAGCTTAAATTGATCTAAAAATTCGCGGACATAAAAAAAGGTTCAAACCCATTTAGTTATACATTCAAGACACGAGATAGAGAGGAAGAAAAAGCTCATTTATAATTTATAAAACTTCTTTTGATGGATTTTATGTGCAGGCAAAGTACTTGGAGCAGATTCTCAGGGAGGCACATTCTCATCCAAAAATCAGAGGGATTGTTATATGGTCAGCATGGAGTCCTAATGGATGTTACCGTATGTGTTTGACTGATAACAATTTTAAGAACTTGGCAACTGGAGATGTTGTAGACAAGCTTTTGCATGAGTGGGGTGGTTTCAACAAGGCCTTGACTGGCACCACAGATACCAATGGCTTCTTTGAAACCTCCCTTTTCCTTGGAGATTTTGAAGTCAAAATCACTGATCATCATCAGTCTTCACTGAATTCTTCATTGCCTCAATATCAGACCTTTAAGTTGGCTTCAACGGATTCATCACAGGAAACAACATTGATTTTCGATGTTTCTTCATGAGTGTTTCTTCATTTATTAATTAGGCCCATCAGTTTGTTACAATAGAAAAATAAAGAGCACAGCAACATTTGAGTTATTTTTATCAAAGCTTGTTTGTGCATTTACACAAGTTAATTGTTCGGTGAAGCTATATGGTCTCTAAGAGATTGAGAAGAAAGGAAAAAAGAGATTCTGTGAAGCTATGGAACCAAATTTTTTTTTCCAAATGGCTAAAAAAGATTTCCCATTTTGCTTCTGTAATTTGTTTTCCTTCATCATCTCTTGAATATGTGACCTTGAGGAAAAGAAAAATTCTTTGCCGGACCGAGACTAAGATTGATTTGCTAAACCACACAAAAACTGACAAATATCCCAATAACAATTAAATAAAAGAGTTTTATAAAAAGTTACTAATAGACTTTTATATAGTTATTAGTGAAACGTCCTCCGCTCCAAGATTGATTTCCTGGATGTGATCCGAACAAGAATGCCACTTTTCGACCAAAGGCATTTTGGTTAATACAAAAGAAATAGCGAGGGCATAATCGTAAACAAGAATTTTACTCTACAAAGTAAGAAAAATGCTGTCGTTTATAAGACGCACGGAACTGCTTGAATCAGTAAAATGTTCACTAACAATAATACAAACAAAAGAATGCAAGATTCTCCCTCTGCCACTTCTTGTCAGATAAAACTTAGCAATCAATGTAACTAATTTGAGCTTGGGCATGTGGTGAAATCAGACCAATTTGTGAATCCAGACACACCATGAGCCCAAATCTCCATAAGTTTCTTTTAATACTCGGATCACTCATTCAGATGAAAAGTAGAGACTACAAATAAGAATTGGACCCAAGATGGATTCCAACAAGACAACAAAAAAAAAAAGAATGAAATAATACTTCCTTATATAAGTCCTCATTTCTCTTCTTCTAACTCAACAACTTTCTTATCATTGCTGCTGCTTTCTATGTTCTGCATTTCAAGTAGTTTCAGCTGTTCCTCATCATTCTCTTGCACAATTTTGGGCTTATTGCTTGAAGACTGCTGATACATAACCCCACCTAGCATACAAATCAAAAGCCCCACTGTCCCTAGAAATGTTGAATGCTTGTCCCAGATGAGAAAATTAATCACAACTGTCAATAGCTTGTTGACTATGCCAAGAACAGTAAACCCTGTTGCAGATATCGCCCTACGGCATGAGAATCCGAAAAAGGAGATGGCCAAACCAAATAAACATGATAATCCCACTGGCAAAACCACTTGAAAAGAGTGCCACTCTGACTCGTCAGATATTTCATGCTTTATTTTCTTCAATTCCCCCATTATAAGTAGTTCCAAAGGAAAGAGTAGGAGGGCCTCAAGATTGTTGTACAGTACAAGACCCCATGTATTTAGACCAATGGTCATTACCACATGCTTGATGTAAACAAAATCTATGGACATGCTCACCAAGTAAGCTAGAGCCCAGCTATAAGCTGTGACCGTGAACTGGTAATCTGTCAGAACATAAACCACACTTCCACCAAAGATGGTGGCAAGTGATATCCAAGTCCTTACCAATGGCCATGGCTGGTGCAAGAAGAGGGTCTCTCCAATAGCAACGAAGATAG
The DNA here is from genome assembly GCA_023935145.1 of Bretschneidera sinensis. Classification (NCBI taxonomy): domain Eukaryota; kingdom Viridiplantae; phylum Streptophyta; class Magnoliopsida; order Brassicales; family Akaniaceae; genus Bretschneidera; species Bretschneidera sinensis. Next base: position 110,642,270 of record CM043701.1, on the reverse strand, counting down.
GAACTGCTGAACGAAAGACAATGAATGTGTCAACATTAGCATGTAGGAGGAGCTCACTGTTAGTGAAGAGAGAGAGATAAAATATAATTGCTGCAGGGAGAAACCGCCACATTGTCAAAAGGTCAAGTGAGTCATGCTCTATGAACTTGAAGCAGCCACAGAGGAGCACACCAGCTGTGCTTGTAAAGTACTGCAAAGCAGTTAACACCCCAGGATAAGGAAATTTCATGACAGCCCATTTATTGATGATGGAGAGCAGAGAAGCTGAGATGCAGTATCCTGCAGCTATACCATAGATTGAGGCTTGCTGGGGCAAACCATCATACCAGGTAAATTGGGTTTTCCTAGAAGAGGTAGGGGTTTCTGGACCATTCTGGGTCTCACTGGTATTGCGCCTTTCCACATCATTAGACATCTAAAATAAACCAAAGAGTTTATTATTAGGTTTAGCAAGGAAAAAACTAATACTTTTCCATTCGAAACAATCCAACCAAACTCCACCCTTTCCACCTAAGCCAAAGCCCAGAGAAAGGAAGAAATATCATACTTTCAATTTGAAAAGATGATTCATTAAGCACAAATAACATTCTTATGAAACATACTAGAAAGTTTGACTACATACATGGGAGTGTGCATTCAAAAGCATTGTGAGAACCTATAGTTTCTCCCAAATATCAAACATTAAGAGGCTCCATATTATTTATCCATTAAAAAGCAAAGATTTTGCCCGTCTCCGTCCGTCTTACAGATTAACTATACAATGCAAGAGGAAATACTGAAATTTTCATGTAAATAATTTGAATGGTTCAAAGAAAGGAAGTGTTAATTTCCTTGTAATGGACAACCTATTACCAGAAAGTGAAATTTCCTAGATATTTAGCCAACTGTTCATGCATTCTTCTAAAAGATGAATCAAACACATCATAGTTAGGCTTTTATGTCAGTAGAAATGGACAATCTAACAGATGCTTTATTAGTTGAATACAGTTATGCTCTTCTAAATTTTAATTTGAAATATTAAAACATGTATGGTATATAGATTTAGTTGAAGTCAGTCTAAAAGTAAAACAACCACATCTACTAAAAGGCCCCTACAGAATAAAACTTATCCGTAAATTAAAAGATTTGAGATCTATCTAAGTTCTCATGAACTTGCCTGCACAAGAACACCATAGCACCACACTTTCACCAAGACAACAAAAAATCTTCCAACCAATCATGCCCAGCTAGACGCATATAATGATTCTAAAACCCACCAGCCAAGAAATTATCAATAGCAACATTCCAAGCAAAAAAGCAACCTTAAAGGAACCATAGTTGTCAAATCGAAATTCAAATCGTGAATCAAAATCTTGATTTTGTGAATTGAGAATCGAATCAAATCATAAGATTCGGTAAAAATCCTTTAAATTAATTCCAACTGGCATGTATACATGCAAAACATATATTGAATGATCATGTAATAAAACACTAAAAAAATATATTATATATACTATATACGTGCACAGTGCACAGAATAGTGCATATAAATTGTAGCAATATATAGTTAGGTTCCAATTGTTTATCCTTCCACTATACCTAATTGCAATCAACCACATTCCTCTCCTCTCTCATATAAATTGTCCCTCCCCAAACACAAAAATTAATTGTGAGAATGACCAACCTTCACTGCATCATGATCTTTAATTCTTAATAGACAGGAAAATCATTATTTCCCAAATTAGTCCCAGCCAAAGACTACTTAAAAGCTATCATACTCTTTCATCTAAGCTCGAATTTCACCAAAATATTCGAATTTACAATCCAAAACAATCACAAATAGTATGGGAAGCCGTAGTATTTTCAAATCAATGACACGTTTTTCAGACTTAAATTTAACCGCATAATCCAAAGAAGTGACTGGTTTGAATCTACAAAGAACTCTGTTGAAATGTGCAAGTAAACTAGAGTGTCAGCGATTCATACATGAAGCTTCTGTTTGATTGGTGAGAATATTGAGGAAAATAATATAACAAAAAAAATCCAGAATATTAAATGAAAGTTACCCGTGGAGATTTGGAGTCGGCTTCGTTGGCCGTCAATTCTGTGGATGTTGAAGTCGGTTTCCAAGGTCGGGTTGACTAGTTTTGGATCCAGCTCCAATTTTATGCGACGTTCATCAACTTTTGCTTCATTTGTCCATGGCAACGACGATTGGCTTTGGGAGAGTGGCCCTGGAGAGCAAGTCCAAATACGCGCAGAGGGTTTTGACTCTTGTGAAATCTAATAAATTCCATGAAACGATGACGTTGAACCCACATGTGACGTGGCATGAACTAGTTCGTTGTAACTAAGAATTGTACTAAGGAGTAACCGTAGAGAACTCGTTATCCCTATCCGTTAACTTGCTGCTGTTGGACACAGAGCCAGTAAACACGCACATACACCCATGGCAGCTCTTCTCTCCGTCTCTTCAAATCCCCCAATCAGAAGTACACTTGCTCTCCATTGCCCTTCATCGCCCTTTAAGGTACTTTCTCTTTCACTTTATATATGTGTATATATATGGAGTATATGATAAATCTTAATAGAAGTACTCATTGTCTCATTACAATAATTTCCTACATTTCAGGGAAATGTGAGGCTTTTGAGAGCAAACCCATGTCAAATTCTTCCTCTTAAAGTCCACGCAAGAAGCAAACAACGACAACAAGCAGCAAGACCACTTGTTGTGATAAATCAAGCATCTTCTTCACCTATAGCAGCAGCTCCAGGTTCTAGTGTAAGGTTTAGGCTTGACAATCTTGGGCCGCAACCGGGCTCAAGAAAGAAGGCAAAGAGAAAGGGTAGAGGTATAGCAGCAGGGCAAGGGAACAGCTGCGGGTTCGGGATGAGGGGCCAGAAATCCCGGTCCGGTCCCGGCGTCATGAGGGGCTTCGAGGGTGGCCAGATGCCGCTTTACCGCCGTTTACCCAAACTGAGAGGGATTGCTGGAGGTAATTCGTGTGTTTTTCATTTGGATTTTTTTAAAATGCTTTACTATGTTTTCATTTGAAAATTTTTGGTTTTTTGTGGGTTGATAGTTGGTTATCATCAGTTGAATAATATGCATTCTATGTGTTTGATGAATTGCTTCATTTTTGGTTTGCTCTTAACATGTTGAGTATATAGAAAGCCAATGTTCCAATGGTTGCTTAATTGGTACTCATGACCGTAGATCAAATTATTTATTAAATTTGTCCCCTCAATTTCAAAAGTGTATCCTTTTGGACCTCACCAGTGTGCTGTCTGGAGGAAATTGGAGGTTCTTCTGATATCATAGTCACACTTTCCCCTTATCTATGTTTTTTAGTTAAAAACTGTGAACAAAATCCCATCATTCAAGAGGTACTGAAGTAAGCATGTAGTCAAAGCCTATGCCGTACTAGGTAATTATGGAAATCAAGATACCTGCAAATGTAAACACTCGAGGGTTATTTTTCTCCCATTAGATTGTCAGAATTATTAATATAGGCTCAGTGGTTTTCTAGACCAGATGCAATCAATTATAATCCTTGTAGCCAAGCCGAGCATCTCTTTGAATCAGGAACAGCTGTTGTAGGCATATTAAGGAGTCCAGGGTGGCAACAATGAATTGAAGATAACGTAAGGGTCAAATGGATATCCCCATTTATTGATAAATTTATGCTTGGTCCTTTTACCGATGGTTAATTGGTTAAGATTTGAGCATCCACCTGTGACCTGACATAAATTGATTCAAATCAACAAAACTAGAACTTCCAGTTTGGACTGCAATACGTAAACCTTTACAAAGAGGAGGTTGCAAGCATCTTATGCACCCACGAGTGAAAAAATGTTTATCTCCAATCTATAAGGAACATTTTGATTTTCCAAAACACACCATTATTTTTTACTCAGCGTTTGGAGGTGCAAGTGAACCATCTGAAATGAGGCCGGTAACTAATAATGGGCAGGGGTTGGAGGCGTGTTTGTGGGTTTTAACAATAAAAAGAAAAAAAATGGAGCCAATTAGGTGACTTCTAAACATTCCTGAAGTAATTTCCTTTATTAAGAACAAACTAGAAGAATCTTTTATGACTGAGATTAAACTTGCAAAAGGAGCTTTTGAAGGCTTTAGAGGTTTTTCCATTCTTTTGCAAAGGGGGTTTCCCCTTTTCTTCTCTTCTAATGAACTTTTTTTTTGCCTCAGGTAGCAAATGGCTAAAAATTGAGGGCCTGCAAATTATTTTGGGGTTGGAGTAAACCTAGAAGATATTTCACACCATATTATGCCTAAAATTTTATTTTCAAGATATATGTAAACCTTCCAGGGTACTATATGCACCCGAATCTTGTTGTTCAGAATTAGAAGTAATTGAAGCTATATTTTCTCAGCTCTCAATTATCGATTATAATTCCACCCTGTTACATGTCCTTTCCTCAATTGCTCTCACCTGTGACACATATAGAGCCCACCACGTTAGTAACCTAGATCAATTCTAGGGTAATTGTCTCCAAACCTTTATCTATTTGTTTTCTTGAAAATTGGAAGTCTGATACTCTGATTTGACATAATTCTAAATCAAGACTCAAAGTGATGATAAAAAATTCAAAATTATCCGTCTCTGGTGAAGATAATCTTGCGGTGTGTGTATGCAAAATATGAAAGTATCAGAAATGAGATTGATATTTCCATATTGCCCAAAGATCCATCATATGAAGAGGTCAAATCAATGGAAACACCAGCATTCTGCTGAGAGGTCTGTGTAATTCTACACTTTTACGGTTTTACCTTGATCACCTCTTATGCTTGTCAAAATGGTTAAGAATTGGGTATACAAGCACTGCATGAGAACCAATTGGATTTTTAGTTGAGTACATCTAACTGATATCAGCAAAGCATTTGCAACAATTTGGGGCCTGCTTCTAGAATTGTTTTCTGATTATTTTGCTCTATATTAGGGTCATATATAAAATATATCTTTCTTTTGTCAATGCCTTCTTTTCTTTTGTTTGTCTTGATTTGGGAAAATTTACTGAAATGCACCCCTTTTCTTTCTTCTTACAAGGTATGCATGCTGGGTTACCCAAATATGTACCTGTTAACTTAAAAGACATAGAAGAAGCAGGATTTCAAGAGGGGGATGAAGTTTCACTGGAAACTTTGAAGCAGAAACGTTTGATCAATCCATCAGGAAGAGAAAGGAAACTTCCTTTAAAGGTGAGAATAATACTTGAACTTACGTTTGAGTAATGACAAGAGTAGAGGGTGAGGTCAAAAATCTTTATCTACGTATTTTTTTCTCTGGACCACGATCCTCTCTATTTAAGAATTGAAATGAAGGTGAAGTTCATGGTGAGATTGAATGCCACATTTACAAATTTGAATTTGAATATTTTGCATTTAATGATGTAGCATTCAATCTCGCCGTAAACTTGACTCAATTTCAATTTTCAAATGGAGAGTATCATGATCCTTTGCCTTTTACAAGATGGAACTTGTTCTTTGGATTTATGTCACTTATTTATGAACTCGCATCTGTTTTTATACATAATCCTGACAAGACTTGGAAGGCTACTTTGCTTGCATGCACCATCTTTCATCTGGCTTAAAATTTACTGTTTGCTTGGCAATATTCACCCTAAGATGTTGGGAATTTCCTATGCTTCATCATGAAACACCTCTTCTTATGGGATGTCCCATGTTAGATCTTTGCATATGATCATATTTATCCTTTGCACATCATGACAGCTTCTTCTGCTCAAATCAGGCATACAACGCTTAGATGTATTTTGCTTGCTATGAAATTCAAAAGTTTAAATCTGTTTATGTGTGTTAGCATGTTTGTTGAACAATTAGTTATGTAACCTAGAGCTGATGTTGACTCCAGCTTTTTATCTCTAAAAGACACCTCTTCTCATGGGATGTCCCATCTTTTCTAGACACCTGCTGATACTAATAAAACATATACTTCTGGCAATCCTGATGACTGTTTTTCTGCTCAAATCAGGCACACAACACTTGGATATATTTTGCATGTTATGATATAGAAAAATATAAATCTCTTTCGCTCAATCTTTGCTAGACATTTGATGATACTAAAAATATACCTTTGCTCATCTTGACGTGTTCGTGCTGAAGTCAGGCATACAATACTTAGATGTATTTTGCATGCAGTGATATTCGAAAATATAAATCTTTCTTTCTGTCTGTTTGTGTGTGTATTTGTGTGTGTGACAGCATGTTACTTGAAAATTTAGTTGCATAGTGTTATGGTACGCACCATTGGGCATGGTTAATACTCGTGAGTTGGCCTTGGTGTGGTGCTCTATGCAAGATTTGTGCAGCATGTGTGGCCTGGTTATGGGTCAGTTGTGCAACATTTGTGTGTCATTGGTGTGTCTCAGTGACATAGTGGTATTTTCGTAAATATGTGATTAGTGGGCCGAAAATTCATGGGAATTTTTGGGATGTGTCTTAAAAATACCATGACATGTTCGGATTTGGAAAATTGTAGAAATTCAATTTATTAAGGAATTATGACGGCTCAAGCATGGATTATGTTTCTTCGTGGAAATGCTCCAAATTATTTAATGATCTTGAGGGGTGAACATGCTGTTTGGCTGGGCCATGTTTGGAGAACTGTGTGGGTACTAAGTGAGCCTCCCAAGGCAACTTGGGGTGCGGACCCGAGGCCACCATGAGGGTGACTTATGTCTCCATGAAGCTGGGGGATTCATGGACAGCGTTGGTGGCTCGTATGCACTGCATTGCGCTCTCCTCTTGTAGGTGAGGGTTGACCATGTATTCACTATCGTGTGGGGTATTGGCTAGTAGTTTGGCACCTTGAGGGCAAGCTCTTGAGGCAATGAGGCACCTTTGTGGGTCATGTGCGGCTATCATCGGTTAGGCTTGTAAGCTGCATGCGTGCTGTTGTGCTTATGGAATGTTAGTGTGCAATCATGTTTTTGGGCGGTTAGCCCTCAGTTAGGCTCATGGGTTATCATTTGTGTGGGCCGCACAAGGAGGGGAGGCATTGTGCATCAATGGGTGAGTCGTGCTTAGTTGCTAGCACAGTGAGGGGCATCATTGTGCATCCTTGTGGGTGAGCAGAATTCAGATGGCTATAGCATGGCGCAGGGCAGTGTTGTGTATAAGTGGGCATGCAGAGATGATGGTCAAGTACATTTGAATGACTTTGTCATTGTACCCTTGTGGCTGTTGGGCCAAGGTTCTTGTGAGCAACTAATGCTAGGCAACATCGTATCGGTGGGCGAGCAGTGCAGTTGGTTTACTGGTCGTTGAGCTAGATATGTGCACAGATGACAACTCTGTGGCATTTCTAGGATGTTTTATGGTACAATTGGGACGTTACTTGTGTGCTCAAAAGCAAGTAGGTGTTCCTCATTGGGACCTAAAGGCATGAGTGCTGATAGGGGACGTTGCTTCTGTGACTATTCGGGTTAGTGGGACGTTGCTATTGGTTCGAGACTTATTATGTGACTTTGGGACAAGATTGAGTATCTTGTGGGTCTTGGCATCAGGTATGTTGGGTCTTAAGGACTTCCTTATCGATTGAGATTTTTAGGGTAGTTTGTGTGATTGCTTGGTAACGGGCCAAGGGTTGAGTGTAGTCCGCGGCGCTTGCACGCGTATGGTCTGGTTTCGTGATATCGCGGTTTGAGTTTCTAAGAGACTTGGAGGAGTCATGTTGCTTCTAAGAGTTGCGCATTGTGAGTTCTTGGGACGAAACTCGGTTTGAAGAAAGGCTGGCCATCACTTGGAGAAATTTTGGTGCCGCGCGATCCTCTGGATTTAGGGAAAATCTAACGAACCATGACACATAGCCTCGAGCTGATGTTGACCTCAGCTTTTACTCCTGCTAATTCTACTTAAAGTCATGGGTATAAGAGGCATCTTATGACATCAACATTATGCAGCACCAAGGCCTCAAGCCACGCCTCTATATCATGCTGAAATTTGTGAAATATTGTTCAAAATTGAGGTTTAAAACTCACATGATGTTTTCATGAAGGGTTTAGTATTGTTCATAAGATTCGGCGGATGCAATTTATGGTCATATGAGACGGATATCATTTTTTATTTCCTAAAGAAATCGGTTGGTTTCTTTAAATCAATGAATCAGCTGGTTATATATGTCATATGCGACTGGGGTTTCCTAATTTTATAACCATCTGATTTTCAGATTTATTCTCTTTTAAGGTAAATGAACTGGACCATATAGTGGGCATTTTAGGTAAAAATGTTGTTTGAATCCAGTTTTGTGACATTAGGATATCTTTTGCAGTGACTCGTATATCATTTTTTTTTTCAAGTTTCCATATCAAATAAAGATGATTGTTGGAAAGCTAAGCAGTAGCAGTTGCCATCTTCCATTACTTGCCCCCACTCAAAGACTGCAAAGAAATATTATTTGCATAGTTAGTAACAGTTTTATATTTGAAGGCATTTTCTTATTGATTTGCTTGTTTCCTATTGGATTCAGATACTAGGTGATGGGGAGCTAAGTGTGAAGCTGAACTTTAAGGCTCGTGCCTTTTCAACTTCAGCAAAGGAGAAGCTTGAGGCTGCTGGGTGTTCTGTCACTGTATTGCCCGGCCGAAAGAAGTGGGTAAAGCCTTCAGTTGCAAAGAACCTTGCACGAGCTGAAGAATACTTTGCCAAGAAGAGAGCTGCAGCTGCTGCATCTGATGAACCAGCTTCTGCTTAAACCACTTGTTTCCTAATCCTTCATGGCATGTAAAGTAGCAAATGGAGACAAGTAAGGGTGTTTCATTTTTTTTCTCCCTGTTTTTTTTCTTTTCTTGTGGGCTGCGAAGTGCGAAGGGAAGATTTTGTTAAATATAATCTGTTGGATCTTTTTTCTTTTTATATATTCGAAAAATCCCTTATGAAATTCGGTTGAAATTTACAAAACTTCAGTTTCTTCTTTCTTGAGTACTTCTCTGGTAAAAAAGTATAATGAGCTGAAACATAGAGGTGCAAATGGGGTAAGCTAGCTTGACTCAACTTGAGTTTAATTTGGGCAAGTTGGGTTTGAGATTTTTTTATAGTTGGGGTGGATTAGAATTGAAAATTTTCAACTTGAATTAAATTTAAGATGGGTTAGTGTCAGAGGTTTTGCAATCATAACACAATCCGCAACCCTCAAATTTAATTATGTAATTAATGTTATTAACTGATGATTTGAATTTATGTAGGAGATTTGGACTTATGAAATTTAAATAATTCAATTTGATATATTTTAATTTTTTTGTAATATTTAGTATTTAATATGAAAAATTATAATTTAAGAATTTAATCCGATTCAAATCAATTCAATTCAATAATTTAAGTTTTTTTTTTAATTTTACAAACCAATTTGAATGCAATTCGAGTCTAACCTGAGATTTCATGGATTATAATTTGAACTGGGTTAAAGTTAAAAAAAAATTAAATCATGAATTGAATAATGCTTGATATCTAATTTAACCTAATCCAACCGATACACACTCCTAACGAAACATGTTATATGTTTATTTATTTTTAACACGTGAATATGTGTCATTAAGGATAACAATATACCCATATTTTGACCCCCTAATCAAATGGTGCCATCCATGTCGTTCATGCAGGGCCTACCCACTAAAGAAAGCAGACACGGCAAAAATTCCAAAGCGCAGACCTCTTCGAGTATATACTTAATTAATGGATGTTAAATAAAAATGTAAACCAAACCTTTGAGTTGCAATTTGGCATTCTCCTGAACCATTCATAAATCCTGAGGTAGGAATCTCAAAACGGATTATTATTTAATTTATTAGTGTTTGAATTATATAAAAATTAAATTTATATAAAATGAGATTTTATACTGATGAAACAAAACAATTTACGTTTTTTTTTCGTAAAAGAAATCATTCTTTCACTTTCTTAATATTTTTCCTCTCACGTATTACATCACTAATTTTTTTTATTTACTTTTTTATATATTTTTTATCGTTTATTTTTATACTTCAATCAAACAAAGAAAATTTAATTAAAAATTTATAATTTTACATGAAATTAGTTTTATGTAGTAATATATTTTACATGGGAATATACGGAGCTTAATAAAATATTAGATAAATTATATTAATATTTCTCAAATTTGATTATAATTATAATCTCATTTCAATTTCTAAATTAAGAAAAAAAAATTAAATATTTTATTGTAAACCTTACTTCAAATCTTTTGCTGCAGAGAAGCCATACTCTAGCTTTCGCAGGAGACAGCATCAAATTTGTGCACTTATCCTTGTTTATCGCTTTATTGCTTTCCACTTCTCTAATCATTGGTATTATAGACTTTTGCTTCAGCCACAGTGCTTATTATGCAACCTTTGCTTCGCCTGAGGATAAACTACTAAAATTTAAAGTTTTGAGAGGGACACGACTTCTCTTTTAAGTTTAACTTATCCAATGGAGGTTTGTAATAAGAAAATGGCCTCATTACTTGTTTAAAAACAAAATCTAATCATCTTTTCTCGCCAGAAAAATGTTTTCTTTGTTTTTGAAAACAAAAAGTATTGTCACAAGCACTAATGCCCTTAAGGCCGCTAGCTAGCTTCTATCAACTCTCAAGGAATTTGTGGCCCATAAAAACTTTTCAATTTGTTAACACAAAAATATTGGTGATTTAATCTCACGTGTAAGCGTGTCAAGATTGATTATTGAATTTTGTTATGCATACAAAAACTTATCTAAGTGATTGTAAAAATGATTTATATTATTGAGTGATTTCTTTTCAATAAAAAAGTGATAGTGAGGACGAGCAAGATTGAAACTATGTTATTCTTGCAAACCATTGAAATGCATGCCACATGACACAGGAAGAGATACAAAAACAGAGCGTTCCTACACCCATTACGCCATCTTTCAATTCTCCACCAATATACATTTTTGACATGCATGGTCCCACGACATTACTATTGTCTTCAACATGTTTTTGTTTTCGTCAATATGTGGCATTCCACTATCCTTCACTTCCCCACAACTTGTTCTATTTACTTCAACGTGTTTTTGTCTTCTTCAGTAAGAGGGTTTATTGAAGATGCTTTGTCTTCCCGAACCAAATGAAAATATCAAATCGATCATATAGTTATTTTTGGGTGTCAACGCTATTTTATGCTATCTTAGCTTAGTTTCTTCCTCTCTCAGGCTTTGTAGCCTTTCCTGCTGCTTTCTAGCTTTAATGTCTGTTTATTAACCTTGTTTTTATTTTCTAAAATGGTATTAGAGCTTTTTTGTTCCGTTGTTTCTCCCTTCTGAGCATGGCTAAAGGCAAACAGATTCAGCTCTCTTTTCAATCTCCCATGGAAGATAATAGTAGTCCCTATTTTCTTCACAATGGTGATCATCCAGGACTCTCTCTGGTTTCTCTTTCACTTACTGGATCTGGTTCAAACTATCACTCTTGGCGCCGATCAATGGTTACAACTCTAAATGCTAAGAACAAACTTTGGTTTATCGATGGAACCATCCCACGTCCGACTGCAACAAGTCTCCTTGCTGGTCCTTGGTCTCGCTGCAACAGCATGGTCATATCTTGGCTCTCCAACTCTGTCTGCAAAGAAATTGCAGAGAGCATCCTCTACCATGAAACAACCATCGAAATGTGGAATGATCTATACGAACGATTTCATCAGGGCAGTGGTCCTCGAATTTTTGAACTCAAGCAAAAAATTCTTGCTCACACTCAGGGATCGGCTGATGTCAATACCTACTATACTCGATTGAAAATTTTGTGGGATGAACTTCGAGAATTCAAGGCGATACCAGTTTGCAATTGCGGTGGAATGCGTGTTTATATGGAGGATCAACAACGAGAATCTGTGATGCAATTTCTGATGGGTTTGAACGAATCTTTCGCTCCGATTCAAGCTCAAATCCTGCTGATGGAACCAACTCCTCAGCTGAACAAAGTTTTTTCCCTGGTTGTTCAAGAAGAATGGCAACGATCTCTTACCACCTCCAATTCTCCGGCATTCACAGCTTCTGTTTCTTCCATATTTCAAGCGGTGTCCCGAGCTTCTTCTCCTCCTAATTCCTCTCGATCAAGAAAGGATCGACCACTCTGTACCCATTGCAACATCTTGGGCCACACAGTTGATTGGTGCTACAAAATCCATGGGTATCCGCCTGGATTCAAAAACAGGCCAAACTTCAGGCCTAATGGTTCTCGCCCAAATCAGATGTTACCCAATAGTCCTCACACAAACCAATTGGTTCTCACAGATGGTTCTTCATCTTCTCCAGCAAATTCTGCATCTCCACCATCTCTCACTCATGACCAATACAATCAGTTATTGGCTCTCTTAAGTTCGCACAGCTCAAGTGACTCCTCTGCCTCACTCGGTGCCGACAACCCGCCTCAGCAATCCATTTCCAACTTCACTGGTATCCTTTCTTTCTCTTCTTCATCATCCACACTTCATCCTAGCATTTGGATTTTAGATTCAGGGGCAACCCACCATATTTGCACTAATTCCTCCATGTTTCACTCCATTCATTCATTTTCTTCCAACTCTGTCACTTTGCCCACTAGTATAAAAATACCAATCACCGGAATTGGCACCGTACAACTGTCACCTCACCTTGTGCTTGAACATGTTCTCTACATTCCAATTTAATCTTATCTCCATTAATGCCTTAACTCAAACCAATCATTTTTCCTTTAATTTTACTGTTCGTTTTTGCTTTATCCAGGACCATTCACAAGGGAAGATGATTGGGATGGGTAGACGTCAAGGCAACCTTTGCCTCTTTGATAGCTCAGTTTTTTGTTCTGTTTCCTCTGTAATTGCTATTTATAACAGCACTTCTTCCTATATAAATAAACTGTGGCATTACAGATTAGGCCACCCCTCCAATGTCAAACTCCATGTATTGAAATCTCATTTACAGTTGCAAAATAATAGCAATACCAATCTTTCTTGTTCAATCTGCCCTCTAGCAAAATAGAAACGTCTGCCATTTGATTGCCATAACAACTTATCTTCTTCTCCCTTTGATCTCATACACTATGATATTTGGGGACCATTTCATATCCCCACACACGATGGCTTTCGTTATTTTTTTACAATCGTTGATGATTGTACAAGGAATACATAGGTTCATCTTTTACGTACTAAATCTGATGTCAAGACCATCTTCCCATAATTTTTCTCCATGGTTAAAACCCAGTTTAGTCTCACAATTAAATCAGTTCGCAGTGATAATGCCTCTGAATTAAACCTGTCCGATCTCTTTACCCAACTTGGTGTGCTTCATTTTTATTCATGTGTTGAAACTCCTCAACAAAATTCTGTTGTTGAGCGTAAACACTAGCATATCTTCAATGTAGCTCGGGCCTTATATTTCCAATCCAAAATACCTATAGGATATTGGGGGGATTGTGTGCTTACTTCGATTTACCTTATAAATCGAATTCCATCACCATTACTAAACAACAAAACTCCTTTTGAGCTATTTCATCATAAATCACCATCTTACTCCCATCTCAAATCTTTTGGATGTCTTTGTTATAGCTCAACTCTTCCTAGCACCCATCACAAATTCTCTCCTCGAGCTTTACCTTGTATTTTTCTAGGATATCCTTTTGGTTACAAAGGTTACAAAATTCTAGACTTAGAGACCAACCGAATCTCTATCTCCCGAAACATTATCTTCCAAGAATCTGTGTTTCCTTTCAAGTTAACTCAGAACAATAACTCTGTTGTTTCATATTTTTTTCTGAAAAAATGTTGCCTGCTGTACCAGTTTCTACCCCTTCCCCTTCTTTTGATAATTCGAATTCACATCCTAACAGCCATGACTCTTCCTCACATGATACTTCACTTCATACTACCTCCCACACAACTACTAGGTCTTCTAGAGTATCCCAGCCACCAAAATATCTCTCTGATTATCACTGTTATTTGGCTTCTCCTACTTCTCATTTCAACGTATCCAATTCCACTCTTTACCCCTTGCCTGATGTCATCTCCTATAATAAACTTTCCCCTTCTTTTCCTGCATTTTTTATTTCCATTTCCAGCATTACAGAACCAACAACATATGCTGAGGTAGTTGTTGTACCCAAATGGCAGAATGCTATGAGAGCTTAACTGCAAGCTTTAGAGTCCAATAATACCTGGTTTTTATGTTCTTTACCACCTGGCAAAATAATAGTTGGTTGCAAGTGGATTTATCGTGTTAAATATCATGCTGATGGTTTTATCGAAAGGTACAAAGCACGACTTGTTGCCAAAGGGTTCACACAGCAAGAAGGTGTTGATTTTTTTGATACTTTTTCACCTGTTGCCAAGATGGTCACTGTCAAGGTATTACTCTCTCTTGCATCTATTTACAATTGGCATTTGACTCACCTTGATGTCAATAATGCATTTTTGCACGATGATTTGTCTAAAGAAGTTTTCATGCATCTTCCTCCTGGTTATCACCGTGAGGGGGAGACTTCATTACCTGCCAACACAGTTTGTAAGTTACACAAATCTATCTATGGCTTGAGACAAGCATCTAGGCAGTGGTTTGCAAAATTTTATGGTGTTTTAATGTCTGAAGATTTCCAGCAATCACATTCAGATTACTCATTATTCATCAAGACAGCAGGAAATGATTTTATTGCCTTGTTAGTATATGTTGATGACATAATAGTTGCTAGTAACAACAAGATTACTGCTGATAATTTGAAGAATTCTCTCAACAAAAGTTTCAAGCTAAAGGATCTAGGAAATCTCAGGTATTTTCTAGGACTTTAAGTAGCTAGATCAGCTAAAAGTATCTTGATAAACCAGAAAAAAATATGCTCTTGAACTCTTATCTGAAACATGCTATTTAGGATGCAAACCTGCCAAAACTTCAGTGCAATCGAATATACCACTTTCTTAAGATGATGGAGAGCTATTGACTGATCCCAGCATGTACAGAAGACTTATAGAAAAGCTTATTTACTTTACCATCACCAGGCCGAACTTAACTTACTCAGTAAATAAACTAAGTCACTTCCTAAGTCAACCAAGGAGACCCCATTTGCAAGCAGTCTACAGGATTCTTCAGTATATTAAAGGATCACCAAGCAAAAGTCTTTTCTTCTCAGCTTCCTCACCTCTTTAACTTAAAGCTTCTGCCTCTTCTCTTCAATTAAAAGCATTCTCAGATTCTGATTGGGCAGCATGCCCTGATTCTAGAAAATCGGTTACTGGTTTTTGTGTATTTCTTGGAGATTCCTTGATATCATGAAAATCAAAGAAGCAAAGGACAGTTTCAAGATCCTCAACTGAAGCGGAGTATCGAGCAATGGCTTCTGTGACTTGTGAACTAACATGGCTGATTGCATTTCTCAAAGATTTAGGTGTTTCACACACACAACCTGCTTTGCTGTACTGTGACAACCAAGCTTCTCTACACATTGCAGCAAACTCAGTCTTCCACGAGCGTACTAAACACATAGAAATAGATTGTCATATTGTGAGAGAAAAGATTTAAACAGGTATACTTAAAACTCTGCATGTTGCTACACAACATCAACTAGCTGATGTGCTTACCAGAGCTCTCTTTCCTTCTCAATTCAATTCTCTTATAGACAAGATGGGAATGTACAACATATACATCCCATCTTGAGGGGGAGTATTAAAATGACGAATAAATATATTGTGAAAACTAACAACCAAGTGGCTGAGTGAGAATTATGCAGAGTTTGTTAGTTTGTTACAAGTTAGTGGAATTTTGTTATTTTTGTTATTTTCTCTTTTATTTCTGGATGAGCTGGATCTTCTACATTGTTCCAGTCTTCCTATATAAGTTACTCTTATATGAACAGTTGAGAAAAAGATCAATGAATTAGTTTCTTCCTTTCTCAGGCTTTGTAGCCTTTCCTGCTGCTTTCTAGCTTTAATGTCTGTTTATTAGCCTTGCTTTTATTTTCTAAAACTTAGCGTTCTCAAAAATGTTATATGGGTTGTCTCAAGATGAGGGAGTTACAAAAGGCTTCGATCTACATTTTAAAAAAAAAGACGAATCCTAAAAGACTTATGTTTTTTTGGGTGGGACGTACATCTCACACAATAATGGACATCTTTTGTGTTTAATTGTGTGAGATGTACACTCCGTACATAATTTTTTACTATATTTAATTGGTTAAAAATAATGTCATTTTTAGTGTTTAAATGATTATTTTATTTGGATTGCTAACTATTTGAAATAATTTTTGACTCTTCAAAATAGTTGGTTATTAATTTAATTGAATTTCTCTAAATTTGTTTACTGTTTTTATTATTTTAAATTAATTAACTATTATTTTTTAAAATAAAAATTAATATTTAAAACCATACACTTCAATGCTTTACAGCATATGATTCATCTTATGAAGGGGTGAATGATGCAGAACAGGTAGACAAAGCAGAACAGGTAGACAAAGCAGAACAGATGGCCCTAGACTACCTAGAACGGTTGAACCGCTCCAAATCTAAGGGTATAGTTTACATTGTTTTACGTGCTGACCCGGATCGGGCCCCGGAGACCCTAGTTTGAATGGAAACGAGCTTCTGAATAGAACTGATAGCCAATCAGCATGGTGGGATTTTAGCCAAAAACGACGTTTAGGCCTCCAATTTAGCAGTTTTCAGTTTTTGGGAAATTTCCTATTTTGTACTTGCCTAATTTCAATTTTCATTTTTCATTTTTACTTTAACCTTATAAATAAGGAGGCCATGTAACAGTAGGGATTATTATTTTTCTGAATAAAATTAGGGTTTCTTTTCTCTTCGTGAGAACTACTGTATTGAGGGTTGAAGGCACAGTTTTTCTTCCTAGTTCTTTCTTTCGCTAGTGTTTTATGTCAATTGGTATCAGAGCCTTGTTCTACCCTGGTCTGATGGCAGGTGATGGAAACGAAAGCAACCACCTTGACAACATTGATCGTGGGGTGCAGGTCCTATGGGCAGCCATAGATAATCACAATCAGCAGTTTGATGATCACAATCAACGGTTTGATCGTATCGAATACATGTTGCGGGAGATACAACAAACCATGGTTGGTATGAGAATCAATGGCAACAGGGGTAAAGAACGCAACCCGGATCATGTCGGAGGTCTTGCTTGCGACCAACCGGTTGCTGGACGCGTTCCTGCTCCGCAGCATAGGCCCCAAGCCTATGCCGCTTTATCCAGTGATGATGAGTTCGAAGTGTTGGGCGTCGAGAACAATGATGATGGTTAGCATGGTCATAATCAGAATCATGTTGGTCAGAACCGATACAACCGGAACAGGTACGAACAGAACAATCATGATTTTTGGGTTAAGGTAGATCTGTCATGTTTCAATGGCCACCTCCACGTCGAAAACTTCATTGACTAGCTTTTCGAAGTGGAGGCTTTCTTTGAGTATATACAGATCCCAAGAGATAGGCAGGTGAAGCTTGTAGCCTATAAACCGAAGGAGGGAGCCTCTGCGTGGTGGGAGCAGACGCAGAATAGTCGCAGGTGACAGGGTAAGCAGCTTGTTCACTTCTGGTCCAAGATAAAGCAGTTGCTGCGAGCAAGGTTCCTTCCTCCTGACTATGAACAGATGTTGTACCAGCAATATCAAAATTATAGGCAAGGGGTGCGTACCATCAACGATTATACAGAGGAGTTTTATAGGTTGAACTTGTGCAATGACCTGCAGGAAACAGAGGGACAGCAAGTGGCTAGGTATATCGAAGGGTTGCGAGTGTCCATTCAAGAACAGGTATCCCTCCATACTGTGTGGTCCCTATCCGAGGCGGTCAACCTAGCCATGAAGGTGGAGTCACAACAGTCCAGGCACTCATCACGTCCCCAACCATATCGATCGCAGCCATCACAAGTTTCAGTACCGCAGACTTCACCACAGCCGTCAACCAGCAGAGTTTCTGGTACTGGTACTACCAATACTACCAAGCCAACAACCCCCGCAACTGGTGCCCCAACAAAAAACAGAGGAGTACCCAGCAATCTTTATGCCCGTCCCATTCCAGGAAAGTGTTACAGATGTGGTCAACCTGGACATCGTTCCAATGAATATCCCAACCGTCGGCAGGTTAACATGGTTGAAACAGCAGAGGAGGAGGAGGATCCTTTTGGCGTAGATAAAGGTTATTCTGGGGAGGTTGATGATTACACTGGTGGCGAAGTAGCAGATGCAGATGAGGGTGTATATGTTAACTGTGTGGTCAGCGTCTGTTATTTACGCCAAGGCAGAAGAATGACAACCAACGACACTGTATTTTTAGGACGCGGTGCACTATCAACCAGAAAGTGTGCAAGGTGATTATTGACAGTGGCAGCAGTGAGAATATCATATCGAAGGCTCTTATCGCAGCATTGAACCTGAAAAGAGAAAAGCATCCCTCTCCATACAAGATTGGTTGGATCAAAAAGGGTGCTGAAACTCGAGTAACTGATATATGTCGTGTTCCTTTTTCTATTGGCAAATTTTATAAGGATGAGATTATGTGTGATGTTGTTGATATGGATGCGTGTCATTTATTATTAGGGAGGCCATAGCAGTTTGATGTAGATGCTATGCATAAGGGTCGGGATAATACTTACGTTTTCTGGTGGTTTGACAAAAAGATTGTACTAGTTCCTGCAAGTGAACGTGAACCAGTTGTTGAAACCTCTAAAGCAGAGGGAAAGATCTTTCTTACAGTCTCTGAGATGGAGTTCGTTGAGGATGTGAAAGCAGCAGGGGAGTTCTATGCGTTGGTAGTAAAAGGAGAACCATCAGCCGAGTATCAACAGATTCCTGAG
Organism: Bretschneidera sinensis; assembly: GCA_023935145.1. Classification (NCBI taxonomy): domain Eukaryota; kingdom Viridiplantae; phylum Streptophyta; class Magnoliopsida; order Brassicales; family Akaniaceae; genus Bretschneidera; species Bretschneidera sinensis. The sequence goes on along the minus strand of CM043701.1, from coordinate 110,623,480 downwards.
GAGTTAAAGCTGTTAATGGCTGAATTTCAAGATGTCATACCAGTGGAATCACCTGAAGGTCTGCCTCCCATGAGAGATATTCAGCACCATATTGACTTGGTTCCTGGGGCTAGTTTGTCTAATCTTCCACACTACCGAATGGGTCCTCAAGAACACGAAATTCTACAAAATCAGGTTGATGAGTTGATTAAAAAGGGGCTGATCAGAGAGAGTCTGAGTCCCTGTGCTGTACCTGCTTTGTTGACACCGAAGAATGATGGAAGCTGACGCATGTGCATTGATAGTCGGGCCATAAACAAGATAACAGTCAAGTACTGCTTTCCCATTCCATAGGACATGTTAGAGGGTGCCAAGATCTTCTCCAAGTTAGATTTACGTAGTGGTTACCATCAGATTCGGGTCAGACCAGGAGATGAATGGAAAACAGCTTTTAAGACCAAAGAGGGGCTTTATGAGTGGATGGTGATGTCCTTCGGTTTATCAAATGCTCTCAGCACCTTCATGCGTATAATGAACCAGGTTTTAAAACCTTTCATTAGTAAATTTATGGTTGTTTATTTTGATGATATCTTAATCTATAGCCAGGATGAGGTGGAGCACTTGGACCACTTGCGGGAAGTATTGCTGGTTTTGCGCGCGAGTAAACTCTATGTGAACCTGAAAAAGTGCAATTTTCTCACTACCAAGCTACTATTTTTGGGATATATCATGGGGGTAGATGGTATTCAGGTTGATGAAGAGAAGGTACGTGCAATTCGGGAGTGGCTAACCCCAATAACAGTGCACCATGTTCGTAGTTTTCATGGTCTGGCCACTTTCTACTGCCGGTTTATTAGAAACTTCAGCAGTATAGTAGCACCAATCACAGAGTGCATGAAAAAGGGTCGCTTCCAGTGGGGGGATGCACAAGATACTGCCTTTGCAGTGATTAAGGAAAAGCTTTCTACAGCCCCGGTAGTTGCCCTGCCGAATTTTGACAAACTGTTTAAAGTTGAGTGTGACGCCTCGGGCGTGGGTATTGGTGCTGTTCTGTCACAGGAGGGTCGGCCAGTAGAATTTTTCAGCGAGAAGCTCAACGATGCTCACCAAAAGTGGACTACATATGAGCTAGAATTTTATGCAATCATCCGAGCTTTGACACATTGGGAGCATTACTTGACCCAGCATGAGTTTGTTCTCTACAGTGATCACCAAGCCCTGAAATTTATCAACACACAAACTACTCTGAATCGAATGCATGCTCGGTGGACTACCTTCCTCCAGAAATTCAGTTTTGTACTCAAACACAAGTCTGGACAGTTGAATAAGGTGGCAGATACGTTAAGCTGGCGCGCATCCTTACTTTGGACTCTCCGATCAGAAATTGTGGGGTTTGACTGTTTGAAAGAGTTATATGAAGAAGATGATGATTTTCAGAAAATTTAGGTGAAGTGTCAACGGAAAGAGGAAATCTCGGATTTTCATGTCCAGGACGGGTTTCTGTTTCGTGGTAACCAATTGTGTATCCCTCGCACGTCTTTGTGCGAGCAGATTCTCCGTGAGATACACAGAAGTGGTTTAAGAGGTCATGCAGGGCGTGACAAAACAATAACCTAGGTAGCTGAAACGTGATGTGGGCAAATTCGTATAGAGGTGCCCTGTCTGCCAAACTAAAAAGGGCCAAGCACAAAATACCGGGTTGTACACTCCTTTGCTCGTGCCGAAAAACATTTGGGAGGATTTGACAATGGACTTTATTTTGGGGCTCCCGCGGACTCAGCGTGGGGTGGATTCTGTTTTTGTGGTTGTCGACCGGTTCTCCAAGATGGCAAGCTTCATTCCGTGCCGAAAAACTTCAGACGCATCTCATGTAGCCAGCATTTTCTTTCGTGAGATTGTTCACCTACATGGGGTTCCCAAGTCCATCACCTCCGATCGCGATATCAAGTTCCTTTGCCACTTCTGGAAGTCACTTTGGGGCAGATTTGACACATCCCTTAAATACAGCAGTACTTGTCATCCGCAGACAGATGGTCAAACTAAGGTGGTCAACCGGACCCTTGGTAATTTGATCCGTTGTGTGACTGGTTCTCAGCCTAAGCAGTGGGATGTCGGCCTTCCACAAGCTAAATTTACTTTTAATAGCATGTACAATCGATCTACCAGGAAGACACCATTTGAAATTGTCTACACCAAAGCACCTCAGTATGTTTTGGACCTTGTTCCTTTGCCCAAACCTCCTGGCCACAATCAGGCTACTCAGAACCTAACTGAGCAAGTACAGTGCATCCATGCTGAAGTTTTCTAGAGTCTAGAGTTGGCCAACAGCAAATATAGAGCTGCCGCCGATAAGCATCGGCGTAAACGTATATTTCAGGAAGGTGACTTAGTGATAGCCTATCTGCGTAAGAACCGTTTCCCTACAGGAACTTACAACAAGCTAAAAAGCAGGAAATATGGCCCTTTTCCGGGTGCTGAAGCGTATTAATGATAATACCTATGTGATTGAACTTCCGGATAACATGGCCATTTCCAACACTTTCAATGTGGCAGATTTGTTTGAATATCATCCACTGGACGAACCACTTTATCCTGACAGTAACTCAGGGTCGAGTTCTTTTGAAGCAAGGGGGAATGATGCAGAACTGGTAGACAAAGCAGAACAGATGGCCCTAGACTACTTAGAACGATTGGACCGCTCCAAATCTAAGGGTACGATTTACATCGTTTTACGTGCTGACCTGGATCGGGCCCCGAAGACCTTAATCTGATTGGAAACGGGCTTTCTGAATAAAACTGATTAAAAATTAGCATGGTGAGATTTTAGCCAAAAAACGACGTTTAGGCCTCCAATTTAGCAATTTTCAGTTTTTGAGAAATTTCTTATTTTGTACTTGCCTAATTTCAATTTTCCTTTTTCTTTTTACTTTAATCTTATAAATAAGGAGGCCATATAACAGTAGGGATTATATTTTTCTGAATAAAATTAGGGTTTCTTTTCTCTTCGTGAGAACTGCTGTATTGAGGGTTGAAGGCACAATTTTTTTTCCTAGTTCTTTCTTCCGCTAGCATTTTACGTCAGTGAATGACTCGTCTTACGTCCTACGCCTTTGAGAATACTGCATGAGATTAATATAATTTATATGCAATCAATTGAAATGCAAAGTCTGCTTCATATTCGTTGCTTCAAGGTTGGCAAATCTGTCATATGTGTACACCTTATCAACTTAATGTGCTTCTTAATTATTTTGTTACGTTCTTCCCTTGGGCTACAGCCATTAAGTTTTTGCCTAAAAACTCGCATTATGATCTGTTCGGTTTGGATTAATTATAACATGACGGGTTCGATAGGGAATATAGATCAGCAAACTTAATATGGCTCAAGAAAGAAATGGCTCACTCTTATTTTGAGAAGTTCTTGTTTAGTACAGGTCTATTAGGATATTTATATGTGAGTTATCTCACATTATAAAGAAATAAAAAATAAGAGTGTGTTATATACATGGTTTGGGTCTAAGACTCATGAGCTTAAGCATTTGAGTCATATTGGTGCACATTCATATATATCAAACCCGTGTTCGTATGATATCCCATCGTGTGAAGCACCTATGACCTTAACAAGTGGTATCAGAGCTTAGGAGTTGGTCAAGTTGTATCAGAGCCTGGTTCGAGTTGGTCTTCCACGATGCTGCATCATGGTTGTTTTGGATGGCATATACATGGTTTGGGTCTATTACGCATTTGAGTCATATTGGTGCACATCCATGTATATCAAGCCCATGTTCGTGTGATATTCCACCGTGTGAATTACTTCTGACCTTAGCAAGTAATATCAGAGCTTGGTTTGAGTTGGTGAAGTGGTATCAAATAAGAGCTTGGTTCGAGTTGGTCTTCCATGATGCTGCCTCATGGTTGTTTTGGATGGGATATTTACTTGTGAGTTATTCCACATCGAAAATAAAATAAAAAATAATAATGGGTTTGGGTGTTTTTGAATCATATTGATGTGTATCCATGTATATCAATTTTAATGTGGTTCGACACAACTCTTTGTTTAGGTCTACGAGTTAATAATTATTCTACTTCTCTGCAACTTTTGGATCAAAGAAACCTATTAAAACTCGTTACACAACGTTACACAATTTTTCTCAATTCACTCGATGTTCACTCAACCTTTGAATCTTTGTAAAACCCTCTTTTACAAATTAGATTGACGTTTAGTTTGTTATACTTTATATCTAATCAAATATTCTTACTTCAAAAATATGGTGAAAGATTAGCTCTTTTGATACCCATATTTATAGTTTTCAAAGACTTACCCACAAATTTCTTAGGGCATGTTTCGTTAGGGTTTTTGAAAACTGATTTCAGTTTTCAAAAATTGTTTTCCATGTTTGGCAAACAGTTTTCAAAAACAATTTTTTAAAACAGTTTTCAAAAATTGTTTTCTGAAAACCCGAAATCGATGTTTTCTGATATAATTTTCAAAAAATAGCCTTAAAATTACTATTTATTTCTCTGTTTCATTCTTCTTCCATAGTATATAAAAAAATTTAAAATTTTAAAAATAAAATAATATTAATTATTTTTAATATTTAGTAAATATGAGAAATAAAATTAATATAAATTTTAAATTTAAACTCAAAACTAAAAGTAATTATAAGTGTATCAAAACAGTTTTCAAAATAAAATTATCCAAACAACATTTCACTGTTTTCTGTTTTGAAAACGGTTTCCGAATTACAGTTATCTAAATATGTTTTTTTTAGAAAACATCATAAAACTGTTTTTAGTTTTTATTTTCGAAAATAAATTTTAAAAACTGAAAATAAAAAACTGTTACTCAAACATACCTGTACTCTTCAAGTTATTTGTTTATTAACACCAATTAACTTCAAAACCCACGCCAATAAGTACGATTAGAAAATCCAAGGTCATGCAAGTGAGAATTTAATTCCTTCCACGCCATTCCAACCAGGCATACCATTTTCATAATGCTAAAATTAAGCTTTTTGCGCTGTTATCGAAAACAAAGAATCATAGACAAGAAAAAGTCAATAAACCCTTTATCAGACTATGGGAGATAATTATTTGGATGTTTTGTTGGAGAGAAGAGAAATAGTACCGTAAAAGAAGGAAGTGACAGAGAAAGGGAAAAAGAAACAAATTGTACGTAAATACTCCACTTTTTTTTTATAGCCTTGATTACAGCAGGCATGAACGCAGTGGTAGCAGCTGCCTGCTTCAACTGGAACCTAAGAAGGTTACTGCTATGTGTTACAGGTAACTTTGGATTTGTCAGTTCTCTCGTCTTTTGTTATTAGTTACTTTTATCATTAGAAAATGTGTGAGGAAAGAGACGATGTTAAAAAAGAGATGAGGTTTTAGTGGTTAATATAAACTTTATGTTAATCTGTAAGAATTAGGGACTATTGTAATTTTTTTTTATTCGAGATAAAAAGTATCATATTTTAAATAATAAATTTAAAACTTTCTCATTTCAAGAATTAAGATTCTTTAAAAACACCATTTTGAAAAAAACTCTATATTTGAGCATACCTACTACTTGCATCTAAAGAACGATTTAATCTTAATTGAACTTACTTGAATTTAGCTATTAAATTTCATTTGAATCTATTATGATTCATTTTATCAGCATTTGTGGTATATTTGAGCTTACCCTTGGTATAAAATTGAAGCTATATTTTTTAAGGGTTTGTTCGTTACACGAAAAATTAATGTGAAAGTTATCAAACTTTAGTTGTTCGTTTGATAAGATTCATGAGAATTATAGTTTTTCTGAAAATCACAATCTATATAAAATATGAGAATTCTAACTCTCAGAATTACCAATTCTCATTTTCTCATTATAGCAAGATTTACACATCAATATTAAAAAAAATTGTTATAATATCAAAGACCTTATCTTTAAAATATTTGTTAAAAATTCATATCAATTTTTCAAGAAAAAAATATTTATTTTAGTTTAAGAGCATTTTGATCATTTAAAAAAATATTATTCTACTTTTCACATTGAAATATTAAATTAATGTAAAATAATAACATTGCGTTAAATGGTAAAAATTTAAATTGTTTTATTGAAATAAAACTCACTTTCACCGAAAACATTTCAATGCTTCGAATTAGATAATTCAAACTTTAAATAAATTTGAATAATAAAAAACTAAATTCTCAATAAATATAATTTTTAAGCGTTTAAAATCTTAAAAATTAATGATTTACAAAAAATAAAACTCTCATAAAACTAAAAACCAACACATTTTTAGATCTCACACACAAAATTATGTTAGTAATAAATGATATCAGAGTTGATCTAAATCCACAATCATGTAAAAAATGTAGTCCACCTACACACATCAATGATGTAAAAAAAAAATTATTTTAACATATATGTAAAGGCTATGTGAATTTAATAGTAGTGGTGTTACATTAGCCTAAAGGTTACAACATTTAGTTTACACAGGTGTGAATATTCTTTCACAATTGAAAAATAAAATTAAAATGGAAAGACCAGATTTTAACCACAGCATGTTGAGGCATGTGCGTTGAGGTTGGACTCAGCCTCGCTATCACATGCTGACGCGTCGGCCAGAGCCAGAATTAAACCATATCTAGTTTAAACCCGATCAAATCTGGTTTAATTTATTATTATTATTATTTTCCTTTTTTCTATTTAAAGAAGAATACGTATGTATAAATTAACTGTTATAACCCCTAAAGCTACTGTGTAGAGGCATAGGATGTTAGTTGCCACAAAAAATTCCATAATCTATTTCAAAATCATACCAAACCATAAAGAAATCATTAGGTGGCCAACAATACCCACCATGTGACCAATAGATTAAAGGGTAAATGTCAATTTTGATCCCTAAAGTTTAGACCCAATAACAGTTAGATCCTTAAAGTTTTAATATGACCAATCAAGTCTTTAAATTTTCAAATACAGAACAATTGACTCTTTGGACCATAACATTATGAAGCACACTAAAGATTTGTTTGGTTTACGGACATGATTACAGTGGGATAGGATTAAAATTAACATGAGATAGGATATATGGGGATTAAAGAGGTAATAACTTAATCTTATGTTTGGTTCATGAAATTGTTGGATTGAGATTAAAGTGAGATAAAAAGTTTAAGTACTGAAATATCCTGGCAACATTCATCATCCTCAAGAATCTCTAAATTCTTCACACCCTAAAATTGAATTATTATTTTTTTACATTATAATAATAATAAATACGGTTATTATTGAATTATTACTTTTATCATCATAATTACAATAATAATAATAACAATTATTATAATAATTATTATTATTATCACTAATATAATTATAATTATTATCATTTCATATTATTATAATTATAAAAATAATATTGTTATCAGTATTATTATAATTATAACAATAATTATTATTATCATTATTATTAATATGAATATAATAAAAATTATTATAATAATTTAATAAAAATATTATTATTATCAGTATTATTATAATTATAATAATTATTATTATTTTTATTATTATTATCATTGTTATTATAATAATTACTATTATTCAAAGGTAAAAATGACAAAAAGAAAGATTTCAGTCCTATGTGGGTGGGATAGATTCTATCCCATGGGAGAGGTGGAACAAAAAATGTGGGATTAGAACTAATTTTATCCCACATTAATCCCACATGAATAGTAAATCTCTCCAACCAAACGAGGGATAACTATTCATATTGGATTGAAATAATACAATCTCACTTTAATCCCACCAACCAAACAGGCCCTAACGGGACACATGTGAAATATCAAAACAACTCCTTAGTACCATCAACTTCTATTCTCCTTCTTTAGAAACCCCAAATCAAATGCAATTAGTTGGGCAGCATCTTCGTCCTAAAAAATTTATCGAGAAACAATCACTCTCACTATCCCCATCGTAATCACCACTATGCTTTTCTTCATCTCCCAATAACCTCCTACCTAACACCATTTCTTCTTCTTTTTATCATGTTAAAAAAATATAGTAATACATTATAAAAATATTAGAGTTATTTGATTTTCAATTTCTCTTCAATATGGGTTATACGAGCTCGAAGCTCGACAATCTATCGACGATGGCGCTCTGTCGTGAGCGTTGCACTTGCCTAGAAGAGGCAATCTAGCTAAGGTTTGCTTTAGTTGAAGCTCATTTTGGTTATATCCACTCTTTGAAATCTATTGTCCACTCTCTTCACTACTCCATCAACCATAATTAACAAGGTTTCAATCAATTTCTTTGATTCACCTCCCCCACCCAAGCAGCAGCTCAAAAGAGGAGAACCAACTCCTAGCTCACCCAAGAAGATTCACTCTCACTCAAATTTGAATTTGGGTTCGCTTGTCCATTTCAATTTGAATTCTAAGGATGATGATTATGATTCTGGGTCCCACTCCTTGCACCACTCTGATCATTCCTCGCCTCTACATCATCACCATCATATTGGTGGTGATGGTTGACATGGTGGTCATATTTAGTACGCTAATATGAATTATGAAAATTATATGAATCAAGAGATGGTCGGGTCATTTCCTAGTGGATTTTTTCCCCGTGACGTGTGTTGCATGAGGAGGAATATGAGATAGGCTTGATAAATCAAGACGAACACGAAAACTTGTGATGTCTGTTGTGTGAGGAAGAAGATGAGATGTAGATGAAGGGAGAGTATTTTCTTTGAAGACAAAGAGTCTGGTGCAGGGAAGAGAGAATGGGATTTTTTCCCTAAGCAAATTTGGGGATTTGGGGTAAAATTGGTGTTTTGGTAAGTTTTTGAAGCCCATGTGGGACACATGACATATGTACCATTAGTGTTCTTCACGGTGTTATGGTCCAGGGATCTAATTGTTCTATATTTGACAGCATAAGGACTTTATTGCGTAAATTAAAACTTTAGGGACTCAATTGTTTTTGGTTCTAAACCTTAGGACTAAAATTGATATTTATCCTGGATTAAACCAATAAAAAAACCATGACGAAGTGTTTTTGAAATTAAGCCTTAAAATATATATTAAACAAATTTCACACTCTAAATTCATGTTAACATGAAAGTAATTAAAATATTTAAATTTCATTCGACAATTATTTCTAAAAATTAAAACTTGACACAATCAATCATAACTATCAGAATCGAATTGATCGATTGGGCCAATTGAGTCGTGAATTAGAGTCCATACTCGATCTCAAGCTCAAATAGGTAACTCAAAGCTCAAGCTTGAGCTCGAATAGGCTCGTTTGTTATCGAGTTTAAATCTAATTTTTAAGCTTGATTCGAACTCGACTCGAGCTCGAATCTGTTCATTTTAAGTTAAGCCAAACTCGAACACTTTAATATTCTGGCCCAGCTCGAGTCCACCCCTATTCCTAAGTCCATTAAAGAGCATTGTAGAACCAATCCACAAATGCAACTTATAATAAAGTTTTTGACCTTTATTTATTTAAAACAATTTAAGTGAGGCACCATAAATTTATTACTAAAAAATAAATTATTTTATCTTGGATGTGCAATGAACTCAAAATTCCAATTTAGAAAGTCTACTCCAAAATCAAAATCACTAGACTATATTGTTTTTGTTATATAATTGTATGCTACATAATTAGTTATTGATTAACTTGTTGAATATGAAAATATAATACTAATAATTGACAAAAAAACTCAATTTTTTTACAAAGACATGAAAATTTAAAAATATATAATTTTTTTGAATATATTAATATTTAAGGTAAATTATATTAACTTACATGAGGTTAGTCCATAGTTATACTTAACTCGTATAGTTTTTAGAATATACACTTACATACTTATCGTTACCTTTTCGTTAGTCAATTGCTCAAAATTCAGTCAAACTTTATGTCAATTCATCAAAACTTATTGGAAACCTAACTTTACCCTTAATAATTTCAAAATTTAGTCAAAGTTTGGATGCGACTTGTTAAGAGTTGGTGCATACTTCTTGGGACCAGATCTATAGAACCCCGGTTGAATACGAGGGTCCTGCTCCCCGGTGAGAGCAGACGGGGGTCTTGTTCCCCGGTGAGCGAGCAGGGCCCCGTTCCCTGGAGAGAGGGTAGGGGTTAGGGGGCAGCGTCCTTGAAAATTTGAGCCATGTACATGAGTTAGGCCTGGTTTTTTGCTTGGCGGTTTAGGCTTAGGCTCATGAAGAGCCATAGTTCTGCAAGAGAACGAAAAACCTAATTAGACCTTAATTAGAACATCTTAAGTTGCATATAAATACTTTTTATGTACTGAGTATACATGGTAACAGATAGATTTGTGAGGTTGATAATAAGAAACTTCTGGCAGGACATAGCCCTATTCTTAGGTGAACCTGGGTAAATTTTGTCTTATTTTCTTTCTGTATATAATTCGTGTGATTGACAGGTCTCGAATCGTTCGATTGGTATCAGAGCCTTGTGTTCGAGGATTAACGATCAGAGATTTCGATTGGATCACAGATTAAAATCGAGAAGTTCGGAGGGAAGAACTTCCAATTATGAAAACTAAAGATGAAGGATCTACTCGTGGTTAGGGATCTGTGGACGGTGATAGTCGATGAGATACCGAATAGTACGATGTCCACGGCAGAGCGTCACCAGTGTTAGTTTCAACATCATCTTCAGTGACCATCACGGAGTGGGAGAAGCTCGATAGGAAGACACAAAGTCTGATTCGGCTGTATCTGGCCGATTCTGTTATGATAAACGTTTCTGGAGAAAAGACTGCAAAAGATCTCTGGAAGAAGCTGGAAAGCCTTTATTAGAGTAAATCTCTAGTAAACAAACTATTTCTGCGGAAGAAGTTGTACAACCTTCGGATGGCTGAGGGCGATTCTTTCTCTGTTCATCTATATGAGTTCAACACTTTGATAGGTCAGTTATTATCTATTAGTGTTGATGTGACAGATGACGATAAGGCTATTACGCTGCTCTGTTCACTGCTTAATTCTTGAGATAACTTAATAGTTGCGATTAGTAGTGGTACGACTGATCTGTCTTTTGAGAATATCGTGGCAGCCCTATTGTCTGAGGAGATGAAGCGGCAGGGTACAAAAAACTCATCAAATGAGATCTTATCTGTGAGAAGGCAAACCTATGATAAAGCCTACAAGTGGTCTGGTGATATACCCAAGTTCAGGGAAAGATCGAAAAGTAAGGATAAATCTAGGTTGAAGTGTTGGAAGTGTAGGAAGCTTGAGCATCTAAAGAATGAATGCAGAAGTAAGAGTATGAAACCTGAAAAGTGAAAAGACGAGATATCAGCTTCAAGTAACAGGAACCAATATGATGATGATGCTGGTGACTTAAATATGGCATCCTGTTTGGCTTAATCAGATCAGAGTGTTTAGATAATTGACACAAGAGCATCATTTTACATGACACCTCACAGGGACTGGTTTCATGAGTATGAAACCTTTGACGGGGGAAACTTTTTACTAAGAGATAACTCTCCGGCGAAAATTATTGATCATGGGAAGGTAAATTTGAGGATGAATGATGGGACAATCAGAACACTTCTAGACGTGATGCATTTTTTGGGTCTGAGCAGGAACCTAATATCAGTCAGCAAGATGGCAGATGGGGAAATGAATTTCAACTGTGACAAAAATTCGTGCAAGATGACTCATGGATCATTAGTAATTGCACGAGGTGTTCGGTATGGTACGTTGTACAAGCTGTTGGGAAATACAGTACAAATTCAGTGCAATAAAGGTTTTATCTCTGAGAAAGTGACTGATGATGAGGCGACGTCTTCCATGTTGTGGAATCAGAGGCTTGGGCATATCAGTGAAAATGGACTATCTAATTTATCGTTAAAGCAGATGGTGAAAGGAGTCCCAAATTGCTCCATGAGATTCCGTTTGTATGAGTATTGTCTACATAGCAAGTAGAACCATGTGAGTTCTAAGTCCGCTGGCACGAGGGCAAAAGGTATTTTGGATTTAATACATAGTGATGTGTTTGCGCCAGTTTCGGTCCATTCTCTTGGAAAATCAAGGTATTATGTCTCTTTCATTGGTGATTTTTCAAGGTATGCATGGATTTATTTCATTAAGAGTAAAGTTGAAGCATTTGATAAGTTCTATGAGTTTAAAGCATTGATAGAAAATCATATGGAAAAAAAGATAAAGGTATTGAGAACATATAATGGAGGGGAATTTTGCTCAGACAAGTTTGAGTAATTCTGTGTGGCAAACGACATTGCAAGATAGAAAACAACTTCATATACACCTCAACAGAATGAGGTGGCCGAGAGGCTCAACCGATCACTCATGTAGAAATCGAGGAGTATGTTGAGTTGTGCAGGCTTGGAGCTAGAGTTCTAGACAGAGGTTGTAGCTACGGCATGTTATCTGAAGAACAGGTCACCTCCATAAGCTTTACAGGATTAGACACCGTTTGAGTCATTATTCACGAAGAAGCCGAGTTTGGGTCATGTTAGGGTGTGATGCTTTTATACATGTGCCAAAAGTAAAGAGGAACAAACTTGACAACAAATTAGTGAAGTGCAAGTTATGGAATCCAAAAAACAAGAGTACAGTTTACAGCAGAGATGTTGTGTTCAGATAAACATATAGGGATGTGGTAGCTGTCCAAGATGTACCAGAGCAACCAAAACAGGTTCAGATTGATCTTAACCCGGGAGATAAAGACTCGGAGACTACCTCACAGATTACACCAGATATTTCAGATACTGAGTCAGTTGGGTCTGAGCAAGATATTCATGTTTCTGATGTAGAGGATGAGGATTCAAATGCTGGCTCAAACGTAGAGACCACGCCTGTCATAAGGAGATCCATACGGGTTAAGAGACCACCCATCAGGTATTCCCCTAGTGCTTGCAGTGCATTATATGCTTTAAATATTATTGGTGATGATCCTAGCACAATGAAAGAGGCAAGGACCTCGGAGGAGGCAAATCTGTGGGAAGATGCTATGAAAGAAGAGATGTAGGCACTGGACAATAATGAAACATAGAGCCTTGTGAAATTACCTAAAGATAGGAAGGCAATTGGGTGCAAATAGAATAGTAGAAAAAGTACAAGGCACGTCTGGTTGCAAAGAGGTACTTGAAAATAGAAGGAATTAGCTATAGTGAGATATTTTTCCCAGTAGCAAAGTTGACATCTATCAGATGTGTCTTATCTATGGCAACTGCTTATGATCTAGAGGTTAAACAACTAGATATGAAGATAGTTTTCCTTCATGGAGACTTAAAGGAGGAAATTTACATGAAACAGCCCGAAGGCTTTGTGAGCAAAGGCAAAGAAGAGCTGGTTTGTAAATTGAAGAAGTCTCTGTATAGACTAAAGCAGTCACCACGGATGTGGTACCAGAAGTTCGATACATATGCCATACAGCTCAGGTTCACTCACAGCTATGCTGATCACTATGTCTACATGAAAAGGTTAGGGGTTGATTTTGTCATTTTAACCTTGTATGTGGATGATATATTGTTGATTGGAAATAACAGGAATATGATTAGCACTGTGAAGGTATTGTTGGCAAGGTAGTTTAACATGAAAGACCTAGGGCCAGCAAACTTTATCTTAGGCATGCAGATAAAGAAGAATCGTGAAAATCAAAAACTGTGGCTAAGTCAGAAGAAGTATATTAAAGAAGTGTTGAAGAAATTCACCATGTCTGACAGCAAGCCGGTAGGGACTCACATGCCTTTAGGAACCAAGTTATCTACGAAACAATATTCGAAGACGGAGAAAAAAGTTGAAGATATGGCGCACGTATCTTATGCTAGTGCGGTTGGAAGCTTGATGTACGCCATGGTGTGTACGACACCAGATATTGCCCAAGCAGTGGGAGTATTAAGTAGATATATGTTTAATCCTGGGAAAGAGCATTGGACTACAATCAAGAGAGTTCTTAGATATCTTCGTGGCACGGCAGAGTTTCCATTATGTTATGGAGGTATGGGAGGTAAGAAAAATCTTGATATTGTAGAATCAGACGATGTTGACTAGGGATGAGATATTGATTGCAGGAGGTCTACAAGCGAGTATGTGTTCAATCAGTTTGGTGAGACGGTGACTTGGATGAACAAAAGGAAAAGTGTTGTTGCCCTTTCATCTACAGAAGCAGAGTATATGGCAATAACTCATGCTGGAAAGTAAGTGGTTTGGCTTCAAAGGTTGTGTGCTGAGCTTGGGTTTAAACAAAAAGCAGTGAAGGTGAAATGTGACAATCAATGTGCTATTTTCTTAGCAAAAAATCTTGCATTTCATTCATAGACGAAGCATATTGATATCCAATATCACTTCATCCGGGAAAAGATTGAAGAAAATGTGATAATCTTGGAGAAAGTCGATATAGCAGTGAACAACGCAGATTTCTTGACTAAAGCAGTTAGTCTAGTAAAATTTGAGTGGTGTGCTACTGAGGTGGGCTTGAAGAAACAGAGCCCTAAGAAGTTTTCCATGTGTGTGAAATATTTACCAAGTGAGAGATTGTTAGAGTTGGTGCATACTTCACGGGACCAGATCTGTAGAACCCTGGACGAATACGGGGGTCCTGCTCCCAGGGTGAGTGGGAAGGGGTCTCGCTCCCCGGTGAGCGAACGAGGCCCCGCTCTTTAGAGAGCGGGTAGGGTTAGAGGGCAGCACTTCCGAAACTTTTGGGCCATGTACATGAGTTGGGCTTGGATTTTTGTTTGGCGGTTTGGGCTTGGGCCCATGAAGAGCCGTAGTTCTGCAGGAGAAACGGAAACCTATTTAGGACGTTTTAAGTTGCATATAAATACTCTTTATGTACTGAGCATACATGGTAACAGAAAGATTTGTGATGTTGATAATAAGAAACTTCTGGCATGACGTAGCCCTATTCTTGAGTGAACCTGGGTAAATCTTGTCTTTTTTTTCTATTTATAATTCGTATGATTGACAAATCTTGAATCGTTCACGAGTTAGGTAAAAGATTTGGAGACCTCAGGTAGGTTAATGTAATTTACCATAAACATTACCCCCAATATAACATACATATACGTACGCGTTTTAGAGGCACTTTCATTCATCGTATTTTTTATATTTTTTTAAAAATGAACATTCTCAATTATGTATTAAATTTTCAAATTTATTCACTTAAGAAATATATATTCTAAAATACAAAAATATACTGTAGTTAAAAAACACAATGTCCTCAAGAAAAAAAATTCTAAAAATGTTTTAAACATTGAAAATTTTATATATATATAAAATTATAAACCAATGATTCAATTATTAACTTACTAAATGAACCAATGAACTAGTAATTTGTTCCTCAATTTGTTTGATATCAAATTTGATTATGATAACTACGGTTACAATAACAATGAGGGGAAAAGGTAAACAAGATTATTATTATAATTCAAAATTTTGAGCAAACTATCAAATGATTTCAAGTTTCAACACAAAAGAAAATATTAGAAGATCACATGCAATCTGTAATTATCCCTTTTTTTCAAAGTATTTTATCATGGATAGTAAAACAAACTTGAAAACTATACTTCCTACTTATGTTTCTTTATATACCAAAAAACACTTTCGTTTCTTTATGTATTAAAAAACACTTACGTTTCTTTAAAAAAAAAAGGTAAAAAAAAAAACTGGCGATTTACAAATGCTCTTTAGTCTTGACCTTTTCCACAAGATTACAACTCATACCAACCACGCTCCCAATACCAGCTACTGAATTGAGAGACTACGGAACACGTGTCAAGATTTGATAGCGAGTACCTTTGTTATCCACACATGAGCCATTGACTTAAAGTCTTCTGAGTTGGTTCGGTTCGGTTCGGTTCGGTAAGTTGTTATTCAAAAGATTTTTCCATTAATTTAATAATATATTTCAAACTGTTTGCCACCCATGAGATTTCTCGCGGGAGGCACCGCCTGCATGAAGAAAAAAAAAATACAAAATAGGTTAAATACAAAACCATATAGAGACAGAGAAAGCAGAGAAGACTTTTTAGTAGAGAGAGAGTTTGCATTATGTTATGGAGGTATGAGAGATAAGAACAATTTTGAAATTGTAGGATCAGTTGATGTTGATTGTGGAGAGTTTGCATTATGTTATGGAGGTATGAGAGGTAAGAACAATCTTGAAATTGTAGGATCAGTTGATGTTGATTGGGGAGGAGATATTGATAGCAGAAGGTCTATAATCGAGTATGTGTTCAATCTGTTTGGTGGGACAATTAGTTGGATGAGCAAAAGGCAATGTGTTGTTGCCCTTTCATCTACAGAAGCAGAGTATATAACAATAACTCATGCTGGAAAGTAACCGGTTTGGTTTCAAAGGTTGTGTATTGAGCTTGGGTTTAAACAAAAAGTAGTGAAGGTGAAATGTGACAATCAATGTGCTATCTTCTTAGCAAAGAATCATGCATTTCATTCACATATGAAGCATATTGATATCCAATATCACTTCATCCAGGAAAAGATTGAAGAAAATGTGATAATCTTGGAGAAAGTCGATATAGCAGTGAACAACGCATATTTCTTGACTAAGGCAGTTAGTCTAGCAAAATTTGAGTGGTGTGCTACTGAGGTGGGCTTGAAGAACAGAGCCCTGAGAAGTTTTCCATGTGTGTGAAGTATTTACCAAGTGGGAGATTGTTAGAGTTAGTGCATACTTCACGGGACCATATCTGTAGAACCCCGGAATAATACGAGAGTCCTGCTCCCCAGTGAGTGGGCAGAGGTCTCGTTTCCTGGAGAGCGGGCAGGGGGTTAGGGGGTAGCACTCCCGAAACTTTTGGGTCATATACATGAGTTGGGCCTGGTTTTTTGCTTGGTGGTTTGGACTTGGGCCCATGAAGAGCCGTAGTTCTGCAGCAGAAACAGAAACCTATTAGGACGTTTTAAGTTGCATATAAATACTCTTTATGTACTAAGCATACATGGTAACAGAGAGATTTGTGAGGTTAATAATAAGAAACTTTTGGCAGGACGTAGCCCAACTCTTGAGTGAACTTAGATAAATCTTGTCTTTTTTTCTTTCTATTTATAATTCATGTAATTGACAAATCTTGAATCGTTCACAAGTTAGGTAAAAGATTTGGAGACCTCAGGTAGGTTAATGTAATTTACCATAAACATTACCTCTAATAAAACATACATATACGTACATGTTTTGGAGGCACTTTCGTTCATCATATTTTTATATTTTTTTAAAAAATTAACATTCTCAATTACATATTAAATTTTCAAATTTGTTCACTTAAGAAATATATATTCTAAAATACAAAAATATACTGTAGTTAAAAAGCACAATGTCCTCAAGAAAAAAAATTCTAAAAATGTTTTAAACATTGAAAATTATATATATATATATATATATATATATATATATATATATATATAATTATGAACCAACGATTCAATTATTAACTTACTAAATGAACCAATGAACTAGTAATTTGTTCCTCAGTTTGTTTGATATTAAATTTGATTATGATAACTACGGTTACAATAACAATGAGGGGAAAAGTTAAACAAGATTATTATTATAATTCAAAATTTTGAGCAAACTATCAAATGATTTCAAGTTTCAACACAAAAGAAAATATTAGAACATCACGTGCAATCTGTAATAATCCCTTTTTTTTCAAAGTATTTTATCATGGATCGTAAAACAAACTTGAAAACTCTACCAAAAAACACTTACGTTTCTTTATGTACTAAAAAACACTTACGTTTCTTTTAAAAAAAAAAGAAAAGGTCAAAAAAAAAAAAAACCTGGCGATTTACAAATGCTCTTTTGTCTTGACTTTTTCCACAAGATTACAACTCATACCAACCACGCTCCCAATACCGGCAACTGAATTGAGAGACTATGGAACACGTGTCAAGATTTGATAGCGAGTACCTTTGTTATTCACACATGAGCCATTGACTTAAAGTCTTCTGAGTTGGTTCGGTTCGGTTTGGTAAATTGTTATTCAAAAGATTTTTCCATTAATTTAATAATATATTTCGAACTGTTTGCTAATACCCATGAGATTTCTCGCGGGAGGCACCGCCTGCGTGAAGAAAAAAAAAAAAAAATACAAAAAAGGTTAAATACAAAACCATAGAGAGACAGAGAAAGCAGAGAAAGTTGGTTCTTTGCAGGTTTTGCCTTCACTTTTCTTTCTCTCTTTAACTTATCTTCTCTCTCTAGCTGTTCTGTTGCCCAATACCCAAACGACTTTCTTTTTTTATTTGTTTTTGTGATTCTATTGTCTTCTTTTTCCTCGCCCTCTTTCCTCTTTTATTTATTAGTCTACCCCCTCTATAAATCGAAGGGAACCCCTCTTTCCCTTCCGTTATTCCCTTGCCTAACATCTCTTTTCCTCTCTGTTCGATTCATACGTTTCTCTATTTTTTTCGTGTTAAATTATTAGTAATATTTAGTTCAAGAGAACCCTCCTTAGGAGAGGAGCTGTACAGTTAAGATTAAGGTATAGTCTCTCTCTCTAGCTCTCCGTTTCCCTCGTCTAGGAGCTCTTATGTGCTTTGTTCAAACTTTTTAAAAAAAAATTGTGTGATTCATAACGGAAAATATAGCAATTTCATTTCTCGTTGTGTGGATCTGGCGCTCTTGTTTGTCAAAACTCGTAACAATTAATTGTCCTTGATCTCCTATGTGTTGTGTATAAAAAACTTTAAAACTGTTGATTTGTTTGAGTTTCTGTGGAAATGATTTGAGCTCTGTAGATCTGAGAAAATTCAAATCATTTCGGTTTTCTTTGTTAATAAAACATATATTTCCCCCTTTACTTTCTGGAAATCGAAAGAGAAAGTTATATCTTTGTGTTATTTTTCTTCGCTTTGATAATTTTGTGGTTAATTTTTATCTGATCTATTCATTTTGCACGTCAAAATAACAGCGAATTTTTTCTAATTTTTTGCTTTTTTTTTGCTTTTTTTTTTTTCAGTTTTCGTAACTAATTTTCTTACCAAGGCGTCAAATTTGTCAACTGGCAGTTCTCTTCTCAGGCTTTAATTATCTGTTAATTTAATTTTTGTTTGATCAGATCTTGATCTTAACAATGTTATTAACTATTAATTTGAGCAGGCAATTAATTTTGATAGAGGTCGTTTTAATTAGAGGGAAAGATGAACCACTGCGCGATCCAACAAAACGCCTTTTCAACCCATGAAGAGATGAGGAGCTCCGTCTCAGACCGCTGGGACTCCATGGTTTGCCCAAAACCACGTCGTGTTGGTCTGCTTAACACAACCATCAACGACCACCCTGTTAGGTCTCTGAGATGGCATCTCAGGTAATTTTATCATGCCCTCCAAAATATTTCCATTAAAAAAAAAATACTTAGATGTTGTATTAATTGTTTATTATTTTAATTTTTCAGTCACCAAGTGGAGCTCTGTGAATCAAAAGCAGGGACTGATCTTTTGGATATCATCCTTACAAAGGTAAGCTTCTTTTACTTTCTCTGTACTATTTTTAATTTTTAATTCGTTAGGTGTTCATCGGCTTATCTTAAACGTGTAATAATTTTGGGTAAAATTATTTGATCTGTGATTAAAATAAATCTCTGCTTGGTGGCAATACCTCAACAAAAGTTTACAGCACCTTTGTGGTTCAATCAAAATCAATGGTCGCAGTAGGTTGTGTACAAGAAACTCTTGACCTGTGGTGCCACTCTTTTCTCGTTTTGTCAAATGGCTTCTAGAAAAAAGAATTGACAGCACATAAATTTAATTCTTTTATTTTCTGTGGTAACACATAATTAACTTCATGTGTGGTTTATGTGAATCCCTTCATATCAGTCAGTTGATTTATGTTCTGTCGTCCACAAAAGTATTTGATTTGTATAGAATTTTGAACAATTGTGTATGGCTATTATGAATCTGATTATTCATGTCCTCCGTGTATTATTTTGATCCGTAATTTAGTTATATATTTTCCTTGGGTAAATTTTGCAGGGTGTTCATGGTATGGAACAAACTTGCACACAAGTAGCCTCGTCGCCCCCATTTTTTTGCGGGTCACCGCCGAGCAGAGTTGCTAACCCATTAATACAGGATGCTCGATTTGGGGATGAGAATATCACCCCACTATCACCGCGGTCTCCGATCCAGCCCCCATCTGGACTATCATCGTCTCCCTCCTCTGCAAGGAAAGGAGGCTACGTTCGGGCAAATTTTGGGAGCAAACCAGCGGTGAGAATCGAGGGGTTCGACTGTCTTGACAGGGATAGGCGAAATTGCAGCATCCCTGCTCTGGCCTAGAACCCATTTCCATCAGTCAAACAGAAGAAGGTACATAGATAAAGAAGAGCTAAAAAACCAGTTTTAAACACCAGAGTTTGATAGTACTACTAATTGAGGAGTTTTGAAGTTCTCAGAGAGGGAAAAGTGAGATCCTTTTGCTAGTGTAAATATGTTTGAAGGGTTCACTGTATATAATGATGTTCTATTGTAAGTAAAATGAGTCGAAGAACAAAATAATGAAAAGAGGGTTTCGTTGTTTTATGGTTAGGAAAGATATCTGAGGGTTTGGTTTGGGTAGTGAAAACGCCCTACTGTCCCATGTCTTTTGTATTGTCTTGTAAGTAAAGAGTCTCAACGGAGGGAATTTTCTTGTTTATTTCCGTTTATGGGTCTTCCAAGTTTCAAGTGAGCGACTTATGAATAGAATCTGTACAAAAGTGAATTTGGTATTCTGAGTCATCAAAATGTAGTCAATTTACATTGTAAAGCAATGTTCTATGCATTGATATTTGCTTATGCTTCACGCCAATTTACACTTTACTTTGGGGCAGCCTGGAAGGGCTATCAGCATCATCCACAAAGAACCATGAATTCATTATTGTCAACTGCAGCATGAAAATGCTCATGGAATCTATATGATGGCTTTATTGAAGTGTATGCGTAAAAGTCAATTAACAGTTTTAATCATTGGATTTTGTGTAAATCTGCCAGCTTGTGGTATTTTTTTCTCTTGGTTACTCTATTCAGCACGAGCATCAGAGCGCATGATTTCTGTCTCTTTCTCTCTCATTCGAGAAATCCTTCCCCCCTTCCCCTTTGTTTGCGCGGGGTATTTGGGATAAGTGGTAATTTTAAAGAATTCGAGTGGTAACACAACATAGTAGTATTATTCAAGTTTTTTGTATTATCACTTGAGTTTATTAGAATTACCACTTGAGTTTTTTAGAATCATCAATGGATGAATGATAACACTATATAAAATAAAAAACATCTAATAATTTCTCGTATTTATTTATTTTGCTATTAGTTTCTTAATAATTTAGGTGTAGAAATTTCTTGTGTAAATTGAACGTATTATATATATATATATATATAGCAAGGATCACATCATCTTAAATGAGCCTTCCTTTGATTAAGGACATGAGCTCATCAGTGGAACTGTAGTTTCCGCGATCACATATATATATATATATATATATATATGTGAGCTCATGTCCTTAATCAAAGGAAGGCTCAGTTCAGATGATGTGATCCTTGCTAACGAGTTATTGGGGACTAAGTCACAAAAAGAAATCTAGCAATGCCCACCTTACTCTGGTTCACAAAAAGGCGGTTTGGTTTGGTTTCGATCAACTCTGGGACTATTAACTTGACAAACATTCACAACTTGTTCTCTTAGTGCCTCACAACTACATGATATATGTTTCACTTAAACTTTAGTTACATGTTTGTCACTTAATTAATCCAGAATACATTTTCTTCTGCAACACAACATGAACTAGAATTCACTCTCTTCTTGCACAGTAGCGCGAGCTAGCATCCACAGGATTCTACCATGACGAGGATCAAACTTTGACTTCATGTAAGATTTATGGAATTCTATTAAGAATTCTTCCAACTTTGTCAGTAACTCCTTTCAACCATCTAGATGCATCAGGATCCACTATTCCTTCAGCATTTCAGAATTCACTTTTCTATAATCTTTAAGATTCTGCCGCAATAAAGATCTTACTCAGCTGAACAATGCGTAGCTTAGATCTATAAGATATTGCTGCAATAAGAATCCTACTCGGTAGGATTTGGGCATTAACACTTATAATGAGATGAGGCTTGAGGATCAAACGAGTGTCCAAATATTTTTCTTTTATCCTTGTCCTTGATAAAATCTTTTCCATAATCAGGTCCGTTGGGGCAAAGAGTGTTGGATCCACATCGGACAGGGAATTTCACCATCTTTATAGCTGATTAGCCCGCCCAAGTATAGTGGATGCAGGCCTCTTTGACAAGCCTCTTGCATCTCAAAACCCATATACGAAAAAGGTTGGGCTAAAATGATCAGTTCAAGAAGATATTGACAATATGAGAACAGTTTGGGCTCTATTATAAAGAACCATAATCCAAAATACTAGGGGTAGCAGAAATTAGTAAATCTAAACACCTAAGAAGCTATATAACTTGGTTACGAATCATGAAAGTAATATTTTTTTGTCCTTTGAAAGAGCTTGCGATAAAAGACGAAGAGTAGTTCCTGAGACGTAAGTTCCTTTCAGCCTATGCATGTTGTAATTTAGAGTGATGGATAGATGGGCCCGTAAGAAAAGTAAATTGTTGGGTTTTGTTAAAACTAATGTCCGTCGAATTTTCTGTTTTGTTTCTCTGATTCCAAAGTTTCTAACAAGTGTAGGCAAAAAACGGCGAGCCACGAGAGCCGATGAAAAGTGTCTCTTTAGACATACAACTTGCCCCTAAGCCAAGGGAATAACTAGTGTCTCTAGACTCGTTGAAAAATACTATTTTAGATAACTACCTTAGAGGAAAAAAAAAAAAGTAAAAAAGAGATTTTAAAAAATTATCAACATCTGATTCCGTCAAAAAAAAATTCAAAACAAATGAGGGTAGCTTTGAGCCCAAAAGTAGCAGAAGCACAGCCTAGTAAAGTTGATTAATCTTACGGTGCCCTTTCAAAGGTGTCCGTAGCCAACCCTTTATGTGAAACAAGTGGAGCCTAAATGTGCCTTGTTGACGATATACTTTAGACAACTGTATAAAATCTGTCAAATTGACTCAAAAAATATATAAAAAAAGATAAAGTTCTGAAAGACTATATTATCTTCCCCATATTTAACCCACAAAGATATCTGGATCTTTATCTCACTAACCTGCCTGCCTATTGTTTGTCGACAATTCATTGAACATGGTCATTTACTCATATAAAATAGCGGCGGAAGTGACAACTGATTTCATGTCAAACTACTTGTCCAGTTGCCCTTTGCCTTCTATTTAGGCTTTTGAGGGGAATATGTTTGTTATTTTGCCACTAGCGGAGACAATAAAGTGGCATGTGAATATGTGATCACAAAAATACATGAAACTGCTCTCATCACCATGGAGGTCCAAATTCCAAAAACAACCTCCTCCTTTTCACTCTACAAATACCATCAAAGTTCATTTCGTCACTCTTCAGAGCTCCTTACCGTTTCATTCACGTTATACCCATCATTTTTGTTTAGCTTAAATATTTGAGAAATTAGTATAATCTATAGCACCAAGAAAAGAAAATGATGAAGAGGCAGAGGAATTTTGATGGTTCCTTCACCACAAATACCATGAAGACTAAAAGGGGTGAAGGTGCTACCACGATGAATATGCCAAAGAAGAAGATCAAGAGAGCAACGGATCAGAAGTTGCAGGAAGAGGGGAAATCAGCCCCAATGGTGGTGGAGAATTTATTGGGTTTGGAGGAGTTGTCATGGTTAAAGGGTGCTGTTGATGAGCAAATGTCATGGGGGTCTATTTGGTTGCCATTTTGGGATGTTGAGTACATTGGTGAGAATTATAGTGCTTTGTTTAGTGATGTTCTTTGGGATGATGATATCTGGAACTTGAAGGGTATCAAGGAGGTACCAAATCCATCAGCCTAATCTAATAGCTTTTGAGGCAGAAACAGAGAGAACAGAGAAATGGGTTTAGTTTGTTCGACAATTTTTAGCTTCTTCAGTTCAGGATTGACAACAATTTTTCAGTTGCCCTTAATTGGTGTGGAGAGAATATTGTTTGACAATGGTCTCCTCTTTTGTTCTGTAAGTTATGTAGGGTTAATTAGAGAAGGAAGAGTAGGGCTTGCTCTCTGTTTTAATTTGTACCCAAAAAAAGCAAAATGAAAAATGTTAATTAGCATTTGGTGGAACAGAAATGTATGGTATTTAATTAGGCCTGCAGGTTAATTTCACAACAAAAACATCACAAATTTTATTTCCATTCTGCGAGATCAGAGGATCAGACACAAAATTGGAAGGGGCTGAAAAAAAAAGTTCGAAAACAAACGATGAATGAAAGTTAATGAACACAGTTAAAAAGGGGGCTAATGAGATTAGACGCCAGGAGACTTGTAGGCAATGAAACTGACGCACTGGACTTGACGCTTGTTGTCGAATCCGATGATCCTAATGTATGCATTAGGGTAAGCAGTGTTGCACTCCTCAAGCTCTTTACAAATCTGTGCATCCAAATATAGTCAGCTTCCACGTGGTCCAGTACCGCCCATCATAGTACCCTGGTGATTTGCTGTGCTCACGGTACACAAATCCGCTATAATTCACACATAAAACGACCATTTGTCAGCTCACTACAAGATTAATTTCTTTTACAAGTAAAAATTCAAATAACCTTTAATTTCAATACCCCTTAAAACTATAAGGAAAATCGCTAGAAATTGTTAAATGTGGGTAGCAGTAATCAAATCATCATCTGTTCCGACTAGTTGAGCGTCTGATAGTATTCCAAAATACCCACGTATTCACATCATGGTAAATTTGAATAAACACTGATGTCATTTCTTAATTGTAACTTTGATATCATTTATTACATCACAATCCATCACTAAAATGTGTTAGTTCATGTTATTTATTTTGCAATATGAGAATTATACATATCAGAATTTTCTCAATTAAATTACTAATTTGAGACGAGGATAGTCACAAATTGCAATACATGAAACATAAATGAATTCATCAGGGAATTTATTTTGTGAGAAATGCATGGCAGTACTTATGTTTGATGCTAAAAGTATGTAAGATTCACAAAATAGAACTTTGCTAAACTGACATAATGTCAATGCATCAATATAGAACTTTGCTAGTCTATTTAATATCTAGTTGGGCCTTGCGAGACTAATTATAAAAAAGGTAATTCTTGTGATGAAAAATGATTGGGAAGAGTCTTGGGTTTGAATAATCCCGTTAAGGTGGGGTGAGGCAGGTCTTATCTGATGATTTGACATAATCTAACATTTGTGTCTAATGTACGTATGAAACGTTCATACAACGTTGATAAGATGTCACCGTTTTCATCCAAAAGTTATAGATATCACCAACAAAGAAAAATAATGGACAAGACAAGTGTCTGCATAATCAAGAATTGTGTCATCTTAGCTCTCAGTCAGAAACCTCTCACTAGAATTTTAGAGAGAGAAGCTCTCAACCAAAATCCCGTTTTTGCTCAATTCTCATGATTTCAGCGTTTCTGATTAATTTCCTTCCCTCTTTCCATCTGGCGTAGATCATTCTTACGCCATAGGCAGGAAGAAACCAAATCGTAAGCCCTTGGTTAATTCAAAAGATCAGAAAGACAGCAAATTTTTCAAAAATTTTGCAGGAAAATCAGTTGCTACAGTGATTTCGCGAATTCTAGATTCTGCAGAAGATGGCCAGTCCTCTGCAACTGCGGCTCAATTGGAGTCAGATAGTCTTTCCTGTACCTTAGGTGAGGAGGACTCCAGCTCCATTGCTCTGGAGGATGATGTTTCCAGCTCTGAGAACCATTGCTGCGAAATTACAGAAAATGTGGGTTCACCACATTTTGCTTTACCAGCTAAATCTGCATCTAATGTCAACAGCAATGGGGCTCGTAATGATGAAGCAAAGATGGCCTCATGGGTTAGTCTCTTTGCAAACAACAGAAAGCCCAGCAACGGTATGAAACTGACCCCCATGGAACTCGAAAACAATGAAATCTGTGTAACAGAAAGACATGTAGACGAGGTGCTCGATGAAATGCCTCACTGTCTAGTAGGATATTTTGCAGGAAGATTTCCGGGCAAGCGAGCATTACAGCTTATCACTGACTCCTGGAAGTTTCTAGTTTCTGTCCATTTCCACGAAAGTGGCTGGATTTTCTTCAAGTTTGGGACTGCAGAAAGCATGATGAAGATACTACAAGAAGGACCATATATTGTGTATGGAAGATCACTCCTTCTTAAGATCATGCCTGAATTCTTTCAATTTGACAACGAGAAGATCAGTACCATGCCTGTATAGGTGCAGTTGAAGAATCTTCTATTAAAATTGTGGTGCCCAACAGTTCTAAGTATGATTGGATCTTGTCTAGGGAAGCCATTGTATGCGGACAATCTCACAGCCACGAAGGAGAGAATCTCATATGCAAGACTTCTGGTTGAGATTGATGTTGCAAAGGAAATCCAACATTCGGTCTTCATAAAGCTTCCAGGAGGCAACTCAATAGATCAAAATATCACATATGAGAACTTGCCTAAATTCTGCAATGGTTGCAAAGTAATTGGCCATTTTGCAGAAAATTGCAAGTATAAAGTTGCCATTGCTTCCAAGGAAAAACAAGTTTTGAAACTTGACCAGGCGGCAAATCCTAGCTCGGGCAACTTAAATTCTGCTAAGGCAACTGCCTCATCTCTTCAAGTCAACACTGGAAAAGCTTCTGCCTCAACTCTTCCAGTTATCTCTGGAAAAGTAGCTCCAACAGATCCCGTTCCTTCTAAGTAAACTACTACAGCTCTTCCAGTCACCACTGGAAAAGCAGCTCCAATAGAGCCCGTTCCTTCTAAGCCTACTGCCACAGCTAGTCCAGTCACCACTGGAAAAGCTGCTCCAGTAGAGGTTCCTTCCAGGCTTCAAGAGCAGTCAACAACCATAGCTTCTGGTTCTGCCACAAAACAGAGTGGCCACCCAGTTAGCACTGATGGTACAAGGGACAGGGACAGGGACAGAAAGGCCCCTGCAATCAAGGGGACTCAGCCAACGGTTAGGAAGAGACAGCCTAAAGGCCCAGCCAATGAAACTCCAAAGGAAGGGAAGGGGGGGTTGCCCCTCTTGCTGCCTCATGAAAGTTGCAAGCTGGAATATCAGGGGCTTCCATAAGTCCCTGAAACAAAATGGGGTCCTGCACCTCATGAATAAAAATAATATTGATATCATTTGTATTTTGGAGATAAAGTTGAATAAGGAGAATCTCAACAAAATAATGAAGAGCAAGTTCAAATTGTGGAATCAGGCCAACAACTTCCATACCCATGATGCTGGTAGAGTGCTAATCCTCTAGAACCCTTCAAAGGTTAGTCTCTCTGTTATTGATACCACACCCCAAGTTGTTCACTGTGATGTTAAGTGCTTAGTATCTTCTATTAATTTTTCTGCAAGTTTTGTCTATGGTCTCCATACTATTGTATCTCGTAGACCACTTTGGGACAATCTTAGTGCTTTCAGCAACAGTATCACTACCCATTGGCTGGTTATTGGGGACTTTAATAATGTGTTTTCTGTGGAAGAGAAGGGGAATGGTTTACTTGTTTCAGCATACGAGTTAAGGGACCCCCTTTCTTGCTGTAGTAAAACAGGCCTCACAGATATAAATTTCATTGGTTGCTTGTATACTTGGACAAACAACCACACATGGTGCAAACTTGACAGAGCTATGGTGAACAGTACTTGGATTCACAGGGGTTTGCATGCCTACGCCAAGTTTACTCTTCCTGGTTGCCTCTCTGACCACTCTCACTGTATTGTTTCCCTCTTTGATGAGGAGAGGGGTGGGAAAAGGCCTTTCAAGTTCTTCAACATGTGGGCTTCTCATGATAATTTCTTGGAGACAGTAAATGGGACTTGGAGAAATAATTATGAAGGCTACAAGATGTTCAATCTCTGTAAGAAATTGAAAGCCTTAAAAGGTCCTCTCAAGCAATTAAATGAGAGGCATTTCAGCCACATTTCCTCAAGGGCAGCAGAGGCATCTAATGAATTGTTAAGCATGCAACAGGAGTTGCATGATAACAATCTTGATTCTGATTTGTAAGTCAGAGTAGCAGAGCAAAGACTTAAGACTTTCAAGTTGGCTGAAGCAGAAAGGAGCTTCTACTCGCAACAGGCAAAATGCAAATTTTTAATAAACAACGATAGAGGTAAAAAATTCTTCCATGCCATTATGAAAAGGAACACCAGCCGAAACCACATTGCAGCTGTGGAAACTCAGGAAGGCCATCAGACAACGTCCCTGGTGCAAGTGGCGACTGAGTTCATCCGCTTCTACAAAAATCTTTTGGGCTCAGCGGATGTCTGTTGCCCAATTGACATTGGGGTAATTGATAAGGGTCCTAAAGTGAACGAGGAGCAAGCAGGCCTACTAATTAGAGAAGTCTCTGAAAGCGAGATTAAAGATGCACTTTTTAGCATTGGAGAGGATAAATCTCCAGGGCCTGATGGGTACACATCTACTTTCTTCAAGAAAACTTGGGAAACCATCAAAGGGGACTTTGTTGGGGCTGTGAAAGAGTTCTTCCGAAATGGTAAAATCCTTAAGCAAATAAACCACACAGCTTTGGTCATGATCCTAAAAACCAAGCAAGCATCTCGGGTGGACGAGTTCCGACCTATCGCCTGCTGCAATGTGGTTTACAAGGTCATTTCAAAGATTATTGCTTCGCGTCTGTCATCCATTATGGCTGACATTGTAAATCCGGCTCAAGTTGTTTTTATTAAGAACAGAAGTATAACAGAAAGCATATTCTTAGTTCAAGAGCTACTCCGAAAATACAGCAGAAAAAGAATTTCACCTCGTTGCATGCTCAAGATTGACCTGAGGAAGGCCTATGATTCTGTCAACTGGAAGTTTTTGGAAAGTATGCTCATTAGCCTTGGCCTCCCGGCAAAATTCATTGACTGGATTATGGAGTGCGTCTCTTCCACTTCATACTCAATTGCTCTTAATGGGAGCCTTCATGGGCACTTTGATGGCAAGAAAGGCCTTAGACAAGGGGACCCCTTATCACCCTTCCTCTTTGTTCTGTGTTTGGAATACCTGTCAAGACTTCTATCAAAGTTGAATGAGTCCCCTAATTTCAATTTTCATCCGAAGTGTGGGCAGCTCAAGATCACGCATCTTGCCTTTGCTGATGACCTTATTCTGTTTGCAAGGGGCGACATTGGGTCTGTCAGTATGATTATGGATTGTGTCAAAAGCTTCAACGACTGTTCGAGTTTACATGCTAGTTTAGCTAAGTCTAGCATTTTCGGTGCTGGGATCCCTGAGCAAGATTTTCGAGAAATTCGTAGGGTCACTGGCTTTGAAGAAGGTTTGCTTCCTTTCAGATATCTTGGAGTTCCCTTGGCTTCTTCAAGGCTCTCTACTGGGCATTATCTCCCTCTCATTGAGAAGATCACTTCATACATCACTGCTTGGGCTGGGACATCATTATCCTTTGTAGGAAGAGCTGAACTAATCAAATTTGTTCTGCAAGGAGTGGAGTGTTTTTGGTTGGCTATCTTCCCCACTCCTTCTAATATCTTGGACAAGATCATCAAAATTTGCAGATCCTTCTTATGGAGTGGCAAGAACTCAAGCACTAAAAAGGCTTTGGTTGCTTGGAAAGATGTCTGCCTTCCAAAAGCTGAAGGGGGGTTGGGGTTCATTGACCTCAAAAATTGGAACTCTGCGTTGCTTTCAAAAGCTCTGTGGAATATCCATCATAAGAAGGATTCCTTGTGGGTCAAATGGGTCGATCACTTCTACTTTAGTGGGGCTTCCATTTGGGAGATCAGTCTAAAGCATGAGGACTCTCCCTTATGGAAAAAGTTACTTGAAATAAAAAATGGCCTTCAATTGTCTGATGCCTCCATTCAACTTGCAGTTGACAGGATGCAGCAGTGGGAAAGTATGAATTCTATTTCCATTAAGAGGGCTTATGATTATTTCACGCCCAAAAGCAACAAAGTTCCATGGGCAACAATGGTGTGGAGCAACAGCTCTACCCCTAAGCATGCGTTCATATTATGGCTTGCCATAAAAGATAAGCTGCTCACAAAGGATAAGATTCTTTACATTAATCTGGACAAAGTGTGCCCCCTGTGTAGGGCATCTGATGAGTCAATAAACCATCTTTTTTTCTCTTTTCGAGTCAGTGCACTTATATGGCAAGAGATCAAAGTTTGGTTAGGCATCAGAAGGGGCATGAATAGCATCAGCAGTGCTGCGAAATGGATTCACAAGGAAGCCAGAGGGACTGGGCCACCTGCTAAGGCTAAACGAGCTGCTTTAGCCAGCACGGTCTACCACATTTGGCTAGCTAGAAATGCTAGGCAGTTTGATGGGACGATAACTTCTCCGAATTGCATCATCAGGAAAATTAAGATTCATGTATACAGAGTCATCTATGCTCTTTTTCTTGATTTTCGTTTAAGAGTGTAATTTTCCTTTGAGTTTGTATTTGGCTTGGCCTTTCTCCTGGGTATGCCCAGTGGATTTTGTACATATCTTTGATCTATAAATTTACATTTACCGATTAAAAAAAAAGAATTGTGTCATTTTTCTGTATGGAGTCAGACAGCATCTCCTGCACCTTGGGTGAGGAGGATTCAATCTCCTTGAGATTGGAAATTGAAGGATGCTGCTCTGAGAATGAAATCTGCGAGCAGATAGGAACAATAACAAGGAATGTTTCAGCTGTGAATTGTAACAGGATTCGAAAGGAGACCGCAAAGATCTCACTAAAACTCTCCAGCAAATTGGAAGGGGAGGACTCAAGCTCTAAGGGCTTGAATAATGAGGTCTCTGGATCAGATAATAAAGGTGAAAGCTCCCCCCAACCAGGCTCAGCTCGAAGGGTTCCAAGCGTGAACAGTAAACAGAACCAAGAGGTGGAGGTGAAGAAAGCTTCCTGGGTTAGACTCTTTGCAGATAACAGAAAGCCTAGCAATGGTAAGTAGCTTTTAGTTATGGAGTTTGATCATGATGATATCTGTGTATCAGAAGAAGATATAGATGATTTGTTTGAGGACATGCCTCACTGCTTGGTAGGGTACTTTGCTGGAAGATTTCCAGGAAAAGCTACTCTGAAGCAAATCACAGACTCATGGAAGGTAAGAGTTCTTACTCAATATCATGAGAGTGGCTGGATTATTTTTAAATTTGAGAATGCTGAATGCATGATGAAAGTAATGCAAGAAGGCCTATATATAATTTATGGTAGACCACTGTTCTTTAAATCAATGCCAAGGTTTTTTCAATTTGATAATGAGGAGATAAGTAGAATGCCAGTATGGATTCGGCTTAAGAATCTGCCTTTAGAATTGTGGTCTACCAAAGTTCTAAGCATGATAGGGTCCAGACTAGGCAAGCCTTTATATGTTGACAAACTCACTTCAAGGAAGGAAAGGATCTCCTATGCTAGGATCCTAGTAGAGATAGACATTGCAAAAGAGATAAAGCATTCAGTAACCATTAATCTTCCTGGAGGAAGAACAATGGATCAAAGAGTAACATATGAAAATTTGTCAAAGTTCTACTGCAGCTGCAAGGTGATTGAGCACTCAGAATCTTTCTGCAGATTTAATACAAAGTCTACTCTTGTAAAAAAGATTGCAGAGGGGCAAGTAGGGGAAGCTAGTTAATCAAAGGACCAGTTTACAAAGCCTATAATTCCTACTGGAGGTACTGTCCCAGCTCCTGTATCTCTAAGGGATAGGACCAGTAAAGGACTTATACCCCCCACCTAGATTTTGTCTAATCCTCAAGCTCCCTCAAAAGGGGCTGTAGTGCAGACCATGAGGTCACATCAAGAAGGAAATGCTCCTGAAACAGGAACTAGGGCTGACCTAGGATCAAAGGAGGAAGAGGTTATCACAATGCATCAGGCAAAGGCCCAAGCATGACCTAGATTAGAAGGATACAAGCAGAGTTTGAAGGGAAGTCAACCTACACGTTCATAAGGAAAAGTGCTCCCTTTCCTAGAAGGATCTCAGGCTCTAGCTAATAAGAAGAAATCTAAAAGCTATGGGATTGAATCCCTTAAAGAGGGGAAAGGGGGGGATGCCCTCCATAGTACTTCATGAGAGTATCTAGCTAGAACATCAGGGGTTTTCACAAACCCCTGAAACAGAATGGGTTTTTACACCTCATGTGCATTTTGGAATCCAAGTTGAATGAAGAGAAGTTGAGCAGAATAATGAGGAACAAATTCAGAATGTGGCATCAAGTTAACAATTTTCACTCCTGATTACGCTCAAAGTATAACACGGTAGTTGTAGTATAACTTTGGGGTATCGATTCCACAGGAAAACAAGTTAAGTACAAAGGAAAATGTGTGAACCTTAAAACGAACGATAAAAGTTAAACTCAAGATTTTTGAGCTTTGATGGTGAAATAATGTAAAGGAAAATTGCGTAAATGTAAATGAAATATAAATGAGAAATAACAAAGTTTCGGGAATCCTCCTTAGGTTTGTTCCCTATTTCCACTCTTGATTCAATTGATTTTATCTCGATTGCAAGTTTCAACTCCCAAACAAGCAATCGGAATATATTCAATCAAGCACATTTACAACTCTTATATAATTGCTACGAATTAATCATTGATTTCAGTTCATGCACACATGACCGATCTTAAAGATTATCAAGAAACGACAATATATCTTAAAAGACAATATCGCAGTAATGGACAATCAATAAGATAAATCTACCGGAATCAATCGCATCCAAGCAACCTCAATGGAGGAGAAGGATGCAATCACCGGATTAAGAAAGTCTAAAAGAAGAAGAATAAAAAGTACATCTATCACATGAACTCAAATCTTCTTACTTAATCAATGAATACTTCATAAACAATATTTAACAATAAATCTATACAACTGAATCAAGAACAGGAAATAAAGAACAAGAAATCCCTAAAGATTCATCCCTTTCCTTGTAAAATGATTAGTTGGCCATGGAAATCAAGGTGGAAGAACAATAAGGATGCTCTCCCCTTGATTTGCCCATGGAGTTCAAGGTGGATGAACAATATGGATGTTCTCCCATTGATTTTCAACCAAAGAAAACTTAGAAATAAAATGGAAGAATGCTGGATTTGGATCCCTCAAATCCTTTCTTTTTTCTCTCTTACTTGCTTTCTCTTTTCAATTATTTGAATGCCCGGCTGCACACTCCTTAAGGAGGTATTTATAGATTACAAGTAGTAGTTAGGGGTATTTTGGTCTTGGAAAAATGCCACTTGGTCGCTCTAATCAGGTCAAGAGGCGAGTGGGCCGTGCTATGCGTCTGGACCTGCTGTGCGTCTGGGCCTGCTATGCTGGCCTGAACTGTTTCTACTAAAACTGCCATAACTTTCTCTAGAAAAATCATTTTTACGAACCGTAAGATTCTTCAGAAAATAGACTTCTGGATCTTTCTAAGCATATATGGCTCATCTCCTGGTTCTTCCTACATCAATACAGTTTAATCTGCAAAGATGATTGATCTGTACGGGAAATTCTAGCAATTCAGTGAAACTCCTTCAGCTTGTATGCAGAAGTGCACACACTAGTGTGCCTACCTTTAACTTGCTCCAAAGTGATGCACACACTTGTGTGCAATCTTTTAACTTACTTTAATCTATTACTCCAGCCTTGTTTTAGACTTTAACCATCTTTGAATCATGTTTGGACACATCTAAACCTTGGACAAAAACGAGCACCGAC
Source organism: Bretschneidera sinensis (assembly GCA_023935145.1). Lineage (NCBI taxonomy): Eukaryota > Viridiplantae > Streptophyta > Magnoliopsida > Brassicales > Akaniaceae > Bretschneidera > Bretschneidera sinensis. The sequence continues at coordinate 110,589,768 of CM043701.1, read as the reverse complement.
ACCCAAGATCTTTTGGTGCTTTAAACATGGAACGCTTTATTATCTCTTTTGTACTCAAAGCACCTGAAAATACATCGAATTAAGTCAATGATTTATGAATATCACTTTAAAGTTATCAACATGTAAAAGTGCGATTATGACCGAGATCAACCCTAAAATGTTAACAATTAGGTATTGTTTAGATGCATTTTATGACTCTCATCACAACCCCCAACTAGCTTATTGCTAGTCCCTAGCAATTCAAGCGAAAGGCATGAAATGAATTCTTTATTTAGAAATCAAAGCAAAATACCGCAATGCTGGCGTTAACCAAGAGTGATTCAAAACTCTGTCTCAAAAATCATGCATAACATATAGCACATAGAATCATTAAATATCACTCAGGTCCAAGAATAATCCAAATGTCAACCTTAAAATCGTTATAGACTCTTACCATCCATCTTACCACAATACATTAGTCCGAACTCCCGGATGATTTTATGCACAACATAACATGAATACAAGTCTTGGCCTCTAAAAACATATTAATTTGCGTGACATCAATCACAAATCAAGCTCCATATGCTCACTTTTCAAATCACACTTCATCGGATCAATAGGTCTTTAATAAGCTTGCAACGTTAGACTAGGGTAAAGGTCAAGAAAGAACGAGAAAGTTTAAACAAATAAAAGAACTAAGTCTCTTAATTTAAACACAACCACTTTAAGCACAAGATAACCTTATTTCAACATCCAACTCTTTCAACCATTTTTCGAGCATTTCTCGTAATAAATCACCATTTTTTTTCTTCTTTCTTTGCCATAATTCATTTTTTCTCTTTTTTTTTATTTTTTATTTTGGTATAAGACCATTCACCTCCTCTTTCATTCTTTTCTTTTCTGTAGCTCGAGGTTTCAACCCAAGAGGGGGGGTGAATTGGGTTTTTAAAAACTTTCGCGGAATTTATACAAGTTTATAAAAACTGATAAGCAACAAATAATTAATACAAGTAGAAAGCTGTAAATAAAGAGTTTAAGGAAAGAGGATGCAAACACAGTTATAGTGGTTCGGCAATATCGGATTCGTTCCGACCCTACGTCCACTCTCTTCAAGGAACTCCTTGAAGTAATCCACTAAGAAAACTTAGTCGCACAACTTAGCCGGGTGTTGCACAAACCGTACACAAGCAATTTACAGGAATTGCTTAAACCGAAAAATCCCTTTCCTTTCGGAAGTTTCCCCTTCCTCTCGGAAGTAATCCCTTTACAAAGATGGTGTAAAGTAAAAGGTAGAGAGACAACAAATGAAAGCTTATTACAACAGAAATGTCTCTCTTTCAAAGTAAAGCTTGAAGAAATGGCTCAATAAGATTATTTCAAAGCTTTTTGTGTTTCAAGAGTATAAAAACTTGATTATATGAGATCAACTCTTTTTGAATATGTGCTGCTTGTTATTGAATGCTTTGCTGAGTGGGTTTATATAGCAATCAATTAATATGGCCGTTTTGGACTTTAATTTGAAAAAGATTTACTTTAAAACGTTCAGATTTGGAGTCCAACGGTCATATTTTTGAACTACCAGTCGACTGGGTCGAGACACCAGTCGACTGGGTTCACTTGAAAAATATACGTTTTCAGACCTTCTGGGTATCCAGTCGACTGGTATATATCATCCAGTCGACTGGGGACTTTCTGTCCATTTTACCAGTCGACTGGTATATATCATCCAGTCGACTGGATACTTACTGGTCAAAGTACCAGTCGACTGGGTTAATTCATCCAGTCGACTGGGTACCTTCTGACCCATATACCAGTCGACTAGTATATGTACCCAGTCGACTGGGTTGTCTTCCAACCCAGTTTTTCTTCTGTTTTTCATTTAAAAACATTTTAAAATTAATGGTTTTAGAAAAACCATTTGTGTTTGAGCCATTGAACAAGCTAATACAATGTATGAGTGAGACTTACATTGGTTCTAAACCTTAAGACCTATACTAGATCTTCAGTCTTCACTTGATACTTGATTTGGTTCGAGTTTTTGCACTTTGTTCCTTGGTTGAATGTGTTTGATCCTTAATACAACTTAGTTTAAACATGTTAGTTAAATAACAGTTGTGTTTTGCCATCATTAAAATACAGGCGAGGGTCAACAATCTCCCCCTTTTTGATGATGACAAAACTAATAATGTAAAAACAGTTTTAAAAACTAAGTGTTAAGATTTTACAAAAATGTGGACAGAGTCTCCTCTGTTTTTCGAGTAAAACCACCCTGTAAACAAGCAAACACAGTTTATATTTCTTTCAACCAATCTAAAATTAAACTCAACCAATCAATAAACATTTTTACACAGATATGGAGCAATGCTCCCCCTAAATCTATGCATTGGTTGCGTTTTACTTAGATTTTCTCGTTTTTCTCATTTTTCTCCCCCGTTTTGACAACAGCAACCAAAGGGGGCATAACATAAAAAAATAAGCTAATTAGCCAATACAGTCAAATAGAACATAAGAATACAAATATGGGCGCGAAGAAGTGGCTTCATTTGAATTTCAGAAGCCTTCCCGGGAAGAACCGGAAGTTTTTCAAGCATATAAGCATTTTATATCAGATTTAGTAACTAAACAGATATTTAAAACAGTTCTAACATATCACAAATAGCGTAAATAAATGCAATAAATATGGTTAATAGTATTACATCATTATAGAGAAAAAGTCAATACAAGTAGGGCCTCATAGAGCCATAACTAAGAAAAACAAACATGAGATGTCCGTGCTATGTGACAAAAACTGGAAAAGTGCTAAGAACTAAGAGACTCATGGTGCGGGAGAGTCCGAGCTGTCACGAAGAAGTTCCCTAATCGCAGCTAGGGAACCCTCGGTGTGCTCTCGATGTAACTCGAAGTCATCCCGTAGGTGGTCTATGGAGGAGCTCAGCCTCTGATAATCGGACTGCATGGACTGAAAACCGGACTCCATCGTCATCTGAAGACTCGTGATAGCTCGTAGGATGTCACCATATCCAGTCTGACCAGTACTCGAGTCACCAATGGGAGGTGCTCGGGTATCTGTCTCCATCTCAGCAGCCGTATCAGCATCCTCATCACTGTCACTCGCATCCTCTTGAATCCTTAGGCGCTTTCCGGCCTTAGGATAGAGAAACCCTTCACGAACAGTACATCCCATCTTCTTTAGAGATGAGATGTTGATGATATCCGTCAATCCGATATCCTGAGCCTCGGAGGCAGGCAAAGGTACCCGGAAGTGCTGGAGGATGAGTGTAATGAGCATCCCATAAGGAAGACACCCGGAGTCGTTTGCTTCACCGTTTATCATGTTGGCGAGCAGCAGAGGATATATATTGAAGTGGTGCCCAGATTTTAGGCACCAAATCAATACCGTATCTATTTTAGATAGATACCCTCGACTCCCGAGTCTCGGGTGGATGGTCCAACTGACAATCAATTGAAACATTTTTGAGTCGAGGGGCAAGTCACTACATGTGTGAAATGTAGTGGGTCTGTACACATAGTTAGGGTCGCCCCTGACTATCCGACAGGCCTCCTCAACTTCAAAGTTGTCTGGCCATCCATCCAGACTCCATTGAACCCCCCTTATAGGGATTCTCAGAATGCTCATCAAGAGGTCAGTGTTGACCTCAAACTCCACACCGCTAACTCTGGTTCTGAATCTCAGAGCCAGAGGACTGGGTTTCACCAAGTTCGCATAGAACTGGTGAATCAGTCGCGGGTAATATTTTTCATGAATACTGACCAGTGGGGTCAGATTTATTGCCTCAAAGGCTGGTAGAATATCGAAATTACCATGACGAATGGAGTCGAAATCAACGACTCTACCCGTCATGATTTTCTTGTGACGGATTATAAAGTTATACCTCTTATGAGCAGCTGGGCTGAAAAACAGAGCCTGCTCCAACTCTGTTCTGGGCTCCTTGCTGGATGACCCTGCTACTCCCTTCCCTTTTGATTCCGAAGCCGAAGGTTTTGAAGACCTAGGCCTTTTGGGCGCATTAGGTCCACTTGTTGTGAGTTTTATACGGATTTTGTCACTCATTTTCGAGAAATTTGAAGTTTTTGGAAAAAGGAAATTTGGTAAAAATGAGAGATTTTAACCGTAGAAAGTTAAAAATCTCTTTAGGAATGAGTAGATCGGTGTGTTTAGAAGGGATTTGGATGGTTTTTAGATCAAAAAGATGAATTTTTCTAGAGAGAGAAAGCTTGGGCTCTTTGAAAATGGCGTAAGAAGGGCGAAAATGAACAGTCCCTTTTATAGAATCGCGATACCAGTCGACTGGGTAAACTTACCAGTCGACTGGGCCCTTTTGAAAAGATGAACAGTTTCTCTTACCAGTCGACTGGGTAAACGTACCAGTCGACTGGATCAACTGACAGTGAGATACCAGTCTACTGGGCTATCGTTACCAGTCGACTGGGGGTTCAAAAAAAATGAAAAAATTTGGCTCCAAGCATGATTTGATTTTATAGACGACTGGAGAAGACTTACCAGTCGTCTGGAGTCTTTGGCAGAGAGTTACCAGTCGACTGGGTTGAAATTACCAGTCGACTGGACAATCAGGCAGTGACTTACCAGTCGACTGGAGCACATTTACCAGTCGACTGGACCATTAATAAAATTTTCAGTCTTGAATTTTTAGCACGAATTTGTTTATCTATGACATTTTTGAGTGAAGGGAATAATTAAACATGGATTAATACTCTATCACTCAATGTCAAACATGCAAATGATGAAATGAGATGCAATCAAACATTCAATTTATCAAAATCAAGCAATCCCATCAACTTTCTTATTTTGCAAAAACTAGCTTCACTTAAGGGTTTTGTAAGAATATCAGCTATTTGATCTTCTGAAGGTATAAATTCTAATCTTATATCACCTTTTTGAGCATGGTCTCTTAAGAAATGATGTCTAATCTCTATATGCTTGGTTCTAGAGTGCTGAATAGGATTTTTGGTTAGGTTGATGGCACTAGTATTATCACAAAATATAGGAATATTTTTGAGACTCATGCCATAGTCTTCTAGTTGTTGTTTCATCCATAGTACTTGGGCACAACAACTGCCAGCTGCTACATATTCCGCCTCAGCGGTTGATAGTGCAACTGAATTCTGTTTCTTGGAGAACCAAGAAGTTAACATAGCACCTAAGAATTGGCATGTTCCACTTGTGCTTTTTCTATCTAACCTACATCCAGCAAAATCAGCATCCGAATATCCTACTAGCTCAAAAGATGATTCTCTAGAATACCATAATCCTATGGTCTGGGTCCCTTGTAGATATCTAAGGATTCTTTTTACTGCAACTACATGTGATTCCTTAGGATTAGATTGAAATCTAGCGCACATGCATACACTGAACATTATATCAGGTCTACTTGCAGTCAAGTACAGTAAAGCACCTATCATGCTTCTATAATATTTAGAATCTACAGTTTTACCTCCTTCATCAAGATCAAGTTTGGTGGTTGTGCTCATAGGCGTTCCAATTGGCTTTGAGCTTTCCATCCCGAACCTCTTTAGTAGATCTTTGATGTACTTTTGTTGATTGATGAAGATACCTCCTTTTAGTTGCTTGATTTGCAGTCCAAGGAAATAGGTAAGTTCTCCCATCATGCTCATTTCAAATTCACCTTGCATGCACTTTGCAAACTCTTGACACATAGATTCATTAGTAGCACCAAATATAATATCATCAACATATATTTGAACTATCAAAGTGTCATTTTTGTGAGTTTTTGTGAAGAGAGTTGTATCTATTCTTCCTCTTACAAAATCATTATCAATCAAAAATTTGCTTAGTCTTTCGTACCATGCCCTTGGAGCTTGCTTCAGCCCATATAAAGCCTTAGAAAGCTTGTAGACATGATTTGGAAGACTAGGGTTTTCAAAACCAAGAGGTTGTTCAACATAAACCTCTTCTTCTATAAAGCCATTTAAAAAGGCACTTTTCACATCCATTTGAAATAGCTTGAATTTATTAAAGCATGCAAAGGCTAATAACATTCGAATAGCTTCTAATCTAGCTACGGGAGCATAGGTTTCATCAAAATCTATTCCTTCCTCTTGGTTATATCCCTTAGCAACTAGTCTAGCCTTATTTCTAGTTACTATACCATTTTCATCCATTTTATTTCTATATACCCATTTAGTTCCAATTATTGAATGATCTTTAGGTCTTGGAACTAGTTCCCAAACATTGTTTCTCTCAAATTGATTTATCTCTTCCTGCATTGCAATTATCCAATCATTATCTTTTTCAGCTTCTATAAATGTCTTAGGTTCTACTTGAGACAAATAAGCTACAAAATTACAAATATTTCTAATGGAAGAGCGAGTTCTTACCCCTTGTGAAGGATCACCAATTACTTGATCAATTGGATGATGATTTACATACCTCCAATCCTTGGGTAGATTTTCCTCTTGTTGACTTGAGGATGGTTGGTCCAAATTTGGAGTTGCCATCCCTTCATTTGTTTGAGAAGAACTCACTTTTGGGTCAACAATGGGAGTAGAAGTTTCCATTCTTGGAATAAAATCTGCATCATCTTTAAAGGAAACTTCTCCACTACTCATTGGGTTAGATTCATCAATAGTTACATGCACAGATTCTTCTACTACTAGAGTTCTCTTATTGAAAACTCTATAAGCCTTACTAGTAGTAGAATATCCTAAAAATATCCCTTCATCGGTCTTGGAATCAAATTTACCCAAGTTAGTTTTATTGTTATTTAAGATGAAGCACTTACTACCAAAGGCACGAAAATAGGAAATATTGGGCTTTCTCCCTTTCCATAGTTCATAAGGAGTTTTATCAAGCAGGGGCCTTATCAAAATTCTATTTAAAATATAGCAAGAAGTATTCACGGCTTCAGCCCAAAAATATTTTGGTAAATTATTTTCACAAAGCATTGTTCTTGAAAATTCTTCTAGAACTCTATTTTTCCTTTCAACAACTCCATTTTGTTGAGGAGTTCTAGGAGCTGAAAAGTTGTGATTAATTCCATTTTCATCACAAAATTTTAAAAAGCTTTGATTTTCAAATTCTTTGCCATGATCACTTCTTATGCTTGAAATACAAATTCCTTTTTCATTTTGTACCTTTTTGCAAAACTTTTCAAATCCTTTGAAAGCTTCATCCTTATAACCAATAAAAATAACAAAGGTATATCTTGAATAGTCATCAACAATAACAAGAGCATATTGATGGCCACCTAGACTAATGGTACTAATTGGACCAAATAAGTCCATATGCAAAAGTTTCAAAGGTCTAGTAGTTGAGACAACATTTTTTGCTTTGAAAGATATCCTTGATTGTTTTCCCATTTGACAAGCATTGCAAATTTTGTTTTTCTCAAAATTGATTTTAGGAAGACCAATAACTAAATCTTTTCTTGAAACAATTTTTAGCAAGTTCATGTTTACATGACCAAGCCTTCTATGCCACAGCCATTGATTTTCACTAAAAGCAGGAAAGCATTTTTCATTATTGGAATGTAAGGATTTCAAATCAACTATATAGACATTTTCATGTCTATGGCCAATGAATTTGATCTTGTTGCTCTTGATGTCTATAACTAGACAATGAGAGGTTTCAAATGTGACTTTATATCCTTTGTCACATAATTGACTAATGCTAAGTAAATTTGGCTTTAAGCCTTGTACTAGCAATACATTATCTAAAGTTGAGAAATCATTACCGACTTTTTCATGCCCGATGATCTTTATTTTAGTATTGTCTCCAATGGTCACAAGTCCACCATCTCTTAGAGTTAGCTCCTTGAATACGCTTTTATCACCGGTCATATGCTTCGAGCAACCGCTATCAAGGTACCAACAGTTACCTTTCTCCTTGGTGTGAAGGCAAATCTACATCACACAAGGATATACGATAGCATTTTTAGGTACCCAAAATTTCTTGGGTCCTTTGGGGTTAGTCCTTGAAAATACGGTTCCTTTTGGGACCCATACTTTCTTAACAATATATGGTGCTCTATGAACATGTTGATGATGCACAGACCTATCATTATAGTCATAGAAATTTCTAGGAAATTTTACATGTGCATTCCTATAATCCTTAGGATGATAGTTCCTAGGATACATGATTCTATGGTAAGGGGTATGAAAATGCATGTCATTTCCAGAAAATGAACGATGATGCATTCTAGGATACATGCTAGCATATGTATGCAAGTTATTTCTAGAATAGCTATGATGGTGATTCCTAGGTTGAGCATGAGCAGAATGCATTCTTTGATTATACACATTGTTCCTAGAATGAGCATGATGATTATTTCTAGGATGTGTATGAGCATTTCTAGAATGAGCATACAAATAAGCATGAGTATTTTTAGGATGCTTCAATTTAGTATGATCATTTAAGTTTCTAGAGTTCCTCGGATTTATTAAGGGAGTGCTTTTAACAAGGTTAGGAGCTTTCGAAGTAGAAGCTCCATCTACACAAGAGGCTTTCATGAATAAGCTCTCTTTTGTTTTTTGTTTTCCCAAAGGAGAATATCCTACACCAGATTTTCCTCCACTTAATCTTTGGGAAGAAAGCACTTCATCAAGTTTTTCTTTACCAAGCATAAGTCTAGATACAGTGCTGTTTAATTCAGAAATTTTATTTTTCAAATTTTCATTTTCATCTTTAAGAAAATCTTGAGACGAATTATACAGTAAAGATGATAATTTTTCTTTTTCTTCTCTAAGAACTATCATTTCCTTAGAAAGAGATGATACTTCTTTCTTAAGAACATAATTTCTAGAATCAAATTTCTTTAATTCTTCATGCATTTCATTTATGACTTATAGTAATTCTTCACTACTAGTAACAATATTATTTTTTGAAGAGGGAGAAGATGTTACCTCACTTTCATCATCGATTGCCATTAAACAGAGGTTGGCAATCTCTTCGTATCCAATTTCTTTGTCTGATGACTCATCTTCTTCGTCATCGCTCCAGGTAGTTGCTACCATAGCTTTCTTCTTGAAGCCCTTGTATGGTTTGCTTGAAACCGGACAGTCAGCTTTTATATGTCCTGGCTTCTTGCAGCCATAGCACATAAGTGGTTCCCTTTTTGAGGTGGGATCCTTTGAGTAAGGTTTCTTGCTTTTCTTCAAGAACCTATGGAATCGTCTGGTGATTAAAGCCATTTCACCATCCTCTTCACTGCTCTCTGCTTCTTGTTCTAATTCCTTTTCTTTGTTGCTCGTAGAAGCTTTGAGAGCAATTTGCTTCTTCTTCTTCTCATCATCATTGACGATGGGAGTCATTTCTTCCATCTCGTATGTCAATAATGACCCAAGCAGCGTCTCAACATCAAGCTTGTCAAGATTTTTGGCCTCTTGAATGGCTGTCCTCTTTGGTTTCCATTCTGGAGGTAGAGATCTTAAGATTTTTCTGGTTAGTTCAACTTCCTCAATATTCTTGCCAAGCAATTTTAAACTATTTATAATAGTAGTAAATCGTGAGTGCATTTCAGAAATGGTTTCGTTAGGAGACATCTTAAAAGATTCATATTTAGAAATTAGCATGTAAATTTTAGACTTTTTTACTTCACTTGTTCCTTCATATGTGACTTGCAATTTGTCCCATATTTCTTTAGCAGAAACGCATGCAGATATTTTGTTATATTCAGAAATATCTAATGCACAATGTAGCATGCTTGTTGCTCTGCTATTGAGAGACATCGTTCTACAATCCTCGTCAGTAAACTCAGTTTTGAGTTTAGGCATTGTATGAAGAGTCTCTCCAATAACTATTTCTTTTGAGGGAATTTTAGGTCCCTCTTCTATAATTCTCCATAGATTGTAATCTTGTCCTTCGACGAAGATTTTCATTCTATTTTTCCAGTAGTTATAATTTGATCCATTGAACAATGGTGGTCTAGTATAAGAGTGTCCCTCAGAGTAGCTATTTGCTGCCATTGGATCAACTCTAGGAATTTAAGCCTTATAAAGAGAACGAGGCTCTGATACCAATTGTAGCTCAAGGTTTCAACCCAAGAGGGGGGGTGAATTGGGTTTTTAAAAACTTTCGCGGAATTTATACAAGTTTATAAAAACTGATAAGCAACAAATAATTAATACAAGTAGAAAGCTGTAAATAAAGAGTTTAAGGAAAGAGGATGCAAACACAGTTATAGTGGTTCGGCAATATCGGATTCGTTCCGACCCTACATCCACTCTCTTCAAGGAACTCCTTGAAGTAATCCACTAAGAAAACTTAGTCGCACAACTTAGCCGGGTGTTGCACAAACCGTACACAAGCAATTTACAGGAATTGCTTAAACCGAAAAATCCCCTTCCTTTCGGAAGTTTCCCCTTCCTCTCGGAAGTAATCCCTTTACAAAGATGGTGTAAAGTAAAAGGTAGAGAGACAACAAATGAAAGCTTATTACAACAGAAATGTCTCTCTTTCAAAGTAAAGCTTGAAGAAATGGCTCAATAAGATTATTTCAAAGCTTTTTGTGTTTCAAGAGTATAAAAACTTGATTATATGAGATCAACTCTTTTTGAATATGTGCTGCTTGTTATTGAATGCTTTGCTGAGTGGGTTTATATAGCAATCAATTAATATGGCCGTTTTGGACTTTAATTTGAAAAAGATTTACTTTAAAACGTTCAGATTTGGAGTCCAACGGTCATATTTTTGAACTACCAGTCGACTGGGTCGAGACACCAGTCGACTGGGTTCACTTGAAAAATATATGTTTTCAGACCTTCTGGGTATCCAGTCGACTGGTATATATCATCCAGTCGACTGGGGACTTTCTGTCCATTTTACCAGTCGACTGGTATATATCATCCAGTCGACTGGATACTTACTGGTCAAAGTACCAGTCGACTGGGTTAATTCATCCAGTCGACTGGGTACCTTCTGACCCATATACCAGTCGACTGGTATATGTACCCAGTCGACTGGGTTGTCTTCCAACATAGTTTTTCTTCTGTTTTTCATTTAAAAACATTTTAAAATTAATGGTTTTAGAAAAACCATTTGTGTTTGAGCCATTGAACAAGCTAATACAATGTATGAGTGAGACTTACATTGGTTCTAAACCTTAAGACCTATACTAGATCTTCAGTCTTCACTTGATACTTGATTTGGTTCGAGTTTTTGCACTTTGTTCCTTGGTTGAATGTGTTTGATCCTTAATACAACTTAGTTTAAACATGTTAGTTAAATAACAGTTGTGTTTTGCCATCATTAAAATACGGGCGAGGGTCAACATTTTCTTTTCCACAGCCCCCAACTTATCTCTTTTAATGTGCTTGGGTTATGGTAGTAGTATTTTCTCATATTTCCACCCTTACTCCTTTTAAGTGCTTCTCACAACATATGTATAACTAAGTTCTTTTAAAAGAGAGGTAAGGATAAAATATTTTTAGGCTCATAAAGGTAAGTAAATGGTTTATCGAAAGAAACAAGGCTCAATTTTTCTTTTCAAGAAAAATGCTCAAATAGGTGACTAGTGATAAAAATAACAAGGGTAAGTTTAAAAAGGCTCAAACGGTCCAAAAATGGCCTACATCATATCCTAAGTAGTGTGCATTCTATGATTTTAGCCTCAAGTGATTATCAAATAAGTTGTAGAGCTTGTAGAGACCGCAAAAGTATTCACAAAACAACCGCGCATAAAACTTCTCCAAATGCTTTAGACTAATCATGCTATCTTACCACAAACCAGAGTCTCAAACCAAAGAAAAATTGACACTTAATTTATTCTCAAAGCGAAGCAAGATTTAACTTCTTCTAAATGCTATATGCTATCTCGATTAAGCTCATATCATTGATATGTGAATTAACTCCAAGGCTAACACAAAGCATGCTAAAAACAAACAAACATTTTTTTTATCCTAACAACGAAAAGAAAGAAAGTGACACCAAGCAGTTCAATGAAAAAAAAGAAAAGAAATATGTTTCCTCCACCCCCAACCTAAACATTGCATTGACCTCAATGTAAAAGAAAAAGGAAAGGAAACTCCCTGTGTGGCCAAAAATGCACAGAAGCTGAAAATTGCGCACCACCAATTGAATTGCATACCGTTCGTTTCGTTGAAATCAACTAGAAATTAAAAATTAAAATAGACTTAACACAACCAAAATTCTAAGTTAATAAAGACTTGACAACGAAATATTAATATTTTATTATTATTATTTATTTTATTATTATTATTATTATTATTATTTTTGAAATTTGAACTAAATTAAAAACTAACAATTAAGATTGAATGAAAACTAACTAAAAACAGAACAAAAATTAAAAGGAATAACGTACCTTTGTTGTATGGTCAAGGTGAATAGACCGGATCCATAATCGGAATGTCTTCTATCTCCAGATCATGTCGATCAATTAAGATCTTAAGTCGTTGACCGTTTACTTTAAAGACCCGACCATCTCTAGTATCCTCAATTTCTACCGCCCCATTTTCAAAAACATTTTTTACTATAAAAGGGCCGGTCCATCTTGACCGAAGTTTTTCAGGATGCTTATGAAGTCTAGAATCGTATAAGAATACCCGATCATTGGGTTTAAATGTTTTCCTCAAAATGTTTTTGTCATGGAATACTTTCATCTTAGCCTTATAGATTCTAGATTTTTCATAAGCATCGTTTCTTAATTCTTCTAACTCGGTCAGCTGATATTTTCGAAGTTTACCCGCTTCGCCCATGTCAAAATTGAAATACTTGATGGCCCAATAAGCTCGATGCTCGAGATCCACGGGTAAGTGGCAAGGCTTTCCAAAAACAAGCCGATAGGGTGACATACCTAAGGGAGTTTTAAAGGCTGTACAGTAAGCCCAAAGCGCATCAGTTAGTCTTAAAGACCAATCTTTGCGATCGGGGTTAACCGTTTTTTCTAAAATTTGTGTAATCTCCCTATTAGCAAGCTCTACTTATCTACTAGTCTGAGGATGATAGGCAGTAGAGATTTTATGTAATACCCCAAATTTTTTCATTAAAGCTTCAAAGGAACGGTTGCAAAAATGTGTACCACGATCACTAATTATAGCACGTGGTGTACCAAATCGAGATAACACATTTTCTTTAAGGAATTTAATCACCGTTACATTATCATTATTTCGACAAGCTGCTGCTTCTACCCACTTAGATACATAATCTATTGCTACAATGATATACTGGTACCCGAAGGAAGGAGGGAAGGGTCCCATGAAATCGATGCCCCAACAATCAAAGATTTCAATCATTAAAATAGGGTTCAGGGGCATCATATTTCGACGAGACACAGCTCCTAACTTTTGACATCTTTCACAAGAGCGACAATAGGTGTTTGTATCTTTAAACAAAGTAGGCCAATAAAATCCACACTACAAAATTTTTGCAGCGGTTTTTTTCATCGAAAAGTGGCCTCCACAAGCTTGGGAGCGACAAAATTCTAAGACACTCGAAATCTCTTCATTAGGGATGCAACGCCTTAGAATTTGGTCAGGGCAATACTTGAAAAGATAGGGGTCATCCCAATAAAAATTATGTACCTAATATAAGAATTTTATCTTGTCTTGAGCGCTCCAATCCATAGGTATCTCACCTATAGCCAAATAATTTACGATGTGAGGAAACCATGGTAGAGAAGTAATGGAGAGTAATTGCTCATCGGGAAAATAATCTTTGATTAACATGTCATCACAAGTGTCCTCAAAAGTGAGTCTGGATAAATGGTCAGCTACTACGTTCTCCACTCATTTTTTATCCTTGATGGTGATATCAAATTCTTGCAAGAGGAGGATCCATCGGATTAGTCGTGCCTTAGCATCCTTCTTCGTAAGAAGATACTTGAGGGCTGCATGATCTGTAAAAATAAGGATAGTAGAACCAATTAAATGAGCACAAAATTTATCCAAAGCAAACACTACAACTAGCAACTCTTTTTCAGTTGTAGAGTAATTCATTTGAGCACTATTTAAAGTCTTACTAGCATAGTAAATGACAAAAGGTTTACCTTCTCTTCGCTGTCCAAGAATAACACCTACAACGTAGTCACTAGCATCGCACATGATTTCAAAAGGTAAAGTCCAATCTGGCGACTGCATTATAGGTGCGGAAGTAAGCTTGCCAATCAATGTTTTAAAGGCCTCTTGACAAGCTTGACTCCACTCAAAGGGGGTATCTTTAACTAGGAGGGCGCATAACAGTCTAGATATTTTTGAAAAATTTTGTATGAACCTCCTATAAAAACCAGCATGACCAAGGAAAGATCTCACATCCTTTATTGTCTTAGGGGTAGGCAACTTAAAGATTAACTCAATCTTAGATTGATCAACCTCTATTCCTTTAGAAGAGATAATATACCTTAAGACAATACCGGATGGTACCATGAAATGGCACTTTTCCCAATTTAAAACCAATTATTTTTCCTCATAGCGAATTAATACTCTTTCTAAATTCATTAAGCATGTTTCAAATGAAGATCCAAAAACAGTTAGGTCATCCATAAAAACTTCCATGCAATTTTCAACCATGTCACTAAAAATGCTCATCATGCAGCGTTGAAAAGTAGCAGGGGCGTTACATAATCCGAATGGCATTCTACAAAAAGCATAGGTGCCAAAGGGACAAGTAAAGGTGGTTTTTTCTTGGTCTTCTAATGCAATTTCTATTTGATAGTAACCAGAATAACCATCTAGAAAATAGTAGAAGGGCTGACCAGCTACACGCTCAAGAATTTGATCAATAAAAGGGAGTGGGAAGTGGTCTTTCTTGGTGGCAACATTTAATTTTCTGTAATCAATGCACACACGCCACCCGTTCACAAGTTTGGTAGGGACTAACTCTCCTAGGTCATTCTTTATCACAGTGACTCCGGACTTTTTTGGGACGGCATGCGTAGGGCTTACCCACTTACTATCAGTTATAGGATATATAATACCCGCATCTGATAGTTTCAGCACTTCATTTTTCACTACTTCTTTCATAGTGGGGTTAAGCCTACGTTGAGGGTCTCTACGAGGACTGGTTCCTTCATCCAGATTTATTTTATGGGAGCAGACTAGGGGAATAATTTCCTTTAAATCAGCCATGCTCCATCCCAAGGCTGATTTGTGTTCATTTAAAGTTTGAATTAATCTCTTACCTTGGGTTTCAGTTAATTCAGAAGAAATTATAACAGGAAAGGTATCACCTGGACCGAGAAAGGCATGTTTTAGACCTTTAGGTAGTGGCTTCAATTCGACTTTAGGTGCTTCCACACTTGAGGGGATTTGAGTCATGCTTCTTTCGGGCAGCTCCTCAAACCTTGGTTGCCACGCTCGATTTCCATAATCCTGAGATTTGTCAAAAACAGCACATATATCAATTATATCAGTTTTATCATCAAATAAATCTATCTCAGAATTAACAAGAAAATTTTCAAGAGGGTCATAATCATTAGTTAAGAAAACTCCCTCATTGACAAGTGACTCGATCATGTAAAGCTGGTGGTTTTCGTCCTCATCTTCGGGCTGTTTTGAAACATTGAAAATATTTACTTCAAGGGTCATGTTGCCAAAAGACAGCTTCATGAGACCATTCCTACAATTTATTAGAGCATTCGCAGTAGTAAGAAAAGGTCTACCCAAAATCAAAGGGATTTTAGAGTTAGTGTCTACAGCAAAAGTAGTATCAAGAATTAAGAAATCAACAAGATAACAAAATTTATCAATTTGAATCAAAACATCCTCAACCACACCTCGGGGTACCTTGACTGAGCGATCAGCCAATTGTAATACCACGCCGGTTGGTTTGATTTCTCCTAACCCCAGCTATAAGTAAATGGAAAATGGCATCAGGTTTACACTAGCTCCCAGATCTAGTAAGGCTTGTCCAACCTCATGATTTCCAATGCTGCAAGAAATGGTAGGACATCCCGGATCTTTGTATTTAAGGGGAATTCATTGCTCAATTAGTGCACTAACTTGCTCAGTTAGGAAAGTTGTTTTCTTGACATGATGTTTCCTCTTAATTGTGCATAACTCTTTGAGAACTTTTGCATAGGTGGGGACTTGTTTAATCACATGCAAAAGAGGAAGATTAATTTCACTTGCCTTAAGTTCTCAAGGATTTCATCATTCATTTCCAGATTTTTCTTATTGGATTTTAAGGCTTGGGGGAATGGGGCCTTAATAGGACTTTGGGTCACTTCAGGGTCTTTAGGCAACTTGGTCTCACTACTGGTTTGACCCTTCACATTCTCGGGTTTATTCTCTGGTGGAATGTGTAGTGACTTACCTCTTCGGGTCACAATGGCATTTACATTTTTCACATTTTCTTGTGCCATATGTTGACCGTGAGGTATAGACTGAGCTTGGGTAGGGAACTTACCTCGCTTAGTCACACTCAAGGAGCTCATCAATTTAGACACTTGGCTCCTTATTTCTTTGTTTTCCTCAACCAACTGTGTAATTAATGCCTCACACTTTTGGTTTGTCTTGCCTTGTGCTTCTATAAAAGTATGTAAGGAGTCTTCTAAAGAGTTCCTAGAAGATGAGGGTGCATGATAAGGTGCTGAGTACGATCTAGGGGGCTGCACATGCTGCTGATTTTCAGATTTCCAACTGAAGTTGGGGTGATTTCGCCACCCCGGATTATAAGTGTTAGAGAAGGGTGCTGAGGGCTTCTTGTACATGCCTAAAGTATTGCATTATTCCTCGTACAACCCTCTCATGTCAACAAAAGTGGGACAATCTTGGGCGGGATGATCAACCCCGTCACACACAAAATATGATTCTAAAGGTTCGGCCTGATTAACCATGTGTGTTGGTTTTTTCGTTTTTAATGCCTCCAACTCCCTAGTAAGCATTTCGACCTTGGCCTTGAGGTTATCCTCTTCCCTAAGATGGTAGATTCCTCCACCACTAGGTCGTGACCTATTTGTGCTCTCAGTAGCACTAGGTCCAGTCCATGTGTGAGCTTTCTCAGCAAGCTCATTGAGGTACTCAATAGCCTCATCAAGGTCTTTTTGTAGAAACTCTCCATTACACATCATATCGACAAATTGGCGTTCTCTATAGGTAAGACCCTCATAGAAATAGCTCACTAAACGCCAATTTTCGTACCCATGATGTGGACACATACTTAACAGCTCTTTAAATTTCTCCCAAGACTGATACAAAGTCTCATTTTCCTTTTGTGCAAAGGTGGAGATTTGTCTTTTCAAAGCGTTAGTCTTATGTTGAGGGAAGTACTTGTTAAAAAAAACTTGGGTCATCTCATTCCATGACCCAATTGATCATGGTCTCAGCGAGTATAACCAACTCTTAGCTTTATCCTTTAAGGAGAAAGGAAAAAACTTGAGTCTCACGATATCATCAGTTGCATCGTGACTATGGAAAGTCGCAGCTACTTTCTCAAATTCTCTAATGTGCACATAGGGGTTCTCGTTTTCCATGCCATGAAAATTAGGGAGAAGTTGTATCATCCCTATTTTAAAATCTTGATGACGGGTATTGGCTGGAAGCATAATGCACGATGGTGTGGCTGTCCGGCTAGGATGTAGGTAATCTTTAAGTGTCCTAGCACCATTCTTATTAGGATTTTCAGCCATGTTAACAAAATCCTCTAAATTCTCTGATAGGGGTGCACTATGGTTTGATCTGGGTGAGGTTTCACCAATGAAGGTGGAAGGAGAGGGTAACTCTAATTCGGGTCCTCTAATGAATCTACCTCGCGAATCTCTCGGTCTAAGCATGCACCAATTAATTTAGAGGGGGAATAAATAAATAAAACAGTATAATAAACAAATAAATAAAACAGAATAATACACAAATAAATAAAATAGAATAATAAACAAATAAATAAAATAGAGTAATAAACAGATAAATAAAAACAGAATAATAAACAGATAAATAAAAACAGAATAATAAACAAATAAATAAAACAGAATAATAAACAAATAAATAAAATAAAATAATAAACAAATAAATAAAAACAGAATAATAAACAGATAAATAAAAACAGAATAATAAAAACAGAATAATAAACAGATAAATAAAAACATAATAATAAAAGAAAATTAGAAAATCAAAACAAAGGTAAAGGAATGATATTACCGTATTTACAAACTGCTGAAAAGAAAAATATTTATGATTTTTTTTTTTTTTTTTTTTTTTTACCGTCACACTCAAAGTTGACAAGTTTCCTTATACTTAAGTTCGTTTCCCCAGCAACTGCGACAAAATTTGATTACGCCCAAAGTATAACATGGTAGTTATAGTACAACTTTGGGGTGTCGATTCCACAGGAAAACAAGTTAAGTACAAAGGAAAATGTGTGAACCTTAAAACGAATGATAAAAGTTAAACTCAAGATTTTTGAGCTTTGATGGTGAAATAATGTAAAGGAAAATTGCGTAAATGTAAATGAAATATAAATGAGAAATAACAAGGTTTCAGGAATCCTCCTTAGGTTTGTTCCCTATTTCCACTCTTGATTCAATTGATTTTATCTCGATTGCAAGTTTCAACTCCCAAACAAGCAATTGGAATATATTCAATCAAGCACATTTACAACTCTTATATAATTGCTACGAATTAATCATTGATTTTGGTTCATGCACACATGACCGATCTTAAAGATTAGCAAGAAACGACAATATATCTTAAAAGATAATATCGCAGTAATTGACAATCAATAAGATAAATCTACCGGAATCAATCACATCCAAGCAACCTCAATGGAGGAGAAGGATGCAATCACCGGATTAAGAAAGTCTAAAAGAAAAAGAATAAAAAGTACATCTATCACATGAACTCAAATATTCTTACTTAATCAATGAATAATTCATAAACAATATTTAACAATAAATCCTTACAACTGAATCAAGAACAGGAAATAAAGAACAAGAAATCCCTAAAGATTCATCCCTTTCCCTTGTAAAATGATTAGTTGGCTATGGAAATCAAGGTGGAAGAACAATAAGGATGCTCTCCCCTTGATTTGGCCATGGAGTTCAAGGTGGATGAACAATATGGATGTTCTCCCCTTGATTTGCAACCAAAGAAAACTTAGAAATAAAATGGAAGAATGCTGGATTTGGATCCCTTGAATCCTCACTTTTTTCTCTCTTCCTTGCTTTCTCTCTTCAATTATTTGAATGCCCGGCTGCACACTCCTTAAGGAGGTATTTATAGATTATAAGTAGTAGTTAGGGGTACTTTGGTCTTGGAAAAATGTCACTTGGTCACCCTAATCAGGTCAAGAGGCGAGTGGGCCGTGCTGTGCGTCTGGACCTGCTGTGCATCTGGGCCTGCTGTGCTGGCCTGAACTGTTTCCACTAAAACTACCATAACTTTCTCTAGAAAAATCCTTTTTACGAACCGTAAAATTCTTCAAAAAATAGACTTCTGGATCTTTCTAAGAATATATGGCTCATATCCTGGTTCTTCCTACATCAATACAGTTTAATCTGCAAAGATGATTGATTTGTACGGGAAATTCTGGCAATTCAGTGAAACTCCTTCAGCTTGTATGCAGAAGTGCACACACTAGTGTGCCTATCCTTAACTTGCTCCAAAGTGATGCACACACTTGTGTGCAGTCTTTTAACTTACTTTAATCTATTACTCCAGCCTTGGTTTAAACTTTAACCATCTTTGAATTATGTTTGGACACATCTAAACCTTGGACAAAAACGAGCACCGACACCCAAGATCTTTTGGTGCTTTAAACATGGATCGCTTTATTATCTCTTTTGTACTCAAAGCACCTGAAAATACATCGAATTAAGTCAATGATTTATGAATATCACTTTAGAGTTATCAACATGTAAAAGTGCGATTATGACCGAGATCAACCCTAAAATGTTAACAATTAAGTATTGTTTAGATGCATTTTATGACTCTCATCAACTCCCATGAAGCAGGTAGAATTTTGATCTTATGGAACCCCTCAAAAGTCAGTATTTCTGTTATTGACATCTCCCCACAAGTTATTTTTGTATTGTAAAGTGTTTAATTACTTCTAATAGTTTTGTAGCTAGCTTTATTTATGGCTTCAATTAAATAGTAGCTAGTAGGCCTTTGTGGGACAATCTGTGTGCTTTTAGCAACAAGAACAAAGATCCTTGGCTGGTGTTAGGAGATTTTAACAATGTATTTGCACCAGATGAAAAAGGGAATGGATTGCCAGTGACAACTTATGAGCTAAGGGATCCCCTTGCTTGTTGTAGTGAAACTGGTCTAACATATATAAAATTTATTGGTTGTCTATTTACATGGACAAACAACTACACTTGGTGTAAGTTAGACAGAGTCATGGTAAACAGTATATGGATTCAGAAGGGGTACCTTGCTCAAGCTAGATTTTCTCTACCTGGGTGTCTGTCTGACCACTCCTCTTGCATTGTCAATCTGTTTGAAGAGGAAATAGGTGGGAGAATATCCTTTAAGTTCTTCAATATGTGGGCAGATCATGAGAATTTCATTGGAACTTTTAGGGATAACTAGAACAGTAATCTGGTTAGCTGCAAGATGTTCAAGCTATGCAGAAATTTGAAATTTCTAAAAGGCCTTCTCAAGTTGATGAATGAGAAGCATTTTAGTCACATTTCTGCTAGGGCTCTAGATGCATCTAAAGAGCTGGAAATATTACAGCAGGAACTACATGATAATATCACAGATTCTGACCTTCGGACAAGGGTTGCAGAGCAGAAACTCAAAGCCTTCAAGCTTGCTGAGGCAGAAAGAAGTTTTTTCTCTCAGCAGGCCAAGTGTAGATTTCTCATGAACAATGACAGGGGGTCAAAATATTTTCATTCTATGATGAAGAGGAAGATAAGTAGGAATAATATTGTTGCTATGGAAATAATGGAAGGGCATCAAACTACATCAGAGGCTCAAGTGGTCAATGAATTTTCCAAATTCTACAAAGACCTACTGGGCTCTTCAAATCCATGCTGCCCAATAGACCTAGAAGCAATTGAGGAAGGGCCTAAAGTTTCAGAAGATCAAGTTGAAAGTCTGATTAAAGAGGTCACTGAAGAAGAGATTAAAGCTGCCTTGTTTAGTATTGGTGAAGACAAGTCCCCAAGTCCAGATAGTTACACCTCATCCTTTTTCAAAAAAGCTTGGGAGACAATCAAACAGGATGTGGTAGGGGCTGTTCAAGAATTCTTCAGAATTAGGAAGCTCTTGAAACAGATTAACCATACAGCTCTTGCAATGATCCCTAAAAGCAAACATGTAACAAAAGTTGAAGATTTTAGACCAATTGCATGCTGTAATGTGGTCTACAAAATTATTTCCAAGATCATTGCCTCAAGATTATCCCCTATCTTTCTCAGTATTATCAATCCAGCTCAAGTAGCATTTATAAAGAACAGGAACATGACTGAGAGTATATACTTAGTGCAGGAGCTACTTAGAAAGTACAACAGAAAGAGAATCTCTCCTAGGTGCATGCTAAAGATTGATCTTAGAAAAGCCTATGACACAGTTAACTGGGGGTTTTTGGAAAGTATGCTAAGAAGCCTTGGATTCCCAGTCAATTTCAGAAGGTGGGTTATGAAGTGTGTCACAACTTCTTCCTATTCCATCTCAATCAATAGGAGTATGCATGGTTTCATTGAGGGAAAGAGGGGGCTTAGACAAGGAGATCCATTCTCTCCCTTTCTGTTTGTCTTGTGCCTAGAGTATTTATCAAGATTGCTTGCTAGACGGGTAAGCAATTCAAAATTACTCACCTTGCTTTTGCTGATGACCTCATCCTTTTTGTTAGAGGGGACTTATGGTCAGTAAGACTTCTGATGAAATGTGTGAAGAGGTTTAGTGAGTGCTCAGAGCTGCAGGCCAGTTTTCCAAAGTCAAGCATCTATTCTGCTGGTATTCCTATGACTGAGCTTCTAGAAATCAGAAGAGTAACTGGGTTTGAAGAAGGTAATATTCCTTTTAGATATTTGGGGGTCCCCTTGGCATCCTCAAGACTCAATTCAGCACACTATCTTCCTCTAATTGATAAAATACCTACATATATAAATGCTTGGGTTGGCAGCTCATTGTCTTATGCTAGAATAGCAGAGTTGATCAAATCAGTGCTCCAGGGAGTGGAGTGTTTCTGGATGGCAATATTTCCCATTCCAGCAAACATCTTGGAAAGAATCACAAGTCTGTGCAGAACATTCCTATGAGTGGTAAGAATTCTGGCTCCAGAAAAGCCCTGGTGGCTTGGAAAGAAGTATGTCTGCCCAAATCTGAAGGGGGCATAGGGCTTATTGATCTCAAAAGCTGGAACACAGCTCTCATTGCAAGAGCATTATGGAACATCCACCACAAAAAAGACTCTCTATGGGTCAGATGGGTTCACCATTTCTACTTACATGGGAGCTCTATTTAGACAGCTAACTTCAAGCATGAAGACTTAACCTTATGGAAGAAAATTCTAGAAATTAAAAATGGGTTGATTTTTTCTGAAGGATCTATTCAGCAGGCTCAATCCAGGATGTTGGAGTGGGAAAAGATGGGGCAAATTAGCATAAAAAAGACCTATAACAGTCTTAGGCCTAGAAGACCCCAAGTCCCTTGGGCTTTTATAGTTTGGAACAGCAACTGCACCCCTAAGCACTCATTTATACTTTGGCTGGCATTGAAGGATAAGCTCCTCACTAAAGACAAGCTTCAATACAATGAAACAGACAGAAGGTGCCTACTTTGTAGAGAGTCTGGAGAATCAATTGAGCACCTCTTCTTCACATGTCGAATCGGTGCAGCCATTTGGTCAGACATCAAAGGATGGCTGGGTATAAGAAGAGGTATGAATACTATCAAGAGTGCTGCAACATGGATTCACAAAGAAGCTAAAGGAAAAGGGCCTCCTGCCAAAGCCAAGATAGCTGCTCTGGTCAACATTGTCCACCATATTTGGATTACAAGAAATGCTAGACAGTTTGATGGTATTGTTGGCCATCCTAATAGCATAGCCAGGAAAATTAAAATTCATATGTATAGAATTGTATATGCTAGTTTTCTTGAGCTAAGACTTATGTTGTAATTTTGTAAATGCCTCTCATGCTATATCTTCTGGGTATGCCCATTGTATTTTATACATAATTAATCAATATATTAACATTTACAGATAAAAAAAAAGAATTGTGTCATCTTCTAGTAAAGCTCTGCTTAAATCATGAACTTAGGTTTTTGGGATAATTAGTAATCTAACTATCTCTTTGATACATGGTATTGGAGGTCAATGTATTCAATTCTTGGAAACCTCTTTTTCTTTTATTTTTTTTCACTTGCAAAACCATTAATCTTTTATTTAGCTTGAATTTAAAAGGATATATCATAAGCTTAAGTATTTGAGATAATCGGTAACTCAACTATCTTTTAAACAATATTAATGATAAATCATAACCATAAAAAGCAAAGAAACTTATGAGAGAGCAAATATAATAAACTCTCACTCAAATTCCAAGCTAGGAATCCATCCCATGCGAAGAAGGTAGTCAACTTCATTGGCTAATGATTCAGGAGAAAGAGAAGGAAGGTAGGACAAAGTCTCAAACTTCTTCAGACCAACTGGAGGCCACACCTACACTAAACAATTTCAATTGTTTGGTTTAATCAACAAGTTTTGATTAAAAAAAAAAAGAAGAAGAAATCAAGACTAACCAAAATACCCAACAAATGATGAAAAGACAAGAACAAAAAAAGTTAATTTCTTTGTTAATTTAAGTACCTGCATGCACTGAACTCTTCCACCATTGCTTGCTATAGAGGTAATGTCATTGTTTTGCTTGCGGGTCACTAGGAAGGCTGAGAATGACTTGAGGCCTGTGAAGGGTGCAACGTATGCTAGCTTGAGCCGGAATTGCACGGTTAACAGAGGTCACTGCCGCTGGTGAGACCATTGAGGATGCCATTTTGCTTCCTCTTGGCTATTACTAAGTTTAAGAGGTCTTTGCTCTATTGCTTCATCCAATGTTATATAGACACTGATCTGTTTGTTTGTGTTGGATATTTTTGGGTCCTAAAAATCTTATAGCCTAAAATAGTGTAGTTAATATTGGATATTTTTTATCCTTAGGTCATGATTGGGGTGACGTTTCAGCTTAATGGCCACATAATGAGGAGAATTTTGATTCCCAGCCCAATCGTTAAGAAGTTCACAGGTTCTCCCACATGGCGGACACCCATTATCTCATCTCATCTCAGGAAGGACGACTTTGAATCTGTGGTGGATGTTAGTATATTGTTTGTCAAGTATTTTCTTGGCCCTTCACAATGAAATAATTGATAAAAAGGACATAATCTGATTTAGTTTACTCTTTTATGTACATTTAGCCCTTCCATCGTTGAACCTTTATGCCGGAAAATTAACAAAGGAAAGGGAAACTGGCCAGCATAGAAAAAAACAGAATAAACCAAAAAGAAATCACTAGACAACAGAAATTGGAGAGTTCCAAATTTAGTAGCCAGTGAGCTTGTAGGCAATGAAACTGATGCATTGCACTTGGCGCTTGTTGTCGAATCCAATTATCCGAATAAATGCTTTGGGTAAGCTTTCTTTGCCTCCTCAAGCTCCTTTAAGATTTGTGATGAATCAATGCAACCAAACATAGGCAGCTTCCACATTGTCCAATAGCGCCCATCATAGTACCCTGGTGACCTGTGGTTCTCACGGTAAAAAAATCCGTGCTGCATTCAATCAAAAATCATTTAACAGACTATCCAAAAAGAGTATTTATTTGTGTAATTAAATTAGAGAGAGAGAGGAAGATCGCCTCCAATTCAAATTCCAAGCAAGGAATCCACCCCATGCCAAGAAGGTAGTCCACTTCCTTGGCTAATGACTCTGGTGAGAGAGGCGGGAGCTAGGACAGAGTCTCAAAAAACTTCTTCCCAATTGGAGGCCACACCTACATTTTCAAAATCGTCATTAACATTGCCTACTTTGCAAAATTTAACATAAACTGTCTTTTACTGTTGTGAGGACAGTTTTGATAATTGTAGTGGGAAATATTTAATTTATTCCTTATATAGAACTTTTTTTTAGTTTGAGAGGCCGATGGACCCTCCATTTTTCTTCATGGCTCCGTCCAAGGGATGTGGGTAATTACAATAGCACTACTTAATTTTCTATGTACCTGTATGCACTGGACTCTGCCCCCATTGCTTGGGAGGGACTGTTGAGCTTGCGGGTGACGGGGAATGCAGAGGTGGGCATAAGGCCGGTGAATGGTTCAACCAGGGTAGCTTCAGCTGGGCTGCTGGCAAGGTTAATAGAGGCAATGGTTGCTGATGAGACCAGAGAGGAAGCCATTTTTCACCCCCTTCTCCTCGTTTTTATATTGCTATATGCACCACTCTCACTAGTTACTTGCAAGGGGCTTTAGCGGCAACACCTTGCTATTTATAGCCTCTTTGCTATTCTATGTTAGGATACTAGTTTCCACTCGTAACAAAGGGCCCGATAAGGGTGTTTGTTTTATTTGAGAGTGTATGGTATGCAATTTTTTTTCTTCTTTATTCCACTGTAATCACGAGTTGGTTTGTGATTGAAATTCTTAAGATCATAATCATTTTCTTGTCACACAAATGCCTCAGAATCATTCACTTCCTTTTCATAACACAAGTCGAGAACAATTCAAGACAAATGAGGTTTGGGCAATATTATCCGAAGCCGCCTTTTCCTGCCACAAATTCCATCTTGTGGTTAGCTGTATCATCAATGACAAATGATGTATCCATCAAGATTACTGTTGATGACTAATGATGTTTAAATTTTTTGTTTGTTAATAGTCACCCCAATAATTTCAAGAGGGGCTCGGATAAGTTTGCGTTGAGAACAGAATTTGTGGCCAACGGTTTACCCAAAGTGCTCTATGCAAAGTATGATATTGGATTAGAAAACCCTCACCTAATACTTATTTTATAGAATAAATATTTTTTTATATTTTTTTTTTAGAATTATGATTTTTTATATAAGTAAATCTTTGACAAATAATTCATTACTCTATATAAAATTTTCACAAGTAGTAAATTATTATGTCTTAAATCAATTACTCTACTTTCCAATTATAAAATGACATATAGCATGTGAGGGGTAAAATAATTATTTTATCATTTAATGGTAAAATTATACTAAAAACCCACCTAAAGGCAAAAAATTAAAAAGCATACCAAAATCATGATACGATCTCAAACCTTCATTTATTCTCCCTACGATGATCCAATTCGTCCTGTCATAAATGTTCCCATTCATCCTTTCCCTAAAAAAGAGAGGTTTCTTTATACACTACTATTTCTCCATACGGTTTCATTAGCTACTCTATTGACTTGGGAAGTAGAATGGTCTTTATTGTTGGATTTGTAGTTTTGCTTCAATAAAATCATAGTTTTCCATAAAAAAAAATGACAAAAAGAAAAAAAAAAGAACTAAACTTGGGAAAATTTTCTTCTCTCTCTACTAGCATAGACTACAAAACCTCCAACGGTTGAATCTACGTTTGGTTGGAGTACTATTATTGTTCATATCATCCATGAGAAATAAATGATTTTTTGATTGGTTCGGTTTAAACCAATGATCTAGACGGACTCTCTCAACCTTCTCCAGATGACGAGGGACCAAGATAAGCCGACGAGGACTCTCTCATGCTAACTCTACTCTCCTCGTAACCTTACCTTTTCAAAGATCAAAGAATCTAGGTAGATGAGTCACGCACTGCTTTATGTATACACGTGACAAACACGCTCCATAATTATTACACTTTTATACATTTGAAACTTCACTTTTAAATCAGTGTGAACTTCTATTAAAAAAAAACCAGTGTGAACACTCGTCTGCTTTCAACACGCCATGAACTCGCGTGGGTCTAAAATTCCACTTTTCCCCAAAAACAGTCGTCTCTCTTCACTGCATTTCCACTCACTTGCGACTAGCTATTACCCATACTTCTCTCTTCTCTCTCTGTCTCTAGAAGATTCTGTCTCTTTACTCTTTGGACAAACTAAGGAAGAGATGAGAGAACGGAAGGGCTCCACCCTGGTGCACCTTCTGGTTGTGGTTCTGAGCTTGCTGGCCTTTGGGTTTGCCATTGCTGCTGAGAGGCGGAGAAGCATTGTAAGCTTCCTTGTACTTTTCATTCTCTCTCTCTCTTTTTTTCTTGTTTAAGCTAGGGTTTTGAATGTAGCATTTCTGCTTTTATGTGCGTCTGATATCTGTTTTTAGCACTCATATATTGGTTGTTCCTTTTTTTGAGATCTTGTATTCGATGCTTGATTCTTTTGGAAGATTGCTAATATTTAGATTCTTAAGATATGGTTAGTGGAGAACTGGCTTTGAAAGTAGTTGATTATAGGTTTTGATTAGAGTGTTTTCATTAACACAATGTTTTTGAGTCTTCTTTTTTCTTGGCGTACTGTCAGTACTCACAGACAAATAAATATGTAAGTATGTATATGCGTATAATATGTAGTATCTGTTAATTATGTATTGTGGCGAAAATGTGATGTATTAATACTACCAACTACTTTATATAAAAATAAGATATTAAAAAAAGATACTAGGAAGTACTTCCAAGCTTAGTTAAATTATATTATATTATTTAGAGTCCTGGAATGTTAATCATTTAGTTTCCATTTTGGCCATCATTAGCTCCATGTGTAGTTGTTGCTTAATTTGTACAAACTTAGTTGAATTACAATATACTATTTTAGTTTTGGATGAGGAAAAGAAGAGTAAAACACGGGATTGTCTACATATTGTTTGAATTGCCCCTGTTTAATGGAATTGTTCAAAGTTTTCTTCATAGAATATTTTTTTTCTTGTGGAATGAGATTATTAATATACTCGTAGAATTTTTATAGAGTAGGCCTTTGTTTGATCTTCCTGCTTGTGGGATTCGAAGGGAAAGTCTTTGCAAGTCTTTCAAAGTGTTCCACTTTTTTTTTGTACTTAGTGTGCAGCAGTTATCGGCTTCTTTTTGGTGCTTTTTTTTTTTAATTTCTTGTGCAGTAACTATGAGCTGTCATGCACCTTATAGTAGACAGTAATATTATTTAATATTTTATTATATAAATAAAAAATATATATGTATACAATTGAATTTAATTTAGTATATACAGTTTTTAATTTATCAAAAAAGTATATACGATTTTAATGTTTAAGTTAATGTGTTTAGTAATTTAGTGTGTTTGCATGAAAGTAATGGTAATAAGTTAATTACAAATTGAAAATCTATGATATTTCTTAATATTGTCTGCGTTATATGAATTATAACCATTTTATACACTTTTTTTTAACAAATGTGTGCCTTAGGGATAAAATATCTTTGTCTTAAAGGACGAGTAGTTTTACTCTGGAAAATGATGGGCAGTCAAGATCTTTGTCTATGAGATGAGTTATCTTACATGAGGTCATTGATAATTTGATATGGATGTGTGGTCAAAGAATCCAAGATTTAGTCTTAGCAGTCTGGAATTATTTGTAGACTAATATATGATAAAATATCCACTCATTTAGCAATATCTGCCTTGCCCACTGAGGTCACCAGGGGGAGGGGCATGGGGTGCATAAAATATAATGGTCTAAGAAGTACATTCCATTGGCCATTTTGTGATATGGTTGCAATATTGGAGGTTCTTAAGATCAAACTATAAGACTGCTAAGATTGAGATGGAACTGGATTTAAAGGGGCCACTGACTCTGAAGAGCATAAGCTCATCTAGATGGAAAAATGGACTGCAGGGAACATGCAGTGTCCTATCTACTAAAAATAAGTTTCTATAACTTTCATGAGGATGTTAATATAGGTGTTATTGTCATGCACATATACAAGCTGTCCAACGCATTACAATCCATCAATATGAAATGCATGCTTGTTGGTGTGTCAAGTCTAGCAAAAAATGTTAAAATTAGTTGTCATCTTAGATTTTTTATAGTGTTTAATATTTATCTGTTGAAGTTTATGGCTCAAAGGTTTTCAAACTCAATCTGTTGAGCATCATCCACTAGGAGATATGACTTGACACATGACCTAGAGCCTTTTGGGCATTATAGATGCTATAAGGTGATTTTTGCAGTGAAGAAGCATGATGGCTAGAGCTATGGTAACATGTTAAACCTCCTATTTGAATGTTTGTCTCAATTTCCTTCTCATAGGCACCTCGGATTATAAGAGTCTCTTGTGAAGGCATGCTTGAGCAATTGGATGACAATAGCTGAGGAATGGCCTTGGCATTGTCTAGGTATATAACCTTTCATGTTAACCTGATGCACCTCGATTACTAGCTGTTTGAACAACCTTTTCATGGCCTGCTGTATTTTCTTTTCCTATTGAATATTAATTTGTTGACTCTGCAACCATGAGATATCATAGTAAAGTGGTTGATGATCTCACTTAAGCAACACTTTCACATGCAACTTTGCTTTAGCTTGTACGAGGCTAACACTACCTTTTCAAGTTTAAATCATCAGTTAGTGATCCAGCTTTATTAGGTGAGGCCTTAACTTCATTTATAATCCGTTATTGGACCTTAAAGTTGTGCTCTATACATATTGCCTAGATGCTTCGTGAAATGTGATCTTGATTATAAGGATATATACCGATATTGCAATAATAAAATGATACTCATTATATACTATTGATACTCAGTCTTCCAAGTGTGTGGGAAAATATTTGTGTCAGATAGGAAGCATAATTAGAGGGAATGCCAGCTTGATGGTGGTGCTCATCTTGATCAGAGTTCACGTTAATTGTGGTTAAATGTGTGCTGGATGCAATTGTTCCTCAGAAAGTTTTCTAGGCAGTAACAATAGAACATACAAATCACGACTTCTTTTACGAGTTGTTTTAGCGTATACTGATGTAAGTGGGCATGGTGGCAGCTGGCATCACACATCCTAAGCAGATCAATAACAATAACATTGCGTTTGTAGTATGGAATTTAGGCATGGAATGGGAATGTAATCATAGTTTTTTCAACAATAAAATTCTTGAAAAAGACCATGATTCTCCTCTAATTCCAATTTCAATTCCAAGCCTCAATTACATACTACCAAACGTGATGTAAGATCTTGTTCCATGTGATATACCATGTGCACATACATTTTGTCTTTTTTGCCCTCAATGTAGCAATGTGTTGGCACGATCTATGATTCTTGTTTGGTTTGACATGATTTGGATTTTATGCTGAATATTGTTTCTTGTAAGTGATTGTACCGGTTTTACATTAATTTAATATGTAATATTTCAACCCTTCTTTTTCTGCATGATAGGGCACAATAGTTAAAGATGAACAATCAAATGCTACATACTGCGTCTACAATTCAGATGTTGCCACTGGCTATGGAGTGGGTGCTTTCTTATTCCTTCTTTCAGGTGAATCTCTACTTATGGGTGTGACTAAGTGCATGTGCTTTGGAAGACCATTAGCCCCTGGAGGAAACCGAGCATGGTCGATCATCTATTTTGTCTCATCATGGTGAGAGCTTTGAGTATTTTGCATTAATATATGAAAGATCATACCTCTTTGTTGAAGAACACATAATTTGGGCCAATCTCGTTTTTCTTTATGGGAGGCCCATATGTGAATGTTGCCACTTTAGCGATCAATAGGAACCCTAAATCCTGAATCCTTTTTCCTCTTATTCCAATAAATCTGAATGATTATGCGTAATCTTTTAGTTTTTCTCCTCTATTATTGAACTATGTTTACTTTTGTCTGATATGCTCTTTATGTGTGTTCGTATTGTTATTTAATTTTTTGTCTCATATTAGTGTTGGAGCATCATATCAAAAATAAATTGTGTTGGATTAAGTCTAAGAACAGTTCATAATCATGATTGTCCAATCTGGGATGTCCATGCATTGGGACTAATCTATTTTGAACAATTCCATAGAGCAATTTTTTCCTTTTCCATTTTTCAAAAAAAAATCTTTTATCTATCTTACAATTACCACTAAATTGATAGAATCTACTTCACTACTCAAGATGTTCAGACTTCATAACTTCTCATGTTTTATGCATCTTCCTCTCTAGGGTGACTTTTCTGGTTGCTGAAGCTTGTCTTATTGCGGGTGCAACAAAGAATGCCTATCATACCAAGTACCGGGGGATGATTTATGCTCAGAATTTCTCATGTGAAACATTGCGGAAAGGTGTTTTTATTGCTGCAGCAGTATTTGTAGTTGCAACAATGATTCTCAATGTGTATTACTACATGTATTTCACCAAGGCTACTGCCACGCAGGCTACTAACAAAGCAAATCGTGCAAGTTCAACCGTTGGGATGACTGGGTATGCATAGAACCAACAAGAGACACTGCTCACTAGATAGTTAAGTTTTATGTGTCTCTCGTGATGATGTACTTGTATGCATTCTGTTTATCTAATGACAAAATGAATGTGGTTATGAGTGCTAATGAGTTAAATACTTGAAGAAATCTTTTTTTTAAGGCTGTCTAGTTGATTTTCCAAGAAAAAGAGCGAGTGGTGAAAATTTTACACGCTGATCATTTTCTTTGAAGAAATGGGAATGAAATAGTTGACGATCATGGTATAGTTTTGTGTTTTGGGAATCATTTTCATTAATTTCCATGTTTAAATGAAGCCAGACATACCTTTAAATTTAGCTTCGCATGATCCAAGTGAGATTCTGTTGTATGATGCAACACCAGGCCAGCATCCTCATTGTCGGGTGCTTTATCTGCATTGGCCT
Organism: Bretschneidera sinensis; assembly: GCA_023935145.1. NCBI lineage: Eukaryota > Viridiplantae > Streptophyta > Magnoliopsida > Brassicales > Akaniaceae > Bretschneidera > Bretschneidera sinensis. Next base: position 110,558,102 of record CM043701.1, on the reverse strand, counting down.
GCCGTAGGAGGTTGGTCTTGAGTATCATATCTTTTCAGGAGTAGGAAGCAAATAATTTCGAGGTGTCAAATGGGTGGGTCTGGTCACGGGTCAAAAAGACTTATGTTTTATATGGGTCATAAAATCTGGACCATGCTCCACCCATTTATGGTGGGCAAACACATGGATTAAATGGATAAATTAATATTTTTAATGTAAATTTTAATTAAATTAATTGAAAGTAGCATAAAAATTAGTGGCTATATTGATCAAATTCTTTTTTTTCTCAAGACACCAATTCTTTTGTGAAAAAAATTGAAATAGTATATCAAATTATAAACACTTTCACTAAACCTTGGTTGGATTGAAGAAATATTCCATGATTGAAGGTTTAAAAAAGAGAAAAACTTATCTGTTTTTATTAAAAAAAAGAAGTGAGTTAAATGGCATATATGGGTTTTTTGTTGGGTTATACGAGTTATACATGTGAGTTATACCAATTTTAGTTAAACAGGTAATGTCTATGGCCCCATAGATTGACCCAACTTAACTTAAGATTTCACTAGTTTAGTCCAATATGGGTAATTTTTAAACGGGTCTTGATATTTGAACCCATGCCCAACACACACAGGCGTGGGTCGGGTTAAACGGATAACACATTAATTTTGGCACCTCTAAGCAAATTGAAGGAGCCCTAGTAGCATGGCCAACTGGCCACTCTGCTACGGATCGTATCAGAGTTTTATAAGTGATGTTATTGACATTATAAAAATTGTTAAAAATTTTAGTTTTAAAAGTTATTTTTTAAATTAGACTTAATATAAAAAAATTCTTCTAAATGTACTCAATTAAATAAAGATTTTTTATAAGGCATAGATCATCTCTAACAAATAATTTTTGGTGTAGTATTTAGTGATTGTAATGTGCTCATAAAGTGTGAAATTCATATATCTTCAATGGTTGGATTATATTTTATCTTATAAATTTTTTGTTTAATTTTACTTAACTTTTTAATTAAACCAATAGATTTCATAACTTAAACAAGCAGCTTCCAATTGTTAAAAAACATATTGTATTTTCTATCATCGTAATGTTTGAAAAAAAAAAAGAATCTTTTTTAACATACTGTGAATATTTCCACATATACTATTGATTCAAACCATATCAGATAATATCTATCTCACCCACAACAATGAGACTTTAAATCCATGCATGCGTGATGAGAAGAGTAAACCTCAATAACCTTGATAAAACTTTGGTGGACTGCAGATGACCTTTGCTCCTATACCACTTACTCTTTTCACATAAATAACATTTACAAGAGCACAATGGACAGACGATCATTTGAATAATATTGTTTCCGTTTTAAAGAAAAAAAGGGGAGTTCCACAGCTCATGTGGGACTGCAGGAGGTGAAAATAAAATCAGAAAGAGTGATACCATAGGACTGAATGTTAATATTCTCTACCAAAACTGCAAAAGCAAACCATGACCTAAAATTTTCAGTGTTGTTGATATCTACTATTGCAGCTTGTCTGAGTACTCGTTAGCAAACTGCTAACACAATTTAGCCATTTTTGGGCAATAAATATTGTTAGTACACATTTTAAAGTTATGGGCTTAGTGTGTCAAAGAATATAATATTGTACCAAACAGAAGGTCATTTTAAAACCGTGAAGTTTGGTGTGCTAAAACGGATAATATTGTGCCAAGTGAGAAGTCAAATCGTTATAAATGGTATCAAAGCTTGCACCGACTGAAAATGTATACGACAAGGGAGTGTAACAACGAGAATAGTAGCTGCAGCGTGATGGGCCTATGAGCCATCAGAATCCCACATCACCTGGTGATGCATGTGACTGGATTGTTTATAAATAATTGTCACATCTATTTGCATAATATGTTTTAAATCCATGAAGTCTAGTGTGTCAAAACGGATAATATTGTGACACATTAGATCGCAGGTTTTAAACAAAATCATATCGTTATAATGGAATCAGAATTGACTCTCAAAAATTTGATCTGACATCTTATCATATGTGGACCACACCACGTGGTGTGGGTCAAGTTTTTGTTGATATTTCATATTTTAATTACAAGTTTTAAATGACAAAATCTATTAGAAGGTTTTTCAATGAGTGAATTCAATTGTAATTATGAATAAAACTAAATGTAATTTATCCATATACAATTAAGTTGATATTAGTATATAATATCGTTGACAAAAAAACAGTGAAGTAAGGCAAATAGTGCAGAAAAGGGCGAACAGAAAGAGGCAAAAGGACGAATAAGATGAAGGAGAAAAAGGCAAATTGTAATAAGAAGACAGAAAGCGGATTAAAAAGAAGCAAGTTGAAAAAGTTTAAAAGGACATGCTCTCGAGAGTGAATACAATAAGAGTACAAAATCCAATCCCAGTAGAAGCTTAAAAGATTTCTGCATTATTGTCTGCAGAGGATCAGATTAGCCTTTTTTTTACCATTACTTTTCTTTTTCTTGGTGGAAGTTACGTTCCTTTTCTTTCCCAGGGACAGTCCCCAACTAATCCCACTCTTATTTTTCATTATCTTTCTGGGACGATAGAAGAAGAAGACGAAAAACATAGCACCAACCAGGAGTACAAAGTCCAGTAAAATCAAATGTAAAAACAGATTTCCCATTGTATAACGGCGCGTGCTCCTTACGCGTTCTACAATAACAAATTCCTTTTGTTTTGTGTCTCGGCCGTAAAGAATTTAATGAAATGTATGTTTGATTTTTTTTTATGTTAATTTATAGAATTTAATTAAGTTTTTATTTTAAAATGTTTAAAATAAACGAAAAATTTAAAAAAAAAACGGAGAGAAATAGATAAGGAGAGACAAGAGAGAGAGAGAGAAAAAGGTAAAAAAAAAATAATACTTTAATAAATAATTAACATAATCTTTTTTTATTTTATAAAATTCATTTGTAAATTATATCTATTGATAAAATTTATAATATTTTAACTCAAATTCACAATAAATTTATTTTAAATTGAATTTTATAATTTTTTTTTAATGCAAAGGTAACGAAGTAATAATTAAAAACGTTGTTTGAAATCAACTTTAATCACTTACTAAGATTGATTTTCTTTATTTTATAACAGTACAATAATTGTTTGGTTTACTTAGATTATTTTATTTAAATGATATTTTTTTAATAAAGTACGAGCTACTCATAAAATTAGATTCTGATCCTATTTTTTTGTTTCAATTTTATGTTAAAACGATCAAAAATCATCTTACGAATTAGAATTTAACTTAAAAAAAAAAAACAGAAGATTCTGTTCTCATGCATAACTGTGTGAATTGAGGACCACAACTTTAAAACTGTTCTTTTTCAGTGAGTATCGTAAGAGGCCTGTACCATGGAGCAAAGATTTTGAAGGACGACGAGAACTATGGCAGCACCAATGCGAGATAGGCCTGGAGAAGCCGCATGCGCCCCTCATGTTGACAGACCGCGCGTGGGCGACTTCTCCGATTACTCTTCTGCCAGCTTTTTTTAATTCTTAAAAATATAATTTTTAAAAAACCTATCTGTACAATTTTTTTATTAAAAAAACCACAAATTTATACGTCAAAGTAGGACCTAAAGGGTTGTTTAACGTACGGCTCATTCGTCACCATATTTGTGGAGTGGGGTGTCCTCTCAATCGGCTTCATGATATAGATAGGGGAGGACTTTGACAGTGTGATTCAAGTCCGTTTGAATCATATTTTGGCCATACATAAGCAACTGTTGTAGCTTTTATTTAAAAATAGCGAAGTAGGAGCATATGATAAAAATCCTCCACCAGCTTCAACTATTTTATTCTGTTTTATAGCTCTCAATAATTGTTATAATTCAGCCTGTAAACATTAGCATGTGATATTGCCGACGATTAACATGACAAACTCAGCAATGTCGTGATCTAACACAACGAGTATTAATAAAATAATATTTAATTTATATCAATATAAAAAAAATTATTTTTATTTAATGAAGTGATAGTTTTACATGATATCACATTAAAAAATCATACCTAACACTTACATTTATTGATATTATATCGATCTACCAAAAAGTCATTCAAAACTGTCATACTCAAAACTTAATACAATTTACAAGGAGATGGCAACAAAGTCAAAGAAACTAAGGAGAGAGACCCCAACTTCTCCACTCAAACCTTTTCTACGATTGAAGTATTAGAAAAAGAATATCACAATGACTTGAGGAACAATTGGGTTTTCAAATTTGGTAAATTCAGGTCTACAAAATTCAAAGAAAGATCACAAGATTGTATCAAAATTTGATACCTTGAGATCGTACGGACAATATTCACACAAACTTCCTTGTTACATACGTCAAGCACTTAATGTCTAATGTCTCCAACACCATGACGAGATTCGCGGCCGGTCCCCCTTCTCGGTCTATCCCATGTTTCGCCCTTCTGTCTAAAACCTTTGATTTTATTTTAATCAGAATCATCAAATAAGAGTAGTCTTAAGGGAGAGTAACCCCATGCATGTTCATAAGCGCGTGGTTGACTACTTCACACAAAGCTCTCATTAAGCATGTTTGTACTCTTCTCTCCCTAAACAATTTCCAATAAAGTAGTCTCCCGACTCTTCTTACCTCACTCCTTGATTCAAATAATTAGTTTATTCAAATTTGAGAACAACAAATTGAAATGGGATTATGAGCCTTTAACAGTGAAAGAGGAGGTTCTGAGCCTTTAACAGTGAAAGAGGAGTTTCTGGTGGAATACTCACAGATACTTCTGGTGCTGCCATTGTTGCTTTTGGAATGGCTGAAAAGCCTTATAATACTGTGTATAATGAACTAAAAGCAATGCATACATATATGAATATTGTTGCGTTCACTGCATCAAAAATTAAAAATATTTGAGTATAATTCAAATCACTTAAACTACACAACAAAACAAAACAAATATCATGTTTCGATTATGATTTGATATTTTCGTCGGGGGACAATTACTCACAATTGCTATTGAAAAAGGTTCTTAGGGGTTAAAGTGGCCGTGATTCTATGTTAGCCTTGAAAAAGGTTCTTAGGGGTTAAAGTGGCCGTGATTCTATGTTAGCCACTAAAATGATGAAAGAAGAATAGCAGGTGAATTGACAGAACGGGGAGTTTGTAAAGCAAACTAGCAAATTAGCTCATTCTTTTGAGTCTTGTCATTTTGTTCATGCATATAGGGAAACAAATACTATTACAGATTTTTTTGCTTCCTCTTGTAATAATGAAGATAAAGTGATGTTGCTTCCTAATGAATTCTCTTGTGAGGTTCATAGATTAATTGATTCAAAGGGATGTAATCGGTATTATCTACCTTAGATAGTTTTCTTCAATAAATTCAATATATAATTTTCAACAAAAAAAATTAGGTGGCACGTTGGGTAATTTTTCATCGTTGTTTTAACTTTTGCATCTGTCACCGATATTAACACAAAGTGACTTACCTAAATCTAATAATGGCACATGGGTTTCAAGTAGCTTACAGTCGGTACAATTTGTAGTTTAAATCACTTTTTTCAAATGTGTATAGACGAATAATATTTGATTAGTACATATACTTAAAATTTTAATATTATTGTTAATTTTTAAATAATAACATGTGAGTTTATCATTATATCAATTGCATATAGTATATGGTTTGGAGCTAGCATATATAAAATATTTTACTCTGTTTCTATTATCACTTAAAAATAATAAGAAAAGTATATATAAATGAAATTTTTCCAAAAGTTTATGGGTTAATAATAGAAAAAAATTAAAAATGAAGCTCATAAGATCTGTCATTAACGAGTACATTAAAAAATTATAAAATATATATTCTCCTTTCAGATTTTCTCAATTTGAAAAAAAATTTTAAAAAAATATTCGTATGTAAAAAATTGAAGAAAAACGAAAAGATATATGTACTTAGGGGTGGCAATGGGCCGGGCCGACCAGATGCCCGAAACAAATTTGGCACGGCCCACACTTCACTGGTCGTGCCATGCTGGGCTTAACTTTTGATGTCCATGGCACGGCACGACCCAACACGAAGCACGGCACAAAGCACGCACGACCATGACATCTAATAAATTCAAAATCATATATAATTTTATGCTATTAGAATAATGAATAAAGAAAAATTAGATGATGATAAATTTGATATTTTAGAATGGTGAAAAAATAAAAATTATTACCTCATTCTTAACATAATTGCACGTGATCTACAAATTCATAAAATGAAGCAAATTCACCTAAAATCACATAATAATATAAATTAAATCAAACCTTAACAAATATTTAAACACAAAAAAATGTCATTTGTGAATTTTTAATTTAAATATTGAAGTTATAATTGATTGATTTTAACACAATAGCATTTGATACATTGAACTAAAACACTTAGAGAAAATCATATAATATTCTTCTTTTTAATCTACCGAATGAAACTTAGCTGCATAGCTTAGTTTGGCAACTCATCATTCAATTTCTAAAGTCATTTGTCTATGAATTTGATAAGTTTTTTTATTTTATTTAAATGTTAGAAAGGTTATAAAAATTACTTTGTTTTTAATTATTAATAATATTTTATATCTTTTTAATTTTTTAAAATTTAAAATTGTTTTTTAATATCACTCATTTGTAAGTCATTTCATTTTTTTTTATTTTATATGTTGTTTTTGTAAGTTATTTATTTGAAAAAATTTTGAAAGTTGTAATTTTAAAACTATTTGTTTATATTGTTGTTTTTATTCAATTCATAAATTATTTGTAATATTTAACTTTATCAATAAAATGATCGTTTTTTTATATAATTATAAATATTTAATTTAATATTTTTTTTTTACTATTTTTAATAAAAAAAATTAAAAAAATCAATATATACCTATAAAGTTCATAGACCGATACAATACAACCCAATAATCACATAGCCCTTGGATGGTATCAAATCGAAATTTTTAAAAACACAGCACACAAAAAAAAAAAAAAAACACAGTATTATACGACACGAATGCACGGTTGGCTGTCTTGTGTCAGCCCACTGCTGCCCCTACATGTGCCCCTTCTTTTTTCTCCTCTCGTTCTTTCCAAATGAAAAATACATATGTTATTCATTTTCTTTATTTTTATTTCACTCAATCCAAACACACTATAAAACTTACTAAATTAGTTATTACATAATTATAATAATAATATTTTTTATTATATTCATAATACATATTAGTACTTCGACATAGATCGAGATCAAAGTCTTTTATACAGAAGATTGCAAAATAACCAGTGGGCCGAAGTCAGTTGCTACATATCAGTACTGAATGATAGTAGTATTATAATTGTAAGGAAGAACCAAAATAGACTGCTGTTTTCTCCTCACGTGGGCCAGTGTGGGTTGCATGAGGCTCCCTCTCTCCCTCTCTCATTACCCAAAATAGCCGTCAATCAATTCCTTCTTCTCATAGCTCAAATAGATTGAACAGTGAGAGACAGAGAGAGAGAGAGAGAGACGTGCAAAGATAACAAATACTTAAGCCTCATTTTGTTAAGATGCTAGACTTGTTGAGAGAAGAAAGCACAGTGCTTAATCAATTGTTTGAAGATAGGAGTATTTTTTTTTTGCTTCTTTGAAGAGTAGTTTTTAGAGAAAAGCTACAGTGGGTCTTTTGATATCTTTATGTGTGGATTTTCTGGTGATGGCGTTTGCTTGTGGCAGGAGGATTTTGTACTCTTCTCTGGTGGTGATTTTGATCATTTCAGTATTACAGATTTGGGTCTGCTGTGACTGCAAGGCAGGGGCGATTCGGATATTTCCTGGAAATGCAATGGCAAAGATGACAGAGAGCACAACCATGAAGAATAACAAGGGCAAAGAGGCCTTGTTACACAAGTATTTCAATGGAAGATCTTCTGGTCTAAACAGAACTGGAAAAGGGTTCCAACAGAGCAAAAGAAGAGTACCCAGTTGTCCAGATCCTCTCCACAACAAGTAGAATTGTTTATTTTTTTTTCTCTTTCTTTTGCTTCGAATTTTAGTTGAATCTCATCCAAAATACTCACGTTTTTCTCATCTTTTCGTGCTAGTATTTTGTTCGGCTTCAGTAATTCCAAGGGGAAAAACGAGGGTATTTTGGTATTTTTAATATTTTCTTTTGAATGAAGGATCCAAAAATGGAGAATGATCTTGATATGTATAGAAGCTGAGAATTTAGTTTTATAGTTATAACATTGGAGTTTGTATTGTTAGGATCTCTGTATGTGTTCCATTTTCCGGGTTCCTTTTTAGTTTGTAAGTTTCTCTTGACAGGAAGAAGATGAAGAAGAAGAAGGAAAGAAGAGTGGCATAAATGTAATTACAGAGGTTCATCAATTTCCACCATGACTGTACAAAGATTTTCTCTTTTTACTTCCTTTTTCAGTTTTCACCATTGTGGAAACATTATTGAGTGCTGCGTCTCCAATTTGCAGTTATGCTATGACTTCAAGTGCTTTTCTTTGTTAAATATGGTAAGGTTTTATTTACAATTCTTTCCAAAACAAGTAAAGTTTGATTGTTTGATTGCTTGCATGCCCTTTTTTTTTTCCTTCTTCTTTATCATATCAAATTCCAAATCTCTTGTAAAGACGTTTATTTAGGACATCAATTCCAACTTTGATCAAATGAACTTTGCCGTCAGATCTATTGACCTGCTGCCTATGCTTGGTGTTGACTCTTACTGGCAATGAGACAGCTAGATCTATAGGCTTGACCCAAAAAAAGTAAGATCTTTCAAAGAAAGTTATAGCTAGTTTATTGACAACTTTAATTAGTGAGGTTATCCGGGATGGATCACGGTTAGAGCATTTTTATTTAATAAATTAGAATTAATTTAAAATATAAAAAAGAATTTTATAAAACACATATTTAAAAATATTTATATGATATTAAATAAATATAATATATAAAAAGCTTTTTAGACTTTATTAAGTTATTTTATTTTACAATGATAATTTTTTTAGTCATTCTTGTGTGTGGAGTTTGGTTTAATGATTAAAGTTAAAACTTTGAGATTATAAATCTCAAGTTCGATTCTCATATCGCATCGGTTATTTTTTAGATTTTTATATCAATGATTTCTCTCAATTTAGATAGGTTATATTAATATTAATTGTTAGTTTCTATATAGGTTATGGGATAATTATGACTCATATTGTAATCAAATGAGTTTATTGTAGCACATATTTTTGAACTATAAATATATAGCATTTAACTCCCTAAATTATTAATTTGGCGCATAAAGTTATTGAACTATGAATTAATAGCAATAAACTCTTTAAATCTATTTTTTGGTGAAAAACTTAACGAAAATACAAGCGATAATTATTCTATTTGATTATTACTACATGTTAAATGTTTGCTTCAAAAATTGAATCTAGGCAAATCATTGAATCAGTAAAATTTTCCTTTAAATTCCTCACTTTGTTAAGTTTCTTTGGAAAATGGATTTAAGGAGTTGATTGTTACTAATTCTTAGTTCAATAACTTGTTACGCCAAATTAATAGTTTAGAGAGTTAAATGTTACGGGTTTATAATTCAAAGATTTATCACACAATAAACCTAATAAAACCAGTCATTACACTATTTGGATATATCATCGTTTTAATTAAAAAAGTTTTTTTAGTCATACTTGTTAGGACTATAATGAGAAAAATAAAAAATTTAGTAGATTGTTGGACATTTTAACAAATTTATATATAACTTAAAAAATTATTAAAGAGTTTTGAGAATCTCAAGAAAGAGAGATCCGTCCTTGGAGGTTATGATGGTAATTTTAAAATGAGATACTCCTGAGGCAAAAGCAGGAATGGGATCTTGTAAACGTAAGATTAAAATGACAGATTTCATAGAGCTAGATGGAGTGTAGTCTTTGTATATTTGTGTAAAATTGGTAATTTGTAATTGCTTCTTCCAGTTAACTTTTTGTCTTTGTTATAGGAACAGGCATGAAGACAACATACAATCGAGTGCAGGCACAGAGAAAAAGAAAAAGGATTGTTGTTTTTTTTTTCTCTTTCTGTTGATTAATTCATTGGGTAATTTAAAATATTCTTCCATTTCTTATTTACATGTTTGTATTTTTGTTAGCATTAACAAACAAAGAGGAGTCTCGTATTCAGGCAATTTGAGTGTTTATTAGGGAGAAAGGGTAAAAGGGAAAGCAGAGAAATCTGTAAAAAAGAAAAAAGCATAGAAATCGATGCGAGAAAGGTCCACGTATTATGCAGCGAAGAAGTTAAAAAAAGCTGCAAGGTTGTGTTTAGCTTGTTTGCTAGTGTTTTGGCTTTGGAATCAAATTGAACTGCTTTCGTTATTATTCTCATGAACACAATTTATTAGCTCACCAATGCAATTATACATACCCTTTATACTCATTTCTTGATTTCTTCCCTCTCCGTGGCTTCCTATTCTATTGTATAATTAAGAACCCAATTCCTTCTTGGGTTCGATTCCCCACTTAATACTCTCTTGGTCAGGTGCAATAACCCTCTTGGTCATGCTCTTGAATTTTATTTCAAGTTTCAATTTGCACATGTGAATTTGTACTAAAAAATTAATCAAATCGAAGATTTGAATAATTCTTTATACCGAAAAGAATGTCGTTGGTGTCAAAAAAATAGATGAGGGGTGTTTTGTTTTTAATGGCATTCAACGGTGTATTACAGAAGATTAGTCCAGGTGAAAGAGCTATGGACTGGGGAACTTTTTCGTATCGAAGTGTGCGTGCTCCTGCAAAAAAAATCTCTCGAAGGTTTTATATTTCGAGGAGGGTTCTCTAATGGTTAAGTCAGCAACACTCTTTGAGATGAATAAAAAAGTTATGTGGAGATGAAGCGATATTTAAGGAGGAATAATGAGCTAAATTAATTTTTTTTGTTCTTCGGATGTTTTCTCTCTGTACCTGAGATTCTCTCTGGTTTCTACTCTTTTCTTTTTGGGAATGTTTGCATGTATGGTTTATCTCTTTTATATAAGCGTTGGCATGTTTTTCATCCGACTCTCAGAAGTGCAAGATTATATAGACAAGACATTTACGCCTCAAACCTCATAAAAAATGGTTATTTTATACATGAGAGATGACTTCCTCTTAAGTCATTACGTCATTGTCTCAGGAGGTATGATCGCGTGTACATCACTATAGTCAAATCGAGCCAATTCGTCATTTAAAAGTTATTAGTTGACCACTTATCCGGTTTCCACTCGATTATATCATTTTGATTATATCAAACGTAAATTCTTCTCTTTTGTTTTTTTAATAAAAAAATTGGATGTTGCACTTACAATTAAATTTTATATCATTGTTTTCACTCATTCTTACCCCACCAATAGTCTGATGCCATGTGAGCATCAAGACAAGTAATATAAAATGAGTTGCATTTCGAAAAGTTTTTTTTTTCAGTGGTTTTCAGATAGAGCGGGTCAAAGTTGGGTTTAGATAGGGCTCATATTGGGTTTACACGTAATTTTAGGCCCAATAGATTTGGGTTGAGTCAGATCGATCAAGAAATTTGAGCTTTAATTTTTATTTAAGCTCGGCTCTAATAAGTTAAGCTAAGCTCAAGCCTGCCCATCAAATCGAGATTTTTTTTTTTTTGAGTTAACTCAAAATATAATATTAAACTCAAAGAATAAAAAAAAAAATCTTACTCTAATTTATTGTGTTTCCATTTTTTTTTTCATAACATGGAATGTTACAATAAAACAATACTAACAATAACATTACACATTAAATGGAATATACATATTTAATATATAAATAACTAAATATATTAAATGTAATATATTTAAGCTAGCCGGGTCGGCTAGCTTTATTTTTTAATTGTCCAAGCCCAATCATTTTTAAATTGAGCATAAATTTTTGCCTAAATCCGATTCATTGACCAACTTTTATTTTTGCCCAAACTCGGAAAAACTCCGAGCTAGACCAAGCGAGTCAAACGGATCAATGGGCCGATGATCACCTCTACTTCAAGTTGAAGAGGAAATTGTTAAGGTGGTTGAATTAAAAATTTTCAAGCAAATTATTGAGAACACAGTGAAAGATATATAACTGCACATGTCAAAACTTCAAAGTAAACAATTATTATCATAAAAATTAAAAATACAAATTTAGCAATTAGAATTTTGTATTTGTAAGAAAAGTGTTTTATAAAAAAAAAAAAACTTCAAATATAGTTTTAAATAGATTTTATGAAATATTTTTTACTAAGATGTTAAAAGGGTCTGCATAGGGTGTCTGGGCCAGTCTTGCCGTCAAATAATAATTCTTAGGTTTGGGTTGGACCTCAGCCTATTGTTCACTTATTAATATTATTAAGTTAATGGAAATGAGCCGAATCAGTAAGTCAATGGTCCAATAAGTGCATTAAGTGGTCAAATTGGATGAATAATTTTAATATTATTATATAATAATATTTATTATATTACATCAAATATTATATTTATTTTTTAAAAAAAATATTACACAATCATTCTAACATTATCAATTTTAAGTGAAAGTTTTAAATTTTTTTATTACTAACTTTGAAATCAAACTGATGATCAATATTTTGGAGTAGTCACTTTGAATTCTTATACAAAATACAAAGTTTTTAGAGTTTTATGTTTTAATTATATGAGTCCAATAAGATATAAAAGATATAAATAATTATTGATTACGTATTTTTATGTAAATAAGTATAAATAAATAATAATATAATGAAGGTATGATATTTAGATTACAATTTCATTAGGTAAAAGATTTTTGTGGATTAATTCTTTGAATAATGCTATTTAGAATATAATCATAATTTATTTCATTAAGTAAAAAAATGAACGAATGTTTTTTGGATTAATTCTTTGAATAATGAAATATAATTTTAAGTGAAAAACTTTCTATGACACTAAGGGCTCGTTTAGTTCATGGACATGATTATAATGGGATAGAATTACGATTAACATGAGATCGGATAGAGAGAGATTAAAAAAGTAATACTTTAATCTTATGTTTGATTTATGAGATTATTGGATTGAGACTAAAGTAAAATAAGAGTCTAAATACCAAAAGACGTCAGCACTATTTATCATTATTAACAATATTTAATTTCTTCAAAAATCTTAATTTATAATTATTATTATAGTAATTATAATAATAAATAATGACTATTATTAAATTATTATTTTTACCATTATAATTATAATAAATATTATCATTATTATTATAATCATCATTAAAAATTTTATTATCATTATAATAATAATTATTATTATAATTATCATCATTATTACTACAATATTATTATAAATACAATTATAATATTATTAATATAATGATTATATTAATTATTATGATTATGATTATAAGAAATAAAATTATTGTTATAATAATATTCTAAAAATACCATTATTATCAGTATTATTATAATTATAATTATGAAAATAATAATCATTATCTTTATTATTATAATTATTATTATTATAAGGATAATAATAATAATTTGTTGCTATAATAATAATAATAATAATAATAATAATAATAATAATAATAATAATAATAATAATAATAATAATTATTATTATTATTATTATTATTATTATTATTCAAGGATAAAAAGGGTCAAAAAAAATTAGTCTCACATAGGTGAGATAGATTCTATCCCATGAGGGAGGTGCAACAAAAAATGTAAGATTTAAATTAATTTTATCTCACTTTGATCCTACATGAATAGTAAATACCTAAAATCAAATGAAAAATAACTATTCATGTGAGATTAAAATAGTCTAATCTCATCTTAATCCTACCAACCAAACAACCCCTAAGAGGTGACAACATAGTAAAACATTTAGGGTATGTTTGGAATGAGTTTTTGAAAACTGAAATCTGTTTTCAAAAACTTCTTTCCATGTTTAACAAACAATTTTCAAAAGAAATTTTCTAAAACAGTTTTCAAGAAACCAATTTTCAAAAAAGTTTTCTGAAAACCCCAAATTGGTGTTTTCTGATATAATTTTTGAAAAATAACCTTAAAACCATGTTCACTTATCTGTTTCATTCTTTTTCCATGATATATAAAAAAAATTAAATTTTGAAAATAAACTAATATTAATTATTTAGTAAATATGAGAAATAAAATTAATATAGATTTTAAATTTAAACTCAAAAGTAAAAATAATTATAAGTTGTATCAAAACAATTTTCAAAATAAGATTATGCAAACAACATTTTACTGTTTTTTGTTTTGGAAATACTTTTTGAGTTACAGTTATTTAAACATGTTTTCTTTAAAAAAATATCAAAAAACTGTTATCCAAACATACTCTTATCTTTCCACCAAAAAATTATATTGTTACATTCATACGCAACAATCTAGGTTTTTGTAGGGTAAAAAGTTGATTAATTCAGAGTCAACCATTTGCGAGATTAAAATAAAAAAAACTGGATCAACATGTTTTCACTGGTTTATTATGTAAATAATCTAATTAAATGCTCTGTTTGGGAACATGAATTTGAGAGGAGTGAATTTCAAACATATGGTTTTGAACCAAATTCACCCTTTGGGATCATTTTAAAGGAAATGGATTTGAATTTAATAGAAATCCATGATAAATTTGAGAAGCTCAAATGCATGAATTGATTCTCTAAATGTAAATCCATGTTCTAAATCCAATCTTAAAATATTATCTATTTTTAATATTATTTACCATTGATTTATTTTTTCTATGCATACGACCTTTCAAATTTATGAAAATCATATATCACGAGCTTGATACATTTGATGCGAGTAGACCACTGGCAACATCAAACAAAACAACCATTAGAGGTTTTTATTCAAATGTCACGCGAATTGGAAGAGTTCATATAATCACAGTATTCTTAGAAGTCTCCACTCAACCATGGGAAAGATCATTCATGTAGGTCACCGAAGCTCTATTAAAGGAGTCATATGCATGTTCTTGTTGACATCACATGGATGGAGAAACAGGTTGTTACAAACAACAAAATTTGCAAAATGACCAACCAAATTGATGACCAACAAGAATGAATTTCGTTGGTCACATAAATTGAATTAAGGGTTTTTAAAGAAAAAAGATTTTCTTTTGAAGATTTATACATATTTAATATATTGATTAGAATTGATTGTCGATTGATCTCTTTTAGAATTAAAAATTACATTAATCGTAAAATTATACTTATTTAATATATATTGTAGCATCATTAATATAGACAAAAAAACTTAGTTATAGAGGCATGTGAAAGTGTTGTTCTTAAAGGTAAATTTCGCGTCTCTAAAGACTTTGACTTGGCACGTATGGTATCAATGCGTCTACCCTCTAAGAATCAACTATAACAATATTTTGCATGAACACGCATTCACTACAAACGTTAAAGATCGCAATCGAATTTTTTTTACTATTTGATACTCACAAGGTTTTATAAATTATATAAAAAAGAGGAGAAAAGACGGGTTATTCAATATATATTTTTATGAACTCTTAGATTTGAGAGTTACAAGCACACAGAATGGTGAAATTATGAATAAGATAATGATTAATAATAACCCAACGATTAGTAATTTAATTGTGAGTTAGTAATATTATTAAGATCTCAAAAACTAGTTAATATAAATATTTTTAACGGATAATTGGATTATAACTGCTAACTTAATAAAAATTAGGTGTGTTATAACACTTCAAAATATAACTAAACCAAGTTACCTTCGTAGTATTTCAATTCAGTCTTCAAGAATTAGGACTGATCAATTGTAAATAACCATTAGAAACTAAATTACAAACCATATGAGGGGGATATAAAGCCGAGACCACGCACCGAAAAGTACAAACTAGCGAGGGGTTCAAAGAACTAAAACCCAGCTTAGACCAAACTAGGCCACAAGAGATGGAGAATGAAAAGAAAACTTCACCATAGCAGTCCCTTACAAGTCCCTGTCACTACTTTTACCTTCTCTTTTTGCCGATCGGTGGATAGCATTAACAAACCAGGTGGAGGAGCCTACCAATGAATCCATTTACCGCGACAGAAGATTGAGAAAATGGAAAAGAAATAAGTATGTTGTTATTGTTTCCTGATATTATCAATGGACTGCACTGTTTAGAATTTCTTTTAAGTGTTTGAATGACTTATAATTAAATGAAATGATGTTCTATCAATTTCCTTAGATCTGGTGTCAGACTAGTCAATGAGTATTCGTGGTTCATGCTTTGAATCTGCTGCACTATGTTTTGAGTTACTACGAATCTGGTACTTCTTGTGATTTAAGTGCTTTACAGAATCCATCTTCATGAAATGGAAGGCCACTATGTATCCGTACTCTCCACTTCCAAGGCAACGGGAGTAATAGCTGCCACAATAAGTGTTTGAGAATAAAGCAATAGAAAATACACTGATACAAAAATTTACGTGGGGATAGAATTTTTATTTTTATGGGCATATCCGGTGAAAGAAATTTTATTACAAACGAACGGAGTATAAATCGAGAAGGATAAATTTTTTTAAATAAACCATAATCCCATGCAATCAAATTTCGACTACACCAACAATTGGATTGAGAAAAATCTGGAACTCGATCATTTATACATATCCATACCGTGAGGGCTCCGCCCCTACACCTCTAAACTATCCTAGCATACTCACGTAAACAATAAGCCTTTGAACAATGAGCTATTACTCTCGTTCTAATGCACTCCAATAAGAACTATTGAAATTAGGTTTGGATTAAAAATAAATAAATCATATTTAACAATTAGTCCTGCGTATTTTGGCCATTCTCCTTTTGTAAAGATTTCTAGATGAACATGGCTCTACATGCCTCATTAAATAGAGGTGAGTTAAAGAGCTTATTTATAAAATTGGTTAAATCTTACTAAATTAAAAACAAAATGAGCATATTTCTAAACAATTTCATTATGCAAATATGTATCTAGCTAATTTCTAAGTATTAGAGTGGTTCATTTATATGTGCAAATATTCAAAGAATGTGGAATGCTAGCCCGATTGGACTTTGTATGTCAGTGTATCCATCGATATCTTTAATGACTTAGTACGTGTGTATACAATTCTAGCCCGATTGGACTTGGTATGTTGATATGCGTACATGTGTTCGTAATTCATTGTAAGAAAGTGATTTTAATTCAGAGTAATTATAAAATTTTATATGATTATACAAATGAAATTATAGAGTTTGTTATTTATTTTAAAGTTCTAATTAAATTTTTGGATAAAATACATTTAGTCATTTGTAGTTTGATTTAATTTATATATCACCCGTAGTTTCAAAATATATAAATACCTCATTAAAATATTTATTTTTCAATTCAAAATATACAGATACACTCCTCGAATATACATTAAAATACATATATCCCATGAAATATGTATTTTTTGATGTAAAAATACACATTCCTCATCAAATATGTTTATCTAAGAAGTATTGGTATATTTTGAAATCACGAATTCTTGCATATAAGTTAGACTAAACTACGTGTTATTAAATATAATTTACCCTAAATTTTTTCGACAAAAAATTAGATCATGCATTTCCATTACATCTCTCTTGACATGAGTTATCAACACAATTTAAAAAAAAAAACTAATTTCATGTTTCGTAGCTATCATGACTTGTAATCTATTTTCACACAGTGAAAATGAACAATAAACACATGCAATGCACGAGATTTTCATTAGTTTACAAAAAAAATTATGATTCGTTACAATATTGTGTGTTCAGAACAGTGTATCCGATCCATGTAATAAATTTTCTTCCATAAGACTAGTATTTTCTTACTTTAATTTAACATAAAATCCATAAATTATATGGTAGATTGTTAGGGTATTTCCACACAAAGGAGTTACTTAAATTAGAGAGAATCCAACTCAGGGCAAAGGAAGAAAAACAAAGAGAAAAAGAACACTAAAACCAGGTAGCTGAGTATGCTCGACACTAGGAGGATAAGCCTAAAACCATTGGCGTCCTTCACTTTAGGCGCCCACAGTTTCATGTAGAAAAGCAAAATCAGGTTTTAGGTTAAAAATTGGTTAAAACTGTAAGTTTTTCTTTATACTCTTTTTATTAACTGGGTGTACGGACTCCTAAATGCCGGGACTTACGAGAGTCCGTAATCTGAAAGAGGAGAGGGCTTTGGTCATAAAAATAAGAGATGCGGCGGGACGCACGCAGTTTTAGGTATGAACTCGTGCTTTGCACGTGCCTTAGCTTTCCATTTTTTTTTTCTCTCGGTGTTCTCTCTTGCATGACCCACCTTTCATCTGCTGTCGTTTTTTCTCTTTTTCCTCGAACATTTGCCCTTATTGTTTCACTGAAATTACATGATGCCCTTCAAAATGGAGTCATGTCAAAGCTGACCTTTTGTCTTGTTCTACCTATTTAGCTAATTCTTAGCGATTAAGGCTAATTCTGGGTATTTATAATTAGATCTTGGTTGATTTGTAATATATTTCTGCATGCAGTGCTATCGTGAAAGGAAGAAAAGCCAAAATCAAAGAGTCAGCTTTTCCAAAGAGGGCACTCCCAAACTTGACCTAAAAAAGAAAAAAAGAGAGCAAGAACACAAAAATCCACACCCCCGGTTTTCTGGTACTTCTCTCTCTCTCACCACTCTCCTTGGAAACCACTGCGCTACACTTGCAACCCCATCCCCCTCTTCTCCCCCCAAAAAAAAGTTCTCTCCTCTTATAAATACCCAGAACTACTTACAATCCCTTCTCACATATCCGTACAATCCCCTCAGCTCTCTCCCTCCCTCCCTCTCATTAAAACCCAAAAATTAATTAATTTTACAGTATCAGAAAGAAATTAAGTACTAGAAACCATCGATAATGAAGTTAAGCTGCAATGGGTGCAGAGTCCTACGCAAAGGGTGCAGCGATAACTGCACCATAAGGCCTTGTCTTCAATGGATCAATTCCCCTGACTCTCAAGCCAATGCCACTCTTTTCCTCGCCAAGTTCTATGGCCGCGCTGGTCTCCTCAATCTCATCGAATCAGGCCCAGATCATCTTCGCCCTGGTATATATATGTAATTAATTTCTTTTCTTTTTGTCCTTTTCCTTGGCTAATGCATGCTTAATTTTTGTGGGAACTTTTTTTTATGGGTGCAGCTATATTTAAGTCGCTGTTATATGAGGCTTGTGGGAGAATTGTGAACCCGATTTATGGGTCAGTGGGTTTGCTGTGGTCCGGTAACTGGGCCCAGTGCCAAGCAGCCTTTGATGCAGTGCTCAGTGGCTCACCAATACCCCCAATTCCAAACCCTTCATCTCCTTCCTCTTCCTCCGATGCGCCCGCGCTGCACCTTAATATTCCTCCTCTCAAGACCTGTGACATTCGCCACGTGTCGAAGGATCCCACCGTCGTCAACTCGGTGGCTGCCGCCGATCTCAACAAGGTGAAAACCCGGACCAAGTTCAAGCGCTCCGTGATGACGAAGCAGAAACAGTACCAGCTGATCGGCGAGTCAAGCCACGAGTCGAGGCCGAGTCTCTTCGGGAATGGTGATAGCAAGGAGGAGGAGAGTAAGTTCGAGTCAGTTGAGACCGTGGAAGGTTCACAGGTGAACCGGGCCATACAGGACCGGCCAGTTTTCAGGTTTGATGATAGCCACACTGAGCAGAGCGAGGTAGGCTTAGAGCTGACTCTTGGGTTGGTTCCAATGCCGCGCCCTCACGTGTGTTCCGGTGAGGGTAGCAACTGAATAATCATCGAACGACAGGTGTAAACTGCAGCTGAGCGCACAGTTAATTTAATATAAACTTTGTTCCATTTAGTTTAATAGAAGAAATTTTGGCGGCTTAAAAGTATATCGACTTTAGTTTTCACCTGATGTTCATAGAATGTTCAAGTTAACTTTCTCTGTCATTTTTTCTCCTTTTTTTAGTTTTAATTTTGCTATAAAGTTTAATGTTCAGTGGGTTTTTTTGGGTGTATATCAATTTATGGGACAGATAAGACATAAGACATGTAACAAAAGATATATACCTTAATTTCCTTTTGTCTCTTGTTGGCTCATAATATATACCCAAAAGTTAATGTTCTGTCAAAATTCCAATAAGCAATTATACTACAAGATCTTCAGCATAAAATTTGAAGAAATTGGATCTTCCAATATATTACTATATAAGTCCTGATTTTGTTCACATTTAAACGTGTATAGAATTTAAAAGCTAGATTGGTTGTCACGATTATCTCATCTGAATCATGTATATAACGCACATATGTATACGCATAATGTGACCCCTAATATACATAATATATGTATATATATGTATAAAATAGATTTGATAGAAATATTTGTAACTGTCACAATTATCTTATTTCAATTATATGTATAACGCACACATACGCATATATTGCGGTTTTAATAGCCCTTATATGTATAGGACTTGCTATCTACACGCTAAGAAAGGTTCGATATAATCATAATATTTTCAATTAAAATATAGATTTTTTTTTCCTTTTCTAGAATAACGTATTAAATGAAAGTTAAAAGTATTTACCCCTAAAATTAGAGTTTGGATTCGAATTTTTGATTTATTGATTATTTTCGAGCTTTTCACGTTAAAGATTCAAATTTAATTCTTTTTTGTATCAATATTGTAAGTGTTGATGCCAAAAATGTGTTTGCTGAGCTGGAGGTCGGGCCTCGTGGAAACCTGCGCAAGGATGAGGAGGTGAGCTAGGGGCCACCGGAGGGGGATGCCTCCGAGGACGCTCCGAAGCCTTTGTTAGGATGTGATAATGAAAATAATGGTGTTCCTTTTCTTAGGTCCTAAAGAATCATGCTTTTGGAATGCGCACCTAAGTCTTCTTATAGGGTTTTGAAGCGGCCTTTCATCCAGGGTGGTGGTGACGTAGAGGCCCATCTGGGTGGGCAATGATGCCTAGGAGGCCTAGTTGTGTTGTCTTGTTGTGTTGGTTGAGGGCTACCCACGTATGAGGCGGTCATTGGGCTAAGAGCGGTGTTACCTGGAGGGCGGCGACGCGTTAAGATCCAACTGTCTGATCCTGGGTTGGTCCACGTGTCGTCTCTTTATTGAGTGTGTTTTTTGGTAATATCAGAGGCCCGCCACTTCCTTGAGAACATTTATGTGCTTAAGGAAGTATTGCAGGGTTCGGTCTTTAGTAAAAAGGGGTAACATGCCGAGTGCCAAGCCGAGCATACGTGGAGCGATCCATCTGTCCAGCCTTGGAGCTGGTGGGTCCGAGCATGTGTGGAGCAATCCATCTGCTCGGCCTTGAAGACATGAGTCCGAGCCTGTGTGGAGTATTCCATTTGTTCGGCCTTGGAGACATAAGTCTGAGCATGTGTGGAGCAATCCATCTGCTCGGACCTTTGAGCTAATGGGCCAAGCATGTGTGGAGCAATCCATCTGCTCGGCCTTGAAGACATAAGTCCGAGCATGTGTGGAGCAATCAATATGCTCGGAACTTGGAGCTAGTTGGCCGAGCATGTGTGGAGCAATCCATATTCTTGGCCTTAGAGACAGGAGTCCGAGCATGTGTGGAGCAATCCATCTGCTCGGAACTTGGAGCTAGTGGGCCGAGCATGTGTGGAGTAATCAATCTGCTTGGCCTTGAAGACATAAGTCCGAGCATATGTGGAGCAATCCATCTGCTCAGACCTTGGAGTTAGTGGTCGAGCATGTGTGGAGCAATCCATCTGCTCGGCCATGGAGACATAAGTCCGAGCATATGTGGAGCAATCCATCTACTCAGACCTTGGAGCTAGTGGGTCGAGCATGTGTGGAGAAATCCATCTGCTCGGCCTTGGAGATCATGGGTCCGAGAATGTGTAGAGAAATCTATATGCTCGGACTTGGAGCTAGTGGGCCGAGCATGTGTGGAGCAATCCATCTACTCAGCCTTAGAAAACATGGGTTCGAGCATGTGTGGAGCAATCCATATGCTCGGACTTGGAGCTAGTGGGTCGAGTATGTGTGGAGCAATCCATCTGCTCGGCCTTGGAGAAGATGGGTCCGAGCATTTGTGGAGTAATCTATATGCTCGGATTTGGAGCTAGTAGGCCGAGCATGTGTGGAGTAACCCATCTGCTCGACTTAGGGGTGATTTTTGAATCCCAGGGAGACTCTTGGGTTTCTTAAATTTTGTGCCCATGAGAAATGTTTCCTTGAACTTCTTGGGCTGCTAAAAAACCTGGGTTTTGTTTTTGTGGGGTTTTGGGCTCTTTTAGGGCCCAATTCCCTTGGGTTCCTTGGATTTTGATGACATGTGGCAAGTGCCAGTCCTCGTTAAATATTTATAGCCGTTTTTGCGAGGATGACGGTACTTTTAATGATTGGATTCCTGGGGGGACTAAATAGTGCTTTTGGACGGCGCCTAGGGGAATGAAGCGATCCCTAGGTTGTAATCATGGGCCGCCTAGTGCGTGGCAGCAGACTCTTTGGGGAGAGTGAAAGTTGCCTCGAGTTCTTAAGGCGTCACCTCCCCAACTGTCTCTTCGTTTAATTTTGCTCGCCCGTTGCGCCTTCTTTTCCTATATAAGGAGGCCTTTATTTTCTTCCTTCTTCACTTTAAAGCATAGTGAGCATTTGTAAAGAGTGAGATATCTTTGAAAACCCTCGTCCTCGTTCCCTCTTTTTTTTTTTTTTTTCCTGAGAGCATTCGTCCTCATACCAATTTGATGAGAGCTTCTTACCCCACTGTTACGAGCCTTCGTTCTGGTTTTGTGAGAACTTTCATCCTAAAGTTTTTGGAGTTTCGGTGCTCGGTAGTTCAAATTGGATTGGTGGTGCTGGTGTTCGGTTGCTGCGACGTTTAGAGGGTTGCTAAGGAGGAGGTTTTTTAGGAGCTTCATTTTTTGAGGAGTTGAAATCCAAATCCCTCAGACTGTTAGTGAGTTTCGTCCATCCATTTTTTAAATATGTTTAGTTTTGATGAATATCGAGATCGGCCTAGTAGTAATAGTGGTAGCGATAGAAGTAGTGATAATGGTAGTAATAGTGGTAGCGGCAGTGCCGAAGATGCGGGGTCGTCCACGTCCTCTTCCAGGAGTGCGATCCCGAAAAGGGCTGTGGTAAGGGAAGGGCCTTTGGCAATGGTGTCATACATCACCGTAGTGGAGGAGTATGAAGAAGACACCTCCTTTGGGGACGAGGTCCTGGATGATATCAGGGGGACCTCGCTATAGATGAAAGGGAGGAGTGGAATTATGCCGCCAATGAGGTCCCTAATCAACTGAAGGAGGAGGACCTGGAGGTGATCCGAAAGATGTACCGTATTCCATGCTGGTGTGCCCTTCGACTGGCCGGGGCAGGGGAGAGGGCTTGTGACCCCCTTTCGAGCCGTGCATCCTACGAACAATGCATATACGAACACCACATGAGGGTCGAGATTCTATTTCCCTTTCACCTCTTCTTCTGTGCCGTTTTACGGTACTTTGATATTGCGCTGTGTCAGTTAGTGTCAAACTTGGTATGGTTTATTATGGCCTTTATCCGTGTATGCTCGGAAGTAGGCGAGCCAATGAATATGAATATTTTCAAGGCCTACTTCCTGATTAGTAGGCATGGCCAGACCAGATGGGCGATTTTTAGCACCTGGGCTAAGAAGAGGCTGCTGAAGAAGACTCCATCGTCAATCAAGAGATGGAAGAAAAACTTTTTCTTCATCCGGTCTACCGAAGACTTCGACCATCATCGCTCGTGGAGTATGGATCGAACCGGGAAATGTTAAAAAATGGGTCTTCATCCACGCGAGCAAGAGGTTCTGGATGCCATGGTGGCCTCGCCGCTAGATGTTGAAGTCTTCTAAAATAATGAGAAGCTGGCGAGGCTCGACCTGTGCTCTCCATGCACCGAGCTTTCGCTCGAGAGCGGTAAAGATCCGTGCTTTTAATACTTGCAGTTTTTTATCTCTACTTTGCTTTTTGCCTTGTAGTTTTACTTATACATTTTCCTTTCCTTCATGCTGAGCAGAGATGGATGCCGTACTCGAGAACAGGTGAGGAAACTCACCATGGAGAGGAGGAAGGCCGCTGCGGCTGAGAGGCAGCAGGCCTCGGGCTCGGGGACGAGGAAGAGGCCTCGCGCCTCTACTTTGATAGATCTGGAGAGCTCTTCCCTAGGCCCTCCCCAGCCGGAGCCTGCACCAGTGACCGTCGCTCCCCTAGTGGCCTCGGCTGCCCCGGGATCTTCTACTGCTACTAGCCCCTAGGTGGGTGTTGGTTCGGGGGCAACGGTCTTCAGGCCCAACTGAGCCCTGAAGATCGATGACTCCGTTTTTGTGCACCCACGAGTGGCACTAGAGCATCTGATCATGGGGATCCCTCATTGGGATCTCCAGGAGCTGTCCCGGTGGCCGACCAAGGCCCTTTCTTCTACGGTGGAGATAGTCGCCTCTTAGGTATTCCATTCTCTTTGACTCTTTACTTTCATTTGAGTTTTGTTTCGGTTTATTTGTTCTAACACTCGTTTACCTGGCCACAAATGAGTGTTCTTCTCGGCATTAGCTCCTGTCGCTGCATGAAGACGGCTAAACTGTTGCGCTATACCCAACGCCTGCTGGAAGAGAAGACCAAGGTCGTCCAGCAACTACATACCTCGGAGGATGCAGCTAATTGGGCTAGGGTCGAGGTAGTATGGGAGAGAGACGATATCTTCTGCGCCAAGACTGAGGTTGAGCGAGCCATGCAGCGCTTGACAGAGGAGGGTGAGGCCCATACCCACGCAACTGTTGAGGAGGCCAATGCTACTTTCTAGAGCTCGAATGCCTTCAGGGTGGCCATTGATCTGGAGGGGGAAAACAATTCCTCGAGGGCTTTCTAGAGGCCAAGAGGAAGGTTGAGGCCATGTACCCGGAGATAGATTTTTCGGGCCTTGACCTTCTGGAGCCCGAGGAGGGAGAGGAAGAGGAGGAGGAGGAGGAGGAGCCTGCTACAAAAGAGGAGGCCGAGGCTCCGGCTGGGGAGAAGATGAAGACCGAGCCTGTGGCAGATGCGGAGGCGGCGCCCGCTTAAGACTAGGTGTTTTTTTGTTTTTTTCTTTGTATTTTAAGGTCATTAATGCCTTGTTGTAATATTTTTGAAAATATCTATAGAATATTATTTTTTCTCAACTTAACTGCTTTCATAATAAGCTTTCATTTACAATTTCCATTCTAAGCGAACTTTCATCTTTAAAAAACTTGTGTGCGGGATCCGAATTCATTGATAGAAACATCGGAGATGTTCGGTGTTCTAAGTTTGCGGGATATGTTTTCTACTCAGCTCATCGAGCTCGGAGGTGCCGGGTCAGCATATCCTCAGGATACGGCACGGGCCCTCCCAGTTAGGGATCAGTTTTCCCATTTCTCATGGTTGAGATACTTCATTCTTTTGTAGAACGAGATCACGAAGCCTGAAGTGCCTTCCTCGTACTCGAGAGTTATAATACCCGACGGTTCGCTGTTGGTAGGCGGCCTGCCGAATCTGAGCTTTATCTCATGATTCATCAAGAAAATCGGTGTTCATACGAAGAGCCTCGTCATTGTTATTGCTCTCGAAGTTTTGTATTCAGAGCAAAGGCGTTCCGATCTCCAAAGGTATGACGGCTTCAGAGCTGTAAGTCATGAAAAAAGGGGTCTCCCCAGTGGGTGCTCCGGCAGTGGTTCGGTATGTCCAGAGTATATTTGGCAAGTGGTTTGTCTACTATTGATTTTCTTCGTCCAATCTTCTTTTGATGCTCTGCAAAAGAGTTATGTTATTTACTTCGGTTTACCTATTCGCTTGTGGGTACCTGACGGAGGAGAAGCGATGCTCGATATGCAGCTCATCACAGAATGCTTTGAACTGAGTGCTATCGAATTGTTTGCCGTTGTCCGTCACCAGCACTCGGGGTATACCGAAGTGGCATACTATCGATTTCCATACGAAACCCCTGGCTTGGTGGTCAGTGATACTGGCCAGTGGTTTAGCTTCTACCTACTTTGTGAAATAATCTATTGCCACGATGAGGTACTTCTGCTAGCTGGACGCCCCAGTAAAAGTTTCGAGGAGGTCTATTCCCTACATGGCGAAGGAGAGTGGGTTAGTGATCGGTGTGATGGGATTCGTCGGCTTCCGAGAGATGGTGGCATAATGTTGGCAATTTTTGCACTTTTTCACCAATTCCATGGCTTCTTCTAGAATTCTAGGCCAGTAGTACCCTTGCCAAATAATTTTGAAAGCGAAGGCTTTCCCCCCAAGGTGATTCCCGCAGATCCCTTCGTGGACTTCTCGAAGGGCGTAACTGGCCTCAACTGGGCCTAGACATTTTAAATAAGAAGTCGTAAGGCCCCTTTTGCACAAATAATTGTTCAAAACAATATACCGTGCAGCTCGAGAGACAATCCTTTTGGTCACATTCTTTTTTGTTAGGAAGATGTCCATCCAGTAAATACTTAAAGATAGGGTCCATCCAGGTCTTCTCAGCGGTGACAGATAACATAGTTGTCTCATCAATGTTGGGTGTGGCAAGTGTTTCGAGGTAGACCACTCGTGTGGATTCGAGTTGTCGGGAAAAACCGAGCCGAGCTAGGGAATCAGCTTTTGAGTTTTTGGCCCAAGGAACCTGGTCGATTTGGAACCTCTTGAACTTGGCAATGAGTTCTTTGGCCTTTGTTAAGTATCGGGAAATCTTCTCTTCTCGGGCCTTGAACTCTTTGTTGACTTGGTTTACCACCAGTTGAGAGTCGTTGTACGCATCGAGGTCCTCTAAGGATAGCACCCGTGCTAGTTTCATCCTTGCTAGTAAGGCTTCGTATTCTGCCTCATTTGAGGCTTTAAACCCGAACCTTAGGGTGTACTTAATGGTAAATTCGTCCAGGCCACTTAGGATGAGTTTGGCACCGCTTCCAACATCGCTGGAGGATCCA
Organism: Bretschneidera sinensis; assembly: GCA_023935145.1. Classification (NCBI taxonomy): domain Eukaryota; kingdom Viridiplantae; phylum Streptophyta; class Magnoliopsida; order Brassicales; family Akaniaceae; genus Bretschneidera; species Bretschneidera sinensis. Next base: position 110,531,206 of record CM043701.1, on the reverse strand, counting down.
TCAACATGAAGCATCCATCAAGGGACTGTTTTGGTCTCGATGAGGTCTGGGGTGGAAACATCTTGAATTGGGAGGGTGATTTCCACATCTTCTATCCGCTTACCGAAGCCCTCACTGCTTTCGGACGAGGATCTTTCTCTAGATTTGGCCATCTAGGGCGAGGAGGATTCCACTGCGGAACAGTCATCAATGAGGGCCTGCAGCGGGACGAACCGGTAGGGCTGGGGTCCGACCGCGACTGTGTGGGAGAAGGCTAGCGGGCCCCTTTGTGAACCTTGGCGGCCAGCTCGGCCACCAGGTGGGAGAGTTTGACGAACTGTGCTTGGAGCGTAGCCATGTCGAGGCGTATATTGGATTCGGATGAGGAACTTGATCCTGACTGCTAGGTGCGAGTACTAGCCCCCGCTGCTCCTTTACCGGTGTCTCTGGTGGTGTGTTTAGGTGGCATGACAACAGATGAGTTCTTTTGGATTTCTTCGCTTTTACTGTGTAACGAAAGATGGTGGTTTCCCACGGACGGCGCCAATCTATTGATGCCAAAAATATGTTTGCTGAGTTGGAGGCCGGGCCTCGTGGAAACCTGCGCAAGGATGAGGAGGTGAGCTAGGAGCCACTGGAGGGGGATGCCTCCGAGGACGTTCGGAAGCCTTTGTTAGGATGTGATAATGAAAATAATGGCGTTCATTCTCTTAGGTCCCAAAGAAATCATGCTTTTGGAATGCGCACCTGAGTCTTCTTATAGGGTTTTGAGGCGGCCTTTCATCCAGGGTGGTGGTGATGTGGAGGCCCAGTTGGATGGACAATGATGCCTAGGAGACCCAGCCATGTTGTCTTGCTGTGTTGGTTGGGGGCTACCCACGTATGAGGCGGTCTTTGGGCTAAAGGCGGTGTTACCTGGAGAGCGGTGACATCTTAAGATCCAGTTGTCTAATCCTAAGTTAGTCCACGTGTTGTCTCTCTATTGGATGTGTTTTTTGGTAATCAGAGAGTAAAAAAAAAACGAATAAGCTAGCGGCAATATTGTTGGGACTACATATACATGTGTAGAGGAAGGGGAAGTACGTATTGGATCAAGGCTTGCAGCAAATATTCTAATTATAATAGAAATTTATATAACTATTTATGATGACATGGGTTTATGGGTGAATGATGAACTTGCACAGTTAGGAGGTGATGACAGCGAGAGTGGCAAAAATGGGGTTTGCTTTTGTTGTCAAATTAGGTGGTCCAGTAATGATAGCGGTGAGGTCATTCCACGTTAGAGAAGCATTTTGACAAATGCTCTTCATGCAACGGTCTCTAGCAAGCTACTGTTTAATTATGGCTTTTCCATGTTTCTTTGCATGTATTGTGCCATGTGTACGCTAACAAGTGTTATTTGGCCTTTTGGAATATTTTTGGCTGTCCAAGATTGGAAAGTAGACTGGCTATTTCTGTTACGCGCTAATACGGAAACAGCGGCAGCACCTTATGACTTTTTTGTCTAGAAAGTTTATTAGTAATTCTCTTAAATTTTATTGGTAAAGTAAGGAACTCCATTGATAATACGAAAAGACTAAAAGAAGACAATTTTACATGTGTGTGGTGCAAGTTAATTGGTCTGCACTTTGAGATGCATGTTTTCTTGTAACCCAATAATTTTTCTTTATCTTTATCCATTTATATTGTATAAAACCTTAACTCATTAAGAGATGACATATTTTTGCATTGATTGGATTAAATCATGATCTTTTTCATTTGAAAATTGAAATAGAGTCAAGTTTATGATGAGATTTAATGCTACATCATCAAATAGAGAATATTCGAATTCAAATTTTTCATGATGACATTCAATCTCACCGTGAACTTGACTTCCATTTAAATTCTGAATTTGAGAGGATCGGGGTCCGATTGTGCTTTGTATAAAGCTTGAACTGTGTGCCATGTCAATTTTTATGTCTTACTCATTCGAGAAATCATTGCTTAGACATTTTCCACCATTAAATAACATGAGAAGAGAGAGAAAATGAGATATTTTTCATCAAATAACGAAGAATATTGCTTTATGTCTAATGATGAGTCGTTCGTAGACACCACTTATGAAACGTGTGGACCTATAGAGTGGCGACACGTGTACGGTTTCAATAGGTAGCACGAGAGCCTTATGGCAAGGGCTTTTTTCTGTCAAGACACATTTCTAGGGATACTTCAAAGGTATTGGATTGGATGATGAAGTGCGAGGTACACCATTGCTGTCTCTCGCACACCAATGGTCGCTCTAAGGTACGATCTAGAATCTGATGTTGGCATGCTTTCAATATCGACTCACAAGACATTTTGTGACGTATTTGAGGTGGCCCACTACCCGAGAATATCGTGTGTAATAGGCAGATCCTCTCTTCTATCGCCACATGTCCTAAGGTACTATAACGACTACAAATACCCTTTATTTACACCAAAATAGTACGTTTTTCTTATTTGTTGCTCAGACTGGGGCTACTACTGTTCTAGTTTTCCATATCATAGCACTGCTAGTGTTAGGGTACATGCCATTAGGTCATTGTGCTTCAGAGTTGCTCCATTTCCCATTCGATTGATATCTTCCAAGTGTTCCTTGATCATTTTGGCCACATGAGCACTTCCCAAAGATTACTTAACATTTTGGCGACTCTATTGGAGATTGCCACTACAAGATGACAGACGGACAAAGCAGCCCACGAGATACTCGGCACATGGTCGAGGGATGAGAGGAACTTCCTCTAGGCATAAGCAACAGGCACTCTCCTACTGTCACCGTACCCAATGATCTCTCAGTTGCTCTAGCCAATGTGGTACCTGCTCTCATCGCCTTGTAGCACCAACACCGGGAGATGATACATTATTTTAACACGATGAAATAACAAGTGTACTTCTTACATGCCCCAACAACAAGTGTTGGCCACTCTTGGGCCTAACACTTATCCTTCATCGTTCATGGCTTCCATGCATCCCCATCTGATGTATCATTCACCACAAGTACTATGAGGACACGAAACATCCCGAGATGAGATATTTCATCCTCCACCCAATCAATCATTACAAATACCTTGAAAGGTAATCAGTGTAAACTATAAATCATCAATATGCGGAAGCATAGCATCAAAATTTTCACACTGGTACATAACTTTGTGCATACACAACTAATCAAATATTTTTATATAGCACAACACTTTTGCACAGATACTAATAAAAAACCACCACACATTCTATTTACAAATATACATGGTACCTGACTCCCTTACAAACTAAACTCTAGATTCGCTCAACTAACCACGCTATGGCAGTTTCCCTAGGTAGATGCGAGTAATTTATCGTCTAACAGCAGTGGTTACAACCAAATACTCTAAACAATCTCATGAAATGCATTATTAACTAAAAAGGATAAACTCCATACCAATTAATTCCATCCCACCTCACTTTGGTCTAAATCGATACTTCAAGGCCTAAGTCGATCAAACAAAGATCTCAACTGATCTAGCAAAGACCTTGTGAGCACGTCAATAGTGTTCAATCAATCATTGTAAAGACATAGTCAAGTGTCACATCCAAGCACTGTTCAATCGCTCACTAACAATCAATAGTGTAACGTCATGCACGACGCACACCCAATAAGGAGGTTAACTTGTTAGGATGTGTCGCATGCATCCTTCTTTAATTTGGTGTCGATAATCACCATTCATTCTAATATTCACATGCATGCATAAAGACATGTACAAGCACATCCATTAGTAAACACAATAGCTAAATGAATATGTTATGCTTGAACATAGTCCACAAAAATGGCCACTCATTACAAAGAATTTCTAGGTGATTCGAAACAACATGAAACTAGACTTCTAGGGCACCAACTTAGACTCAATAATTATCTAGTTTGGTTTTAAATTGACTAAGTTACATTAGTTTTAAGTTGGATTACAAATCTACCAAAATTAAAACTTTCAGAACACAACTGTAATATGTTTAGTGATAGACTAACTTCTAGACATCCAAATGAATTGAATTTTTGTATGCAATTTCTAAACATGTATAACTATAACATATTAAAATTTCAAGTTGATTTAATAACTAGAGAAAAATATAAAGACCTATAAAAGAACCTATCTCTATTAAATCCAATTTTAACATATGTGATTCCAAACTATAATAAGGAATGGTTGCAATCATTATTTACAAGAACTAAACATATAAATCATTCAATAAATCATAAATATCATAAAGAAATATGATGCATGATAGAAACCATACATTAACAAAAAAAAAAAAATTCTGATTTCCTTGAAATGGAACCAGTCAAAGTGGTGAACACCAAGAATCAAATAATAATTGTGAAATAACTTCAAACTTAATTTTCCAGAATTTTCTAATTAAAATCTTCAAGACTTCTTTTATCTTTCTTTTTTATTTCCCAATTTATTTATTTTTGGTTAATTTGAAGATATTCATTGATTTGACCATGGACTCACTTAAACTGCTCTCGAAAGAGGCAGAAAACCTTGTCATTGACCTTTGGTAAGGCCCACGTAGACCCATTTATATAATCGAAAATTGAAAATTTTCATTGAACCTCAACAGCTACAAAACCTTTGACAAGGCCAATTGACCTTAACCTAAACCCAATTCCCCCCTCCCTTTTGTTTTTACTCAAACAACAGAAACATCACATTAAGTAGAATTATAGTCACAAACCCAATTCCCTTGAAAGAACCATTGCAATTTTACTGCCCCCACTTTAAATTCAAAACGAGCTTGTCAGGCGATCACTCAAAAGAGCCATCTGTTTAGCCATCCATCTTAACGATCAATTAAAACTAATAATCTCACTTTTACAATATTTAACCGTGTTTTTTAAATCAAAATTGTCATTTATGTTCCTTTATCTTTGCTCATTAAAAAGAAGATATTTGACAATAAACCACTAGTTATGGTATTTTCCCTTTTTCTTTCGTTTACTACTACTTAGAAACATGATTTTCTCAAACAGACTAACATAATATGCTCTTGCAAGATCATGAATTCATGATATTATGTACCCTCTGTATTTGTAATAATGCCTAAAACACTACGGTCCGCCATTGATTCAACTAAACATGGGCTCTCACTGGTAGAGAGAAAAATGGGAGGAAAGAGAATGGAGAGAAAAGAATAGGGATGAGAGCAAAGGAATGAGGCTAAAGTACGTGCATAATCCTATAATTTGGCTCATATTCAGAACAAACTCTAAAGTTTTTTTTATCGATATATAACAAAATCTTATGGTTTGTACTATTAGCATAGGATGAGCTTCCGTTAACTCCATTGTTTATATGCGTCCATTTTGACCAATTTTGATGCTAAATAAATTTTATAAACCATTTAGAGATCATTCAACAATTTTTAAAAAAATTTCACTTAAACCACATAGTTTTTTATATACCGAAAAAAACTCCGAAAAAAACTCAAGATTTGTTATGAAAATCGATCAAACCCCATGGTTTTGCATGTATTTTAGCCAAGAAAAAAAAAACAAAAAATATTTATTTTATTTTAACTTGTACTCCCTAATCATTTCAATTTAGGAAGATTGTAATTTTTTCATTTGGGAAAAAGATATCAATCATTTCATTTTTTTTTTCCTACCAAAGATCACTCTTTTCTCCTCTCCCTCTTTCTTCCTCTCACTTTTTCTCTCTACTAATCATAACCTATGTAACATAATTGAATAAGCAAAAGTGTATCTTTGAACTTCTTTGCAATGAGATTGATAAGTAATAATGATCTTATTCTTTTTTCATTCTGGGGATTGTTTGATATTCCTTTTCAAATATTGCCTTCAAGGCAAGAACCGTCTAAAGCAGAGTGGGCTGAGTGATTTTCCATTGAATGTATGAAATTAGAATGTCCTCAAAGTTCAGTTTCTTTTATTGAGACCAGAGACAGATTTGGAAGTTGGAACACACCACTTCTCTAATTTTGAAAGTGAAAAAAAAAAAATTGCTTGCAAGAATAAGCTTATTAATGGGTAAGGAAGATGATGACGTTAATTGCCACCTCTTTAACAGAATGTAGAGGGCACACTGCACATTTCAATGTGTATATGGGAGTGTTGCAGAGATTTAGGACTAACAGTTTCAAACTGAACTGTTTAGGAAATGGGAGGCATGGGTTTAATTATATATGCTTTAGCAAATGGAAGGGAGGATATGTTACTATTAAGCATTAGCTAAATAGAGAAGGCTGGGGGTGGGGGAGACCTTTCTAGGAAATGGATTGCTGATGAGGTTGGAGTATTCTTTGAAAACTTTCAATCGATCGTTTTTACCATTTCTTCTCCTATCATAGAGGATGCCATTCGTTGAGAGTTATCAGCCCAAACGATGACATTATCTGCTTTTTTTTTTTGGCTTAGAAAGAGCCAAAAAGGTGTAATTTTCCCGTAGATGGGCTTCACTGCATATGCAGGCCTTTATTAATATTGTGAAAGAGGAATAAAGTAATAGGTTTATTCTGTGAAGGAAGGAAAATACACTAAGCTCAACAATCAAGGTGAGAGAATAACCATAGGAAACACTTTCCATGAAATCAGAAGAAGAAAACATACACAAAGATAAAAATTTCAGTGTTCTGCAAAAGGTTTTTCATTTTAGGGAAGTGACGAGAGCTTGATATGATTGTCAGATGAACTGGAGATAAATGCAGAGTAAATCTGATGAAGTTGTGGCAACCCTGATTCTTCTATAGAAACTGATGAATTCCATGCTACAATAAATCATGGTTTTGTTTTTGACTTAACAAGATTAATGTATTTTTTCTGGTTTTTGACACCCACATTTTAGCAGCTTACTTAAGATCCAAGGAAGTGCAATCATTTTATTGCTGCTACAGGTAAAGCATCTCTTTCAGAGTTGCTGAGGTAGATGCAACTCTGAAAGAGATGCTATGCCTCATATTAATTCTATTTAATTTCTTCTTCTTCTTCTTCTTTTCTATTTTCATATCCAAGCAAAGTCAATAGATTTTGGCTCTGCATTTCTGAAGGGATTCGAAATAGTTTGAATAGCCATTCTGTAATTTTTCTGCACTGATTTTCCCCATCTTGAAATTCTTGAACTTTTTGTAATTTTATATTCCCACAGGGTTCTATATGTTCTCAAGGAATTCTAACTCAACTGAGTGATTTTAGGACTTTAAGCATTACCAGTTTTGCATAATTCTTAAGAATGTAGACCTTTCACTCATGCCTCTGAAAGAACTTGCAGTAGGTTCTATTTTGTTGGGCTTAGTTAGTGTTCTAGATTTCCAGATGGGCTTCAAATAATTTGAAGCCATAGATGCGTATTTCGAAGCCATAGATGCGTATTTCTGTCTTTATCAACTAAACAAATGTCTGAGTGGTGGAAATTAATTGTGTGAAGAAGAATTGCTTTGCCCGTCTAAACCAGATTTGAGGCTTCAGACAAGTGAAGCCAATAATAGTTAGGTGGTGCAGAATTAATGCAGTGTAGTGGTTCATTAATCATTCAATAAAATATGTGTGGTTTATTACACATTAGTCTTTCATGGCTTCCCCTGTGTAGGGTTACCCACATAGCTAATGTATTAAAAAAATTTCTCCTGTGCAGAGTTACCCAAAATGTGGTTGGGCTTGATCTGGTAAATACTTTCCGGTGTAAATTGATTTACAGTGGTGAAAAATTTTTTTTTGAAAAGTTATGATAATTTAGAACAAAAAAGAAATGGGTTATGTCTGGACAAGCAACATTAGGTCGTTTGTCGAAATTGTAAAAGCTCAAAAGATCACTCTCAAAACAGGATTAATAACTCTGATACTATGTTAAAATAAAAGAGAGATTAAAGAAGAAGCTTATGTATTATTGATATATTGTGAAAGACGAATACAAACCTATAAATAAATGTTAAGAATATAAAACTTAATAAAAATAAAAAACCTATGCTTATAATAAATTAAGAAGGTAAACTAATTAAAAAAATAATACATATGAAACTAATATTGTAATAAAAAAAATATCATATACAATAAACATCACCACTTTAGAATTGATTAACTTCAATTAGTTCACGAGAAATGTATATCATTTTTTTTAAAATTTAATATGATAAAAATCATTATTGAAAAAATGTTTTGAGAAATTCTAAAAGTAAGTGAACCAACAATGATGCATAATGCATATGCAGCCAACATAGCGGACCGTAAAAGATGAATATCAACCTTCATTTAAGGGGATGTTCAAGGACATACGTATTAATGGAACGGTGTTAATGAGGGGGTAATTTGGCATCAAAATGAACTTCCTTCTGAGATGTGAGCATCCAAACGACCAAACAGTAAAATAAGTACGTACATCATGTATGTAACTTGGCATGAATTGTCCATTACTCGAATGCTGATGATATGCAGCCAACATGGCGGACCGTGACATGATTTGGAATGATTTTGCCTTTAAATCAACAAAGCCAATGGTCCCAACTGCTTTTATTGCTTTGATGCATTTTGGTAGTTTGGCACTGATGTTGTCTAATCATTGATCGTCGAAGGTTGTACAACCTAATATTACCCCATACACGTGGTTAGTTAAACTCATCCACGAAAATTCTAGCCTTGAAAGTTGAAATGAAAATAGCTCTGCCTTATAAAAGACATTTCCTTCTTTAATTTATGGTGCCTGTTTAAGGAATTGTCTCTCTTCTTCAAATTTAAATTGGAAACTTAGAGAAAGCAATTGGTTCTTGATGGTTAATATCTTTTTTGGATTATCTTTTAAAATCCAAAAAAGGTCATCTCAATTATCACAGAAGAGACCACGTATGTATGCCAACCACGCACAATTGTGGAGAAAAACCAAGTTTGTAATTTAATATAGGAGCCACTATCAGTATCACCGTCACATATCACCTTTTGAGTTCGTCGTTTCTAATCAACTGGATGGAAAATACAGAAAAAAAAACAATTTTGTGACAGTTGATTAAATCTTATCAAAGATTCTGCTTGATATACTTGAGACTTATTCATTCAAACATGAAGTTTCTTAGGATATATACTTGGTCTGAAACTCTTAATGATCGATATATACGTCATTTATGCTAGTCGTACTGCGACGTGTTAAGTTCTTATTTGTTCATCAATCTAGGCAATGTCCATATTCATTGTGACTCGTAAGAAAATTTGGAGCATATACAGTATTCTTTAGAATCGGACTGGTCATCGACTCGATTGAGAGTACATAGAGACAAGAGAGACAGTTGCACACTTAAATTCCAAAAAAAAAGTTAACTTTTTAAATATTGTTGAGATACCCTCATTAACACAATCCTACAGTGCTATGTCTGTCACCTGATAATACAAGATGTTATGACTAAAATTATTGGTTTGAGACTTGAGAGGATACAAAACCTCTCTTCGGAGAGGTGTTGATCATTGGAATCTGACAATAGATTAAGTGTTGCTTCCCGTTGATTTGTATCTTTTTAAGGTTTTGCTTGCTACATTGTTACTAAGGATGAGAATGGATCGGTTTGAATCGGGTTATTCTAAAATTTCAACCCAAACCATGAATCCATCCAATCTCAACTCAACCCAACTCATTCTAATCGGTTTGGATCACAAGGTTAATACATTTTTTTACTAAATAATTAAACCACACATATTGCATAACAAAAAAAATATTCTATTAAATCTAAAACTAAATTCATTCATATTACAAGTAAAATATGTGTGTCTGACAACACAAAGAATATTTGATAACATGAAAAAAAGAACAATTGTCTCATGGACTACAATAGCTGTAGGTTATGCTAAATTTGGTTTTTTGGATACTACTAAGAAATTTTTTGATGACATGCAAGAGAAGGATGTTGTGCCATAGAATGCCACAACTGGAGGCTATGTTGAAGCCAAACTTGGTAATGATGCATTGACATTGTTTCATGAAATGCAAGCCAGTAATATAAAGACTGATGAAGTGGCTATAGTCAATTGCTTATCTGCATGTTCACAACTTGGAGCCATTGATGTTAGAATATGAATTCATTGTTATATTGAAAAACATAATCTTCATCTGAATGTTGCGCTAGAAACTGCTTTAGTTGACATATATTTAACTTACTTTAGAAGACTGTTCAATTACGAAGGAAATCTGGATTTCTGAAAAGTTGTTGATAACATATTTTAGTAACTCAGCATTTGTTGGTCGTGCTAGTGCTTCCTCACCAATCAATCTAATTTTTGGACTATGCTTTAATGCACTTGGACATGTGTATATTTCTGATGGTTAGATAGTTTTAAGAAGTTAGCAAAAGTTATTTTTATCATAGGTGTAGGTGTAACTTATGTTAGAGTTGGTGCATACTTCACGAGACCAGATCTGTAAAACCCCGGACGAACACGGGGTCCCGCTTTCCGGTGGTACCAGAAGTTTGATACATATGCCATTCAGCTTGGGTTCACTCGCAGTTATGTTGATCACTACATCTATATGAAAATGTTAGGGGTTGATTTTGTCATTTTAACCTTGTATGTGGATGATATGTTGTTGATTGGAAATAATAGGAAGATGATTAGCACTGTGAAGGCATTGTTGGCAAGGCAGTTTGATATGAAAGACCTAGGGATCGTGAAAATCAAAAACTATGACTAAGTCAGAATAAGTATATTAAAGAAGTGTTAAAGAAATTCAACATGTCTGACAGCAAGCCGGTAGGGACTTCATGCCTTTGGGAACCAAATTATCTGCGGAACAATGTTCGAAGACAGAGGAAGAAGCTGAAGATATGGCGCATGTACCTTATGCTAATGCAGTTGGAAGCTTGATGTACGCCATAATGTGTACGAGGCCAGATATTGCCCAAGCAGTGAGAGTATTGAGTAGATATATGTCTAATCTTGGGAATGAGTATTGGATTGCAATCAAGAGAGTTCTTAGATATCTTCGTGGCACATCAAAGTTTATAGTATGTTATGGAGGTATGGGAGGTAAGAAAAATCTTGATATTGTAGGATCAATTGATGTTGACTGGGGAGGAGACATTGATAGCAGGAGGTCTATAAGCGGGTATGTGTTCAATTTGTTTGGTGGGACAGTAAGTTGGATGAGCAAAAGGAAAAATGTTGTTGCCTTTTCATCTACAGAAGCAAAGTATATGGCAATAACTCATGCTGAAAAGGAAATGGTTTAGCTTCAAAGGTTATGTGCTGAGCTTGGGTTTAAACAAAAAGCAGTGAAGGTGAAATGTGACAATCAAAGTGCTATTTTCTTAGCAAAGAATCATGCATTTCATTCACAGATGAAACACATTGATATCCAATATCACTTCATCCGAGAAAAGATTGAAAAAAATGTGATACTTGGAGAGTGGGCAAGGGTTAAGGGGTAGCACCTCCGAAACTTTTGGGCCATGTACATGAGTTGGGCCTGATTTTTTGCTTGGCGGTTTGGTCTTGGGTCTATGAAGAGCCGTAGTTCTGCAGTAGAACAGAAACCTAATTAGACCTTAATTAGGACATCTTAAGTTGCATATAAATATTCTTTATGTACTAAGCATACATTGTAACAGAGAGATTTGTGAGGTTGATAATAAGAAACTTCTGGCAGGACGTAGCCCTATTCTTGAGTGAACTGGGTAAATCTTGTCTTCTTTTCTTTCAGTTATAATTCGTGTGATTGACAGGTCTCGAATTGTTCAACTTAAACAGGAGTGCATAGTAGTTATTAGAAACCAGTTGTTAGTAATAGATGAATTTAAGGACATTTTCAATTCATGGAGTACTATAGTTTTGTTGTATTGAACTTCTTTTCCTCTTTATTGATGAAAATTAATAGCAAAGAAGTACTGAGGAGTGGAAACTGTGATTTTTTTTATTATTTTTGATAAAATAAGTAAGCAGGTAAGCTATTCTAAATACCCGTTAGGGAGTCTTGTGTCCTATCACACAAAGTGAATTTGTTATAGTTCTTACTGCACTTACATCAAGGTCGAAACTAAAGATCACTCCACATTATGTGCAATGAAGACCTAAATTTAATACCAACAAACACTTATAAAAAACTCAAACTCGTGACTTCACTTTTATATCAAAACATAACCATATATGGAGACATTTCACAAAGAGGGCGAGAGATGTTACATGTTAAATGAAGCATAAGCTAACCATCTTAGATTATCATCTAAATTTATTCAGTTCTTGGATTTATGTAGGTCACCAAAAAGGCCTAACTTACTAATAATTCTCATTGATTCCTCCAGTTCACTGTCTACAAGCAAACTTGGTACGGTAGTAGTAAAAATGGAACTAAGTTACTACTTGATAAGCAAACTTGGTCCTGCAAAAGATGTCCTCTTGATGAACCTCCCCTTCATTCTAGGTCGCTTCTCCGCATTCAGTTTTCGAACTTCATACCTTATTTTCTTGGAAAACAACCTTGTTCGTCGTTTTTCTCTGTACCTTGATACTCTTGCTTCTCTCCCTCCGTCACTCACTGCTGAGTGTGCCCCAATTCCCCCAAATTCACCGTACGCCTGCTGAACTTCTCTTCCATTAGTATCCTGAAAATTTGTAAGCCAACACACTACCTTTTTAATTATTGTCAATGATATATGTAGGCCTATAGCCATAAAATTGCAAATTTTTTATAGGAAAAAGATAGACACAATACAGATTCTGTATACAAACTCGTCAACTGATTTGTTAAATACTAAACAATTTTTTAATTTCAAGTTGTGTTTTTTTTATCAAAAACTTTTAAAATGACCACATGAGGCATGTAATAAAAAAATTTACCGGCCAGCATTCATCGAGGTCAAAATCGGGCCGGTCACCGGTAGTCCACGGGGACCCATGGCTTGCCCATTCAGTGATGACTGCCTCATAATCTAAACTCAACAATATCTTCCTTTTCTTAATCATCTTCTTTGAAACATCATCTTCTTCACGTGCACTACTGTCAACCTTGATATCCACCTCTCCCTTAATCACCTTATTATTATCATGATCTTCCTCTCCACAAGTAAGAGGAGAATCATAGTCAAAGCTCAACTCAAAAGGTTCTCTTCCCATATCATCAGCATTCCATTCCCTTATAACACCTGCTTCACTTGTAATACCCTCTTCCTCTTCAATCTTCACAACTGACGATGATAAGGAGCATTCCTTATTGATTTCCTTTTCCTTGCAATCCATTAATCCTAATTCCTCCATCCCAAAAGACCCATTATCCAATCCTCTACCAAGCAAGCTTTCAACATCAGCTGTAAACTCTGCAAGATCCATATCAGAAGGAAGAAAGCCATTTAAGCTGTACTCCACATCAGCAGCTTTTGATGATCCATACCCAGATAACAAATTAGGTTTCGATTCATTACTACTCCCTGCTTCGACGACGTCGTTTGCTACAGTTGATGTTGTAGAGGTGCATAGCTCTGAAACAAAAGGATCGAATATTGGAACCCTGTAAAGAAGCTGCTCTTCTTCGTTCTCTTCATAAGAATAAATCTCATCGGAACCAACCTCTGGCACAAGATCAGGGACAAGATGGTTCCTTCTTGTTGGCTCGTTTGGTTTAGCCTTTTGGTGATGATCATCATGTTGAAAGGAAGGCTGCTTATTGCCGCCGTGTCGCGGTGTTCGTGCCTTTCTGGTGAACCCATGGTGCCATGAAGGTACCGTAGAGTTGCTCACCGGAGGTGATGAGCTTATTGGAGTTAGCGTGAGGGAAGCTGTTTTCAAGCGAACCCTTTTGTGTCTACGTGCAAGTGAGTTTGCTGAGTGAACCGAAGCATCACATGCTTCACAAAGGAAAGCATCATCGGCTGCACAATACCAACGAGCCCGTTTCTTTATACAGCTATCACAGGCCCTAGCCGTTTTCCCACCAACGGCGTTAGCCACATTTTTGGTACAAATCATTGCACAATCAACGATGAATTCGCTTTGAATCCAAAATTATAGAAGCATAAATTCAAGACCAAATAAAAATTAACCCAAAAGCAGAGCAAAAGAGATTACAAAAATTGTTGGGTTTCTTCTATTTTCTCGGAGAGGGGGCTTGAAACTTGAAAGTGATATTGGTTGCAATAATTCTGTGTACTTTCCTTTTGAGTTTGGATGCTTGTTTTCAAACGGAGAGGGATTGCGCTTTTGGGTCCACAACAAGGCCTTATCTGGTTTTTTATTGGTTGGGTTTCTAAAGATTATCTTAATATCTGTATTCTTATTGGTTGCTTCTTTAATCAAGGGGATTTCTCGTGGGCCCATAGTGGTAAGGGATGAGAAAGAGTTTTTTCGATTTGATACTCAACTACTGCTCTCTGCTCCACCTTTTGTTTCAACTCCTTTACTAAATTTTTTGAATAAGACCCTTTTGATTTTTTGAATAAGACCCTTTTGTTGCTTTGTCTCCTGACACCTGTTTTGACTGTTAAACTCCAGGGGTAGTTGGGTAAATTTGTTTCCAAATAGATAAAAAAAATACATGGCATTAAATTTCAGTGATTTATTCTTGGGCGTAATATACATATATTTTAATTATAAAATAATTTTCATTAAATTTTAAAATTTAATAAATTTAAATTTATATATAAAAATAATGTATTTTATATTTTACGATATAATTTTTATAATAAATTAAATAATTTTAAAATTTTATTTTATTATTAAATAATATAAAAAAAATTCTTAAATAATGAGATAAAATATTACGTCCTAAATCTTTCATGGAATTTTAATGGATATGAACTAGAGAATGAAAAAAATTATTCAATTGCTGGTCCCCTTAATCAATCTCTCTCAAAGATTTTATTCCTCTCCAATAGATCCTACTCCAATATGGTGAATCAACCAATTGTATTATGCCATTTCAAGGAACTCTTACAAGTGATGTTTTAAACACTTTCACTGGAGAGCCCTTGAAAATGAATGTCAAAAATTTATTAAAAAATATCATACTTATTAATGTATTTATTAATTAGTTAAAATCGATTAATTATACTGTTTTAAATCGTTTAAATAAAATGATTTGGTTAAATCGATATTGAATAGATTAACTGAATGAATATATATATATATATATATATATATATATATATATATATATTGTTTAGCAGGTCAATTGGTGGTTAATTTTTTTTTACTGTTTCAACCGTTTAATTGATTAATTAATTAATATTAATAGTATATTAAAACTAAACATAAAATACATAATAAACTAAAAAATCTTAATTATAAATTTAATATATAATAAATTAAAAAAAATAAAATATATAAACAATATCGACTAACGAATTATCCGATCGTATCGATCAAAATCATTTCCAACGATTAATATCAAAATGTTTGAAATAATTTTATGATATTAAAAAATATATTAAAATTTTCTGCATACCCCACCGCTTGAATAGATGACCTTTATTTAGAGCAACAAACTTAAACCAGTGCATTCAATAATTCATTTGCATTCCAGGTCCAACTCTCAATTTCACAACAAAAATAAAATAAAATAAAATAATCAACTCTATATGTAATATTGAGACTGCTGAGATTCAGAAAAGGCCAACAGATGAATATTTTGAATGTTTGCTTATGTTATGAGGAGTATTTGATAGTGCATGGTACAAATAAATTATCACAGTAAGATCTCAGTACAGGGGGAGTTTATGGAATTATGTTTTCTATAATAAAAATTAATTTAAACACTTCAAAGAATTAAAATAGTTTATGAAATGGTTTCTGTTTTTAAAAAATTAAATTGAGTGTTAGAAAAATTATTTTTATTCTTGTTTTACCAAACATTAATTAATTACTTTTGTTTTAATATAAACCGTTTCAAAAATTATTTTATAAAATATAAATTGTTTTCATTATCATGCCGAACAAGTTTTAAGTGATAAATGCAAGTTTTTTTCTTTGAGTAAAATGATTGATTTTGATTTTTTTTTTTTTTAGTAAGAGAGTTGTTGATTTGAAAATTTTGACTCCAAAAATTCAAAAGTCTCAAAGCAATAATCAAGCTATTGGAAAATTGAGTTATTATTAATTTACTAAAACTAAGGTTTCAAGAGTCAATTATTTAGCAAAATATTTCCCTGACAATTAACTTTTAAATTGCAGTCACAATTGCAAATGCAATCGTGTAGTGTTTATCGCGGTTGAAAGCATTACGGGTGTTGAAATGCGAATTATGAGCATCGTGGTCATGATTTTTTTTTTAAAAATTTCTCATAACTTAAAATGCAGGTAGCAAACACTATGACCATTGATAATGGCAATAGCGAGTGTTGCAGCCTGCAATAGTCGCTATAGACCGTTATATCATTCTTCGTGGTCACGACACGCCGCTATAGCCATGAGTGCCACTCTTCCTCAAATAGTGGCTGTTGTGGCACCTACCGCTACCACTGTATAACGGTTTCTATGTTGCGTTGCGGTCTCTATTTAAAACCAAACTTTACTATAGGCAAAGTCACAATTAATATTGCTGCATAATTAGGCTTATAATGCATAATTAAAAGGTTAACAATGTCTAAATCATAGTCGAAAGTTTTAAATAAAATAAATAAGAAAAATTTTTACAACTAAACACATTTTTTATATTTCTTATAATAAAAATTAAGTCAAACATTTGTACAAAAGAAGTTTATGAAATGATTTTTGTTTATAAGAAACTGAATTGAGTGTCAAAAAAATTATTTTCACTATTGTTTTATCATATATTAATTAAACATGATTGCTTTAGCATAAATTGTTTAAAAATAAATTTTATAATCCATAAATTGTTTTCATTGTTATGCCATATGAGTTTGAAAAACGAAAGTTTTATTCTTTGAGTAAAATAATTGATTTTGACTTATTTTTTTATTTGTAAAGGAATTATTGGAATGAGAATTCTTACCCTTAAACTTCATTAGACTCAAAGCAATAAGCAATTAGTTAATTAGTGCTATTGAGAAAATGAGTTCTTATTAATTAACAAAAATTAAGGTGTCAAAACTTCATAATGCATGATTAAAATGTTAACTAAAGATGCATTAGAAATAAGATAAGAAGATCCAGTCGAACCAGTAGGAGCTAGGAAGAGACTCGTTCTGGCAAAGAGATATAATTTGGACTGAAAGACTTGACAGATGGTGAAAAGATAAGCATTTAATTTTATTTGGTTTTGTATCCAAATATAGAGAGATTAAACATAGTATAATAAGGATAACGATGACGTGGAGACCTCATCGACAGAAGAAATATCAAACTCACAGCAGAAAATTTCTGCAAAAGTATTAGTGGGGTATACTGGTTACATGGTGCAATGTCGACATACTGCCCGGCTTGAAAATGACTCTCCCCGTGCCCATCTCTCTCATGTTAAAAGGCATCACTTCAAGGGTTAAATGGCTGAACCTTGGCCTTTGGTAAACACTAATTGATCTTCAATCAGGGTGTAGAATTTAAGAGAAGAAGTGAGACAATACAAAGATGCTATCATATTTATACAAGTCAATAGGAGAGGCAAAGCTATACACAACCAATGTGGGATATAATACATTAACTATAACTATAATACATTAACGTCCCCCCTCAAACTCAAGGCGGTAAGTGAGAGGTGAACTTGAGTTTGAAAACCAGAGAGTGAAAGCGTCCGGGTAGATGAGCTTTAGTGAAAATGTCAGCTGTCTGGTCGGCTGAACTGACGGATTGTAGACGAACCGTATTCTGAAGAATGTGATCACGGATGAAGTGGATATCATTCTCGATGTGTTTTGTACGTTCGTGGAAGACATCATTATGAGAGATCTGAATAGCACTCCTGTTATCACAGTGTTGGATAGTGGCAGCAGGAGAAGAGATACCCATGTCAGCGAGTAACCATCGAAGCCAGAGAAGTTCTTGAGTTGCATCAGCCATGGCACGATATTCAGCTTCAGTACTAGAGCGAGCAACCACAGTTTGTTTCTTACTACGCCAGGAAATGAGAGAATTGCCCAAAAAGAAACAGTAACCAGTGGTTGAACGTCTGTCGGTGGGGTCTCCGGCCCAATCGGCATCAGAATAGGCTTATAAAACAGGGGCAGACTGTGCTGAGAAATGAAGCCCATGAAATAAAGTACCTTTGACATACCGAAGAATGCGAAGAACAGCCGAGTAATGGGTGGTCCGAGGAGCGGACAAGAACCGACTGACCTGATGAACGGCATAGGCAATGTCAGGGCGAGTGACAATAAGATATACAAGACTTCCAACCAGTTGGCGATATAGAGTGGCATCCTGAAGAGATGAACCATCGAGTGGGGTAAGTCTGACATTTGGCTCGAGAGGAGTAGTGGCAGTGGTTGAGTCAGTGATCCCAGCCTTGGAAAAGGAGATCCGAGGCATATTTGGCCTGAGAGAGAAAAAATCCATCAGAACTAGATGAGACTTCGAGGCCAAGAAAATAGGTGAGCACGCCAAGATCTTTCATCTCGAATTGGCCACTGAGAAACTTTTTGAGTTCAGAAATACCATGTGGATCATCTCCAGTAATAACCATATCATCCACGTACAGTAAAAGAAGGATAATACCGTTGGCAGTATGACGGATAAACAGAGACGAATCATGAGCACTCGGTGTGAACCCAAACTGATGAATGGTAGTGCTGAATTTGGCAAACCAGGCACGTGGAGCTTGTTTTAAACCATATAAGGCACGACGAAGGCGACAAACTTTGTTTCGAGTGGCATCCAAGCCGGGAGGTGTATGCATATAGACTTCCTCAAGAAGTTCCCCATTCAGAAATGCATTTTTGACATCCATTTGAAATAGAGTCCATCTTCGAATGGCGGCGACAGCAATGAGTGTACGGACAGATGTGAGCCTCGCCACTGGAGCAAATGTCTCTTCATAGTCAATGCCATATTCCTAAGCAAATCCCTTGGCAACAAGTCGGGCTTTATATCGTTCAATAGAGCCATCAGAAAGTGTCTTGATCTTAAACACCCATTTGCACCCAATAGGAGTTTTTCCAGGGGGTAGATCAACAATATCCCATGTATGAGTTTTAGCTAGGGCTTGAAGTTCTTCATCCATTGCTTTCTGCCAAAGAGGATTAGTACTAGCCTCCTTATAGGATTGAGGCTCATGCAGATGAAGTATAGTGGAAAAACAATGATAATCACAATGGTAATCAGCAAGATGAGAAGGGGGGTGAGTTACCCTGGTAGATCTGCGGGGGTGATCTGGAGGATGGCTCTCAGAGGGAGTCGGTGCAGACTCATCAGACATAGGAATATCCTCGGGCACGACCGATTGAGTCAGAGAGGTAAGGTCAGCTGATGGTTCTGGAGCTGGAACTGGATCTGGGTCTGGAGAGGTAGGATCAACTGGTGGTTCTGGAACGGAAGGGGTGATATCAGCTGGTGATTCGGAGGTGGACTCAACAGTACCTGAAACTGGATTCTCAGGAAATAACTTAATAGATGGATCAGTAAAGAATCTGGAGTTAGTGATGGTTGATATGTCAAATGACCGTAAGGAAGAAAACATTTGATGTTCCCAAAAAATGACATGACGAGAGATACGAAGAGTTTTAGAAATAGGATCCCAACATCGATACCCCTTATGTTCAATATCATATCCAATGAAACAACACAGATGAGCCCTTGGTTGTAATTTGTTGTGTTCATGTGGTTTGAGAAGAACAAAACAAGCGCAACCAAAGACTCTGAGGTTAGAGTAATCAGGAGGTTTACCGAAAAGGCGCTCGAATGGAGATTGATTTTGGATTGTAGTGGAAGGGACACGATTGATTGTGTATACTGCGGTAAATGCAGCATCACCCCAGAAACGTTCAGGACATGATGACGAAATGAGTAGAGCACGAACGGTGTCAAGAATATGTCGATGTTTGCGTTCAGCTCGTCCATTTTGTTGGGAGGTTCCAGGGCACGAGCGATGGGGGAGCGTGCCATTTTTGTGAAGTAGGTTTAGAAAAGCATGGTCTTTATATTCCATTGCATTATCTGAACGAAAAATTTTGATATTCCGAGAGAATTGAGTTTGAACCATAGAAGAAAAATCAGAATATATTTGAAAGAGTTCAGATCTGCTTTTCATAAGAAACAACCAAGTATAACGAGAATAGTCATCCACAAATATAACAAAATAACGAGCACCACCCATTGATGCATGAGGAGAAGGCCCCCAAACGTCAGAATGTACTAAATCAAAAGGTGCAAGGGAAACAGACTGACTCTCATTAAAAGGTAAAGCTGATTGTTTTGCAAGTTGACAATGAATACAATGAAAAGACTCATACTGAAGTGAACCTAACTGACCACTAGAAATAAGAGAACGTAGAGGGCTAGATGAAGTGTGACCTAACCGAGAGTGCCACAATTCCACAGGTGAGAGTGCTGGGATAGATGCGGCTGATTGATTTGGTGATGGTGAGGATGGGACTTGGAGATGAGTGAGCTCAAAGAGGCGTCCAACTTTACGGTCGGTTCCAAGGAGTTTTCCTGTCTGAGGGTCCTGCACACGACAACCAGTAGAAGAAAAATGCACATCAAGTCCAAGATCACATAGTTGTCCAACAGATATAAGGTTAAGCGTAAGATTAGGAACTAAATATGTGTCAGGGAGAGACAAATGAGAACTATCAACATGTCCAGTATGGCTGACCAGCATATTTGATCCATTGGCAGTGTGAATAGTAGGCGCATGCTCATCACGGGTTTTAGAGGAAAAAATAGAGGTATCAGAAGTCATGTGATTGTAATAAGCAGAATCGAAATACCATCGGGATGTACCTGGTGTAGTTGACATGGCTATATTGTTACCGATTTTATTTAGAGCCTCGGTAAGAACGGTGCAGAAACCACTCCAATCAGGTGGAGAGTTGGATGAAGTTGGTGTAGCATCAGTGGTTACAGCACCAGTATTCTTTGGCTTGGAATATGACCGATTGTATGAGCCTCGAGAGTGATATTGGTTCCCATTTGACCGATTTCCAGATGAAAGTTTAGGGCAGTCTACAAGATAGTGACCCGGTTCTCTGCAGACTTTACATAGGCGAGAAGGACATTTGAGCAATTCATGCCCTTGTGAATGACAATACTTGCAATATAAGGGCTTCTGGTGTGTGCTCTGTCGGTGGGGTAAGTCCGATTCAGCCATAGGAGCAAAGAGGAAGGTGAACCTCCAAGAAACCGGTGATGTGGCAGTCAACTGATGATGTGGCGGTCAACGAGTAACGTGGCACCGACGTGTTGTTGATGTGGTGCTACCGTGGCAGCAGCGTGTCTGAAACAGGATAGGAGCAAAGAGGAAGGTGAACCTCCAAGAAACCGGTGATGTGGCGGTCAACTGATGATGTGGCAGTCAACTGATGATGTGGCGGTCAACGAGTAACGTGGCGCTGACGTGTTGTTGATGTGGTGCTACCGTGGCAGCAGCGTGTCTGAAACAGAAGCGGCAGTGGAGATGATGTCAACGGGTGACGTGGCACTGTCAATTGATGATGTGGCGATCAATGAGTAATGTGGCACTGACGTGTCGTTGATGTGGTGCTGACGTGGCAGCAGCGTGTCTGAAACATGAGCGGCAGCGGAGATGATGTCAACGGGTGACGTGGCACTGATGTGGCAGCGGAGATGATGTCAACGGTGACGTGGCACTGAGGTGGCAGTGAGGTGGCACTGATGTGGCTTTTAGGGCTGACGTGGCAGCAGTGTTTCTGAAACAGAAGCGGCAGCGGAGATGATGTCGATGGAGAATGAGACTCCGACTATAGTGATGACCCGACAAGTATGAAAAGGATATACTAGAAGTTTTTCTGATGTGAAGGATCCACTAATAGTGACAATCACAGAGCATACTCAACTCTTAATATACCGAGAATTTCTGATGTGAAGGATCCACTAATAGTGGCAATCACAGAGCATACTCAACTCTTAAAATACCGAGAACCATTATGGCTCTGATACCATGTAGAATTTAAGAGAGGAAGTGAGACAATACAAAGAGAAGAATTGTATTGAATGGTGTAATTTACTTACAAGGAAGCTATCATATTTATACAAATCAATAAGAGAGGCAAAGCTATACACAACCAATGTGGGATATAATACATTAACTATAACTATAATACATTAACACAGGGGACAAAATTTGTTTATGATTATTTTCTTAATTTTTTATTTACTTTTTAGTTTGAACAATTCTTGATTAAATCGGGTATACGTTCGTTCGAAATTTTATTGATAATTTTAAATTTTTTATTAATAATATTAATATAAATATAAATTAAAAAATTAATATTATTAATAAAAAAATTAAATTACCAATACGAATCTAAATAGGCTCAAGAAATTTTGGTTTACTTTAGATGTTGCACATCCTCTCATATGACGGTAATGTCCTGTTGGATCCAGATTATCTGTCACTTCAATAAAAAAAAACACTTTATCAGCTTATACTTTTTTTGTAAGTTAAGAAAAGGGTGTCAAAGATTATTCAATAATTTGGGAAGTTCGAACGATCTATCTCAAAGTTTGCTCTTTTATTAAGTTACCAGTTTGAGACCGTCGGTACATCACTTACAGCTGGTTACCTCTTTCTAGTAAGGAAATTTTCTTTTTTTGGGTCTGGTTCTTGACTCTGTTTGTCTGTCAAGTCTTGTTAACTCTAGTGAGGGAATCGGCAACTAAGGAGAGCCTGGGCTGAAATACTCCATTGACATTTTGAGGCCCAATATCATATAAAAGAACCCAAAACTGAGCCCACTGGCCCATAAATATCAGAAGCATCAAGAACCCTTCCGTTATTACAGACCAACATAACTGCGCAAGTAGGGTTGCTTTCCTCCTAATCATCTCCTGAAACTCCATTGTTGATTGCAAGACTGCGTTTGATATTGAAGCTCCCAAAGCTCCTTGTAAGTTACTGTAGTACTCTTATCTTTATCTAATTTGTACTCGGAAGTACGAACGGCATCGTCTTTAAAGAGTTTCCCTTGTCAAAGCTGCTTCATTTTGTGTATGGATTACACCGCTTAAATATACTTACTGTGTCTGTTGCTATGTGCAAACTAAATTTGTTTTCTGTTGTTAAAATAACATACTAAAAATTGTATTTTATAAAGCTCTAATGATTGTTTCTGATAAATATTTTGAATGTTTCATTGTTGTGATTTACAATTAAAGCTCTCTCCTTTGCATTTGATAGTTGGCATTACTCCATACTGTTTAGTATTCGTAATATTATTTCTTAGATGGTCGCTTTACACTACAACAATTCCTTTGTTGGGGGCCTTTAAAGAATACATATGTGAGACCAAAATAATGAAGGAAATTTATAATCTTGCCTAGGAACACGCTTAAGCATAAACCATATCTTACATAAGGTATGAAAAGTGGATAATTTAATGAAAGGAGCAAAAAAGAAGTGCTGTGATTCGGAATATACAAATAAGTTTGTTGGTACGGTTCATGTTTGTGGGGAGAAAATTTATTGTGATACCTCAAGGGACACTAAAAGAGGGAATTTGGAAGCTGAATATTACTAGTAATTACTGTACAGGTTCAAGATTTCACTATTGGAAGATGGGAATGCAGAATTTATGGTTCACATTTTTGTTATGGTATCTTTGTAATTATGGTGTTAATTGATGAACGTTTTGCTTCTGTAGGGAGACTAGATCTTTGTTTGGGTTCGTTTGGTTAATGTTAGTGAAACATCACTTATAGTTGCTGAGCAGAGGTGACTAGGCTGGAAAATTACGAAAGTGGTCCCATTCCTGCCAACGAATTTGAGAAGTACAAGATCTTTTGGACATGCAGGTTTATTGGGATATTCTGAATAGCTGTTTATAGCTTGGTGGCCAATTGGTTAGAAAGCATTCAAAGAAGATTCCTTTGGAACAATACTGGGGAGGAGTAGTTCAAGTATTGCTTGGTTAAATGCGGTGTGGTTAGGAAACTGTTGGAAAGAGTGGTTAGGCCTTAAATCTCTCTCTTTGTTCAACAAATCTCTTCTTGGGAAATGGTTATGGAGATTTATAGTGGAGACATATCATCTTTGGAGGAAAGTGGTGGTGGAAAAGTTTGAGCGGTGTTTAATGGGTAGATGTCTAAGGAAAAAAGGATGCTTATGGTGTGGGAGTTTGGAAATGCTTCCGGAAAGGATGGGATGAGTTTCTTCTTTGTGTTTCCATCTTGGTGTGCAATGGAGAAAGAACTAGGTTTTGGCATGATATTTTGTGTTGAGACACTTGTTTAAAAGTCCAATTTCCTGATTTTTTGCTATTGCGAGAGATAAGAATGCCGTCATTAGTTCTTGCGTATCCCCAATGATGTGATTTCATGGGATGTGGATTTTACCTGTAATGTCCATGATTGTGAGCTTGAGAATGATAAAAGGATTTTTAGGCCTTGTATAGTACTAATCTTGATGTGACAAGAGAGGATTTGGCTAGGTGGAAGTTTAAACTCACTAAGGGGTTTGATGTTAGGTCATTTTATAACATCCTTCTTGAGGGTCCTTTGGAAGCTTCCCTCAACTTTCCTTGGAAAGTTATTTGGACTTCTTTTGCTCCTAAAATGTTTGTTTGTTTGTTTTTTATTTTTTTGTGGGAAGCCTCTTAGGGAAAATTCCTATTTCTTACTATCGGTAATCTTCAAAGAAGAGGGGTAGTAATAGGTGTTACATGTGTAAAGGTTGCGTTGAGTCCATGTTTCATTTTTGGCGGAGTACTTGTTAGCTAGAAGTTGGGAAATGGCTTATGGAGTTTTGAGTGTTTCTTGGGTGGTTGACGGTTCCGTGAGAAATGAAGCGTGGGCTTGGACTGGTTTTCATGCTTTTAAGGAGTTGAAGAAAAGCTTACTCTTTGATTTTCCTCTCTATTTTTTGGCGAGTTTGGAATGAGAGGGACAAAAGAGCTTTTGATGGTGAAGAGAGGCCACTAGAATTGATTAGAGTTAGATGGTTCAACACCCTCAGCTTTTGGTTTAAGGGGGTTGTTTTGTTGAGAAGAAGATTTTATAGATTTTGTGGAGTTATTATCGTGTAGATAATTTTTGTTCATGGCTTGCACCCCTAGTGCTTTTTTACTTGTACGATTTTACTTATAGTAAAAGAATAGGGATTATTGATGATACTAATTCGGCTAAATAAGTCCCTCGAGATGCTAATTGGATTGTTGGAGACATTGCAGTTTCCATGTTGATGAATCATTGTATTCTGTAAAGTTGGTTGATTAAATGGAGTTCTAATCAACCATAATGATTGATGTTGATCTTTGGGAAATAGAAATAAGTTTATAATGGTTTGGGAGAGAGTAAAGCTGCTAACACAGAGACAAAAAAAAGGGTTTTGGTTGGTGAATTGGAAAGAAGAATATTATCAATTTATGCACTAATTCAAGATTTTCCTATAGGTAGATGGGAATTACAGAATGCAGGTTCTGTTGATATTCAATTTCATTAAAACAGTGTATTCAATCATAATTTGATGTAAAGTGTAGTTTCTTCAGAGAGTACAGCTTTTTCTTTGAGTTGTTCAGTTAATGTTAGTGAAACCGTTTTGACATCATAGATAAATGGTGTTCTATAGTTATCGGTTGGAGGATGGAATATAGTAATCAGTTAAATTTTTCTTCACTTCGTAGAAGACAGTTTGGAATATTTGTGAATTCGTTTTGGAGGCGATGCTACTTAACCTTTTTAATCAAATAACCAAACCCCATTGTTTCCAGTATCTGAACCCTTAACTTTAATTTGGAGGTGATGCTACTTACCCAGTTTAATCAGAGGCTTTATGCAGAAGATTGTGACTTATAATAATTGATATTTCTTACTACTCAATCAAGCCGTTCAAGCAAGCGGATCGTAGAAAAACCACTTCTCTTCTCTAGGAGTACGCCTGGCGAAACCGTGCGACGAGGTCCGTCAACAAATCTACCAAAAGGCAGAAGCGCGGGCCCGGGATGAAGGACTTCTTATTACATAGAACCTTTCCTTCTTCTTCTTAGCTCACCACTTCAGTTCTCATAGAAGGCCAACCAAGACCCCTACCCTAAGAAAGCGCCTTTATAATTAAATCCTTCTTGGAAGCATCAATTGTGATAGTGAATGAAAAATTCGGATTTATCTGTTTATTTGCTTAAGAGTGGAAGTATGGTCTGTGGAAGCAGGGAGTGATTCCTATGTATCTCAAGCTGCACAATTGTCGTAGTGGTGTGAGAATGAGTTGAAGTAGATGGCATGAAGCTTCAGAAAATTCCTTAAATCTGTTATACTCTAGCAGTCTTGTTCCTTGGAACGAAGAATATACTTCATCTTTTGACTTAGAGTGCCTGATTCTGTTGAACAGAAGTTATGCTTTCAACTATGGGTGACAATAGCATATTTGTGCAGGATCCTACGTATGGCAGGGAGAAACCGTATGCCTCGTCATTCTGATAGTTTCCGGGGTTTCCGTGATGGACCACGATCGGTTTTGAATCGGGGGCCAGGATCCCTACTTTTTCACCCAGCAGCTTTAGAAGACGAACTTGAAATGCAGCATAGGGAGATGCAGCGATTTATTTCTGAGAATAGGCTTGTTATTGATGATAATAAACATCTTCAACGGGAGTTGGATGCTGCAAAATATGAAATTCACCAATCAGGACAGATTGTATCTAATCTCCAGGCCGACAATGAGGTACATGCCAGGGAGTTGATTGAGAGAGGATTGAAGCTAGAAGCTGAGCTTCGTGCTTCTAAGCCACTTAGGGAGGAGGTTGTCCAATTAAGAGCAGAAGTTCAGAATTTGACTGCTTTCCGGCAGGTACTGACTACCGAAGTCCAAGGTCTCACGAAGGACATTACTCGGTTACAGGCTGAGAATCAGCAACTAATTTCCATGAGGTCTGATATAGATACAATGCGCAAGGATCTTAACGATACCAGGTTTGAAACTAGATTTCTGTTTTGGTTAAATCCTTAGGCTGAGTTTGCCTTTTTGCTCCGTTCTTATATTTGATGGATGCAAACATATATAGTAGGATCATGATCAGATGAATTGTCAGATTTGCTGCCAAATGCATTTGCACTAAACGAACTGATCTTGCATGGTATTTATAGGAGAGCTTTCGAATATGAAAAAAAAGACAATGAGGAACAAATTGAACAGAACAAAGCAATGGAGAGAAACCTTATTTCCATGGCTCGTGAAACTGAGAAGCTACGTGCAGAGCAACTGAATGCAGAAAGAAGGGCACGAGGTTTTGGTTTCTCTCTTTTTCCCTCTCTTGCTCCCTCTCCTCTCATTATTATCAGTATTACTGTTATTATAATCTCTGGCCTCATAGTAGGGAGTTTCAAAATCTGCTGCACTAGAAAGCCAGTCATTGTGATGCCTCTTTTATATTTGTATAGGTGATGGTGGTTACATGTTGAATGGAAGCCCTGAAATGAGGTATTCTGGTGGTGCATATGGTGATGGCTATAGTGGCGGTTGGGGGCCTTATGATAGGCATGGCCATCCTCGGCGATAAAAGATACTGTGTAGAATTGGCATGTCTAGGTTTTTCTTCTTTGTGGCTGAGAATATAAAATTGAGAGACTGCATGATCTTTTGCTAGACTACCCTCACAGGTTCTTGGCCACTTACCCTTACGGCATGATCCAGTATGGAAGGAAGTTTGGTCTAACAAAGTGCTTGCTAGGGCAGTCCAATCTATTTAGTTTTGAAAGTGCTTGCTAGGGCAGTCCTATTTGTTTCAAAACTAGTTTTGAAAATTATCGTATAAAGATAGTTTGCCATGCTATCAATCATTTTGATTACCTGTTTATGTGCATTGTGGGGAAGTTTCTTTTTGTAATCAATCTCGGGAATTCTTGCACTAAAAAATTAATGACATAAGACTGCAAGAGAGCAACAATTTGATGGGCTCCACATTTCCTCAATTTTGAAGGCATTTTTGCTTTCATTCTCGGAAAACAAACGCTACCATGCACTCAGTATCTCGAACCATTTGGACTCAGTATAACAATCTGTTTTTCTACTTTAACCATTCTAGATGTGCACTACCTTTTAAACACATTTTTTGGGTTTCATCTTCTGAATCACATTCCTCTTGAAATGAATCTAGCTGATAAAGTATACAATACATTGAGCAGAAACCATCACATGATAACGGTTGGGTTAGTTTTCTTTTAGTATCATTAGCACACTAGTAAAACATAAGGCTTGTATAAAAGCAGAACTCTTGGTCACTTGACTTCAATAAGTACAAGAAGTTCAAATCAGAACTGATTTTGAGCAATCAGAAAATCTCTGCACTGACTAATTAGCAAACTCATGCCCTTCTGCCAACTGGCCACTGAAGGGTTGAGGTACTTTTCTCTCATTTCTTTCAATTTAAGAAGAAACGAATAAAAAAGAAGTAAACTGTAAACTTTCTTATCTTTCAATTTTTTTTTAAAAAAAAATCTAAGAACTACAATAAATGTGAGTAATTTCATTTCTAACAAACTGTGGCAAGCATTACTGGAGCTTCCATGGAACTATGAATATCATGCCCTTATCTTTACTGATTACGAGCTCTCTTTCAAAACCTTTGATATGGCTCTAATGGTTGAAGGTGTTGTCCGACAACAGCCCCCAATGAGTTTAGCTCCCAAGTCGCGCCATCTTGTTGCAAACAGCTCAAATTTATCATCACCAAAACACTTTGATGGCTGTCATCAGAAGCATAATATAGAATTTGAAAATGAATGAAACATATGTGTGTAAAGAAAGAGAGAGATAATCCAAATAAATCCAACTTACCAGCCATTTCTTAGCTTTGCCATCCCATACCTCCCCACTATTGGGATAGACAACTATTGGCTTTGGAGTTAACTGGAAATGAAGAAAAGCAGCTCAAAATGTAGAATTTGTACAAAAGAAATAACACTACAGCTTTCTACATTTGTCAATTTATGTGTCAATTTCTGGAGTAATTACCTCCTTAAATTTGCAAATGAGACTTTCAATAAAATGGGGAGGTGCACAATTTATGCCGACTGCATTTACTTTGTTACTCTTATTTACTATATCAAGGCACTCCTTGAAACTCTCTCTTGATGGCGCATTCTCACCATCTACAGAACTGAAACAGATCCAAGATGGAATTTGGCAGTTTTCTTCTTCAAGCAGCTCAACCAAAGCCTGCAAGTTGAAACATTATACCATTTTTTAATAGGATTTTTTCAGTCTAAACTGAGGAAGGTGGAGATGTTAAATAGATACAGAAAACAAAAGAATTTCTTATTATTAAGCTTGCATTTTAGGAATAACTGAAAATATCAGTCTCCCGTGCTTTAAATATGTCATCGAACAAAGATTACGAGTCCTTTCATTGGATCAAATTAGAAGATTGCTATATCTGGTTTTCAGTTGGATTGTTCAAGAGTGAGATGACTAGATCTCAAATTTAGGAACTGCCAACTACAAAAGAGCAAACAGTTTCAATCAAAGATGTTTTTGAATAACTTCAACAACAAAACAAAGAATCCAACAGAAGAATATAATTTCCCACAAATAAATAAGAAAGGAAGTGCTTCGGTCTAATTCTTGAAAATTATAAACAAGGGGACTTCTGGGAACAAATATGTAGATAGGGACACGTGATTCATGAACGGAAAAATTCTCTTGTAGGTAGTTGGAACTTGCTCTTAATAATACATGGTGCTTAATCAAAGTTTGATAACATTGGTCCAATTACGCAAGTTAATTCAGTCCTTCCAAATGTATATGACGGCAGAGAAAGTGGAATTGGTGGAAGAACAAACCTGAGCTTCAAGTTTATTGGGAATAGTCTCAAAAGCAAGCAAATCTGGACCTGCCTTCACAAGAACTTGCAATCTGCGCCGGTGAAAGTCTTTCAGCTTATCCAGATTTACCTCTGGTCCATAGCACCCACTGGAAGCAAAGATAGAAACACAAACAAATGATGTGATTATGCCAAGTATGTCTAAGATGTTTATATAATTAGAATGCTGAATATCATTAACTATCAGTTTTTATATCATTTAAAAGTTCTCAAGGTACACATCGTTGACAGGCACCTGTACTCTGAGCCATCAGCAAGATAAGCTCCGTAGCTTCCAATGGAGGCTGCAACCAAAGCTCGGTTGTAGTTATGTCCAGGAGTCCTCGTTATGGCATCCCAGAACTTATCACGAGCTTCAACAGCCAATTTGACACTCTTCTCTAGTAAGGACTCGGCCTCTTCAATGGACAGTCCCCTGGAGAGAAATCCAGGAAGGGTGGCCTGTAAACATAGAATGAATTGAAGTATGAGATTAATTGCTCATCTCCTGATGATACATCTTCAATAGTTCCTCTGTTTGTTTCCAGGCTCACAGTAAAATGTTTTAACCCCCCAACCACCACCTAACTCAGTCAAGAATAGCCGTGCACAAATTCTGGCCATTTCTCACCATTTAGAACCATATTGCTTTTTTTTAAGGAAATAAAAAATAATGAACAACAATAGACTAACAAATAATGAAGTAGATAGAACCCGATTAAATTAAAGCTGGTAGCATGTGAAATGTTGAATGCAAAGACCTGATAAGATGAAGTAACCAAGATATCAGCACCAGCCTCCAGGTATTCCAAATGAACCTGCAAATGTTATATCCATTACAAAGAACACCAATTGCAGTCTTGCGCCTAAGCTTTATCTCCATATGGGTACATTTGCTTTGCATCAAAATAAGATATACGTGACACACCATTGACCATTCATTCATCAAAATGCACATTTAAACGCATAAACAAGACTAACAAAAGAAAAATGGTACTCCGTGACATAAACATCAATAAGAAAGAGGCGGAGAGGTTTGTGTAATAATACTAATATATATACCCGTTTGATGAGATCAGGCTCCTTAATCAAGCAAAGAGCGCTCCAAAGAGGGTCGTTAATGGAAGCACCGTGTTTCTCAAGCTGGGTAGCGAAACCTCCATCGATAACTGCACACCCTCCTGCTTTCTCTAACAGATCTTCCAGCAATGCCGCTCGCTTCTCCAAACCCATATTTCTTTTTCTCTCCCTTTGCTCTACACGAGTTCTCTCCTCTCTGTCTATGGAGGTTGTGCAACCGACAAGATTTGCTTGCAAAATGAAGCGAGCACGACAGAAAGCGCTTTAATGGTGCCAGTGATAAAGGGCTTGTTTGTTGCGTGAATGTTTATGTTGAATGCGGACGAAATAAGGTTTAGATTCTCTAAACCTTTGGTCTTAAAACGCTTTCACATTGAAAATAGTTTCACATCAATTGGATGTGTGTCAAATTTATAGACTTGTGATAAAATTCTGTCCAGCGAAGAAGAAGGATGTTGGATTTTTTAGTCAGCAAATGAGTTAGCATTTGTAATAAATTGTAAACAAAAAAAAATCTCCCTAGAGATCGGATTGTGTTTGACCTTGCTTGCGTTGATTTGAAAATTGAAACATAGCTTTTGGTAATCCGCTTTGAAAGGCACCGCAGGTTTGGTGAATTTGGGTTTCGACTTTAACAAGGACTAAAACCCAGACTCACCAAACCTGCGGTGCCTTTGTCTAGCTCCACGAAAACTATATTACACTAGTTACACATTACCTCCATAGATTGATGATTAAATTATTTTGCAAACTATTCGACGGTCAAAGGATCAGAGTAGCAAGAGGAACAATTCAACGTGCTAGTTTAAGTTTAACCAACAACATTTAGCCTTTGTTTAGTAAGACTACAAGTCCCTACTTTTTCATATTTCATTGTAATAAAAAAGAACTTATGTTTTTGTCGTTTGACTTGATAAAATTTTGACTTATAACTCTTTTGAGGGGAAAAAAAAGATTGTAAATTGATAATTCTGTCTTTTTTATTTTTTACTCTTTAATTCTCTCAAGTTAAGAGGATTATGATTTATACATGCAAAAGAAAAATATTAATCATCTTAATTTTCTTTCCTCTTACTTTTCTCTCTTACTAAATAAGAAGAGAAAAAATTCATTCCACGCATTTTTTTTTTCCTTTAGTTTTTTTTCCTCTCACTTTTCTCTTCTACTAAACACACCCTAAAGTTGAGTATTCCTTTAAAGTTCACGTGTATGGTAATTTTTCTATGTAACAATCTCATTTCCCCATTCTCATATGTTTGTTTGTTTCTTGAACAATTTTTCAAAAATTCATTTTTAACTTAAACCAATGAATTAATATAAGAAGACTGAGTTCTCCCTATCCCAAAAGAGAAATTAGTAATTATTTTTTTTAGAGTTCACGTGTATGGTAATTTTTCTATGTAACAATCTCATTTCTCCATTTTCATATGTGTGTTTGTTTCTTGAACAATTCTCAAAAATCAATTTTTAACTCAAACCAATGAATTAATATAGGAAGATTGAGTTCTCCCTATACTAAAAGAGAAATTAGTAATTATTTTAATCCATTTGTTAATTACTAAGTTAATTGACCAATAATTTTAGTTTGTGGACTAAATTAGTACAATTAATTGAAATTTTAAGGATTAAAATTCAATTAGTCTAATAATTTGAGAGCCAAAGTCATGTTTTAGTTTAGAGGTGATATATGCTATGTAAATGGAAATAGAAGAGAACTTGTGAAATAACTACAAAATTGTTGGTTTTAATTTTTATATTCACTGTGTTTAAAACATAAAAATTTTTTAATAGATTTTTTTGACCGATGTGTTTAAAACATAAAAAAATTTAACAGATTTTTTTGACTGAGTGTAAAAAGATTGTTTTTAACCCGTCGAAAAAATAGATTTAATATAACACACGCAAACTGACCCTTAAAATTATTTTACCATTGAAAAAATAAATAAAACAGAGGTAATTAAGACTATATTTGCTCAATACTCATTCAAGTAAATTATTTGGAATATAGGTTTCTTGGAAGTAAATTAAAATGTTAGGCAGAGAAGAAACCTATGTGAAAGGGAATTGGGGGTTGGTGATATTCGCGTCCGTGTTAGGACTACTTACCAACCTTTGGCATCCTAGCGTTCTTTATTTTATTAATATAATAATATTGCCTTCAATATCAACTCAGAGAAGAAAAAAAACAACAAAAGAATTGGATTGAAGGTCGCATGCATGATTGAAACCAAGTCTGCCATTTTGGACCGGTCAAAACTCAAAACCATTGAATTTGAATTCTGAGAGAGAGAGAGGGAGAGAGAGATTCAGATGGTCAGATGAGCTCCATGTTCCATGCCTGCGGTGGTACAAAGTGGAAAATTTAATGAAAATTAATGGGCATATCATGATAGGTTGGCAATTCTGGTAGGGCCATGGATCGTACCTTTCATGTTTGCATCAACGGAGATGTAGCGTGTGTTGTCTAGAGGTGACAATTCGATGGATTAGGTAGTCATTTTGGATCGGGAACATTTCGAGTTAATATCATTTTTCATTTTAATTGTTCTTTTTGGTTTTATATGAGTTTTGATAATTTAAAATCAAGTGATTTTGAGTTTTCAATAATTTAGATCATAAATTACTCATATTTAATTTTTTCAGTTATTGAGTTATTCAAATCTCATATTATTTTGAATCGAGTCATCCCGAGTTTTTATATGTTTTATAATTTATATACAAATAATTTGGAGGTTTAAAGTAAGGTTACGAATTCCATTTCGTTTTGCTCGAAATGTTTCAATACTATAAGTAAAACGAAGTGAAACGCTTCAATGCTTCGTTTCGGTTTATATTTCAGTTTGTTTTGAAATATTTTGATCGTTTTGGGAGGGGTATTTCAGGATTTTCATATTTCCCTCTCCATTATATCCTTACAGGCTACAGGACTAGGGTTTTTTAGTTTTCATTTTGCACCAAATTTTGCTTTTAGTCTCTGCTATGTGTGTAAAATTGAAGTAAGATTGCAAAAAATTGAAGAATTCCTCACTCTGGGTTAATGCTCGATAGTTTTAAACTTGTCATTTTCAGAGAATTAGAGGTAAAATTTCTAAATTTCTCTCTGTTTCTCTCCTTTGTGGGATTGTGTTGGTGACTGTTTGGTGTGGCATGAGCTTTTCAATTTTGTTCCAAATTTTTAGCACTTCTTTTGTATTAGTATTTAGTAGTTCTTAAAACTAGCATAAACTTGGTGTTAGTAATTTATTATTTGGATTTGAATGTTGTATTGATATTTAGATTTTAGATGATTAGGATGATATTACATTTTTCATTTGTTGTTGGAATGATAGATAGTTTTATTATGATTTGTCACTATATTTTTTTGAAATGTATATAATTTAACAAATATGAATCTTAAAATATGTCAAATCAAAAATGTTTTAAAAAAATGATAAACCAAAACATTATCCGATGCAAAATTTACAATTATGGTTAAAAACTCATTTTCTGGGTTTGATTCAGTTGAATTAATAAGGGTGGAGCTTTTCTATTAAGTAGACTTATTATGTTGTATTTAAGTTTTGGCTGAAACCCACTTACTCTTGTATACGGCCTTAAGACCTTGCTAGAGTGAATGTATTGATAGATCTTTTCGGCTTGAACCTTTTTGTTCTTAATTTAGTTGGGCCTAAAACTTGGTTGGAGATTATGTTTTATAAATTAATGGGCTTGGGTCCTTTGAAAGCCATCTTGATTTCAATCCAATCTTAGGGCCCTGTTTACATTTAATGATTACCTCTACATAGGGTAAAATTTATTTTCCTTAGAAGTTCCCTTACGGCAAACGTGAAAACAGGGCACCGCCTTCCTTGGTTCCACTTCGAAATTCCATGTTGAATGCTCGTGCTCCAAAGCCTTAATCAACACTGTAAACTACAAGGTAACGATTTTTTTTAAAAGCAAAGTTCAAACTTAATAAAATTGGACACATATCTGTTTAGACTATCTTTTGCTTTAGGATCTACATATTTGGTTGCTGGGAATAGTGAGCCAACAAGATTTTCTCATATGCTGTTTTGACCCTAATAAAAGCATGGTTAGAGGAGTACTTGAAGCTATTCGAGATGAGAGAAATGTGGAAGATGGGGTGATATGTGATACGGCCAAAAATACTATGGCCCAAACAGACACCAAGCCCAGTAGACGTGTTCCGGCCCAAATGAGCTCCAAGCCCGGTTAAAACCTACGGCCCAAATACATTTGGGCCCGGCAGGGTAATCCAACCCAACTGGCCCGATAAACTTCCCCGGCTCA
Organism: Bretschneidera sinensis; assembly: GCA_023935145.1. Taxonomy (NCBI): domain Eukaryota; kingdom Viridiplantae; phylum Streptophyta; class Magnoliopsida; order Brassicales; family Akaniaceae; genus Bretschneidera; species Bretschneidera sinensis. The sequence goes on along the minus strand of CM043701.1, from coordinate 110,496,025 downwards.
GCAAAAATCCTCAAGCTCGCGAGGGATAGCCTTGCAGCCACCCTATAGCCGTCAACCACCCTACAACCGCCCGCCACTCTACAACCCCTAGCCCTGCAGCCACCCTATAGCCGTAAGCCACCCTATAGCCGCTAGCCACCCTACAGTCGCTGGCCACCAAGCAACCCCTAGCCCTGCAGCCACTCTACGGCCGCCCTACGGCGCCCCCTCTCCTGAGCTTGTAATCATACCCTCCCCACTGGCAGACGACTATAAATGGGCCAAGGTATGGACTTCACAGGAGATAGAGATTCAGATTGACACACACACTTCACTTGATTTTCTAAGAGTCCTCGGTTCCTCTCTCGAACCCATAACTCCTCCCCTAAATATTTGCTAACTTAAGCATTGGAGTGCCTTCGGAGGTCTCCCCCTTCCCTCCTTCCGAGGGCCTTCAGTTTGTTCTTGTCACTTGTGCAGGACCCAGGCCGAGTCGTCTCCCAGGCCGAGTTCTCACCTAGGCCATGTCAGCACGCAGAGCCTAGCCGGCACCAGATCCCAAGCCATGTCAGCACTGACAACAAACAACATCAACAGATTTCTCCAGGAAATCTGAGCCCCGTCAACATTCGGTCGAATCTCCAAGTATGGGGGCTTTGGACCCCCTCTCAGTTCGATAAATTTGCCATCAAATTCGTACAAGTGTCAAAGGGAAGGATTTCATAGACCAAATAGCAAGAAATTATATTTCATTAACCCAAAGGATTACAATTGGCTACAGACTAACGACCTCGAAGTACAAGTAAAAGAGAACCCTAACGGCCTTGGAGTACAAGAAAAAATAAAAACACCAGAACCCCCAGGCAGTGCCAGTTACCAGCTTCTCCTCCCTCTTCAGACTGAAAAGCTCCTGGCACAAGCATGGAAAGCTCCTGGGACGAACCTGAGGCTGAAAATCACCCGCTATGATCAACCCCAGGTTCAGGAGGCCCCCCACCCTCCCGCTTTAGGAACTGCAAGACAGGGGCAGCATCATTCCCCCTAATCTTGCTGCCACCAGAGGAACAGCTGCAGCCTTGCTCTCAACTTCTCAAAAGCAAGTAACCCCTCCCCTCTTCTTCTTCTGTTCCTAGCAAGCCAGGGCATGAGGGGTCCCTCCATCCAGAGACACGGCACTCTCCTCTCTCCACTCCGCTCGGAGTCTGGAAGAAGCCCGTGTCCCCACTCGGAGTCAGGAAGAAACCCAGATCCAGTCTCACGCCAAAGAGGTCGTGATTCCTAGCCTCAAGAAGTGCTTTTCTCTCATCATCTCAGAAACCAGACTCGTTCTGCTTGAAACAAAAGATGTCAAAAGGCCCTATTTATAAGATGGGAAAACACGCCCAACGATACAAATTAAATACGGTTACATGGTTTCGAGATGACTCTTCGCCTCTCCAGACGACGTTTCGCTTTTCGAAGATAACGGTGCGGCTTCCAAACAGTTGCTAATTGAAAGCAAGTTTGACTAGGGAAATTCGCAAAAAACTGTTCAGTTCCCTAGACGACCCTTCACCTCCCAAAAAGTGACGATCCGAGTTCCCATGAGCGAGTCATGCTCCTCAACTCCCATCCCGGTATAACCCTCAGTACTTCCTTAAGCACGTGAACGAACTCAAAGAAGTGGGGGGCCTGTGATACGGCCCAAAATACTACGGTCCAAACAGACACCAAGCTCAGCAGACATGTTCCGACCCAAATGAGCTCCAAGCCCGGTTAAAACCTACGGCCCAAATACGTTTAGGCCCGACAGGGTAATCCAACCCAACTGGCCCAATAAACTTCCCCAGCTCAGCAAAAATCCTCAAGCCCGCGAGGGATAGCCCTGCAGCCACCCTATAGCCGTCAGCCACCCTATAGCCGCCAGCCACCCTACAGCCGCCGGCCACTCTGCAACCCCTAGCCCTGCAGCCACCCTATAGCCGCCGGCCACCAAGCAACCCCTAGCCCTACAGCCACTCTACGGCTGCCCTACGGTGCCCCCTCTCCTGAGCTTGAAATCATACCCTCCCCATTGGCAGACGACTATAAATGGGCCAAGGTATGGACTTCACAGGAGATAGAGATTCAGATTGACACACACACTTCACTTGATTTTCTAAGAGTCCTCGGTTCCTCTCTCGAACCAACGACTCCTCCCCTAAATATTTGCTAACTTAAGCATTGAAGCGCCTTCGGAGGTCTCCCCCTCCACTCATTCTGAGGGCTTTCAGTTTATTCTTGTCACTTGTGTAGGACCCAGGCCGAGTCGTCTCCCAGGCCGAGTCCTCAGCTAGGCCACGTCAGCACGCAGAGCCCAGCCTGCACCAGCTCCCAAGCCACGTCAGCACCGACAGCAAACGACATCAACAATATGGTACAAGAATTCTGATAGTAAGGGAGGAGAAAGAAGAGCAGGGTTGAGTCTAGCCATTGTTGAGAGGATGAAATGGGAGCAAGAAAGAGTTGGGTGCAGGGTTTTAAATTGTGGTCATGGTCGCACATGCGGGCGCGTTGCGTTTATAGCGATTATAGGTGTTAAAATACAGATCGCGGGTATTGTGGACATAATACTTTTTTAATTTCGCACTTTGGGATTGAACTTAAAATATTAATTAAAACTTAATTTTATCTTTTAACTATCTTTTGTTTTTTTTTTCTTTTTTTAAATTGATTTTAATCCAATCCCAAACAACGCCAACATGCAGGTTGCAGGCATTGCAGTAAAAAGAATGGTCGTAACCGTTATGGATCATTATATTGTTTATCGCGGTTGCAACACACCACTATAACCGTGAATGTCGTTTTTCTTTAAATAGCGATCACAACACCTATCTTTACGTATGTGTAGAAGCTGCTATTTAAAATCCCTAGTTGAATAGATTGGTGGGGATGAAAGGAAATTAAAGTGAGAGTGGAGAGAGTTGAAGAATTAGGAGTTATTGACAAGTGGATGAAATTTGATTGTTTCGTGTTGCTTGAGAGGTTTGCATTGAGAAGAATAGATGGAAGCTTAGTGTTAAGCTATGATTTCAGCCATACTCACCGGATTAAGTGCATATGGGAATAAGAGTTTTGCTCTGCTTTAACTCTGTCTCTCAGAAAATCATACTTCATTTTTTTTTATCGTGCTTCCTAGCTTGTTATTAATTGTTTCTACTTCTTACTATTTATTGAATAAAGTGTTTTTTTTCTTCTCCTCCTTCATTGTTAAATCTGTGCAAAAACATTTTTGGATGTTTTCATACCCAGAATGAGTAGCTGGACAGGATGAAATACTGGATTTTTATCCGATGATGATCGGATAAAATGATAAGCTATAAAGTAATTTCTTATGATGAAATGCCACAATTATTACAATAACAGAACTCTTGAATTATTGGAATTGGAATAATTTGCCTTAACATCTACTAGTAACAAACCTGCACAAGTAAATTAAGAAGAGTGTTTTGCATTCTATTCAATGCTTTCGTTTGATCAATATGAAATATTTTATTATTTACCATTAAAATACATGCCAAGTAGAAAAAAAAAATCAAAAATTAAATAAATTTACTTTGATTTGTCCTGTTGTAAAAAAAAAAAAAGGAAGAGAAGAAGTTAACATTCAATCTATATATATATTGTCAAAAGAGAATTCATGGATTCATACAAACTAAAAATGTTTGTTTAATGTAAAAGACACAATTTATTTCGATACGACTTTGAGTTGTTTACACTCATAGAAAGTTTAAATCGAAAAATATATTCTTTATGCATACATGACTATGAGATATTGTGACAGTATTTTTCAAAATTGGCTCTTCAAACAAGTGATGAATTGTTAGAAAAAATCATTTAAAATAATATTAAAGGGTTGTTTGAAAACCCAAAAGGTATTAGCTTAAATCTAAATGTTGTGATTTAAACAGAAATATGTGATTTAAATCCAAATGGTGTGATTTAAATATAAAGATTGTAATTTAAACAAAAAAAATTCATATTTTTTAAACAGACACGATTTTGTCCGTTAAAAACTAACAAACATGATCGTAAGGTTCTCATTAAATATGAAAAAAATCATGTATTTCTAACTGAAAAAACATGACTTTTCAGAACTATTTGAAAATGTGCTTCTACACCTATAAATACCTCTCACTCCACACTTCGCAATACAATTCATTTTTCATTCATTCTTCTCTCTTTTTCTCTCAAAAATTCTGTCATAATATTTCAGTATTTCAAAGCAAAATTAAATCAGAAGTTCTTTAAATTTTGTTATCTGCAGACTTCAAGTTTTAGACTTGGTTGTATCTTGGAGGACTACTCGCCTATAACACATAGCAAACTTGTTTATACAAATAGAGACGAATAAAGCTTTAAAACAGTGATTAATTCACGCATCTAAGTCTTGATTTTCATATTTTATTCTCGTTTAAAAAAATTTACAGCAATAACCACTAAATTTGAATCTTCTAGCTGTCGTTTGCACATGTAACTAGCCAAGCTAGTTAGGTTTCCCATCAATTGGCAAATATTGGGTTAGGTTATGTTTGTGCTCAATATTGGATAAGGGATGCAAAAATTATTGGCCATAAATGTTTTAAACCCGTTTGAAATTTTATTGATAATTTTTTTAAAACTTCACATATAATGTTAGTATAGATGCGAGATCCAAAAAATAATATTATTAATAAAATTCTCTAAAATTATCAATTAATGAAGTTTCGGACGAATCTAAAACTGACAAAAATTCCTCTGGGGGATATTCCTTCTTGTGTTGATGCTTTTGTGATGGCTGATGCTTTATCTATTGTTCAATAATGAGCACCATATTTTATTTACAAAGAAAACATACGATACAACCTGAAACAGCAAGACAATCAAAAACCAAAATATTAATAGTCAGAACAGAGCAACATCTTGACTCCACAGCCTTACTCATGCACATCTAACTCTTTTCTGTTCTTTTTTGTGTGTGTTGTATAGATAATTCATTTATGGCAATTAGATTCCGTCTTTTTCTCTCAAAAGCATTTTTTTCAAAAATCTTCTCTAAATACTCAATATATTTATGCTTATTTTGAAAACATCAATTTAAAGTGCATGTATTAATATATAAAGTTAGTTTAAAAGTTTGGATGAAATTTAAAGTTTATTAATTTTTCATGTTTATTAAATCATTCAAAACTCATAAACTTGTGAATTTAAAATATTATATTTTTAAAATGTATTTCAAATCCACGGGTTTTGAAGATTATTAAATCAATTAATCCATGTGAATTGTAGTGTAAAATCTTTAGTCTTTGTGAATGCTGTCATGGGACGAAATTTTGATAGCATTTCCTTTGCCTTCCCTCAAATCTTTGTTTGTGGATTCAAGCCACACCCTGCAGACCTGGAACCACAAAGCCCGATTGTATTTCTTGGTTGCACAGCCCAAATGGTAGGTTCAAAACAAACCTTGTCTATCCCATCATTGAAAACACCAATTCCTTGACCCGTCCCCTTTCTGATCTGTTTGGACAGCAAATATTGTGCCCAAAATTCATCATTTTCTTTGGCTTGTTGTCCAGGAGAAACTGCCATGTAACTCTCACCTTAAACACATTGGTATTTTAGAAAGTAGGTTATGCCAGGCCTGCTCGCTTGAACCTGAAACCATGATGAATATTCTCCGCGACTACCCTGTTTCAAAAGAAATCTGGTTTTCCTCTCAAAGCCTCCCCTCAAATTTCTTCAACCTTCCCATCTTCCCGCTTCTATGCTGGAACCTTTGGTGCACTAGAGATTAAAAAAAATTATCAACTCACACACAACCGAAATATAAACCTTTTGAATATCGCTTCCATGAGAGCTTGGGAGTGGTATGCTTTACATGATGAACTCAACAAAAGGGTCAAGGGAAGATGTATTCTCGTTGGTTGGTCTCATCCCCCTTTGGGCTTTGTTAAGCTCAATAATGATGGATCCGTTCAAGGGAGTATAAGCATGGATGGTGCAGGTGGTGTCCTTAGGACAATAACGGCAACTGGATAAAGGGGTTAAATGCTAAATTTGGGCGTTGTGATAACATCGAAGTTGAGCTTTCGACCTAGAGACATGGTGTAGTTATGGTGGTTAGGATGGGCTACAGTTTTGTGGAGGTTGAACAATTGTTGACTTAATTGGGTAATAATATTGTTCAAGGATGTCATCCTTTAAGTCATTATTGATGCTTGAAAATCGGAGCGCCTCTCCTTGTACTGAGTGATGGATCCACCATGTTCTCCAAGAAGCAAATTGTTGCGTCGATGGCAAAATATTTGTATAATGAACAAGCCATAGTTAATGTCTAATCCATTTGATTGAATGTGATTAGTAAGAATAAACAGAATCTAATTTAAATCACTGGTTACCAAACATTTGCATTTTAGGTTTAAAAATTCATAACTTAACAGTTTTAAGGGTAAAATTATAAAATACTTTTCTAATGGATGATCTGGAGTTACTGTCACGTCTTTGTGGTCGAATGTGACTAGTAGGAACAAATGAAATCCATTTTGGATCGTTGGTTACCAAACGTGTGCGTTTTAAGCTAAAAAAGATCGTAACTTAACGGTTTTAAGGATAAAATTATAAAATACTTGTCTAATGGACGAGCCGAGATTACCATTATGTCTGTACTGCAGTCGAATGTGACTAATTTGAACAAACGAAATCTATTTTGAATCCTCAATTATCATTAAAAAAATTCATAAATTAGCATTTTCCTAACTTACTTAGCGTTTCCTTTACTAATGGCTTTTATTTTGTTTTAAGTGCCTAATCAAAATACAATTAACGATGATGATGAAGAGGGCCACGAGGATGGTGAGACCTTGAGAATCCTATGCACACCGATGGTCAAGAGGACTAACTTCCCTGACCTCCATAGGACTTCCTTTTTGTTATTTGATCATTATTAATATTTTGAGAATATTATCAAATTTTGAGATTTTATTGATATATGTGAGAGAGAGAGAGAGAGAGAGAGAGAGAGAGAGAGAGAGAGAGAGAGAGAGAGAGAGAGAGAGAGAGAGAGAGAGAGAGAGAGAGAGAGAGAGAGAGAGAGAGAGAATGAAATGTATTTTGTTATTATTATTTTTAATATAATTAGAATTTGATGATTTTCTAGTATTGATTGAATAATTAGGATTTGATCAAATTTTGATTGTAAGTTTAACAAATTTTTAACAGGTAATTATGAATCTTTTTATAATAATCATAAGATTTTTTTTGTATCAATAATGGTATCAGTGACAGGATCCCGTCACTGATGTACAGTTGAAAATAAAAATAATGAAACTATCAAGTGGCAGTCGACTGCTCCTTAAGAATTGTCGACTAATCTTATGACAATCGACTATGACAAATCACAATCATGTGCGAAAAGTTTCTGTCAGATCATTTCCCTTAGGACAATCGACTATAGCAAAAGTAAACATTATCATTGACGGCTTTAGCAACAGGAGTCGTCCCTGATGTATATTGGAAAAAATTAATAAAAAATATCTTCAATGAGTGCATCTGCAACACGATACAGTGTCGCTAACACTTTTTTATTATCAACGACGAGTATTCCCTCGCAGATATCCTCTTAGAAAATATTAATATTTGTTGGTCACGTAAGTATCTTTAAAACATCAACGACGTGATATCTCGTCGCAACGTCATTTCTGATACTCATATCAACGATGGGATTTTGTTATGTCGTTGGTTTATAATTATTTGCGACGGGATAATTGTAAATAGGTATTAGCGACAGGTTTAGGGTTGTCGTCGCTGAAAGCATATTTTCTTGTAGTGACTTATAAAAGTAAAAGGATGGTTTTTGTATTTAACCCTATTATTTTTAATCAAGGCCAATAAACAAAAACTACGAGCCAATAAACATAAGTTAACTCAAACGTCATTAAATAAATATTTTTTGAAAGAAATTGAAACACGCAAAAGTAGTTTCTACAAAATTGAATGTGTAAAAAAAATTTGTTTTTATAGTTGTTTTATTAAACACTAAAGAATTTTAGATTAATTGTTGTATGTTTTACTAAATTTATTTCCAAAATCATTTTGTGAATCAAAAAGTGAACCTACTGTTAAGCCAAACAATACCTAAGAAGTTCTCCCAACCAAATTATATTTGAACATGACTGCATTCAAGCCCTAGAGTAAAGATATTGGGCAGCCAAACTTGCTAATCATTATTGTCATCCAATCCAATAATTAATCAAAAACTCTATTTTCACTCGTTCCAGGGTTAAATAATGAATTTTTTTTAAGTTTAAAATGATAATTGGTTTAATTTCTAAATGATTGGTCAGGCATTACAAACCCCTGACAAGTTTGGAATTCCTCTAGTGGTGGTCCAAGCTTTGAGTACACTTGGCAATTTTTCACCGGACAGTAAACCCTGTAATCTCATGTGGTGGTATGCAGGCCATCGGGAAGACATCAACACACCACATCATTACGAGATCAATGCTCGACAATAAAAAAATTGTGAAATAGAAGTGGCAATACACTAATTTTTCATTTAAGAAATATGTTTAATTTCTATACCATTTATGCTCTGTTCTGATAGGTTGTCTTCCACAATATCCTTCACTCTATAGTCTAGACAACCATTGGTGAACATTAAATATTATACAATACACACAACCAAGTAGGTGGTTCTCAACTGACCCGATGTTTAAGAATTTAAGCGCCGAGCAGGCAGGTGCCACTGCCAACCACAATAGATAGTAACTGGGATTAATGATCGATCGCCCTATAGTTATGAAAAAATCAAAGGTGGACAAAACAAAATGCAAAAAATTGAAAACCGATGGAGTTAATCAAACCTATCAAGCACTTGCATTCATACACAAATGAAAAAGATACGTAATGGCAGAGGAAACAAATGAGCTTAAGAGTTCATAAAAAAATACAGACAGCTAGACAAAGTAAATGCAGATCCAGACTTTATGATCTTTATTAAATTACTGAATCCAAAGAAAATCTATAATGTAACTCACCAATCAAATTAACCCCACAATTTTATTTTTCTTTTCTCTAGAGCTTGACAACTTCAGGGATATGAACTGGGTACCTATCAATGCAATCAGCCCACGGCCCATCAGTTGGGATCTTGATGCTTCTATTACACTTCCAAACTGCGCTGTTACACTTAAATCCACTCCCAAACGCAATCTGCCAAACCCTATCTCCCTTCCTCATTCTCCCTTTTGCCTCAATGTAAGCCAGCTCATACCACAGCGAAGATGACGACGTATTACCGAACCGGTGAAGCGTCATCCTCGATGCCTCCACATGTTCAGCCGACAGCTGGAGGTTCTTCTGCAGCTCATCGATGACCGCACGGCCGCCAGCGTGGATACAAAAGTGATCGAACGCTAGCTTGAAGTCCGGAATATACGGCTTCCATTTCGGGTTAAAGATTTTCCGACCGATGAGAGTGAGGAGGAAGAGGAGTTGTTCAGATGCGGGAAGGACTAGAGGACCAATTGTTGTGATGTTTGATTTCAAAGCTTCTCCTGCTATGGCCATGAGATCTTTGGACAATGATATCCCTACTTTCCCTTCTTTGTCTTCCTCTTCGAACACACATTGGTAGGCTTTATCATCGGCTCCCTTGTGTGTTCGAACCACGTGAACCAACCGGTACTTGGCTCGAGAGCGCTCGGACTGGCGGTTCGATAGAAGTATGGCAGCACCACCCATACGGAAAAGGCAATTGGGGAGAAGCATAGCTCGCTCGTTTCCTCTGTAGTAATTTGGTGTAATGATCTCCGTGCTCACAACGACAGCGTTTGAGCTCGGATGAACTTGAAGAAGGTCACGTGCTAAATCGATTGAAATCATCCCTGCACTGCAACCCATCCCTGAAAGATTAAAACTCTTTATATTACTCCGCAACTTATATTTATTAATCACCATAGCTGATAACGAAGGAGTAGGCGAAAAAAGGCTGCAATTCACTATAAGGATATCGATGTCTTTAGGCCTAAGACCCGTCTTCTTGAAGAGAGAATCCATGGCAGAGAAGATAACCATCTCTGCTTCACCTCTGGCGGCAGCCATAGTTGGGTTTGGAGGAATGTAATGAATAGCAGGAGGCAAGCAAGTCTCTTCACCGAGACCAGACCTTTCGAGTATTCTCATTTGGAACTCGACGCTCTTCGGGTTGTTGCTCAAGTTGAGCCTTGAGTGTTCCATGAAGGTAGAGAAAGGGACCCGGAAAGTGTAAGGAGGCTTGTAGCAAGCGTAATCTACTAGGTAGATGGTTCTTGGCTTGGACATGAAGTAAACGGTGGCGATGAAGATGATGAGAAAAGAAGAGCATAAGATTTGGACAAGATCAAAGTGAAGGGAATTCCATAGGTTAACAATCTCATCGGGACCAACACGAAGAACTTCGATCAAAATACCAACCATGGCGGGTATCAATAAGAGAGTGAGAATGTGGTTAACGAGGTATTGGTAACCAAGCTTAACGTACTTTAGCTTAACGGAGTTGGAGAAATCTGGCGATACAGGAGGCATCTTTGCTAGAAAGAAAGAAAGAAAAAAGAGAGAAGTTGAAAGAGAGAGAGGAGGTTGAGGATATTAGGTGAGAGGAGAGGAAGGTTGGGATTTAAAGGCAACGGGACAGAGGGCAATTAAGTAGGCAGATGAGAAGATTAAATGAAGGACTCACGTCACTCAACGCTCACTTAACTTAGTATTGATTTTCATTAACTACTTTCGTTTTTAAAAAAAAAATTCTTTTTTTTATTTCTAGTTGTAACTAAACATTAAACACCCTCAAAGGACAGTAACTGGGATTTTCGGTATAAATGTCACTTGTAATTTCGTACTCAAGTGTCCTGATTGTTTATTCAATGATAAGGGCTCTTCTCCAATTAACGAGAGATTAAACATCACAAGGAACAGTAAATACATGTTGATGCTGAAAATTGGTTGCTGATGTGGCGTTGACTTTTAGAGATCCAGGTTGACTCTTCGAGCCTGCACAAATGAACGGAGGTGAACTAAAGGACCTTCGGAAGGAGAAGAGGGGAAGACCTTCGAGGGTACTCTAACCTTCTAGCTAGGACGAGGCTGAGGGTTAATTTTAAAGTAGATTAGCGCAGACTTTCTATGTGTTCCTTTGAAATAAGGAAAAACATCTCCAGAACTTACGTACCATGAGCCTTTTATAATATTTCGAGTTGAGGTCGACTAAGTGGGGGGAGGGATGGCCTCGTCCCTGTGATCTCGGGCTTCTTACGTCAAGTCTTGATTGCGTGCTCAGAGAGTCGCGTGTTTCAGAGAAGGTTAGACCCACTAATCGCGCTTAGATGTGGCAATTGCATGATTTGCTTATTCCATGTGTTGGGGTTTTGTCCAAGGATTAAACAGGAGATGTTCAGCATCAGGTTTGGAGGTGTGCACCACGGCCCAGCCTTATGCGTCGTAGCTTGCAGCAACTCCAGAAGTCCTCCTCTCCAGGCCGCACCGCGGCACAGCCTCCCCAAGCCACGGTGCCCAGCAAAGATGAAGAGATGGTGAGGTTTCAGCCCTATGTGCATCGCGGCCGCGGCGCCAGGCACACCTGGAGTATGATTTTTCAGCCTCTTATGATGGTGCGTGAGACTTGGTTAAAACGCACAGGATTACTTAGACTCTTAGAGAACCATAAGTCTTTGGTTCTTGAGATCTAAGGTTGAGATTGATCTCAAAGATTGGATGAGGTAATCACTGCTCTATATAAAGGGTCTTCTAACAATAAGTGAAGACATCATCATCATCAGCATCTCAACAAGAGAGAATGACATGTGAATGTGTGTGAAATAGAACACATGGTGTGTGAGAGTGCAAAGACACAAAACACACATGAGAGACTCGTTCAAGAGAGGCTGGTTGTTTAGAGAGAGAGTAGTATAGATTAATTGGAATTTTCTTGGGGAAAATTCCAGGGAAACACTAGTCATTATCACTTTTTTTTCTCTTCTTTCGTTCTTCAAGAACAAGAGGATTCTTGAAGAGGTGTTGCTGTAATTGTAATAACTCCATTGATTTAGTGCAGAGAGCTCGGAGAAGCTCACAGAGACGTAGGCACATTGTCGAACCTCGATAACAATTACTTGTGTTCTTTCTTTGATTGGTTTGATTCTTTTTTTTTTGTTTTATTACAAGTCGTTCTAGACTTGGGTGTTTGGAAAGATCACAACTTGGGATTCCGCAAGAATATGATTTCCCAACAATGGTATCAGAGCTAGAGGTGATACTTAACAGTGGTATCAGAGCTGTGGTTCAACAACAGTTGGTATTGGAGCAAGAACATGGGGTATTGGAGCAAGACTCCAAGAATCAAATGTCAACTTCTTGGGTGATTCAAGAACGGAGTAGAGATCAAGATCTGATCGTGTTCTTGAGGTTCAAGAACGGTATTGAGATCAAGATTTGATCGTGTTCTTGAGATTTAGAAGTTGGATAGCAATTGTAGGTGCTGTATAAATCTGGGATTTTCTCCACAAGATGGGTTCAAACTTCATTGTTGAGAAGTTTGATGGAAATGGAGATTTTGCTCTTTGGAAGTGGAAAATCAAGGCGGTTCTTATGCAACAAAAGGTGGACTTGGCGATTGGAGAAGATGACGATTTTCCAGCAAGTCTCACGGAGGTCCAACGGAATGAGATGAAGAAGATGGCATACAACACCATCTTTCTGCACATGTCGAATAATGTGACAAGGGAGTGCAGAGAGTCAGAAGATCTAGTTGTCATTTGGAAGAAACTAGATAAGTTATTTCTTACCAAGACTCTCCCTAATAAGATATATCTTCGTAAACAAATCTTTACTTTGAATCCTGATAAAGAGTTGCAAGATAATCTTGATGCTAAGATGAGGGAAGCATCAAGTGGGCAAGGGCTGTTCGTCAGAGAAAAACCAGTAACTCGATATGGCAATAACATACATGGCTACTACTGGAACAAACCACAAGGTAGAGGATAAAGCTATAGGAGAGCGCACTCTAAACTGAGATTTGGAGGAAAGAGATGCTACTACTGCCATAAGAATGGTCATTTCAAGAAAGATTGCAAGAAGATGATAAGGGATGAGGGAGGAAGCCATACCAAGAATGGAGAGGCTTCGGTTGCTAAGGGAGAACAACAAGATGATGATGTTCTTGTTATGTGCTCAAATGTGAGCAAGGGGCAAGAAGACAGCGAGAGATGGATCTAGGATTCTGGGTGTACTTATCACATGTGCCCTCACAGGGATTGGTTCAAGAATTTCAAGGAAACCAATTATAGAAAGGTTTTCTTGGGAATGATACTTCTTGCTAAGTGAGAGGGATATGAGACATCCAATTGATTATGTTTAATGGAATGACAAGGCTGCTGAGGAATGTGAGATATCTTCTGGAGTTAAGAAGAAATTTGATCTCATTGGGGCAGCTAGATTCCATGGGATACACATACAAAGCAGAGAGAGGAAAGATCAAGGTAACCAAGGGATGTTTGATAGTGATCAAAGCAGCAATGAAGGATGGTCTCTATAAGATGATCGGAGACACGGACATCAAGCAGCAAGCTTGATGGCTGAGATGGATAAGGCAACCCTTTGGCACACTCGCTTTGGACATATGAGCAAAAAAGGCCTGCAAGTTCTCAACAAGAACGGTCTACTTAATGGTGACAAAATAGAGGAACTTGATTTCTGCGAATGTTGTGTTTTTGGGAGACAACATCGAGTTAGCTTCAACACCGGAGTGCATACCGAAGTATGCATTCATAAAGGAGATGAGTTCATGTCCCGAAGTGGCATCTACCAGTTGGTCGATTCGAGGCAGGGAGAAGCAGTCTTTAGGACAGGCCTTATTTAGATTGGTGAAGTCAATGCAAATCTGCCACTTGCCACTAGCCTTTCTGACCATCACCACGTTAGACACCCACTCGGGGTATTATGCTTCTTGGATGAAGCTGGCTTTGAGTAGCTTGTTTACCTCGGTCTTGATGGTGGCCTGCTGTTCCAGGGTGAAAGTTCTCTTTTTCTGAATGACTGGCTTGTGTTTTGGATCTATGTTCAGGCGATGCTCGATAGTTCTGGGGTCGATTCCAGGCATGTCTAATATAGACCAGGTGAACAAGTCCTAGTTCTTCTTGAGGAGGGAGAAGAGTTCCTCCCTGTGGCTTTTGGAGAGATTTAATCCAATCTGGACGGTCCGAGAGGGGTCTTCTCCAAGGCATACCAAAGTTAGCTCTTTTACGGGCCACCTCCTCGGAGTCTTTATTTAGTCCTTGACGTCTTCTACTTCGAGGGGCAGAGCTTCCATTTTTTTCTCCCTCCTTGATGGCATTTAGGTAGGTGGATCGGGAGGCTCGCTGATCGCCTCTGACCACTTATACTCCTTTATTAGTGAGGAACTTGACTTTCAAATGATAAGTGGAGACAACTGCTTTCAGCTTATTGATGGTGGGTTGGCTGATAATCATATTGTAAGAGGATGGTTACTTGACTACCAAGAAGGTGGTTTGAACGGTGGTTGTTCGCGGCGCTATTCCTGCTGTAACAGGGAGGACTATACTTCCTTCGATGAACACAGGGGTTCCATCAAAACCGTAGAGAGAAACCGGGGCCAGCTCCAAGCGCTCGTCTGTTAGCTCTATGTGCTAGAAGGCGTCATAGAATAAGATGTTCGTCGAGCTTCCGTTGTCAACCAGAATATGCCTTACTTCATGGTTGGCCACTAGGAGAGAAACTATGACTGCGTCATCATACAGAATCTGTATTCTTTCTAAATCATTATCCGTGAAGGAGATCACCATATTTTACTTTCTTCACTTGTGGGGGTCGCTAACAGAAGCCACAGTTATGGCATCCGTTCTACTGCTCTACCCCAAACCACCTCCGGCAGCTGGACCTCCGCAGATTGTCTTGATGATCCTGGTAGTAGTCGCCACCTCTTGGTTTCTTTGACTAAGCTCTTCCTGCTTGGGCCTAGGGTCTCTTCGAGGGTCCCACCACTCTTACTGTGGGGATAGGGAGGTCCAGAGTCCTCCTTAGTCTTACAGACACTTCTTTTTCTTGAGGCCCTATGAACTCCTTCAAGTGCCCCCGGTTGATAAAGGCCTTAATTTGCATCTTCAGACTATGGCATTCCTCAGTATCGTGCCCGTGGTTCTTGTGGAATCGGCACCACTTCCTCCGATCCCCGTCGAGGTACGGTGTCTTGGGTGGCTATTAGAGGTCCGACCTGTCTTGAAGCTCTATCAGAACGTTGGTCCGGGTTGCATTGAAGGGAGTGAAGCTGTCGAGCCGGGGGTGGGGTTTATACTTGCTTTCTTGGTGGGGCCTCTTGACCGTTTCTCTCTGAGAGTCGAGGTCTTTCCTATTTTTCTCTGTTTTTCCTTCTCTTTCCCTTCTGAAGGATTAATCATCTTCTGCCATCATATACTTCTCAGCCCGGGCTAAGATTTCGTTTATGTCTTTAGGCCAATGCCTGGTAAGCTTGGAATTGAAGATCTCGGACCTCAGCCCGTTCTTGAATGCTAGCATCTGGACATTCAGGTCGAGGTCTGGGATTTCCCATGTAGCTGTATTGAACCTGGATATGTAGGTTTAGAGCCTCTCTCCCCGGTGTTCAACAATATTGAGCAGGCTCTCCTAGGTCTTCTTCGGCCCCTTACTGCTAAGGAAGTGAGAGGTGAAAGTGTAACTGAGCTCTCTAAAGTTGCCACTGCTTCTCGGCTTCAGAAGCGAATACCACGTACCCGCAGCCCTCTCAAGTGTTAGTGGAACACACGATAGGGTCGGAATGTCGATGCAGCATCATGGTCGTCTTGTAATGCTGCAAATGGTCCAGATGATCTATCGAACCGTCGTACATTCTGATTTGTGGCATTCTGAAATTGGGTCGAAGCAAGGTCTTAAGTACATCCTCTATGAACGGGGGGATCTTAGATATTAAGCTCATCCAAGATATTGTGGCTTCTATACTTGAGGGCTCTGTCTATTTTTTCTTCCATTTTCTCAAATTGCCTGTCTAGTTTGAGGTTGTTTTTAGAGGAAGAGCTTTCTTTGGATTGGTTGTAGGGCAGCGAGGGCTCGGCAATAGAATGGTTGTAGGTCGAATCTTCGCTGCCAGAAGATTCTGTTTGTTCGGGACCTTGGTGGGGAGAAAGAGAGGGTTACCGGCTTCTGCCTCGGACTTGGGCTGCCAGGTCGGATAATCATTCGAGAGAGTTCTTGGAACTGAGCTTGAGTCACTGGTGCAGTCTGAGGATACTCGACTGCTCTTTCAGAGTCGGGCAAGTCGATTCCAGAGTGGCAAGGACACTATTCTCTGGTAGGAGGGCATCTGCTTGACTCAGGGGTGGCACATTCGGGGATTGAGGGGAATCTGGGCCTGGATTGCCGACTCTGGGTGCTGCCACGGATGGGAGTAGAGCACGCCGTTGGGGCTCATTTACAGGCTCTTTTTGTGGTGTTTCTGGGTGGCATTATAACAGATGAGTTCTCTAGATTTCTTCACTTCTACTGTTTAACGAAATATTGTGGTTTCCCATTGACGGTGCCAATTTGTTAATGCCGAAAAATGATTGCTGACGTGGTGTTGACTTTTAAGAATCTGGGTTGACTCATCGGGCCTGAACAAGTGAATGAAGGTGAACTAAAGGACCCTCGGAAAGAGGTGAGGGGAAGACCTCTGAGGGCGCTCCGACTTTTTAGTTAAGACGGGGCCGAGGGTTAATTTTAAAGTATATTAGAGTGGACTTTCTATGTGTTCTTTTGAAATGAGGAAAAACATCTCCAGAACTTACGTACCATGAGCCTTTTATAGTATTTCGAGTGTAGGTCGGCCACGTGGGGGAGGGATGGCCTCGTCCCTGTGATTCTAGGCTTCTGATGTCAAGTCTCAATCGCGTGCTCAGAGAGTCGCGTGTTTCAGAGAAGGTTAGGCCCGCTAATCACGCTTAGACGTGGTGATTGCGTGATTTGCTTATTCCACATGTGCCCTGTCACGCTGCAGAGGCTGGACACGTGTCATCCTCTCATTGGTGAAGCCAGACCCTACGTGTTGACATCCTATTGGATGAGGGTTTCATGGGCTTCATCAATACGTATCTTAGTAATTTTTAAAAGCTCGAGTAGTAACATTTGGAAACTCAAGCTATAATTTTTTTAAAACATGTTTTAATCCTTTCATGTTACAGTTTAGTTTTTAAGAATTATCGCTCGAGTTCCCAAAAATTACTATTGGAGTGCATTATTACTGTTTCATGGGATCATAAATATGTAATATTTTCTCTTACTTATGTTAGAGTTAGTGCATACTTCACAGTTCCAGATCTGTAGATCCCCCAACGATCACGGTGAACGAGCGCGGATAGAGGGCAGCGCCCCCGAAAATTTCAGGCTCTCTACACATTTTAGGTCTGGGTTTTTTACTTTATGGTTTGGGTTTGGACCTATAAATAGCTGTGGTTTTGCAGTTTGACAAAAACCCTAATTAAGCCGTCTTAAGTTGCGTATAAATACTCTCTATATACTGAGCATATATTGAAACATGAGATTTGGGAAGTTGATTATAATGAAACTTCTGGCAAGACGTAGCCCTATTCTGGAGTGAAATTAAGTATATCATATCTTATTATTTTCTTTCTGTTTTTTATTCGTATGATTGACAGATCTCGAATCGTTCAAATTAACACTTTGTTATGATCAAAATCATCTCATAAAAAAATTTCTCTAGATTTAATTCATAAAAAAAAAAATTGAATCAAAGATATTTTTCTTTTTTTCTCTCTATCTAACAATGAAAACTGAAAAGTATCTATCGTATAAGATATCTCATTAACCAAATGTAGGCTAGAATCTCTATCATAAAATTAATTCATTAATTAAGCTTGTCAAATATTGAAAAAATTAAGAGAACTCATGGCTTTAAAATTTTATTTTTTAACCCGATAAGTAAGTTAACTGCATAATTTTCAAATGCTTAAAATATTATGCAAAAAGTTTTTTGTATTCTTTACTTTTGTTGTGAGGATCCAAGCGGGCACTTGCTTTAGTTTCATCCTTCGTTGTATAGATAATGACTTTCTAACTTTAAAATGAAAAATCAACATAGTGATATGGTGTTTGACTTCAACAACTGCAATTCGACAGATAACATGATCCCACAATATTTATAGAAGCGAAAAGAAAGAAAAAGTCAAAACAAGTGATATTATCAACAAACACTATTGTATTTTATCTTATATTTTAAAGATGATCGATTTATCCTTTGTATTTTAGATATGTCTCTAATAAATTTTTTTAATAATAATTCTGACGAAATTGATATCGACACACAAGAATCTTGATCAAAATTGATACCAATGCACATAAAAATCTTGAAAAAAAATTTACTCTGTTTAATAGTAAAAAAATTTATATATGTACATTGATATCAATTTCACCAGAATTTTAACTAGAAAAGTTTATTGGACACATGTTTAAAATGCAAGAGTAAATTGACCCTTTTTAAAATGTAATAAAACATTATTTTTGCCATTTCAAATCAAACAATTGAAAGAAGGCATCTTAATCCTTCAATCCAAATACACCAAGGATATGCTGAAGAGGTTTGGGATGGAGAGTTCAAAATCTATTGGCACTCCCATGAGCACCTCTACAAAACTTGACCTAAATAAGGAAGGTTAATGTATAGATACTAAAACTTATAGAAGCATGATAGGAGCTTTACTATATCTAACTGCAAGTAGACCTGATATAATTTTTAGTGTATGTATGAGTGCTAGATTCCAAGCTAATCCTAAGGAATCTCATATTGTTGCTGTGAAAAGAATCCTAAGATTTTGCAAGGCACTCAAAATCTAGGTTTATGGTATTATAGAAAATCAACTTTTGAGCTTATTGGGTACTCGGATGATGACTTTGCGGGTTTTAAGTTAGATAGAAAAAGCACCAGTGGAACATGCCAATTTCTAGATGCTGTGTTAACTTCTTGGTTTTTAAAGAAACAAAATTCGGTTGCATTATCAACCGCCGAAGTGAAATATGTAGCCGCTGGTAGTTGTTGTGCACAAGTTTTATGGATGAAAGAACAACTAGAAGATTATGATATGTATTTTCAAAACATTCCAATTCGTTGTGACAACACTATTGCTATCAACTTGACAAATAACCCAATTCAGCATTCTAGAACCAAACACATTAAGATAAAACATCACTTCATAAGAGATCATCTCAAAAATGTGATATTAGGCTAGAATTCATTCCTTCCGATGATCAAATTGCTGATATCCTCATTAAACCTTTAAATGAAGACAATTTTTGCAAAATAAAACTGTTAATGGGATTAAAAAAATAATGACTATGTGTGTGTTTGATTGCATTAACATACATCATGTGCATTATTGCTATTAAATGAATGAGGATTAACCCCAAATTTAAGTTCTCTCACTTAAGAACAACATAAAACAATAAATCTTTGCAAAAATACCTTCAAAATTTTGTTATAGCCATTGCACAGTCAACCGTGCATATTTAACAGTCGACTGTCCAAGGGACAGAGACTTTCACAGTCAACTCTCCATATGTATATGATATCTGACAGTCGACTATTCAAGGGACAGAGACTTTCACAGTCGACTGTCCCTATGAACAGTCGAATGTCTCTCATGTCCGGTCCTTTGATTTAAAAAGGACAGTCGACTGCCCATTTTTTACAATCGACTGTCCAACCGTAAGTATGTATGTGGTCCTTTCATTTAAAAAGGACGGTCGACTGTCAAATCACAACTGTAAAGCATGCACTTCATCTTCAATCTCAGAAATTCCCGATTTTTGAAACCCTAGTTGCACATCCTTTCTCTCTCCTCTGAAATTCAGTGATTTTTCACCAAATTAGCCCAAAAACCATCAATTTTCTTCCATTGAAACACTTTTCCTTCACTTCTAAAGAATTTTCACGGTTCATTCTCTCACAAAATGCTTAAAATCGTACCCTCCTCGAGTTCTAAGAAAGATAGTGATGGTGTAGGGCAAAAGCGTTAGAAAATAGTCGAGGATCCCAATCACTTCATCAATGCTACTGCTATATCATAGTATGATAACCGAATCTGCAGCAAAAAAATAATCATAGGTCATTTAGTATATTTTCAAAATTTATGTAGCAATGACATGGACATAAAGCATTACTTTACTGCTGTAGGATGGAAACCAATAGTTACCCTATATGAGGTTGCATACTTTAGACTCATTAGGCTGTTTTATGCAAACCTAAAGATAACCTCCTCTGCTTTGCTATCTTTCAACACCTATGTCAAAGGCAAGACAATACTGGTAAATTAAAAGGTGTTGTTTGAAATATTGCAAATACCGAGGGGTGGTCAAAAGTGGGTAGACACCTTCAACTGGGCCGAGAACTTTGATAAAGAGAGAGCCCTTAAGATCCTTAGAGGCGACCCCACCTATACCTTCGGCACAACCTTTAAGGATGCCAATGCCCTTACCATAGTTAGTCGGGTGGTGCACCTAATCATTGGCTACTACATATCTCCCAGGAATATGAGTCACACTTACTTGAGCCAGCTAGATGTGTATATCATATGGAATTTGATGAATGGGATTCAGTACAACATCTATAGTCTGATCATGGCTAAGATGATTGAGAGGGCTGAACAAAATTGGGTAGCCTGCCACTCGAGATGCTTATCACTTGCATTCTGAAGTACTATGGAGTTTCTCTCTTTGGTGAGGAGAAGATGGAGTTGCCCACCACTGATATCTTCAACAAGTCCACTCTCACAAGAATAAAGTTGATTCAATTGGAGAACTTTATATGAGAGTGCATTACAAATTCCATCTATGATCCAGCTCAAAAAGTTTGGAGACGAAAACCTGTTGGAGTTGCTCTTGCTGATGAAGACCTCCCAGAAAATGATGAGACAGAGGATGAGACAGCTCCAAGTGTTGGTGCTAGTCGATCAGGATCATCTGATTATAATGCATCCGTGTTAGCCGCACTTCGAGATCTCAAGGATGAGATATCCTCCATCTTACTCACGATGAATGCTTGATTTGACATCATCGATGGCAAGATTAAGGACATTAGACACCAGATCACGAGGCTTCATCGACCTTCTGATGCACCATATATTTCTTTCCTAGTGCTTTACTGTAGAACTTTGTCGCAAACTTTGCAAGGACATGTATTTTTCCTTTTTTTTCATGCATTTTACCGTATGATATGATATATTCTATTTATTTGTTGGGTTCATGGGAACCTCAACTGTTTATTTTCATTTGATGAATATGTTTTGGTAATTTAGCTTTTTGTTTTGATATTGCATGACTCCCATTACCTTAGCTCATATAATAGTTTTCTTATTCTTCCCGGGAACTCTTCCAGTATCTGTTTTGAGTTAATCTTCTGTACACAGGATCAATTTAGCATACTCTATCTATCAGTTTGGATGGATAAGCTTATTTCATTTCTTATAGTAGTTTTATACACTCACAATGTATATTTTTAGAAAATCTGATGTTTGATGAACTATAATGCCATGTCTTACTTTCTCACTTTAAACCTTGTTTATCTTTGCACTTATGTGTGCACCTTTATCTATCTATTTGCCCCTTTTGTGCTGATGACAAAAAGAGGGAGAAAATGTAAAAAATATAGAAAAGGTAGACAAAAAGAACAGGACAATAAAAACAACAAGAATTGTCTGTATGCATAGATTAAGGGGGAGTCTTGCTCCATTTTTGCATGTTCATACATAATGCTTGGTTGGATGTTCTTTTTAACGCTTTTTACAGGTTGGTTTTATCTTAAAAACATAGGAAACTCTGACTGTTTTTCTGTAAAAACCCAACACTTAGTTTTTAAAACTGTTTTTCTCACCTTAGTTTTGTCATCATCAAAAAGGGGGAGATTGTTGACCCTTATTTGATTTTTAATAATGATAAAATAGTGCTTTAACTATGCTAACAGTTTTATCTAAGTATTTTTTATTAAGCTTAAGCATCCAACTCACGGACAAGACGTAAGTCAAGCACAAAGAGGAAGAGATTACACTTGAGTAACACTCAAAAGAAGATCGAAGACTAAGTTTAGATTCTAAGGTAGTTTACCATTACATGTAAATCTCTCATTTAGTTTCTGTAACGATCCATCCCGGGTTGACCACCCCTGAGACAGTGTTGTCACATTTTGAAAATCCAACACGACACATATATGCAATAATAAAAATAATACCAATTGAAATTTTTACATCAATCCTCAACCCTCAATAGAGGAGATACATCATTCTAATCTTGACTTAAACATTATATACAACGTAATATGCATGAATATTTACAAATAAACTTTTATTTTATTTTCTCATTAGTCTGAAGATGTAGACACACACGTGGCTTACAGATAATGATTTCGTCTGAATCTCAACTCACCAAACTATCTGTTATGCCTGCTACCATGAAGCACTTAGAACTACCCGTGGATCACCTCTTTTCCTTTCCTGCTCTTCCCAGCAATTTTTCTCGGTTGCTAATCATCAACACCTTCTGTTTTTCTTAGAGCTTCCTGTGACTCTCTATAAAATTCTCCCATAAACCCTTTCAAAATTTTACTCTTTCAACCTTTCTTTCGGTCCCCAAGTGTTTAAAGAAATAGAGTAGTTTGAATTTTAAAATGGAGAAAACCAAACAGGATTTGGTAAGCAATAAATAATATAATCTCAAATTATATATATATATATATATAGCATTTTGTTAGTCAGCACTCCCCCCTTAATTTTACCACGCACATATGTGATGTCTAACATGTAAATTGCATGTTAGACAGCCAACACCTGTTGCTAGGTGTGGTTTTTTAATTTTTTTTCCCTTTCTTTTCTTTTCTTGTCCACGAATTATTTTTTATCAAAAGAATTGTTTTATATAAACAAAATTAGTTCTTTCGCATATATATATAATATATATATATTATTTTAACTTTATGTCATATTTACAAAAGTACTTCTTTATGCTTACTTTAAAAATACAGGTATTACAGTTTCTTAGCTTAATCTTGGCTCAAAAACTCGTTTTGAAAATGTTTTGGTCAATAAAAAACTCATTTTTGTCAAAAACTAACTTAAAAGTTTAAGTTTTATAAATGGATAATCGACTGTGGCTTTTCGACAGTCGACTATAGGTAATAGACAGTCGATTGTAAAAGAGACAGAGAGTTTCACAGTCGACTGCCCATTTAGATAGTCGATTGTCCAATTCTCTGTAAGTTAGCCATTTTGAAAACAAAATGGACAGTCGACTGTAGATCAGTGACAGTCGAATGTGAAAGAGACAGAGAGTTTCACATTCGACTGTCCAAATCATCTTAAGCTCATAATTTCAAATTCAAAAGAGGATAGTTAACTATTCATTTTCCACAGTCGACTGTCCTATCGAGAAAAACAGTTAGTTTTCAAAATCTGGACGCGAGATTTGAGCAATTAATGCTCCAAACCTACCAAATGTGTGTCTAACAGCCATATAAGGCCAAGGCTATAAAAATCCCTCATCAATGAACATTCAAATAACAAGAAAGCACATTCAATATGAAAACAAGCTCATTAATACTCTTGAAAGCTTTGAAAATTCCTTTAAGCCATCTATCAAGCTTTGTTCTTGAAAGAGAGATCATCTTCATCTTGTAAAGCATTTATTACTAATCTTGTAAAGCATTTATTACTATCTTTCTTATTTTCTTTTACATTCAATATCAATCATTGCAAAGAGAAATAGTTGGTATAACTCTTAGAATGTTTAGGATTAAACACTTCCTTGTAACTTCCTTGTGGAAGAGAGTGCTTGTAAGGTTTGTGCAACACCCATGAGTTGGTTGACTATAATTAGTGGATTACTTCAAGGAGGTTTCTTGAAAAGAGTGGACATAGGGTCGGAAAGATTCCAATATTGCCGAACCACTATAAACAGAATTTGCATATTCTATTCCTTTACTCCTTTAATTTCAAGCATCTTATTTGTTGTGTGTCTTGCTTGATTAAATTGTTTAAAAACTTGTGTGTTAATTGCAAAAAAAAAATTAAAAACCCAATTCACTCCCCTCTTGGGTTTGTACCTCGGTGTACAATATGGGTCCATATTATGAAGGCTCCGCCTAGTTAATCATACCACATAAACCATGAGCCTCTAAACAATGAGGTTCTGATAAAAAAATTCCTATCACTTCACTTTTGTGGGTTTGGGTCTAAAAAATTTAATGCAAGTTTAAATAAACATAAACAATAATATCATACATGAAATTAGAATATAAATAATTGTATAAGTAAATCACATACCGGATTGAGCCATTGTTATAGCAAAAACTTGAATTACCTCTTAACGAAAACTTGATCAATGTTAGATCTTTCTCTTTGTATTCTCTTTTCAAATAGATAGAAAACTGAATACTCAGATGTACTGAGAGCTAAAGAGGTGACCTATCATGTTTATGTACACATCAGTAATCCTAGTTACTGAGAGTCCAAATGTGCTCTTCTATTTGTGAGTCATATATATTGGATTAAGGCTTACACTAGCTGCTGACTCACATTAATAATATTAAAATATGTACAAACTCCAACAACATAATCACCAATTAACAACATATAGGCTTTCGTAATTTTCTTATTGAGCCAAATTCGTTGATCTAGTTTTATAAAATCAAAACCACTATAATTAGTGATAGCCCATGTAAAAAAATATTCCAACATTTAAGCCATATGTAACAGTTGTGTATTTTGCTTTTCCTATCCCTAATATTAACATTGATGGGAAAATTGGTTTCTTACTTCCAACACAATCTAATATTGCCGTCTTCATCTGATAGACAAGGAAAGTTTTTTGTAACTCACCAACTAATGAAACCTATAACTAGCTAACTAGTGTAGTTTTTCCACGTTAGAAGCCAAAAGTTTCAATTGATCTTTTTTTCCTTTCCGATAGTAAAGATAATTCCAGTGGATTAAACATCACTAAACATTACATGATTATAATAACCAACTGCATGTTAGCCTCAATTGACCGTTTTTGGACTGGAAAATAAACCAAGCTTTTATGAGATGATAACACGTAGCCGTTTGTTAGGTAGGTTATTAAAAAGGGTTGCAAATTCAGTTCACATCACATCACTTTAGTGGCGGCATTGCGTTCAAAAACAGTGATCTTGTAGCTTATGAAACCTAAGTAAATTAAAGCCGCGATTGTCTGACAAGAAAAGAAAATATTAGTAATAAAAACAGTGATCCCCTCAAGTATGAAAAATTCTTCGACAAACAAAATTTAATTGATAAGTTTTAAAAATTTTATTAACAATAATAATTATGTATATCTGATATTATTAATAAAGTTATTAAAAATTATCAATTAAATTTTTAACCAGTACAAATCATTTACATTCGGTGCAATTACAAATTCCCGACAAGTAATGCCAATAAAAAAATTAAGCTTAAACATGCAGGTTTATTGCCAACTTAATTTTGTTCCTTAATTAAGCTTGTTATGTTACATTTTGCATAGTGCTACGAGGATAAAGCTTGCTTGATGAACAATTGAAAATAGTTTGGTGAAGTTAGACAATATTAGTAAGACATTACTTTGCTTTAGACTCCATTCCTTTTTCTTTGGCAAATTTTAGGGTTCGTTTTATTGTTTATAAAAACTCATAATTTCTACCATAAAATAATATCAATTACCACGATTTGATATTACATATGTTATCATAAATGTAATGCAATTATTACAAATATATATATATATATATGCAAATATGTTTTACCACATAAAATATCGATTACTATGAAATGATGTTAATTTACCATCAAATTTAGTAAATTACTATCAAAATATGATTCCTTTCCTACTGTTCAATGGACTGAAGTTAAAACCCTTTTCTTAATCAAAATTGGATACCTATAGTAATTAATTATGCAACTAACATATTGTTAAGGTTCCAAGCTAGCATAAGTACCGAAAGATTTATGATTTTTGAAAAGATTTATGGTAAAAAGATATGAAAATATAAACAGTTTAATATTTGATAAAAGAATAATGAAAAACAGTTTTTTTTTTAGACAAATTCAATTTTTTAGAAATAAAAATTATTTCATAAACAATTTTATAATACGTTTATTTAAAGTGTTTGACTTAACTTCCATTGCCTAATATGGTCGATGAATTGCTACTCTTAATTATCTTTTATACTATTTATGTAACATTTAAAATTTAATTAATCAATTTATTTATGAGATCTTTAAATACTTACTAATTTTTATATGAACACGCATAATTAAATAAATAGTTGGTAAAATTTTAATTATTTTTATTGTTGATTAATTACAATTATAGTATTTTATATATTGAATTCTTCTTTTTATTTTAATTTAACTAAAAAAAATATGATCAAGACTAGTTTAGAAGAACATACTTACCGTCTTACATAAAAAGTCGTACTTACTAGCTTATTACAATCTTCTTCGAAGTAAATTTGGAATAATAATGTGTATCTTTAATTTACACTTGATTTTTGTTACCAAATTATTTAAAAGTAAGAAAAAAATAATTAATTATGTTGGCGTTCACAATAGTGCACATGATCATACAACCTTTAAAGTATGAAAATTAATCAAGAGAAGTTGAATAAATTAGTTGCAGATGCAACAACTAAATGAGATTTATATTTTACGTATTTTTTAGAAGAAAAAAAGTTAAATATTTTTTTCATTTTTCAATTTATCAACTAAAGCTTTGAACTTTTGTCTACTTATATAAATTTATTAATAACAGTTCAATTAATTAGTTTTTTTTCTTAAATTATGTATGTTCTAACATTGTCGTTCTAAACTAAAATCCTAACTCCACGGATGCATATACACATTCACTTAATTAGTTTGTTTTATTAAATTAAATTATGTAAAAATACTTTAACAGAGTGTTGGTCCCTGTGATTTTATTAATAATTATTATTATTTTGATTAAATCTCAATTTTTAATTAAAAATATACTTTTTTGTCATTACAAAAATAAAATCTTCAAGATTTATGTTAGAGTAAAAGAGAATAGAAGGCGGACCACTCTAAAAAGTAGCTTCGGCAAAAAACATAAAGAGAATTTGAAAAATAAATAAAGAAGTTGAAGATCGAATGTATTCCAACAAAGTTGGATTTTGACATTACGCACTTCCATTGGTCCCCCAATAAGAAAATAACAATTGAATAATTGGATTTAATTTTGAGGGTTGGACCAACCAGCCCCCAACTAACTCGCCTCAAAGATTATCTCAACATTTAAAGTTCCTTTTTGAATTTTTCTCCTTTAATTAAATCTTTTAGGGTACCATCATTGTATTTTTATTTCTCAGTCCAGGTTACATAAATATCAACTCAATTCATGAAAAATTCAGGTTGAACTTGAATTAAATTTGAATTGGTTTATAAAATCAAAACATGCTTTAAATTAGGTTGGATTACATTTTTTCATTTTAGATGTTAAATATTATAAAAATAAAAAATAAAAATATCAAATTAAATTATTCAAATTTTAATATCTTTTAAAAATTCAAATGTCTAAATATCCTGTGTAAATTTAAATCACTAGTTAAAAGTATTAGTTACATAATTAAATTTGAGTTTACAGGTTACGGGTTATGTTAAGATTGAAAAAACTCCGACAATAACCCAACTCAAGTTTAATTCGGACTGAAATTTATGAACTCTAACTCAATTCAACCATAAAAAATCCTAATTCTAGCTTGCTCAAAATCTGGATTGGACCCGAATTAGATGTAGTTAGCTTGCATAAATTGCACTTATACTCAGCGAGTCATCATCTTTTCTTTTGGTATTTTTTCTATACTTTGCCTCAAAATCTCCCATATCACAAGACATTTCTTTATATCAAAATCTATATTTCCTAGCTCCCCATCTGCAATGGCACGATGACATCATCTCCATCTCTATCTTTATCTTCAACTTTCATCTCTTTCTCATCAAACTCAAATTGAATTTGAATTGCTTCTCATAACTAGATGATGTTTTATGTCAATTAATATAAGCATGGTTCGTGTATTAAGATTTACGAGTATAAGTTGTCAACAACTAAATCAATCGTCAAAAACTAAGCAAAAACATGGAGAACAAAAAATATAGGGCATGTTTAGGGAGAGTGTTCAGTTTTCAGTGTTTGAAAACTGTTTTCGAAAATAGTTTCTGAAAATAGTTTTCAAAACAGTTTTCAGTAAAATGTTGTTTGGATAATCAGTTTTCAAAAACTGTTTTGAAAATAGAAAACTGTTTGGATTACACTTTCTTGTAATTGTTTTCAGCTTTCAGTGTTCAGTTTAAATTTTAATATCTAAAATTAATTTTATTTCTCATATTTATTAAATATAATTTTTTTAAGCACACACCAAATACATGGAAATAATTAATATTATTTTATTTTTAAAATGTTAGTATTTTTTATATATCATCGCTCAAACATGACAATATTCTTTCCTTGGTCATGTCATGTTTGTTTGTTAAATAAATTCTTTAAAATAAAAATAAAAATAAAATATACAATACAACTTTTACAATTTGATAACATTTCGACAACTAACCCATTTTATTTCTCATGTTTGTTTGTTAAATAAATTCTTAAAAATAAAAATAAAATATACAATAAAACTTTTACAATTTGATAAAATTTGAACAACTAACTCATCAAATACAATATTCAAGTGTAGCCAGAAAGGGAAACATTAATCAAACAAAAAAAAATGAGTATCAATTTAGTCAAACTGATTTTCATTATGATCATAATAGAAAAAAAGCTCATCATGTTGGCAATTTACAATTTGATATCATTATAAACTGACTATTTCTTCAAATATTTCTATATCTTTTACCATTAAGAGTATGAGAATATAACATAATGGTCTCAAAAGTTCCTCAAAAATTCAGGTCAAAGTTAGCCTGTCCTACTCTTGTTTTGGTAATGCTATATCACCATCACCATCAGAGACTCTTGGCAAGGGTGTACTTCTCCATAAGGCCTGATAATTCAGCATCAAATTCCTTTTCAAGCTCCACCTCTTCTTCATAATGTCTCTGCCTCATTGCAGCTAACTTCATTTCATGTGCTTGTACAATCTTATCCCTCTCAAACATAAATCATTCCATTTCTTTGTCTTGAAACTCAATGAATTTAGAAATTTTCTCTCCCCTACATCAACAAAGAAGAACCAAGTAAAAAGAGGGTAGATGGAAACCAAACAAACAAATAACAACAATTAATAACAAAAACAGAAACTTGTTACTTTCATCCCTTCTTTGCAAGTCATGTACCAATATGTTGTGAGTTGGCAAGTGTGTATTGCAGATATCACCACTAATTTGGACACTAGAAATTGGCATTTTAATTGTGTTGTATCAAAAATAGATAGATAGATAGATAGATGCTTAACCATAAGCCAAAGGAAAAGATTTTTTTTTCTTCTACCGACTCTTATAAGATTTTTCTGTACTGATATAAATAGAAATAGTGTTCAGGCAGGAAGTAGTAAACAAACGACTTCTACATTCAGAAAGGTATGTATGTTACTTAGAATAGCCATGTCAAGTTCAAGAGCAAAAAGCTTTAAGCAATCCTATGAAACACTTCTTTTCTTTTATCAGTAATATACATGAAACAAATTTTACATTGTTGACATTTTATGTAATAAATCTAATCCAATGAATTAATCATCCTATCACCATAAAAAGGGAAAAGTCAGAGGTACACAATCTGATCTTCTGAGCATACCTAAAACAGATGATGTATCTTTAAGCCACGAGTCATTTTCTGTGATGGCATAGATTCATTTGCTTCTCAAAACCAAAAGTACAGCATTGCCTGTCTGTAGAAATAAATCTGTTAAGAAAATCTAAACCAAAGATGACCAAGAACATAAATAAAATCAACGTTTGAGAGCCTTGCTATATCCATGTATGAGGATTCCTACAAGAGGAGTGAAAGATACAAGAAAAAAAGGAGATGAGGGGAAACCAGATTATGAGGTGTAGAGATTCATAAATGAGAATTCACCATTACTCCCCCATTCTAATTTCTTCCACTTTCAAGTTGCTATTTTGGCTCACAGCAAAACATGAAAATAGCACTAAAGTCTTCTTCTTTCTTTCCATGTAAAGGTATCACAAATTCATTGGCATGCAGTACCTTAGCTAAAAGCATAATGGAACTAATTTCAGTAGGCATAAGCTAATGAACAACAAAGTACAGTATAAAATACAAGCAGCCAACAAGAAGCTTGAGTAAATCACATACACTAGACACGAGAACATGCTTAGAAAATCAAATTAAAGAAGCATCCTCAACCCATACAGTTCTAAATAAATGAATATTTGCGACACTAGCTAACAGCAGAACATTCACATCAAGTACCCACCAATTGAAGGTTTTGGTTCAGTTTTCGGAGGTCATCAGCAACCAGTTCAAACAAATTTTCCAGTGAAATTGGAGTTCTTGCCATTTTCTTTAGATCCAACACTGGTTGAGGACCTTGACCAACTCCTGTATTGATTCACAAAACCATAACTATCAATTCTAGAGACTAATTTCCACCTCACCAGAAAACTTGCTAAACAGTTAAGGCTTCTAAGATATTTTTTCACAAAGTTGTTGATATTTTTCTTTGGTCCCTCTCAAGTGGTCAGAACTAAAACACAAGCAATAGATATAGAAGCAAAAAATTAATTAAAACGAAAACAGAGCAAGGGAAAATTTCTTAAACAAAAACAAAGCAAAAGAGGAACACATCACCTGCTAGACAAATTGAAAAATATGGTTTGCAAAATTAATTGAATGTAGGCTCATACCTTACGAATCATCGATCCATATACCTTACTGAAAGAGAATTTTTTTTAAACAAACTCAGGAGCAAATAATAGTGCAAGCTTTGAGCTAACAAAACAAAAAATAAATAATGCACAAACTAAAACAAGGATTGAGGAAAGATAAGTACCTGGTTTGGAGAAGAAAAACTATGTGGTGGGAGAAAATCCTAAGCCTCTAAAAGAAACCACCCCAAAATTTCACTCTCAAATTACAGAAGAAATAAATTCTGAGAAAATTAACTTGCTCTTTTAGGGTCCATTCTCTCCCAAAATACCTCCCGTTGATGTTTTCATCCTTGCCAAAATGAAAACCCTTGCTTAGTATTTATAGGCGAAACGTGAGAGGGTATAAATTTATACAGTAAATTCATTTCAGAAAAAGGAAAAATTCAAGAATAATGAGATAGTTTGTTTTTGTTATCATGATGTGTGAGAGAATGGAGTGAAACAATGATTGCCACATAGGACCAGAGGAGGTCTGAAATCAACGAAGACAACTGGGTGTGTAACTTACCTTCAATTTCACGTGATGCAGGTGACAGACCAAAGGTGACGATGTCTAGAGCACAAAGGCCGGACCAAGGCTGGCCTGAAATGGAAGTGAGGCTAGGAGTGGAGGCTAGGGTTCGTAACTAATCAAAGAGAAGATTCTTGAGTGTAGATTTAAAATCTAGAATTTTACTTAAGCACGTAAGTAACCTAATCAAAGAGAAGATTCATAGTTCTGCTGGGCCGTGGAGACGGGCTTGCTGGTGTTGTTGTTGTCGATGTCGTCATCGATGAGGAAGAGAAGAGAGCAGAGAGAGAACAGAGAGTCGTGATTTTAGGCTGAAAAATGAAAATGAAAACGAAAACCAAAAACTCCGATTTAGAGTTTTGTAAAATCAGTGTTTGAAAACTGGGAGAGCAGAGAGTAGAGTTTTTGAAAACTGATAGACAAACATGATTTTGGTGTTTGAAAAGAGTTTTCAGTGTTTGAACGTTGAAAATGGTTTTTGAAAACCCTCCCCAAACAAGCCAATAGCAATTTAGTATGAAAATTTTTTAAGACAAATATGACACTTATTTCTTTCATAGTTACTGTATGGTACAAAGTCAGTAAACAATGAAGCACCGGCTACTGCAATTACTGTTAAATTCTAAATAAAAGCCTGTTCAGGTCAACTTAAGATCAGTCAAAACTTAAAATTTGAAATTATAAAATTTTGGTTTTGCTTCGAATTTGGACGAAACCATAAATTCGGAATTGAATCGTAATTCAAATTCCAAATTAATGAATCTAAGCAAATAGTAATATTATTAGCCAATCTCAAATATTAGATCAAATAAAACGTTAATTTAATAATAAAAGGCCATTTCTTTGGAGAGCTCTAGGTGGGGGGGAAATAGTAAACAAACCCTTACCTATATGCTAACAAAATTTCTGACATGTAATCCACATGATCATACCTTTTTTTTTTTTGTAATCAAAATCACCATTATATATATATATGGTGGCAGAGATAAACGCACACCCAAACAGAGACTAAGAGTGAAAGAGAGAGAGACAGAGATGCCGGAATACTGTGTAACAGGTGGAACAGGATTCATAGCCGCTTACCTTGTCAAGTCCTTGCTAGACAAGGGACATACTGTGAGAACCACAGTGAGAGACCCAGGTAAATTTTTAATCCTTTAAATCATGAGATTCTAATTAAGCTTATATCCATCTAAACTTCCTTAATTATCAGTCAATCTTATGCAATTACAAATTAATTGTGTTTTTTTTTTTTTTTTGAAATGTAAAGGAGATGTGGGTAAGGTTGGTTTTTTGTGGGAATTGAGTGGAGCAAAGAAGAGATTGAAGATAATGAAAGCTGATTTACTGGTGGAAGGAAGCTTCGATGAGGCTATACGAGGGGTCGATGGAGTTTTCCACACTGCATCACCGGTGTTCGTTCCTTGTGATGACAACATTCAGGCAAGCTGCTGAATTATAATTATAAGTATTCTATTGCTTTCGTTCCGTTAATAAATAATTGAGTTTTCAATTATCTCAAAAATTTAACTTAAGAAGAAGAGTTCAAATAATTTTTTATACTTTAGGAGCAAACCAACAGAATTATTAAACAAACCCAAATATAAGAAAGCGGGTGAAATGTCCCTTTTTTTTCGTAAAATGTATTGCAACATAAATCCAATTTCATGTAAAAATTTCTTTGTTTGGTTAAAGTCTGAAAATTAACGATAGAAAATGTAAAAAAAATAAATGAGAGTGGTGTAATATGTGAGAAAACTTTTAAGAAACGACGTAAATTATTTTGTTAAAGCTTATCACTTAGCGATGTAAAATCTTATTTTACATGAAATTGATTTTTATAGAACCCAAACACGTGTAAAATAAGATCAAGTCGAAAAACATAATCGACGGACAACAAGTGAATATTCATACACTACCCCTTGTTGGTCCCAAGGGACAGAGGAGACTAGGTTAGGCGAAAGATGGTAATTGTTTTAAGAACACAAGTTGCCCCTGCTTTTTCAGGGTAAGAAGGGGTAGATAAAATGCCCCAAGCCATGTTCGAGTACCAAGCGCTACGACACTAAAGTAACCCATACTACACTCCCAAGAAAAGCTCAAACAACCTTCAACAAAAGGGTACTTGTACTCGAAACCGACACAAGTGGATAGGTAGAGAATACCAAAGGATGTGTATTTGATTTTCAAGCTGTCATTTTCCATCGAAACAAATGGAAATTAAATAAAAATTGACATTCCCACAAAACCTGAAGCTCTTGAGTTACCAATTATCTCAAATCTCTACATAATTCTTTATAATTTAACACATTACCTGTCCAAATCTCTACATAATCATCTGACCAGATCTTACTACCCACTTTGATCATTAATTTTTATTTGTTACTATATATGCAGAATTTCATTTTATGATATTTGCAGGCTACTTTGATTGATCCTTGTATAAATGGCACCTTGAATGTGATGAATTCCTGCGCGAAAGCTAGTAGCGTGAAAAGGGTTGTACTCACCTCTTCCTGTTCTTCAATTAGATACCGTATTGATGTCCAACAAGTTTCTCCTCTTAATGAATCTCATTGGAGCGATACAGAATACTGCAAGCGCTACAATGTAACAACGTTTCCTTTCATATAATATGTTAGATTTTTATATTCATCATATAAGGATCAATACATATAATATTCATCATATAGATTTCTATGTGCAGCTCTGGTATGCATATGCAAAGACAATAGGGGAGAAAGAGGCATGGAGAGTAGCAAAGGAAAATGGAATTGACTTAGTGGTGGTGAATCCTTCTTATGTAGTTGGTCCATTGCTTGCACCACAGCCAACTAGTACACTGTTAGCAATACTCTCCTATGTTAAAGGTCAGAATTTCACAGCGGCGCGGTTACTATGATTTCAAGATGACATAGGCACAAACTTATCTTGTTTCCTCCTGTTGCAATTTTTCGAAAAACCAGGTGTTCAAGGAGAATACCCGAATACAACAGTGGGGTTTGTCCATATAGATGATGTAGTTGCTGCTCACATTTTGGGTATGGAGGAAAGCAAAGCATCAGGGAGGCTTATATGCTCAAGCTCAGTAGCTCACTGGTCAGAGATCATTGAGATGCTAAAGGCTAAATATCCATCCTACCCTTATGAAAACAAGTACATGAAACAATTTCATCAAGACTCTTCTACTTCGCTATGAAGCAACAATGATCAATTGAGAAGTCCAATTTCAGTGCGACAATATAGATTAATGTTTTGGCATTTGGCTAATATTGTGATGCGTTTTGGGATTGTAGGTGTAGCAGCCAAGAAGGAGATAATAACCCACATAGCATGGACACAACTAAAATACATCAGTTGGGATTCCCTGCTTTCAAAACACTCCCTCAAATGTTTGATGACTGCATCAAGAGTTTCCAGGACAAGGGATTTCTGTGAAGTCAGTTGTCTTCTGCAAGCTTCTATCATTATCCCTTCATATTTGACATTTCCCATTATCAACTAACTTGTTGAACACAATAATGTATGGAAACAGATTAATCCCTGATGTGAACCCTAAGCATTGAAGATTAGATCCAAACGAGTTTTGTAATAGTTGGGCAGGAATCTATCAAAAGATCCCACCATGCTATAAACAAAAACCATGGATACTTCTAATTTATTTTAACCAAATTGTATGGGCAACAGTGCCAGTGCAAGATATTCCACAAGCGACAGACAATGGTAGCACTTTAGGAACAATATCAAACAAGTATCTTGGACGAAAAGGTCTTTCTAAAATAATGTGTATTATTTTATTTCATTTCACTGCGTTACAGCTGTCTATATGGACTGATTTAAAAAAATATTTCCCACTTATTCGAATAAAGTCTTAGTGAGAAAATTCATATGTTCCAAAACCCACACTATCACACCAACCGAAGTGCTGCAATATATAAGTATATATCTCTATTGTAATTGATTTACACATATGGCACATTTTAAGGTCATCTATAATTTCACTTCATAACCTTGATACTGAAAACACCAAGGACACATGACATGCAAATACACCATTACACCTAAAAATAATCCACCAGCTTTCCTATTAATGTAATGTTTTTAGTGCTATAAAAGCGATTCATTATTCTAGGTATCCATCAGAAGAAACACTCTCCGAAATATTATTTCTCTCTCATCCCTAGTAATCTATTGCTTCGATTGTTGGAGGGCTCTTTTGGAGAGTAAAATTTTTGGATGATTTTTTTTTTCAAGTGTTCTCTTACTTTTTTTGTGTGAATCTGACTTCAATAAGACAATCGAGTTCGACGTAAGATTGGACTTGATAAAATCATCCATTGAATTCAATTTACTATTGGTTTTATGGTAACAAATTAATGAATCAAACTAGACCCACATTACACGTGGCAGCATGATATCAACCATCCCATACAAAAGTTTAAAATTTTAGATTGACCAGAATAAAATTCAATATCCTGAAATTTTGGCTGGCTAGGCTTATTGCACCTGGTCCCCATAAAAACAAATATAGTTAAATCCTGTTCTCCTTTCTTAACAGAGATTATTTTCCATGTATATGTACTCTTCTTATAAGGGAACATAGAAAAAGGATAATTAATTGGGGAAACCAAATGACAAAGATATCAACCAATAGCTAGAAAGTCAGCCACAAGATAACCCAACTTAAATTGAGCTCAGTGACTCATACCGCATTACTTTGCCTGGCAATTGAAGCCAAATATATGTCACTTCATTTTAGGCGACTTATTCATCTTAGACATTATTCTTATTCTCACCTTTTTTTTTATTTTTTTTTTTAGACTGATTCTTACTCTTGCCTTGAACTTATGACTAATTACCCCTTTTGGGAGGACTTTTCTTTGGCTTTGCCATTAACATTTTAGTTACATTCAATTTTTGATCGGGTAAGTCCAATTTAGTAACGGCAAACATTTAAAGTCTCCAATTTTATCACTCATTTGTAACACATTGAAAGTGAATTAGTAACGAGCTAACACCTGTAAGAGTCTGAGTGATAAATGACGATTTTAACTTTAAAAAAATGTTGTGCGGCACTATAGTAAGTGTGTTTTTTGTTTATGATTAGTTGTAATATCTGTATTTTAAAAAGTTGGGTAAGTGTATATTTTTATCAATATGACAAAGAGTTAAATCCCTGAATGGCTGAATGAAGATTTCTGG
This sequence comes from Bretschneidera sinensis, assembly GCA_023935145.1. Lineage (NCBI taxonomy): Eukaryota > Viridiplantae > Streptophyta > Magnoliopsida > Brassicales > Akaniaceae > Bretschneidera > Bretschneidera sinensis. Next base: position 110,459,395 of record CM043701.1, on the reverse strand, counting down.
AGACCAAGGTTGAAAAGCAAAAAAAAAAAAAAAAAAAAAAAATCAACTTTGAACAGTGAAAAAGTGGCACAATACCTGCTACCACTGAAATAATTTTTGCTTTGGTATCATGTCTTTTTGTTGCCTAGTGGAGAGAATATAATCATGATGTTTTCTTTAGCCATCATGATGTTTTTGTAATTATCATGCCATTATCTCCAAATCATGGAGACTATTGAAGGAGGGAGCTGCTGAAATTTTGCAGCCAAGCTCTCCTATATATTCAGTACGAGAGGTTTATGAAGGGAACGCGAAAGAATTTTTGATTAGTTCCAAATATTTCATCTGTGTTCTTAAAACACTTGGAAATTTAAAGAAAGGTGGAAGGAACAAGATTTTGAGAGTATTTTCAAAAATATTTTTGGAAGCTATCAAAATAGCAGAAGGTAATAAGGTAATGTTATTTTATCATTTATGAAAGTTTCGGAGGTTAAAATAGAAAATTTTCAAACTGTGTAGTTTATGGAGAAAAGAAGAAATAATAAGAAATTTAAATTCCAATATTATGTCAGGTGTTGGTAGTCAACAATCAGGAGAAAATTCGAGGAAGATCGGGAAAGGCAAAGAGGTGGCCCACGAGTAGCTTTAAAGTACTACGTGGTGAGTTGGATTTACTCTTAGTAGTCTAAATAAAAATCAATTATTTGGTGATATTATTAAAATTAATTATTAAAGTATGCTAGGGTGATAGATGAAAAATTGATTTATGGGTATGATAGGAAATTTGACCAGGTAGAAATATTTTGGTGAGAAATGATATTTTTGAAAATCATAAGTTTATTTGAGGATAAAAGCAATAAATAAATTATTGATGAGATATATAGATGTTTTAATACGAATTATGACGAGATGAATTTTAGTGGATCTTGTTAAATTTTTATGGATGATTTAAGATGAATTTTAGTGGATTTCGACAAATTCTGATGGACAAGTTGAGATGAAATTTAGTGGATCTGGACAGATTTTAATGAATTATTTGATGTGATTTGGGTAGAGAAGAATCTTGTGGAATTTTTATAATTTGAATAAAAATCTGGATGATTGGATGTAAGAAATTTTAAAGAAACTTTGTTAGATAAAATTTGTGGATAATTAGGATAGTCAAATTAAGTAGTTTGAATCTTTATATTGTTTTTATATTACTGTTTATATTACTGTTTCATATCATTGGTCATGTACATATGCATTAAATAATATAACCGAAAGAACCGGGAAGGCAGCCGGTCTAATGAAATAACCGTGACAGCCGGTATATGCTGGGATGAAAAATAAAAACCGTGACAGCCGGTATATGCTGGGATGAAAAATAAAAACCGTGACAACCGGTATATGCTGGAATTAACCGGGAAGGCAGCCGGTCTGATGAGAATAAAAGAACCGGGAGGGCAGCCGGTCTAAGATAATAATAACCTGTCGACAGGTGGGAAGACGTTCCCATAATAATCATTCACGCATCTGCATCTGTTTTAATTATCGTTGCATTATTTGAGATGCTGAGTTGTGGTATATTAATTGTGAATTAAATTATAGATGGTTGGGTCTCATAAAAAGAGATAGCTATAATGATGAGATTTTCGAGATGTTGAGATGTGATACTTTTTGTGAATTTAATTATAGAAGGTTGAGTTTCATATAAAAAGACAGTGATAAGACTTATCTAAATGATGGACTTTTTGATATGAACCTCATTACGAGGTAATTAGGAAATAATTGATAGTCTTAAGGTGAACCAATGATTGAGAAGAAGAGATTGATAGTAGAAAGTTGTCATCAGGTTATGCGAAAAATAATTTTTAATATTAAAGGATTATTGATGGAATTTGGAATACTTTTAGTAAATTTAATTCGCTGAGCTTGTGAAGCTCACTCCTCACTGTTCAATAATTTCAGGTAGCAGTCAAGATAAATAGTCTGGTGGGTTGAGAATCAGTCGAGATCTTTTTCTGTAAGCCAAGTATGTGTTAATATCCTCAGACAATCGAGTTAAAGACTTGTAAAAATTTTATTGTAAATATTCATGCATTTATGTATTTTATGTTTAAGTGAATATCATACATGTTTACCTCTCCTGTTAAAAATAAAAAATAAAAAATTTGGTAGTATTATATTTATTGTTGCATATATGTGTCGTGCTTGGATTTTCAAAATGTGATGACACCGTCCAGGGGTGGCCAACCTGGGATGGGTCGTTACATTAGTGGATTGTTTCGGGTGATTGAAATAATGGCACCCATGAGTGTCTTCCTTGTAACGAGAAAATACTTACATGTACCGAATGTAAACTCTATTTTATACTAGGTAAAAACTTCACTGGTAATTTTAGAGAATTTCATTAGTAACATTATTACAGTCACTATTTATATTACCAATGAAGTTACTTAATAGTTATTAATGAAACTTTAACCCCAGTGAAAAAATGAAATTTTACACTTGATCCAAACCAGAATTTCATCGAGTAACGTTCATTTAGTTATCATATCTCTCTTATAAAAAATCTCAAAGTTCAAATCTTCCTACTCTCAATTATTAAAATAAAAAATTGATCAAAGTTAAAACTCATTAGTAATCACATATCTTAGATGAAAACATTCCAAGTTCAAATCACAAAAGATAAAGAAAAATAGTCCAATTAATAAAATTTAATTTTCCTTGGTCTACTTACAGAAAATGTTACACATTATGGAGGCTAAAAAATAAAATAAAAATAAACTCCTTCTCCCCTCAGTCGAGTTATTTACAATTACATCATAAGAAAACATCAAATACATAAGAATTCGAACCCATAACCACAAAAGCGCAGAGAAATGTCCTTAAACAACGTGCAGAACCCCAGCCCATGTGTATGCAACAAAAATTGAGGGGAAGGAGGAGGTTGAATGTCCAAACAATATGCATGAACCAACCACCAAAATGTTGTGATTTTGTGTAATCCGGAAAGTAAAATATCGATAATCAACAGGCAACATTTGAATGAGACTGATATCAGATTATTATTCTCCAATCAGCATATCCAGATGCCTCTCTTCTAGTTCTACAGAGAACAGATCTCACAAAGACTGCTTTCAAAACAGAAATATTTACCACTACACAACAATTTCCAGCATCCAATTATTTTATCAAAACAAGCATTACCACATTATTAAGACACCTTCAAAGAATTAAACTAATGTACTTCAAAAAGATCGTCCAAAGTTCAAACTACTAATTATTTTAATAAACTTGTCAGTGAAGCAGATGATATTATATAATAAGAACACATGCAATTTGTTCCATTAAAAATGAATAAATGGAATGCTTCCATGAAAGATCAAACCAAAATAATTATATCTAAGAAGGGTATATTAGGAAAATGATAAACGAGTTATATCATCACGATAATTTATTTAACATCAAATTTTGTCATTTACGAAAATCCTTTTGACCCATTCCATAAACCACATGCAATGTTCATCCTCAACAAAACTTTAGCCATGAAAAGGGTTTTCTTGGAATATTTTTGGTAAATCAATTGTAAAGATAAAATTTCTTTATGAAATGATTTATATTTTTTTATAAAATGATAAAACAATGAAAATCTACCGTTGAAATTCAACCAAACAGTAAAAATCCACTTTAAAATTTGCATCACGTGCATCCCATGAGCTACCACTAAAGCCTGTCACCAATTAGCCACGCATTGTCACAAGCTTTCATTCAATAAGAGTCTGCGGAAGGACAAAGGTTGATAGGCAATGGAGACTGGAACCCAGCTAGCTTAAAAAACGACTCATAGGGATATCATCTTTTTCGGCCTCCACCTGCGGAAATGCTTTGCTTGGCAAAAGAAAAAATAAAATCATAAAGGAAATTCACCTTTGGACCCACATCTCTGGTACAGCCCTATTGTACCCGTTTAAGGAGGAGGATAGGATAAAAAAGCCAGAAAGCCCCAAATGCTTACAAAGTCTTGCCTTGAGACCTTTAGACCATGCTGCTTACTAGTCTTTCTCAATCACTAATCCAACCTCCACTCACATTTAGAGAATCAACTCATCATGTAAAGCTACAAAACAAAATAAAAACCAACACCTATCCCTCCAAAGAATCAAAGCATTAAGTAGCTGTTACTTTCATTGTCAACAATGAGATCCTTACTAAAAAGACCTTAGAATTAAACAGAGGTATCCCACTAATAAATACAAGTGAAATTGAAGAACAAGAACAATCATCAACCAACCAACCAGCAAACAAAACAAAGCAAAATGAAACATAGTTAGATGGAAAAGAACTAGGTCTTCATTTGATATCATAACTTAAAAAGACACAAAATGAAAGATTGCAAGGGAATGAGCAAAAACATCTCAATACTCAGCAACAAACTCTTGAGACAACCGAGAAACCCTTTGGACGGCTCTAATAGCACAAGAAAACCCAAAAGGACTCTTCACCAGACAAAATTAGCTCATTCCTCATCTCCTCAACAAACAAATAAATTAAACTCGCTATCAAAAACACTCCCTCAATAACACATCTTACAGTCCCTGATCTCTTCTTGCTAGATAATAAACACTTAAATAACTAGTAAATAACTATAACAATACTACTGTTTTCCTAGCTGCAAAACTTATGGGCATGCAATATTGAGGGGGGCAAATTGATCATGGATAAACAGCTTATCATCGCCAAGATCAAGATCACAATCAGCAAAATCATAATCAGGGAGCGCACTAGGGCCATCGCCTTGAATCCCGCAAATGCTCAGGTCATCTATGCTGCAATAATCATCCAAAAGCCGCCCAAACTCATCCATAAAGAGATAATCAAACTCCGACCCAAAGTTCAGAGCCTGCTCAGTTGTAGAAGGCACCAGTGGCTCATCAACAAAACAACCCAAATCAGGTATCTCCAGATCAGCGAACTTAATATCAAATCCTTCTTCGACCAAATCATCATTGATATTTGAAGCAAAACCTTCTTTGATTGAATCTTTACAATCACCCTCCATATTCAAAGCTGAAGCTGAAGCTGAAGCTGAAGCAGAAGTATCCAATTCGAGGACCGAAGATGGGGAAGTATGAGATAAAACGCCTTCAGATTCAGAGGAGGCAGCAGGGTTAGTGTTGTGGGAGTGAGAGGCTGCCGTTGAAGAGGAGGACAAGTTGTTGCTCTTCTCAGAGGCAGCTGCAACCGTAGTCAGAGCATCAAATTCCAGTTTCTTAGCATTGTAGGCATTGGCTGCTTCTTCCAGAGTGTCGTAAGTACCCAACCACATCCTCTTTTTAGTTGCAGGGTGCCTAATCTCAGCGGCCCATTTGCCCCACTTCCTTTGCCTAATACCAACAGGCTTTGACACAGTTTGTAATTTTTTATTTGAGGTTTTGCTCAAAACCCTCTTGTTATCGGTGGGGGTTTTGGGTGTGGGGGTTTTGCCTCCATAGTTACTGTCTTGATAAGAACTCTGCGGCTCGTTAAGAGTCAATGAAGACAAGGGAACACCAGGAAGTTTAATCTCATGAACAACACACTTCCTTTTGCGGACCTTGTTGTCATCTGCTTCATCTTCGCTTGAAGATGAATCGGTAGCATAAGGATCGTTGAAAATAACACGGAGTTTCCTCATCGTTCTGGACTCCTCACTCAAACTAGGATGGTCGCTTGGTTGGTTTATTTTCTTGGATTTTTTGCAGGATTTATTCGTTTGATTCGAAGATTGTTTTCGAGGCTCTCGCATTTTTGCAAAAGGGTAGAAACTCACCAAAACCCCACTCTCAAAAAAATACCCAGATAAATTACCGCAAAAAAGGAAAAAAAAATTAGGGGAGAACAGAAGAAAATCTCGGATTATCAAGGCAGGATCAAGTAAGAGCCCCTCTCAAGAACAAGAAAAGGTAGAAGAAACGTTGTTTTATGTGAAAAACCCCAAAGCACTCTACTCCAGAACAAGTCCTGCAATAAAATCGATATCAAAGACCACAAACCCACCTCAGATTTAGACAAAAAAAACATAAAAAAGACCAAAAATAAAACATGGGAACGAAAACATGGGTTAACCATAATTTTGCAAAATAAAAAAACTAAAAACACGTACCTTTTTGACCTCAAACGCATCGAAACAGTCGGGAACACCGGATTCAACCTCTGCTGGAAGCAGCAGAGCAGCACACTGTAATGAAGAGCGATCAAGACGGAGAAGGATGAAAAGGATGATGAAAAAGAAGAAAGCCAGAGCTGCAACAGAGCCCCAATCACAGCCAAATCAAAACCAGCCGACATAAATAAACTCCGCGGCCTCCCTTTTGCTCACTCTTGTTCCTCCTCACGAATAGTTAGCATAAAAAGCTCTCTGTTCTCGGTCCTTCAACAGAGAACAAAAACAAAAAATCGTGTGAGATACTGATAGATATATCAACAAACAGAGCATCGACTACAGAGAGATAAGATTTAAAAGGATTACAAATCTATGGCTACGATTCTCTCTCTCTCTTTCTAGATCATGACAAGAATCGGTTTTGCAGAAACAGTGATATAGACCTTAAGCTACAGACTAGAGAGAGAAACCAGAGTGAACAACAGTGTAAACAAAGACCAACGGTGTTTCATCGATTGAACAGACGCAAATCTCAATAGAAACAAAACCTCTGAGGAAATTATAAAATATCAAATAATGATTTTAAAAAAAACATATCGAAAATCTAAAAAACATAATAAATGCGTATAGTGGAGCAGAGGTGTGTGATAATTTTACCTTTGGGGGGATTTCTTCTTCTCTCCCTCTCGCTCTCTCACAATTTCTCACTCTTTTAATTCTATTCTTCAGGTCTCTATCTACCTAATCTCTACTACAGCCTCAGTCTCTCCTTCTAGGCCACTCACCTTTTCCCAAGCGGTCAAAACGGGGCATTAAAAGAGAAAGGGTAAATAAAGAAATATGGAAAATAAGCAGTAAATAGTAACATCTTTATGTAGAATTTAATATATGGGCAAAATATGAGCTGGCGTGAATGGTGCATGACCATACCATCATCCATGTCATGCACATCATGCCCCAGTGAAATTCGTTACTCGCACGACTCTTTAAATTAAATCGAAAATATGACCTCACGCGCGTGGGCAAGTTGCAATTTAGTGTCACGTTGCATCTTTTTTAGTTGGTAGTGTCTTTCACGGGCAAGGAAAGGGCGTGGAGTTCGATATCTTACGTTGTAGCCTTACTTGGCAACCGTCGCGCCATGAGCGGCAACGTATTGTCGTTTGACAAAGGAGTTTCTATTAACGTATACCGCTTATTTCTCGTCAAAGTTGGGTCTGAGCTTCTTCAAATTTACAACTATGCCACTGAAAAATCCTTGTTCCCCAAGTTAACCTCAAAATTGGAAATTTTCCCCATCGTGTTAGACTTCTTCTGCAGCTCTCTTATTTTTCGCTGAGAAAATCACTTTTTTTGTTCTGTTTTTTCTTAATTGGTTTGCCCTTTCTCTTCTTTGATTCCTTTACTTTTATGATTTCTTTAATAGAAAATCACGGCGTTGAAAAAAATAGAATCAGAAGTTTCCACATTTGAACCGAATTTCCTTAGAGGAAAGCAATTTTCTTTAATTTTTGTGCTTTACACATAAGAATTGCCTTTTGTCCTTGTAACCAAAAAAGTCAAGAATATATTTCCCGAAGAGAAAAGTATTTCGCTGGCAATTCATGCACATATTTGGTGATAATAAATTTAAAACCAATTATTCTATAAATATATTATTACACTTTTTTTGAGAAATTATAAATATATTATTATATCAATTCATAACAATTTGTTTTGAGGTAAAATATCATATTTGATGGTGAAATTTTTATTTTTTAGTAAAATCATTTTTTTAATTATTAACATTTTTCGTCATTAAAAGTATAAATTTTACATTTACTTTATTAAAGGCCCATAGAATCTACCAAAAGAAATTATGTGAGCTTAGCTTAATTGGATGTACTGAGGACAGTATTTAGTATTTACATATTGTTCACATAACTGAAACCTGTCAATAGTAAATACCCCAATCAGGATCACGTGCTACTTCACCATATTTTTACGCTTTAATGCGTTTATTCTTTAAAGGAAACGTTTAAGAGTAAACGTGTGAAGCGAAGTTATCAACAGTAAATGTTTTTACAGTTATTTTTTGCTTTTGTTTTGAAGTTGTTTAAGAAGTTGGATTTTAATTTAATTAAATTTAATATCAAACATCTTTTACATGTGTGACACTGAAAATATTTAATTGATCGATTAAAAATTTATATTGTTTCGTTTGATTATGAAAAGTATTATCATTTATTTCAGTGGTTAATTTTAGTTAATTTAATCAATTCATTTAAATTTAATTGCTCAACCGATTAATCATTTAAATCGGTATAGATTTTGATTGACCGATTTTTAATCTATTTAAAAACAATTTAATGTATTGATTAATCAATTCAACCGTTAAATTATTAAACCTTTTTTATTTTGTTAAAACAATTTGATTAATCAATTTTAACTTGTTATTGGACATCTTTATGTGATAGCACATGAAAATTAATGTTGGGGTGGATTTTAACTGATCACAGCACATGTGTATTGTATCAAAGGAATTTGCATGCTTTGTAAAATTGCAAGGCTTCGTAAAGTGGTTTTTTTTTTTTTTTATGAGTGTTGTCTATTTGGGTATGCTTGGAATAACTGCAGAAATAGAGAAAATCATGAGAGATGTCTCTGGGAAATCTGGATGATGGGCGCGGAGTCATCGTTTTGGTGCGCTGTTTTGAGGCGTATGAAAACTTGTTTTTTCGTAGCGCTTAATCACTCCATTGAAGACAGACAAGGTAGTCCAAGGCTTTTGCGAAGGAGAAGGGATGTTTTTCAAGTGTTTAAGGTGTTTTTTTTCGTGCTTAAGAGGTGTTGCTCTTTTTCGATAATTTATGTACTTTTCACGGTTTTGTTCTTCGTTTTTTTTTTGTAGGGGAGATGATACGATTCAAACAAGTGTAATGGGTTGGGTTGAAGTTTTTAGAAATTAAGTTGGATTTGGGTTGAGAATATTTTTAACCCGATGGGTTGAATTGGATCACAAGTTAAAAAATTTCAACCCGACTTAAACCGATAACCTAATCATTATATAATTATATTTTTTATATATCTAAAATATACTTAAAGATTGATGAACTGCATTTATATCTTGACAAGTTAGTTAGGATTGCAATATATATTTTGTGTGTGCATATTTGATGGACTACATTCATATTTTGATAAGTTTGTGTATAATATATATATTTTTTTATTTTTTTTTTCCTTTTAGGAACCTTCCTATAAAAAGCCTAGTTTTCATTAAAAAAATGTAAATTAGAATTTAAATATGTTAGGAGCACAATTTTTTTTAATACTTTTTAGTTGAAGAGTACCATTTTGTGAAAATATTTCTATTGCACTTTTAATATGTTTTCAAAAGTTTGTTGAATTTATTTAGTTATCCTATGTTCATTTACTTAATGTTTTTTGTATGATGGAACTTGGTTATGAAAATTCTAGAACCAAGTCTATACCAGTGTTTTCAGAGGTGAAGACGTTGGGCGAGGCGTTTTCCCTCGAAACGTTGGAGCGTAAGTCTTTTGAATACATTAGGGTGTTTCAAAATTTTAATAAAATAATATTAATTAATTAATTAGAATAATAAAATTTTAAATAATTTTAATTAATTAATTTTATCAAAATTTAATACTTCACTAACTCTTTATAGCGTGATAATTATAATTTTATAAATATTAATATATATTTACATATAGAGTATAATTTATATTTTTATATAGTTGTATCTTGTAAGGGATTAATTAAATAGTTTGTAATTATTATTAAACTAGATAACATGTAATATATATTTATGAAGTGTAATGATATCACAACAAGAATACTAGCTTAGTGGTTAAGATCTATAACCCTTAGGTTATGGATTTGAGCCTTATACTTGTATTTTTTTTTCTAAATTTTAAATTTTTAAGTTTTTTAAAAAAATTTCATGGGCTGTATGCCCGAGCGCCCGGGATGTAAACAAACGCATAAATGGGGGCCTCCCGGGCATTTTTGGTCCGCCTCGCCCCGAGCGCGCCCCACCACCTCTTTTTAATACACTGGTCTATACTAGTGTTAAAATTTTGAAAATTTTGATTTATCAAACACATTTAAAATATAGTATTTATTTACTTTTGTATGGTTTGTATTAAATTAAGGTTATTTGAATTTTGTGTGAAGTGATTGAAGGTACTTTTTATAAATGATGGTTTGTAAGATTTAATAAATTATTGTATGGATTTGATTTTGGATATAATGAATGATAAATAATTGTAGTAAAATATTTTTTTCTTACGGAATATGTTTGCATTACTTTATAAGTGAAAAAAATACTAAACTGACCCAAACCGATTTGAATGAATTGGGTTGAACTAAGGTTAGATGGATTCATAAATTAACTTAGGTTAAGATTTTTTTAACATGATATAATTGGATTGGGTTGATTTTTTTAGACCAAGTTAACCTATGCTAACTCATACTTTTTAGCTTCCTTTTCGTACTCTGTTTCAAGAAGAAAATGAGTGGATTTTTTTATAGGGGTGGAGGCTTCACTTCTTTAATCCATGGGTTCCTGGACTCTATAGGGATTGCTCCAACTCTGTAACTCAATTTTGGGCATCTCAAGCAAATCTGCAAGCTATTGTAATCGATAGCGCCGTTATATCACCACTATTTTCCTTCTTGTTCCCTGCACCTTTCGGTTTGTCTCATTGTTGCAACCTTAATCCCATGAAAAATTAACAATAAATGAAGACAACTGCTGCAAGTAGGAGATTCCTTGGTAAAAGGGACATGCTAGGCAGCAATTACCCACGGGAAAGAGGCATCTTGTGGTGATCACTAAGGTGGGTGGAGTGTACATGTGGGAAAAGGTGATGGGAAGGTGATTATGGTATATTAAAGCATTATTTCAGGCTTGATAAATCTAATTCTAAGCTTAATGTATGTTTAGTTGAACCGAATTGGATTTTGGCTTGGTTAGGACCAAAATGCATAGTTAGATGAGATAAATTGAATACTACCACTATTGCAGCTTGAATAATAAACTTCTCATCCAATGAATACAATGTATGCATATTCAAAATCTCTCTTTAAGCTGCCATCTAGGCTTCCATGTGGATGTCCACGAGTACTTTAGGTGCCTAAGTCACTTATGGCCCGTAATCCACGTGGCATCTATGTGGCACTACCCTAAATCTCTATACTTTTAAAACCATTACTTTATATATTATCTTCGAGATTGATGATGTGGCTTAGGATCCACGCGCTGAATAAGTAATTAATAAATACTAAATAAACAGAAATAAGAACTAAAAATTATGGCTTAAATAGCTCATATCTAGGCTTATTTGGTGATGATTTACCTTCCCTCTAATTGTTGCCTATAGGTAAGTTTTGCTTCTCTTTTGTTCATGCTTTCTTTAGATACCTTCATGTTTTTTTAGGCCTCTTGATCACCTTTTGTGCTTTGTTAGCCTCTTGGGCTTCTCGTACCTTATTAGCCTTTTGGTTTTTTCATGCCTTATTGGCCTTTGGGAAATTTATGTTTTAATGGGTCCCTTGTGTAATATTTGCGTTCATAAAATAAAAGTAAAGAAGTAATTTGATAAATATGACATAGAAATAAAATAATATATATGAAAAATTTATTATTGAATAAAATAATAAATCTTACCAAATCTTACCAAGCGGTTTGTTTTGTTTTGTTTATTTAAATCTTACCAAATCCTGTTTGGTTTTCTTCTTTCTTCAATTCAAATTACTATATTTCTTTAATCACCTCGGGACCCAAAGAAATGTTGAAATTTTGAAGAAGTTTACGGGAGAATTTTAAAGAGATTCGAGGGAAACTTTAAGAAAAATAAAAAGTAATAATGTGAATTTTATTTTTTAAAATTTAGCATACATAAAATTACCCGAAATTCAATGTAGAATTTTAAAGGGTATGAATTTTGAAAAAAAAAATAAAAAGTTTAATATAAATATTATGTCAGGTGTCGATGATTATCAATCGAGGGAAATTGTTGAAAGGAGTAGGAAAAGCAGGGAGATGATCCATGAGTAGCTTTAAGTGTTACGTGGTAAGTTAGATTTATTTTTAGTAATCGAGATAAATATGAAATATAAAGTAATAATATTTGAATTAATTATTAAACTATGATTGGATGATATAAAAAAAAGTTTGTTGATAGATATGATAGGAATAATTAATATGTTAAAGATTTATTATATGGAAAATTGCTGAAAATAGCAGGAAAGGCAGAGAGATGATCCATGAGTAGCTTTAAGTGCTACGTGGTAAGTTAGATTTATTTTTAGTAATCAAGATAAATATGAAATATAAAGTGATAATATTTGAATTAATTATTAAACTATGATTGGATGATATAAAAAAAAAGTTTGTTGATAGAAATGATAAGAATAATTGATATGTTAAAGATTTATTATATGGGAAGTAATATTATTGAAATAATGAGTTGATTAAATATATAATGAAGGGATAAATGAAATTCTTGACAAGCTATAATTGATAATTTGATATAATGTATGAGAAGATAATTTAATGAATATGATAAAAATAATAATTTTGAGAAAGAGTTGGATAGCTAAATTGAATGTTTGAATGTATACTTTTTTTTATAGTATTGTTCATATGCATATGTATGAAATGAAAAGAACCGGGAAGGCAGCCGGTCTAAATGAAATAAAAGAATCATGACAGCCGGTATATGCTAGAAATAAAAGAACCGAAAAGGCAGCCGGTCTAAATGAAATAACAGAACCGTGACAACTGGTATATGCTGGAAATAAAAGAATCGAAAAGGCAACCGATCTAAATGACCTTGACAATCGGTATATGCGGGAAATAAAATAACCGAAAAGGTATCCGGTCTAAATGAAACTATGACAACCAATATATGCTGGAAATAAAAGAACCGAAAAGACAGCCGGTCTAAGATAAAATATGTCGACATGTAGTAAGGCGTTCTCAAATAATAATATAATTTAAATTTATGCATTGCATTTGTTTTAAATATTGATTATTATGCCTTGAGATCTTAAAGTGCTATTCTTGATTGTAAATTTATTGATAGATGAATAAGTCTCACAAAGAAACATATATGATGAGAAATAAATATTAAAGTATGATATGATAATAATTACCTGAGTGATTGATTTTATACTGTGAACCTCATAACGAGGTAATTATGAGGTAGAATTGATAGTCTCAAGATGATTAAATATATGAGAATAAGATATTGATAAATGATGAGGATTATGATATGAGTAATGATAATAGAATGCTATTATCGAATTATATTAGATATATATGAATGAATATTGGAAGACTATATGAACAATTGAATATTTCTAGTAAATTTAATTTACTGAGCTTGTGAAGCTCACTCCCCATTGTTAAATAATTTCAGGTTCCAGACAGGACAGATAGATTGGTGAGCTGAGATTCAGACTGAGTTATTATCTATAAACCACGTAGTCCACATCCTCAGACTAATGGAAAGAAAAAAAATATATATGTAAATATTCATGCATAATATGTTGTATATAATATTTCAGTTGGGATCTTAATAATGTAACTTCCATGTTGGGGGTTGAGGATTTATGTGAGTAGATAATTTCAATTGATGTTTTTATATTGTTGCATATATGTGTCTTGCTGAGATTTCAAAATGTGACGACACCGTCTCGAAGGTGGCTAACCCGGGATGGGCCATTATACCTTGAGCCTTTTTGTGGCTTATATATTCATTTTAATTTTAACTTTTAATAGGAACCTCTCTAGGCTTTATCACTTTTTTGCTCTTAATGGGCTTTCATACTAGTTTTGTCTCAATGGGCTTTATCATGTAATGCGTCTCTTTAAGCGTTTCATGCTAATCTAGCTTAATTTCTTTATCATGTTTTTGGCTCTTTACTAAGCCTTTGGATTTTTTAATTTAAGTTTTTTCTTGAGATTGAGGCCTAACTTTGGTGAAAGGAAATCTTGTTTAGCTAAATGTTTTGATTTTTTAATGGGTTTATATCACCCAATAAATGTTTGACACGTGATGCGAAAAAATTAATATCAACAACATATAAATTTACTCAAATTTTAGATCAATTATAAAAATGCCCTTAACTTTTTATCAAAATTACATTTAATGGGCTGTGGTTGGATCTATAAGGTGAATCGAAACTTAAATGTCTTACTAGCTAATCAGACATTGAATCTAGTTAAGGATCTTAAATGGCGTGGTGCTATGGGTGAAGAGCTTAATGCATTACTTGCTAATTAGACATGAAATCTAGCTTCTTATAATTCGTCTAATAACTTAATGGGTTGCAAATGGATGTACAAGGTGAAACAAAACTTAAATGGTTTTACTGAGCAATTTAAAGCTCATTTAGTTGCTCAAGGTTTTAAGCAACAAGAGGGTATTAATTTTCATGAGAATTTTAGTCTCCATGTTAAACTGTCCATTATATGTATTGTATTCTCTTTTGATGTTTCCAAGTCTTGATTGATAAGGTAACTTGATGTTAAGAATGTCTTCTTACATAGATATTTGATTGAGGAGGTTTATATAAAACAACCACAAGGTTAAATATTCATATTATGTATGCAAACTAGAACGAGTTATTTATGTTCTAAAACAAGTTATTTGAGATTTTTTCATCGATTTAGTTTATTCACGCTCAGTGCTGGTTTTCGTTGTAGTCTTGTGGATATCTCTATCATTATTTTGTAGGTGCTATTGTTTTTTGTATGTATGTTGACTATATAAGTTTGACTGGTGACAATTTTGACCATCTTAATTTATTTATCTCCCGCCTTACATCCACTTTTTCTATGAGAAATTTAGGCAATCTTCATTTCTTTTTTTCTAGTTATTGAGGCTCGACTTGATTCCTCTAGTCTTCATTTATTTCAACGTAGGTATGCGTTGAATTTATTGAATCGATTTCAAATTCAAGAAGTTAAATCGGTGGCTACTCTTTTACTGGTCAAACCTCAACACTCATTGTATGATGGTGATATTTGGATGATCTTGCAATTTATAGGAGTGTGGTTGGTGGCGTCCATTATCTGACATTGACACGACTTGATATTGCCTATGTGTTTAGTCTCATCAGTCAGTTTATGCATTGTCCACGTACTACTCATTTATAGGCAATTAAAAGGATTTTGTGTTATGAGGTTGGTACTTTGGATTATGGCTTGTTTCTTCGATCTTTTGTTTCTCACAATCTTATTGCTTATGCTAATGCTTATCGAGTCGCTTGTCCTGATAGATGACGTTCTACTGCTGGTTTTGTCATTCATTTTGGCTCTAATATTGTTTCTTGGTGTGCCAAGAAGCAAACTACTATCTCTCATTCAAATGTCAAGTTTTAGTACTATTTTATTGCTTATACAGTGGGTAATACTTTGGATCCATCAACTTCTTCATGATATTGGTATCTTTATGTCTCATACTCTCACTGTTTTTGTGAAAATGTTAATGCTACGTATCTTACAGTTAATCATGTGTTTCATGCACGTACCAAGCACATTAAGATTGATTTTCACTTTCTTAGTGAGAAAGTGGCTGCTACGGAGGTAATTGTTCGATATGTTACCACTTTTCAGCAACTTGTTGATATTTTCACCAAAGGGCTTCATTTTACTCGATTTTGTGGTCTATGATCCGATCTTCACGTGGTTCTTTATCTTTCAGCTTGCAATAAGAGTATATATATTTGTTTCTAGTTTATATATCTATACTATTAATAAATTATGAATCCCCATTTGATGCCCACCTCTTAAAATGTCCAGTAAATCCTTGTTTAAATATAGAACTTACATATTTAAATAAGGTTAGATATGTAACTCAACTTACTCTAACTCTTCATATCTTTCTTTCACTTTTTCTCTTCCACTATCCCATTCAGACTTAACTCTCATACTCTCTTTTATCTCTCGTATCTTTAACTTACGTTGATTTTCTCTAATCTCTATTCCTCTCTTCTACCTCTTTATTTCTTGTATTCAATTCTTACTTTTTTTTTTTTTGTGATTCTAACCATGTTGTTTTTCTTTTCTCTTTGGATTTAGTTTTCTAATCAAGCTACAGGAGATGACTATATGTGATCATTATGTTTGATATGTTTATGGGTGAAAAAATAATTTTACTTATGTTTTATCACACAAAAAAACATATCAGTACGAGCGTAATAAGTGTTGAGATATTAGGGGATATTATGTTTTACACCCTTATAAGGGTATTTTAGTCTTTGTAATGATCAGCATATATTATGAATACAAACCCGACAAGCTTTCCAATAATCAAGAAACATCAAGGAAATTGGGTAATGAAATAAGAAATCCATTTTTGTATTTGAAAAATAAAGTAATATATTTCCTGAGAGTGCATAAAAAAAAGAAGAAAAGACTCCGAAGTACTACTCGTAGATATTGTTTTCTGAAGGAGCAAGCTCTACACGTGACAATGTTAGTATGGGAGGAAACAAAAGTGAATCCAACGGCCCATACTCCTCCAGCCAATAAAATAGGACCGAGATGTTGTCCCACATCCGCCAGGACCCCACCAACCCTTACAGCGAAGTAAGATATTGGTCAATTGTCATCCACCTAGTCACGTGATCTCACAAAAACATTAAAATACATATAGTATAATTTATGTATATGCCATGCATAGAGACAAATCATAATATACATATGCATATGCTGACCCATTCGAGTGTGATGAGATTAGAGAGAGCAGCAGCGGTAAGAGGCCAAGTGGGGTACGCAAGTGAAGATGAGTGGCCCGAGTGGATCGCTTCAATTTCCCGCCAAAGGCGCTGACGTGGAACCCACTGTCCTACTTTTCCCGCCAAATCACCCATTTTATCGGTCTTTGGCCGAAAGAAAGGGAGACACGTGTCAAAAAAGTGACAAGTGTCTTCCTGCTGTTGGGTTAATGATGATAAGGTCCATGCAAATGACATGTTGTCTGTAATTGCGCGGAAAGTTCCAACGTTGAAGTTAGCAGTTTTATTTATCTTTCCGTTTTTTAAAATGGAATTTATTTCTGTATTTCTTTTTTCCTTCAAGTGTCAGATTGCTGACGTAGTTCTGTGTTTTTTTCTAAAAGTATTTGATTAAATCGATTTTAAACATTTAATTTTAGATTGATTTGAATTTTTATTGATATTTTTATAATTTTATTAGTAATGTTACTATAAATATAAAATTTAAAAAATAATATTATCAATAAAAAAAATTTAAAAAATTATTCATAAAATTTTAAATTAGTTTAAAATCAAATTCAACCTAATCAAAAAAAATTTCCTTGCAGTATCACAACTTTATTAGCTTATTTTTCAATAGTTTATTTTACTTTTTTAAAACAAAAAAAAACTGAAATGAATTTTTAAGTATCTAAACAATTTAGATAAATTCTTATAGAATCCATAATTGTTTTTTATAATTTCAAATTGATAAAATATTTATAAAAAACCAATTTGGCTTTGAAAAGTTAAAAAGGATATAGCCGTAATTTGAGACCCAACGAGTATTGCAAAGAAACTAAAGACCAATAATGGATGGACTGCGGTAGGTACAACGCCGAAAGATCTTGAAAATTATTTCATTGTACAACTTTCCGTCATTAATTGTGCATCCAACTGTGGGGTTAGCATCTTCTCGTTGTATAAAAAAGAATATTGTGGCCTTAACATAGTTTATACTATCAATATTTATACTGTGTTTATTTTTTAAAATATTTTATAAATTGTTAATTAAATTTATAAATTAAATATTTAAATAAAATTATATATGTAATTCAATTAATTTTAACTCTCGCATTTTTTCTGTTATTTTTTTCTTTATCTATTCCACCCAAACTTAATTTTTCAATTTTCTTTTTATTAACTTCAAGCGGATTTTTTCTATTTTACTTTATCTTTTTCACGTTTTAATTGTGTTTATTTTTTATTGTGATTCTGATCTATTATTCTTCTCCTGAGGTTTCTTTTACAAGCTTATATATTTTTATCATGTAAAATAGCAGATCAACACGTGCATAAAGCATGCACCGAAAGTTTCCCACTTAAACTTCACGTGAAAAACGATTTGAATAGAAAGAATTAACGAGAAGAACTTAATTGGACCAAATTAAAATTTTACTTAGTCATATAAGTTTTTAAAGTTTTAGTTTTATCCAATTAAGTCACCCATTATAAGCCATTTAGCTCTGTAGATCGTCACACGTATTGAATTGCTTATCCATATGGTTAAAATGTAACAAGAGTTTCAGATTTAAGCGTCATGTGAAGAATAATTTGAATTGAAAGAGTCAACAAGAAAAATTTAATTGGACTAAATTAAAATTATAAGAATTTATTTGATCAAATTGAAACCTAGAGACCAATTTGACCAAAGTACTAAACTTTAGGAACTTATTTAATCAAATTAAAACTTTGAACATCAATTTGACGGAAAAAAAACCAAACCATGAAAAACAATAATGACATTTAACCGTAATTGTTTTTAAAACATGATACTAATATGTCGGTTTGATTTAGTTTAATTTTTTTATTTTAACAGCTCAATTTTGGTTTGAAAATAGAGTTTATTGCGGTATAAAAATTATTGAACTATGAACTTGTAGCATTTAACTCTCTAAACGATTAATTTGGTACATGAAGTCTTTGAACTGTGAATTAATAACAATTAACTCCTTAAATCTATTTTTCGACAAAAAAATTAAAAGAAATACAATAAATAGTGATCATCTTCCATTTGATTGTTATTACACGATGAATGTTTACACCAAAAATTAGATTTAGACAAATCATTAAATCAGTGAAATTTTTTTTTCTGAGTTACTTAATCAAGTTTTTGTAGAAAAATGAATTAAAAATTTTATCACTATTAATTTATAATTCAAAATTTTTTTACCCGAAATTGATAATTCAAGAAACAAAGTAATACGAATCCATAATTCACGGATCTGCTATCCAATCAACTCTTGAAAAAAATTCATAAACCTCTCGGTGCAAACCGTGTGTACGTTCGTACCCCTTTACTAGGCATTGCATAAACAATCTCTCAAGTCAAAATCAAGACAACTTGCAAACCATTAGATTTGTCGCCATGAGAAGCAATAAATGAAAAATAAAGTTGTACGAATAATGAAAAGAAGTTGGCAGGACGACTTTCCCTTCCCCCCCCCCCCCCCCCCCCCCAAAAAAAAAATACTCATGGAGTAGTGATTGGGTTATAAATGCGCATCTACTGAAAATCTGATTTTGTTGGGTGTGCTTATGAATTGTAGTTGGGTTATAAATGCAGATTTCAACCCAGGAAAATAATTTTTATTATCATATTTCCTACTGAGAGAAGTAACTTTTGATTAAAAAAAAAAATTAAGTGCATCTTTAAATGAAAATAATATTATTCATATTGCTGACATGATCCGATGCATTTGAAAGAAAAAAAAAATCTCAAATTACAAGACCGAGAAGGATTCTAGTCATTTGGTATTTACTTTTGAATATTCCTTTGAGTATGTTTAGTCTTTTCATTCCACCATATAAATGGAAAGTAAGTTAAACACCCCAAAAAAATAAAGTTTATGAAATAGATTTGCTTTTTAAAAGATTAAAATTTGTGTCAGAAAAATTATTTTCAATGTTATTTTATCAAACATTAAAGTTGTTGTTATTGGTATTTCAAAAATTGGTGTTGACATTCTTTTTATTTGTTTAACTTATAATAATGTCTTAATTAAAATTAGATATTTTTTAAAATGCAATTGAATTAAAGCATTATTGTAAATTTAAGTATGAAGACAAAATGTTTTTTATTATTAAATAACTTGTTTAAAATATATGGATAAATTAATGTGTATATATTATTAATAAAGTCAAGACTCTTATTTGGTCTTCACTTCTCAAAACACCTCATAAATCCTTACTTAAATATATAAATCAAATATTTAAATAAAAGTTTTATATATAACTCAATTGACTCCAATGTGATTCTAACCATATTATTCTTATCTTAGAGTTTTTTTATAAGTTCAATTTTCTAATGAAAAATATGTAAACATTATGCTTGATATGTTTATTGATAAAAATATAATTATTAATATATTATTTTATTAATAAAAGAGCGTTTGAACTTTGAAACTCTTTCAACTAAAAAGTTGGTTGGAGATATCATAGGTTAGATATAGCTAGTCGCCAAAAATGACGAATCACTGTTAAAATGATGGATCCACAACAATAAAAAAATGCTTAATTAGAAAAAAAATTCTGTAATTGATTATATTTTTAAAAAATACCTCAATATTTTTTGTGGCAAAAAATATTCTGTAGTTGATTTAATTTTCAAAAAATATCTTATATTATGTTTTTGTTAACAAAAAATACTATGCGGTTGACTAAAAAAAATATCGCAGAGTATTTTTGGTTAACATAAATATACCATAGGGTATTTTTTGCTAACAGAAACATACCATAAGCTATTTTATACCACAAACAAAACCTCAGCGTATTTTTTTAAAAATGAAATCAATCACAAGATATTTTTTGTCAAAAAAACTTCGAGATATTTTTTGAAAATACAATCAACCAAAGAGTACTTTTTTTTTATAATTAAGCCAAAAAAAATGATGGATCCACAACAAAATATCAACAAGAATCAAAATCCAGTGATTGTGCAAAGACTGAAAAAATCTAAATCAGTTCTAGCACATTTTCCTGAGTAATTGTTCAAATGAGATGCATAAACAAACGTAACAAGCCAATAATGGTATTAGTGTAATGTAATACATTACTTTGCTATGAACAAAATATTATTATCATCTCATTCTCAGGCCTCAGCAAGCAAACATGTTGCCCAAACACATTACCTCTCCAACCATATAGATAGTACGGTACATGATAGCCTCTTTAACAAAAAGCAGCCGCTGGACAGAATATTGTCCGAGGAGAAATTGTCAAGCCTAAGAAGCTTGGGTGAATATTCAATCGGAAACTCAAGCATGAAAGTTCATCAAAACTGATATTAAAACTATAATTTAAGACTTAAAATTTGCATTTCTGCATTTTAATCTAGAACATCATTGAAGAGCCTCAAAGCTAGCAATACAATCTAAACCCCACTCTATTTGCTTGTTTGCATGGAGAAGGATAAGCACATCTTAAACTTATCTCCTCTCCATCAAGAACCTTGATAAGAAACATAAAAGCATCAATGATCCAAAAGGATAAAAGACTAAACAAGAAACCTAAAGATGTGGCAAAGATCCTTGTTATGCTCCTCAAATCCCCATTTTCCACGACATAGCAAAGTTTTTCCCCACAGGGATTTCCAGACCTTTAACTTCTACCATCAGACTCTTCTTATTCCCTTCAACATCGAGCTCCTCAACATATTTCTGCTCTGATGATCTCAACTCTATGTTTGTTATACCAGAAACCGGGTTTCCATTAATCTCAAGTCCAGATGCCTGTCCGCTTCCATCCAATCCCAACACAGCGACCTTCTCAATAATCCAACCCTTATCTAAAGCAAATTTGCCCTCTTGAACCTGTGACCACACCTTCACAGCTCCCTGGCTCAGAGTTGCATAGAACTCGGCATATGTGGAATACCCATTGCCAAGTTTCATGTCAGGAAGTTCATCATTGTCAACGAAGAGGTTCCCTTTGGCTTGCCCCTCACTCGACCCTGCTGGGAAGGTCACTATGAGGCTAAATGGTGTCATTCTTGCTTCCTTAGAAATCATTCCTGCCTGCTGCATTGGTAATATGGTATTTTGATATAAATGCACATTAACCACATGCAAAGGTGCGTCCAGGGTCACATACTGGCCATCTTTGGATGCAACAATCTGCGTCATGTCAAATAAACTGTACCATGTTCCTGGAGGGAAGAGTGCTTTAACCTCTGTTTTGCCCTGCTCAAGCACTGGAGACACCATGAGACCGCTCCCTAGCAAGAACTGAGTGCTCAAACCATAACATTCAGTGTAATTTGGGAATGAGAAGAAAAGTGGCCTCGCAATTGGAGCTCCAGTAATATGAGCCTCGTAGTTCAATGTGTACAAGTAAGGAAGGAGTTTATACCTCATACCAAGAGCGTTACGAGCAGACTCAGCTACTGATTCCCATTGATAAAGCTCCTGTCTTGGGGAGTAATAGTTTGCATGATCCCTTGAGAAAGGGTAGAAAGCACCTACTTCAATCCAACGGTTGCAAAGTTCTTCTGTGGGAGCAGGATAGAACCCACATATATCTGAGCCAACCATTGGCACCCCAAATATTCCAAAATTTAACATTGTAGATATGGAGTACCTCAAATCTTGCCAGGTTCCCTGATTATCACCTGTCCAATGGGCAGCATAGTGGCCTGAACCAACATAAGTAGAACGTGACAATATAAATGGTCGCTTACCCTCAAGCCCTTGAAGGGCCTTGTGAGTTGCAATGGATTGAGAAAATCCGTAGAGACTGTGAGCATCATACTCCAAAACGCCATTGTAGTGAGATGCACTAGTGGCTATGGTTTTGAAGCCTATTGGTGCCTGTATTCCTGAAGCATTTATCTTGTAAGGTGGATCATCCCACCTTGTCTTAGTAATGTTCTTGCAGTCCAGGCAACAAATCCAACCAGGTCCTGTCCCAGTTGGGCACTGCTTTCCCTTTGGAATAGTGCACTTCCCAGAACAGAAATTTGAAACTTCGTTCATGTCAATCCATAACCCATCAACAGGGACAAGTTCATGGAAGCGGCGAATTTCATCACCCCACCAATCAACTGTTTTAGGGTTGAGGAAGTCAGGGAAGTTAACAGCCCCTGGCCAAACTTGAGCTAAAAAGGGCTCACCCTCGTACTTAATGAAAACATCATTGGCCATGCCTCTTTGGTATACACCATAACTAGAATTGACAGCGATTCCAGGATCAATGATGACAATGTACTTCATGCCTATGCTATGTATTTTGTCTAGGAACGCCAAAAGCTTCGGACGAGGGTAGTTAGTGGGGTTGAGGGTGAAGTCCTTGTGGCCGTCCATGTGATCATCATCATTCCAAATTACATCAAGTGGAATTTTAGCCTTTTTGTAGTTCTCAACAACATCTTCAACCACGGATAGGTTATGGTAACCCCATCTGCATTGGTGGAATCCTGTAACATCAAATCCAAAAGACCAATTAACATGAATATCAATATTTTCTCAATTTTTCATGATGAGCAATTTTAAAAGAATATCCTGTAGCAATTAGCACCGTCCTTTTAGTTGGACAAAAAAGGCAAATGGAACATGCAATGCTCATGGAATGGGACTGAGATCTGGCAGTTAGGAATTTTTTGGGGTATAAGTTTTAACTTCATAACTCAGAGAGGACCAAAAATGAAGTCAGAAGTTTTAATCAAATATTGCTAGAAGATACATAAAGTTCTGTCCCACCACTCTGAGTAGTAGCTGAATACCAAGATCTATTAGAAGATATAGAAAAATAATACTTCCAAGCAAAGTCCAATTGAAGGAAATTAGAAAGGAGGACACAGCAAAGCAAAAGCTATTGGCACTACAAGTTTCTTATAGCTCTGGTTTGGTCTGTCTTAAAATTCTACACACATCTAACCCCTTTAATTGAACTGAAATGCACAAATGGAAGCTGAATCTAATCAAGTACCATTAAAAAGTGAGAGCATAATGATCACTTGAGAAGAGGTGAATGAACATTTCCAGTTAAGAATTAAGACTTAAAATAAATCCAAAGTTAATAAATCGGATTTGATGAGACAGTTTCAGGACAGTTGATGTGTTCATGTCTGACTCAAATCCTTGTAATTGGTTTGCGAGATAATTGTTCTGATATTTAGTGAGTGAAAAACTTAATCTTGGCATTTTGCTTATATTGAGGGACAAAACGAACAGGAAGATTCATGAAAAAAACAGCAGGTCATTCTCTTGTTCTCGGATTTACTCTAACTATTAGACAACTTCACGTCATTTTCAATTGGAACAAACAAGAAACTTTGAATTTCATCTCACAACAATTTACTTTGAAATAAGAAGTTAACATCATCTAGAGAATGTTCTCGGATGCACGACATCTGCATGACGTGCAATGCTCTCAGATAAATCAAATGCAAACAATAATATTTCACCTAAAAAAAGAGTGTCAGTCCCTATTTTGGCATGCCATAATCTAGGAATCCTCGTGACAAACATGAACAACCCCATGTGCAAATGCCAGCCGGTGACTGATCATTCATTCATATGATGCCTTCTAGTAGACTAGTTTAAAAAATCAGCAAGCCCCAGAATCACAAGTGAGACTCTTTGGCAATTATAAATCATAAATAACCTGTAACCAAAGAAAGGTAATAGGCTGTGGTGTACTTGTTTTGGTTTCGCTTGTGCTCCTACCGACATGAAACTTGTTTTAATGTAAAGGGCACAAACATTATTACAGTACACATACCCCACAACTGAAGGACAGTATCCACCCTCATGAGACATGGCACATTGCACAGCTTTGGCCCATATAAACAAATATCAAAGGGTACACATCTATCCAGTATTCACATCAAGTGGGGGTCCTACTATGCAATTATCACAGCATCGTGATAAAGATTGGAGGGTTATTGTTCAATTTCCACCTCATGTGGGGAAGATGATAATTAGATGGACGATATAACATGCAAGATTGAGTGGAGTAGTGCCTTTTGGTGCGGTTAACCAGTTGCCTTATACAATGTGTGTGAAAAGGTAAGTTTTTTTGCTTTAAAGTTGAGCAGGAAAAAGAGAGGAAACTTCAAACACTGACATAAAAGGAGAGCTTTGAACTTTATTACATGGCCTTATCTTTTAGATGGACCTCGATTCTAAAGGTCATTTTAATCACTTACTTCAAAATGAAGATTTTTGTGGACCAAAATGTTTCTTCCTCAAATTTAACATCATAACATTGCTAGATGAGAGCTTTAAAGATGACAATTAAGTGAAACAAAATACGTAACCGACCCACCACCCCACATTAAAGAAGAACAAAACATCATTATCCTACAACAACTTGCAAAATAACGTGAACATGCATGTAGCTGATTGATGGATCTTATCATCAACCAAAGCTTGCCCACATGCTCTATCAGTCCTAATTCTAAACCATCTCACTTATAAGATCAACTCTTCTTCAGTAAAAAAAAAATGTGAAGTAAAACCTGTTGTACACATAATTTTTTATTATAAAGTGATCACCACCACATCCCAAAACTCAAGAAGTCCAAAACCAATGTACTACAAGCTTTCCTTCACGATTTTTACAGCAGAGTAGTTGAACTCCTCACTTATCTCTAATCACATAAAGGTCTAAAATCATGATTCCACACACTCAAAACAAAAGAACTCCACAAGTGTCTATTACAATGAACAAATAGCATGAATCCATGATTACACACAACATAATTTGCAAATGACCCAGATATGGTCAAAACTTAAGAATTATGAAAAGATAAAATTTATAAAATAAGTTAAAATTCTAATGTCAAATCTAATGGATTCAGCTCCTGTCCTTCGCCTTTTCAATGCTTTGCCGGGAGGATGAAATCTAAAGTGATACTCCCTGTTTTATATTCTCCCTAAAAAAAATACTTTCATCTTTTATATTTTTTTTTCTCCCAAATTAGGACTGAAGCCGCAACCAAACCCATTACTTTCCTACAATTTCCAATTACTTAGACAGTATTAAATTTTAATCAACCACAAACATTAATAATAAACATACCTTTCTAAAAAAATAATAAGCATAGACATAAGCATATTTACTAACCCAGGAGTACCAAAAAAAAAAAGAAATTAATACCACAGTCGTAATTTCCAAAGATCTAAATCCAAACAAGTTAATAAACCAATTAAGTAAAAGGAAATGCGGTGAAAATGAAGCAGAGAAAGTGAAAACAGAGGAAGTGAGTAACATTACCTAGTGCCCAGTAAGGCATTGGAGCCGGTCTGCCGATGAAGGCGGTGTACTGATCAACAACGCCAAGGGGAGTGGGCCCAGAAAAGAAGTAAAAGTCGAAAACACCCCCAATAATCTTGTACGTCAAAGAATTCCCTCGGTAGAACACATCCATGCCGTTGCTGTTAAGCAACAGAACGGCATGTGCATTAGCTTGACCGTCCACATTCCTAAGATCCATGTACATCGGGTGGGACCCATACAAATCAGTGTTGAGATTAATGGCTGATATGTCCAGTGTGTATAAAGTATATGGATCGTTTGGGTATAGCTTGATTCCATGGGGTTGTGTGTTCTCTCCAAGACCGTACAGTGAGGCATCTTTGGGTAATTTAGTGGAAATCTCAAGGTACTGATCCTTAAACACCATTTCACCAAATGGGTCTGATTCATCAGAGCTGGAGTTGAAAAGGGTTTCCCCATTTGATTTCCTTTTCACTGCAAACCCAAATGGATCCGCTCTGTAGCTGAATATGAGCTCAGACCCTGAGAGCTCTGATACTGTGATTGGGTTCTTGTTCTTTCTTGATCTCCCAATGGTTTGCTTCAATGCCGGTGGTTGCTCCCTGGGCAGGAGATTGTACGGTACCTCCCACCTCTGCTTCTCTGCGTCTGTTATGTAGACCCTCAACCGATCTTGGGTTTCGTGCCTGCAAAATCAATGGACCAAATTTGATCAAGAAATGGTTTTTTTTGTTTAGAGTTGGGGGGTGTGCATTGAAAGACATGGAAATGCGTTGCGTAGGATCACTTACTTGACATAGAGGTGGAGGTAGGGGATATCAGAGCCGTAGTCTTTGTTCTTCTGCTGGACTTGGAGGAGACCCACAAGGCCGCCATCAGGGGTCTCTTCGATGGAGATCAGACGGTAGCCTTTGCCAATCTTGGTAGGGGTTGAGGAGGATAATTTTACTCCACAGGCACATAATAGCAAAAATAGGAGAAGAGATGAAGGTAATGAGCTAAATGAAGTAAAAGAAACCATTGCTTACTACTACTACTACGAGTGAGTAAACAGCAAGAGAAGCTATTGACAACGTTGAGTGATGTTTGATATATAAACAAAGGTGGGAAGGCTAAGAGAACTGAGCCCCACATTCCACATATAATGTTAAATTTCTTTTTCTACTCTGTGGGCCCATTGTTATTTTGGCCTTTGATTGTGGTGAGTGGTCAATAAGCCTTTGCAGAATATCTTGGGCATCAGCTTGAATAGTTTTTACAGTCATGAACATTAATACTCACTTTTAATAATATTAAAATTATTTAATTAATATTTCTAGCATCTTTTGTGATCCAATATGAAAAGGTCATTTTTCTTGTTTTACTATGAAAAAAATTACATAAGAAAGGTCCTTCCACCTTATTGTAATCATTAATGGTTGAGTAAAAACAAGTTATGTTTTGTTTAAAATTTCATAATTAAAATTAATTATTAATCTATTATTCAACATATATTATTAAAATTATTAATATCAAAATGTGTTGATAATTTCAACGTTGAATCTAAGCTCTATTTTTTTAAGTAGACTTTTTTTATTATGATATAAAATCGAGACTCTAAACACATTGGTATACTAAGTAATAATTACATTTTAGTATAAGATTTAAGATAAAAGTAAAATCCGAAGCTTGTCAAAATAGTGTCACTTTCTCGCCATGTGTCCATATTTATGTTGCTATCATACGATGAATTTTATTTTTTTAACACTTTTTTATATGTTTGGATTAAAGTAAGACATAAAGTTTGAACAGATTTTCTTTGGATGCTTATTTTTGGATCTCGTCATCTATCTTATAAGTATCACTAACTAATTGCTAAATTTTCTTTGGATGCTTATTTTTGAATCTCGTCATCTACCTTATAAATATCACTAATTAATTGGTACAAATTATATATATATATATATATTATGCAACAGAATCAAGAACATGTCTTTGTTATTTATGGACCAATACATTAAGTTATGCTCCTATATAAAACAGAGCACCTTCACCAGAAAATTATAGTCCTGCACTATGAGTTGGTGAATTCTTAAACGACAATACTTTTGTCTCATTGGTTATCCCATTTAAATTAAAAGCATTTTTGTTTCAAGTCGATCTTGAAATCCATTCTTTAAATTAATAATTTTATAACAAATAAAGATAATTATTGAAATAAAATAAAAATTAAGAATAATTTTTTGTATTATTATACAATTATTACATAAATAAACTTAAAAGTCTTAATAGTGCAAACCTTGATAAAATTAAAAATCCAAACACAATAAAAAAACTAAATACAATAGTAAACCAATATTCGTCAATAGTTCCATCAAACTCAAGATGGTAAAGTTGATACTAACTTGGATTTGTAAACTAAATTGAAGAGGCATCGAGAAAGACATACTTTGATGAAGAACTCTGTAGAAGTAACTCATCCTCACATGTAAGCTCACATCA
This sequence comes from Bretschneidera sinensis, assembly GCA_023935145.1. Lineage (NCBI taxonomy): Eukaryota > Viridiplantae > Streptophyta > Magnoliopsida > Brassicales > Akaniaceae > Bretschneidera > Bretschneidera sinensis. Next base: position 110,430,822 of record CM043701.1, on the reverse strand, counting down.
TTATACATGCCCTCACTGAAAATTGTTAAGATTTTGGCTCAAATCCTCATAAAGAGGACTCCTGATTGGTTTAGGAAAAGGAATTTTGATCCCACGGAACCAATTCTGTGGGAGTTACCACTGAACCAGAGAAGTTCACTAGAATAAGGGGAAAAATGCAATAGTAAATGAATATCTTTTTTAATTGATTTTATTCAATTACTACTGTGTTTTCCTGTGATTACTATTGAACTTCCCCGATTTCATGGTAACTCTCACGGAACTGGTTTTGTGGTAACTCCCACATAACCGGTTCTGTGGGAACAGAACTCTGGGAAAAGTGGTTTCTATTTTATAGTTATTCATTGTAGTAGGAGTACAAGTAGTTTCCAATATGTTATTTTTCAAATAGTATTAGAAAAAATATCTTCTGTATAAAAGGGGTCTTAGAGAAGGTTTTGAAGCATACATATATTTTCAATATACATTGTAAATCAAAGGGATTTACTACTAGATTTAGAATAAGAGTTTTGGGTGTGTTACAACAAAAGTTTTTTGGTATGTGAGATAGTGAGAGTTTAACAACTTTGTTTTTCCTAAAGTTGTAACATAATATTAATAAAGTAGTGATTTATTGGTGGATGTGAACAAAAAGGTTGTCGAGCCACATTAATCTTGGTGTTCTTACTCTTTATTTTATTTACCTATTTAATTATTGTGGTTGAATTTTTAGTTGAAATTTGAGTAAGTGGATTTTAGAAGTAAAATCCCAACAAAAACAAGAAGATAACCCAAACATAGGTCGAAACAAAGTGAAGTGTACGAATCCGCTCTAACACTCTTCACAAGATTGATTAAGAATATAACAGGATTACTAAAATTCAAGATCGAAACTTGAAAAGGCAAGAACCTCGTCACAAACGAAAATCTTCATCATAGAGTTTGAACATTGGTAAAAAGAATTTGGATAAAACAATTCAGAACGAACACTTGATAAGAGATTAGATATGACTGGCATAATTGATTATAGCAAATGACCTATTTTGACTATTTGAATAAAATAGATATAAGAACCTAAATTCAATAATTATGAAATATAGGTATAATGATTTAGAGTAATATGTTTGGACAAGTAGATCAACTGCTCCAAATAAGATATTAGATTTGACTGGCATTATTGATTTTAACAAGTGACCTGTTTTGACTATTTGAAAAAAATAGATATAAGAACCTAAACTTAATAATAATGAAATATAAGTATAATAATCTAGAGCAATATGTTTGGGCGAGTGGATCAACCGCTCCATAAAGCAAGCAGCAAAATAGGATCAACTGCTACAGAAAGCTGGCAACAAAATCATTCCAAGAATATTTATATGTATTATTATGTGTAATATATATTACATGAACAAACATATATATAGATTGTAATAATACAAATCCTAATAGAATTAGAAATTCAAACACAGTAAAATATAAATATAAATACAATCAATATATGTTAACAAGAATTATACATGTGAGTGAAGGAAAAATAAAAGTAAATTAGACTTATCATTGTTAATAAAATAAAAAATTGAATTTTACTGTTTAAAAGCATGGAAAAATATTCTTTCAAAGATGATTATTATGTTTGGTTTCCAATTTTAGTATGCATGCACATTATATTAATCTCTTTTGTTGAATCAGCAAACAGCATTATGTGTCTATGTGATGTCAAATATACGATGCAATGACAAAATCCACACATCCTAAGGTCTCTTTCGTTTTGGGGGTTTGTTCTTTTTATCTTTTCTATATCCTTTCTTCTCGGGTTTTCAGTTGTATAATATTAGGTCAGCTCATACGTTTACTGTTGCCAGTGCCTAGTGGTGGCAAATGTTAGAGGAAGAATGGACCCATATTTTTCAACAATCTTTAGGCCCAGAATTCCAAAATCAAGATCGAAAGATCTGGACCGTTAAAACTTAAAAGAGCAGGCCTCAAATCTGAACTTTAACGAGTAGTTTAATAGATTGATGGCAGCTAAAATGGGCAAGGAGGTAATTATTGACCCCATATCTAAAACAACTCTTAATGGGCCAATGAAAAGGTTGTCTTGATCCATCAGAGCACATCACTTTGAAGTTTGATCTTATCTCCATCAAAAGGACCATCATCATAATGATCACCTAGAGGTGCTTGAAAGTAAAGGAGGTAAACGGGTCGGCTTGGGTCATCATTATAATATATTTAATTTTTTTAATACAATGTTATAATTTTTAGTTTCAAAATTCAATTTTAAATGATCTCGAGCAACTGTCTATAAAGTTATTCTCACTAGTAACGTCTTATACCAAATTTTGGAGAATAAACTTTATTTCATTATATTTTTTCAGAACAATTAAAAATAAAATTTTATTGTAACTTGAAGAACAATGAAAAATTTATCATTCTTCTTGATTTTTATTTGAAATTAATGAGATTACTCATATTAATAGAATGTTGAACCATGCATGTCAACACATGTAAATCAATAATTAATTAATTGTTATATAATTTATTTTATTTGACAACTTGTAAATTAACTATTATCTCAGTTTTAGAAATTAAATTGTGTTATATATATATATATATATATATTCAAGTCAATTTGGGTTTTCGGGTCGTTTCGGGTTCAGGTCATTTTTAATTGTTTGGGTCATTTTGAATACGGGTTGTTTCGGGTTTCAGGTCACTCGGGTTAAGGTTAAGTAGGGCTCGAGTCATATTACTTTAATGTATTTTCAGGTCGGGTCAGATTTTGCCACATCTACTTGAAAATAGACTGCCAAAAGAAGACTAATGATATTCATCTACTCATTTTATTATTTTTTTTAATCCAACCTGATCGTTATGATGTCTGGAAAATTTGAGTGGTAATGGACAATGAAAATAATGAGAACAATTAAAAATAAAATTTTATTGTAACTTGAAGAACAATGAAAAATTTATCATTCTTCTTGATTTTTATTTGAAATTAATGAGATTACTCATAGTAATAGAATGTTGAACCATGCATGTCAACACATGTAAATTAATAATTAATTAATCGTTATATAATTTATTTTATTTGACAACTAGTAAATTAACTATTATCTCAGTTTTAGAAAGTAAATTGTTATATATATATATGTATTCAAGTCATTTTGGGTTTTCGGGTCGTTTCGGGTTTTCGGGTCGGGTTCAGGTCATTTTGAATCGTTTGGTCATTTTGAATGTGGGTTGTTTTGGGTTTCAGGTCACTCGAGTTAAGGTTGGGTAGGACTCGAGTCATATTACTTTAATGTATTTTCAGGTTGGGTCAAATTTTGCCACTTCTGCTTGAAAGGAGACTGCCAAAAGAAGAGTAGTGATATTCATCCACTCATTTTGTTATTTTTTTTAATCCAACCGGATCGTTATGATGTCTGAAAAATTTGAGTGGTAATGGACAAGCCAAGTAAGTAACATGCGGAAGATAAATACGAAAACTTCAATTTTTCCGTGTCATGTGACTTTTTCATTGATTTTTTCCCATATTAGACAAAAGGCGTCATTTGATTTCTTTTTAAAGTTAGATTTAAGCAATTTTATTTAAATCTAGATTTTAAAAAAACTCAAACATTGTGCTAAGGGTTTGACAAAAATGTTTGTTACATGTTATTACTCGCAAAAGAATTACTTAGTATAAAATTAATGATTAGGGATCCAATTCCGTTCCATTTATATCAAGAATTAAGGATAATTGATGAAAAAAGACTCTTTCTGTGTAGCTCATCTAATAATAAAAAAAACAGTAAAAAAAGATTTCTAGTAAGCAATTAGGCATGAGCGTTGATAAAAAATTTAAGATGTATTTAATAAGAGAAAAAAGTGAGGACAAAAAAAAAGAGTAAGAGAAGAGAAAAATATGTTGAATGAAATACTTTTCTCTTGTTTAACAAGAGAGAAAAGTGAACAAAAGAAAACTAAGAGAATTAATATTTTCTTCGTGAATGTATAAATTATAATCCTCCAAAATTTGAATGATTGAGGAGTTAATAGAGAAAAAATGAGATGATATTATCAATTTACTAATTAATCATTATCTAATCTCTCATATTAATTAATATATGTCAATTAGCATTATGAAGTATACAATGACAGTTCTTTTAGAAGATATAATGATAAAATTAATAATATATAAATTTGTTTTCTCATACATTTCACGCTATTAAATAAAGGTTAGAAAACTATTTTATTTCTTCTAGTTGTCTTTCCTTTCTAATCTCCTTTTACAATTCAAAAAAAGCTCATCTCATTTTTTATTATTAAGCTTTTGTCATTGATTAGTCCTTCCAAAATCCAAATATTGGATCTTCGCTAAGACTAAGTATGTTTATTCACTCTTAAGTAGTAAAAAATAGTTTTTTTAAAAAAAAAAAATTGTTCAAAGAAAAAAAGAAAAGTAGATAATTACATATAAAACTGTCTGTATACACTAGCTCTAAAAGAGTATCAAACTTTTAGAATCGCATAATGATTATATGTAACTCTCTTTATACACATTTTTCGATGTAAGATGGATAATCATTGAGAACTGGTAAAAATTAGTAAATGTATGAAATGTAAGATCTTTCTATTATTCGATTAAGGTCTATAATACTATAAAACTTAATTTAAAATGAAAAAAACAACCAATATATAAATTGGAATAACTTATATATCGGTGAGAGTTTAACCTAAAAAGCTGTCATCACAAGACCTCAACTTTGAATTTTTTACCACTGAATCAAAGCCTCATTAGTGACAAACAAATTTTATTTTCACATTTTATTTGAAAAGGAAAATAGTGATTTAAAAAAGTGGTTGTTAACAACTGTTGGGAATATTTACATGTGAATTAGGAGATGTGGTAGACCAATCTCACACGAAGAAAAAAAACACTTATTAGTTTAAGCTTTTGGATTCATATGTTCTCTAATATCATATATTGGACCTTCACTTTATAGACTTTTCAAACCTAAGTTTATCCCAAACTTTGGTCATCATGTTAAGATGCTCGCAGTGATATAATAGAACAACAAGGGAAGCTCAATAAACATGTGTGATGAGCTAGCGATGCTCGTATGATGAAATCAGTATGGTTCGTAAGGTAGAATCTATAAACTCATTAAAAATCGATATCTAATTCTCTAGCCTAAATAAGAAAACAAATGATTTTTTATATGTGTTTGTTAAACTATGGTACCGCTTTGAAGTGATATATAAGTATAATGGCAAAGCAGAGCAATAGGAACTCACGTATATAATGTTAAATTTCTTTTTCTACTCTATGGCCCATTGTTATTTCTGCCTTCGATTGTGGTGAGTGGTCAATAAGTCATTGCAGAATATCTTGGGCATCAGCTCGAATAGTTTTTACAGTCCTGAACATTAATACTCAGTTTTAATAATGTTAAAATTATTTAATTAATATTTCATTAGCATCTTTTGTGATCCAATATGAAAAGGTCATTTTTTTTGTTTAATTAAAAAATTACATATGAAAGGTCCTTCCACCATATTGTAATAATTAATGGTTGAGTAAAAACAAGTTATGTTTTGTTTAAAATTTCATAATTAAAATTAATTATTAATCTATTATTCAACATATATTATTAAAATCATTAATATCAAAATGTGTTGATAATTTTAACGTTGAATCTAAGCTCTATTTTTTTTAAGTAGACTTTTCTGATTATGGTATGAAATCGAAACTCTAAATACATTGATATATTAAATAATAATTACATTTTAGTATAAAATTTAAAATAAAAGTAAAATCTGAAACATGATTTTGTATGATATCATATCGTCTGATCATCCCTAGTTTGATAAAGTAGTGTCACTTTCTCGCCATGTGTTCATATTTATGTTACTCCCATATGATGGACTTTGTCTTTTTAACACGATTTTTATATGTTTGGATTAAAGTAAGACATAAAGTTGAACAAATTTTCTTTGGATGCTTACTTTTGGATCTCGCCATCTACCTTATAAATATCACTAATTAATCGGTACAAACTATATATATATATATTGGTACTTATTAAAAGAAAATCAATTTTGGTAGTTGGGGTTTTTATTTTTATTTTTTGAGAATTAGCTCAGGCAGCCAAAGACTGACATACAGTACAACAAAATCTTTAGAAAATCTAAAAAATCTTGTGGAAGATTTTTCCCTTTAATACATATAATAATATAATTAAAAAAAAAATAAGAATGAGTGTTTTTTTAAAGAAAAAAGAAGACTCCTCCGAAAGGAGAAGATGGACTCGTGGGGTAATGATCACATAAGATACCAGCGCGAATAAAGTTTATTGTGCACCATAATCAAGAACATGTCTTTGTACTTTATGGACCAATACATTAAGTTATGCTTCTATATAAAACATAGCACCTTCATCAGAAAATTATAGTCCTGTACTATGAATCGGTGAATTCTTAAGCGAGCATACTTTTGTCCCATTGGATATCCCATTTAAATCGAAATCATTTGTGTTTTAAGTCCATCTTGAAATTGATTCTTTAAATTAATAATTTTATAACGAATAAAGATAATTATTAAAATAAAATAAAAATTAAGAAGAATTTTTTATATTATTATACATATATTACATAAATAAACTTATAAATCTTAATAATACAAACCCCGATAAAATTAAAAATCCAAATCTAAATACAGTAAAAAACTTAAGAATCCAAACATAATAATAAACTAAATATAATAGAAAACCAACATACGTCAATAATTCTCATCAAACTCAAGATGGTAAAGTGGATACTAATTTGGGTTTGTAAACCAAATTGAAGAGACATCGAGAAGGACAAGCTTCTATGAAGAACTTTGCATAAGTACCTCACACTCACATGTAAGCTCACATCCTTACACGGGCTCTCACTCAAAACTATTAGGATTGTGGTTCATTTTCCTACAAAAATTACTCCTAATTGGTTTGGAAAAATGAATTATGATCCCAGAGAACCAGTTTTGTGGGAGTTACCACGGAACCGGGGAAGTTCATTAGTAATCACCGAAAAAATGCAGTAGTAAATTAATATCTTTTTCAATTGATTTTATTCAATTACTACTATATTTTTTCGTGATTACTATTGAACTTCCTCGGTTTCGTGGTAACTCCCACGGAACCGGTTCTATGGTAACTCCCACAGAACCGGTTCCGTGAGAACAATACTATAGAAAATATGGTTTTCTATTTTATAGTTGTTCATTCTAGTAGGAGTACAAGTAGTTTCCAATGTATTATTTTTCTAATAATATTGACAAATATCATCTATGTAAAGGAGGTCTTAAAGAAGGTTTTGAAGCATACACATATTTTCAATATACATTGTAAATCAAAGGAATTTACTAATAGATTTAAGATGAGAGTTTTCAGTGTATTGGAGGTTTGGACTATCAAGAAAAGATAGCACTTACAACAAAAGTTTTTGGGTTTGTGAGATAATGAGAGTTTAACAACTTTGTTTTTACTAAAGTTGTAACAAAATATTAATAAATTAGTAATTTATTAGTGGATGTGAACAAAGAGATTGTCGAACCATATTAATTCTTAGTGTTCTTACTTTTTATTTTATTTGCCTATTTAATTATTGTAGTTGACTTTTTTGCCGAAATTTAAGTAAATGGATTTTAGAAGTAAAATCCCAACAAAAATAAAAAGATAACCCAAACATAGGTCGAAACAAAGTGAAGTGTACGAATTCGCCCTAACACCCTTTACAAGATTGTGTAAGGATATAAGAGGATTACTAAAATTCAATATCAAAACTTGAAAAGGCAAGAACCTCGTCACAAACGAAAATCTTCATCATAGAGTCTGAACATTGGTAAAACGAATTTGAAGAAAACAATTCAGAATGAACATTTGATAAGAGATTAGATTTGACTGGCATAATTGATCATAACAAATTACCTATTTTGACTATTTGAATAAAATAGATATAAGAACCTAAATTCAATAATTATGAAATATAGGTATAATGATTTAGAGTAATATTTTTGAACAAACAGATCAACCGCTCTAGATAAGAGATTAGATTTGACTGGCATAATTGATTTTAACAAGTGACCTATTTTGACTATTTGAATAAAATAGATATAAGAACCTAAACTCAATAATTATGAAATATAAAAATAATAATCTAGAGCAATATGTTTGAACAAGCGGATCAACCGCCCCATAAAGCTAGCAGCAAAATAGGCTCAACTACTCCAGAAAGTTGGCAACAAACTCATGTCAAGAAATAATTCTATTTATTATTATATATATTGCATGAACAAATCTATATGTAGAGTCTAATAGTACAAACTTTAATAGAATTAGAAATTCAAACATAATAAATAGAAATATAAATAAATACAATTAGAAATCAATATACGTTCACAAGAATTATACATGCGAGTGAAGGAAAAACAAAAGTAAATTAGATTTATCATCGTAAATAATAAAAAAAAAATTGAATTTTATTGTTTAAAAGCATGGAAAAATATTCTTTCAAAGATGATTACTATGTTTGGTTTTCCAATTTTATTATGCATGCACATTATATTAATCTCTTTTGTTGGTGTGAAGGGTTGTTGAATCAGCGAATAGCATTATGTGTTGATACTACCAAAATACGACTCTCCCATAGGATGACGATGCGTGGATCATCGTGATCCCAGAGTTCAAAGAGACACGCGGACAATCCAGGCCCAGACAGTTGGATCTCCAGGTCATGACCGCCCCTCAGGGTATCATTGCCTCCAGCTGGGCCTTCAGGTCATGACCGCCCTTCAGGGCATCATTGCCTCCAGCTGGGCCTCCACGTCACCACCGCCCTCCAGGACATCATTGCCTCCAGCTGGGCCTCCACGTTAACACCGCCCTCCGGACCATCATTACCCAACCAAGTTGGGACGTCAAGTCAAAAGACCGTCTTAATGCATAGACGGCTCTGGAGTAAGCCAGCAAGGCAAAAGCCCTACTGAACGGTTCTCAGCTTCCTAGCTGGGCCTCATAGGCATCATTATCCAACCCAGTTGGGGATCCTGTTACAGCCGCCCTGGTCCACTACCGCCTCCGAACACCACCGCCTCTGAAACTCTATAAAAAGGACTTGATAAGCAGTCCAAAGGGGACACTTAGTTTTTCAGTTTTAAACAGATACTTTGAGCTTTCTCTAACTTAAGCGTCGGAGCATCCTCGAAGGCATCCCCTCCGTCGACACCAATAGCTACTCTCCCTTTCCCTGTACAGGTACTTCTACAGCCTAACCTCCAGCTCAGCAACGCACATATTTGGCATCAACATGTGTCTATGTAATGTCAAATATACGATGCAATGACAAAATCCACACATCCTAAGGTCTCTTTCCTTTTGGGGGCTTGTTCTTTTTATCTTTTCTATATCCCTTCTTCTCGGGTTTTCAGTTGTATAATGTTAGGTCAGCTCATACGTTTACTGTTGCCAGTGCCTAGTAGTGGCAAATGTTAGAGGAGGAATGGACCATATTTTTCAACAATCTTTAGGCCCAAAATTCCCAAATAAAGATCGAAAGATCTGAAGCGTTAAAACTTAAAAGAGCAGGCCTCAAATTTGAACTTTAACGAGTAGTTTAATAGATTGTCGGCAGCTAAAATGGGCAAGGAGGCAATTATTGACCCCATATCTAAAACAACTCTGAATGGGCCCATGAAAAGGTTGTCTTGATCCACCAGAGCACATCACTTTGAAGTTTGATCTTATCTCCATCAAAAGGGCCATTATCATAATGATCACCTAGAGATGCTTGAAAGTAGAGGAGGTAAACGGGTCGAATTGGGTCGGGTTGGGTCATCATTATAATATATTTAATTTTTTTAATATAGTGTTATAATTCTTAGTCTCAAAATTCAGTTTTAAATTATTTTGGACAACTAATCTACAAAGTTATTCTCACTAGTAACGTCTTATACCAAATTTTGGAGATTAAACTTCATTCCATTATATTTTTTCAAAACAATTAAAAATAAAATTTTATTGTAACTTGAAGAACAATGAAAAATTTATCATTCTTTTTAATTTTTATTTGAAATTAATGAGATTACTCATATTAATAGAATGTTGAACCACGCATGTCAATGCGTGTAAATCAATAATTAATTAATTGTTATATAATTTATTTTATTTGACAACTAGTAAATTAACTATTATCTCAGTTTTAGAAATTAAATTATTATTATATATATGTATTCATATATATTCAAGTCATTTTGGGTTTCTGAATCGTTTCGGGTTTCAGATCACTCAGGTTAAGATTGGGTAGGGCTCGAGTCAAATTACTTTGATGTATTTTCAGATCGGATTAGATTTTGCCGCCTCTACTTGAAAGGAGACTGCCAAAAGAAGAGTAGTGATATTCATCCACTCATTTTGTTATTTTTTTTTAATCCAACCTGATTATTATGATGTCTGGAAAATTTGAGTGGTAATGGACAAGCCAAGTAAGTAACATGTGGAAGATAAATACGAGAAACTTCAATTTTTCCATGTCATAAGACTTTTTCATTGATCCATTCCCATATTAGACAAAAAGGCGTCATTTGATTTCTTTTTAAAGCTAGATTTAAGCAATTTTTTTTAAATCTAGATTTAAAAAGAACTCAAACATTGTGAAAAGGTTTTTACGAAAATGTTTGTTACATGTTATTACTCGCAAAACAATTACTTAATATAAAATGAATGATTAGGGATCCAATTTCATTCTATTTATACCAAGAATTGAGGATAATTGATGAAAAAAGACTTTTTTTGTGTAGCTCATCTAATAATAAAAAAACAGTAAAAACATTATTTTTAGTAAACAATTAGGCATGAGCGTTGATAAAAAAATTTAAGATGTATTTAGTAAGAGAAAAAAGTGATGACAAAAAAAAAGTAAGAGAAAAAAAAAATATGTGGAATGAATTACTTTTCTCTTGTTTAGCAAGAGATAAAAGTGAACAAAAGAATAAGAAAAAAGTGAAGAAAAAAAAAATTAAGAGAATAGATATTTTCTTCATGAATGTATAAATTATAATCCTCCAAAATTTGAATGATTGAAAAGTTAATGGAAGAAAAATGAGATGATATTAATAATTTATTAATTAATCATCATTTAATCTTTCACTTTAATTAATATATATCCATTACCATTATGAAGTATATAATGACAGTTTTTTTTAGAAGATATAATGATAAGATTAATAATATATACATTTGTTTTCTCATACGTTTCACGCTATTAAATAAAGGTTATAAAACTATTTTATTTCTTCTAGTTGTCTTTCCTTTCTAATCTCCTTTTACAGTTCAAAAAAAGCTCATCTCATTTTTTATTATTAAGCTTTTGTCATTGATTGGTCCTTCCAAAATCCAAATATTGGATCTTCGCTAAGACTAAGTATGTTTATTCAGTCTTAAGTGGTAAAAAATAGTTTTTTTTTGAAAAAAAAATTGTTCAAAAACAAACACAAAAATAGAGAAAGTAGATAGTTACATATAAAACTGCCTACATACACTAGCTCTAAAAGAATTTCTAACTTTTAGAATCGCATAATAATTATATGTAACTCTCTTTACACACTACAAGATAAAAGATCAACGCCGACGTTTTTTTTTTGCATATTACAACCCTTTAAAATGTCGCAATATGCATTACCAACACTTGCAATGTGTGATGTCAAAGCGCAAATACTGATGCTTAAAAAAAACGCCGTAATTTGTATATTTTTTCGGCACTTAAAAGCGCCGCAATATATTGGCACTTATATAGTGACGCTTCTAAGCACCGATATATTTCAGCACTTTAAAAAACTGAAATATACCGACACTTAGAAACGCCGTTATATAAATGCCTATTATGCATATTACAGCACTTTTAAACACCGCTAAAAGTGATTGTAAACGCCGCTAAAATTTGTTTTTAAGCGTCACTAAAAGTGGGTTTAATTGTGTTTTTACATTATTTTGACTTAAATATCAACACTAAAACCCTTTAATAAATAAAATGTACCATCAAATCCATAAAATTTCAAATGTTCTTCGATATATAAAATGTACCATCAAATATTAATAAAAATTCATTTACTCAATACAAAAGTCATCTTATTTACACAAAAAAACAATCATAGTTAACATATAAAATTCATACAAAACAAAGTTCGCTCTTGTTAAGGGATGAACATGTCCCTCAAAATTCCGGTTCCCAGAGAGCACAGCTGATGCTACAATGTCTGCAAGGAAAATCGGAATTAATTTTGATGGACATCTAAATGAGAACCTGTACAAGATCAAGAAGGGACATAACAGTTGGAAAAGGAATTATAATGCATACTATAAAAAATATATCTAAGAGAGATTCCAGTTAATATATTATGTTTTCCTTGCAGAACGTTTACTAACCAAATGATAATACCATTTTCTGAAATAGCAGAAGCAACTGATTCATCCAAATCTCCTGAATTTCCAATACATGTAGTGCAGCCATATCCAACGATATGGAAGCCCTGCTGATTCAAATAATTTTGCAGCCCACTGCACCAAGCAAAACCAAAATTAACAGACAATTTATCTCTCAATTATATACAGAAATAATCAGTATGTCTAATGAAATTTTTTCTATAAATTAAGAAATACCTCTGAAGAATATTTTGTAACAACTCCTGAACCTGGGGCAAGACTTGTCTTGGCTTTACCTGGTAACAATTAATTAAGCAATCATCAGAAGAGTTATGGTGTAATAGACATTGATGTCTGTATTCAGATAGATAAGAAAAGGCTGACAAAGGTTATCACGCCAAATGAGTGCAATGGGGTGATAATTTTCTTTATGGGAATAGGACGAACTAGGAGTGGTAAAAGTAAACGTTGTTAACCTGTAAGCGAAGTTCACAAGCCCTTTTAGCAACGAGAGCAGCCCGCAGCATGACACTGGGGTTTGACGTATTGGTGCAGCTCGTGATTGCAGCAATCACAACACTACCATGCTTGAGCTCTGCTGGCTGTCCATGGAATGAAAACTTTGCCACTTTTTCCTGTCTCTTTTGGTACTGCAAAGCCCTGCATTTATAGTAACATTTAGGAATATGTTGAACAATTCCAGAATAGCATTCCTCAATGAAATCAACAAATGTATGGCACCACACCAACAATTGGGTCAGGATCCTCTCCAATCTCTTGATAGACTAGAGATATCTATCTTCATTTACCAATCACACAATATCCAATCCCATGGTTGCACCATATTCAGGAGACATATTAGCAATAGTTGCCCTGTCAGCCAATGACAGTTCACCCATACCATCCCCTACAAGAACATAACATGAAAACATAAACTCCTACACAAACAGAAGCTGCTGATCAAGAATTACTTCAATTGAGCTCCATGAAAAATAAATTACCATAAAATTCAACAAACTTGCCAACAACACCATACTTCCTCAGCATTTGTGTCACTGTCAAAACCAAGTCTATAGCAGTAACACCATTGTGTAATTTTCCAGATAGCTTGAACCCAACAACACCAGGCAAAACCATGCTCATGGGCTGTGAACAACAAAAAGTTAACATTAGAAGCAGAATTGCAGCAAAATGAAGAACATGATTCAAAAGAAAGAGGGGAGCAGCAGGGCCTATTTGCTTGTTCGTAGTCATTAAATTACCTAAAGTGGTCAGAACATGCAAGAAGAAACTACTTGAATATATTATACAACAAAAGATACTTGGCAAATAAATACTCAATTGCTCATGTGACCCACATGAAAACCACAAATGTATGCTAAAAATAACCTTAGCATGACCAAAACCAAAATTATATAAACTTTGATAATCAGAAAAATAAGTTTTTCACTCTTAATAGTACACATTCACCTTTCCACACTCCATACTTTCATTTGTTTATGAGCTTCACATACTTTCTATATGAATTTAGCTACTAGTACTACCTAAAAAATAAGGGGTAAAATAAACGTGCAAGTACACTACAAACACAAAATGATAGATAAGCACAATTTAAGTAAAGTAGAACATCCTGCTGCAGATTAAGTTACAAAACATTGAGTTCATACATCCATCTCAGCATTTAATATAAAAAAGTATATGCATTTGCATTCAAATCAACAGAAGCACATTCACAATCTAGTTACGGTTGAAATAGAAGCTTTAACCATGTACTCCAAAATCATCAAGATGCAATGTTATAAGACGAACGACTGCAACCAGAAATAGTAAATAATTTCATAAAACTGACTTTCCTGCATAAGAAAAATGAAATATTTGAGGATCAAGACACAAGAATGTAGTCAAAAGATTCTATGCTATGACAGTCTTTTTATGATAATACACTGGCAGAATCGCAGACCATTAGACATAGATTTTTCTTAATCAGTACATAACATCAGAGTGCAGCCAACAAGGAAAAAAAACAGAAGTAAAAATATCTGCAGCATTAATACTACCTCCAGATTCAGCCAAAACGATCAAATCCAGATTCAGCCGTCAATTATTTCTTGAATACTACCTAATTTGAAAACTCAAATGACGTTTACTGTTTTGAAGATCCAAAGCAGAGAACTATCAAGAACCAAGTATAACCGTAACAAACTCAAATTTCACATAAACTTTATTCAAAACCCAAAAATTCTATCTCTAGATTTCATTAAGCTCCTCCAAACCCCATATCTCAAGCATTTTCCAACAAACGCATCAAACCCTAAGGAGCTGAAATTCTTCAAAAAAAGTTCCAGAAACCCTAATATTCAAATCTTGACTTTTATTCACCATAAAAATCACCAATTTCCATATATCGTTTCAAATTAACAAGCAAATCTCATAGAGTTCGACAAAACCCTACAGATTTGGACTTCAATTCTTCAAGTTTCAGGTCCAAGACAGAGGAAAAAACAAGAACAAACAAGCAAACAAAAAAATTTAAAATCTCTAACAAAGATTCTTTAACAAACCGAAACTAAACATATTCGTGGCGTAGTCGGTATAGGATTCTTCACAAACCGTAGAGTCCGTACACTACCAGAGAGCAAAGCGCGAGCCATGGAGAGAAGCAGAGAAATACACGAGCATGAATCTTCCATTGCCATCTCCATTTCTTGCAGAATACTGAAAAATTAGATGGCTGGGGTGAACCGTGTCGGTGATGGCTATGTAACCCGACCTGTAAGCGAGCAGGGAAAAAAATTTGGGGTAAACGGCGAGCTTGAGCAGGGAGCGGCAAAAAAAATTTCAGGGGCAAAAATATCGCTGCAAATGTTTTTATATGTGTAATTTTTTTTTCATATATTCAGGCGTTGTAAAGCACAAAAAATATGCTTGAAATCGGTTTCATATTCTGACGTTTTAAAACGTCGGTATATACAAAATAGTATATTTTGGTGCTTTTAAGCATCAGTATACGTAGAGGAGTATATTTTGGCGTTTTAAAACGTCAGTATATACAGAGGAAAATATTTCGATGCTTTAAAGCGCTGGAATATGCTTGAAACCCATTTTATATTCCGATACTTCGCAAAGGAACATATTTCGATACTTTAAAGTGTTGGAATTTCATCGAAATATGCTCGAAACCCATTTTATATTCCGACGCTTTGAAGCACCGGTATATACAGAAGAGCATATTTCGACGCTTTTAAGTGTCGTTATATGTTCTTTGTATATTGTGGCGCTTCAAGGAAGCGCCACAAAAGAAGCACCGGCGGTTATTATATTACGGTATTTTTATGAAGCGCCGGCAAATATCAATTATCTTGTAGTGACACACTTTTTCGATGTAAGATCGATAATCATTGAGAACTGGTAAAAAATTAGTAAATGTATGAAATGTAAGATCTTTTTATTATTCGATTAAGGTCTATAATACTATAAAAATTAATTTAAAATGGAAAAAACAATCAATATATAAATTGGAATAACTTATATATCGGTGAGAGTTGAACCTAAAAATTTGTCATCACAAGATCTCAGTTTTGAATTTTTTTACCACTGAATCAAAACCTCATTAGTGACAAACAAATTTTATTTTCACATTTTATTTGAAAAGGAAAATAACTGTGCAAAGGAAAATAACTGTGATTTAAAAAAACGGTTGTTAACAACTGTTGGGAATATTCACATGTGAACGAGGAGATGTGGTAGATAAATCTCACACGAAAAAAAACACTCATTAGTTTAAGCATTTTGGTTCATATGTTCTCTAATATCGTATATTAGACCACTTGATAGACTTTTCAAACCTAAATTTATCGATAAACTTAGGTCATCATATCAAGATGTACATAGTGATATAGTGGAACAACAAAGGAAGCTCAATAAACTTGTGTGGCGAGCTAGCAATGCTCACATGATGAAGTCTGTGTGATTCATAAAAGGGAGTTTATAATCTCGTTGAAAATTAATATGTGATTCTCTAACTCAAATAAAAAAATAAATAATTTTTTATATGTGCTTTTTGAATTATAGTACGACTTTGGAGTGATATATAAGTATAATGGCCAGAGAGGGCAATTGGGACTCACGCATATAATGTTAAATTTCTTTTTCTACTCTATGGGCCCATTGTTATTTCTGCCTTTGATTGTGGTGAGCGGTCAATAAGTCTTTGCAGAATATCTTGGGCATCAGCTCGAATAGTTTTTACAGTCATGAACATTAATACTCACTTTTAATAATATTAAAATTATTTAATTAATATTTCGTTAGCATCTTTTAATTAATATTACATAAGAAAGGTCCTTCCACCTTATTGTAATCATTAATGGTTGAGTAAAAACAAGTTATGTTTTGATTAAAATTTCATAATTAAAATTAATTATTAATCTATTATTCAACACATATTATTAAAATTATTAATATCAAAATGTGTTGATAATTTTAAATTTAAATTTAAGCTCTATTTTTTTAAGTAGATTTTTCTGATTATGGTATGAAATCGAGACTCTAAATACATTGATACACTAAATAACAATTACATTTTAGTATAAGATTTAAAATAAAAATAAAATCTGAAGCGTGATTTTGTATGATATCATATATTCTGGTCATCCTTAGTTTGATAAAGTAGTCACTTTCTCGCCATGTGTTTTCTCATATGATGAATTTTGTTTTTTTAACACTTTTTTTATATGTTTGGATTAAAGTAAGACATAAAGTTGAACAGATTTTCTTTGGACGCTTACTTTTGGATCTCGTCATCTACCTTACAAATATCACTAATTAATTGGTACAAATTATATATATATATATCAATATTGATGCGTTTGACCTATTAAAAGAAAATCAATTTTGGTGGTTGGGGTTTTTTTTTCTTTTTTGAGAATTAGCTCAGACAGCCAAAGACTGACATACAGTACAACAAAATCTTAAAAAAATCTTGTAGAAGATTTTTCCCTTGGATACATATAATAATATAATTAAAAAAAAAAATAAGAATGAGTGTTTTTTTAAAGAAAAAAGAAGACTTCTCCGAAAGGAGAAGATGGACTCGTGGGGTAATGATCACATAAGATACCAGCGCGAATAAAGTTTATTGTGCACCATAATCAAGAACATGTCTTTGTACTTTATGGACCAATACATTAAGTTATGCTTCTATATAAAACATAGCACCTTCATCAGAAAATTATAGTCCTGTACTATGACTCGGTGAATTCTTAAGCGAGCATACTTTTGTCCCATTGGATATCCCATTTAAATCGAAAGTATTTGTGTTTTAAGTCTATCTGTAAAAGTAACTAACTCTCACATGTAAGTTCATATTTTTACCCTTTTGAAAACTGTTAAGATTTTGGTTCAAATCCTTATAAAGAAGACTTTTAATTGGTTTAGGAAAAGAAATTCTGATCCTACGGAATAGTACTTTAAGAAATGTGGTTTTCTATTTTATAATTGTTCATTCTGGTAGGAGTATAAGTAGTTTCCAATGTATTATTTTCCTAATAATATTAGACAAATATCATATATAAAGAAGGTTTTAAAGAAAGTTTTGAAGCATACACATATTTTCAATATACATTGTAAATCAAAGGGATTTACTATTAGATTTAGGATGAGAGTTTTTTGTGTAGTGGAGGTTTGGACTATCAAGAAAAGATAGCACTTACGACAAAAGTTTTTGGGTTTGTGAGATAATGAGAGTTTAACAACTTTGTTTTCCTTAAAGATATAACAGAATATTAAAAAAGTAGTAATTTATTGGTAGACGTGGACAAAGAGGTTGTCGAGCCACATTAATTCTTAATGTTCTTACTTTTATTTTATTTGCATATTTAATTATTGTGGTTGAACTTTTGGTTGAAATTTAAGTAAGTGAATTTTAGAAGTAAAATCCCAACAAAAACAAGAAGATAACCCAAACATAGGTCGAAACAAAGTGAAGTGTACGAATCCACTCTAATACCCTTCACAAGATTGTGTAAGGATATAAGAGGAATACTAAAATTCAAGATCGAAGCTTGAAAAAGGCAAGAACCGCATCACAAACGAAAATCTTCATCATAGAGTCTGAACATTGGTAAAACAAATTTGGAGAAAACAATTCAGAACGAACACTTGATAAGAGATTAGATTTGACTGGCATAATTGATTATAACAAATGACTTATTTTGACTATTTGAAGAAAATAGATATAAGAACCTAAACTCAATAATTATGAAATATATGTATAATGCTTTAGAGTAATATGTTTGGACAAGCGGATCAACCGTTCCGGATAAGAGATTAGATTTGACTGGCATAATTGATTTTAACAAGTGACCTATTTTGACTATTTGAAGAAAATAGATATAAGAACCTACACTCAATAATTATGAAATATAGGGATAATAATCTAGAGCAATATGTTTGGACAAGCGGATCAACCGCTCCATAAAGCTAGCAGCATAATAGGATCAACTGCTCCATAAGGTTGGCAACAAACTCATGTCAAGAAATAATTTTATGTATTATTATTTATATTACATGAACAAATCTATATATAGAGTCTAATAGTACAAAGCTTAATAGAATTAAAAATCCAAACACAATAAAATATAAATATAAATACAATTAAAAATCAATATACATTAACAAGAATTATACATGCGAGTGAAGGAAAAACAAAGGTAAATTAGATTTAGCACTGTAAATAATAAAAAAAAATATTGAGTTTTACTGTTTAAAAGCATGGAAAAAATTCTTTCAAAGATGATTATTATGTTTGGCTTTCCAATTTTAGTATGCATGCACATTATATTAATCTCTTTTGTTGGTGTGAAAGGTTGTTGAATCAGCAAACAATATTATGTGTCTATGTGATGTCAAATATACGATGCAATGACAAAATCCACACATCCTAAGGTCTCTTTCCTTTTGGGGGCTTGTTCTTTTGATTTTTTCTACATCCCTTATTCTCGGGTTTTCAGTTGTATAATATTAGGTCAGCTCATACGTTTACTACTGCCAGTGCTTAGTAGTGGCAAATGTTAGAGGAGGAATGGACCTATATTTTTTAACAATCTTTAGGCCCAAAATTCCAAAATCAAGATTGAAAGATCTGAACCGTTAAAACTCAAAAGAGCAGGCCTCAAATTTGAACTTTAACGAGTAGTTTAATAGAATGACGGCAGCTAAAATGGGCAAGGAGGTAATTATTGACCCGATATCTAAAACAACTCTTAATGGGCCCATGAAAAGGTTGTCTTGATCCACCAGAGCACATCAACTTTGAAGTTTGATCTTATCTCCATCAAAAGGACCATCATTATAATGATCACTTAGAGATGCTTGAAAGTAGAGGAGGCAAACGGGTCGGGTCAATCGTGTTGGGAAACCACTCTCAAGATGCCCAGGAGGTGATCTTCCAAATACCCAAGTCTAGAGTGACTTGTATAAAGAAAATAGACAACAACTAATCAAAGCAAGAAAGAAAAGAACACAAGAAATTTGTTGACGAGGTTTGGCAATATGTCTACGTCCCCGTGAGCTCCTCTGAGCTCTCTGCACTATCTTATCAATGAAGTTCTTTACAATCAATAACACCCTTCCAAGAACTCACAGGTTCTTGAAGAAGAAAAGAAGAAGAAGTACAAGAAAGTGATAAGAACTAACTCTGGAATTTTTCCAAGAAAAATCCCCTTACAAGCCCTTGAATCCCTTTTCTATTCTACTATTTCTTTCTAAACAGCCATCCTTTACATTGAGTCTCTCTTGTTTTGTGTCTTTGCACTCTTACAATTGATCTCACTTTCAATCAAAAGTTTTTCACAAGTTATATCTCTTTGAAGCTAGGTGACCCTTTATATAGTACACCAACTTCTTGACCACTATTGAGAGTCAATCTCTACCCTTAGATCTTGAGGACTAATCAACCATAGCCATCAATCAATTCTAAGTGATCCTGTGCATTTTGATCATGCCTCACGCATCATTTAAAATGCTGAAACAAAAGCATCAGGTGTGCCTCGTGCTGAGGCTTGGATCAGGGCGTGCTGAGGCTTGGTGCTTCGTGTTGAGGCTTGGATCAGACTAGGCAGCGGCGCTGACCAGGGCACCTTCTTCGTCCTTTCTGGGGGCCGTGGCTTGGGGGAGGCTGAGCCGTTGCGCACACCTCTTCCAGGACTCCTCCTTTGCTGGGTTTCGCACCTTGGAATGAGCTGGGCCGCGGCGCACATTGGTGTGCACTTGATACTGATCTTTCCTTGTTTAAACCTTAGACAAATACCAATAATCTCTACCTTTGTCTAAGAATTTAAACCGAACCCATTGTGCAGAGAACTCAGTATCCAAACTTATCTTGAGTCACCATATCAACCGACTTCAATCCTAAGAAGTCCAAGGCAATGATTGAACTTGCTTAGAGGTAGAACTTTGGTGCCTAAATCAGCGGGATTTTCTTCTGTGGCTACCTTGTCCACATTGATGCATCATTTCATAACATTTTCCCGAGTGAAATGGTACCGAACATCCATGTGCTTTGACCTCTCATGGAACACCGAATTCTTGCACAAATGCAATGCACTTTGGCTATCCGAATACACCACAACCTGCTCCTCTAGTACCTTCAACTCTTCCAGCAACTCTTTGTACCATATAGCCTCCTTGATGGCTTTTGTAGCCGCTATATACTCAGCCTCAGTTGTTGAGAGTGCTACCACCGGCTGCAACTGAGCCTTCCAACTTACACAACATCCGTTTAAGTTGAAGAAATAGGAGGTAATCGATCTTCTTTTATCTCTGTCAGCTCCATAGTCCAAATCCACATAACCTTTAAGACATATGGACTTACCCCTCTTCTTATAAACCAGCCCTACTTCTGGGCTTCCCTCCAAGTACCTTAGCAACCACTTCATCCCAAGCCAATGCTCCTTTCTAAGATTACTCATAAACTTACTGAGGAAACTTATTGCATGAGCAATGTCTGGTCTAGTGCTTACCATCATGAACATGATTGAACCAACAACACTAGAGTAGGGGACCTTTTCCATTTCTTTCTTCTCCTCATCTGATTTTGGACATTGATCGTTGGAGAACTTGAAATGACCAGCAAGGGGAACCTTCACTGGTTTGCTATCTTCCATAAAGAACTTAGATATCATCTTCTCTATGTAGGAAGTTTGAGAGATCTTTAATCTGTTTCTCTCTCTTTCCTGGATCATGCACATTCTAAGGATCTTCTATGCATGGCCAAGATCCTTCATCTCAAACTCCTGACTTAGTTGAGCCTTCAATTTTCTTATCTTCTCTATGCTGCTCCCAACCAGTAATATATCATCAACATAGATGAGAATGATCACCACTTTTTCCACCTTGTGCCCCTTGTAATACAAGCATGAATCATAGTAGCTCCTCATGAAACCCAGATTGGTTACAAAAGAATCAAACCTCTTATTCCATTACCGAGGTGATTGCTTCAGGCCATAAAGAGATTTCTTCAATTGGCACACCAAAACTCTCTGCCTTCCTTCCTCATAAACTCTGGGTTGCCTAATGTAGATGGTCTCATCAAGCTCTCCATGTAAGAACGCTGTCTTCACATCCATTTGCTCGATTTTCCAATTGAATTAGATCACCAATGCTAACACTATCCTTATTGTCTTGTGTTTCAAAACTGGTGAGAAGATTTCGGTGAAATCTATGCATTCTCTTTGTGTGAACCCCTTCACTACCAACCTAGCTTTATACCGGACTTCATCTTCTGGAGTATTCCCTTCTTTGATCTTGTAGATCCATCTACAATCCACAACTCTCTGTTTTTCTGGTTTGGGCACCAATTTTCAAGAGTTGTTCTTCATCAAAGAATCCATTTCTTCCTCCATAACTAGCTACCACTTTGACGACTCTTTACATTCCATGGCATCCATGTAAGTTTCTGGTTCAACCACTTCTTCTGTCCAATGAGCTGCTACATGAGCATCCGTAAACCCATATTTCAAAGGTAGTCTAACCACCCTCATTTTTCAGTCTCTTGTGAGCTGATAGTCATTCAAACTTGTTGCATCATTCCCTTTTAGTTTAGCCTCCTCTTGAGTGTCCTGAGCTTGGCCTTCTTCAATGGGCTCTACCTGGTCCGAACCCTCTTGCATTCCTTGCTCTACCTAAACTGAATTCTCCTTGATGCTATGCTTCACAAATTCCAGGCTGGTTTACTCACTATCCCCTGCCAGGTTAGTTTTCTCCAAGTAGGGAAATAACAATTTATTAAAAATAACATCTCTACTTATTGAAGCTGACCCGGTGTTGCTTCCAAAGAATACAACACTCGCAGAAATCCAATTTCTCTACTTTTTCACCACCAAGTAGACCATCCTTGCTGAGAACTTGCAGGCCCTTTTCGCTTATATGTCCCAAGTAAGTGTGCCAAATGGCTGCCTTATCCATCTCAGCCATCAAGCTTGCTGCTTGATCCTTGATTTCTGTCTCTTCGATCATCTTATAGAATCCATCTTTTATTGCTGCTTTGATCACTATCAAGATCCCTTGGTCACCTTGATCTTTCCTCCCTCTGCTTTGTATGAATACCCCATGGAATCCAGCTACCCCAATGAGGTCAAATTCCTCCTCAAATCCGAGAGATACCTTATATTTCGTAGTAGTATTGTGACTCCATCAAACATCTTAAGCTGGATGTCTCATATCCCCCTCACTTGGCAAGAATTGTCAGTCTCCAAGAAAACCCTTCCATCATTGATTTCTTTGAAATTCTTGAACCATTCCTTGTGAGAGCACATGTGATAAGTGCACCCGGAATCCAGGATCTATTTCTCGCTGCCTTGCCTCCTGTTCACATTTGAGCACATAACAAGAACATCATCTTGCTGTTCTCCTTTGGCAACCAAAGTCTCTCCATTGTTGGTATAGCTTCTCCCTCTCTCATCCCACAACCTCTTCTTGCAATCTTTCTTGAAGTGACCCTCATTGTTGCAGTAGAAGCACCCATTTCCTCCAAATCTTGGTTTGGAATGTTCTCTCCCATGGCTCTACCCTCTACCCTTTGATTTCTCTCAGTAGTTACCATGGTTGCTACTGCCATTCCGAGTTGCTGGTCTTCCTTTAATAATCAACCCTTCTCCACTTGATGCTTCCCTCATCTTGGCTTTGAAATCATGAGCCCTTATAGCATTGATCACAATTTCCTTGGTTAGTGTATCTCTTCCATATTCAATAGCATTAATCAAACTCTCAAAACAATCAGAAAGAAAATATAACAAAATAACAGCCAATTGTTCATCCTGGAACTTTATACTACAACTAGCCAAATCTTGAACTAGTTTGTTAAACACATCAAGATTATCTTGCAACTCTTTATTAGGATCAATTTTAAAAACAAAGATTCTTTTAAAAAGATAAATCTTATTAAGGAGAGTTTTGGTAAGAAATAACTCATCTAGTTTCTTCCATATGATAGCAGGATCTTCCGAGTCTTTGCACTCCCTTGTGACACTATCCGACATATGGAAGAAAATGGTGTTGTATGCCATCTTCTTCATCTCAATCTGCTGGTCCTCCGTGATACTTGCTAGAAAAGCATCATCTTCTCTAATAGTCAATTTCACCTTCTGTTGCATAAGAACGGCCTTGATCTTCCGCTTCCATAGGGAAAAATCTCCCTTTTCATCAAACTTCTCAACAACGAAATTTGAATCCATCTTGCGGAGATGATCCCATATTTGTGCAGCACCCACAAATGCTTTCCAACTTTTTCTAAACCTCAAGAACACGATCGACGATTGATCTCAACACCGTTCTTGAATCACCCTCAAGAAGACGATCTGATCTTGATCTTTACTCCGTTCTTGAATCACCCAAGAAGTTTGTTCTTTAATTCATGGAGTCTTGCTCCGATACCTTCTGTTCTTACTCCGATACCCAGTTGTGCAAGCTCTGATACCACTGCTGTGGTATCTCCTCTAGCTCTGATACCATTGTTGGGAAACCACTCTCAAGATGCCTAGGAGGTGATCTTCTAAACACCCAAGTCTAAAGTGACTTGTATAAAGAAAAGAGACAGCAACCAATCAAAGAAAGAAAGAAAAGAACACAAGAAATTTGTTGACGAGGTTCGGCAATATGCCTACGTCCTCGTGAGCTCCTCCAAGCTCTTCGCACTCTCTTATCAATGGAGTTCTTTACAATCAGCAACACCCTTCCAAGAACTCATAGGTTCTTAAAGAAAAAAAGAAGAATAAGTACAAGAAAGTGATAAGAACTAACCCTGGAATTTTCCCAAGAAAATTTCCTTTAAAGGGCCTTGAATCCTTTTTCTATTCTACTATCTCTTTCTAAACAACCAGTCTTTACAATGAATCTCTCTTGTTTTATGTCTTTGCACTCTTACAATTGATCTCACTTTCAATCACAAGTTTTTCACAAGTTATGTTTCTTTGAAGCTAGGTGACCCTTTATATAGTGCACCAACTTCTTGACCACTCTTGAAAGTTAATCTCCACCCTTAGATCTTGAGGACCAATCAACCATAGCCCTCAATCAATTCTAAGTGATCCTGTGCATTTTGTTCATGCCTCACGCATCATTTAAAATGCTGAAACAAAAGCATCAGGTGTGCCTCGTGCTGAGGCTTGGATCAGGCTAGGTCACGGCGCGGACCAAGGTACCCTCTTTATCCTTTCTGGGCTCCGCGGCGTGGGGGAGGCTGAGCCACGGCGCACACCTCCTCCAAGACTCCTCATTTGTTGGGCGCTGAACCTTGGAATGAGCTAGGCCGCAGCGCACACTAGTGTGCATTTGATACTGATCTTTCCTTATTTAAACCTTAGACAAACACCGACAAATCGGGTTTGGATTATGTTGAGTTTCAGATTGTTCGGGTCGCGTGTCACTTCGGATCAAGTTCGGGTCATTTTTAGCTCGGGTTGTATCGGGTCTTGGAACATGTCGGACCAGGTCGGGTCAATAAAATAGATATTTATGATTAATTAAAAATATATTTTATTTGCATATAATAGGACTAAAAGAGTTACATTGTCAAATACTTGAAAATTAATTAAAATAAATCAATACTTAATTTTTTAAATAATATATTTAATTTTTTTAATGCAATGTTATGAATCTTAGTCCCAAAATTCAGTCTTAAATAATCTCGGACAACTGGTCTACAAAGTTATTCTCATTAGTAACGTCTTATACCAAATTTTGGAGATTAAATTTCATATAATCACTTCATTCCATTATATTTTTTCAGGACAATTAAAAATAAAATTTTGTTGTAACTTGAAGAACAATGAAAATTTTATCATTTTTCTTGATTTTTATTTGAAATTAACGAAATTACTCGTATTAATAGAATGTTGAATCATGCATGTCAACACATGTAAATCAATAATTAATTAATTGTTATATAATTTATTTTATTTGACAATTAGTAAATTAACTATTATCTCAGTTTTAGAAAGTAATTGTTATATATATATATATAAGTCATTTTGGGTTTCCAAGTCGTTTCAGGTTTTCGGGTCACTCTGGTTAAGGTTGGGTATGGTTCAAGTCATATTATTTTGATGTATTTTCAAGTCAAGTCAGATTTTGCCACCTCTACTTGAAAGGAGACTGCCAAAAGAAAAGTAGTGATATTCATCTTCTCATTTTGTTATTTTTTTTTAATCCAACCTAATCGTTATGATGTCTGGAAAATTTGAGTGGTAATGGACAAGCCAAGTAAGTAATCTGCGGAAGATAAATATAAAAAACTTCAATTTTTCTGTGTCATGTGACTTTTTCATTGATCCATTCCCATATTAAACAAAAGACGTTTGTTGACCCTCGCCCGTATTTTAATGATGGCAAAACACAACTGTTATTTAACTAACATGTTTAAACTAAGTTGTATTAAGGATCAAACACATTCAACCAAGGAACAAAGTGCAAAAACTCGAACCAAATCAAGTATCAATTGAAGACTGAAGATCTAGTATAGGTCTTAAGGTTTAGAACCAATGTAAGTCTCACTCATACATTGTATTAGCTTGTTCAATGGCTCAAACACAAAAGGTTTTTCTAAAACCATTATTTTTAAATGTTTTTAATGAAAAACAGAAGAAAAACTGGGTTGGAAGACAACCCAGTCGACTGGGTATATATACCAGTCGACTGGTATATGGGTCAGAAAGTACCCAGTCGACTGGATGAATTAACCCAGTCGACTGGTATTTTGACCAGTAATTTCCCAGTCGACTGGATGAATCAACCCAGTCGACTGGTAAAATGGACAGAAAGTCCCCAGTCGACTGGATGATATATACCAGTCGACTGGATACCTAGAAGGTCTGAAAACGTATATTTTTCAAGTGAACCCAGTCGACTGGTATCTCGACCCAGTCGACTGGTAGTTCAAAAATATGACCGTTGGACTCCAAATCTGAACGTTTTAAAGTAAATCTTTTTCAAATTAAAGTCCAAAACGGCTATATTAATTGATTGCTATATAAACCCATTCAGAAAAGCATTCAATAACAGGAAGAAAATATTCAAAAAGAGTTGGTCTCATATAATCAAGTTTTTATACTCTTGAAACACAAAAAGCTTTGAAATAATCTTGTTGAGCCATTTCTTCAAGCTTTACTTTGAAAGAGAGACATTTCTGTTGTAATAAGCTTTCATTTGCTGTCTCTCTACCTTTTACTTTACACCATCTTTGTAAAGGGATTACTTCCGAGAGGAAGGGGAAACTTCTGAAAGGAAGAGGATTTTTCGGTTTAAGCAATTCCTGTAAATTGCTTGTGTACGGTTTGTGCAACACTCGGCTAAGTTGTGCGACTAAGTTTTCTTAGTGGATTACTTCAAGGAGTTCCTTGAAGAGAGTGGACGTAGGGTCGGAACGAATCCGATATTGCCGAATCACTATAACTGTGGTTGCATCCTCTTTCCTTAAACTCTTTATTTACAGCTTATTACTTGTATTAATTATTTGTTGCTTATCAGTTTTTATAAACTTGTATAAATTCCGCAAAAGTTTTTAAAAACCCAATTCACCCCCCCTCTTGGGTTGAAACCTCGAGCTACAGCGTTATTTGATTTTTTTTTTTAAAGCTAGATTTAAGTAATTTTGTTTAAATCAATTTAAAAAGAACTCAAACATTGTAAAAAGGGTTTGACGAAAATGTTTGTTACATGTTATTACTCCCAAAAGAATTACTTAGTATAAAATTAATGATTAGGGATCGAATTCCATTCCATTTATACCAAGAATTGAGGATGATTGATGAAAAAAGACTCATTCTGTGGAGCTCATCTAATAATAAAAAAACAACTAAAAAATGATTTTTATTAAGCAATTAGGCATGAGCGTTGATAAAAAATTTAAGATGTATTTAGTAAGAGAAAAAAGTGAGGACCCAAAAAAAGTAAAAGAAAAGAGAAATATGTGGAATGAATTACTTTTCTCTTGTTTAGCAAGAGAGAAAAGTGAACAAAAGAAAAAAAATGTGAAAAAAAGAAAACTAAAAGAATTGATATTTTTTTCATGAATGTATAAATTATAATCCTCCAAATTTGAATGATTGAAGAGTTAATGGAGGAGAAATAAGATGATATTATCAATTTACTAATTAATCATCGTCTAATCTCTCACATTAATTAATATATATCAATTAACATTATTAAATAAAGATTAGAAAACTATTTTGTTTCTTCTAGTTGTCTTTCCTTTCTAATCTCCTTTTACAGTAAAATTTTTTTTAAAAAAAAGCTCTTCTCATTTTTTATTATTAAGCTTTTGTCATTGCTTGGTCCTTCCAAAATCCAAATAGTGGATCTTCGCAAAGACTAAGTATGTTTATTCACGTGGTAAAAATTTGTTTTTTTTAAAATAAAAAAATTGTTTAAAAAACAAACAAAAAAAATAGAAAGTAGATAGTTACATATAAAAATGTCTACATGCACTAGCTCTAAAAGAGTATCCAACTTTTAGAATCGCATAATTATGATTATATGTAACTCTCTTTATACACATCTTTTCGATATAAGATGGATAATCATTGAGAATTGGTAAATGTACGAAAGGTAAGATCTTTCTATTATTCGATTAAGGTCTATAATACTATAACAATTAATTTAAAATGGAAAAAACAACCAATATGTAAATTGGAATAACTTATATATCGGTGAGAGTTGAACCTAAAAAGTTGTCATCACAAGACCTCAACTTTGAATTTTTAATTTTTTACCACTGAATCAAAGCCTTATTAGTGACAAACAAATTTTATTTTCACATTTTATTTGAAAAGGAAAATAGTTATGATTTAAAAAAGTGATTGTTAACATCTGTTGGGAATATTCACGTGTAAATGAGGGGATGTGCTAGACCAATCTCACATGAAAAAAAAAAACACTAATTAGTTTAAGCATTTGGGTTCATATGTTCTCTAATATCATATATTGGGCCTTCACTTGATAGATTTTTCAAACCTAAGTTTATCCCAAACTTAGGTCATCATGTCGAGATGCTCGCAGTGATATAGTGGAACAATAAGGAAAGCTCAATAAACTTGTGTGGCGTGAACAAGGTGACTTGTGTGGCGAGCTGGCGATACTCGCATGGCGAAGTCTGTGTGGTTCGTAAGGTGGAGTCTATAAACTCGTTAAAAATCGGTATGTGGTTCTCTAACCCAGATAGGAGAACGAGTGACTTTCTATGTGTGCTTGTTGAACTATGGTGCGAGTTTGGAGTGGTATATAAGTATAATGGCAAGGGGGGGCAACAAGGACTCACACATGAGAGAGAGATTGCTGGGAATACTCATGTGTGAGAGAGGAGATGTGGAAGATTAATCTCATATAAAAAATAAATTTGATTAATGAAAGATATATATATATATATGGTAGTGGAACCAAAACACATTAAATTAAGCATTTGAGTTCATATGGTCTCCAATATTATATATTGAGCTTTTGCTTGGTGGATTCTCCAAGTCTAAATTTCTTCCAAACTCGGGTCATCATATCTAACAACAACTAGCAATACAAAAAATATACAAGATAAATAATTTTTATCTCTTTTGACCTTTGAACTTTTATTTAATGGATTTGATCAAGAGCAATATTCTCACTCTTACACTTTGAAATGAAATTACATGTTTGACTTTTGATTATAAAATTGTGGAATTCAATTAACTTATCATGTTTAAAATGCTTGAAATAAATTAGATTAAATTTAATGTTTAGTTTCAAGTCAATTGTAAAACTAGTCAATTTTTATCTCTAGTTTCACCTTTGAACTTTTATTTAATAGATTTGATCAAAAGCAATATTCTCACTCTTACACTTTGAAATGAAATTTCATGTTTGAATTTTGATTATAAAATTGATGGATTTAATTAATTTATCATACTTTAAATATTTGAAATAAACGAGATTAAATTAAATGTGTAGTTTCAAGTCAATTTTTTTTTTCTCTTTTTTTTCCCTCTCTTTTGACCTTTGAACTTTTATTAAATAGATTTGATCAAGAGCAATATTCTCACTCTTACACTTTGAAACGAAATTTCATGTTTGAATTTTGATTATAAAATTTTTGAATTTAATTAATTTATCATACTTAAAATAATTGAAATAAATAAGATTAAATTTAATGTTTAGTTTCAAGCCAATTTTTTTCCCTCTCTTTTGACCTTTGAACTTTTATTTAATAGATTTGATCAAGAGCAATATTCTCACTTTTAGACTTTGAAATGAAATAATATGTTTGACTTTTGATTATAATATTATGGAATTCAATTAACTTATCATGTTTAAAATGTTCGAAATAAATGAGATTAAATTTAATATTTAGTTTCAAGTCAACTATAAAACTAGTCAATTTTTATCTCTCTTTTGACCTTTGAACTCTTATTTAATAGATTTGATCAAGAGCAATATTCTCATTCTTACACTTTGAAATGAAATTTCATATTTGATTTTTATTTATAAATTTTTTGAATTAAATTAATTTATTATATTTAAAATATTTGAAATAAATAAAATAAATATAACGTTTAGTTTCAAGTCAATTGTAAAATTAGTGAATATCAATCCTTTCAATTTATTTGATCTCCATATTGGTAGTACTAGTATGCAAGATCCCTTATTGGGTCTAAATATTTACTCTTTTTTATTTAAATCGTTCGAATTTACAAGATAAATACATCGACATAAATATAAATAATGAATTAGTAAATTACTTTTCCCCCTATTTTTTGTACAAAGTTTTTATTTGTTATGCACATATGATGTGAAGCCATACATGAAAATTTGAAAGTTAAATTGTAATAAACACATGAAATGAGAAAAATTTGAACCATTTGTTTTATTCATTGATGTAATACATGAGGGCTCTTTTTAACATTTACCAAACATTACTCTTAAAGTTTGTTCTCTATACCTTTTTAGACAATATTATAATAAAAAAAAGTCTGTTTTTATATATTTTTTTTCTATTTCAGAATTTTTGTTCTCTTACATTATTTATTTAATTAAATGTTCAATTTTTTTTTCAAAGTTAAATCAGTTAAAGAAATTTAAATTTTTTCACATATATTTTTATAAAGTGTTTTTTTAATAAGATACGTGAAAAATAAGTAGGAAATTTAAGAATTCAATCAAAACAAAAATTGTTATTGGCAAAATAACTGTGGAAAGGGTAGCTGAGAGCTCTGCAAAAATTATGAAATTATTATTCACAAATTAATTGTGGAAAAAGCAATGCTATTATCAAATAACTATGCGCGGAATTCTATTTTTTATTATTATTTTTGGTACATCAATGTGCGGAATTAAGATATATATATATATATATATATATATATATATATGTATATATATATATAAAGAATAATATATAATTGGATTATGATTATTAACCCACATGTAATTAGATTTTATTTGGCTTCATTGTAAATTTTCTCATTAGTTTAGGATGAAATGACACATTTCCTCGTCAAATTTCAAAATGAGTAATTGAATTGAATTGCGTTGCAGTTTGCATGAGTTTTTTGACATCAAAATTCTCACCACATCAGCATTGGTAAACCATATGCGTAAGATATTAAAAATAAAAATAAAGAACAAAACGAGCAATTAAATGTGATCCATTAAAAAACAAAAATGTAGTAGAACCCTAGCTTTAAATCCCTAAATTTCGATGCCACCTTAACGAAAATAAAAAATGCATAGATTTAAGGATTTTGGACTAGTTGTTTTATCAGATTTTTATTTTTTAACAATTGAGTTTAATTACTCATTCTGTTTTTTTTTTGTTTTTTTTTAATTTCTCACATTCAAAGTTCACTAGTATTGATGTGGCGAAAATTTTAACGTCAAAGAGCTCATGCGAATCGCACGTGATGGAGATTTTGATGAAATCAAATAAAATCAGATGAAAGACAGATATTGCACAAATTTATTAAAATTAAAAGTTAAATTGTTTTTTTTTTAAAAAATTGAGGAAAAACGTCACTTTAACTTTAAACTGAAGAGAAAACTTGCAATTAAGCCATTTTATTTTTGTCACAGCATCTAAATTGATGTCTATCCATGATTTTTTTTTTGCATATTATACTGTTATAGAATTATGAACCCAACTCACATATGTGAATACCTTTTAGAAGGATTTTTCTCTTTCGTCACACCAACTTTTTCTCAATCTCACTTTATAATTGGTTTGATTTATACAATAATATATGTATTCAAAAGATTTTTTTAACAAGGAATAATTTATTATAAAAGCAAAACAGTTGTACAAAGATAGTAAATAAAATAGAAATAAGATATCCCTCGACAAAAATTTTTTTGTTTAACTTGAATCCAAAAAAAATTTATAATATAAGATTTCATCTTATTTTTAAATAAAAAAAAATATTTTTTTTTGATAAAAAAATAAATATATGTTTCCTGAATACGTGTTTAAGTATGCAATTCTCATCCTTCAACAGCTAAGGTAGAGTCCCAAGACAAGTCAGAACTCCACACACTGAAACAACACAAAAAACACAGAAACATAAAGCAAAGCAAAATCCAGGTCTCACTGAAAAGAGAATGCACAGCCCTGCAACACCTGTGATATCTGAACCAGAATATCAAAACCAAGCATCCAACGCTATCTATAGATTCCTGCTTTAGCTAAAGTATCAGAAAAATCATTAGCTTCTATATGAATCTTTAAGATTGATAACTCCCCTTGGAATCTCCTTAAATCCTCAATCTCATCAAGTAACTGGTTGTCGTTCTAGAGATTTGCTACCCAAGCATTAGGTTGTTTTTTCTTTTTTCTAAATACTAACCCTTTAATTGTTAATGGTTATGAGCTTTATGTCTCAATTTATGTGTCACCATACACTATTTATTTATATATATATAAATGATTATTTTCTTTAATTTTAAATTAGTAAAGTAATTAAAATTTTATAAATATAGCACAAATATTCAAATATTATTTTTTATAATTTTAAATTAATAAAATATTTATTAAAAATTAAAATTAAAATTACTTCAAAAAGTCAACAATGACACAGAAATAGAAACGAATGGAGTAGCAAGATTAAAACATGAAAGCTCAAAAAAAACAAATATGAAACTGAACGATTTTGGACTGAGATTTATTTTATGGTATACTGTAATCCCATATTCGTAAAGTAAAAATAAAGAAGTAATTTAATAAATATGACAAAAAATTAAAATAATATATATACGTGAAAGATTTAGTATTAAATAAAATAATTTTTTTGAAAAAAAACACAAAAAACGTGATAAGGTGTTGTCAAGAGATGTTTAAATCTATGCATGCTTTTATATATATATATATTCATTACTTACTAAATCATGTTTGGTTTTTTTTCAATTACTTATTTCTTTAAACACTCAGAGACAAAAAAAAATGTTGAAAGAGTAAAATTTTGAAGTGGTTTACGGGAGAATTTTATAGAGAGTCACGGGAAGCTCTAAGAAAAATAGAAGGTAATATCATGAAGTTTTTTTTTGAAATCTAGCATACATGAAATTTTTCGGAATTCAAAGTGGGAATTTTCAAAGGGTGTGAATTATAGAAGAATTGAAGAAAAAAATTAGAAATTTAATATAAATATTATGTTAGGTGTTGACGATCAGCAACCGGAAGAAATTATTGAGAGGAGCAGGAAGTGCAAGGAGGTGATCTATGGGCAGCTCTAAGTGTTACCTAGTGAGTTAGATTTACTTTAAGTAATCAATATAAATATGAAATATCTAGTGATAATATTATAATAAATTATTAACTCATGTTTTGGTAATAGATGAAAGTTGATTGATAGGTATGATAGAAATAGTGGATGTGTAGAGAATTATTTTATGAGAAATAATATTATTGGAATAATGAGTCGATTTAATAATAAAAACGACAAGTTAAATTCTTGATGAGCTATGGTTAATGATTTGAAATGATTTATGAAAAGAGTAAATTTAGTGGATCTTGATAAGCTATGATTGATGATTTTGATGTGATTTATGAGAAGAAGAATTTAGTGAAATTTTTCAAATAATAATTTGAGAATAATCAGGATAGTTAATTTAAATATTTGAATTCATGTTTTTTTTATATTATTGTTCATATGCATATGCATGAAATAAAAGAACTGGGAGGAGGGCGGTCTAATTGAAAAACCGTGACAGCCGGTATATGCTGGAAATAAATGAAAACCATGACAACCAGTATATGCTGAAAATAAAAGAACCGGGAGAGGGCCGGTCTAAGATAAAAACATGTCGACATGTGGGAAGACGTTCCCTAATAATAATCCATTCATTGCATCTGTTTTAAATATTGATTGTATTACTGAAATGCTAAAGTGTTGTTTGTTATTGTACATTTATTTATAGATGAATGAGTTTTACAGAGAGATGGTTATGGTGAGAAAGAAAGAAACATAAAAGTATGATATGATAAAAACCATCTAAATGGTAGACTTTATGCTATGAACCTCATAACGAGGAAATTATGAGATAATTGATGGTCTTAAGGTGAACCAATATATAAAAAGAAAAGATTGATAGATAATAAGACTTATGAGATGTGTAGTGATAGTAGAATGTTATTATCAAGTTATATGAGATATCATTGATTAAATATTAAAAGACTATTTATACAAATTAAATACTTCTAGTAAATTTAATTCACTGAGCTTGTGAAGCTCATCCCTCATTGTACAATGATTTCAGGTAGCATGTAGAACAAATAGTTTGGTGAGTTGAAGTTCAAACAAAATCATTATCTATAAGCCACGTACGTGTCCACATCATCAGACTAATGAGAAAATAAAATAAAAATTTATTTGTAAATATTCATGCATTTTACGTTGTATATAATGTTTAAGTCAAGATCAGAATGATGTATCTCCCATGTTGAGGGTTGAGGATTGATGTAAAAAAATTTGTTGGCGTTATTTTTCTTGTTGCATATATATGTTGTGCTGAGATTTTCAAAATATGACAACACTGTCTCGGAGGTAGCCAACTCAGGATGGGTCGTTACACATACCCTCAAATGATAATGACTATGACACCATAATAGAAGAAAAAAAAAGTATTGAGCAAAGATTTTATTAAGGGTCTACCCTCAAAAGATAAGATATTGAAACCTCAAGAGAACAAAATTTGATTGACAGCTAACCAAACTTTCAATAAGAGTTTCAAATTACATAAACTTGATATTATTAAATTATTTACCCACAATTGTAGTTTTTTTTTTATTTTGCATATAAGTTGTTGATAATTATTAACCAATGAATGATTTCAAATAATTACATCTTTGCATCATGTTTATTTTGATTATTTTACAGTTTCACAACACCATTAAAATTATAATTACCAAACATTATTATTGATAACAGTACTTTCGTAATGCTTTTGCAAGACAATTTATCAAACGTTATACTGGACACAACACTCTCCACAACTCTTTTGGTGTTAGCACTCTCACAACACTTTTGA
Organism: Bretschneidera sinensis; assembly: GCA_023935145.1. NCBI lineage: Eukaryota > Viridiplantae > Streptophyta > Magnoliopsida > Brassicales > Akaniaceae > Bretschneidera > Bretschneidera sinensis. The sequence goes on along the minus strand of CM043701.1, from coordinate 110,395,363 downwards.
CACCAACATATCTATAATATTTCGAGACACGCATTTTAAGTCAAACAAAACCCACTCATCATATCCGATTTTTTCATTTTTTTTTATTCTATGTTAATTCAAAATACAATATTACATAAAAAGAAATTACTGCAAGTCATAGGATTAAATCCAACAACGTGACATACTTCATGGTAGGGGTGAGGATAGGTCGGTTTGGATCGGGTTATCCTAAAATTTCAACCCAACCCATTCATACCAGGTTGAAAAAATCTCAACCTAACCCAACCCAACCCAACCCATGAACCCATCCAACCTCAACCCAACCCAATCCATTCTAATCGGTTTGGGTCACTAGGTTGATATATTTTTTTACTAAATAATTAAACCATACATATTACATAACAAAAAAATATTCTATTAAATACAAAACTAAATCTATTCATGTTACAAGTAAAATACGTGTGCCTGACAGCACAAAGAATATTTGATAACATACAATAGAGAAAAATTGTCTCATGGACTACAATGGTTGTAGACTATTCTAAATTTGGTTTTTTGGATACTACTAAGAAGTTTTTTTGATGATATGCAAGAGAAGGATGCTGTGTCATGGAATGCCATAATTGGAGGCTACACTGAAGCCAAACTTGGTAAGGATGCTTTGGCATTGTTTCATAAAATGCAAGTGAGTAATATAGAGCCTGATGAAGTGACAATGGTCAATTGCTTATTTGTATGCTCACAACCTGGAGCCCTTGATGTTAGAATATGGATTCATTGTTATATTGAAAAACACAATCTTCATTTGAATGTTGTACTAGAAACTGCTTTAGTTGATATGATTTTAACTTACTTTAGAAAACTGTTCAATTACGAAAGAAATCTAGATTTTTGGACAGTTACTAATAATATATTTTTGTAACTTAGCATTTGTTGGCCGTGCTAGTGCTTTCTTACTAATCAATCTAATTTTTGGACTATGCTTTAATGCACTTGGAAGCGACATGAGGGCTCTTAAAAGGTCACAGATAGGCAAATTGAATGATTCAATAATGTTTGCATGAAAGGCTTCCAGCAAGTTAGTATTACTAAGCTTTATCATACATTCAGCATTTCTTCCATCAACATTATGGTGCATCTTTTTGAAATATAAGTTTATCTCCATACATTGATCCCTACTGGAATCTTGTAGGTTAGTGTTAATTTATATGTTTATTTTATAGTTACAACGGTACAAGAAATCAAATTTTTGTTAGTATAAGTTAATTGTGCATCAGTTTATTCTTATTGAAGTTATGCTTAAGAATAATTATGAAAACTATTTCATAACTCAAAATTAGTATTTGTTTCTAGTGTAAATATTTGAAACTAAAATCTGGGTAATTGGAAATTATGAGACTTGTTTGGACATTAGAGTATTTGCTACGTATAATTTTACACACTAGTAGTAATTAGAATGAACATTTTATGATTATATATTTTACAATTATACTATCAATATTTATACACTATTTTATATTCAATAAATATAAAATATATAATTATATATTTGACCGAATTATCGGTTTGGATCGAGTTGAAAATTTTGAACCCATGACCTAACCCATCAAGTTTAAAATATTTTTAATCCAACCCAACCCAACCTCTAAAAAGATCCAACCTAACCCATTATATCTTTTTCCAAAACAGTTTACCGATAGTTATACTAAACAAACAACAACACTCTATAACTCGTTTGACACCAATATGTTTACAATATTCCGTGAGACGCACTTTTAAGTCAATCACAACCCACTCATCATGTCTCATTTTTTTAATTTTTTTTATTCATAATACAATATTACATAAAAAAAAATTACTGCAAGTCATAGGATTAAATCCAACAACGTGACATACTTCGTGGAATATATTGAGCATGGCGACTTTATAAAGTTATGCTAATACCGTCACACTTTTGACTATAGTATTGCACGCTTTGTTCTTCTTTACTCGGGATGCATAATGGAATCCCTAGTGGCATCTTTCTTTCGCTGACGCAATGCATCCAGAATCATATGGCGTCACTGCCCATTTTCTAGTTGACAAAAATGCCCCCAAGACTCTTTATAAACACATTACATGATTACAATATCACATAATAGTAATCTAATACATTTTATTCTACATCGAGGAGCGTGAGTTATCGCCAATTACACGACGGCGTATTATTTGGTCAGCTCCGGCAACTGAGAGGAATGGACGCGGAGAAGAGGAAACGGGGAGATGACAGCGAAATGAACGGAAAGAAGGTGAAAGGAGATAACGGCGGGAAGACGGTGACGGAGGATGAAGTGGAGGAGTTCTTCGCGATACTGAGGAGGATACACGTGGCGGTCAAGTATTTCGAGAAGGGTAACGGCGAGGGACGTAAGTTGAATGGCAAGAGCTGGATGCCAAGTTTTGAATTGGAAGATTTTAAGGAAGGCACTATTAACGACGGCAAAGATGGAGGAAAGAGAGAGGATCAGGAGAATTGCGTGGAGGAGGACTCGGGTTTGGATCTTAACTCGGATCCTGTGTCAGAAGGGAATATTGTTTAACCAAGCAATTAATGCTCCACTTTTTTCTTTTTCTTTTTTTGCTTTTTTTATTTCAAAGAGTAAAAGGGGTTATATCTGATCTTGATCTCCATACTTATTAACAAAAAATTCTAACCTCTAAGCCTTTAATTGGAGGAGCTGTTTTGTAGTCAGAACATAACTAATCGATATATAATTTCACCTTTCCTTTAAGATGAGATCTTATACTCAAATTATTGCTTTAATTTATGATGTTTTAATTTGATTTTAATAATTTTTTATTTGATGTTTGGGTAAATGAATGTTTAAGGTGAAATAGAAAGCCTAACCAAGCCAACGTTTATGCATAGTTTTAGATTTTAATTTACTGATAAACAAAGAGAAAAATATTATTGGAATGCTCACCAAGAGAATGATGGGGACAAAAGTGAAGAAGAGAAACAAAAATGGGAGTGGTGGGAAAGATACAAATCTTGACGAATAAAAGTATGAACGAAGCCTGCTTCTGGCCAAAGAACTCCAAGGAAAAAATCTGCTGGTACAGTTGATGCTTTGAACGAAGTTGACGAAAATTTCTATCCTAACGAAACATTTATTGTTGACTACAGGTACCTCATACACCAATTTCAGACCTTTAAAATTGTCCATTGTTTTAAAAAAGTCAATAGTGTGGTAGATGTTCTTACAAAAAAAGGTTGTAACTTGCCTTGCTAATCTATTTTCTATTTTAGCTCACTTCATGTTGATGTAATGAATTGTTTTATACTTGATTAATGGAGAGTTTATCTCCAAGATACGTAAACTCTTATTCTAATTAATAATATTCTTTTAGCATAAAAATGTATGAAAGTTGTAAACCTAACCTAGCTTGCATGTACCCCGTGAGACATGAGACTAACCTCTTGCAAACTTTTAACACGAAATGAAAAAATTACAAAAACATTTTTATAGGTTGGTGTGAATTGTAATTGTATTATTTTATATTAAAAGTATATTAATACATTTTAAAATCGTAATAATGATTAGTTTACATTAGTTTAAAAGATATCATACTTACCACTTATCAAAAATTAAATATTAACATACTAAAATACTTTATTTCACGTAATTTTTATAAGATTTTTTTTTATCAATCTAAACTAATTATTGTTAAAGTTTAAGAGTGCAATAATATAATTTAAATATTAAATATGTAATTATAGTTTACGCCCAATTATAACGATGTTTTTGTAAATTTTACCGATATAAATGTCAACGTTGTAGTATGGATTTAATTATATTAATTCGACATTTCTACAACACAATTAATAGCATATATGCTTAATTGTATAGAGTGTTGAGTAATAGATGAAGAAGTTAGGCTTAAATACGCCTTGACAATTAATATCATATATGCTTAATTGTATAGTATGTTGAGTAATAGATGAATAAATTAGGCTTAAATACGCCTTGACCGAGTTTAGGGGTTTCTATGCTTTGACCGGGTTTAGGGGGTTCTAGTATTTATTTTTGGTACATTAGCGGCAAGTAGGACCGAACTCAAGTCTAATCCTGAAAATAAACAGATAGACCAATAGGCTCGGGTTAATTAAGACGTTTTAGCACTTCAGAAAAGGATGGCAATAGGCAGAGGCAGATGCAAGGCAGATGTAATAAATTTAAACACAAACCCCTATTTTTGAATAATTTATTTATTTTATTGATGTTTATAAATTTACTTTCACTTAAAATTTATAATTGTTCCTGACACACAAATATTTAAACGATGTCCTATTTTCTTCTTCTTTTCAATTGTTATTTTGGTAATTTGGATTTATTCATTTAAGGTTGCTCTCCTTATCTCTCCCTGTATAGTAGTTTTAGTTTTGTTGCCCCTCAAGTGGGTTTCGTTAAAAATTAAAAGTTATAGATAAAAATTATATATACGGCTACTAATACTAGTGTAATTTTTTCTATTTTTAGGTCTTAATTTTGTTCTTTAATTAGTTTTTGAATTTCAAAATCCTTGATGCTAAAAATTAAGAATTGTTTTCCACATATATTAAGTGGTACACGTATCTGGTTGTCCTATTCTGTTTTGAGTATGAAAATTTTCTTTTCTTTTTTGAATTTTAAGTAAGTGTTGGTTTATGCATTTACCCAATGTTTCACTTTTCTATGTGATTTTGTCTTTGGATTCTAATCTTTTAGATTTTATTAGTAGCATTATCCTAAATAGTAACATTTTTCTTTTTTGTGGTAATTAAGTACGCGAGTCTTTGGTAAGCAAGTCATTTGTTAAAATTGTATCACCGCTAACCCAAGAGTTGAATTGCTAATATTTTACAGTTTATTGAAGAAAAAAATTTATTGTTATTCGTTATGGACATACTAGTATAAGTATTTTTTTTTTAGCTTTTGTAATGAAAAAAAAAATGTTAATGATTTTGAATAGTATGAAAAAAACGTGTATTCGAGTCTAGAAATACAAAAATATGTTTATATTTGTGAAAAAATACCATCAATATTTATATTACTTTTATTTCCAAATATGTATATTTACTGTTTACTTATATAATATGAATTTGTATATAAGCCGCCCCCACTAATAAAAATTTATGGATCCGCCACTGGCAATAGGTAGAGTATCTATGGGTACCCTGTAGGTACCGTACCTTTCCATCGAACCTCACAACTCCATCTAAATACCCAATGCTATTTCTTTCGAGAAAGTATGAATAATCAAGGGTGCGGATCAAAGTGAGTTGGGATATAAAAATAGTAACGCCTACTAAGTCTAAGAATGTCAAACGAGCAATTGCTTCACTGTTTATGGTGTTATGCCTAATTGAGAAAAATTTTCCAAGAGACATGTCATCCAAGGATAAAGGAATGATAACAAGTAATTTTAGAGTCTCTATTTGATCTTAAAGAGTCAAAATTCTTTACCATTGATCTGCGAGAGATTTGGAGCAAAAGATTGAGATACGAAAAGAAATTGCTTAATAATTAAATAGGATTATTTATGTTACACATTAACATTCATCACATACAATAACAATTTAATCACACAAATCAACAAACAATAATTATTTCAAAACGTAACAATTAAAAGAAGACTATGTATACATGAGATATTACTAACCCAAACCAAAGTTGGGTAGCCTCGTCCTCTTAAAAACAAGTGAGGTTTTCAGTTTAATTGTTTTTCATCCAAGAAAGATACTCAAGCATGGTAATTAAATCGAAATATAAACAATTAAAGAGAAATAATTAGACGACAATCCATCAGGGGATTTGGCTTATGTCCCACCCGCTTGACAGTAGGTTGGTTCACTTCGTTGTTCCACCACCAATGGTATGGTCGCGACTCCTTTAAGCATATCTAACATGGGAGCCAACGTGCCCAGAGTGTTTGCGAAGCATATCTAAGTCCTAGGAAGATAGAAAAATATAAAATATGAAAATGTTTCTTGTGAATTCAATTTCTTTGAATTTTGTAAATAATTTTAGATTTTATTTATTTTTTAAAAATATTTTATTTTTTATTTTTTGTGAAAACCGATGCATGATGAACACATGATGATTTTTAATCCATTAGAAAAGTCAAATAATTAGTCACGTGATCTTCACGGGTGTTTTTTCTATGAGCTCCGTTAAGAACCTCGATGGAAAGGAAGGATTGCATCAATTTCAAAATGTGAAAAGTTGAAAAGGGTTGGTATGGTCAAATCTTTGTTAACAAAAAAGAAGTTGATAGGGTTAGTACGAATATCTTTTCTCTAATGAGTTTGTATTGCTGAAAAACAACGCAATTTTATTTTATGATAATATGCACATACATAAGTTTGTGTTTGAAAAAAAAAACATTTTTTTATAAAAAAAAATAATATCAGGTGATGGAGGCGGTTAACTACCCCACCTACAAGCAGGTGCGGAGCTCCTCATAATTATTGGGTCAATTGCTCCCCGAAATATTTAAAATTATAGTTTTTACTTTTTTTCTTGTAAATTCTTAGAAAATTTATATGTTCCCCTCCAAAATAACTATAACTTAATATTTTAACCCCAAATATGAAATTCTAACTCCGCTCTTACCCACTAGCAGTTCGCATCAAAAACTGCCACCCAATCTGGTGTAGTACGGGGACGGGGACGGGGACGGGGACGGGGACGGGTGGTGATTTCCTTTGTCAAATGCATCAACATCTTTATTATAAGAAAAATTATTGACTGCATCATATGCCTTGATTTGCATCAGTAAAAATTTTATCGATAATTTTTGGAAACTTCATTAATAATGATAACTATGTATGTCAGACATTCTTAACGAGGTTTCAAAAAATTAGCAAGAATTCCTCCTATTATGGTTATTCCTCTAACGGGCTCATACCGATCAGTGGAAAAGTAATTTTTAGAGTAAAGGCCTAATATGAAAGCCCATCTTGTGTGACAAAAGAGAAACAAATGTGGCGAATGTTTCTCCCTCAGATTAAATATAAGCCCATCAAGTTGAACTCTTTACAATATGGGCTATTGAATAGTCCAAAAGCCTGAATACATTAGCTCAGTGACACAAAGTAACAAGCTTACATCTGTGATCTTACCTATCTGAGTATTTGATCTTTCGAAAAAAAATTATGATTTTTTCATCTTACAACTATTTAATTTATTTGATTTTGGTCATATATCAATTATTTTAATCAAGTCTAACAATTACCTTTTGAACGAGATTTGTGTTCAAACCCAAATTAACTTTAAATACACCAACAACTAATTTAAGACGGACTAATCCGGACTAGCATCTTTCTACATAAAAACCATGGACATCGAGGCTAATTTGACGATGACAGAGATTTTTGTCAATTATTAAGTTGAAATTGACGAAATGACTTGTTTATATCTAGGCTTATATTAATAAAGGTGAGATTTAAAACTCGATGGTTTTCTTAGCTTTGTATATTCTATAAGCTTCATCGACAACAAAAGCAAAAAAAATCATCTAGAACTCGAAGAAGAGCGTAGTGAAGACAAATAATTAAAAAAATTATGTATGTAAAGTTTGTACTTAAAAAATAAAAAAAATGATGAGTTACAAATAGAGAAATAATTCGGATACTCTTTTGCATGGAAACAAAAGAATAAGAAAAAGGGAGAAGAAAATCTTCATCCACCATTGTCCAGATCAAGCAGCGTTAAGACAAGAAAACGTAGGTCTCATGATAATTTAGTTCATGTACATAAATCATGCATTTATGGATAAATACAAGGAATCATTCGGCATTCAGACAAGAAAATGAAGCGATCGACCCACCAGGTGTCTATATAAACAAATAGAAAATATCATAGAACAAAATCTGTGAGTCACAACAAATTAAAGAGTTTCCAAATGTATTTCTGAACAGAAAAAACAATTATTATTTTTTTTGAAAGAAAGATTCCCTGATTAATTATTTTAAATCCGTTACATCATGCAAATTGTTTTTTTTTATTTTATGTATTAATTCTTTTGTCGTGTGACTAGCTAGTGTCATATACATTAATTAATTATACATACATATATGTCACAGGGTAGTACATATGAGACCGAACACATTTTGTTTACTCCTTTTTTATTTGGCCGACAAATTTTTCGATGCTTTGTTGTACGATGCATAATAAAAGTGATTTAAGAAAGTCATCTCGAAGCTCATCGTTTTGAACTTTAGAAAATGGATTTGAGAGAGTAAAAAAATGGTAAAACGCAGGGTAAAAATTATCAATGGTCCCTAATATATGGTTTGTATATCATTTTGATCCCTTATAAGTTAATTGAATTAAATTGATCCATGATTAATAAATACTGTATCAATGTTGTCTTTTTTTTTCCTGTTTTGTTAACGGATGGAAATGTCCGTGAATTCATGTGTGTCACGTGGCCGTATTTAAAGGAATATACACTTAAAATCTAACATTTGGATCAAACTAAGTTTACCGCTTCTTTTCTTCCTCAACCCCAACACTCATGAAAAACCCTATGCAATCTACCACATTATTTCTCTCCTAGTCTCCTCTTTCATCCAAACCCTTACCCCCATTAAAACCTTTTCTTATCTTCTCGAATCGACTAAGTAAGAGAGAGAATAACAAACTCCTACATGGTTTCTTTGAGAAAACTGCTTAGCGAGCATCACAGAGATTCGATGCAAGCTACTTTGGAGACTATAAATTTCGAGGGGATTTTTGTATGATTTTATGGTGTATTTTTTATTTTTCTTTTGGAGACTATAAATACTAATTAAGGGTTTTGATTTTGAAAGTTTTGGGGATGTGGGAGATTTAAAGAGAGGGATTCATCAAGAGCAACCAAAGAGGAAATAAAAAATAAAAAAAGAAATTGGAGTGAATATGAAGTCAAATACCCAAGGGTTTCTCTCATAGATTTCGTATTAAGGGATAAATATGTGAAAGAATTATTATTAAATAAAATAATTCTTTTGAATAAAATAAAAAATAGACATGTGGTGGTATAGTTACAAAAAAAAAAAAAAGGAAGCGTTCAGGCGTGGAGAATGAAGAAAATGAAGGAAGAAAACAAAAAGAGAAAGTGGCGTTAACACCTGGAGTACAGGTGTTAAAATTTTGCCAACATGCAATTACATGTTGGACAGCAAAAGGTGAAAGAGTGAAATTTTGAAAAGGTTTATGGGATAATTTTTAAGTGAGTCAAGGAAAGCTCCAAGAAAAACAAAAAGTAATAATGTGAATTTTATTTTTTGAAATTTAGCATACATGAAAAATTTCCGGAATTTGATGTAGAAATTTAAATGGTATGAATTCTGGGAAAATTGAAGAATAAATTAAAAAATTTAATATAAAATTATGTCAGGTGTTGACGAACAACAATCGGATGAAATTGCTTAAAAGAGCAGGAAAGCTAAGGAAGTCATCCACATGTAGTTTTAAGTACTACGTGGTGAGTTAGGTTTAATTTTAGTAATCGAGATAAATATTATGTACAAAGTGATGATATTTGAATTAATTATTGAACTATGAGTGAGTGACATATGAAAGTTGGTTGATGGATATGATAGGAATAATTGATATGTTAATGTTTTATTATATGAGAAGTAATATTATCAAAATAATGATTGATAATTTGATAGGAACTATGAGGAGATAATTTAATGAATATGATAAAATAATATAAAGCTGGATAGCTAAATTAAATGTCTGAATGTATGCTTGATTTTATATTATTGTTCATATGTATATGCATAAAATAAAAAAACTGGGAAGGCAACTAGTCTAAACGAAAATAAAAAAAATAAAAAAATAACTGGTCTAAATGAAATCGTGACAGCTAGTAGAGCTGAAAATAAAAAGAACCAGGAATGTATTTTCAATTTAATCAGGGACCACTAATGCTTTTAACCCTAAAATGTATATAACCTCCTTAACGTTTGCATTTGGTTTCAAATTCATCCTTCATGTTTAATAAGTTGGAATTTGCCCCCGAACATTAGCAACCTTATTCAATTGACATCTTTTTATTAATTAACTCAATGAACGGTCAATTTGGATCTGATGTGGCCCTTTCATTTGGTATGCATGACCTCACGTGATTCCATCAGCTTTCAAAATCCCTATTCTAACTCGATTAAATTTAGGGTTTGAGATTCCATGCTCATTGAAGACAACTGTAACTTCTTTGTTTACTCCATTAAAACTAAGCTATGTTTGCCCTAAAGTTTTGACCTATTTTAGATCATAAAAAGGTTGCTTGTGATTTAAGCGGGATGATTACCATCTAACTTTTGCCTCATGGATTCGAAATGAATCCAAACGGCCATTTTGTTAAATTAATTGAATGTCAATTGAATGGTGAACGCGTTACTAACGTTTGGTGGTTTATTGTAACTTATAAAACGTGAAGGAAAACCAAATACAAACATTAAAGGACGTTAAATGCATATTACCCTTAAAAAACATAAGTGGAGCACCAAATGTTAATTACATTTGGGAGCCTAAAAATGCCTATTGATTTTTTTTCCTGTACTATACTATTAAAAAATCAGACGAATGATCAATTCAGAATTGAAATATTAACCATAAAATCTAGTATATATATATATATATATATATATATATATATATATATATATATATATAATAGAGTCATGTATGCTGTGGTTGTGCCCATTATATAGAATATTTTTTTTCTTAATGAAAAATCTCAGTTTTTTTCCACACTAAATGCATTTGAATATACCACCTTAATATGTCATTTATTGTTTTTTTTTTGGGTTATTTTACTCCTTTTTTTTTTTTTCTTGCATGCAGTTTTGCCATTATTTAATAGTAGTCATTATGTTACCTGTTATATATGTTTCTGATTTTTGAGTAACTTATATCTTTCTTCCTTTTTTTTATTTCTTGCATGTATTTGTTTTCAATATTAAATAATAGTCATTATGTTTCCTGAATAATAACACGAAGTGAATTAAAGGGTTAAAACGATTAACTTAGCTTTTAATGTAACGTTTATTATAATCTTTCTTTTAACGTAATGTTTTTTTCACATGTATTTTGTAAGCATATACAAAGATAGGAGGCTAACTTTTCAAAAGATTCTACATTCTGCAAACAATTTTCAAAAACTGTTATTTGAAAACTTCATATTAGTATTTTTTGACATAATTTTTAAAAAGTAGTCATAAAATCAATGTTCACTTTTCTTTTTCATTTTTTTTCCATAGTATATAAAAAATATTAAAACTTTAAAAATAAAATAATATTAATTATTTTTAAGTATTTAATAAATATGAGAAATAAAATTAATATAGATTTTAAATTTAAACTCAAAACTAAAAATAATTACAAAGTGTATCAAAACAGTTTGTAAAATAAAATTATCCCAACAACATTTCATTATTTTTTATTTTGAAAACAATTTTCGAGTTAATGTTATCAAAACATATTTTCTTCAAAAAATATTATAAAATTATTTTTAATTTTTATTTTTAAAAAATTATTATCTAAACATACCGTACTTTTCATAAGAACAAAAAAAACCTCGTCTTCATTGATACCAACTCTATAGCAAGAGGTTTACTTTTAAGATTTTATATAAAGCGTGTCATTTCAGTTTACTCATCAATAATCGTCTTCCTTTTGTATATAATATAGTTTTTCATTTAGTATCTTCCTAATCATTATTTTATTAAATTTTATATTATTTAATACCTAATAAATATGAGGAGCTATCGCAATTTTTGACCAAACATTCTTAGACATTTACGTTGTTGCAATATGCTCCATTCAAGTATAGAACACTGCAAGATAGATACCAAGAGAAACCCAAGATTTCAAAACTATTAAACTGAATAATAAGGTTTGTCGTAACGATCATGATAAGTTCGAAGTAATCGCCATTGAAAGGAAGCCAGGCGTAACCACACCGACAGAGTTAAAGGCACAGCGGACCAAACTTCTTTTCTTTAATTACTACCTAACAAGACAAGCCTTCAATTGTCTAACTCTGTCTTTTCATGTGATGGACCCATATTTGATGGTGGGCCGCAGGTTAAACCGTCGTTTGATTCAGGGCATATAAGTGAAATTAGAATAACTTAATTTTGTTTTTGTCAACATTTATGTTTGATTGTTATTATTAAAGTTTTGATATATAGAGGAAAAAAAAATCAGAAGAAGAAAAGAAAAAACAAAGAGAAAAGCAGAAAAAGATAAAAGAGGAAAGGAGGGGATTAATGTCTTTTATTTTTTTATAAAAAAATAATAAAAAAATTAAAATATAATATAATATAATTTATTTTAATTTTTATTCTTTAAACACTTAATTTTAAAAATATTATTATTTATTTATATAAAAAATGAATCACCTCACTATTATTTTATTGAACAATAAAAAAAAATCTGTGTTTACTTTTTTCTCTTTCTAATTCTCACTTTACTCGTTATCAATTATAACCTAAACACAAATTGAGCTAATCTCATAAAAAATTTCAGAGGGGCTGAACAATATACTCGGGATTAATTTTTTTTTGGATGAAAAGGTTTCTCTTCTTTTCTCTTTGTACAAAATTTTTTGGTTTGCTCAAAAATTTCATTGATAATTTTAAGTGACTTAATTAATAATATCAATATAGATATAAAACCCATAAATTAATATTATTAGTAAAAAATTTAATATTACCAATGAAATTTTTAACTGATTTAAACCAGTGAGTTTAAACCTGAATCAACCAAAAAAATTCTCCTATTTACATGGGTTGGCAATCTAAGTATCGATGGCCATGTTCATTGTTCTTCGAAAGCCTCAAGATTTTTTTAATTGTTTAAATTCTTCATAATAATTCATACAATTTTTCATATTATTTTTGTAAATTATTTTTTTATTCTCTTTTATGAGTGTACTTTATGTTTTTTTAACTTTCATTTTAGTAGTTGGGGTTTTATTTGGTCCCTTTTTGTTTCTTTTGTTTATCAAAATAAATATTTTAGACAAATATTTTATTTTGCATTATCTTAATTTTTTGCATGAAGAGTAATTTAATAATTTTATCTTGACACCAATAGTAAACGTATCCATCACCAAACATGAGATTACGATAAAATATATTAATTTTTTTATAGCTAAAAATATTCAGAGTAAAATGATTCGAATCTCTGTACATAAAAAAAATATCATTTCCACCATTACGTTAGATAAAGAAAAACAATAAAATAAAATAGATTAATTGATCTATTTTCTTCCTTTTTGAAAGTGGAATCATAACTATAGGATTTTTGTTTTGTATAAGAAATTGAGACGTGGAGGATGACAGTAACAACCACCACCATGTTCTTCGCCGACCACTACCATAGTCTCTTTGATTGTCAGAGTTTGATTTTGAAATCATGCGATGTTTTGATTTTCTGTTTTGGAAATGAAATCATGGCTTGTCGGAATTTTGTGTTAGAATTTTGGGTTTATAAGAAATTAGGATTGTGGGGATGATAAATAATTTTAGACTAAAGTATTTTGATATTTAAATTTATTATTTAATTTTAATTATATCCAGCTGTAATCTTATCCATAACGAACCGATTAAAGATATTTTTTTTCACAAAATTTTATATATATATATATATATATATTATTATGCTCATTGTATGTATATCCTTTTTTTTAGCCTTTTCTAGCCAGCTAGCTAGCAGTGTCTGCCACATGTTAATTGAGTGGAAAACATTAAATTTTTCAGGTACTAAAAAAAAAATCTATTTTGTCACTTTTTAATTTCATGGAAAATTGTTTCAATTTTTTTATATCTTACAGAAAACATCAAAAATATTTTTTTATATTTTTACAGAAAACATTAATTTATATCTTACATAAATTAATTTTTATTTTTTTCAAAAAAAAATGTTTTTAATTGTATCATATTTTTTTTTATGTGAAAGTGAAACAAAAAACAAAATAATTTTCATTTGTAAATTCTATCAATTTCGATAGGATGTGGTCAACACTTACTCATATACACAATAAATTTATTTTCAAATATTTTTATGGTTTATTGGTTTTCAAACACAAGAAATTATGAAATTACAAATAAATTTCAAAAATTGGTATCTATAAAACCTTATTAAAAGTAAAAAAAATTAATATAAAAAATGGTTAGTTGAGTTCAAAGTAAGTCTTTTGGGACCGTTTGTTAATTATAGGGATTCAAAAATGATTTTAAAATAGTTGTGAAATTAAAAGCTATTTTTAGTGTTTGGTAAATATTGTTTTAAAAGTGATGCGAAATTGGTGTGTTTAATTAGTTGATAAATTGTAAACATGGTTTTAAATGTTGAAATTATTAATGATTTTATATAAGAAAAAAAATATTAATTTAATAGATTAAATAATTAACATGACAAAAATTATGAAAAAAGAGAGAGTACGTAACAATGATGAAAGTAGTACTATTAAAAATCAATAATAATAATAGAAGTAGTAGTAATAAACTCAAATTATCGGAGTTAAATCATATTTATACAATGGCAATTGCCTAAATATACTTGCTAGTTAAGATCAATTTTAAAAAAGTCGTTTTAATTAAAAAAAATGTTTAGATAATACTCAACTTCTTGACAGTAGAAACTGTTCCGAAAACTAAACCAAACAAGGGTTAAATTTGAAATCAAACTAAGTAAAGAATTTATTTTCCTTTTAATAGGCAATTCCAATATGGTTAGCCAAAGTAGCCATGAATTCAATATCATATTCAAACGCATACTTAGTTCAATCCAAAATTTAGAGGCAAGTAGTTGTAACTAAGGGATTTCCTTTGCAATATAAAAATGGTATTAGTCAGCCATTTTCTTTAGAACTAAAAGAAAAGAATAATAGATATAGTCAAGTCATCTAGAGGAAGAATACCGAAAAAAAAAATAGGTAGAAATTGCTTTCAATGAATTTTCTTGATTCAAAAATTGTGAAAGGGAGGGGAGGGGGGCAGGTTATGGCCCACCATGAAGGAACCTATCCTTTGGCAATTGTTTTCTAAAGTTAGATAGGATTCCTGTTTTCTTGAAAGCAAAGCAAATCACGCAGAAAATGTGAAATGTCGTGTGGCCCACGGTGGATATAGTCTTTCCTTCCTCAATGTAAACGTCAATTCCTCATCACCGTACGGGAAAAGAAATTCTCTTTAAAACAAAGAATTGGAATATTTGAATCCCATTTTTTATTTTATGGAGTGGGTTTTCTTTGACTTTTATAGTGCAGGTTAAACGTGTTTATGAGGTAAACCAATCACAAAATATAAGTGGCCCTCGGTGAAATCAAAAGAAGAAACTATGCAAAGACTAGTAGTTATGGGCATGTAGTAGCAGTAGTAGGAGTACTGATTCTCCAAATCTTTTTTTACTGTTTCTTGTCAAATGAATAATTTGTGAAATAAAGTCACCAAATCTCTTTTTGCTATTTCTTCTGGTTATGGACAGATGCAATAATGCCATTTGAACCTACCACTGGGATTGTCATGTGAAACCATGTGACATATTCCCACCAATAATCACCCATGACAGAATGTTGAAACCATATAGATAAGATCACTACCAACAATTGATCTATTAGTACAATAATGTATTGATTTGATTATAATCTATTATCATATCACTCACATATAAATTTATATTATAATTATAATTTTTTTAAAATAAAAAATAATAATTAATATATAAATCAAATGAAAAATTTACATATAATGAGAATCTTTAACTTGATTTTATTTTTTGTTTCAATCAATTGTAGGCATAATTGCTTAAACTTCATGACTTAGTTGAATGGTTAACTTGACGTTTGGATCCAATTGACACGGTTGAAGGATTGTGACCAAATTTCAATCTATGAAGAAAATCATGGTTGACCAACTGATAAGAAAAAAAATAATTTCAGTATTAAATTTTTTTTTTCAACGGTCGATCATATTTATTTTTACACGTATACAAAAAAATTATTATCAAATTATTTGTATTTTTAAAACAATTTTGATAATGAATAATATATAAAAGATTAGATTGTAACTAATTAAAAGTATGAATATTTTTTACATCAAATTTATATTTTAAATATATAAGCGTTAGAAGAAAATAGTTTAGTTAGCTCCGATGTAATTATTACTATATTTTATAACTCTAACATTTATTAATAAATAAGGGATATAACTATCAATTAATTGTTAATCCCTTGTATTTTATAAACCTTCACTTATACCCCATGGTAGAAAAAATTAAATTTAATTTCATATAATTAAATTTTCTTATAAAATGGAGTAAGTGAAGGTTTAAAAAATGCAAGTGAGGTGCCGACAATTATACGTTACTTCAGGAGAGGTCTATGTGTATGTAATTTACCCTTTGATAAAAATATGCAATCTCAATCATTTATGTATATATGGATCCCAAATAATACATAAATTTGTTGATCATACATGATATATGAAAAAATTAAATTATATCATTTGATTAAAAGATGAGAATAGAAGCCAAACCTACGGTTGGAATCAATCTTAGTTTTTATTAAACTATTCGAGCTCGAGCATAAAATTTAGATTCGAATAACTTATTCAGACAAACTCAAATACCTTAAGATTTGACTCGAAATAACTTGAACAGTTCAATAAAATATTATCGAATTGGAGTTCGAATCAATATTTATTTAATATTTTTATTTATTAAAGTTATAGTTTAGACTCAAATAGATAATTCAAAACTCAAACTAAAATTCAAATAAACTCAATTATTATCGATTTTGAACTTTCATAAAATTTATTAAATTTAAATTTAAATATATTTATTTATACTTAAATCAAACTCTAATTCTTTAACATTCAAATTCGAATATGCTCGAATCCCCCCACCAACCCAAATAAAATCACAGTTGGTCAATAAGTCTCACGCGGTTCAATAAAGAAAGACGCAAGAAAAAATTGGATTTGATTCCTGACTTAGAAGTTAGAACAAGAAAAGAAACGTGAACCCTTTTTTAATTCAGATTTCAAAACATAACTCGTGGTGAGAAGTGGAGTGTGTAGGGCTGACATTCTGACATACCTGCACAGTTGCACGTACTAACCAAAAGCAAATAAGTTTAGTTTGCCTAACAGTAAAAGTAGAAACTGTTTATATATAGATTTTAGTTTATAATTTTTAAAATAATCTATGGTATAGCTGTAATGGAACTATAACCTATATAATGAAAATAATTTCTTAAAGATAAAAATTATTTTGTAAATTTTTTTTTTAAGAGTATTGATTAAACAATAAAGAAATTATAAATTATTTTATATTCGATAAAATAAAAGTGAAAACGAATTTTTAAAAACAAAAATTATTTCACAAACTATTTTTTTAAAATATTTGACATAACTTCAACTCATAAGAAATATAAATCATTTTAAAAACTCTACTATACAGGTAAGCTACGGGTTGGTACGTGCAAGTGTTTTTATGAGTAATGACAGAGAGAAAGATATTTTGTCCCAGTAAAGCAATAAATAAGTTTTGAAACATTAGATCGTATGTCTTTTAAAACGTTAAAGACGTTTCAAAAAATAATAAAAAACAATAATTAGTATTCAAATAAGTAAGTAGGTAGGTTAATTCACATACTTGTCATAAAGTATTGAGCTCCATAACACATAGTGAAATGTAATAATTTTTACCGTATTTATGTCGAGACTAAAGCTAAAGGTCACTCCATATTTTGTACTATGAAAACTTAAATATAATACCAACAAGTAAAGATTTGAACCGAAACATTTTAAACGAAAAAGAAGAGCTCTTACCACTTGAACCACGTTCTTATCGACATCAACAAACCTTAAAACTATGAGACTTAAAACTAAACATTAGATTAAAATAAATTCATATTTTTTCTTTTCATAATAATACATCATCCAAACGATGTCTAAAAGAAAGATTCAACTGGGCTTACGAGATGTGTGAGCTTTAAAAACGTAAGCCCGGGGTGAGACGTACGACCCGACCGAAATATGTGTGCCTTCAAGGAGTTAGGTTTTTTTCTTAAAGCCTTCAGGAGATTTATTGCTGCCCCTTACTCTATCTTTTAAAGCACTGGTATATACTTTATTGAACGTAATTGCTATGTGCCTCGGTAAAAAACAAATAATAATTTGATTTATTTATTTCAAGTAAAGCATATAAATTGATTTTTTTTAATATCAACATTTTTCTTTTACCATCGAAAATATAATTTTATCATAAAAATATATATTTTACTATAAATATATAAATAAAGCAAATTATCTTGTCTTTTTAAAAAAATATATATTTTTTTAAGAATTTTTTTAAAAATATTTGCTACAGATATTTTTAATTATTAATAAAAAAGAAAAATAATTTACTGTTTTTAATTGAAAATATTTTTTCTCGTGTGTCGTGTTGGTCGATCTTTCAATTATACACGGATAAGTCTAAAAATCAAACTGTTACGCGATGCCTTAAATAAATAAAAATGCACTGTAGATGCCTGACACCGAACAGAACAACACAGCAAATCAAGAGACACAAACAAAGGCCGACAATATGTGTTAGCCTGCATCTTGACCTGTGGTCCGCAACTTGACTTTAGCCAAAATAATTCTCCACCGTTGATTTTTTCCCACCAGTACTAACCGTTGGATTTCGAATAATTGATCCTAATAGTTCCCCTCGAGAGTTGCCTACCGGATCTCATTCAAAAACTACGGCCCCAATACATATCCGTATCTTGTGTCGTAGTGTATTAAATATCATTAAATTAAGTTGTTGACTCAGTGACCTCTTCATCTATCAGAGCCGTAGATTTTGCGTGGCTTGGTGATTTTATCAACACGGAATTCGAGGATGTGGGGTTCACAGTGAGAATGCCCACAAGGAATCATTTTTTTTAGCTGTGCCACACATCAACAAAGCCCTCGTGACAAGTGAACACGACGACATCGATGATGACACACACGAGAACCATCCTCTGCACCATGTGATTGCTTTTAACATCCCACCACCACAACACGTGGCCCCACCATCTCATCTTCCAGAATATTATTTTTTTTTATTTAAAAAAAGGAGCTAATTAGTCCCGTAAAAAATAAGATTAGAAATTATAAAAGAAAAAGGAATGGTCTTGAGTATAAATTAAAGTGCGACGTGGAAACGTGCAAGGAAGGGCAAGTTGACAAAGATTGATAAAACCAAGGAGCGGCTACGAGCTGACACGGCAGCCCCAACGTGACCGTGAAATCAGCGGCAGCCCCAATGGCTAGGGTGTCATGATTTAGATCCGTTTAAAATTTTATTAATAATATTTAAAAAATTTGCAGCGACAGAGAGTAAAATTACTTATATATACGAAGCTTCTTACAATTTTTTTTGGTTCATAATTTTTAAAAGAAAAGAAAACCTCTGGAAGCCGCGCTTCATTGTTTTTTCTTGGTGCTTCTGGAAACGTGTAGGCCCACATTTTGGCTAAGCTGGGTTTTCATTGGGCTTCCTCTTCCTGTGATGGTTGAGCTCGGCTTGGAATGATTATTTAGAAGTTGAACGTGGAGCTGGTGCTTGTACAATTTAATAATTGTTTGTAGGGTCCATATGTAAATATCTTTCTAATATAAAATGTGTTTTTTAAAAAAAAATCTTGTGTTCATCCTCCGACAATGTGAAAACTGTACGATGGAGGTGTAATCAAAGGGCTCGGGATCTGGTTGTCGCCCACTGGGTAGATATATTTCATGAGCTCGCGATAAGGACACGACCAATAGGTGGTTGAGAATGGAAAGTGGGCTCATGTACTTCATTGCCTCTGTAGTCACGTGCTATGCACGTTAATGAGCCATCACCTATTTAGTTATCACTATTTCAGTGGTGGTAACAAAAGGATATTCTGAGTTTTGCATTTAAGTACTGGCAATTTCACTAATTTAAAAATGCGATGAGTAAATATTCAATAAAGGAACGAGGTTGACGAATAATTACATGGTTCGTTATACAGATTTGTTTTAAAAAATATTCAATATATATATATATATGTATATATATATATATATATTTAACTCTCTTAAGCACATTATGGTTATTAATAACTTTTTTTTTTGTCGGTTTCATTTTTTTTTAAAATTTAATCAAGAAACAACGAATATGAAAAGGGAAAATATATATATATATATATATATATATATATATATGTGTGATTGATTGCACATACCAAACCAAAAAAATATTTAATTTTTAAAGCTACGAAATGATATTTATACAACTCTAAAAAAATATATAGGTTTTAAAGTAGCAAAATAATGTTTATATGTAATTCTTTTAAGCACATTTTTCAATATAAGATAATAGTAATTTAAAATATTTTTTTATATTTATTTAATAATTTAATCTAAATAAATAATTTACATTCCCATTATCTCAAAACTTGTGGTCTCAAAAAAAGCTGGCACATAACTAATCTTATTTATATTCACTTTTATTGTACATTAGGAACAGTCCATCCTATCATGACTCTCGAATTTGGTTGAATTTGTTAAGGATTAAACACAAATTATGATTAAGTGGTATTAAATGTTCGGTTAAAATAATGAGATTTTGATTGAGTGAAAACAAACCGATACATAGATTGAAGTATTTGAGAATTTGAATCGATGAAGGAATTTATTAGGATATTGCTCAAATCTCACATTGGAGATAACTTTTATTGTAAACAGTTTTAGTCTCAAATCGTCTATGTGTCAAAAGAATGTGGGTATTAGTTATTATAAATATGACAATTTTTAGATATAGTCTCTTACTCCTATTCCAGAAATAAAAATACCTGAATAATTGGTCAGATGTTGAGTGCAACAAACCAAACACTAATATAACTTGTAAAATATAATTTTACAGTGATTAAAGGGTTGAGTGAATATTTAGTGTATTGTGGTTTGGATTGTGAGATTTGTGAGAATTTTCACACAATTTTGACTAAAAAAATTGTATACTGTGAAGTAGTAATTGTTTGCAGCTTTTCTCTATCCAAAAGTTGTAATGAGTGTTTTAATATATTTTTTGTTAGAAGAATTGTATAAATGAAGTAATCGATAATTAATAGTAGATTGATTCTCTTGTAAACGTATACCAAAAGTGTCAAACTATGTTAAAATTTTTGTATTTATTTTTCTCATTATTTTTGCTTTTGTGATTGAGATTATTGATTGAGTGTCATAATTCCCAACAAAATTTAATATATTACCGTACTTGAACAAAAGTGCAATATGTATCAAATGATCAAACCATCCAAAATACTACAATTATTTAATGATTTATAAACAAATTCAAACTCAATTGATTTCATTGTTTTAAAATTATTTTTCATACATCGTTGATATATCTAGTGCATTCGGAATCAACAAGTTCTATCCGTTACTAATTTCTTACTATAATTAACTACTCCACTTAGTTGGCAATTTTGGGTCAAAAACCAATCCGTAGAGAGGATATGTTTTTCTAGATGAATGTTGTGTAGATGTTTTCAAAGTTTTGACCATTCTAGAATATTGTTACATTTTATCGAATTTGGACTACCTTCTTCAACCTCTCAACATTATTTATTTATTTTTTATATAAATAAGCCATTATTCAATTGCAAGTCTAAATTAAATAAAAAAAAAGAATTTGTTTCATTGAAGAGATCAAAGCTTGACATAATTAAGTAATCACATCTCTTTTCCGAGAAAAAAATTTCATGTTCAAATTATCATATTTTAATAATGGTAATTGATAAAGAAAAATAACAATTTTCAATCAATTTTTTTTTTTTATTTTGAAAATTTATGATGAGCTGAACTTTTCAATGAAATTTATTAGTTAGCCTTAAACACATTGTTAAAAATCTAAGCTTGGGTTTAATCCGACTTGCGAAATTGAATTTTATGGACACAAAACCTAAAACATTTAAATTTAGGATATTTTCATATTTTTACATGGGTTATAAGTCACAACCCTAAAAGCTTTTTGATGCTTAAGATTAAGCTTCCTTATGTACATGTTAGATGCATACACAATTCATTTTTCATATATCGTGGTTGCATAAATCGACGAGTGATTGATCTTAAATTGTCAAAATATACGAAACGCTTAGTACAAATCACAAGTCACAAATCTTCAAATGTTGTATTAATCCCCTAAAAATTATAAATTACAAATCACAAAAGGTTAATTTTAACAAGTCGCTCCAAATATATGGTCACTTATTAGCATGTTCTTTATCAACGAATCAAATTGGCACAGAGGATGCTTACACTTATTTAATTCTAAGGTTATTATCACAAAACATCCTTACATTTTGTTATGTGTGTTCACACTCCGTTTGGTTTAAATTAATTCCATAGTTTTTGTAGAATTCATTTGAATTCTGTAGGTTGTTGTGTTTGGTTTGTTAATAGAATTGAATTATTTATGAACAAATTCTATCAAAATTTGCAAATGAACTCTAGACATGAGTTTTTATAAAATTAGAAGGATAAAATTACCATTATTTTCTCTATTCTTCTCTATTCTTCTATTTCTTTTCATTATAATTTCAATTCATTTGAAAATAAATTGGATTCTATACTTTAGTTCATACTAAACAAATTGTCAATGTCACTCTTACATCTTAAAAACAATCAATTTATCCTTTATATTTTAAAAATATATCAAATAAACTTTCTTAATGATAATTTCAATGAAATTGAAACCGACACAAAAAAAAAAAATTGATACTTAAGGACACAAAAATTTATTAAAAAACAATTTGAAATAAATAAAATATTAATTTATTTAATATATATTTTTTTTTGAAGGGATTGATTCATTCAATATTTATTATTTAAGCATCAAGAATATTATAACGTTATGGGCGATGTCCTTTCATGAGATAAGACCCACTTGAAAATTTTAAACTTTTCAAAAAGGTTGTAAATGTGTAACAAGCACCGGTTTCACATGATATACCACTTATAATTAATCTTTTTTCGGTGCGTATAATACCATTTGTACTCATCATCAAATTGGCCAGAAAGAAACAAAATCAATAAAAGTTGCCGAAAGAATGCGCCATCAATTGCCCACAACTTTCCTCACAAACCAACCAATCCCACCATTAAAGTTTTTGGAAAGTCCACCTCAATCCTAGTCAAATACAGCTTAATCAAATCTATTTCTACTGGTCTAATCTCATCCTAATGTAACCACCTCAATTACAGAATTGGTCCCCCGTTATCGGTTTCGTTGTAATAATCATAAAGTCGTGCATTGTGATTCATATATTTTATTATAATTTATTCAATAATTGTTTTGAAAAGTTACTGTTTTAACTTTAAATAATCCAATTATTAAAATTTTTCATGTTTTCGCAATAATTACTACAAGTAGGAAATCAACCTTCTTTGAAATAATCAAAACACTGTTATTAACAATACTTTCCACTAATTTGAAGTGGGAAACGGACGAGCCTTATTGAATAGAGTACAAGTTGAGTTTTATGAGTATAAATCGAGTTTTACATATAAAAATTTAATTAGTATGAATTAAAAATATTTATTTTTAAAATTTTTTATATTTATATTTATATTTTAACGAATAAATAATGAATCAAAAATGGATATCGATAAATCTTTTTTATTTAACTGAAAAATAAACTATTCGAAAAACTGGATATGAATTAAATTTTACAAATAACAAATTAATAAAAACATATTTTTTTAAACTAATGTCTATGTTTTAGACAGAGAACAAGAAAAATTCCCCTCTACCACTAATTCACTTTCCGATTTCCCACCAAACAATTAACAAACAACCTTCTTTTGAACCCCTCAACCACCTCGAAGTCCCACACAGCCGAGCCGAGCCAAAAAGGAAGAGCCAAAATTAGGAAAGAAAGAGAAAATTGGAAAATCCAAAGGCCGTGATTGACTAGGCCTGTGGGCCACATCTGAGCGGACTTGAAGACGGAATTCAAACCAATTAACAAAATCAAAAATAGAAACCGGATACCAAGATTTTAAAAAAAAAGTAAAAACAAATATAGTAGTAAAAGGCAAGACCTCCGTGATGGTCTAAGTATTCGCTATCATCCACGCGCCTGCCTCTCCATCATTTGTCACTCTCTCTCTCGTCTCTCTTTCTCTCTCTACATTCTCTCTCTACGTTGTCTCCACTATATAAGCCCGTGTTCCCCTTTACCCACTCTTCATCGCAACCACACATACCAATTGTTATCTGTCCATTGCAAAAACCGCCTTTTGCTTATATTTCTTTTCAATTTTTCTCTGTGTTTCATATTTCTAATGGAAGAGTTGAGCAACAGTAACAACAAGCGAGTTCGAGATGACTCGGACGAGTCGGAGTTGGACTTGCCCGAGGTGAAGAAATTGAGAGATGATTTGTTGGGTATCCTCGATGACTCGGTCCCTGACCCGACGATTCAGGACCTTGACTCGGTGATGAAGAGCTTCGAGGATGAGATATCTCCGTCGTCGTCCTCGTCGCCGGTCCCGGTGATCGATCTGACGTCAGATTCCGGCGAATCCCAGCCTGAGCTTGGGTACCTTCTGGAAGCTTCTGACGATGAGCTTGGTTTGCCTCCCTCTACTGCTACTACATCTCCGAGTGAGGAGGTGAAGAACAATGAAAATACTGAGTTTGTGCGTTTCTCGTCTGACTCGTCCGGGATCGGTGAGTTATGGGGGTTTGAGGACCAGATCCCGTTTTACGACCCGTTCGAGTTGGGGTTCGGTGACAGTTACAACAACGAGTACGTTCCGTTTGATGGGTTGTACGAATATTCCGATGTGTGCTTCGATTCATCCGAGTTTTCGGGTTTCTCGTGGCGGCAGGAAAGTATGCAGGCTGAGTAGATGGACCAAAACGTTTTGGATTTTCAATGGAATACCAAAAACGACGTTGGATTGTAAATTGTTTCGTTCTTTCTTTTTTACAAATGAAGCCACAGATATATTTAGGGAATAGGAAAACTTAAAACAAATATGAAATATGCTTAGGTTCAGTGGAAATTGGTTCGTTTTTTTGAGATGGTTGGACTAAATTTTGTTAATCTCTTGCACGTATCTTTCATCAATGAACCCAAAGATATAATATTCTAATCTGATTCGATTTTTTTTTTGGCACTACGTCTTAGTTTTATTATTTTTGTTGTTTATACCGAATATGTACTTATATTTATCCTTTCGAGGAAGTATAATCAACATAAATTTTACATGGAGACCGTTTCGAATAATTTGTTTAAACGAAACGTTTCGGTTCCAGTTTATTTTGGATGATTTTTTTGTTAGTTCAGTCTAAAGACCCATTAGTTTTGGATACTTCACTGATGATATCAACACCTTTTAAGATTACTGAGTTTTTAGTTGGTTTAAATCTGTTAATTTTTTTTTCTCACTATTTTGAGTTCGACAACATTTTTAAATACATGTTTGTTAAATTATTTATATATTTTAAAAAAATATGCAAATTTTAAATCAATTTTTGTTTTAATTTATTTCTATTTTGAGCCTTTTTCAAATACCGTGAAATTACATCTGTAACACTTACCTATTATAAAAAACTTAACCAATTTTCTTTCAAATTTGCAAAAGATCAATCGGAAGTTTCCTAACACACAATTTTCTTTTGGGAGTGAATTTTTTTTTAGTTTGTTTTTTTGCTTTTATTGTGATTTTAGAGTTTAAAACGGTCTAATTAATTAAATTTTTTAAGTTTGTAAGTCGTTATTCATTTTCAATAAGTTCATTCACAATAAATTTTTTTAAATTTATTTAAAACAGATTCATTTTCAATAAGTTCATTCACAACAAGTTCTTTCAAATTTATTCAAAATAAATTCATTAGGTTTAACGGCATGATAAAAATAATTTTATAAATTCAAATGATCTAATCACATAATTTATTATTTTCACATTTTCATTAATTTTTATTACATCAACCACAATTTTATTTTTTAAATAAAATTTAATAATTTTAGATTCAGAAACTTTCATATAAGTACAAATTTGATTCATTATTTAATAAAATAAAATCATCTAATGAATGATTTAAAACAGACATTAAATTTAAAAAAATCAAATAAAAATATTATAAACTCCATAGTCATAATAAAAACACCAAACAAACTAAAATAATTAAAAATAAAATTTAGTCGTTTATCCATTCGGCATCAGTTTATACCAAACTTAGTCACCAATCAACACCCTCGACAATTCTAGAACCTTAACAAACTTACACAAATGACTAGAAACCACAAGCATCTCTCTTTTTTCCGATTAAAAGCAACAAAACCCCCAACAAGAGCACGAGAAAAACAGAAATCAGAGTTGAAAAAAAGAAGCTAAAATGTTCTTCTTTATAGCAGGGTTGGAGCAACAAGTGAGGCAGGTGTTGAAATCAGGTGCGGGTAGGTGCATAAGGTGCGGGTCAAGCGTCGATCTGGTTGACTGCTACATTGCAATCTCTTCGTCCCCCAATCTTTCTCTGTCTCATCCAAAGACTGCCCGTTTCTGGGGACCTGCAGTGCCCTTTTTGTGATCGGGTTGTTGGCAACAAAATGAGGAAGATAGAAAATTAAAAATCCCTAATCGATAAGTAGAGAAATATTTTTTTATAGAAAATTTTTCTCTGAAGTAAAAAAGAGAAGAAAAAAATAACATAAAGCATTTCCTTTCGTTAATTTAAAATTGCAAGGTGAAAATTTTCGTAACGAGTAAATTGTGGAACATACGCCCTTACAATTAGCTCAATTAACGGAAATGGGGTATTGATGGGCCCCCTATTCCTCTCCCCACACCTTTGGCAGAAAGCTAGCTATGGTTCCTATTGTTGGCTGTAGTCCACCTAGCTCCGTATGATTCCTTTCATCTAATGTGACGGCTTTAACATAAGGGTCAAATACACGTATATATCACAAAATTTCTTCGTTCCTTCCGGCCTAAACTCAATTGTTCATGGTAATGGAAATTTATTGAAAATTTTTAAGAATTTTATTAATAATATTAATATGAATATAAAATTTAAAAATTAATATTATTAATAATTTTTTTAACTAATTTAAATCATTAAATTTAAATTCAAATTAATAAAAAATTCTTTATCTTTTATGCGTTCTACTCCGTTTAGGATATGAAATAACTTTAAATATTTTTATAATCCAAATAACAATCTCTCATCAATCTTATTCATGAGGCCGAAACTTTACCGACACATGTCTCTTATTGCTATAAAAGTCCTTAAAGGTATATTTTTTTAAACAAGGTGAAACCAAGAACCTACGTGACAGGTATGTGTAATTTAACCTTTAGCATAAATGTTAGTTGATTGAGACAATTTATACTATAGTTTCTATTTATTATAAATAGATATTAAGACAAATATTTTTTATAAACCGGTTTAATTCTATGAATTGAACGATCCGTAAAAATCATAACATATTAAATAATTTATTTAAAATTTTATTTTTGATAAATTTAATATTCGACTGTCAATAAAAAAATTTAAAAAATCTCAATAATAAAATAGAGTCGAATCAGAATCAAAAATACTCACGATACTCAGTTACAAACAAACTCAAACATAGCCTCACCACATCTTGGCATAAAGTTGCAATTGTTGTCTCTACTAAATTTTTTCTTAATTAATCTATAATACTTAATGAGTTTGCAGTTAATTCAAACAGCAAACCATAATGCTTAACACAGTTTAAATTCGAGTCAATTTCAAAGTTAATTTACATAAGGTTAAATTACATTTTTGATCCTCCAACCACTTGAAAAAATTCAAATTGGTCACCCGAATAAAAGTTTTGTCAATTAACCTACCATTTTAGTCGCCTTAGCTTATTTTAGTTAGCTTTGAGATTTTAACCATCCCAACAAGTTGACCTATAACTTAACTAGGTTCTGCTAACAACATCTATCCAAGGGGCAACATTAGAAATTTCTTCTTAAGGGATCAATAATGTAATTTATCCTTAAGCTACCTAAAAAATCATATGTAGTGCCCAAATGAAATTTTAAGAATATAAGATTGGCAATGGCCTATGGACCTATCGACACACCCCTTTGTCTGTTTTTATGGGCCTTACTATGAGAAGCCCAAATCAATGCTTACTTGGATCCAGAAAATAGTGGTCCAATGTTATGACTTCAGCTTCAATCAATCCAGCGTAGGACTATGCCTAAGTGAAGAATATCATAGCAGGTTCGTGGTTAGTTACCAAGTAAAAAAGGAGTGTTATAGGAGCAAAGAGGAAGACAATCTGACTGTGGCAAACCTTAGGAGCTAGCAATGTTTCTTGGGACTTAAATCATCTTTCTTTTGTTTTCCTTGATGACATACTAGCTTGTTTTCAAGCCATCTCTTTCCAATACTCAAGGATTGGAAAAGATTCTATTACTTGATTGGAGTCCTTCTAGTAATGGTGTTTTTGATACCAAATCTGTGCCTATGAGTGGGCATCCATGAGTTTTTTTGGCAAACCAATTGAAAACTTGTTTGGAGTTGCCCTGTGCCATAGTTTGTGCTTGTCCACGGACTTGTACCATGCTCATGACCGCACGTCCCGTGTATCTTGATTGTATTGATGCTTATTGGTAATTTTATAATTATTTCTTTTATTTTATTTTATATTTTCGGAATTATGATGGCTCAAGCATAAATAATGTTTCCTCTGCTAGAGCTCCAAATGACTTAAGATTCTTTAGGAGGTGATCAGTGAGTAAGTTACTCACTGATCATGATTAAGTATGTTGTCTTACTAGTTACTTGATGTTGCCCCCTGCCCCAACATCGTGCTTGTTTATGCTTATATTAATGAAGCTTTTATGCATTCATGTGTCTAGAGTTGGTTTTATGTTATTGCCTATTTTGGCTCGTATGTGCTTGGTGATCTAGGCGTGCGTCCTAGGGCACGCCCGTGTGTAGTGTGTGTTGCTTGAAGTGGGTGTGCGCCCATGGGCACCCCGCTTGTTGCTTGCGAAGGGCTTGTCACACCTCACCCGTATTAATTGTTGTGTGATCCTTTGATTGTTATGTGATATCATTTGTGGCTAATATGTTCATTTTTGCTTGCAGAGTGTGCAAGCCCTAAAGCTACTCGAGCGAGCTAGACTGACTTGCTTTAGGGGGGGGGGAGGGGAGACTAAGTTAAGTGCCGCACGGACCTACGCCTTTAAGGGAAAGTGTTAGGACCGTGACCCTGCCACCAATCGAATCAATTTCTTTTTGTGACTTTGCTTTCACAACCGCATCAAAAGTAAGTGTTTGAGAATTTACCCACCAAAATCCACAAACTCAAATTTTAGGTAAAAAAACATAACCATAACGGTTAAATAAGCAAAACATACAACGAATAAAAACAACAATAATTAATGTGGTTCGACAAAAATTTTATTTACGTCTACCAAAAATCCATAATTTTATTAATCTTTATTTACAATTTTAAGAAGAACAAAGTTGCTAAACTCTTACAACCCAAAAGCTCTTAATCTAGTTTTAATTGTAAATACTTTATCTACTTGACAACCCAAAATCCCAATACAAACAAAATCTTTCAAGCTAGCTCTAATTGAAGATGCCTTCTCTACTTGACAACCAAAAATCATAATACATCCAAAACTTTCAACCTAACTCTAGTAGTAAAACTCTATGATTTATAATGTATATCGAAATTATAGGTGTGTCTCAAACATTCTATAGTACCCCTTTCATATAGAATATATTTTTTTAATACCAATAGAAAAATAACAACAACAATATAAAAAACTACTACTACTAGAATAAACAACAATCCAATAAAAAACTCCGACTATAAAATATAAAACAATTTTTTTCAGATCAATTATAAGTCTTACTTGTAGGGATTTGAATCAAAATCCCAATAGTAAGGATACTATTCTTGCCCGCTCCTGCAACTTTTGACCTAAGATTCCTGAAACCTGCCTTCATATTTTGAGAGATTGTTTAGCAGTCATATACTGTTTTGGAATCATGCAACCATCTCATGCTTTTTCAATAAACCACTTCTTGAATGGCTGTGTGTGAATCTTGCTTCCACTGATGCTTTCACTTACAGAATTCCTTGGAACTGTTTCTTCGCTTTTGCTATTGGAACCTTTGGAATGCTATAAACAAGAAGTTGTGTTTTCAAAGCATGTGAGTTTATAATGCTCATGTATCTCTATAAAGTCTACTGAATTATTCATTGGCACACAGCTATGGCTGGTTAGTTTCCAGTTAAATACAGATAGCTCTCTGTATTAGGTAATCCGTGATCTTGTAGTGGTGGGAGAATGTTGAGAGATGAAAATTGTCAATGGGCGAAGGGGTTTACCAGGAACATTAGCTAGTGTCTTGGTTGAGCTTTGGGCTTTGAGAGATACCTCACCAGATATTGAGTTGGACGTCCTCATTTGTTGGGAGGATACTTCCTATCACCCACTTTATTGGATATTTTTTTTTTGAAAGACACTTTATTATAGATATTATTTGATTGAAGGCTATTGTTTAAGGATTTTACTTGCTACAAAATTGGTCATGCTTAGGGCAGCCAATCAAGCAGCTGATTTATTAGCTAGAAAGGGAAGGAAATGTCATTTTGGCTTGTCTTATGTGTACAACCCCCTCTTTGTTATCTTGTATTATTTTGGATTTGGACAAATGAGGTATTGATACCTCTAGAACTGTAATCTTACAATTAATAATTATATTATAATTAATTAGTTGTTAATTTTTTTACCCGGTTACATTCAAGGAGTGCTCTGAATTTTGAAGACTTTAATAGTAACCTTTTTAGATTCAAATAAAAATCGAGAAAATTAGTTGTTTGAGATGATACTTTTAAAATTTTACTTTTAATTAACATTGAAAAATAAACTCGATACCCGACCATTGGCGAAAAGATTGAGAAAATCCCAATAATAAAAAAGAGCTATATCCGAATCAAGAATACTCCATGTTTAATTAGAAACAATTATATACATTGATCATGTTTGATTCTTTATTTAAGTCAATTTAAATGAGATAATTAAGCATTCAGATGCGATAATTTAATTGTTGATCTTAACGTATAAACATGTTAATAAATTAACAAATAAAGAGTCGTGAGATATGTTTATACTTGCAATCTAAGTAAAATTAAATAACTTGCATCTGTCTTTTTGATAACCTAAACTTAGAGCATATGATAACCTAAAATTAAAACATATTCTACATATGTTGCTGACTAAAATTGAGCTGATACAATATTATGCTGTGAGTCGACTCCACCGTCATTTTCCTCGAACCATTATTTTCCAACTCCATCATTTGGTGTTTTTGTTCCAGATATATGGACACACTCTTGACGAATCTCATTGTCTTTTCTCCGATATACTGTTTTCATTCATCAAATCTAAGCATATATTCTTCTTTATTTTTCGTGATTTTCTTGTGAATTCTCAATTTCGTATTCACTCTTTTTAAGGTAAACTCAAACCGAGTTTTTTTGAACTATTCAAATTTGAATATAATCAAACTTTGGCTCGTTGAGCTTAATCAAAACTCAGTAAGTCGATCTCAAGTAAGAGCTCGAGTTTGTTATATAAGCTTGTTTACTTTATCAAGTCGAGTCCGAATGCCTGACTGTTCGGCTTGTGAGGTTCGCGAATCCATTCAATTAATCCAAATTTTTTAAAAGATATTTATTTTATATATTATAGTATTAATATATATATATATGTTTTATTTATTAAAATAATAATAAAATATTTATTACAAGCTCGTTAGACTTGTAGTATCTTTTTAAAACTAGTGAGATTGGGCTCGGACTCGGATGAGTTTGGCCTCAGATGAGCTCGTTAATTAACAATTTCGAGCCTTGTAAATTTAGACAAAGCTTGAGCTCGAGGCCTTTACATTTAAGTTGAATTGAGCTCATATACCTTAGCTCGGCTTGAGTCTATCCTTACTTTTTTTTCTTCTTATCCATGTATTTTGCATCATGTATATTATGACCAAAATCTCAAATATATATGACGACAATGACTTTATATGAACTAATAAAATTAGTAATTTTGAATTAGATATGAAAAAAAATCTCAATTGGAAGCTAATACTAAAAAATACTTCTAAAACAGAAGAAACAAATACTAGTAAGATACTGTTGTGGTTGAAAATAATAAATTTAGTAGTATTCGTAATGAATTTTTTTTATAATGTTTTCAAAACGTAAAAACACATCGGGAACAATTATAAAAGAGTTTGTACTCATGCATGTAGAGATGATTTTTGTTGTACGATTGATCTTGTGTCTAAAATTTTATATATGAAAATATTCATATTAATAATAGTACATAAAATATTTATATATATTTAATAAAATTATCTCTATATTTTCTCTCAAATCATAAATAATTATGCTTTAATATGTATAAAAAAATATTATAATGGTACCGTGAGGGTTCAATTTACTTTAACGAAGTTTAAAAAAAATGATTAAAGTTATTCTCAAACGAGGCCTTCTAATGAAGGGTTTTCACTCTATACTTCCATTTTAGAAAATAAAAAATCTAGCAAACAAAAAGGAAGAAGGATTTTACAGGTATTTTATTACTGGGAAAATATAAAAAAGAAATTCCTCGCAAGTGTATGTAATAACTCGTTCACCATGAGAATAGAATCTTTTGTGACCCAAACACTACGCTTTCTCCTCATGGAAACCGCTTTGCTTCCTTCCTAGCAATACTACAATTAAAAAAAAAAACCGTCTAGTAACTACACGCCACGTGGGCAATTAGACCTTCCATTGCGACGAGGCTATTCCTCTTCTCCGTTGATATTTTCCTCTTCCACGTGTCATGATCCAGAGATAACCCTTTACTAGTGGTAAAAGCACAGAAACCTTGCCCTACTTTTTCAAGTACTAGTAGTAAATCATTCATCGGTAATATAAAGGGTAGTAGATATTTTCTTTACTCCTAATTCATAACTTGTGCCTCCAGTCATCATCTTTCTCTCGAGTCTGATATACGAAAGATCGGGTCGGATTATCTTTATAGTGAAATCAGAGTCGTAGATCGCATAGGAGAAGATGAAGATTTTTGTTAAAACTCTGAAGGGTTCTTCTTTCGAAATCGAAGTTAAACCCGAGGACGCGGTTCGTTGCTCTCTCTTTTTTAACCGTTTTGTTTTCAATTTCTGAATTTCATATTTTGTTTGGTTATATATATATATATATATATATATATTATATTTGGGGCTTCGTTCGTTGGTAATTGAGGGATAATTAGGGTTAATATCTATCAGTTTATGTTGTTGATTCCTGTGTTTGGTATGTGTCTCTGTTTATTCGCTTAATTTCCATGTTTAGGTGATTAATTTTCTTTTTTTTTTGTCCCGTTTGTTAGGGAGTGTAAGTTCAGCTGGTTGAATTAGATGTAATGAATTGATGTAGTTTGGATTTATAAATTGAAACTGTGCGGACGGAAAACTGTTTAGTTTGTTTTTTTTATCAGGAAATTTTGAGGGAAGTTTCCCAATTTACTGACAATTAGGCATTGCAGTAGTCACATTGATTTGTACTTTCTGTTAAAATTCGTGGCCCTCCTGTTCGATAAGAATATTTGATGTGCACTTGATTTAGCAAAGTGGTTCACAACAAGTAATGTGGGGTACTTTCTTCATAAGCCCTTCTTTTAAAGAGTTTTCTTTCCTAGTCGTGCAACTGTTTCTGTATAGGTGTATGAGAAGAGAATATGGGCACTGGGGGAGGGGGACAGGGGGAGACTTTTGGAGGGGTTGTTGGGGCAAGGGATGCTCTAATCACATATTGCATTGTATATCAAAGTATAATTTACAATATTTTCTCGAGTAACCTTTGAGCCAATCAAGGTTATTAGGCTTTTCGCATACATGGTGCGCATTCTTTCCAATTGCATTTATTTTTCCGGTAATTGGTATAATGTGGACATTGAAACTTACAATCATTCTTCTAGGTTGCTGATGTGAAAAGGAGCATAGAATCTGTTCAAGGAGCAAGTGTTTATCCTGCTTCGCAGCAGATGCTTATTTATCAGGGAAAGGTCCTTAAAGATGGCACAACACTGGATGAGAACAAAGTTACTGAAAATAGTTTCATTGTAATCATGTTAACTAAGGTGAGATTGGTTCTAGTGAATTGTTTCCTTTTCTTTTGCATATGAATTGTTCACACTGATGTTCATAAATCATTCTGCAAGCCAAATTATTCTTTGTTTAGGTTATCTGAGACATATTATGAAAATTAATTTTTCGTGCGGTTCTTAGATTGATGAATTATCTTTTTTTATGAGTAGAACTGTAAATGAGTGATGTTTGCTGAATTCCTACCAGGTTTGGGTGACAATTGGAATGGTAGACATAACCAAGAGCTTGATATTCGTGATTTTATTTAGCTAGAGAAACATAAGTCTGTTGAATGGATAATCTTCAGACTTTGTGATTTTGCAATCTTGAAAACATTTTCTAATAGTGATATTATGGATTTGTTTGGGTGAGCCTAAAGCTAAAATTTAAGCCGGTGCTTATTTTTTAAAATTTGAAAAAAACTTGGTCAAATTAAGTCAAATCCTATTAAACCCCATTAAATAACAATTAAAGTGTCAATTAATAGGTGATTTGATTTGATTTGACTAAGTTTTTTTTACAAATTTTAAAAATAGCTTTAAGCCCACACAAACAAATCCTATGGCTCGATAGATCCGATTTGTAAAATGAACCTTTCTATTTTAGTACAGCCATTCTGTTCCTTTTGGCAGAAAATAAGATCTTTAATTGTGAAGAACGGTACATTTTGAATAATATGTTTGCTAACGAAGGATTTTGGAAGACCATGATTTAGTGAGTGAGAAAGCGGGTTTGGAAAGCTTGCTGTCCTTGAATTTAAGGCTATTTGAAGGATTAGGGCCCATTTCATTTGTAGAAAAGCTTCAGTTTCCTTAAAAGTTTTTCATAAAATACCATCCAAATGCAAAATTTTCCTCGAGAATTTTCTACAACTGAACAAATTCTTAGAAATTTCTATTAAATGGTCATAGCCTATACCTGGAGAAGCCAGTTTCTTTTACCAAAATGACAAAACATAAAAGCTGGTCAATCATCTGAATCTGATATCATCCCTTCGGAGATGATTTAAGGGTGGGTTCCAACAACTGCATTCATTATTCTTGTTTTTTCTCCAATATGTAGCAACTGCAATCATTATCGCAAGAGGTTCCTCAGTTTTTATTTTTTTGGTTCTAAATATAATCTCTGGGTGTTATCTTAGAATTTCTAAATTTAAAATTTGGCATATCAGCTAATTGAGTATATAAAGATGGCTGAGTGGTCATCTATAATTAAGGAAAAGATGATTGGAAGATGATGTAAGTTGAGATTAGGAAACTTATTGCATTTGTAATAACTTTTGGCTGGCAAGAGGAGGTAAGTTGCCTAAGATGATGCTGTTTTGTAGATTCAAGGCAGTTGGAATTCTGCACCAGTTTAGTTTTCTGATGGAGGAAGAAACAACAAAAGAGTGAAAAAAATGTGGTTGGTGCAGTTTCTGGAATTGTAACAAGATAATACGTGTGATTGGATGCAACTGGAATGATGGTTAATGTTGTGTAAAACTGAGATGTCAAGGATCTAAATCTCTTAGGGTATTAGGAGTTGGCGTAGTAAGCGAAGGACTT
This sequence comes from Bretschneidera sinensis, assembly GCA_023935145.1. Lineage (NCBI taxonomy): Eukaryota > Viridiplantae > Streptophyta > Magnoliopsida > Brassicales > Akaniaceae > Bretschneidera > Bretschneidera sinensis. The sequence goes on along the minus strand of CM043701.1, from coordinate 110,359,602 downwards.
GGTTGTATGCTCCTATAGGTCCAGTAGATGTTTAAAGCTAAATAGAAATGTGATTCACATTTGGATCGGGGTAATCAAACTGTGTTGAGACTATCGGATGAGGGACGAAGGCTTAAAAGGTGAGAAACCTCTGCTTCTATTTGTTGGGAAAGGGCACCAGATAGTGATAGTTGACAACTAATTAGTACTATAGCTTTGTTGTAGTCGACCAGGGAAATATACTAATTTCATATGCTGCACATGGTTTCTCTCAGTCTTAGGGGTGTGCAATCGGTCGGTTAAAAATTTTAACATATTTTTTTCGATCAATTTTTTTAATCGTTTCGATCGAATTAACCTAAACATTTCGACATTAAACGATCGAATGGATTTCGGTCGGTACGTTCGGTTAATCGGTTAACCGACACTGTTTATATACTCAAGTTTTTTTAGTTTATTATGTATTATATATTTAATTTATACTTAGGATTTTTTTTTAATTTTTTATATTTAGTATATTATTAATATTAATTAATTTAATCAGTTAAACTGTCGAAACGGTGTCGGCTGATTAACCGATATATATTATTCGATTAACCAATTTAGTATCGATTTAATCGATTAATCAAACCGTTTTGCTTAAACGGTTCGAAATGGTTCGGTTAATCGATTTTAACCGATTAATGAACACCCTTACTCTCTCTCTATCTCTGATATGGGTAATGCCATTTGAGTTTTATTGTCTTGCTTCTATCATATCCTTCGAGATCCAGTTGTGGCCAAACTTTAGTGGAATTGGATTATGTCAAAATATTTTGCGTGAACTTTGAGTTGATTCTAAAATGGATGTTTTATTTCTTGGTTTCAATAATTTGTTTGAAAAATATTGGGCCTATCTATTTCTTGAAAATTTTACAAACTAATCGCAAAATGTTGTGCTAATTGTTTATTTTATATGCTTAAAAATGCTAGAGTAAGAGTTCATCTGGTGAAGGTTCAACTAATACTACTGCACCTACAACTAAGGTAAGTACAGAAATTATATTGTTATAAATTTCATTAAAAAACTGTAGTCATGGTATTGAATCTATTGATGCAAACAGTTCCTTGTACAGTGCCTTTTGAATTACGTGTTGCTATTTTTCTGCTGTTTGACTTCGAAACACCTGAAAGGCTCTTGCATGTTACAATGTCACACCAAATTACATTTAGAACTGATGTTCTAGGTGGAAGATTTGTCGATAGGTAATGCTTATTTTCAAAAAGATTGTCCTTTTCAATCCCATGACATGCGAGCCTCTTGAAAAATTTAGTGTTATAATTTGCCTTGATGCTCATGTCTTTGTGAACAATCTACTAAGTAAATGGAATGTAGACTGACGAATTTTATAATGGTTAGGTTTGTGTTACTGTCCCTTAAAGTTTTAATATATGATATTATTTAATCACCGAATAATAAGTAATAATTTATTATGGTTATCAACTATCTAAGTTCCATTTAGAATTATCATATTTAATTTAAGACTTATTGCTTTTATATTTCTTTCTGGAGTTTTATGGGGCATCAGCGGGTGTCTTTTCAAAATTTAGTTTGTTACCAGTTGTTATTCATTCACTTTTCATCTGAAGTGTATGCAGTGTAAAAGAACATTATAATTTTACTGTACGCAGCTTAAGGTTAGAAGTATCTGTTAACTTACTCCCTTTTTCTCTAGCTCTCTCAATTTTTTTTTGGTTTGGTGGATTGTGTTTCTTTTTGTATTTCATTTGTTGTGTTCGGATCTTTCCCCTACTTATTTTGAATGGCGCAAATTCATATCAAATCTTCTTTGTAGGCTCCCCAGACAAGTGTCCCACCCCCTGTATCAACCCCACCTTCAACGGCACCTGTTGCTACCACTGCACCGTGAGTCTAGTTTTGTATGCCTTTGTTAACAAAATTATTGATTTTTGTAGACAATATATGCAATGCGTAGTGATGTACGTTCTTGTTATTTATTATTTTGATTGCACAGCCCTGCATCTGTTCCTGCACCTGCACCTGCTCCAGTTGCTGCTCCTGCTCCTGCTAGTGCTGCTGCTCCTGTCTCAACAAATACTACTATGTGAGTGTCATTCTAATGTAGTAACTTGCCTTATACATACGTGCATATGTACTATGTATTGTATTCTAAAGTTTCAGTTTTTTTTGTTGAAGCAGGTCAGAATCTGATGCCTACGCCCAAGCAGCATCTAGTTTGGTTGGTGGGAGTCACTTGGATGTAATTATCCAGCAAATTCTTGATATGGGTGGAGGGACTTGGGATAGAGATACTGTTGCTCGTGCTCTTCGTGCTGCTTTCAACAACCCAGAAAGAGCTGTTGAATATTTATACTCTGTGAGTACATTCTCCTCATTCGATTCTGTTTACATATTCAGAATCCATTTAGGAAAGATGGTCTGGCCTGTCAATGTTTTGAGAGTGGATTACGTCACCAATTTGTTAGTTCATATCAAGTTTGCACTGTGGAGGAATGATTAATTTTGCATATTCCTCGTACATACTGAAGTAACTGAACTACTTTGTTGAATTGGTCTATTTACATGGCTCTGGGGAATGATATGTGCTGAGTCTGCTGACTAATGAGCATTCTGGAGATATGCCATTTAAAAAAATCTTGTAGTTCTTTGAACTTTTAGACAGTTTTGAAGTTTCTAGGAAGGAAGCAGTGACTTCATAGTGGTTGTTTAGTGGTTAAGTATAGTTTATGGTATTGACCCAATTCTTGGTAGCTAAGTAATAGTTGCTTTCTCAGCATGTAGTTTTTCCTCCTCCTTTTTCATGAAAATAAATCTATGGTGATGTTGGTGAGCCTTCTTTTGTTCCTGTTCTATTTTCTACTCTTTTTCTTATGTGGCATCATTTAAAAAAATTTAATTATTATTGCAAATATCAGGGTATCCCTGAGCAACCTGAAGTTCCACCTGTGGCTCGTGCCCCTGTCAGTGGGCAAGCTGCAAATCCTCCAGCCCAGTCTCCACAGCCAGCACAACCATCCCCTGTTCCTTTGAGTGGGCCCAATGCAAATCCGTTAGACCTCTTTCCGCAGGTAGTTGCTGTGTAGTAATCATTGAACAATTATGTGAGACTAGTAAATGGTGATTGATATTGTGAGCTAGTTTGGGTGATTGACTCGAGTTCCACGTAAACAGGGACTTCCCAACATGGGTTCAGGGGCTGTTGGTGCCGGCAATCTTGATTTTCTACGTAATAGTCAACAGGTCTCTCTCTCACTCTCTCACAACCGCTGTGTTTGTGTGTGATGACTATTTCACACTACAATTCATTTGTTTGGAACTTCTTTTTGTGTTGCTCCGTTTCAGTTCCAAGCTTTGCGAGCAATGGTGCAGGCTAACCCACAAATATTGCAGGTTTATTCTCAGCTCTGATTACATTTTTATCCCGTTTTACTGCAAAACTTGTTTTAATATTATTTTTCTTACAGCCAATGCTTCAGGAGTTGGGCAAACAAAATCCTCATCTAATGAGGCTTATTCAAGAGCATCAGGCTGACTTCCTTCGCCTTATCAATGAACCTGTTGAAGGTGGAGAGGGGTGAGTTTTTTTTCGTTGTTTATTGCTTGCTTCTTGAATTTAATTATTCATACTTATCTTGCTCATTTGTTGTTAATTTAGGAATGTGTTGGGAGAGCTTGCTGCAGCAATGCCACAGGCAGTATCGGTCACACCTGAAGAGCGGGAAGCCATAGAACGAGTAAGTTCTGTCTCATTGTGCATGAAGTTGACTATGGACTTGTACATTGTGACTAATCAGGGGGTTCTTGGATAATTACTTTTTTGCCACTTCATATTGATTTTTCCTTTCTGAAGTTAGTGATGTTTGACCTCAAAATTGATCACATAATTGGATGGAAATCTTATCAAAAAAGAAAATCAGCTGGAGTCTTTTGAGTATATGCTTATCAGATGTAGTTGTTAAACCAATTAACTGAGATTTTTTTTTCTTTTTTTTTGGGGCAGTGGTTTTAGATGGTAGATTGTTGTCCAGGGTTGAAGGTTTATAGATTTTAACCGTCTGTTTATACTTTTCCCTTTGTTCTTTGAAAACAGTTTAATTGTTGCTCCCGTTCTTTTTCAGCTGGAGGCAATGGGTTTTGATCGAGCTATTGTACTGGAGGTGTTCTTTGCCTGCAACAAGAATGAGGAACTGGCTGCCAACTACCTTTTAGATCATATGCATGAGTTTGAGGATTGATTTGGGAAGAAAGATGGTTAAAAGTACATTTCCCCCCCTTTTTTTGTCTTTTAACTTCTTTAATGTTTGGTGTTTATTATATGGTGTTTGGAGCTGACAAGGAATCTGAAGTTGTAACTTTCTTCCCCTCAGTTTCCTCCTCGTTGGGATCCATCTAATATTGGATGCACAGTTCTTTTGGTACTCTTTTCTTTTCTTTTACATTCTTCTTTTTCCTGGTTGTGTACACTCTTCAGACGCTTCACAATGGTGATGCTAAGAAAAACACCATTTGCTTATCTTCTCTTCAAAATCATGAGGCATGTTGAAATTGTGTTTCATTTACGGTAAAGAATGCTTTCAAAGTTGGCGACATTTAAAAAAAAAAAAAAAAAAAATCCCGTATGCTTCAACCTATTGTGATATAAAAAAAAAAATAGTGAGGACTTGAGATCTCTGACCACCAAGCTTAAAAATTCTTTGAAGTTTTGATTTAAGTGTCATATTCATGTTTGCAAGACGTTGATGTCCTTGTCACAGTTACGGTGCCTATTTTGGCTATATCCGACTGCTGGTTTCAACTTTAAACTCGCTGTCGTCCGTTCATGTCGGATCAAATTATTTAAAATTTTATTCACGTTTAACATTACTTTATAAAAATAATTAAACAAAAATGGTTTTTGGTCATATCAACAAAGCAAAGCTATTTTTTTTAATAAAAGCTATTTTGTCTCTTTCCTCCAAGTGGTAATGTAAATCACCAAAAGTTGTGGTTTGGAGAGATTCTTACGTAATTTATTTTTGTATAGTGGAAATTCGAGTAATAATTTTTTGAGATTTTATTAGTAATATTAGCTGAGTATTTATAATTGTTATTAATAAAAAAATTTAAAATTATTAATTAAATTTTTATCTCGATATAAAAATTAAGTTTTGCATTTAATGCAAACATATGTTTTATTTTCTTTAAAATTTGATTCGATTGAGTCGGTAATTTTCGGTAATAACAGAGATAATAGATCTAAAGATTTAGAGGTGTGTATGATTAAACAGAATATGGTGAATTCAATGTCAGAATGTAATTTTCATTAAATTATTTTAATTATATTAGGGTTGTATTTTTTATGTTTGATTGACTCAATATCATAAAAAATTTCAAAATTTAAAAAAAGTTAATTTGATAATTTTATTTAATTATCTAATTATTTTTACGTTTGTTTAAAAAAAAATTGAATTGTGTTCAAATTTCAGTATAAACCGTGTTCAACTCCACTAAAACTAGACCGCAGAGGATCCGGATTCCATCTAATTATATGGGATTATGCGTGGGTCCAGAGGTCCGTCATATGCTCTTCCGTTCAATTACAGCATAAATTTGAGACTTTTTTTGTGTGGGTAAAAAACCAGAGTTAAGTCGGCCTTCAAATTGTTATTCTATGTAGAAAAATAATTTCACAAAAATAAACCCAATAAAGAATTCAAATAATCATCTATGAGAGCAATCATTTTGATTCTTCAATCATTCATGAGAGATAAGTAGTGTGTTGTCGCCCGTGGGAACGAAGACTTATGGTCATCGCCGCTTAGTCACTGACCACATGCCATAAACAGAAATCATATGGACACAAAACAAAAATATAATATATTTTTTTTGGAGTAGTTTTCTCAATTAGATTTTTAGTTTTCAACGCACATTAATGATAAAGTAAGTTATTTTCACTAGTTTTGTAGTGCATCTTTGTTCCTTTTCTTTGTAAATTCACATGGCTTGATCGAGGCATAGGCTACTTGCTGAGGATTGCTATAGGGTTTTTCATTTCAATTCTTGCCATTCTAGTTGCCGGGAATTATGCCAGTTCTGTTTTGATTACCCTAGTGAACAAAGTTAGTGCTGGGCCTGAGGGATCAAACTGGCTTCCACATAATAACTTGAATAAGCGAAATTGGAGTATTTTTATTGGCTGCTCATTAGGGGTGAGTATGGAACCCGATTGATTCGCGAATTCGATCCAAATTGATATAATAGGATGGGTTGGGTTGTCTCTTTTTAGAGATTGGATTGGGTTGGGTTGAAAATATTTTGAACCCGATGGATTGGGTTAGGTCATAGATTCAAAATTTTTAACCCCACCCAAACCGGTAACTCGGTCAAATATATAATTATATATTTTATATTTATTGAATATAAAATAGTGTATAAATATTTATAATATAATTGTAAAATATATAATCATAAAATGTTCATTCTAATTACTACTAGTGTGTAAAATTATACATAGCAAATACTCTAATGTCAAAACAAGTCTCATATTTTTCAATTACCCAGATTTTAGTTTCAAATATTTACACTAGAAACAAATATTAATTTCGAGTTATGAAATAGTTTTCATACTTATTCTTAAGCATAACTTCAATCATAAAAAAATTGATGCACAATTAACTTATGCTAACAAAATTTTGATTTTTTGTACCTTTGTAACTATAAAATAAACATAGAAATTAACATTAATCTACAAGATTCTAGTCGGGATCAATATATGGAGCTAAACTTATATTCCAAAAAAATGTACCATAATATTGATGGAAGAAATGCTGAATGTATGATAAAGCTTAGTAATACCAACTTGCTGAAAGTTTTTCATGCAAACATTATTTAACCATTCAATTTACTTCTCTGTGACATGTTAAGAGCTCTCATGTCGCTTCCAAATATATTAAAACATAGTTCAAAAATTAGATTAATTATTGATTCTAAACCGGTTTCTTCACCAAAATATCTAACATGTTATTGGCATCTTACCAAAAATTGTTTATAAAGGTAAGACACCAATTCAAATAGAAAAGAAATAACCTTTAATAGAATTACGAATTAGAGAAAAAAACTCTTCAAAGTCGGTTTCTGCATTGACAATTTTAGAAAAAGCTTCAGAATTCGATTGAGTCCTTCAAGTCTCGGTCGGATATTTTAAAGCTCAAACGGATACAGATAAACCACGTTATTTCTTTTCTTTTCCAATATTTGCCACATATTCGACCAAACTTCCTTTACCCCTATTAAAACCCTCCTCTTTTGACAATATCTTTTTAATCGGGTCGTCAACAAGCTCTTTTCTATGCCTACAAAGCAGCCAACATTCGTCAAGCCAGCCCTAACCCGGCCAAGGACCACTTTCTTGAAGTTTGGATGAATTTTTAGTTATACCAGATAAAAAATTAATGTTTTAAACTTGTCAAAAAATTTATTAGTAATTTTAAGAAATTTCATCGGTAATATTATTTTTTCCTTGAACCTCAATTATACCAATGATTTGATTCATAACCCAACAAATCCTAATTTGATTATCATAGCATTAATTAAATAATTTTCATTCAATTTTACATTTGAGTTTTGATAAGGCACTTAGTCTTTAAAATAAGAGCTACAGTGGCGTGATGTACAGACTGGCTACTCTTAAAGAGTCGAGTCTGAATTTGTTTTCTCAGTTGGTAAGTAAATGCAGAGTATGTTTTCTTATCGTTTTCTTTTTATATGGATTTCTTATTGTTTTCTAATTATTAGCACGCTAACAAGGAATTCCCAGAGAATAGTGATCATTGGAATCAACTCCGCTTCCATAAATCAAATTGATTTTTGGAAATTTGCTTAATAATTTTTCCAAACATCGTTTCTATTCATTTTGCAACATGTGAGTATTTCTTTTTTCTTTTAATTTTTTATATATTTGAGATTCAGTTTAAATTTTTTTTATGTGATAAAAAATAACTTTATCAATTAAATTAGATAAAATCCAAAAAACAATATTAATTCTTTTTACATTTTACATCAGAATATAGTTCTTTATGGCAGCATTTTAAATTTTTAATCTATCATCTTCAAATCTCATCACATTTCCCGATAAAAATTTATTATAAGCAAATCTCAACATATAATATTATTTAAAATCGCCAATAGTGTCTTGTACTCTTTTATTTTTTTATTAATTTCTCCGACTATACCTAGGGCAGGCTTTTACCATACATAGTTCGGATTATATAGAGAAATGATTTAAGCTTTGAAATAGGGAGGAAAATACAAGTCAAAAGATTTGTCTTTATTAGTGTGATCATATGGATCTGTCTCAATTTTTTTTTTATACCAAATTTCACTTATCAAACTCTCATATGTCCTATCCATGTTTTCATTTTGTCTAGTTAACAATACCAAGATTCCTTCTTGTTTTACAAAGCACAGGATCTACTGAAAGCTTGAGACAGTCTGTATATAATGTGGTTTATGTATGGCCGTTTGCGGCCTGTAAAGCAGTCGCAACAAATGGAGGATAAAAGCAACAGTGTAAATAAGGATAGAAAGGAGGAAAGTGATCATATTCATGCAGAGAATGCAAACATGGAGGAGATTGAAAACATTGAAAAGCAAAGTAACCATGTCAAAGGAAAAAGGGGTGGGATTATTACAATGCCCTACATTTTTGGTAAGCATTTCTTCAATTTTGTAGAACAGCAATCTTAATTCTGCTTCCACTATCCTTAGTTGATGCAATTAATTTGAAATTTCGTTGTCATGATGTAATGATTTCTTTGGTGTAGCAAATGATATATGTGAAAAGCTGGCAATGGTAGGCTTTGGTGCCAATATGGTTAACTACTTAAGGGAACAGCTTCACATGCCGATAACAAAAGCAGCCAACACTAACACCAACTTCAGTGGCACTGCAAGCTTGACACCATTGCTTGGGGCCTTCATTGCCGATTCCTTTGCCGGACGATTTTGGACAATCATAGTTGGATCCATTATATACCTAATAGTTAAGAATCAATCTCTCTCTCTCTCTCCCTCTATTTTATGTGAAGATGTTTAGAGAATAAGGAAAAGGAAATTAGAAAGTGCTAAGGTTTATTTTGCTATTACTTGTTTCTAGCTAACAAAATGAAAACTGAACTTAAGGCAAATAGTTATATGTTTGGATTATGGAAACGAAGAGTAAAGGAGAGGGTATGGATGTAATGTAGAGGAGAGGAGAAGAAAGGATTTGGATGATTATCTTTCCTCTTGCTTGGATGCTTTAAATGAAGAAGAGTAGAGTAAATGAAAGTTTATGCACCTTTTCTATGCTTCTTAATCCGAGTACCCTCTCCATTCTTGTTCCTCCAAATTTGAGAGAATCGATAAAATGAAATCTTGACGGATTTGAACCTATACCTCTCAAAATCTTCTTCCCTCATTTGAAAAAAAATCCAAACAAGGGGGAGGATATACACCCCACATTTTATCCTCTACTCCCCTCTACTCTCCCCCCTTCCAAACATATACACTATGATTGTTTGATTGATTCAATTGTTTTATACTTGTGAACCAACAGGTAAGTAATACCAGTTAGTCAAAATAATGTTAATCTTGATCCTACAGAACTAACAAACTTATGATATATGTTATTTTGAAATTTAAACTTCCAAAATTCTAATATGACCAGGGAATGCTATGCTTAACACTATCAGCAGCACTACCACAGCTAAGACCACCCCCTTGTGAAGGAAACCAAGTGTGTCAAGAAGCCAATGCAGGGCAACTAGCAATCCTCTACCTATCTCTTCTATTGACGGCCTTGGGATCAGGAGGAATCCGGCCCTGTGTGGCGGCTTTTGGGGCAGACCAACTTATTGAGGAGAATACTAAGAAAATGACAAAAACATGGGTTTACTTTAATTGGTACTACTTTGTCATGGGGGTATCAATACTAGTGGCATTAACACTGCTTGTTTATATTCAAGACAATGTTGGATGGAGTTGGGGCCTTGGTGTTCCTACAGTTGCCATGTTTATTTCAATAATCATATTTGTGATCGGTTACCCACTGTACAGAATTTTGGATCCAACCGGAAGTCCTTATACTCGCGTGCTACAAGTCAGTGTTGCCGCGTTTAGGAAAAGAAGGGTCCTAATGGTTTCTGATGCAAAATTGTTGTATGAGAATGAGGAGCTTGATGCCTCAATTTCCGCAGACGGGATTCTTCATCATACTAAACAACTGAAGTAAGTTTCTTAGTCATTAACTTCCCCACGAGAACATTATTTGGACTAAAATGAAGAACGGTTAATTATACAGTCAGGAGTGAAAAAAATATGAGAATTGAAGATAATTACTATTGTATCATATGCTTATCCATAGAAACTAGACCAATTCTTACTCATGTATGAGAAAAATGCAGATTTTTGGACAAGGCAGCCATTGTTACTGAAGACAGCCTTACATCTCAACAAAAACCAAATTTGTGGAGACTAAACACTGTTCATAGAGTTGAAGAATTAAAAACTGTGATCAGAATGCTACCAATATGGGCAGCTGGAATTCTATTTTCAACAGCCTCTGCCCAACAACACACATTCTCACTTCAACAGGCCAATACAATGGACAGGCACCTAACAGCAACCTTTCAAATTCCCTCTGCTTCGATGTCTGTCTTCGCTACGACCTCTATGATGACCACAATAGTTATATATGACCGCCTCTTAGTTCCTTTTCTACGTAAATTCACGGGGCTTGATCGAGGCATAAGCTTCTTGCACAGGATGGCTATAGGTTTTTTCATTTCAATTCTTGCCAGTCTAGTTGCTGGCTTCATTGAAGTAAAGCGAAAACATGTAGCCTTAGCTAATGGGCTTATTGATAACACCAAATCTACAATACCCATTCCTGTTTTTTGGCTTGTACCACAGTATAGCCTGCATGGGATTGCTGAGGCTTTCATGGTAGTTGGCCACTTAGAATTTTTCTATGACCAAGCACCAGAGAGCATGAGGAGCACAGCCGCTGCATTGTTTTGGACAGCGAATTCGGCTGGGAATTATGTAAGTTCTGTTTTGGTTACTCTAGTGAACAAATTTAGTGCTGGGCCTGAGGGATCAAACTGGCTTCCAGATAATAACTTGAATAAGGGGAAATTGGAGTACTTCTATTGGCTGGTCACATTTTTGCAAGTCATAAACTTTGTGTACTATTTGTTTTGCACGAAATTTTATACTTTCAAGCCTATTCAAGATCAGAGAAGAGAAGAGGGTGACCCAAAAGTGGAGGTTGTTGAGTTCTCAAGTCAAGTTTAGCTGCACTGGTGCATTGTTTATTGATCTATCTTTTGCTATCTGTTTAAGAGAATGAGCGAGCTTGTAGGTGAACAATGTGTATTCTGATTGAGACAGCAAACATGAAGAGGACTTTTAGAAAAAAGATCCGTAGAAAGAGACAACACGATATTTTAAGGAAATGCTGCTGCTCCTATTATTCTCTAGACATGAAGGCTTGATGATCTCATTATATTATTAATATCTTTATTGTAGTTCTTTTTATTTGTAATTTGTAGTTAATAAATATTACTTTGTTGAACAAAAACTTCTTTATATATTAATAACTATTGTGTTGTACGTGTGCTGTACATGAATACGAATTACAGGCTACTAATAATTTTAGTATTTGTTATGTAATAAAAAAATAATATAATATTATCATTTGATAAAATAAAATAAAATAAAAAATCTTCTAAATTTATAAAATCAATAAAATTAATTTTATTATAAAATAAACAAAATTCAAGATGTTGAAGAATCTATTAATTCGATAAAACTCTAGTCAAATATTTAAATAGATTAAAAATAAATTCATCTCATATAATTACTAATAAATACTATTTAAATAGATATAATCTTTAATTTTATGGTCGTAACGGATTTAATCTTATAGTAATGAGTTTTTTATTTTATTTTTATATATAATAATGAATTATATATAATAAAACTAAATCTTAATTTTATAAGAAAAATAAAAAAGATACTTAAATGCATTGTTAGGGAAGACCAGAACAGTTTTGGGGCCGAACAAATAAATCAAATCCCAATTCTCTCAAGCAAATAAGAAAGTACTTAATATAATGAACAAATATTAGATAAAGAAAACAAAGTTGATAATGTTGAATCACTAACAACCCTCGATAAATCATCCCAAAATCGGTTAAATTATAATTTTATTATTTGTACTTTAAAAGTGAATTTATTTTACTTTCTATATTTTCAATTGTTTTAATTAATGACAGTAGTTTCATGAATTGCTCAATTTACTTTTTTCATCCAAGATTTCATAAAGTCACCGACGAAAATTCACGTAAGATACTCTGTCAGCAAAAAAAAAATGAAAGGAAATAACTCGCCCAATTTGGGAGATAAACGTCCCTTAGTTTCCCTCATTTCGCATTGTTAAGCCTAATTTAAAGAGAGACACTTAATAATGGCTAAATTAGAAGAGAAAAACACTTGTTTAGTTGCTAAATTATAAAAAGAAAGTGATCATAAACTAGATTATAATTGATTAGTTCCAAATTTTCTGTTTACTCAGTTCAATATCAACGCTTATTTAGTACTTATGTGGATTTTCTATAAAATTCAATCTCTAATTAGGATGAAAAAAGAGCAGATCGACTAATTGATAAAAGTAATATTTAAAAGAAATTTAAAATAATTTAAATTAACTTGCTTAAATTTCTTTCATATAGCTAATTGAAACAATTAAAAAGTGAAAATCATATCCACTTAACACTTGCATCCAAAAATGTTTCACATCTTCATGATTTCATTCTTTCTACAACGACTCTATTATCACATTAGTTAGGCTTTTCACGATTTGCTTCACAAAATCCATGGACCATAATTGTTCACAAACATATGAAGACCTTAAGGACTACGTGCCCTTTGAAAGGACAGGCATATAATAATATCCCCACCGCCCATGTTCACAAAGTTGCGTCCACTCGTTTAGGTTCGCATGATATATGTAGTAAAACAAAAAACAAAAAAATGAATATTCAAATGATATAAAACAATCAAAATTGGCATTACAATAAATCATGGGTCGGTCTTACTTCAAATCAAAGTCTCAATTGCAAGCACCGCTTGGTCGTCTCTGTCCCTTCTAGGCCCCCACCACTTGTTCAAACTTAAAACAAAAAGATAAGAGAAAAGAAAGGAAGATTCAGAGAGAGAGACAGAGAGAGCTTCCATGACCAAAGAGTCCCAAATCACAATCATGCTGATCTGATTAATCATGGAAGAGCAGAAAGGTATTAGGGACACGTGGTTGGGCCATCAACCGCCTGCTTTGCTTGGACGGTATATTAGTATATACTATAGATATTGCGAGATTAATGAAGTAATATATAACAACTCCTCTTATCCATTTAGTTAATTATTGTATATGTTGGAATTGAACTTACAAAAAGCACCAATGATAATAGATAGACTTCTAAAAAGAAGATAAAAGTGGAAATTTTGAAATGAGTGATGATACAAAATGGCTCAATTTGTTTATCTTTTTGTTCATTAGAACACTTATGAATAAATGAATAGCAAATATGAAAAGCTCAAGTAATCGTAGGCACATTCAGACAAAATCAAAAACAAAAACTTCGTACGATGTTGTGTCATTCTTTTATTGATTGGTTAGACAAAATTGATGATTACAGAAATCTTACCTATCTAAATCCACATTATCTATAAAAGGAAATCTTATCTGGGATTCCTTGTTTTTTTTTTCTTTCCAGTTGTCACATTACAATTGGCTTCCATCATCTCTGTCGTCAAGTGGAATTAATCTTTTAAAACCAAGCGGGAATATTTGAAAGAAGATTTTGAAAACTGATTTTAATTTTTAAAAATTATTTTTTATATTTTACAAACAGTTTTTGAAAGTAATTTTTTAAAACAGTTTTTAAAAATTTAATTTTAAAAAAATATTTTTTGAAAACCTCAAATTTCTGTTTTTTAATATAATTTTCGAAAAAATAGCCTTAAAATCAATGTTTACTTTGTTTGTTTCATTCTTCCTCCATAGTAAATAAAAAAAATTAAAATTTTGAAAATAAAACAATATTAACTATTTTTAAGTATTTAGTCAATATGAGAAATAAAATTAATATAAATTTTAAATTTAAACTTAAAACTAAAAATAATTACAAGGTATATCAAAACAGTTTTCAAAATAAGATTATTTAAACAATATTTCACTGTTTTTTTTTTTGGAAACAATTTTCGAGTTATAGTTATCCAAATATGTTTTCTTCAGAAAACATCATAAAACTGTTTTTAGTTTTCGTTTTCGAAAATTGAAAACAAAAAACTACTACCCAAACATGTCCGATGCTTTTCTTAGGTGTCTTACATTTACTAACTCTTTTATTCACACTTACCAAGTAAAATAATAGAACAATCGCGTCTAAGTTCTTTAAATTATTGTTTTTTAGCATTTAAATCTCTAAATTATGAATCTGATACCAGAGATCTTTAAATTTTCAATTAATTGTAATGTAAGATGACTTTTCAAACATTATTAATTAAAGAAATTATATTATTTTTACCATTATATCATTTATAGTGTTAATAAATAGTAATGTGAGAGATTAGACGGGGACTAATTGATAAATAGATAATATCTTTTTTCTCTCTCTTATTTTTTACGCTCCAATTCTCTCAATTTTAAAGTATTATGATTTGTACATGCAAGAAGAAAACACAAATCATCTTAGTTTTCTTTCCTGTTACTTTTTTCTTCTATTAAACAAGAGAAAATTTCATTTCATACACTTTTTTTTCTTTCATTTTTTCCCTTAGGGCGATTAGTATGAGAGAAAAGTGAGAGTAAAGAAAAGTAAGAAGATGAGTGTTTTTTTTCATATGTTTAGTAGAGATGATGAAAAACTAAGAGGGAAAGAAAATAATTTTCTCTTACCCTTGTTTAGTAAAGTAGAAAAATGAGAGGAAAGAAAATGTAATAGTTTTATTTTTACCACTATATCATTAGTTATGTTAATGGATATTAATATGAGAGGTTATATAGAAATTAATTGGTAAATTGATCATCCCATCGATTTTCTCATGTTTTTTACTCTCAAATTTTTTCAATTTAGGAGGATTATGATTTGTACATGCATGAGGAAAACATCAATCATTTTAGTTTTCTTTCCTCTCATTTTTCTCTCTTACTAAACAAGAGAAAAATTTCATTCTACACACTTTTCTTTCCTCTTTCTCATACTAAATATACTTTTAGTGTATTCAACAATCTCAACTAATTGAAAGTTTGAGGACACTTGATCTAAATTCATAACTTAAAAGATTTAAGTGCCGGAAAACAATAGTTCAAAGATCTCTAATGAAATTTGTTCTAAAATAATCACATTTGATGATAAAGTATTACCCCAAATTAATATGACAATTATTAACAAATCTAAAAAAATTATGATAAAAATAGTAAATGTGACTTTTTTCTTCTTCTTAAGACAAACATCTTTGATCTAAAACATGAGTACAAAAGATGAGCATTAATTAATACAAGTTGCTCCTCCTTCGGTCTTTGAATCTTGTTGTTTATGATGCTTATTATTGACCAATTTTTTGTTTGTTTTGATTCAATTTTGTATTAATTAGTTATCTTGTATTCTTGTGTTGTTCAATCTTCATATATATATATATATATATATGCCGCCTTTAGCTTTTGTAGGCATGCCAAATGACGCCCACGCGGATACTTTTCACTTTTGTGAAATCTTTGTTAAATTTAGAAGACATTATTGAATCAAAATTTGGCTTGGTGTATAGATTTGATGTCTCCACTAAGTACGAGCTGTGGTCATCAATGTTCTCTGGTGTGGCAAATCTGTGATCGTCTATAGCTGTCAAAAAGATTAATTAGTAGAAAGTAGTAAACGCATGCACTAGTGGTGGATAATTTATTTTGCTTAAGATAATCCTAAAATAATTCATTATAGCTGCATACCCGTGCTTGTTTTCATAGTAATTTTTAGTATTTATATATCATCATATTTTTAATTTTTTTTATTATTTTGGATTCGTTATATATTTTATTTTTATATTGGAGGAATGATACTTATAAATTTTTAACATATTTTTAAATTTTTTAAATATAATTTAAATAATAATTTTTAAGATTTTAATATGTGAGATTTTTCTATAAACGATAAATATAACTACGTTAAGCTAATAATAAAATACCATGAAAACTATTGAATTTCATAGTTTTTCATATGCATTGCTATCTTGCTATCATAATGTCATCATCATATCAAATTTAATCATTTCATGTCCACAAAAATAAATTAATATAGATGAAGTGCGATGTTAATATAAAACTTTGATTTCTACTGTTAATCACTCATTTTCCACAACAATATTTATATGAACTAAAATATTCCTTCAACATTGTAGCCACGATAAGAGATTAAAACCCCCTTATATGAAACAGTACCCAACTCCTAAATCACCTTAGGTATTTAAACAAACCTAAAGAATCTGCAAAAGCATAAGCATCACATTTACATATTATAACTAAGAATCAGCATAAAACAATATATGAAAATAGTTAACTTTGTAATGTTTTCTAATGAAAAAAAAATTATATTGGAGAAAGAGAGAAAAAGAGACTAAAAAGGCAAAAAATACACATGCATATACATCAAAAAGTTGTAACCATTAAAACAAATTTACTCGTAAATCAAACAATGAAACAAAGCAGAGAAAGTTAAACAATAAGAGAAAACAATATATGTATTATATAGACAGACATAGAACTTAATAGTACAAAACCTAATAGAATTAAGAATCCAAACATAATTGAAAATTTAGGAATCCAAACAACTAAGAAATTAAACACAATAGAAAACTACTATACGTTTAACAACTTGCAAGATATTTTTTAGAATTTATTTAATAAACACGCAAGAGGAGGGAAAAAAAATAGTTATGTACCTTACAGTCTTATACACATCTATCTATCCATACTTTTTAATAAAGTAAGAGCTCTCATTTGGTGTCCACTCTTATTAAATTCTCAAAAATCCAATACATAAGTATGAAATTAATGTGTTATTAAGAAAAAAAACTATTAACAAAATCATTAAACAATCACTCCACGTTTTGTACTAGGGATATTTTTGTTAAACTAACCCACTCTCCCCATTATCTTTTTGTCTCTCACATGATAACTCCCACGAAACATCTCTTTCTCCTATCATATTGAAGTTATCACCAACACTACTTCTCTCTTGTAGTTATAATTCCACTTTAAAATTATTTTTTTGCCTCAACAAAATTTTTTGAAAAGAATCCGATACTGCAATGGAGCATATTAATATGCGTGTAACACGTGTTGAGATGTTAGATTCTTAAATCTGATAAAAGAATAGGTCAACACATGCATAGTATTGAAATGCTAGCTAGTATATATTAACCGTACAGTCTCCACATTGTATAATTATATATATATATATATATATATATATATATATTATTCGATCCCTATAAAAAGTGTGAGAGTAAGAAAGCAATGATCAACTTACTATTTATTATATGGATATGAAGATCATATATGTAAGCAGTTTGAAGTGATTCACACAAACAGATTTTAAACTGTTAATTGCAAGCAATTTTTGAATAATAAAAAAATTGATTTAATGATAATAGGGCTCCACATAATACATGAAAATTAAAAGATAGTAATGAATAAATAAATAAAATAATAATTAAGAGGAAAAGAAAAATATTATTGTGAGATATTTTATTGAAAACCAAGAAATGGAATAAATGAGTGAATTCAAGATTTTTGTTTGGTGGAGAGCAACTGAGATTCTCGTTTTTAAAAAAAAAAGGTATGTGAATAAAAATATCATGTTTTGAGTATTTAAATGATCTTGATATGGTTAAATTGACACGATCATTTTTTTTAGCAATCACAATGCCTAGGAGTGTAAGATTTAAACCTACCTAACAATTTAGTTATGCTTTATCAAAGTTTTTTTTTAATAATTTAATCAAGAAACACGTACAATTATCAAAATTATTAAATTAAAAATATAATAAAAATTATAAATTATTTAAGAAACACATTCACACTTTGAAGTGTAGAAAAAAATGATTACATATAAAATTTATAATACACGTCAATTCTAAAAAATCACTCAAATTTTAAAATCGTGCCGATGCTGAGGGGTTATAGATGAACTTTGACCTCATTGAAGAAGTTAGAGATGAAGCACTACTGAGATTTGCACCCTACCAACAATATTTTAGGGTTGTCAATTGGAATCAATATATATATATTTTTTTTATAAATTAGTAAAAATAGTGTTTTAGTTTTTAAATTTTTTTTTATTTCCAATGAATTTTATTTAATTTGTCCTACTAAATGTATCAAAAAATTCTATGAAAAATCAAAGTTGATTAGAATATTTATCTTAATTCAGTTTAATAAATGAATAATTTTTTTTAAAAGAAAGCCATAGTTTAAGCAAGTATAACTTATTAAACAAACTAGTACTCATTATAATTAAGAATATTTCTTTTAACATTTTAATTATGTGTACTTTCATAGTTATTTAAAATATATATATGATTATATGTTTTTGTTTAAAGTAGATATATATTACTGTTATCGCTCATTAACCCTATTGACTAAAGGTCATGGCTCCACCACTATTTTTTATGGGTCTGATTTTCATCCCTATTTTTTTAATCAAAGAGTGTAATCTTATTCTTTTATGTACTATGTGAGATTCATAAATTTATATATTCTGTGGATAGTTGAGATTGTGTTATTTTATTAAAAAATGAAAAAGGTAAATTATGAAAGTTGTATTATTTTTGACGTGACAGTCGTAAATATATAATCTAAAAATCTGTCTCCAAAATGTCTTTTGTCACCTTAAAACACTTTAATATAGCATTTAATATATATTATATATCCTATATTTTCTTTTCTCTCTATCCTTATTTTATTTAATCGTTTATTAAAAATAAAAAATAAATAAACCTAGCATTATCCCTGTATCCTTCCACAAAATATGACGTATTCAAATTTAAATTGTGACATTTTACAATTATTTACGTTTGGAAACTTTCTCATAAAAACAAAGAGAGAATTAGTGCAGCTTGGTCCACCCATACGCGAATGCATTCCCCCTTTAATATCAGCAGGTGCAATAATACAAAGCATGAAGCCAAGAAAAAAGCTGTAAATAACAAAACTCCACTTGTCCGTTGTGTACCTAAGCTTGTCAGCATCAGCTTTACACAATATGTAAGTACCAGAGATTACTCTCATTTCCCACTAGCCACTTAGCACTACTATTATTTGTGGCCATAGATGCAGCAGTGAGATCTTTACATGCATTATTTACTCGTGTAAAAAGTAAAAACTTTCATGTGTAGGTCTATAAGTATGCCTTTTGGGTTACCATTTAAAGCACTTGAACACTGAGAAAGAAATTAAAAAGAAGATGGAAAAGATGGAAGCCAAAGGCAACCATGTCAAAAGACAAAAGGGGGGAATGATCACAATGCCCTTCATCTTTGGTAAGCATCCATCATGTAACATTTAGTTTTGTTTTAAAATTTAAGGGTTCGTTCAGTTCTCGAAAAATAATGGAAAATTTTCTATAATTGAACTCACCCAACTTCGTTTTCTTCATTTTGGTTTCTTATGATTATTTGCCAGATATTGATTTTGATTTTTGTATGTGATTTTTGGTTTCTGGTGTACAGCAAATGAGATCTGTGAGAAGTTAGCAGTGGTGGGTTTTGGTACAAACATGATAAGTTACTTGACAACACAACTACATATGCCGTTAACCAAAGCAGCTAATACTATTACCAACTTTGGAGGAACTGCTAGCTTGACACCCTTGCTTGGGGCCTTCCTTGCTGATTCATTTGCCGGCCGGTTTTGGACCATAACAGTTGCTTCCGTTATATACCAAATTGTTAGTGTCTCTCTCTTTTAAAAATCACAGAGTACCATTTTTGAGTTGCTAACTCCCAAGAATATTCATATCACAATTCATACTTTGATTTATATTTTCAACTTTATACTATACCTGGTTAAAGAACACAAAGTAACTTTTGTATTATATATAATCCATAAAAGTCCTTGATAAAGAAACTTAAATATGGGATAACTTTTTTGGGAATCTAAGACTACTAACACATAATGTATAGATTTTTAGGCATATCAGTGTGCGACACACAAACAAATAAGACTAAACTAATGAGTGATTATACTTATTTTTTTAACTATGGTTAAACTAAGTCGTTTCAATAAAATTTGATCTCACTGGTTTGTTTATGTCTCCCTCACTGATATGTTTAATCAAAGAGTGATTTGGTAGTTAATCTTAGCCTACCCAAAAAAATCTCGAAGTATACATGAGCTACATAATATAACAAATTGTTCGTACTTAACACTAATGTGTTAAATTATCATTTTTTTTTTACTACTAACTTTTTATCTTTAGATACTATTTGTCACTACAAATTAATTTGGGGTTTTCATAATTAACATTGATGTGATCAGGGGATGGTATCTCTAACCCTATCAGCAATACTTCCACATCTAAGGCCACCCCAATGTAAATTAGGTGATCAAGCGTGCCAAGAAGCTGATACAGGACAGGTGGCAATCCTATATGTGTCTCTCCTACTCGGAGCCCTCGGGTCTGGTGGGATCCGACCTTGTGTGGCGGCATTCGGGGCGGACCAATTCGATGAAACGGATCCAAAGCAGTCAACAAAGACATGGAACTACTTTAATTGGTACTATTTTGTTATGGGGTTATCAATGCTACTTGCTGTTACGGTGCTTGTTTATATTCAAGATTATGTTGGCTGGGGTTGGGGCCTTGGAATCCCAACTTTTGCAATGTTTGTTTCTATTATCGTTTTCCTTGGTGGGTACCCGCTTTATCGGCACTTGGATCCGGCTGGGAGTCCGTTTACCCGATTGGTACAAGTATCTGTGGCTGCATTTAGGAAGAGAAAGTTGCCTATGGTTGATGATCCTAATTTGTTGTACAAGAATGACGAGCTTGATGCTTCCATTTCCCTTGGTGGCAAGCTTCTTCACACTAAACACATGGGGTAAGTTTCCTATTTTTCATTTCTTAAGAGAAGTTTGATTAAATTTTAGCATTAGCTCAATTTAAAAGGACAGTTTCTATATATGCATGACTTATACATGCTCTTGTTCTTTGTTTGATGTGAAAAAGGTTTTTTTTTTTTTTTCATTTACAGCGATGATATAATCACTCTATATTTAGTAAGAAATAAAATCATATAGAAAAAAAAAATAAGAGAAAAAAAATATAGAATGAACATTTTTTTTATTTAGTAATAGAAAAAAGTGAAAGAAAAAAAAAACTAAGATGATTGGTGTTTTTCTCTGGCATGTACTAATTACAATCCTTCAAAATTTGGAAGATTTAAGAGTGAAAATTGAGAGGAAAAAATAAATTATCAATTTACCAATTAATTCTCATTTAGCCTCTCACATGCATTAATATTCATTAACATTATGAAAGATATATTGATAAAAATAATGTTATTACACTTTATTTCCTCACTTTTCTACTCTACTAAACGAGGAAAAGGAAAAATTATTTTCTTTTCTATTAATTTTCAATCATCTATACTAAACACATAAAAGAAAATACTAATCCTCTTAGTTTTCCTTGCTCTCAGTTTATCTCTTCTTACCCACACAACACTCTTTATCCATAAAAGAGTTTTATGTCTAACGAATCAAATTCATGATCTCAACGCACTCAAATACATTTAATTTGAAACAATAATAATTGAATCAAAAGTTGTTTAAAATTGTATATAATTTTAAGATTTTTTTGTGGTGTAAAAAATTATAAAAAATAATGATTTCCATCAAAAATGTCTTTGTCACCCAACTGCAAGATAAATACCCCCATCAAGAATCTTTGAAATACGTGATGAAATTTTTTTCAAGAATCTTAATAAAAATCACATCAATTAATGACACTCATCAATTAAGATATTGATCATTTAATTACTAAAAGAGAGCCAAACTCTGTGTAAATCAAGAATTTGATTTTATCTATGTTAATTAAGAGATTAATATCTCATTTTATGGGTATTATGATAATTGACATCCACACCAAAGTATGTCTCTCAATTGTTGAAAAATATATCAAGAGGTAACGAATTAAAACTGCAAATGTAATTTCAATCTCTTATGGGAAATTGTCGTTGTGTCTTTTACTCTTTTTTTCCCTTAATTTTCCTTATTCCTTGCGGAAAGATAGAGATCACCGATTTGATTGTCACCCCATTATCATCATCTTTTTTGGGGGCAATTATTGTGGGTGCCTTTAGTTTTATATATAGACTAGTGACTTAATCATTTGTCCTTGCATACAACAATTTAGGGCGTAGGGGCCACAAACAATAGATCTTCTTGAGCATGACCACACACTGATATATATATATATCTCTATTATTGCTCTTTTTTTTTGGCTAAACAACAAAAAGCTTTCGGTGTCTTATCCTACCCATCTCATTCATGAGGACCATGACCCAACCCAGTAGTGGAAAGTGGGAACACGTTACATTTTCTCTGCGGTCCTCCTCCTGCGTATTACGAGGTCTTATTGCTTTCGCTAAATTGGCCCAGTAGACTTTGCTACTTTGTCAGACGCGCCCGTAACTATCAGCCTGACGTTGTTCTTTCTTTTATTTTCTAATACGCATAAAATTGATCCTGATATACGCGAGTGTCTGTATTCTTTTTTACCTGATAAAAGGTTCAATGTGTTAGGGGAACATCTAAATTACTCATCCATTTCAGTCATTCACTTCAGTCAACCGATTAAAATCAATAATATCATTCACTGCAATATCAAACAGTAATTTTTAAGGTTAAAATATCATTAGTCATGGTCTTACAAATGTTATTCGGTTACTAGTTTACTTACGGTTGATTACAAATGAGTAGTTAAGATATGTTTATCTTTGTTGATGAGTATATCCATATTCCTGTATAAAGATAATTGACTGTTTTAATAACTAATTACGCCAATAGCCATGGTCATTAACTTTTATAGTGTGTTTGGGAGTTTGTAGGGAAAGAGAACGAGAGAGAATTAAAAGTAAGAGAGATGGGCAAGAAGAATGCCCTTATCTTACTTTGATGTTAAAATTATAAAGGGAAGGTAAGAGTGGATAAATTAATAAGCTTTTATCTTTTTTTTCATATCCCAAATTCGATGATATGAAAAATTGTGGTTTGAAAGGGATTGGCTCCTTCCCTACTCCCTTTAAAAAAATCGCTCAAACAGAGTTATAATTCCCTATCCCCTCCAATCCCCCGTCTCAAATACAGTTTTAGATTCTCAACATGTAAAAGAAAATTTCTACAGTTTAGCCCAGCCTAATGCTATATTTGTTCTGTGAATGTTTTTTAAGTGAGGCCATTGAAGTTTTCTAGCTTTCAATACTACAAATATTATGGAAGCTAAATCCAGTTTCTTACATATAGTGTAATCAATGCAGATTTCTTGACAAGGCAGCCATTGTGACTGAACAAGACATAGTCAAATCTGGGCAAGCACCAAATTTATGGAGACTAAACACCGTTCATCGAGTGGAAGAAATGAAATCTGTGATCCGGATGGGACCAATATGGGCAGCAGGGATCCTCCTTATCACAGCTTATGCCCAACAGAACACATTTTCACTCCAGCAAGCCAAAACCATGAACAGGCACCTCACTAAGTCCTTCGAGATCCCTGCAGGCTCAATGTCCGTCTTTACCATGGTCTCCATGCTCACCACAATTGTCCTTTACGATCGTCTTCTCATTCGTGTAGCTCGTAAATTCACAGGGCTTGATCGGGGTATCACTTTCTTGCACCGGATGGGAATAGGCTTTGTCATATCGATATTCGCCACTCTGGTTGCTGGGTTTGTTGAAATGAAGCGAAAACAGGCAGCTTTGGCTCATGGACTCCTTGATAAAGCTCATACAACAATCCCCATTTCAGTCTTTTGGCTTGTACCTCAATACGGCCTTCATGGGATAGCTGAAGCATTCATGTCAATTGGGCACTTAGAGTTTTTCTATGATCAATCACCTGAAAGCATGAGGAGCTCTGCTACTGCTCTGTTTTGGACATCGATTTCTGTTGGGAATTACGTTAGCACCCTTTTGGTTTCTTTAGTGCACAAGTTCAGTTCAGGACCTAATGGATCAAATTGGCTACCGGATACTAATCTGAATAAAGGGAAGTTGGAGTATTTTTACTGGTTGATTACGGGATTGCAGGTTCTTAATCTTATTTACTATATATGTTGCGCGAAGAAGTATACTTATAAGCCCGTTCAGATCCACAATAAAGAAACTGATTCTAAGGAAGATGGAGTCGAGGTTGCTAACAATGTTTAGTTGCATACCCAGGGACAAATTTTTAGAGAAATTAAATTAGTGTATATCTGAATAATGAGTACGTCCTGTATGCAAAATCCTGTTAGCGTTACAATTTGTACTTAATAGATGAAATGTTTAAATAATGAAACCTAAAACCTGCTTTTTCGCCTTTTGCTTTTGCCAAATTGGCCATACACATACCAACATGGAATATTCTATATATGTCAGATAGTATAAATCAAGGGAATCAGATATAGGGAGGCGATGCCGTAAGGTGCTATATCAATAAATCTTTGCCATACTTAGATATTGGGAATTATTGAGTTGATGGGAAAAATTAACCTTACGACTAACTTTACATTGAAAATAAATAATAAAAATGATTTATATATATGTCATGAGTTTAAATTTTTTAATCAAATTGTTACTTATCTATGTATCAAATTGTACACAAAATCTTTATGGTTTTGTAACAAATGGTATTAGAATCAATAGTTTAAATTGAGAAAAATATCACATACGGCTGTTGGTTCTTATGATGCTGATCTATAGTGGAGTCGATGAATCTCATATATGATGATCTTGAAGAAGATGAAGCAGTTGATCTTACATATGTTAGTATGTGGAAGAATGTACTCGGTTAAGAGTGGGCTCTTCGTAATTCGTGTAACACTTGACAATAGTTTCTGTTCAAAAGAGAGCGATAGGAACACACATGAAAGAGATTGTTAAAAATATTCACGTGTAAAAAAAAAGGGAAAAACAAATCTCACATTATAATGAAATAAGAAATAAAAGTTACTTTTATATATTTATATATATATATATATAAATGTTTTGGATCAAAAACTAATAAATTTAAACTTTTAAAAAAAGTCATGCATGACGCCATAGTTTTGGCTTGAAAGTGAACTGGTGAATAGGCAAAGCAATTGTATTGGACCCCAAACGTTACCAAACACAAACAATTGACATCTTTTTGTTGGTCACCTTAACGGAATTGGTCATAATAAACTCACTGTATTGATTACCTTGTCTCCTACCAATACATGCCCTTCAACTCCAACAATAGCACGATTTTCACTCATTGAAATCATGAATGGGTGAGAAAGGTTTGGCTTCGGTGATTACGAAGAGAAAAAGATGGATTTTGATATAAACTTTAAATCTAATCGAGATTTAAAAAAAATCAAAAACATATTTTGGCATTGTTAAAGTCACGAGATCATATTACTAAATGAACTGAAAAATTCTGCTACATTATGACAACGTCGGATCAGCGTAAGATTAAAGATAAAGGAAGGATTCAATTGTTCTTATTTACTAACGATGGGGTTAATTACAACGTTGGAAATGTGAATGATAAAAATGAAACGAAGTGTAAACTTGAAGAATGTCAAATGCAATTTTCCTTTTATTTTATACTTAAATCCTCAAATGCAGTAACAATGAAAGGGTGGTTTAGTGGTAGAGATCATGGGCTCTGAGCCCTTCTCTAGCTATTTGGGCCAAAGCGAACCTTGATGGACCAAACACCCACTTTTCAGTTCTCATAATCTCTACCCGTCCGTTATTTTGCTGCTGCAATGGGAGTTGTTGTCGAGTTCGATGGGCAGACCGCAACTCTAGCGACCCTAACCGTTCCAAACTTTTCTCACCTCTCCCCATTTTTCAACATGTCAACAAACCAACGAACATTAAAAAAAAAAAACAGATTCCTTCAAATTTCAAAATTCTCAATCGAAAAATTCAAACAGCAAAGAGAAAACGAGAAGAAGAAATAGAAGATATAATATTACAGCAAGCAAACCGCCATGGAAGAGATGGAAGATAGTTTCGAAGATGCCATGTCGGACACCACAACGACGCCTTTGTCGGGGATAACAGAGGCGTTTGAGGATCTTGCAGATTTCCTCAATTCTCGAACGAGTTGCTTCAAAGATGAAGAAGAGGAAGACGAAGACGAAGAAGAAATAGAGGAGCTTAGATTGGACATGTTCTGTGAAGCGTGTTCTCTGGTCACTGTTTTATTCGGTTGCCTCGGCCTCGCTTTCAAGTTCGCAGAGTTGGAGTACGTCTCCAAGGTTCATTACATTTTTACTTTTATTCTCTTGTTCTTTTATTGATGTTTGAATTAATTAATAATCGTGTTTTTCTTTTTTCTTTTTTCGTTAATTTATATTTATTTGAAGGTTTTCATCAAACCAGAAATGGGGAGGCATTTTTTTTTATTAACATTTCAATTTGTATGCATTCATATTCGTATATAGTGGTACATGCTTTGCTTTATGGGGAGAAGATGTTTGACATTTTGATCCAAAGGCGGTTTTTCTTAGTTTTGGTTAACATGGAGCCTATATAGCATCAAAGTGCAGTCATTGCTTCATAAATATGCTATAAGTTACGTTTTCAATTAAAATTGTTTATTAAAAAAATTCTGATTTTTTTGGTTAAGCCTAGTATGATCTTTAATGCAGCTTAAACAAAATTTTCATATATTTAGATGGTTGAAGTTTCCTAGAAAGAGATTTAGGGAAGACTTTGTTCCTCCATGGTGTCTCTTGGTTTCAACTGCAACCTAAGATGAATGCATTATTGGTAGCTAAGAAGAATATATGGCCCTAATCTTCTCTTTGCTTGGCATGTGTATGATACACACTAGTAGTTGTTAAACCACTTCACTGAGACCAGTCAAATCACTCAATTCATCAGCTTCCCCTCTTAGGAGGAAATCGCGATATATCGAACAGTAAAGAGTCACTAATACCTTTGAAAGATAAGGGGACACTTTAACCAAGCTCTATTTTCACCGCATCATGGATTTCTTTTCATTATAGCATGGAAATCTGGAAGAAATCGTGAGCATTAGTGATCATCATAGGACTTCATCTAAGTAGATGAGTTTATGGGCCACCTTATGGTGTAGAAAATATGCGATGAATCAGAGAAGAAAGTACTCTGGAAGGGAGCACCTCTTTCATATTCTGTGTTTGGAAGACTAGAAACAGAAGTAATTTTTAGAATGCCAAATTCTCACTGCTTAGACTCAATGATGTTTTGCATTGATCACTTTGCTTTTTCTGTTCCCCTAGTTTATAGAATAGGGAGTTTTTACTTTGGGCACAGGGTTTAGTCCCCCTTTTCACTTGAAATGATATTAACTCTTTCTTTTGGTTTTGTGTGTGTATTCGAACTTCTAACTCATATTGAAGCCATAACAATATGTAGTAGTAGTCCCAAAGTATACTCATGAAATTATAAAAGGTCAAATCATTACACCCCAACAAGTTTTTGAGGAAAAGTTTTGTCTCATACTTGCAAACCCTTGATTCTGTATTTCTTCTAATTACAAGAACTTGAGACCACAGTCCATTGTGTATTGCTAATTTTCAAAAGCAAATTGCAGTAAGGGTTAATTTGTACTGCTAGGATTTTTTTGATAAATGGATGTATTGATTACATGCTGTTGATGAATGGTGACTGACTGACTGGTGAGATTTATGTCAGTACTATCCTTATATGGCTTATCAGTCTAAAAAGGTTTGAGAATTCCAAAACTGAGCTGAGATGAATTAGTTAGTTGTCCAGATCATTACCTCTTTTGGTTTTTAATTCCATTAGAGAGTAGAAGATTTTTTTTTTTTGTTTTTGTCATTCCCCTTAGCTTTTCATATGTTTCATTCAATAATTTGTTGCATGGTTGATGTCTAATACATTATCCGGGCGTGAATATCCTGTTATTTGCTCGGTATTTTCATGTTCACTGTCATTTGCACATGGTAACATGGCCCATGAGTTTTTGCATTGAGCTCTCCTTCTAAAGCTGGTGTTGGAGATATCTATTTGTAAATCGTATTTTCAGTCCAAACACCTGGATCTAATGCTGTTGATTATGTATTCAGGTTCATGATCTCATGGAAGCATCAAAAACATTTGACACCTTGGATAATATACTGGACCTGGATATCACAAATGACACAGTGAAAACGCCAGGAAGCCATTCACGTAACTTACGCCGTGTTAGGCAGGGTCTTGACCTCATCAGAGTTTTATTTGAACAATTTTTATCAACTGAGTATGTTCCACTCCTTTATAAATGCATTTTTTTTTAATACTGAAATCTGCAAAGATGTGAAATGGATACATTTATTGAGAAAACTGTGTGGATGTTGAGTAGTATCTTGTGGTTGCATATTCAGTCCTGAATGCTGATAGTTGTTACTCCTCTTTGGCATGTGTGGTGTACTTGGAAAATTAAAAAAGAAACTAAAGGTGATGACTTGAGAATTCTTAATGAGCCACTTGAATTTCACAACTTGGATTTTATAGGGACTAAAGACAGAGAGTTGAAAGTCCATTCTTCAACTTTGTGAAAACATTTTGTTACAAATTTTAATTTTTAGTTGGAATTCTGCTCGTTGATAAATTGATTTATGCATAAACTAAGAGAAGAATTGCATCAAACTTGGGCAATATTTTCTTGTGGATTTGGTATTAAAAGTAGGTGATTTCATGATGTTACCTGACTTGCAGTTAATTTTCTTTGTGGTAAGAAACAGAACATTAAGAGGGTTTGGGGGTGGGCAGGAATGGGGGGTTTCTTTAAGCAATATTTAAGATAATAAAATCCTTAGAATATTCAAATATATTAAAGAATTATCAGTCTACTCCTTGAGATTCTCTTGTATTGCTTCATGATAGCATGCTTTTTTGCTAAGGCACTTTCTGCAGTTTTGCTTATAATTTTGAATTTTTCTTCTCATTTGAGTAAATTTTACTGCAATCCTGCAAACACTGCCTCACTAAATTTCAGGAGTCAATTGTAGCATTTTCTCATCAAAGTAGTTCAAGGTGCATTTGCAGTTTTATAATTAATCGAAATATTGTCAGTGCCTTTCTTATGGGTTTGTTTTATTTCTTTGGTTGTAATATCTGGCATCTTAATTTTGTCACTTTTAGGGATTATTCTTTAAAGGAAGCAGCTTCAACAGCTTATGCGCAAGTTTGTGCACCATACCACACATGGCCAATCAGGACAGCTGTTGCTGCCGGAATGTATACTCTTCCAACGAGGGACCAACTCTTGCTGAAGCTCAATGAAACCGGTGAGAATCGAATCAATTTGTTGATAAATTAGTTGGTTTGTGCAGTATACTAGCATGAAACTGGAAGTAACTTTTTCACCGAGTATGGAGTTTTGACCTTTTATATAAGTTTCCAATTTAGTTTTGTAGCTATGACTGCCAATTCTCTAATGTGTAGCCTACCCTCAGAACAAAAAACACCAAAACACATTGATAAATATGAAATAGATGTCTAAATTATATCATATGAAGATGGAAGCACGATAAAAAACTCTGTGGGATAATAGACCGGTATTTATAAGGAGTAATGAGGAAATAAGACATATTAGTTATGATTTAGTAGGCTATTCTAAGAATGTTTGTCTTGATTAATGTCAGGAAAGAGTTAAAATTAACTTGCCATAAACCAGTAAAACCTGGAGTTTTTGAAAAATGCTGAGTTACATTCCATTCATTGTAGAGATAATATAGGTCATAACTAAGAGTTCTGAAAAGAAAAGCTGTATTATCTCCTTGTTCTATAATGAGCTATGATTTTAATAATGATACCTGTAAATAAATAAAGCTTCAATATATTTATGTGTAGCCAGTTAAATGGAAAATATATTGAATCTGGTTTTGTCTTTCAAGTATATTGTTCTCATCCAGAATATCTTTGGAAGTATTTTAAGTGGCACCTGAGGAACAAATACTGATAGAAAGATACTTTGTGGATCCTCACCACTCTTCTTTTTACTTCTTAGATGTGTCATATATGAATCACAACATTAAATTATTTTATATTATGCTCTTATTGTATGGGGGTTATATTTCTTGGTTGTGACTTGTGAGTTTAAGCGTAATTTCAGTTTTAGCAGAGGTAGTCAGACTCAAATAAGACAGATAAAAGACTCAATCACAAATAAATTCTATGGGACGTACCCCTTCATACTAATTTTCAGTCAGATTTTAATGTTCACTGCCAATGCTACAAATTTCAAATCATTTACTGAATAAATTATTGTAATAGCTCATATCATCAATTTTATCATCTGGGAGCTGAAACAGTTGAAGTTCAATTGATCTGATCATTGCAAGACTTTTATTTTTTTACTTGTTGCAGATCAGTCAGTGGAGAAGAATATGAAAAAGTTCATCAATGCCTCACGTCCAATTATAGAATACATTGATAAGCTTTACATTTCTAGGAATATTAGCTTGGACTGGTGACTTTTTATCGACATCAGATGGTGCAAAAATCTCTTATTTAAGCCGCAGTGAT
Source organism: Bretschneidera sinensis (assembly GCA_023935145.1). Lineage (NCBI taxonomy): Eukaryota > Viridiplantae > Streptophyta > Magnoliopsida > Brassicales > Akaniaceae > Bretschneidera > Bretschneidera sinensis. The sequence continues at coordinate 110,328,766 of CM043701.1, read as the reverse complement.
GTCTGTCATGAATCTCATTAGTCCAAAGGAGTTCCTACATTCTCATTCGTTGCACATACGTTGAAGCATATATCATTACTTTTTTTTTCTTTTTTGTATTTAGTAGTTTTTTTTTCAGGTATTAAAAAAAATCTTTTTTGTATTTAGTAGTTCTATGTGAATAGTTTTCAAGAGATTGTTTCCAATCATCAATAATCAGGTGATATGAACATAAACAATGGTCTCTAAACAAGGAAATCTATATTACCCTATCTTTAGATTGGTTTATAGATTAATGCGTGGTTAAGGTGGTACAGTTGGAATGGAAACTGAACTAAATGAGTCTTGATTCGTTACCACCTGGAAAGAGAACAAGAATAATGAGTCTTGATTCATATTTTTCTTATTGAAGCAATAATCTGCATCGAAACCTCTCTCTCGACTTACCTTCAAAATTCAAATAAACTGTCATTAACTTGACACAAGTCTTTACCTTTAAGCTCGCTCCATACGTTCTCACAGGAATTTAAACTTGGTGGATCCACTGTGAAAATAAGATATTTTTGCATATAAGCAGACACCGTATACAATAGCTAGAAATTAATTTTTGAGATCTCATAGATAAAACTTCCTGAAAACTAATGTTCAATGGGTTCTGTCAAAAAATTTCCAAGTTATTATTCCTTTCTTTCAAAATCTATTTCAAAAGTATCTGACATGGTACAACAAAATGAAATACAACATAAGCTTAACATCCCCTATGGACCACCGTAAAAACCATTTTCCTCAGCTGGGCACTCAGTAAAATAGAGACATCATCTTCACTTGTCACCCATCAAAGAATAGAGACTCACAATCAACTGAATTCGTTCACAGGATTCTGAACATCAGTTACAAAGTCAGGCTTCCTGGGTTCTGAATGATCTTTGAGAAAGTCTGAAGGAAGGCCGCCAAGTCAGCACCATACACAATTCTGTGATCAGCTGTTACATTCACCTGAGAAAAAAAAAATACATGCCAACTCATTTATGGGTTCGTAAAGACATAATCAACCACAACGAAAGTTTTACTGCTTCTGCTACCCAGCTGAAGGACTTTTTTTATGTTTATTGTCGATATCACATACAGAATAACAAAAACAAAAAAAAAACACTCAATTTACAGAGTTAAAAGAGGGGCCTAGTTTGAGACATTCTAAGTGGCAACAAGAGATTTCTCCATATATATATATAAAGAACAGAAAAAAAAACATAAATTTAATAAAAAAAATCAAAGCAAGGGTTTTGTAATCCCTATTTAGATCGGGGTTTTGTCCCTATATTTGGATTGAGGGGAAAGAAAGGAAGGGTAAAAGATTGACATACTTATCCCTAGTTTGGAAGATTTTTATATTAAGGGAAAGGAAATGGAGAGGGAACATGTACCGTTTCCCTTCAAAGCTTCACTTTTTAAATTCCCCCTAATTGGGAGATTTTGTAGGGAGTGTACCTCATTTATAATTTTTTATTGTAATGGCAATCATACCCCTACAGCCCTATCTTTTATGACATTTCCTTTATTAATGATGGAAAAAATAGTGGAGTACATTACATCATTCCATTTATTTTCCTTTCCTCATTTCTAAACATCCAAACAAGGGGTATATGTACCCCTCCATTTTCACTCCTTTCTTTTTCCTTTGTATCTTTTCTTTTTCTTTCCCTCCAAACTTCCAAACAGACCCTGAGATCTTTAAAAGTTGAGAAAGAAGCATGAACCTCAAACAGGGAACTGCTATCTTCAGTAAAAACATCACATGCCAAGAAAACGATATTGCTTATGAAGATCACATTAGTAGAACTCTTAAACACTATAAAACTTTTAGGGCTAGTTTGGTACATGGTATTAGGGTGGGATAGGATTAACTTAATCCCACATGAACAGTTAGTCCCATGTTTGGTTGGAGGGACTAACTGTTCATCTGGGGTTAAGTTTAGACCCTTCAATTTCTATCCCACCTCCCCCGGGACAGAATTAATCCCACAGAGATGGGATTAATTTTTTTTTGAAAGACCATTTTACCCTCCCTTTCTTTATCCCTGCTCCAGCCCTCCTCCCCTCCAGCACTCCTCCTTCTCCACAGCACCTCCCCTCCTTCCCTATCTTCTCCCTCCTCCCCCGTGCCTCCTCCCATCCTTCTCCTTCCTCCCCCGCGCCTCCTCCCCTCCTCCCCCCCCCCACCCCCGCACCTCCCTTCTCATTCCCCCTCCTCCCCGCGCCTCCTCCCCTCCTCCCCCCCCCCACCCCCGCACCTCCCTTCTCATTCCCCCTCCTCCCCGCACCTCTCTTCTCCTTCCCCCTCTCTTCTCTCCTCCTCCTTCCCCGGATCGAGTCGGCCCTCCTCTTCCTTCTCCTCCTCATCCTTCCCCAGACCACGGTCGCCCCTCCTCCTCCTCCTTTTTCCACCTCTCTGTAGTTTTTTGAAAAACAAGCACCCAAAAAAAAAAACTCTCTCTAGCAGAGGAAGAAGTAGAAAAGCAAAGAAAAAAAAGGTCTCGGTTATATATATATATAAAAGATTTATAATAAAATATAGTGGGTATTTTAGTCTTTTGATTTTTTATCCCACTTTAATCCCAATCCAACAATCTCATAAACCAAACATTGAATTAATATAATCCCACTTTAATCCTCCTATTCCTATCCCACTATAATCCTAATCCCACTGTAATCATGTCCGTGTACCAAACGGACCCTTAGTGTTGTGGTCGGTGCTAAAACAAAGTCCTGACTAATATTATGCTGCATGGCAGCTATCAGCACTAAGGGTGGTACTGACCATGCCAAACCCCTATTAGAGATTGCTAAGGCAGGCCGCTAGAGATAACTAGAGAGGACTATTTATCCACCATCATCACCCAACTAGAGTCCCGCTTGCTTTGGAGCGCTGGTAATGACATTTCCCTGCCTTGATGGCAAACTCTCTAGATCTCCCACTAGTTACTGACATGATACTCCCTCTTACTGTGTGTTTGGATAGGGAATTCTTAAATATTTGGGAATTTTGAAATGGAGGAGATTGAAAACCCCTGAATTTAGAACCTTTCATTTTTCAATATTTTTATCCAAGAAAAACAAAGCAAAAAGTATTGAGTCTGAACAATCTATATCAAGAATTTGATACAGACAATGAGTAACCTTGTAAACTCAAGCCATCAGTAACAGTCTTGTAAAGGTAACCAGACAATTGATCGAATTGAGCTGGGAATGGACTCAATGGAGAGAGAGAGAGAGAGAGTAAACTGAGTTTGGTGGTAGAGGGTTGGGCCGCTGGTCATGCTAGTGGTCAACGAACCCACTGACAAGCACACGAAGCTCAAGAAGCAAGTATTATATGCGCCGTCAAGAGCTACCTGACTAAGACCGAGTCAACCCAAGCGAGGACGACTATGGAGGATCTACCATAGGCAATGAAGAGGAACTAGCAAGGGCCATGTCGAGGACCCAGCGGTTGTGGAGTGAGTACTAGCGCGATCGTTAAAGGGGTTTGGATGATGATCGCCGACCTGGAGGCTTCAATGGGGGCGACGGTCTTGACAGAGAGAGAGATGAGAGACAGAGAGAGATGAAACAGGGAATTTAGCCCCTCAAATCCTCTCTAAAACTTCTTACAGCCCTTTTAGTTTTAGAAATAAAATTGAAATTGATCCGAAATAATTGGGTTGGAATTGAGTAGCAATTCCAATTCTTCCGTTTGGGTGTGCATTAGGAATAGCCAAGTCCATTTTGACTCCAAAGATTAGTTGAATATATTAACATACAAAAATCATTGTTGAATCTGTACCAAATGACCAAAATATTCCTACTCTTAGAATTATTAATAATTTAACAAAAGCACTCAATTGGTTACTAACTTTTATTCTTAACACTAATTTCATTTTATACAACTTCATAAGCATAATTCAGCTTTAAATTTAAATTTATTTTTGAAATATATAACTTCATCTTAAATAACCTTAATTTAGAACTATTATTTGATTTTCATAACTTAATTTGGGCTTACTATTATTTTCCATATTAAGGACAGTTAGTTTCTTTTCACACACACGTGTGTGTAATGAAGCACTAGAAACATTCAAGAACATTAAAAATCACTCTCTTCAAAAAGCAATAATAGAGCACTGAGGTCTTGGTGAAAACACCAATGTCTTCAATTTTATTCACGTGATTTGCAAGCTTTGTTGTCCATTATTTTCCATCTTCATGTGACTTTATTGCTTTTTAGGGGTCAAATTTTGTATTACCTATTTTCTGGAATTGGCAATTTCGACCTAAAAACCAACCAAACGGCTAACTTATAATAAAGCCAGAATTGGGTCAGAATGGATTGCCCATCCCCCCAACCATATATATATACCTGGAGGTAGGGGTAAAGTTAGAATAATAAATCTCAATCAGTGCTATTTTAGTCTACTCAATGATAAAAGATCATTTCCCAATAATTTAGAATTGACAATTCCGACCTAAAAACCAACCAAACTCTGGATTTAGAATAAGTCCACAGACTCCACAATTCAGTTGGAATGGAATTTCCCATTCCTAATCCCCTGCCCCCAAAACAAAGGGCCACTAGGGAATTTCACAAATTCTCTCGTGGATGTTGCCAAATAGGAATTTCCTCCAAAGAATTTTAAAACCTCTACCAAAATCAAATCTCATTCCTAGCTCCTCATCGGTTTCTCCATATTTGCCCTTCTTTCTTTTCTCTTTTATTTTTTTATTTCAATCAAAATCGTTGATAAAGAGAAATGACCCACTTGAAATAGTGATATACTAACAATTTCCGACCTTGAAACTCGCAAAGTACCTCCTCTCAATATCTATAGCTAAACTCATAAGTTTACAATATCTAAATCAACGTTCTTACAGACTTCCACTATTTCAGTATGAACCACATCACTCATTTTTAAGACAATCATCTTTGTTGCACTTAAGTACATACCAACTTATCATGTAGACTTCGTCCATCTAGCTAATCAATTAAGCTATTTCCACCGCATTAACATCTCTTTGACTGGTCCTTTCTCTAAAATGGGGCCACAACTACATCATAGCTATACTGAATACTGATGCTTGCCAAAAGGAAGCTTAGCAAGTCATGCAGATTGAAAGTATAAAGCAAAACGGCTCATTCAATCTAGAAGCTAACCAATAATATCTCTCAAGAATCATTAATTTCAATAGCAATGTTATTCACAATTGTTTGTCACAGACTCCTAATAAGTTCATGTGGCACGAGAATGTATCTTCCTAATAAGTTTTTGTTCAATTTCTCTGTTGGAATCAATTATTTGTGCTTCAAATGGAATTTGTAATAAGATGGATCTAAAACTGGTTTCCATCTAGCCTATGGAGATGTGATGCTAATTCGGCACTTCATATATCATAATAAAACGTTCAGTCAGATAACATTGCAAAAACAGAAAATTTTAAGAGCTAAGAGAATCGGGAGAAACAGATACCGTTTACACTAGTAGTAGATGGTCAACAACACAAAGAAGAAGAATGAGGAAAAGAACGAGTTAGTGCTGAGGATAAACTCAAGCTAGTTTTTCCAGCATTGTTGATTACTTTTTGCAAGAACGAAGAAAGCGAAATTAAGATAATATTGTAGTGAAAAAAATTAATGAAAACAATAATTTAAGAGGTGGATGTAATTCAAATTCTTGGTTGAATATCCCATTCAACATTTCTAGGGGTTTCTATAGTCAGGCAATAGGAGGGGGAACCATCCTAGGAAGACATCATCCTGCCCTTTCCACTCTCCATTGTGTTTTGTTTCCTGTCATTTTTCTCTAATTTCATCCCCCAAAGTTTTATATTATTCAAAAATTTCACAAAGATGAATAAACAATAGAAATTTCACAAAAAATTCTCTAATTCCATCCTCTGTGAGAGGCTGACATTGGAAAATAAAAGGAGCACTAGTAACTAGGTCCTACAATGTTTTGATTGCATTACAAAGTCATGGAATCATCAATTGCATACACATTTGCAGCTAGAATTTGAAAGCATAGAACGCAAAATATTCGAAAACTTGCCAACATAAGACTACTATGCAACCTATATTACTTTTATCGTGTGTCCTGGGTTGGGGTTCATAGAAGGCTCATCAAATAGTAATCAATAAACAAATGGAAGTTAACTTACCAGCATTTTACTTTTCACACTGAAGAATCCATCTGCATCAGCCACGACAGTTGGCTTTGATGCTCCAACAGCCATGATAGCTCCCTGAAAATCATTCCAAATGATTCGCAAATGAGTATGTAATCACCAGACACAGAAGAATCCCCTCAAGTAATGGAGATGAAAGGCCTAGTTATCATCACTCACCTGGCCTGGGGGAAGAATAGCATCAAACCTGTCCACTCCAAACATGCCCAGATTGGATAGTGTGAAAGTCCCTGTATGCATTATGAGTGAAACTTAATCTTATATTCTCAAAGATTAAAAGTCAAGTTCCACCGCAATCATGATGAGAAACTTTATAAAAAAAAAATTTTAAAAAAAAGCAACCGATTAAACGGTAAAAACCTGAATTATACTCATGGGGCTGCAGTTGCTTCGCTCTGGCTTTCTCCACCAGCTCCTTCCATTTTTGCGATAACAGATACAAATCCAACTGACCCAACAAGTACAAGATATGAACAAAAGCCAACCAAACAAAATAAAACACCAGGTACACTTAATTAGAACAATTAAGACATAATTTTTTCACCAACCTTGTCTGCATCCTCGAGAACTGGGGTTATCAACCCACCATTGATTGCCACAGCAACTGCGATGTTTATATTACTATTGTATGTAAAGCTCTTCCCGTCTTTACAGCTGGCGTTCACAACTGGGTGCTGCACAAGTGCCACGGCTGCAGCCTTCGCTAACAGCGCAGTCATTGTCACACCCTTAGGTTTCACCTGTAAAACCCAAAAGCAATGCATTAGTTACTACTGATATCAATAACAAATCCAATCTAATTGAGAGACCACCAAACACACAATAAACTAGAAGAACCAAATGAATCCGATCAAATGTACCTTCTCGTATAGCGCATCAAGCGCATCCGTGGTCACTGGATACCCCACGCGGAAAGTGGGCACCGAGAGACTATCGAGCATGTTCTTCGACACCGCAGCTTGCATCGAGGTGAAAGGCACCACCGTGGAACCCGGAATCGGAGGCAAATTACTCGCCGCAGGTTTCGGTGCTGTAGGAGTAGCGGCAACCACGGGAGCAGACTGTAGCGTGGCCACGGGACCCACATTTGGCTTGGAAGGAGCAATCCCCGCAGCGGCCTCCACGTCAGACGCGGTAATCCTGCCGTACGGCCCCGTGCCCACCAATGATCCAATGTCGACCTTGTGCTGCTTCGCTAACTTCTTCGCGTACGGTGTCAACACGACCTTCCTGGGACCCTCCGGAGCCGCCGCCGCCTTACGGGCCGGGGCCGGCGCGGGCTGCGAAATGGCCGGGGCGGGAGTGGAAGTAGCAGGAGGAGGAGTGGGAGAAACAGGGGTTGGAGCGGAATTGGAAGCTGCCTTGGCTTTGGCCTCTTCGATTTCGTCCTCTGTCTCGGCTAATAAGCCGATGGCAGCACCGACGGGGGCAGTCTCGCCCTCGCCGACAACTATGGCGGCGAGGATACCATCGTAGAAGGTTTCGACGTCCATGTCAGCCTTGTCGGACTCGACGACGACGACGCTCTCGCCCTTGGAGAGCTTGTCGCCCTCGGATTTGACCCAGGAGACGATCTTGCCCTCGGTCATGGTGGATGAGAGGGCGGGCATGAAGATCTCCCTGATCTTGGATTGGACGGTCAAAATTCTACGGCGGGATCTGGCGGGAAATGAGGAGGAAGGAAGGCGCCATGGGAGGGATGTGGTGGAGATAGATGAGGAGAAGGAGATGGTGGCATTTGTATTGGAGAAGGAAACATTAGAGAAGAAAGGAGAGGAAGCCATTTTTCCTTCCTTGCAAGAGAGAGAAAGAAAACGTGAGTGAGTTATGACTGATGAATGGGAAATGGTAGGAGGGAAATAGAAGGAGAAATGGGCGGAGAAGACGAGGTGGAGTTGGTTGGAGTCTTTCAGCTAACCCATTGTGTATCCATCGCCCACTGTACGGGCTTCAGTTGTCATGTTCGTCTAATTAATTTCAAAAAATTTATTAAAAAAAAGGAGTTTGCTTTTAAACTTATATTTTAGATTTGTATATGAATTTTTTTTTAGATAATTACAATTCCATTAAATTATATCCTTGTATTTATTTATTTATAAATTATTACTCCATTTTATGAAGAATAATCTTATGATGAACTGCATAAGATTCATTTTGATAATTAAAAAAAATTGCATAAGATTTATGTAAAATTCATCCATATATTGTATTGCATAGAAAGCCAAAATAGAAGATATTGAGACGACATTGTTCGTTTCATAAATGGATAACCTTTTAGCTCTTAAAAATGAATGATCTAACCAATTTTTGCGGCTTTGACTCATTTGTTTTATGGTTTATTAAGATTGAAGAAAATAAAAAGAAATGTGTTCTATGTGACTCTAAGTCAAATATTTTAAGAGGAAATTAGTTTGAAAGAGTTGGGTCAAACACTTCAAATGTGGATAATCAATAACAATACGATTTGCGTCGAATTTTTTTTTTGTATTTTAGTGTTTTATATTTTTTTTTAAAAGCATTTTTAATATTTTATAATTGAATCAATTGGATCTTAAGTTTATAAAGAATATCAATTTGTATCTCAAATTTATTTTTCAGATTAATTAGATATTTCGTTTACTTGAACTGTCCAGAAACACGTGAATCAGATTTTAAATTTTTTATTCTTAATTATTGTAATTGGTAGAAAAAGTGAGGTATTGTTTCTAGACTTAAAAAAACTACATTATATATTTATATGTTCGTTATATTTTTTTATATTATTACAGCAAAAATAAAGAATTTGTTTTGTTATTTTATAGGCCTTACCTATTTTCTTTTTACGGGTATTTTTGTCTTCGGAATTGGGCGGATCCTTTCAATTACAGTGTTGTTGGAAGTTGAAACCCAAATGTGGGGAATACTCCATTTGGGGCTGTCAGGCCACGAACTTACAAGAAATTTAGCCCACCTGACACAGTTTCATTTGGTTCCCAGTTCCCACCCATTTTTTTTTTGTCCTCGTCCAATATTTTCATGAACAAGAAGGCTAAAAATCAATAGTGATGGACATTTCAAACAGATTTGGGCCTTTTAAAATTTTGGGCTCAACTCATACCGAAGAGGCTGAATTTGGGCCGAATGCTTAAGCCAATGGAGAATTTTTTTTTTTTGGTTAAAGTGATTTTTTAGAACAAAGCATATCAAGTAAGGGTGCAATTTGAACAAAGTAACATGACCTAATCCGAGTCCAACTCGAACTTTGGGCAAGTTAAGGTTGGGTTGGATTAAGATCGAAAAACTCCAACTTGAATTAAATTTGAGTTGGGTTAAGATTGGATTTTTCTCAATTCTAACTCAACTCATAACACTTGAGCTTGAATTTAATTATGTAACTAGTATTACTAGTTAGTGATTTGAATTTATATAGAATATTTGAACATGTGAAATTCGAATGTTTGAAAAATTAAAATTGATGCTTTTAAAATCTTATTTGTAATAGTTAACATCTGATATGAATTAAAAAAAAGTAGAATTCAAGAATTTAATCTGACATAAGTAATTTCAGTCTGATTTGATTGCACAAATCAACCTAAATTTAACTCGAGTCTAATCCAAATTTTCATGGGTTGAATTAAGATTAAGATTTATATATCACTCATCATAGATTGAGCTAGTTATGGTCCCAAAAAATTTTATGGATTAGACTAGCTGACTTCTAACTTATTCAATCCAACCCATGTATACACTAATGTGGAGTTTTAATTGCCATAGTGATAAAGTGACAGTGAAGCTATTAAAAGCATATGCATCTTAATTTTATCAAGAAACTGGATTTTGATCTCCCTCCAAGATATGTAAATAGGAAGGTCTCCTATGAACTCACCATTTGTAATGGATATTTCCTCCCATTATTATATTTTGCCAAATTCTTCTATTATTAAAATTAATAAATAAATAAACAGCATATATTTTAGCAAGAAACGTTGCTGACTATAAAATCTTTATGCATCTTCAAGAATTGTATTCTTTTCGCCAAAAAGAAAAGGTATAAAAAAGAAAGAAAATAAAAGAAGGACGAAGGAGAATTGGGTTGGAGGCTTGGGTGTTTTATGTTTCCTGTCAAATCAATATTTGTCATTTGTATGTCTCTTGACTTGTGTCTGTTGGAAACACCCACGATGTCTTCTCTATGCGCTGCACGTTGGTGCTATCATCAACCAAACCAACCATCCTAATACGCGAATTTATTGTTCTTTTACAAGCCTGATAGCTGCTGGATGCGTGCATAGCATGATTCATTCGTTGTGCTTAAACCACATTAAAATTTATTTTGTATCCAAAAATTTCAGTTTTCTCACGCTTTGGAATTTTCAATGTAAAAAAAATTTTGAATTTTCGTATACTTTGATTTGAACATATTTGTTATGAAATATTGAAATTTTTTTAATTCAATGATATGACATTCAATCTCATTATGAATTTAACTTCATTTCAATTTTTAAATTGATAGAATCCAAATCCAATAAATATCGATCCAAATTCAATTTTTTCCATAATTCGATATATATCTAATATAATTGAATATGAATATGGGTTTTATGTATTAATTCGACTGTGACTCAAATCCACTAATTTATTTTAGAAAAAATCGAATTAAATATTTTTTTATACCCAGTCTCATAATGAGTTTATCCAATTTAGTATCATATAATATATATTAATTTCAACAATATCAACAGTAATTTTTCAGCTACACAATTGCCCTCACAATTTTTTAACATAAAATTAAATACTCGAAAACATTTGGCTCTTAAATTATTTGAAAAATGATGAAGTATTTAAAACACATGTAAAATTTTATACAAATATAATCTGTTGTGAAAAAGAACGAATTAGAATTTCCAATCTCCAATTCCACTCGGTAACCAACTTGAATTCAAATTTCCATCTCCAATAATGGAAAAACTTAAAAAGAAAATGTGAAAGAAAATATCAAGTAATAAAGGGAGAGACCATGATAACGGCATGAGGCCGCTCTCTTAAGAAAACCTCCTCTCAATAAAGAAAGTAACAAGTGGTGGTCACGTGATTACCGGGTAACTCCAATCAACTCACGTAAGTCGTCTCCGTTACCGGTAAAGCTGGCTTCAAGTGAACGACGCAACCGGTCAGATTTGCAAAGAGCAATTTTTTTAAAAAAAAAAAGGAGAGGGAGAATAATAGAATATCCTGTTTAACTCTCCCGCCTTCAGATAATGCCCAAATTTTGGAGGCCGGCTTAGCTGTCTTTTGGAGCCAATTCCTATGGGTTACGTCACCTCTTTTGTCTTTGTTGGTGACCCACTTATTTTTAAATTCTCTTCAATTTAATAATTGGAGCTAATAATTAACTTTAGATATCTCATTTGAAACCTAGTGAATAAAAAGGAATAATAAATTTTTTTTAATACAATATTAGTTCATACTCAGTTAAATGAAACTGATCATGGTAATTTGCAATGACTGTATATTTGTAGGCAAAAAAAAATATATGCACGCTAAGTACCTGATTCAAGCCGAACACAACATGGTTAGACTCGATTTAAATTAATATATTTATATATTTATATACTGATATTCATATATAAAACTTATTATACAAATTATATGTAAATATATATATTTCTTAATGTAAATAATATTGTGAAGTCCTAGTTGTAATGTAAATAGGAAACTTTTATGTATATACACTACAAATATAAGTTCCTACTATTGTAACATCAAGCAGTCAGTAAATATAAAACCCTAATTTATTTTTTAGTCTCTTCATGGTATCAGAGCAGTGAGATCCTAAACCCTAAACATTTTTTTCTTCTCTTAAACCTTAAATAATGAAAAAATTTCCTAACACTCCCTTTACTTAACCCGGCAATACAGTTGTCGTCGCTACCACCCTGCCTACTTCTACTGCCAGCGCAACCACCCTGCATTCTCTAATCGCTGCCATCGAAACAGCCCTTCTGCCCACCGAATCACATGTTGCCGCCATTGCCAGTGCACACTGCCCACCTGTTGCCGTCACCAGTGCACATCTTTCAGTTGTTGTGGTCGTCCCTTCCTTCGATCTCTCCTCCCTTACTGTTGCATCACTACTGCCAAAGTAACAATACCTCTCTATTGCTGTCGAAATTACCACATCTTTCCTCTTGCTATCGCCACACCAGCTGCACTTGCTAGTGGTGCCACTGGTAACCCTAACCTATATTAAATTCACTCATTTTTCTACCAGCCACTTACCCCTATACTCCTACCAATACAAACCACATTCTTCTGGTCATCAATCAAACCCTAGTTATACCCAACACGCTACCATATGTTTTTCCAAATATACCCCTATTTTCGATTCCTAGTATCAATCACCTAGTGAGTTTAAAATTAGACAACAACAACTATATCCTTTGATGGTCTCAATTTCTACCGGTTCTTATCAGTTATGACATACTTGGCTCTGCTGATGGTTCCTCTCCATGTTCGTCTCACCTAAACCTAACCAGTAAAGGTCAAACTATTCTCAATCTTGCCTACACCACCTAGGTTTGGACTTACCAGTGCCTCAGATCTTGGATTAATGTTACTCTCACCTCTGACATCTTGCAAGATGTCAATGATCTTCGTATTTCTCGAGATGTCTTGATTACACTAGAACAAATGTACCTTAATCAGTTCAATGCCAATGAGTTTGACCTTCGTCTGAAGCTTCATAAATATACTAAAGATGGAAAATCAATGGAATAGTACCTTTGCGACCTCAAAGCCATATCTGTTGCCATCAACTCACCACTCTCCACCAAAGACCTCATCTCTTATACATTAGCATATCTGTCTTTGAATATGAGAGTTTCATCACCACAGTTACCAGCAACAATATCAACATCACTTTTGATAGTTTGTGTACCAAGCTACTCCTATAGGAACAATAATTTAAACATCATTGGGCCACTTCTTAGACTTCTGACCCTCTTATAACCCTAGCCACCACCACTAGTTCTGACATTTCTCGTGGTCGTGGTAGGGGTTACTCAAGCTTTCGGGGTTGTGGATGCAATACTAGTCATAGTGACTACAATCGGCATGGTTTCGATACTGAACACTCTTATAATTATTCTCTTATATTTAATTGCTCTGTTGGTACTTCTTCTTACAGTCGTGAAGGTCTATTGGGACTTCATCCTGGATAATCCTCCACGTCATGTCAGATTTGTCAAACTATAGGTCACTTTACCCTCAATTATCCACACAATTTTCAATCATATTGTTGTCTCGTATGATTTGCCTAAATTATTTGCTACTATGTCTCTTGGTGAGTCTAATGCCCCCTAGTGGTACCCTGATATGACTGTCTCAGCTCACATGACTCTTCAGTCAAGTGTACTTACTAACCTTAAATCTTATTTTGGTAAAACTAAAATTTTGGTTGGTAATGACCAATTGATTGATATTAATAATGTTGGTTCTACCTTCTTACGCATATCCACTAAACCTCTTCGCCTTAACAATGTTTTATATGTACCCCAATTATCTCACAACTTACTTTCTGTTAAACGTTTATGTTCTGATAACAACTATTCTACTAACTTTGATATCTCTCATATTGTTATTAAGGACAATAGTACGAGGAAAACTCTTATCAAATCCTCCAGTGATGGTGATTTATACATTCTTCCTCCAAATTCGGTCACTACCTCTCCTCTGGCATTGGTATCTCGTCAAGAATCATGTTTGACATCACAAGCTAGGTCATTTAGGTCCTCGTGTGCTATCTCTTTTATAAACTCGTAAAAATATTTATTTTTCTTCTAAATATTATGGTTTTTGTTTTAAGAGTCAATTAAGCAAGTCTAGGCATTTACCTTTTGATTTTGTTGAGCATTATACTGCACAACCATTAGCTTTAATACATTATGATGTTTGATAGTCTCTTATTTTATCCAATTTAGGTTATCGTTATAATGTTATTTTTGTGGATGATTTTCTTGATATTCTTTGATTTTTCCTATGCGCAATAAATCTTAAGTTTTTCAACATTTTTGTAACTTTAAAACTCTTGTTGAAAATAAGGTTTCCACCAAAATAAAAAAATTTCAAAGTGATGTGGTAAAGAATTTGACTAAATGTTTTTCAAACAGTTTCTTGCTCACCATAGTATTGCATTTTGTATGTCTTGCCCAGACACCTCTCAACAAAATGGTGTCGCTGAGCGTGAGCATCAACACATCAGCGAAATGGCACGCACTATCTTAATTTATTTCTCTCTTCCTGAGTCATTTTGGGTCGATACTACATACACTGCACTTTATATTATCAATCATCTTTTTACTCCTGTTTTGCAAAATCAAGCTTCGTATATAAACTTGTTTTCTAAAACTCTTTATTACTCTACCTTTCACATTTTCGGGTGTGCCTATTATCTTAACCTCACTATTAATGCTCCCCATAAACTCGCACATCGTTCCAAATAATGTGTCTTCTTAGGCTATGCTCAAAATTATAATGGATATAAGTGTCTTGATCCTACCACGGGTGGTGTCTATATCAGTCGTCATGTCATCTTCTATGAACTTTATTTTCTCTATCATAGTCTCTCCAAAAAAGCCATCTCCACTATAATTACCCAACATCCCACTCATCCACTTGTACGTACCACTACTGAACCTTTACATCTATCTTCTATCTTGTCCACTGTGTCTCCCAACAACCTCGTGTCTAGTATCCCTACTCTTAGTATAACTTCCCCAACCCCGACCCCTCTTACCATGCTACCTTTCGCTTCGACCTCTTCCCCAGAGCCTTCTCAGTCACCTCCCACGCCTACCACCTTATCTCTATCACCAATGACACCTCCTCTATTGCCACCTTATCTGCCTGCCACTTTATCACCAGCTTTGACCTCTTCCAATCCCACTGTCCAGTCTCCTGAACCAGTCGTTCCCTCTATTTCTACTCTTCCTCACACATCTACCACCTCTTCTTGTCATCCCATGATCACTTGTTTTAAAGTTGGCATTTGCAAACCTAAAAATTTACTCTCTATTTCCACTGCTACCCTACCTTCTGAACCAATTTGTTATTCTCAAGCAAATAAAGATCCTGAATGGCAGTAACTATGACTGATGAATTTAATGCACTTTTAACTGACCACACTTGGGATCTGGTTCCGTATGATCCAATGAAAAATTTAGTTAGGTGTAAGTGGATTTACAAGATTAAATATTGGGCTGATGGGTTTGTGAAGCACTACAAAGCGAAGTTGGTCACTCAGGGATTCCACCAACAACCAAGTATTTTCGATGTCTTTTACTTATCGTTAAAACAACGTTTTCAAACAATTACAACTATGGAGAATAAGAATCAAAATAGTATGGATGAATATATCATTTTCCTGTTTTTTTTATTTAAGAACTTTTTGGTTATTTAATAGATTTCTTTACTTATATTTTTCTTTTTAAGTTGTGCAAAATCCTTGTTGGGTGTATGCAAATTTATTGATTAAATATATTCTCTAGTATATTTAGCCATTGGTTTAATAAAAAGAAAATAATTGTTTATTTCTAATCAATTAACTCAATGGATTTATTATATAAGTTTACAAATATGGATCAGATATACATAAATTTTAATTCAAGTTTGAACTTGATAACGATTAAGCTTGAGCTCGAGTTTAGACTTGCTCGCTTGAAAAACTCGTGAGTCAAGCTTGAGAATCATTGGATATGCTATGTGTTGACTCGATTGTCATTGGCTAAGTTAGCTTAAACTTTTCAAACATTATTTCAGTTTCACTTTCTCTCTTATAGCTTATATATCTTTTTTTTTTACAAGAATCAATCCTTCTTATGTATATTGTTTATATATTTTCTCCATGTGACCTACTCAATCTCTTGCAACTCCTCTCATGTCATCTACTCAATCTCAAATACAAAAACAAGCGAATCAATGATGTGTAATCACTAATACTGATTTTACTATAGATAAAACCATATTAAGTGTTGATTTCCTTTTGCTTGTTGTCTAGGATTTTCAAGTTGATATATAGGTTTAGGAATAATTGGTTAAAAATAAACACCTCTCAATTGGGTTGGAATAGTTACATTGAAGAATAACATTCTAGAACTAATTGAATAAATAGTTGAATGTCTAGACGACTCAGTAACATTTTTCATATTAATTATTGAATATCTTATTGAATTAAATATGATGAAAACACTCCCATACAGAGATTTTATTATTTGAGATATATCAGATTTGGTTTAGATATTCAAAACGACAAGAATCTGGAATAGTAATCTCATTCAATTTGAGCGATTTAGGAGTCATTTTATTAGCATGTTGAGTATTAGTTTATAATAATAGAGTTTCTGTTGGTTTATAATGTTTGAGAGCTTTCTTATTGACCTTAGTTGTCATTACTTTATAATATAATCTATAAATAAGAGTAATAGCTCTTGATTCTCCTTCAAAACTTATGTTGCGTTTTAATGTAAGTATAAAAGTTTTGAGAATTGTAAGATCAAATACGTCTATTGAAAAGTTTAGATAAAAATTAAAATAAACAGAGCTATTAGTCAAATTAGATTGAATAATCGAAGGTAAAGAATTTGTAAAAAATGACCATCAAATTTTTCATAAATAATATGGCCTTTTATTTATAGTCTTTTTATTTGAACTTATGTCCTTCAAGCCATGAAGTAATTATAAGCTAAAAGTTAAAGAGCAGACTTGAATTATATTCAATTGTTTTTCTAAAAGAGAAAATCTCACAATATATCCATTTAGTTGTTATTTAACGTGGCTTAATAATTTATAATTCAAACTGTGTGATACAAGAAAACAGTCTGTAAGTGGTTATTTTGTGTTGATGCCGCGAACTATTAACGCTGACGTGGCCAGGGTGAAGACGTGGCTTGGGTACTGATACGGTCTGGAAGCTGACGCGACTTGACTATTGATATGACCTGGACCCTGCACAAGTAACAGGGGGAGACTAAAGGTCGTCGGAATGAGAGGGGGGGAGGCCTCCGAGAACGCTCCGATGTTTAAGTTAGCAAGGGCTAAAGGGGAGGAGCTGAGGGTTTTAAAGAGAAACTGAGGGCTCAAGTAAATTAAACGCAAGTAGAAAAAGACTGAATGTCTATGTCGGTGGACTCCATACCTGGGCTTATTTATAGCCATCCGCCCATAAAGGGTCAATGATTACAAGCTCGGGGCGGGGTGGCCATAGGGTGGCTGTAGGTGGCTGCTGCAGGTCGTAGGGTGGCCATAGAGTAGCTGCAAGGTGGCTGCAGTGTAGCTGTAGGGCTGTGCGTCGAGGGGGGCCAGGTCTGAGCCACTCTTTATGGGCCCAAAGGTTTTGCTGGCTGGGCTGTTTCTTGAATCGGAGCCTCCATCAAGCCGGAGAGTTGGTCGGGCCTAAACTTATTCGGAGTGGACTATTTTGTTGGGCCTAGAGCTTATTTGGG
The DNA here is from genome assembly GCA_023935145.1 of Bretschneidera sinensis. Lineage (NCBI taxonomy): Eukaryota > Viridiplantae > Streptophyta > Magnoliopsida > Brassicales > Akaniaceae > Bretschneidera > Bretschneidera sinensis. The sequence continues at coordinate 110,311,094 of CM043701.1, read as the reverse complement.
CCGAAGTATTTTGGTGGGCCTGGAGCTTGTTTGGGCCTGAGTCTTTTGGGCCATATCACAAGCCTCCCACTTCCTTGGGTACATTCATGTGCTCAAGGAAGTACTTTGTGGGTCAGGCTTTTAAATGAAGCTGAGGAGTAAAGCCCGATTGTGAGAGCTAAACCGTGACGCTCAAGAGGCGAAAGGTCGCCTAGGGAAGCAAAAAGCCTTCTTAAAAACTGTAAAGTCAGACTTGCAATCGAACGGCGGTCCTTGAGAGTCGGATCGTTACTCTCGGGAGGCAAAAGGTTGCTTGGGGAAACGAAAAGTCGTTTCGAAAACTATAAAGTCCCCTCTTTTTCCGTTTTCGCTTTAACTCATTTCGTGAAATGTGTTTTCCCTTCTTATAAATAGGGGTCTCTGACATCTTTTGTCTTTAAGCATAAATAAGTTCAGTTTCTGAAGAGATTTGAGAGGGAGATATCACTTTCTAATAGAGTCATTGGCCTAAACAATTCCGAGGGTAATGACCTCAGAGAGGGAGGGGAGTCATCAGTTCCTTGAGGGATTTATGGAAGCCAAAGAGGAGGATGAGATCACTCTAGAGGAGGATCGTGGTTCAATGAACATGGTCTTCTCCCTCATTTCAAACGGGAGTCAGGACCTCTTTTAGATTCCAAGTAGAGGCAAGGACCTCTTCCAAATTCCGAGTGGGAGATGGGAGGGTTCCTTGTGCCAAGACCTTCTCTGTTCCCCATAACAGAAGAAGAAGAGGGGCACGGCTGGGCTCGAAAGAGTACCACTGGTCTATTTAAAACCAGGGGGGCCATGCCTCTGGATGGTGGGCTCCTTAGTCCCTCGAGCTTATTGGAAATGAAGAAGAAGAGGGGCTTGGGTGGTTACCCAGGCCTGGGGCTGCGCTTGGCAGGTGAGCACTTTCAATCTTAGGCTCGTGCCAGGAGCTTTTTAGGCTTGTGCCAAAAGCTTTTCAGCTTGAAGAGGGTGAGGGAGCTTGTAACCGGCGCTGCCTGAAAAGCTTGGCTTTTTAACATTTTCTTTGTACTTCGAGGCCGTTAGGGCCCTATTTACTTTGTACTTCGAGGTCATTAGTTGTAATTCTCTGAATTAATAAAATATATTTTCTTTCAATCTTTGCCTTGTGTGATGTCCTTACCTTTCATACTTGATAAAACGAACTTGATTGTAGACACAATGTGGGAGAAATACTTGAACTAGAGGTAGTATCGGTAGAGTGTTTGCAAAGCGTCCGAACCCTAGAGAATAAGGCCGAGTGTTAGTTGCGTAGCTTAAACGTTGGGACATTTGGAGAACTTGACCGAGCGTTTAGACAAGGGTCGGAATTTTGGAGATCACGCCGACCGATAGGCAAGGCTTGAACTTTGGAGAATCCTTGGAGAAAACATGGCCGAGCGTATGCAACGCAGCTCATACGCTCGGACTTTTTGGAGAATATGACTGAGCGTTGACAAGGCTCGAATTTTTGGAGATCACGGCCGAGCGATAGACAAGGCTCAAACTTTGGAGAATCCTTGGAGAAAACATGGCTGAGTGTATGCAACGCTGCTCATATGCTCGGACTTTTTGGAGAATGCAACCGAGCGTTGACAAGGCTCAGATTTTTGGAGATCACAGCTGAGCGATAGCCAAGGCTCTAACTTTGGAGAATCCCTAGAGAAAACATGGCCGAGTGTATGCAACACTGTTCATACGTTCAGACTTTTTGGAGAATACGACCGAGCGTTGACAAGGCTCGAATTTTTGGAGATCACGACCGAGTGATAGACAAGGCTCGGACTTTGGAGAATCCCTGGAGAAAACATGGCCGAGTGTATGCAACGCTACTCATACTCTCGGACTTTTTGGAGAATACGACCGAGCGTTGACAAGGCTAAGATTTTTGGAGATCACAGCCGAGCGATAGACAAGGCTCGGACTTTGGAGAATCCTTAGAGAAAACATGGCCGAACGTATGCAACGCTGCTCATACACTCGGACTTTTTGGAGAATACGACTGAGCGTTGATAAGGCTCAGATTTTTGGAGATCACGGCCGAGCGATAGACAAGGCTCGGACTTTGGAGAATCCCTAAGAAAACATGGCCGAACGTATGCAACGTTGCTCATACGCTCGGACTTTTTAGAGAATATGACCGAGCATTAACAAGGCTCGAATTTTTGGAGATCACAGCCGAGCGACAGATAAGGCTCGGACTTTGGAGAATCTCTGGAGAAAACATGGCCAAGCGTATGCAACGCTGCTCATACGCTCAGACTGCACTAGTGTGCATTAAAGCTTGGATGAGGCTCGGATGAGGCTGAGCGTATGAGCACATATGCACACGCTCGGACTTTTGGTGTGCACGCACTTTTTTGTCTGTGCGCACTGAAGCTTGGACTGTGTGCACGGAAGCTTGGACGAGGCCGAGTGTATGAGCACATATGCACATGCTCAAACTTTTGGTGTGCGTGCGCTTTCTTAGCTGTGCGCACTAGTGTGCACTAAAGCTCGGACGAGGCCGAGCGTATGAGCACATATGCATACATCGGACTTTTTGTGTGTGCGTGCTTTTTTAGATGTGCGCACTGTTGCGCATTGATTCGTGGCCAGTGTGCACAAGTGTGCATTGAAGCTCGGCTTGGTTCGAGCGTTTGCACACATATGCGTTCTCTCGACCTTTCGGTGTGCGCGGTTTAGTTTGGCCGTGCACACTGAAGCTGGGCCAATGTGCACAAGTGTGCACTGAAGCTCGGATAGGGGCATGCGCACTACGGCGCTTGGGCGTGCACACTTAGCAACCACTTGGACAAGGACGTGTGCACTATGGCGCTCGGCCATGCACACTTAGCAACCATTTGGACAGGGACGTGTGCACTATGGTGCTCGATTGTGCACACTTAACAACCGCTAGGACAAGGACGTGTGCACTATAGCGCTCGACCGTTCACACTTAGCAACCGCTCGGACTGGGACATGTGCACTATAGCGCTCGGCCGTGCACACTTAGCAACCGCTCAGATAGGGACGTGTGCACTATGGCACTCGGCCGTGCACACTTAGCAACCACTCGGACAGGGACGTCTGCACTATGGCGCTCGACCGTGCACACTTGAAACTCTAAAGTGTGCTACGTGGTGTCGGACGGCTTGACATTACAACAGATGAGTTCTTTAGACTTCTTCGCTTCTGACGCGACTTGAATGTTGATATGTCCTGGACCCTGCACAAGTAACAGAGGGAGACTAAAGGTCCTCGGAATGAGAGGGGGGGGGAGGCCTCTGAGAACGCTCTGATGCTTAAGTTAGCAAGGGCTAAAGGGGAAGAGCCGAGAGTTTTAAAGAGAAATCCAAGGCTCAAGTAAATTAAATGCAAGTAGAAAAAGACTGAATGTCTATATCGGTGGAGTCCATACCTGGGCTTATTTATAGCTATCCCCCCCTAAAGGGTCAATGATTACAAGCTCAGGGCGGGGCAGGGAGGCCGTAGGGTGGCAGGCCGTAGGGTGGCTTTTGCAGGTCGTAGGGTGGCCATAGGGTAGCTGCAGGGTGACTACAGTATAGTTGTAGGGCTGTGTGTCGAGGGGGCCCAGGTCTGGGCCACTCTTCATGGGCCCAAAGGTTTGGCTGGGCAGGGCTGTTTTTTGAACCGGAGCCTCCATCAGGCCGGAGAGTTGGCCGGGCCTAAACTTATTCTGAGTGGACTGTTCTGTTGGGCTTGGAACCTGTTTGAGCCTGAGTATTTTGGACCATATCATTTTGTTTTTCTTCAAATGTTAGGGAAGAGATGTAGCTCTTACTTGAAAAAAAGTAGTAATCTAAAAGGAGTATCCAGAAATCTAACGTAAAATAGCGTTTTCTTTTATCCATTTTTTTTTCAAATTTTCAATAAAAGTAAGTAGTTACAACTTTTGTTATTTACATCAAAAGTCTTTAAAATTTTAATGCATTTAAATATTTAAAATTTTAATGTTGCTATTTGGGTCCATAAACTTTCAATTATCTTTGGTTCTAACATAAACTACTTGTACCGTCTAGTGTAAATGTTGTATGTGTTTGGATGTAAAGAGTTTTTTATATTCTACAAATAAATAATGTTTTGAGAGCCGATTTGGTTTACTTTCAAAAATAAGAAGAGTACTAGCTTGGACGGAAACATAGTAAAGTTAAAAGCTATCTAATATTTTATGTTTAAGTAAAAAATATTTTCAAATTAGTTAATGTGTTAAAAGCTATTTAACTTTTTCTGAAGGAAAATTATTAGACTGGGATGTTTTTTTTAATCAAATTAACTTTAACACTTGTATATTAATATATTATTATTAATAATAATATTTTTAATTGAAAACACAAATAAATGAGCAAGATATTTATATCTGTATCATTTAAAAATATTTTAATAAAAATTTATATTAAATATGATTTTAAAGTAAAAAACACGAAGCTCAATTTTTGATTTTGAATTAAATAATTATTTAAAAAATAATTTTAAGTTTTAATTCATTAAAATCACTTAAAAAAGGGTTTTTGACAAAATTTATTTTGTCAACAAAATCTATTCGAGAAATTAAGCTGTGTGTTCGAAAACTCGCTTTCAAGTGTGATTAAATCAATTTTTCATCAATAATAGAAACTGTTTTCCATTTTCATTCAAAAGGAGAAAAGAAAACTGTTTTTCATCAACAGCTGGCAATTAAGACTGAGCAAGTCTTCTCTTTATACAATACGCCCGCCAATTAAGGGCTCCACCTAGATCTCTCTCAGCAACTTGTTCATTGTCCTTTGTGTAAGGCCCGATATCTACCATGTGACGGATAAGGAAGAAACTTAAAATAATAATTCAAGTAAATTGAAACTTTCTCAAGGGTATTTTGGGAAACCAAAAAATCCACCAACGATCCCCGCAACTTCCTACAACTTTCGTGCGTGCACCCTCGTGGACGAAATCTCCACCGTTCATCTCCATCTCAATTCCACAATATGGAAACCCTAGCTCCCCCTCTTTCTCAATATTAGTTTCTTTCAAATTCCCCATTTATATCTCTCCGCTCAATTTCAGAGAGAAAAGAGACGAGAGAGTGGAACAAATTCCAGAGCCCAAATCCTCAATTGAAGTCTCTGCTTTTGCCTATTTTAATTTTTATCCTTTAATTGAATTGGGTGAGCTTAATTAAGGCGTGGGTTTAAGCGGCGAGAGGGATGGAGACGCCGCCGACTACGGTGTCGTACGAAAGTTGGGAAGAGGTGTTTGTGTCGAGCGACAAAGGGAGGAGAGAGGTTCACTATTACCTGAATAAGAAAGGTGGTGGTGCAGATCTGGCTGTGATAGGGAAAGAGAAGAGCTTGAGGCACATTTCTTATCACTACGCTATTAGGAGTAATCGCTCCGTTCTCTGTAAGCTCAAGTCTCGCAGAGAGGTCATTGATTGGCTCAATTCAATCGTTTCAGGTAATTAAATATTCAAAGTTTCGAAGGGCTTTTGTTTCCACACGTTATTTTTAAGGGTTCTGGGCGTTGGGTTGGGTTTGGTTGCGAGAGAATGACAATTTTTTTGGAATTTAGTGGTCGGGTCCGTTTCTTTTTCATTCTTTTTCCGTGTTTCTTTGGGGCGGCGGATTGGTTTAGGAGCAGGGGATGCGGTGCTAGATCTTAGCGGTTATGGTGGAATTGTATGCAGTGTTATATGAGTTTTATTGAGTATTGATGAAATATTCGAAATTCTGTTAATTTTCGTTCTACAGGTTGTTCTCCCTCTCCAAAAGATCAAAATTTCTCGGTCTCTTACAATAGATTGGTTACAGATCTGGAAAAATTTGAATCCTTTCTGTGCTTCTTCATTATGTTTCTTCTAATATCAGGAAATCAATATCTCTTTTTTGAATTATAGGGGACAGAGAAAAGAACATGTCTAGATTCATTTCTTCATATTATGCTCCTCTAATTTGGATTTCAAAATTCCAGATCTTTTGGGTCTCCATTCACCTCCTTGTTAAACCCTAGGAAAGTAGGTCTGGATTTGGCAATTACAGCTGACGCCATATACGGATTCGATGATGGGTCCTTTCTCTTTATACCTTTGGTTGGGTTGACGGGGAATCAAATAGGCTCTTAGTTTGGCGGAATTTTCCCCCCCAGAGATTTCCTTGGGTCACTAGTTCTTGTCCCTAGTTCTTTAGAAATGATAGTATTATTTTAGGCCGAACGTTTTTTCTTTCCTGGTAAAATTCCATTCTTTTTTATTTTGGGAGGAAGGAAACGAGGGCGTTTGTTTTTGATGTGAAAGAAATTGAAGTTGTTACAAAAAAAGAAGAAGTGAATTTCCTACCCTTCCCCTTTTATAAATTTAAATATTCTTTTAGAATAGGTAATTTTGCCAGGAATAAAAGTTTCCTGTCGAATTTGAAATCTTAATCCCACAAAATCTCTTCTTTTGCTCTATTTTGTTGACTGTTTAAGCCTTTATTGTTTGTTGTTATTGGTCTCATCAATTCTTGCTTTTTTTTTTCATGTAATATTTGTTTGTAGTCTTCGAGGTTCTTCCATATTTTCAAAATCTTTAACCCTTATTATGTCAATCTCTATTTTATGAAGCTGCTGCTCCCGTAATTTTGTCTTCTTTTTGCTCAATGGTTTTTTAGTTCTGCACCATTTTGTATATGGTTATCAGGATTTGGTTAATTTCCTTTACTTGTCTGTCGTTGCCTTTTCTCCCATGGCTATGAGTTATTGAATTAAGCATGATCATGGTGTTCCTGGTCTTCATGTTATTTTGAACTGACTGTGATCAGGGCTGCAGGTTTATTAATTCACTTTTAAAGAGCTGCCTGAGAGCGTTGGAATCATTATGCCAACTGACAATTTAGGTTAAGACCCTTCATGTCCAAACATTGTCTGCTTTTCATATATGATCTCTCCTCTAGTTGGTGACCTATTCCCCAGCTGTTAATCCCATTTTATGAGTTAAAAGCCTTCTGTTGTGGTCCATGGCTCCGTGTGCTTTCACACCTTCTGCTGCTTGCATAGTGTCTGAACTTCATTTTAGTTTTTGGAATATCAGGATGGTTCGTCTTGTTTTACAATTTGGTATTTCGCTAATGTTGTGTTAATTATGTTTTTGAATATTTTCAGATTCATCCCCTAATGAACCATACAGTCCAGTTGGTGATTATTTGGATGCTAAAGGTGCTGGCGAGTTGGATATAGAGACCCTTAAGGTATGAATGACATTATGGATTTTTGGCTATCTTCTCAAGTTTCTGAAAGATTCTTATTTGTTTTGATTACTAATTTGGTTATCTTTCCCTTTTCTATCTTATTTTTCACAGGATAATCATCTGCGGAAGCTGGGCCATTTTACTAAACAATTCATATGGTTGGGTTCTCCATGGACATGCAGGAAAAGACGGAAGCATTATCAATCTTTTAGCAGGAATGGTGTTAGAATCTCTGTGAGTCCTCTTTTGATGGCTTTTCAGCTTTTCTCTTTTAGGTTTTGTATATCACTCATATTTTTTTTTGTTTTCCACATTTGCTTTGTCATTGATCTCATTTCTTTGTCCTTTGTCTGCTATCTCGGGGAATTCTTTGCAGGTGGATGACTTTGTGTATGTCTTAGCTGAGGAGGATAAGCGTCTTGTTGCTTACTTGGAAGATATGTACGAAGATTCTAGAAGCAACAAGATGGTTGTGGTACGATGGTTTCACAGAATTGATGAGGTTGGTATTGTTTTGCCTCACAATTTTAATGACAGAGAGATTTTCTTTTCTCTTTGTCTTCAAGATCTCAGTATTGAATGCATAGATGGATTGGCTACCATCCTCAGTCCCAAGCATTATGAGAAATTTATGCACGAGGCTACACATACTAAGCTGCAACCATTTGTTTGCGACAAGCAGTTTGATAATGATGATGTCAAGCCTTTCGACATAACTCAAGTAAAAGGTTACCGGAAACAAGAATTAGTTAGATATATGTACAATGATTCTACTTCAAAGTATCATGTTTGTCCTCAGCAACCTGATGATGGCATGAAAGCAGAAGGAAATGCCAATGATTATGATTCTGGGACCAGACCTAAAAAGAAGCACCGTCTATCAAAAGATGACGATCTTTCCTTAAAGTGCTCTTTCAATAAAGAATTTTTAGATGCAGTTTCTGTGGATGAGCAACATTTTGATAGCAAAAGTGGTCTAGAGTGTTTAAAAGCAGCCGGAGTTTGTGCTGCTGTTCTGTCCCAGAAAGAGGGTATGCAGAGTTCTCATCAGTATATAAAAGTGGGTTCCCAAGTTGAAGTGCTCTCTCAGGACAGTGGCATCAGAGGGTGTTGGTTTAGAGCTTTGATAATCAAGAAGCACAAAGATAAGGTGAAGGTGCGATACCAAGACATTCAGGATGCAGTTGATGAAGATGACAAATTAGAGGTATACGTCACTCAATGGAAAGTGAAGAGAGAGAGAGAGATAATGATGAAACAGTATCTTAACTCATTTTTATTTGTTTGATGTTGTAGGAATGGATTTTGGCATGCAGGGTTGCTGTTCCCGATCAATTGGGTATCAGGATTAGTGGAAGGACAATGATTCGGCCGCCTCCGCAGTCCAATAAAGGCAGAGTTCAATGGGTTGTTGATGTAGGGAGCATTGTGGATGTGTGGTGGCATGATGGGTGGTGGGAAGGCATTGTAATTCAGAAAGAATCTGAAGATAAAGTTCATGTCTATTTCCCAGGTTTGTAAATGCTTCACCCCATGGAGGTTCAATTGAATCACTTTTTGTCCCCAATTATGTCTTTTGCATTATTTTTCTACATTTTGATTTTCTTGCTGTGTTTGCAGGAGAAAAGCAAGATTCAATCTTTCGTTGTGGTGACTTAAGACATTCTCAAGAATGGTTGGGAAATAGGTGGATAGATATAAAGGGAAGGGCAGATCTTGTGAGCTCTATACTATCTGGCATGAATACAAAACCAGTCCAGGTGAAATCCTATGACGGCAACTCAGCCAAAGTTGCTATTAGTGATGGCAGACAATCAAGAAGGAAAGATGAAGCTGGATATAGTGATTCTCCCCTGGACTCTGGAACTAACAAGGCAACATATTTGCAGCCAGTTCCTGATCTTTTGAAGGATGATTTGCTTTGCCAGTTGAAGTGGAAAACATCAAAGAAGAGAAGACGAGCTTGTGGAAGCTCTGTTCATAAGCTTCAGTGCAGTTATAACAAGAGTAAAAGCACCCCAGAAGTAAAGAAATCCAGTAAATGTGAAAGATTTTTTTTTCCGACATCCTTAAAAGTTGATCACGAGAATTGCAAGTATATGGGTGACTCTTTATTTAGTTCTTCAGTTGTGCCACCTCTAACAAGCTTGGTAATGTCTAGGTGATGGGTGCTACTTCCTCCGGATAGTGAGTTGATGTCCGTTCTTCTTAGGTTTTTGTTTTTGTTTTCTTTTGTTGGGCATATATCTCTTATTGTGCGTCTACTGGATGCAGCTTTTTGTTAGGGTACTGTGACCCTTCAACATCCTTTAATCGGGAAATGTTCATTTGGGAAGTCAATGGCATTCAAGTCGTTTCCTTTGTATTTATATGTAGCAAAACAATAGCCTGTAGGGTCTTCTAGGTCCTGGAAATTTTGGGCAGCAATTTTGGATGCAGTAGTAATAACCTCTTAGAGTTCTAACCTTCTAAGCGTAACATGTACCAGTCAGTCAGTCTAGAATGATTAGGAGAGTTCATGTACTTCATGTAATCTGTATATTATCTCTCTGATAATAAAATTTTCTTTTAGTTTTTTCCTTTTTTATTTTTTCATCATGAAATCATCAGTTTTATGATTGATCCTGAATTCCATTTTTGGGTGCTAGATGGTGTGTTTCTTGACCTTTTCCATTGAATTAAGCCCTTGGGTTTGCGTAAGCTGGTTTGGGTGTTTGTGGTTGACAGCAAATGCCGGCTTTTTGTGTTGCACTTTGGTTTGATACCCTTTTTGATGTGGACGTTATGGTCCGTTGTAATTGTCCATATATAATTATATATTGGTTTAATTAAGTGCTGTGGAGACAATGTTTAATTATTCCTATATTTTTTAGCACTCTTGAATTGTAAGTTAGTACCCATACCTTTAAGAGGTCTAAGTTCAAATACTCATTACCCAATGTTTTATTTTCATTTGTTTATCGATGAGCTTGGCTGCTTGGGAATATTAGAAATATTCAATAGACGTGTATGGAAAGATTTTGCTGTTAATCTGGTTGTTTTGCCGAGTGGGATTCGATTCTTATGATTAATTAGTTGTGGACTTCTCTTTCTTTTTTGGACTGGAGTTAATTATATTCTTCTTCTGGTAAGCTATGCAGACGTAATAAGCGTCAGCAACTAGTAATCTGCTGAGTTGGTGACATTTACCAGCCTTCATTGGCTCTATCGTCATGATTAAAAACTTGTTCGAAATGAAAAATAACTTTGACTGAAAAAATTGAAATATTAATTAATTCAATAAAGATTTATCCCTCATGATTCAATCCAAACCCCTAAGCAACGTGTCAACGTCATTATTAAAAGCTTATTAAAAATGAAAATTTTGAATAAATTGAGGTTGAGGATTTTGGAAGTGTTTCAAAATTTCAATACTATATGTTCTTAATTGTGGATTTTGTTTATAAAAGATAAGAGTTGCAGGAGTAAGTCACTTAAAAACAAGTTTTCTTCGCAATTTGTTAATTTATCATTACAAAATAAAAATAAATATCTATATGCACATGTTAAAAAACAAAAAGAAAATCTCTTAATAATATGGTCTAATCTCAATATTTATTATTTAATTATAATTTCATGATAATTGTATTTTTTAATTATATATAAATAAATCTTAGTCTTTCATTTTTTAATGGATAAATCTCAAGTCTCTGAGTTTTTAATTGATAAGTGTCTTTTGGCTATTGAAAAAGAAAAAAGATGTGTTTTGATATGAAATTTGCCTCTTAAATGGTTTAGAGTATTTGAGTACATTGATTTTTCTAATGGTAACTCATCATTTTCTCATTAAAATAAAAAAATATTCTTAAAAAAAAAAGGTCAAAAAGGGAAGCCCGACTATTCTTTCTTAGTGAATATATCTCTGCGCAAAATAAATTTAATGAACATTTGGCATGAGCCGACTCTGTGCCTAAGAAACATAGCTCTTATGCTTTTTGGTAGGGCTTGGGCAGGACCGAGACAAAGAGCCTTCCAAAAATTCATAAAGTGTCGATAGTCTTATCTGAAACCGCAGTAGTTTACATCTCACAAGCTTTCCAAAAATTCATGAAGTGTAGATCAAGGAGTTTGGTCTTACAAGCAACCACTAAGAAATAATTTTAGAGGAGAAAATTTTCCAAAATACAGCTGTGTGGTGGGACTGCTTCTGTAAATGCGGCATCTTTGTCAACTAAAGCATAAAAAGGACTTTTTCCACTTTAATATGTTGTCTTATCATGTTCTAGCTTTCACATTTCTTGTTCTCTTAAACAACTGAAACAGCGTCTCGATCAAAAGATGGGCTTGCTATATCATTACTGCAGAACCTGTTTCTAAATCCTTTTCTAATATGAGTCTCTCGCTTTCCCCTGCTAGATGAGATATTACTTGTTACCTTATTCATCTATATGAGGAGTTGGTGCTGTGTTTGGAGAATTACATGACCGACTCTATGGCTCTTGATGGCCGGGCTAAGAAGGAGCTCAAAAGAATTGGTCACAAGAAGTCGAAAAGCTTGTTAATATCTGGAACCAGCCTTGCCTCTATCGAATCCTTGTCCATGCCTCTTGTTTGTGCTCTTTTATCTCTTTTTCTCTCTCATTATTTGTGAATTGGTTTTATTGGTAGTATTTATTTATGCTCATATCTTGACTGACTTTTGTTTGCATCATGGCATTATGTTTGCTGCTTGGCGACTACAGGTCCATGAAGTTGTTCTATCAGCAGATATTCGATGCTCTGACTGCCAAAAGAGAGTTGCTGACATAATGGCAAGAATGAATGGTGAGATTTCTTTATTGCCTTTATTTTTAAGGTGTTGCATTTACTTTGGGTTTCTTTGGCTACACTTTCAATTGATTTCCTGTAAAAAAAGAGAAATAAAAAAGGGGGTATTGATTGGAGATGCAGTTTTGAAGGATTAATTATTTTGATAGAGATGCAGTTTCGAGTCTCTAACTTAAGTTTTCATCGTAATGAGAGTAGTTCTTAATTTCAGTTACGACATAAGTACAGTCAGATTTTGTGTGGGAAGAGTCAATACTTTTACAGTTATATAAAATAACCTACCTGCTTATCATTTTTTTTAATAAAAAAATTATCTTGATAAAGATTGGGAATGTGCAATGTGAATATGTTAAAGAATTGCCTTTTGCATTCTGACCCAAAAAGGGCAAAAAGTTGTCTTTTGCATTTTAAGGTGGAACTATCAAATGGGCAATTGAGCAAGTCGGTTAAATTACTGTATATATGCTTCTGATAACATAATTAGTAACTGTTGAATGTATGATAGGTCTTCATTCATTGGAACTGGATAAGTTATTTACTTGCAAAACTAGATCAGTTAGATTGTTTAAGCATAATTGAACTTTCTGCTAACTCAATTTCCCCCTTTTTGTTGTTGGGCAGAGACAGACTCTGTATTGGTAAATGTGTTGGAGAAGACAGTAACACTAACTTGTAGATATTCTGGAGTTGTTAAAGTATCCAAAAGGAAAGTTGGTACAATTTACAGGAGCCCTCTCAGCAAAATTGCCATAATCAAGAGAATATTTCACTCTTACCGCAGTTGATTACCAGGCAGACAAGACTTAACGTACCAATTACCAAACAAACTTTTCATAAGAATGTTGTAGGCTGAAATAGTCAATTTTCATGTATATATATACTTCTTATTGTAAATTGAAAAATAAATCAAACTTCTAATTTCAGGATGAGTTTGTATTTCATTGATGACATTTTAAAGTGTTAGATATCCACGTGTGAGTTATTTCACGTTTGAAAGAAATAAAAATTAAAAATAGTTTATATATATGGTTTTGGTCCTCTTGAGTTTAAACATTTGAATTATAACAGTGTTCATTCATATATAACAAACCAAATGATTGTTTGTTGATCTTGTGACCGATAATTTCATTCAAGGGGGAGGTTTAAAAATAGCTTAATATACATGCATAGATAGACATCAATATGTGATCTCTCCAATCTTAGCATAAAGAAACAAATGAGAGACCGAGAGATCTGGGTTCTTGGTTTTGTTATATCAAAATGGAAGATTATTGAGAAAAACTATGTTTTTAATACAACCTTCTACAAAATGTGTTAAATTCTCTTTATTTTTCATATCTTTCAGGTTAATCAACTTTAGGGGTAACTTATGCTTAAATTTTGTGCAACAGAAACCTTTGGAAATAAGAAAGGGATGCTTCATAATGCTGCATGAGGTAACATACAGAATTTACTTAAGGATGCCTCCCCATCTTAAAGACAAAAAGCTTAAGAATGAAGTCAAGGATAATAAAACAAATCATGGCAAGTGCTGCCCTTCTCTCTAGGTCTAAGCAGAATCAGATTCCAAATTTAAGGCGAAGAATTTCCAAGAGACAACCCAGAAGTAGAAATATCAGTTGGCCCATGATCATGATTCTTCACATTCTCCAATTCCAGCATTTCCCTTTTGCTCATGCTTTTTTTAAGCCATCAAATCAACCAATCATTGGTTGCATTTCTTTATAGTTCCCAATTTCATGTCAGAAAGGGCAAGTCTTTGTTGAATCTTCACCAACCCCCCCTTTTTTTTCTGTTGAATTTATTCAAAGCTAACAAGGTTTTGTTTTTCTTTGTACAACAGCAGCTTTGTTGTATGGTGATGAGAATTAACTTAGACTGCAATGCTTGTTGCAGGAAAACAAGGAGAATCCTCCTCAATATGAAAGGTAGTAATTAATTAAACCTTCTATTGTTACCGCTAAAAAGATTAAAAAGACCTACATACAAATTCTTAAGTTTGTTAATGTATCTTTTTTGGTTTAATATTGAAGAAATAGAGACACATTTGATTGAGAAGCAGCAACACAGAGTAGTTGTCTGTGGAAGATTAAGACCATCAGATGTGGCGATAAAGTTAAGAAAGAAGATGAATCGTAGAGTTGAAATACTGGAAATTCAAGAATTCGGCGGTGGCAATGACAAACAACCAGACCAAATGCCAATGATTAGTAGCCACTGATGGCTATAAAACTCTTTACAAATTAACTTTGTGCTGGGTTGCCAATAACATGTCTTTTAAGAGCTTTGATCTACACCATTATTTGAACCTTGAAAGGAATAAACAATTAAAAAATCATGCTTAATGATTTTAGTCCTCATCTATGTAATACAAATAGGAAGATCTTTATAATTGTTGATTTTGAAAATTGAACAAATTGTTACATGAATACTTATACACACAAGATCAAAAAACCTTAGTTTCATTAGTTTAATTTTTATAAGAACTCGTCATCGTCTAAGTAAGAGAGCTAAAAACTCAAAAACTTTGTAGAGAATTAAAAGAAAATGGGATTTTCGTCCCTTTAAAGAGTAGGAATTACAATTTTAAATTTGATAACACAAATTAAAAATAATAATATTATGGTTTTTTCGTCTTTTCAAGGGGATGACATTTAAAGAATTCTCTGGTTTAATTAATAGTATAGATTTTTTAATGATTTTTTAAAGTTTTATGGGAGTATTAAAAGCTTGATCATTTTTTTTTAAAACAATGCAATTTAAACCGAAATCAAAGTCACGTCATTTAAAGAGATTCTTATCTATACCGAGTATAAAACTCGTTTTTACACTGGAGTGAAAAATTAATTGATAATTTTTAGAGACTTTACTTGTAACATTAATTGAGTATGTTCAAACATTATCAGTAAAATTCTTCAAAATTATCAATTAAGTTTTTAGCTAGATATAAAAATAAAATTTTCACTAAATACAAATAAAAATTTCTCCACCACTTAAGCTTTCTTTAATCTTTTCAGTTGGGACGAGACAATAGACTCTATTACGTCCGTATCAACAAATGACTTCACAAGTTTTGCTTCAATACCAAAGTCAAGGTAATTGGATATAAGTTTTATAACTAGATTTATTGAATTTAATACACTAAATTTGTGTAGAAAAAGTGAAAAACCACTTGAACAGCAAAATTTTCATCCGAAAACCTAATAACTGCTTGGATGGGGTTTTATAATGCTTCGTTAATTAATTCGATACATTATTTTTAAATTGATCCAATACTAATCGAATTGAATTAAAATATCAATAATATTAATTTGATAATTCTGTTTTTATCACGTAACGCACACTTACTATGCTTTTGTGAAGATCTAATGAAAATTTAACCGTAGGCACCAGGGGAAAAGTAACTTTGGTAGTGACTTTCACGTGGCGCACCTGTTAGTGTCAATAATGAGGTAGCTTCTAAAACTAAAAACATTGACAGCCGCCACGCGCGCTCTCTTTCGCTAGTGCGACGTTACTGCGGTCCATGCAGGCTCAAATTAGCAAAGCTAAATCTCACCGCTAGTCCTTTTAAAAGTCCACAAATAAGCACAAAGGAAAAAGAAAGGGTCTCAAAAAATTCACTCATTCGTTCGAAACAGGGAACCACCTAGAACAAGAAAATTGCAAACAGTGCAAAAACTAAACCTAACCCTAGGTTTTCTGCAACATTCTGATGGCCAGCGACACGCCACAAGATTCCCATCACCGCAAGCACCGCCGATCCTCTGAAGACGAAGAGACTGAGAAATCCTCAAAACGACACAAGCACCGCCACCACAAGCACCACAAACACCACCATCGCCGCCACCGCAGCAAGAAGCACGAAGAGGAAATCAAGCGAGGCGGTGAAGATATCTCTCCTCTTCCTCCTTTCCTTTTGCTTCCTGTTGGTGATAGTAATAGAGTCGATGATGATGTGGAGGAAGGGGAGATTCTCGAAGAGGAGCGACTCGGTGAGGTTGCGAAGAGGAAATCGGAGTCTGATGCCGAGTCTGGAGAAATCAAGGCTGTTGAATTTCGCGACACGAATCCGGTCTGTTCTGATTGCCTTTGTACGCGTTCTGAATTTTATTTGTTTTTTTTAAAAAAAAATGTGGTTTTAGCTTCCGTTTGGTTGCTGAGAAAATTGGGAAACTTTTTGATTTGAGAAAATTCGACCTATTCAGAAATTGAAAGTTTTGTTTACGGAGAGTAAATGAAAGTTGCCTTTCAGTGGAGGATTATTTCGGTATCAAGTTTTGAAACTTTAGAATTTTAAAAAACAGTGAAAGAGAGTCGAGTAGTTTTCTATTTACTTTTCTTTGTTTCTATGCCGTTTCTCAGTGATCAAACAGGATTTACGCTGTATTATTCTGATTTTTGGAATGCATGATGAACTTTTGGTTTGTGAGAGCTTGTTAGATTACCTTAGTGAGTCTCTCATTCATATCTAAGAACCTGCTTGCACTGCACAAACATGCCTAGGCGTTTCAATGGAGACTGACGGCTTAGTATTCATTTGTAAGAGCTGGTTACATGTTTCTTTGTTCTTTCAAATATTTATTCTGCATGTTCAGTAAACATTTTTTCTTTATATATATATATATATATCATGTCTTATTCTTTGGAAATTTGTGCGCTTAGTCTTTCTTGGCTTTGTTTTGCAGCTAGTCGATGAAGATAGTCATCCAGTTGACGAGCATGTAGGCAAAAATGGTAGAACTTCAAAGATTTCGGGTTGTGATAGGAGTGATAATTTGATGACAAGCTCCAACATTGGTAATAAGAGTCATGAAGGGGCTGCTTTGTTAACAAATTCTATTGCTGAGCCTCAACATGAATCAATTTCTAGAGTTGGCAGAGAGGGTCATGTCAATGGGGATTTGGGCCCTGAATCTCACAGGGAGGATGAGAGGCGGCTCAGGGAGATTGGGTCCCCTTCAAGAAGAAGTGGCAAGCGAAGGACTTACGGTGATGTTGGTACAATGGAGCTGGATGAAAGCCAATTAAGCAATTGGAGAGACTCATTGTCTTCTGAAGGTTCTGAGGAAAAGAACAAGACATTGACTTATTCACCATCAAAGAACAGATATATTGATGAGGTTTATAATAGGAGTAGATCAAGGTCACATGATCTTGATAGGGCAAGATCTCGATCGCGAAGCATAATAGAAGAGGAGGCCCTTCTAAAAAGAAGGCACCATCATGAACGGGATGCCAGTAGGGATCGACGACATGGTAGCATGGATTTGGTGAGGAATGAGGAGAGGGAGCGCAGTTCTACTTACCTAAGATACCGTGAAGTGGACATGCATTGTAGTAGGGAGACACGGGATAGAGAGAGGAGCAGGGAGAGGGAGATAGACAGGGGCCAGAAAAAGGAGAAGGAAGATGGGAGTACGAATAGGGAGATTTATGTGGATTGGAGAAGGGAGAAGGAACGAGTGAGGAGCAGGGACTGGGCGATGGATGGTGAAAGGAGATGGGAGAGGGAACGAGAGTGGAGCAGGGATATGGATATAGAACGTGAAAGGAGAAGGGAGAAAGAGCGAGATAGGAGCAGGGATAGGGAGGCAGATAGAGAAAGAAGAAGAGAGAAGGAACTAGGTCAGAGCAGGGATAGAAACAGAGATAGGGAGAGGGAATGGGAGAAAGATAGGAACAGGGATAGGGATCGTGTTAGGGGCCGTAGCTGGGAAAAGGAAAGGGAGAGGCAAAATGATAGTAACAGGGACAGAGGTACAAATATTGAGAGTGATAGGGAGAAGTTTAAAAATCTTGAAGATGCCTATGGTGATCGAGAAAAGTACAAACATTCTAGGCACTCGAGATATGATGAAACAGAAAATTACTGGGATAGAACAAGGAAAAATGATTCATCAAAGGGTCGTAGTTCTTACAGTGATTCTTTGGAAGGGACTAGACACAAACTAAAAAGGTGTACTTTAGCTGAAAGACGTTCTCGTAACTTCATAAACAAATTTTGGTCTTTGGTGTGTGTTATCATAAGTTAATTTTGTCGATGTGTCTACTTCTCCTCTTATATATATATTTTAAATTGGTGCAGAGATGAGGATGAGCAAGATGATTTCGAGGAAAACGTTTTCGAACTTGCTGTACGGGAAGAGGAAGACCTCAATAGAATCAAGGAGGAAAGTAGAAAGAGAAGACAAGCCATCCTAGAAAAATATAAGAATCAGCAAGTGCAGCAGCGAAATGAGTCTTCTTCAGATGATAAGGAGAAAGGTGCTTCTTTATCCTATTTAAGCTTCGCGTGGTCTATTTTAATTTTTATTTAGTATCAACTAGTTGTTTGGGCATGTTTTTAAAAGTTTGATATAAGCTTCCTAGATGAGCTCGAAGTGTGAACTTAACTTGTCTGGTTGATGCATCTGATCCTAGTTGGGTTCGCTGCTTTGGTGAAGGTTGATTCTCTAAACTCTGGCATTTTACTTGTAATCATATGGCTAATATATATTACTACAAAATTGGTGTCCCATGGGGATGCCAGGCATCATTCCATGTAATAAGTTGGAATGCGTGTTATATTGAGAGTTGGATTTTCAGTTGTATGCTTTGACGTCTGTTACCGTATAAAACTACCTAACAACGATGATTTACCAATCAAATGTTAGCAATGTAGGAAAAAAGGTCTGTAACTAATTGTTGAAATAATTGCACATGAGCAGGGCAAGCTGCAATTAATTTTCTTTCATGATTTTTTTACCAATTGATAATCAATGCTACTAATGTTTATTGCTTCTAATACATAGTTCTGTTTGTGGACCAGATAATGGGTGGGCAGGTAATCCTGATCTGTCAGTAGGTGCTGCTATTGTTGTTCCAGATATTTGTGATGGTAAAAATGACGGTGTTGATATCTATGTTGGTGACCCATTATTATCTGTGGGGAAGTCACCTCCGCAAAATGGAATTACTGCCTCGGATAGGATTTCTGGTGCTGCAGGGCTTGGTGAGGGTACTCCAAAGGTGTCATTTTTCTGTCAAATGTTGATTATTTTCTAAAAATATTTGCATGCTTTTGCTGGTAGGGTATCATGTTGTTTGGATTTGATTGATGTATATAATGTATTTATTTATATTAATTTGTGCAGAGTGAGAGATCACATGACATGTTTCGAGATGATATATTTGGAGATTCACCAGCTGGAGTTCGTAAATCGGTATGCATTGGGTCCCTTATTGTCGTACTCTTGG
Organism: Bretschneidera sinensis; assembly: GCA_023935145.1. Taxonomy (NCBI): domain Eukaryota; kingdom Viridiplantae; phylum Streptophyta; class Magnoliopsida; order Brassicales; family Akaniaceae; genus Bretschneidera; species Bretschneidera sinensis. Next base: position 110,291,841 of record CM043701.1, on the reverse strand, counting down.
TTTGTTATATTACAGTATGTCATTAAATAATGAGTTTTAGTAACATATTTCCATCCTATGTTTCATGCGATCTCTTTCCAATTTGTTGTGCATGAATAAAGGCTGCTCCTTTTTTTTTTCTAATATTTTTATCTACTGCTACTTTTCCAGAATAAATTGATGATTGCGTGTAACACAGAAAAAAAGATTTATTGTGTGTGTGTGTTTCTTTTTAAAAGTTTCTAGTAATTAGACAATAAAAAGATCCAAGTTTTTCCCCTTTCGCCTTGCTGAGCCCTGTTGTTGCATTTGTGACCTTTTGTTTGCCTTATCCTTTTTAAGGTCACACAAATATAACACTAAAAAAACTGTGGTGCGACCAAAACCTTGAATAGTTTGCTTCCCCTTGTTAGAAAATATGTCTTTATACCACTGGAAGAATATTTTTTTTCCTTCTATCTTAGAGTTTCTAGCTTTAGTTTAAACAATATTCAGATCAAGGATCTTTTCTGTATAATATGATTATGTATTGTAATGCACATTTGTACGACCTGTATTAGTAATGTGCATGTTGCGCTTTCTCTTGCTTGATTTTGTGCTGTTTTAATGAGTTATGTTTTTCTAATGCTTAGATATTATTGTCAATGTTATTCTGTCATGGCATGGTAGGATATACTAAGTTTTTATACTTTACATTTTTTGCAGGGTAAAGATGGTCTACCAATCGTGAGGAGCGGTCTTCATGACAATTGGGATGATGCAGAGGGGTATTATAGTAAGTGTCTGATTAATGCTTGATTACCTTCCTCTTGTTTGTTTCTTTAAACACTTGATTTTAGTTTCTTTTGGGTTGTAATTGGCGGACTCAAAAGGAAAATAAACAGGGAACTTTTTTGGATAATCTTCTATATAAGTTTTCACTTGTAATGCTTCTCCCAGCAGGCATTATGTTCCCTCATTTGTCTATGTAACCAGGAAAAAGAAGGGTGGGGGAAAAATTGTGAACACTTTTAATTTTGGAGGTTTGAATCTAATGGCAAGTCTATCTTGTTGCTGAAACCATCTTATGCATGATTGTCTTAAATCGAGCCTCTTCAAACCAGGCAACAGTTTGAAACCTATTGCAATTAGAATATTTTGTGGGTTATAACTTAACTTTTTTTCAGTCATGTGCTTTCTTCCTCTTATTTATTATTTTCGAACAGGGGTTTTTCTTTTCAGTGAAATAACTGCTTTCCGTTTCAGGCTACCGGTTTGGTGAACTATTAGATGGTCGATATGAAGTAATTGCTGCTCATGGAAAAGGTGTCTTTTCAACAGTAGTACGTGCAAAGGATCTGAAGGCTGGTAATGGTGAACCTGAAGAGGTGGCTATAAAAATTATACGTAATAATGAAACAATGTAAGTGACCAGCGACTCACATGCCAGGTCTAATTTCTTTTTCCCTCTCTATTTAGGTATCGTTTGTCTTGCTATAGTCTTGTAGAAGCTCACTGCTGTGTTTACATATGTGACACAGGCACAAGGCTGGTCAGACAGAGGTTCAGATATTAAAGAACCTAGCTACTGCAGATCCGGAGAACAAGCGCCATTGTGTTCGTTTTCTTTCTAGTTTTAAGTACAGGAATCATCTTTGTTTAGTGTTCGAGTCCCTTCATATGAATCTGCGTGAGGTCTTGAAGAAGTTTGGTCGGAACATTGGCCTTAAAATAACTGCTGTAAGAGCATATGCAAAGCAACTTTTTATTTCTCTTAAGCATCTTAAAAATTGTGGCGTTCTTCATTGTGATATAAAGCCAGATAACATGCTGGTAAGTTTTGAATTCTTCTGTTGTTGCTTCATTCAATTATGCATTGGCCGATTGCTTTTTACTTATTGCTTAATTTTCAGGTAAATGAGGCAAAAAATGTCTTGAAGCTTTGTGATTTTGGTAATGCCATGTCTGCTGGTAAAAATGAAATTACGCCATACCTTGTGAGTCGCTTTTATCGTGCCCCAGAAATAAGTAAGTTCTAGTTTTTTTTTGTGTTAGATGGTTTATTTAAATAGGTTCAAATGATTTTTTATTTGAATGCTGTAGGAAACTTATAATTTAATATTTGATGTCTATAAAAAATGTTTTTTTTGTCTTTCTGTTGCAGTTCTCGGCCTGACTTACGATCATCCGATGGATATGTGGTCTGTTGGATGCTGTTTATACGAGATTTATACTGGAAAAGTTCTTTTTCCTGGTCCTACAAACAATGACATGCTACGACTTCACATGGAATTGAAAGGCCCTTTTCCAAAGAAGATGCTTCGGAAGGTAAGAATTATCTTGTTTATTCTGAGATGTGTCTCTTTTGTGATTAGGAATTTAAATTTCTTTCGATGGGGTTTATGTCCATGAAAATCTTTGGCCTCGTAGTTTGTTTTTTCTTGTGTGCAAACACATGCTAGATATCTTTACTGTAAACTATCTTGCATATGTATGTTGTATCAGTTTTGATATTGGTACTTTCTTCGTCTGTACTGATATCATTTTTCTGGCTTGGTTTTCTTTTACCAGGGGGCATTTACTGATCAACACTTTGATCAGGACCTGAATTTTCATTCTACAGAAGAGGATCCTGTTACTAAAAAGGTGCAAGGAGTTTTTTTGACATCTATCTTTGGTTTTTTGTTGATACGGTACTTCTAAGTTGTCATGATTCGCTTTTTATATTAACTGTGCATGCAAATCTTCGTTTATTTTGGTAAGTGAGCATGCAATTCTTTCATTGCACAGATTATAAAGAGGATAACTCTCAACATAAAGCCAAAAGATATTGGATCAATTATTACAAGCTCTCCTGGTGAGGATGCCAAGATGTTAGCCAATTTTAAAGATCTTCTAGAAAAGATTTTTGTCTTGGATCCAGAGAAGAGAATGACTGTATCACAAGCATTGGCTCATCCATTCATCACGGGCAAGTGAACCATGTTGATGATTTTCTGACTTCAGAAATGCTGTTGCACTAGAAATTTGTACATTATGTCTTAATCGTTATTAAGATATCTAATAATTGGACATTATCTGTCTTTATCTTCTTTGTGCTGCCCTAAGAGCTTTGGATACAGTTTTTGGCATGGTTGAATTCAAAAGGGGTGATATTTGGTCTGGAGTACTCTTCACTGGCGATTCTTTCAGTGGAATGTACTGTTTCTATTGTAAGACAACTCGCCAAAGGCGTTTTCTTTTTTCCCTTGTAATCATTCTTGATTATGGCCATTGTGAAAATTTATTCTATCTCATGTTCAATTGTGAGAAAATTAACAAGGAAGAAATATATCAGTTTCCTATAAGCTTATAATTGAATATTTGTTGTCCGCTAACCTTTGCTGAGAATGGCATGTAGGTTCTCAGTTATCTTTTTATTGTATATATAAATACCGCTGCTCGTGTTGGATATTTAGTACCACTGTATTTTCACTATTTTATTAAAATTGTTTGGTTCCTGGAGTCTAATTGAATTTTTCATTCAGGATATCTGCCACTGCTTTGAGGCAATCCTCCAGTGCTTAGATGCTTAAAAGGCACACAGGAGAAGGTACCTTGGTTTGTTTATTGGGAACTATTATGACACCCTTGAAACTACATATCATGATCTCTATTGCAAAGATTTTCTTGTAATGAATATTCAGTTTAAAGGGAATTTAAATGAGTGGAATTGTGATGGGCTGCTTTTATAGCTACAAAGATATAACTTCTCTTTTAATGTGCACCTTCTGGCATGCATTTGATGACCGGATTGCCTTTGTAATATAGTAGTAGTATTGGGGGAAAAATACTTGCTTATGACTTCAAATATGTTATTTAATTGGTTATGCTGCATGACATTTGTGCATTTCTTGTTGCGTCAATGTCAGTGGTCTATGTGTTTTCTAGGTTTTCTGGTGGGTTTTTGCATTGGCAAAACCTGTATTTGAGGACTTTCTTTTTTCTTTTTTTCCCATTTCCGCCTTCCAATATGCGTATCCTAATGAATTTGTTACATCTGATCCATGGTTTGGTCATTCTGGAGGCATTTGCACGCGAGGAGTACGCATGCAGCCTTACTATGGAAGTATAACTGAGTGAGTAATCTAAGTTTTTAAGCTTCCCTGCTGCTCCTCTAACTTGCCATTTGTTTGACGTTATTAATGTTTTGATGTGATTCTTTGTTTTTTAGGGTATTAATCCCATACTTCTGCAACTCTTGTAAGTAATTTCAGATCTTATTGATTCCCATTGCATTCTACATATCTATACCAATGAAATTTTTTTATTGGGTTTCATTCGTTTTACATTCTCTTTGCTTATAGTTTTACCTCAGTTCGGAATCGAGTCGTTAAGTATTTTATTCTGCAAACTCAAGGATTTCATCATGACATCTCGTATGTGTGCTGTTTTTTGTTGTTGTTGTGAGGTAAAGTTTTACAGTGTACCTACATTGATGTGCTTTATAAGCTGGAATGCATGGTGTGAAGACACTTCAGTTTCATGAAACTATATCTGAAATGTTTAAAAAACTTAGAAATGCTAGGAAAGGGATAGGGGATAATAATACATTTATCTTTGACACTTTTTAGGAGCCTAATAGAAGTATGGATTGACGATGGTACCCTTGTAGAGTTCAATGTTTTGTGCTTTTTCTGGGATGTAGCTAAATCTGATTTGTTTCTTTTATGTTGTCTGGTACTTGGAAGGGTTATGATTTTATGTTTCATTACCAGAGAGAGAGAGAGAGAGAGAGGGTCTGTCCGACTGACATCATTCTATAGGCTTTTGATGAAATTGAATTTTTTAGTTATGATTTTCCATTTAGTTCAGGGGCAGAAATTTTTTGCTTATTGCAATCTCTTCAGATTCTCTAAAAGTATGAAGCATCGATGTTGAATGAGATGCAGTGGATTCATTAGTTCACTTCGGTAGCAAGTGGGGCTTTTAGCTTAAGAGCAGGTGCTGCCTGATTAAGTATGAGATACGTTCATTCAGTAGGCTTTGATGAAATTGAATTTTAGTTCTTAATGCCCGTCTAGTTCAAGCACATAACATTCTACTTATTTCAAGATCACTTTTTTCCCTAAACATATGATATTGCATAAGGGAGGGTGGTGATAATGTGATGGTTCCGGCTTTTGATTGTATCAATCCTTCTTCAGCCATTATTCTGTGTTGTGTGGAGAGAGGATTGCCTTTGGATGCAAGGGAGGATTGTTTGGTGGATGAGGGGGAAAGAATCTTCGAGGAGGGAGAGTTGACGCCTGACCAAGGTTCTAACAATGAGATGTGTTTGGCTGTAGTGGACAGTGTGGAGCATTATGATAAATGGATGGTTGTGGAGTCAGAAGACGAAGAAAAGTTAGGCGTAGAGCATCTGATTGGGTGCTTAATTGGGTTAAAAAACTTCATAAGATGGCGGGTAAGAAGTGCATAGTGGTGGGTTGTAGAGAACTAAAGAGATTGGTTTTTGATGTCAGTGGTGTAGAGGGTGTGCAAGAGGAGAGGGTGGGTAGTGCTATGGAATGAAGAGGAAAATTATTTCGTTTGATGTGAGAGGATTGAATGATAGGTTGAAAAGAGCGGTGGTCAAGCTTAGTGAGTAGAAAGGGGATGTCGTTTGTCTTCAGGAAACCAAAATTGAGGAAATCGATGATGCTATCATTCATAGCATTTGGCGTTTGAGAAATTTTGGTTGGGAATTCATGGCGTATCATTGTTATGTGGGATATGAGAGTTCTTGAGTTGATCGATGTCTTTGTTAACTTGTTCTCGGTGTCTTTTGTCTTTAAAGGACTTTCAACTCATTGTGAATGGGTTATGACTGGAGTTTATAGGCCAAATGATAGCTGAATTAGAGGTTGGTTTTGGGAGGAATTAGCGGAGATTTGGAGCCTTTGAAGTCTTCCTTGGGTATTGGGTTGTTGGGAAGCTCTTTTTCCTGTTTTGATTAAAAAACTCCTCCCTAGACCCACTTCGGACCATCACCCCATTGTTTTAGAAATAGGGGGCTTGCAATGGGGATCGACACCGTTTTGCTTTGAGAATATGTGGCTTAGAGTGGAAGGGTTTCGTTATCTTGTGAAAGATTGGTGGGATGGGTGCAATTTTAGAGGTTTTGCTAGTTTTGTGGTGGTTTCCAAGTTGAAATGTTTAAAGGAAGAGTTGAAAACCTGGAACTCGGAAATATGAATTATGCTTTTAATGCCTTGACTAGTGAGATAAGTAGTCTTGATGAGGAGGTCGTTGAGGGACTTTCGGGGGAAGACAAGCTTCGAAGGGAATGCGTAAACAAAAATCCTTCTAATATTATTTCCACGGAGGAAATCTCTTGGCGCCAAAAGTCTAGACAACTGTGGTTGAGGGAGGGTGATAGGAACACCAAGTCTTAGGGTGATAGGCCTAAGACAAGAGGATCCGTTTTCTCCCTTTTTATTCACTTTGATTATGAAAGCTTTTAGTAAGATGATGATGGAGGATTTTTGAGTGATTTTAAAGTAGGAAGTAATGGAGCAAGTGTGAAGGTGTCCCATCTGTTATTTGCTGATGACACTCTAGTCTAGGCTATTCAAATGTTGCATCTTCGGTGTGTGCTCCTTTGCTTTGAAGTGGTTTTCGAACTTAAGGTCAATCTTAGCAAGAGTGATCTAATTCCGCTTGGAGAGGATATTAATGGCTGAATTCTTGAAAACTTGTTGGGTTTTGTGAATTAATACACTTAATTTTTGGATTAAAGGAAATTTCTTTGTAAATAATCTTGAGCTTTTGGATTTTGTGACTTTCCTCTCTTGTAATTAGCCTTTGGCCTTTAGTTGCACCCTCTTGGTGCTCCGTTTTCTTAATAATATTTCTTTACTTGCAACAAAAAATGTTGTTGGACCAATGATTCGTGTAAAATCACATTTGAGTGAGACAAGTGATTTCCCAATCGCTTTAAGCTTACAACAAGGGTTGGCTTTAAGCTCTTATCTTTTAGATCCAGTGATGTACTATCGTATTAGACACATTCAATATGATGTTCTTCCGTGCATCTATTCGTTGATGATATAGTGCTAGTTGATAACAACCTTGGGTTTTGGAGTGCGACTTTGGAATCAAAGGGTTATAGTTTAAGCAGTTCTTAAGACGTACTCACTTATTACTTATAAAAAAAATACATGGTGACTTATTGTCCCTCTCGCTTTGGAGCATTGGTTGCGTTTTAACAATAAAAAAACTAAGTGACTTTTAAAGAAAAAAAAAGGTCTGATAGAGATGGAGCATCCCATAAGAAGGCGATGAACGGTCTCATACTCTTCCTTACAAAGATACCGTCCTGACCAAAATAATTGCTCTCCTTTTAAGATTGTCAATAGTTAAGATCCCGCCCCACGATGCTTTCCAAGCGAAAAAAGCCACATATAGGGGGGAGGAGGGGCGGGGGCAAATGTTATCCAAATCGACTTCCGAGGAAAATTGGTCCTTCCATCCAAAGTGATGTCAACAAGTGTTTTGTAGGAAAATTTAAACTTCCCCATACTAAGTCCAACGAGCGTTATCCCTACAGAACAAGCTATGCTTCGCTTTGTAGATGGTTTCAAAGAAGCTATCAACAATATGCACATCCCAATAATGAACATGACGAATAAAAGGAGTATCCAAAACATTCTCTCCCTCATGAAAATAAACACGAGCTAACCAAAGCATCCTTATCCCTCGCAAGCGAGAACATAACTGGAAATTTGTCTTTGAAAGGGGAGTTCCCAAGCCACACATCATGCGAAAGACAAATTGAAGCCCTATTTGCCACAACAAAAGAAGTATGACGAAAATTGTCATCCCACTCTTTCCTAATCCATCTCCACACTCTATTATAGAATCTCTACTCACTTTGCTCACCCACCCATTGTGCTCCACCCCATATTTAACCACAATGACTCTCCACCATAGATGATTTTTTCCCACCAAAATTGCCATAGCCATTTGTCAAGAATGGTGGTGAGAATTGTGGGCCAAGATACACCAAAAAGCTATTATTTTTGCTATCTTTGTTTTGTCATTTAGAAAGATAAAATATTAATGAAGATATGACACGTAGGATCAAAGCGGGATGGATGAAGTGGGGATTCACATATGGGAAATATGACTCGTAAGATACCTCTCGTGAAGTCTTACAAGATTGATGATAAGGCTAGCTATGCTTTATGGCACGAAGTGTTAGGTTGTAAAGCATCAACATGTATAGAAGATGAGCGTAAGAGGTGGCAATTAGGTCAGGTGGTTTGGGTTCAGGTCAGGTTGAGTTCAGGTCATTTCGAGTTGTGGGTTGTGTCACGTTCGGTCTAGGGCCATCTTGGGTTTGGGTCATTCCGGGTTCGGGTTTCGGGTCATCTTTGGATTTGAGCGGGTTTGGATTGTCCCACTAGTTTTTCTCTATTTTTCTATTTTCCTTTCCCCCAATTTTCAGGGAAATCATTTGAACTCCATTTTAAATTTAAATTGCACTTTTTTTTTTCCAGTTTCAATTTAATTAAGTTGACAAAAATATATTAGTAATAACTCTTTTAACCACACCCAACACCAAATTAAGTAATTCCATAATAAGATTCACAATTTCAAACCAACAATTTCACTGCAACTATCTTTTAATTTTTTCAAAATTTAAAAGCCTATCAATCTTAATACTTCACTAGCATCTAAACTTATAAATTTTAACAATACCCAACAATAAAATCTTATTATTTCAAAAGTTCTTATCTCAACAAATTTTCATGAAAAAGTTGTAACTTTAACGAAGGAAAATCTCCAATTTATGAAATTAAATCAAGTCCACTTAAACTCATACTCTTTTAGGTCTCAACTTTCATATTTACAATACCCATAACTCAAATCAAACTCTAACATCACAAATCTACAAAAAAAAATTCCAGAAATTCTTTTACAATTTATTTCAACTTCAAAAAATATAATTAATTCAATTTAAACTCAAATCATCTATAAAAAAAGTTCTAGAATCAAGTTTAAGAAATCCAATTTAACTTAGAAACTGTTAGAACTCAAAACAACCTCAAATTCTTACTGAAAAATAGCTTAGAAAACAACCCAGAAAATTAAAAAGAGCTGAAAAAACCCACAAAATCTTGATGTAGAAATCTTCAATCCATAATTTCACCATCCAAAATGAAGATCAGAAAGTTGAGAAGCTATCTCGAAAAAATTAGCTGAATCCGACCACGTATCGACCTCCAATCGTCTGTTTGAAGGCTGCTGCTTTGTACAAATCAAATTTATATATAGGAATAATATAAATAATATGTTAAGCAATTATACACAATTTTTTATTTGAAGTTAAGGAAGTTACTCGTGTTAATCGATTGTTGAACTACGCACATCAATACAAATACATAAGTTTTTTTTTATCAAAATTCGAAACTCCAAAAATCAATGTCATTATTGAGCCCCAACAAGATAGAACCTATCAAAGCGTTGGAAATTCATAGCACCCATTGTATTGCAAATTTTTAGCTTATTAGTTGATAAAAAATCAATAATTAATTATGATATAATTTATTTTATTTGATAAATAGCCAACTATCACCTTAGTTTAATAAGCTGATTCCTTTTAAATTTCTTCTAAAAAAACTACCATTTCGGGTTCGGGTCACTTGGTGTTTCAGGTCATTATTTTAATATTTTTTTGTGGCCGGGTCGGGTTTTTGTTTCGGGTCGGGTTTAGTTTCGTTTCAGATTTTGCCACATTTCAGCGCTCTTGAGACGAGGATGCTGCGTTGGATTACTGGTTATACAAGAAAAGGCGAGATTAGTAGTGCATGCATTCGAGAAAAATTCTGTGTTGCACCAACTAGAGGGGAAATTGAGGAAGGCCTGTTTAAGGTTGTTTTGTCACGTGAGATGAAGACCTATAGGTCAGAAATACTGTAATGAAAGGAACATAGGAGTTTGTTGCTAGGATACTAGATTATCTAGTATAAAAGATTTAAAAATCATCACAAACCTCCCTTTTTTCTTTTCTATTTCAATTTTTTGACTGGATGGGAATGAATGAAGAAATCCGAATTCAAGTTGATTATGTTTCGCCTCTTACTCGGAGAAAGACGATCAAACAATTCCCAATCATGGCCCTTGCGGATTGGAGTGGATGACAAAGGTGGAGTGTTGGAGTATTGTGACTTATAAGGAGATGTGACTCGGTGGGAGATGTTTATATTTAAAAAGTGTATAATGAGGCCTAAGAAAACATTGTTGGAAACTCATAGTAAAGATCTCGCCCTTGATGATCTCACAGAGGAAATGGCTTTAAATAGAGTAGTGTGATGTAAAAAGATCAATGTAGCTGATCCCATTTCGGTTGGAAAAGTCTTTGTTTAATTTTGTATGATGTTGCATAAGTTTTGGTGGATGAAAAAAGCGGTTGAGACAATTGATGAACTTCGATTGAGCAATGATGTTCTTTTTCTCCCCATCCTCCTTTCTCCTTGCTTAAAAAGTATAAAGGGAGGTTTGAGGTTTTATTACTTTGTATGAGAAGTTTGTTTTCTTATGTAAATATATTTATGCGTGAGATTAAAAAAAATGAACTTGTGTATCTGTTGGGGAATTTGGAATTTAGATCCGTGAGGTAATCTTGGTTCATAAAAGGAAGTTCATTTTCTTGCGAAATTTGTCTGTGGAACTTTTTGCCTTCTCTTCTGAGATTTGAACGAACTTTTAAGAATCTTGGATGCTGTCGTTTTGGGTATTAGCTTTGGCCATGCTTTTTAACTGCTTTGAGTTAATTAATGATAGCTAACCAGACTAGGATCTGGTCTGAAGATACTTGATAATCAGTGCAGAATCACTTTTAGGATGGAATATAGCTGAAGAAAGGCTGGCCTAATGGATAATTCTTGGAATAAAAGGCTGGTTGGTTTATGTATTAGCTATGGTGCGCGCAATTAGATTTCATTAAGAGTTCTCTGACATTGCCTATTTACTGGTATTTATTTCTTCAAGATCCATTGTGCAGCCTTCGTTGTGTTTGAGTATGATTCTTCCTGAGGTTACTTGAGTTGGAAGAAATTGTAGTCGCCTTATGGGGATATTAAATTTTACAGCTTTAGTCTGATCTGAACCTTGATTTTATTCTATTGTTCTATTCTTAACTTACCTTTTTAAAATAATGTTTGAACTGTTTATGAAAAATCAATGAGATTCATGAGATGTGGTAGGCATATTGGGGTGGTTGTAGTTTTTTATGGATAGTTGGAAAGAGGTAAGCTAGTCCTGAATGTGGAATATTTTCATTTTGATTAACTAGGTGATACTTGAGTGGAATGTTTTGGATTAGTCTTCTTGCTATATAACCAACATAAAGACTCGTTGTTTTGGTTTGTATATTTATCTAATGCAAAACATGCTTTGGATCATCATCTTCACTGTGTGCATTTGCAATTCTTGTTCACAGTTATTTAACAGTGTCTTAGTAAAGAAAATGATTCGAATTTCTTGTAAGTTGACATCACTATATTAGTATTTAATACTTTTGATATTATCTTTTTTCTCGAATTTGCGTTTGTCATTCTCCATTGTATCTTTTTACATGATCGGTTCCATACTCCCAAGCTCTGATAAGGGCCAGTCTTACTTCACAAGTCGTATTTTTGTTGGTTTTAATTATTTCTTGGTATATCTTTGTCTTTGAAATTTAGATTGCTATGTATGTATTTTTTCAGAGAAGCTATATACATGCTATTAATTTATTCGCGGAGATAGATTTTTTAACATGAAATGAATAGAAGTGAATCTTATTGCTTTTACACTATTTTCGCTTGGGGGAATTAAACTGTACAAGGTGATGAGGATCTCCAAAGGCCGTTTAAGCATAGATTCCATGATTAGAAAAAAAAAGCTTTAAGCTCCCCCTCCCTTCAGGTGATTTAGACCTGTTAATATTGTTGAACTACTGAGTGAATATCTCGTATGGCTTGTCAGTTGAGTTGGACAAAGCTCGCCAGAGGGGTCTCTGTTTGCAAATAAGTTCTTTTCTGTTTGTCTTGTATTAATGTCTGTTTCATCTGCTGAGTTGACGAGGCTGGTTGCCCGTTTTATTCTAAAGTGGTCAGGGAGTGGGCTAGAGATTCAGAAATTGTAATGATGGATACTGGTCGGTGGAATATTTTTGTCTCTTGGTTTTAAGTTTATTGCATGGTTGAACTATGTTATGCCTAGCATGGTTGGTGCACTCAGGTAAAAGCTGTAATATGTTTGCGAATGGGTTAGGGTTGTTGCGCCCACATGTTTAGGCATATACTATAGTTTTGTTAGTGAAGGCTACTCATATTTTCAAATTTATCTTTGCTTACATATATCTCGTCCAAATTCCACATGCTACATTATAGGACTAAATGCCCACTTGGGAAACTTGCTACATAAGAGCAGTGGTTTGGTGTCGGTTTTAGAGGCGTTTTTGTAACGCCTCTCAGAGTGAAGTGGGCTTAAAAGTCGTTAAACATTGATTTCGGTTCCCGCTTTAAAGGTGTAATCTTTTATCAAGCAAGGCATATGGCTTTTTTCTTTTGGCTTAATTACAAGCTTTTACCGTAGTTTAGGGTTAAGTGGCACATTTTCCTTTGAAGGGTAATTTAACTTCTGAATTTGACAAATTGGTACAATCTTTGCTTTTCTTTTGATTTTTGTCAAAATCTTCAAATGTTTTTTGGTGTCAAAATTCTCACTCGCATCGTCCCTGGTTAAACCTGAATGTGAGAAATCAAAAAGCAAGAAAAAAAAGCAGGAGCAATTAAAAAACTTGAATGTTAAAGAACACTTGATAAATGCAGGGAATTCGGGATTCAGAGTTCATTGTATTATTGTATTTTTATTCTTTATCAATCTTCTCATTTTGTTTTTTAATTTTTAACGTGTATGGTTGATTAATGATGATGTGGTGAGAATTATGGTTTGAAAGAGTTACATTTTGATTGAGATAAAACGGAATTTAACGGAGGGTAGAGATCAGGGTTAAATTGTTCACTTCAAAAATTGAGGATGAAATGAGTCACCCAAAACTGAGTGAAATTTGTATTTAAGTTATTTTTAGTTGTGGACCTTTTATGGCTCCATTGGTTAGGTGTAGGCTTGATGAAATATGACTTAATTGCAAAACCTGCTCATATTTTTGGGAGAATCGGAATGTAGGGTCTTGCCAGGCAGCTAGTGCGTTTTTTATTTTCTCTAGAGCGAATATTAAAATACGTTTAGTTGTGAAAATTATTATTATTATTTTTTATTTTGAATCATCAATTTTTTTTAAACACTTTCTTCAACAATTTACATTTTAATTATAATTTGAAAACAATGTTTTTTCTCTTAACATAATATTGAAAATGTTGAGATACAGTTGTTTTTGAATTGTTAATTTTTTTTAATATTATGTTAGTAAGATAAGTATTTTTTTTTAAGAATGTAAATTGTTATGAAAAATAGAAATAAAAAATGTAAAGTATTTTTCATAGCTAAATGCACTCAAGATTTTGCTTTGTTTTGTAGAGATATTTTTAGAGGTAGAAGGTGTGCATAGAAGAAGAGAGAAAATAGAGAGTGAAGATAAGAAGAGAGAAAAGCGTGTAAATACTTGGAGACAATTTTGATAATATCTTCTGGCTTTTAAATTGATTTTGAAATTTGAAATTTGAAATTTGAAATTTAAAATGAAAGTATTGAGTATTGGGCAACGAGAGTTGACGAGTGAGAACAATTTTTTTAATTGTGATGGAAGAAACTGAGATTGAACTTGAGTCATGGCCTCACAATGCGGAGGTATGATTGCTCTGTTAAGCGTGTGGTTATGACGTGTTAGAAATTAAATCATAGAAGTAAAAGAAATGAAAACTTGGTTAGATAGCACCAGACTTGATATATAAATATATAATCAGCAGCTTTGTTTGGGGTTTAAGTTGATGTTTATTTTTTAAAAAAATTATAAAAAAAGGTGTACAAATTAAATTACTTTTTAATTGATACTAATTAGAGTTTGATTTAATTTGACAAGTTTTTTTTGGCACACTTTGGAAAAAGGTGTGTTAATCCAAAAAAAAATTATCTTTTCTTATTTCATTTTTTAAAAATGAAAATTAAAGTGTAGATGCTTCTGGTGGTTTGGCTTAATATGGACTTTGAAAAAAATTGAAGATTCACGACGTTTGTGTTAGATTTAAATAAATTGATTTTTTTCATAACAAAAATTATTTAAATCTGATCCTAACACGGTGAAACTCAATTGTCAAGTTTCTTGCATTCTGACATAAGATTTCTTATTTTTCTTTCATTATCTCATTATTACTAATTTATTATTTCTAATTTTTAAAACATAAAAAAATAAATGCAAGCCTCATCTTAAGGGGTAAAAGGGATTACTTTAAACTTTCACTTTTGAAATTCCGTTTCACTTAATATGTATTTTTTTCTTTCTGAAAACATATTTTTTAACAGTTGATCTAAGTTTTATATTAAACTATTTATTTTCTTTTTGTGTTTATTGGACAATTTCTATAAAAGAAAAAAGAAAAGAAATGTAAAACTTTTCAATCGATTAGGGATGATAATTATTTCAATAATTGGTTTTTGTGCATATTTTAATTTTTTTTGTCTTTGTAATAAAAAAATTTGATATCTTTTTCATTTGAGAATTAAAATGGAATCAAGTTTATTATGAGACTGATTATCACATTATTAAATAAAAAAAATTCAAACTAAATTTTATTTTAATGACATTCAATCTTATTTTAATTTTTATTTTAATTCTCAATTGAAAAAGATACAAACCCAAATAAAAAATGATAATATTTCCTTAATCTTTCGCTCAGGGTCCAATTGACTTGACTGAACATTTATGTGGGTGAAAGGGCGGTTGTATTTTCTGCATTTCTTGTATAAAGAAGTCGTTAAGAAACTTCTTAGAAGTTTCCAGCGGAAAAAACAGGGGTTTCTTTGGAGCTAAGAAATATTGCGGATAGTGCCGCGATCCATGTTCGAAAATGTCAAACCAAAAACTTAGGTATCAACAGAGGTATCATAAGTAACTGTAAAAAAATAAAAAATTATTTTTAATTATCAAAAAATATTATATATATATACATATATATATATATATATATATTTTTAAGGTAGATCACATTTATATTTGTACATGTACAAAAACTTATGATCAAACTTTTTATGTCGTTAAGTTTTTAAGTGAATTTTATTTATAATTAATACTTAAAAAGTTATATTATAACTAGTTGAAATTATAATATTAATTATGTATCAAAAAAACTCAAAATTTATTAAAATAATTGACCATACCACAAAATTTTTTTATTTTAAATCTTTTGCTCGTTTAGTTGTGTAAATGACAAAGATAAAGTTGGTATTAACAAGAGATAAATTTAAACAAATTTTTTTCGAAATAAAAATTGTTTTAATCAAACTTAAATAAAATTATAATTTTTATTTTAAAAGGGGAAATTTTGACTTGACCCAATGGCCAAAGGAGGCTGAAGTAAATGTACGGAAGCATAAAACATGATACATAGTACACGAAAGTACAAGAATATTCTTCAGCATGAATTTCGTTTATATATTTTTTTAATTTAGCGATGGAATATTATCTATTTTACATTTTTTTTCTCTATTAATACGTGATAGCTTGGGATTCACTCTTTATTGGTTATCATTAGTTTTATTCTTCTTTTTATTATTTTTTTCCAACATTGGCACATTGCTTTCAGTTTGATTCATATTTCAAAAAAAGTACAATATTTTCTTTTTCCCCCTTCCAATGTTGGTTTTGCCTAGCAAGCGTGGAATGGACCTGACCTCATGTAAGCAACATTGTTATACGAGGATCTGTCGAGGATTACAACTTTGACAATTTTTTTTTCTCTGTATGTTAGGTAGGGATGATTGAATTCGGGTTTTTTATTAAAAAATTAAAAAATAATCACTAAATCAAAAGATTAGAGATACAAATTTTTTATTATATAGTTTTGGACATTCTAATATGAATCAATAGATATTTAAAAGTTATAAGCAAAAAACTTTTTAAATTTAAAGAGATTTTGAGATATTTTGATGAAAATTTCATTCAAAATTTTATTAATCTCCATAAAAATCACAAAAAAATAGTTTTAATGATGGTCTTTTGATATTCTAATCATCTTAAATCAACATTACAAACCTACAATTGTTTCGACACACTTAAAATTGAATGACTTAATTAAAGAATATTGTTAATGCCATAGTAAATTTCATTAAATTGACAAAAATATCCTTTATATATATATATATATTTAACTATGATTTTTTTTAATTAAACACAAGGACAGTTTTGCCAATTAAAAAATTGCTCTAGCATTAACCATATTAGCTTTGCTAATATCTTCGGCCAGAAGTAAAACGGAATAACTATTGATCACACCTACTGCCACCTTACTACCTGCGATTCACTACTGAAAGATAAATCTCAACAATAAGTAAGATGGTAATGCCAAATCAGTGTGGTGTTTATAAGACGAGCACCAATATAATTCAGATCCAGAAAGAAAGAAAAAAACCTTCTAGAACCTTACAAAAGTGCCAAGTCCAATTTTTGTGCAAAAGGGATTGTATAAGAAAATCATTGTTGCATTTCCATCCTTGAGCAGCAAAGTCAATCTGGGTTGTGATTTTTCATTTTTTTACCTTATTTGGTGCCCAATAAACAACGGAGAGACTGTCCCTCACGTGCCCAAAATGCGTGTGACCAACTGCGTTTAATAGACCGTCTTTTCTCATTTTCGCATTTAGCCCAGTTTCTCCCCTGGAAAAGACTAGGCTCGTAAGGAAGTCTTCACGATACGCGTTTTCAGCCGGCTAGACTTATAAAAGTCTGTCTCTCTCTCTCTCTTTCCGTTGCAACATAAAAAGAAGGAAAAGAGCTCTTAAATTGCCTTCTGCTCTCTGTCTTTTGCGTGCTTAAATTCCTCTGGGTGTGTGCGCTCTTAAAAAAGGAAAAGCGCACACACTTTGTGTTATCTATCTATCAGAGTGTGAAAAGACCAGACATGGGAAAGAAACTTGATGCTCTGCTTGGAAGGAGTTTCAAGACCTCCAAATTCAAATCGCTCGTCAGCTTAGCTATCTCTCGCCTTGCTGTCCTCAAAAACCAACGTCAGGTCAAGTGCTCTCAGGCTAGGTCTGATGTGGTTCAGCTCCTTGAACTCGGCCACCATGAACGTGCCCTTCTTCGTGTAAGATTTGCTTACTTTTAAACTCAACTGTTTCATTAATTAACAGGTGTATTACCTTAGCTTTTCCATTTTCATTTGATGTGTTATAAAAAGAGTTTAATTAATTGGATTGGTTTGACAGGTTGAGCAGGTGATCAAGGAGCAGAATATGCTGGATGTGTTTGTTATGATGGAAGGATTCTGCAATCTCTTGATTGAAAGGGTCCACCTTATTGAACAAGAGAGGTTACCTTCTTATCTTATTTTTGCCCATTTTGAATATAGTTTTCTTTTGTAATTTTTTAGGTTTTTTTTTTTGTTTGTTTGGTCTGTTGATAGGCTGTTTTGTTTGTTTTAGAGTATGTCCTGATGAGCTGAAGGAGGCAATAGCAAGCTTGCTCTTTGGGGCTTCAAGGGTTGGGGATTTCCCGGAGCTCCAAGAGATTCGTGCAGTTTTAACATCTCGTTATGGCAAGGAATTTGCAGCTCGTTCTATTGAATTACGCAACAATTGTGGAGTCAACCATAAGGTATATATTTACTATATGTTGGTTTTGATCTTTGCCGAAAGACGAACATAATTTTGCCTGTTTTGTCAAATGGCTACAAATGCATGATACACCATTTGTCTAAGAAAGCGTCTGCTCAAACTTGTCAAATATTCCAGAATCATCTAAAAGTCAACTCAAAAGAAGAATGGAAAAGCCTTGTAATTAGTATAAATTAACAACCACAACTGAAGACTAGTGGAGTAATATATATAATTTTATGCAGAAAAAGAACAAGAGAAGAAAATAGACTAGTATGTTATGAACATCCTGCAAGTTAAGTTGTTTGCTTAAAAACTAATTAAAAAACAAGAGCAATGAATAAAGGGTGCATGTAGAAGGGATGGAAAGTGCAGTGATAATTGGTGGTGTTGGAGACTAGATTAAAGGTGACGATCATTAAAGGGATGGTGACAGGGACATGGAAATGGAGATGCAGTACGTGGAGGATAGTGCTATACTGACACTTGATACAATTTATAATTCATGATGATGGTGGTATTGATGAGGCATGGTGATCAAAGGCAATGAACCAGGAGGCAATCACTAATTCATGTGCTTAAGAATTAAAAATATTTGGGTGATTTACAAATTCATCCCTGAATTTTAGTCCTAATTATAACTCACTTTTCTAGTTTGCAAATCAATTTTTGTGTACCTTACAGTTCAATTCTTCTTGATAACTTATTTGAAGAAAACTGACGGAAAGGCTGACGTGGTGTTAGGCCATGATTTTAATTGACTTTTCCATTTAGTGTTTCAGACCTGATGCTTTTCTTTACCGAAAAGTAGTTATTAGTGATAAATTGTTAGATTAGAATGAAAGATATTTGAACTTTTGTTTGTATTGAAGATCTATTTTATAAATTAGTAAAATTAAAAGATGAACAGATTTGTCTGATAGAGAGAATGACCGCGAAAGATCGGAAATATGCTAATTTGGACGACTCAATTTCATAGATTTGAAGGGCAATTTAAAAATTTTCATTTTCACTTAACAAACATACTAAGTTGTTCGATTTGCAAACTACAAAAATGGGTAATTAAGACTTAAAACTAAAAGATAATTTTGTAATTTACCCCAAAAAATTAAGCCTTCATAATAAGGGATCCAAGCAACTGTTTGTGTAGCTTTTAGAGTTTTATGGGGGTGTATATGCATATACTGTGCCTAAACCCAAGAAAATGAGGTGTAAATAGTAAAGAAAAGTTTGCACATTAGCCAGATTCTATTTTATCTTAATCACAAAATAATTTATATTGGGCTGCTTAGATGATACAAAAGCTGTCGACCAGACTGCCGGGCCTTGAGAACAGAATGAAGGTGCTCAAGGAGATTGGTGCAGAGAAGAGCATTGTTCTGCAACTCGAGGAAGCCTCTTCTGCTTCCACTGATGTAAGAAAGTTATTCTAACAACATTAAATGAACTTACTAGTAGTATGCTCAAATCATGGACAAAATTTCACGACATATGACCTGCTTGTGATCGATGCAGGAAATATTGGACTTAAACATGAAGCTAGATGCATCAACTAATTCAGGTGGCTCTAGGCTAGGTAGTGAAATGCAAATTACGCCGGAGGAGAAAGGAAAAGATGATGGATTCTCTGATTCTATAAAGGGAAGGAAAAAGTACAAAGATGTAGCTGATGCAGCTCAAGCAGCTTTTGAGTCGGCTGCTTATGCAGCAGAGGCTGCAAGAGCAGCTGTGGAACTTTCTCGATCTGAATCTCATGATCCTGATGACCAGAATAGTCCTAATACTGAAAGAAGAAAACCATCTAATGGATACGATCCCAAGAAACTTGAGCTTGAATCTAAAAATGAAATGCAAAACAGAGACCACGCTCAAGGATCAAAACAGAAGGGGAATGTAGCAGACTTTAAGAGGTCAATGTCTTCTTCAAGTACAGATTCAGCAGAAGACAATTTGGAGGTGCCTATAATGTCCTTCAATGAAGAGGACCCAGTCAAGTTGTTGGAGAAGGAGATAGTTTTTTATTATAGCGATGACGATACTCATGAGTCAGGTTTTGATATGAAGACTACAAAAGTTAAAACTGATCAACATCTCCCAGAAAAGAATGAGGTGACATTCCACCACCCATCTGGTGAGCAGATGCCGTCAAGCTTTCCATATGACCTAAAGGTGAAGACAGGGCTTGGACACCCCACTGCACAAGATAATGAAGGATCTGGGATGCATAATGTAGAGAAGGGGCCGAATTCTGTCAGGACCAGAGGAGCGCGTGGGTACTGAGAAGCATCAATATATTAAACATCTTTTGTAAGCTTGGTGAGTTGCACAGATATCATAGACTTGAGTTCATGGATAAGTTTTATTCTTTCATTTTTGTTCCATATATTTTGGAGAAATGTAAACCTCATGTAATCATTTTGGAATGCAAGTGCTTTTGAAACTTTTTGTGAAGCGAAAATTAGTCTGCACTCTGCAATCAAGATTGCAAGTTTAATATGGAGGACATTGACATGGAGGACCTGTCCTGTCCAACGTGGAAACTTCCGACTCCCAAGACTGAGGATGCTAATTACTTGTATCAGCCTAACAGTTTAATCCGATGCCTTAATGGTTGATAATGAACAGCCTAACTGAAAAAATATCGATTTAGACCAATCACTCAAGCATTTATTACCATTTAAAAAGTTTGCAAACAAATTTACGTCCATGAACAAACTGATTTTTTAAGCTATTCAGCAAACATCACATGTCATGGTCAAGAAAAAGATTGGTTCACTAAGTGCTTTATCATTCCACAGCAAAACATAACATAGTGGCATATGGAGCCTTAAACCCTTAAGACTGACTTATGCCAATCTCCCTTAGAAACTACAAAGTTGTCAATCATGCACAAATTATTAAACAAAGGTTTGGCATATAGCATCTGTCATATCATGCATCGTATATATAACAAAGAGTTTGTATACAAAATTCATGAAAAATGAACTCTATATTTGGAATCCAGAAGCACAGATCTAAGATGTTACAAGGATGCAGAATCTACCAAAATCTGTTAAAGATTCACCTTTAGAAAAATATCAACTTACATGCCTGAATCATTGACTAGCGTGGCACTTCACATAAATCATTGGCCTCTGGCCCGCTTCTTACCATGTTGCAGCAGATCAGAGAACGACTGCAAACTTACACCAAAATCTTCATCATATTCAATTCCAAGTTCCTCCTGCAAAACATGAACAGCAACTAAAAACTTCTGCCAGGACAACTGCTTATGTTTACAATACATAAATACAATATAGAGCACCTTAAATTGCTTGAGATCCTTAGGTGAGTTCTCAGTTATAGCATCCCACAGATCTCTGAACATCCTTTTACGCCTTCTCCACTGACTTATCTTCTCTGAATACATTTGTTCCACAGCCTTTCGATCCTCCGGCCTCACCAAGGTAACTCCTCCACGCAATTTAACCAATTTGTCTTCCATTTCCTTAACCTGATACAGTTTAAAAGTATCTGAGCCTTCTCGAATCCTCCCATTGAACAAGCATAACCGAAAGTTACAAACGGTGTTCAGACATCCATGTTACTTACCTCCTTTCTCAGTTTGGCCTCTTTCTGGCGTATCTCTTCCAGTGTCAAATTTGACTGCAAAGTCCTAATTTCTGCAAAAACAGTAATACCAATTTTCACATCACACATTACTAAGAATTCTTTTCTTTTGACATACTTTCTGCATTAATGTGCACAAATGCTACAATTCACATGATATAAACTCAATACTGATGCATTCAAAAAACCACAACAAATTATTCAACATGTGTTCTACAGATCATGTATCGGGTATATAAAAGTCGATACCTCCCTCAACCTCGCTGATAGCTCTCTTTTGCTCTTGAATCTGTTCCTGCAACTTGGCATTTTCTTCCTTCATCTGAGCAAGCTCTTCATTGTCTGGGATGTCAAACTGGTCTTGCCGAGCAAGGTATATCTTCTGCTTACCATACTCCTTGAATGAAATTCGCCCACCATCAGCAAGAGTATCCAGTGCCTTTTGTACGGCAGCCTTCTTGAGGTTAAACTTTTGCAACGCATCAGCCACGTTTTGGGAATTTAGAGGCCTATTTTGCTGGTTAAAGATAAATGTAGCCATATTAGAGGAAGTACAGCTTAAACAACAAATAAATCATGCGTAATCCCGTACTATTCAGGAAAGCTTAAAGAACGTTGCTATCACTACCAGTTTCGATAGAAAACATTTCTAAAGGAATCAAAGCTACTGTAAATTCAACATAAGTATGAATTCAAGGCTGTGGGTTCAACATATAATATGAAATAAGGTTAAATTCCATTCTCTCTCTCTCTCTCTCTCAATTTATTTACCTGTCTATCTATTGGTTTGTAGAGTATGCTCAGTTGGGGTGGTGATTTAGGTTTCTTAGTATTATGCTCCTTTTGGTTTCCGGGAAATTGCAGGAAACCAAAAAAAAAAATGAGAAAATGAAATTAAATGACAGCCGCAGTTGCAGATATCTAAGATTTTATTCTCTCTCCTATACTAATCAAAAAGTGCAAAAATTAATACATAATATGCCCTTACCTTCGATTTGAACACAAAAAAAAAAAGAAAAATGAAAGCCTAAACGCAAAAATTTAATAGAAATTTAAAAAATGCTTACCTCATTCACGAAGTTGAGCACGATAGCTGCAAATTAATAATTAAAAAAGAGGAGAACAAAAGAGAGGGTTTACTAAACGGTACAGTTATTAGTAGCTTGACTAATCACAAACAAAAAACTAATAAATGATTCAGAATATTAAATCGAAATCAACAACGAAATTTTCAAAATCGAGACTTAAAATAGAGGCGAATCATTCACAAAATCATATTGATAGAGATAATTAACGGTTTTAAAAAAAATAGAGTGAAAGAGAGAGATTGTGGAGGTGCTTTACCGTCTGCACTATCGGATTTCGGAGCCATTGATCGAGAAATTGCAGAAAATGCGCGGGAAAATCTTAAAATCTTTTTGGCTTCCCCCAAAAAGTTATGATTTGGCGACAAGAAACTTGCCTTATACAATTATTCTGTATCGGAAAAAGGCCTTTTAAAAAAAAGAAAAAAAAAAGCTTTCCAAAAACGCCACGTATCAACGGGTTCCAAGTACAACCTTGAAAGACTTTATGAAACGGTGTCGGATCAGTTTCCCTTATGGAGTAGCACAATATAATATATGACGGACAAAAGTACAAATATATCCTCGCATTAAACCCAAAATAACGAAAACAAAACTCTTTATAGCCAATTAGCCATTCTCTTCAACACAGCTGAACCACGTAATACAAAAATTCACCTCCTCACCTTTTTTCTTTGTTTTTATTTTTATTTTTATAAATAACAGTATTTTTTATATTAAAAACAAGGCGTCTCAGGCTTTCAGCTGGTGAAGAAAGCGCATAGATTAACGATGATTTTGGTAACATCTCATGCGTTGCTATGCAATAGCCACTACTCTCTCCTTCCATCAATCAAACCCTTCAATTTCAATTCAAAATCTTCGTTCTCTCATCACTCGTTAAACAGAGGAAGAGAAATCTTGACCGTCGATTGCTGCGAAACATGGCCCACCGCAAAGCCTCTCATCTCATCACCACCAAGACAAAAGAGACTCCTCATTTTGAGGACTCTGGTTCGCCGCAAGCCCAGCGTTGCCACAGTAGACGGTGGTGATGATAATGTACGGAGAGCCCTGCAGTTTGTCCTGTGGACCGCTGAGGCAGTTTACATATTGTGGCTCTTTCTGCTCCCTTATGCTCCAGTACGTAGCTCTAATTTTTTTTATTAATATAATTATAACGCTTATGCTTATTATTCAATCAAAACAAAACAAAAACCATTTTTTTTTATTTTACATAATTAGCATTACTTTTGTCAATTAGTACAACCACGGTTATGCACATTTTATCAGTTGTTTTGCAACTTTGATAACTTATGTTTTACTAGTTAATTTGTTGGAGCAGATGATGTAAATCTCCTCAATTGTCTAGGACCTAGATTTCTTCTCGACATTAAATCATGTTTTTATTGTGTATTTTATGTTGTGATTCTTTAGGTAGTGATGCTTATGTATGAAACTTGCTATCTAAAAGGGGTTGGATTATATAGTCGTAATACATTTGATTGTCGATAGGCATTTCATGTGGGCTTCTTTTTCCTTTATTATCTAGGGAAATTCTTGTTGTAAAAGCATGCTTGTGACAGTTATGAGTTTACATTTTATACAGAATAGATTAATCATTTTGGCCATGTAACAGGGAGATCCTGTGTGGGCTATCAGTTCAGAGACAATAAATTCTCTTGTGGGTCTTTCTCTGAATTTCTTCTTTATCTTGCCTTTGTTGAACTTTGGTACGTTTAACTGTTGTTTGGCTACTCTTGAAAATCTTTATTCACATTAATGTATTAAGACTTATTCCACTGTTGATTCCTGTGCTGTCAATAGTAAACAGTCGTCCTTGATTGTTTGCATGACAAAGAACAGATTTCTTTATACCCTCATTGTTGTCCATAAACTATGTATCGTTGTTCAGTGTTGAAATTGGGTTCTTGGGGAGCAATACAGTGAAATAATGAAGCATTATACATGCTTCAGTTGTAACTAGACTTGCTTTTTTTCTTTCTTCTTTGCGATAAGTAGTTGTAACTAGACTTCTTATTCGTGCAATGAATATTTTGTGTTGGTTGTTTAGGGGCATTTGGATACCCCGTGATAATGAAAACTCGCCAATGTTATTTGCAGAGCATTTTATTTGAGCTTTATTAGTTCTTTTTACCCTTTATATCCATATTTAAAGTAGGTTCTTTCCAGTACCAACATATGGCCATTTACGTTTCTGTCACTGTTTGAAGGGATATCATTTACTATTTTTCTTTTTGGGTCAGCTTGGGTGGGAGGGGGATTGGGTAGACTCCAATCTAATTGTTGGTCCTGGGCCTGTAAAAGTGGGGAAAATTGACTTCTGAATGAGCCCTCATAATGATGTTCGGAAAGTAAAATTCATGGAACATGATCAAGACACCATAAGTAGAAGTCGTTGGAAGAACTTCCAGCAGATATACCTTGTACTGGCTAATAATGATTAAATCTCCAAATAAATGATATGGCTACTAGTTTGATAGTGAGATTCCTTATGTATGAAATATGAAATCTTTTGATAATTGACTCTCCGTCTTTTGCTAAACTCTCAAATTTGACTTGGTACTCGTAGAATAAATATTTACATTTCATTTTATATTTTAGATCAAATTCTTGTTCTATTTGTCCTTGATGATTTCTGCTATGAACTTTTTTTGGCAGAGTAGTTGGCATTCGTCTAATTGAGGCTCCTGTCCTTCACCCAGTAAGGATCATGAATTCAAGTGAATCTGATTAAAACATTATTTTCCATCGTGCTCATTACTCTGAGCATTTGTTCTAAACATTTGCCGTCCCTTTTTCGTCAGATGTCCGAAGGATTATTCAACTTTGTTATTGGGTGGACACTCATGTTTGCTCCTTTGCTATTCACTGATCGTAAGAGGGAAAGATACAAGGGGTCCTTGGACATTTTATGGGGCCTGCAGATGTTCCTCACAAACAGTATGTTTTATTATATATTGTCATGCTTGATGAGCAGTTATTTAGGTTGACTTCACAGTTCACAAGTACATTTTACTAGTCCCTAAATTTGAAAAATGTGGTGCTCAAGCCTCGGATAACAACCATTGGACCTTAACAAGAAGTTAAGATGATGCTGCAAAATAAATCAAGATGTTAGGATGATAATTGATTCGAATGGATAATTTATGTCCCAAAGATACTATCATTCTGCTTGATTTTTTTCTTATGCATCATGATGTTATCTTATAAATGATCACCTCTTTCCTGGTAAGATCATGTTAAACATTCTTAAAGCGTAAAGAACAAGTGCATCATAGCAGACTATTGCTTCTGATTTTAGTTGTTTATTTGTGGGTGCATGCGTGTGTGTGTTTAATTTGAACTCTTTATCTGTTAATGAAATTTAAGTAGGAGTACTATAATTGCGGTTTTTTTATTAACCAAAGCACCATTATTCTTTTATGTGATGCCAGCATTTCTAATACCTTACATGGCTATCCGGTTGAATGAGGCTGATGCAGACTGCATTCAGAGCAAACCATCTCAGCTAGGTTCTTTGATGACAAATGGTGCGCCAATAGTGGGACTTGTTGGTGTAGCTGTGTCGCTGATATCTGCATTGTGGGCCCTCTTTGGCCGAATGGATGGTGATTTTGGGAGCATAACAGATAGATGGCATTTCTTGATTAGTTACCTGGGATCGGAAAGGCTGGCTTATGCCTTCATATGGGATATATGTCTATACACAATCTTCCAGCCTTGGCTGATAGGTGACAACCTACAAAATGTTCAGAAAAGAAAGGTAGATTTAGTGAATTATCTTAGATTTGTCCCAGTAATTGGCTTAGTTGCGTATCTCCTGTTTTTGAATCTTGATGAGGAAACATAGTGAATAAACACATGATTAGCGTGTTGATGTGTGAAGGGAAAGATTGTAGCTTTGTTACCTGTAAGAGATAGTGAATGTAATTGTCCCATTCTTGACATTGGTGAATTCCTTGACTGAGATCATGATTGATTGCAATAAAGTTTAGGGATGAGGCTGGAGAACTCTTGTGCGAACCCGGCATTTGTTGCTGCTTGAAACAAGTTTGTGCTGGAATGATGTTTACCTTCTATCATCATTTAGTAATTGTGGATTTGTTATCCATATTACTACCTCTTTGACCTTGGCGTTTCGAAATTCAAAAGAAACCTCTTCCTCCAGCTATTTGATCTTCATCTTTGTTGTTTATTGGAAAAGCCAACTAAATGTGAAAAGGGTAAAAGGCGGAAGGCTTTTGCTCAACTGGCCAATATCATCATTTAGCCTTAAGAATCACATAAAGCAACATTATTTAACTCGATTATTCTTTATATTGTTGATTATTTTACTTTCCCTTCAATGATCAAGAAAAATTACAACTCCCAGGTGCCACAATCTCAACCTATGTAATTACCAATCAAGTGCTGGAATATGGCTAAACTGTTTCAATCTAAGAAGTCGAACGCAAATGACAATAATGTAGAATCAAACACATCGGATTTTATACCAGCTAAATAGGATACAAACCAAGCAATCAAAAGTATATCCTACAGTTATGCATTTAGATTGCCACCACTTTGCTGCCACAAATTGATGATATCAGTAGCCTGATTAAGAAGTATAATCATCTTCTTCTGGGATACCCATGGCTTACTCTCTAGAGTGGTCTTGAGCTCTTCCCATGCATCTTTCCTTGGCCAAAAGAAATAAGGACTCAAAGGAACTGATCCATGCCCAGGTACCACTTGATCAAGAGCAAGCCCTATGTTCTTCTCCATCCATATGAACTTCAGCACCAGCCTTGGCTTCTGCACTTGCTTCACCACCACCTTAGCTTCCTGCAAAACCAACGATCCCCTAGATAAATTAAACACATAAAAATATGTAGTATAATCTTAGATAAGAGAGAGGGAGAGATTAATTTGGACCTCAGTTTCTTGGGTGGGAGGAGGTTCTTGTGGGGTTTCAGTGTCAGTGGTTGTCTCAGCTGTGAGTGTTTCTGGGGCCGCCAGAGCAATGAGTCTCTGATTTCTTGAAATGGGTATAGTTCTTTGATAAAGAATGCTTGATGAATTTATCAAGTTAGATTTTGGCTTAATGAGAAATGCAACTTTGAAGGGTGTGAAACTGGGTTTGTCAAAAGGAAATGAAGAGCAAAAGAAAGCACCATTAACACCAGCCTGAATTGTCATGGATAACATCTTCTCTACAGACACGCGCGCACAGAGAGAGATGATTTTTATCTCGAAGGTGAGTTCAGGGTCTCTCTTTACTGATCAGAAATGGTGTTTGAGAATGGATAAGAGATATGGGGCTTAGTTCAGTACAGAGATTGAGTCATGGAGTAGGTGGCTTTACGGGTCATTGAGCCAGAGTTGGGCTAATTGTAAATGTCTTTTTAGTAAAGGTTGGCTCACTAGAAAGCCCAAATATATACGAATGAATTTGGTGATGGGCTTTTGACCTTCTTCAACTTTTTGTCTCAACCGTGCTGTCCATAGTGTTACGGTCAAGGGCGTATAATATCTCTCATTAATAAAGTAGGAAATTGAGGAACTTGACCCAAGTCCATTTGAAATTTGGGTTTGAAGAGTTTGTCAAGTGGATATTCAATATATGGTATTAGAGATTATATAAATTTAATAAAATTAAAATAATAAATTTTGATTTTATTATTATATATTTGATTAACTAATCTAATTTATATTTCGAAGTGAAATTTGTCTTTCGTATTTCTTCAACGTAAATAATTTTAATTTAAAAATTATTTTAAATATCCAAAGACTTTTGAGATTTGAAATAAAAGATAATTACATCTTTTAGGTTGGCCACCTCCCTTCCACGCTTTTTTTTCTTAACATTTTTCTTGTTTTGTACATTGAAGGGATTAACAAAAATTAAACCCGACAGAACCAGAACCAAGAGATCCCAATACAAACTTCGAGAAAGAAAAGAAAAGATGTTGAAAGCTCATTTAATTTTGTCCATTTGTCTCATCCCGTGACTGAGAGTCTTTGGATTGTTGGAGCTACATCTCCTTCTCATCTAATCTTTAATTTAAAAATCCTCACGCAACATCCATGAACATGATCTTCCTTTGGCTTCTCACGGGACACAAGTGTTGTCGTTGGGCTGTTCTGTCGGTTGGTTTTCAATCTATTGCATTTATTTTGGCATTTAATTTTAAAAATTAAAAAATTTATTATTTAATTTTTACATAATTATTAATAATTTCTGTGGAACTAATTTCGTAAGTCACCATTAATATGATAAAGCGACAAATATCTAAATTAAAATTTATGTGATCCCAATTAAATTCGGTATTCAAATTTCTATCTTTTATTCGTCCAATACACTCTAAACAAGTGCACAAAAAAACAATTATAATAGCAAGACCAGTTCTTTTACAAGAATATAATTTTATTCATATTTTGCAATCATTGATTACTTTTATATTCAACCATAGCGTGCCATGGTCCCATGCCCATGAGGTTCGACCTAGCTTGTTCGTAGAAACCCAAAGGAAGATCATGTCATACATATCATTTGATATATTTTGTATCACCTCACGGTAGACAAAGTATCTCATCATAGTATTTGAGTCCCATACACAAAATTATACTCACAAGATTCGGCGAATATAGACATCTCTGGACAAATCTTTTTATACATAATCATATATCTCAAATCCCAGTTGAAATTCTCATCACAAGACATAAATTTTCTTTTTATTTTTTTTGGGTGCATATAAAGGTAAAAACACATAATCTAAATGGCATTGGGCAGCCACATCATCCCAATATATTCTTTTAGCAAAGTACATATAATATTGCCTTTCAAAATCAGAAATGAATCAGATCCACCGTGGACATCACAAATGACAATCCCATTTCGAATTAACTAAGTAAGCTATAGTAACGAGACATTTTATCTCTGATTCTCTTCCATAACTCCTGAATGTATTTGTGCTTATCTCTTTCTTTTTTATCTCTGGGTCTCTATATGTTCTATATGTCTCTGTGTCCCTGTATTTCTCTTTGTGTTCTTTGTTCTTGACCCTTTAACAATATGGAAATGTTGGATTATAATTCAAAAACATGTGATGTAATTTGCAAACATGTGCATTTGATTTCAATTGAAACTGATTGGAATTGCAGCCTGCCAGCCAGTGCCAAGATGATAAGATTTCATCTTCTTTTTTCCTTTCTGCTTTTGCTTTGATTCTTGACTTTTGAGTGTGTTATTGCTTTCTAGTTTTAGAGGATTAGAATCCGTGAACCGTAACTTTCGTTGGAGTAAAATGCTGGCTTAAAATATCAGGTTTAAAACAGTATTTAATTGAATTTTTTATGTAAAGTTTACTGGATGTTAATAAGGTCGGTTAACATACTTTTAATTCACTACCAACCGACTTAAAGTCGGTAAAAAAAAGTTGGAACAAGCATCTAAATTCGATTGGGTTGGTAGAAAAAATTTTATATTGAAAAAATTGATTAATTTTTTTAACCAATCGCTACCAACCGAATACACATCCCTAGTCCTAATTATGATCATGCATATATTTTGTGTATATTTCACCAGTGGTTTTAAAAAACCTTGTGAATTGACTTGAGATATGTTAGAGTTGATGTATACTATCCCTGAAAATTTCAGGCTCTGTATACGTTTTGAGTTTGATTGTTTGCTTAACAGTTTGAGCATGGGCTCATGAATAGCCGTAGTTTTGCAGTAGGGCAGAAGCCTTAATTATGGCATCTTAAGTTGCTTATAAATATTTTCTATGATTGAGCGAACATTGTAATGAAAGATTTGAGAGGTTGATTATAGTGAAACTTGTAGCAAAACGTAGCCCTATTTTGAGGTAAACCTGAGGTAGGCCGAGGTATAAACTCAAGAGGGGGGTGAATTGGGTTTTAAAAACTTTTTGCAATTAACAAACAAGTTTTAACAATTTAATCAAGTAAAGTATACAATAAATAAATTGTTTGAAATTAAAAGAGTAAAGGAAAAGAATATGCAAACTCCGTTTATAGTGGTTCACCAATATCGAAATCACTCCGGCCCTACATCCATTTTTTTCAAAGAACCTCTTTGAAGCAATCCACTAATAATAGTCGAGCAATTTCACGAGTGTTGCCCAAACCTTACAAATACTCTATTCCACAAGGAAGTGCTTAATGCCTAAATACTCTAAGAGTTATACAATTTTTTTTTTTTATAATGATTAATATTGAATGTAAAGGAAAAGAAGAGATATAGCAATAAATACTTTACTAGATGAAGATGATCTTTCTTTTAATAACAAAACTTGATAAATGGCTCAAAGAAAATTTTCAAAGCTTTCAAGAGTATTAATGAACTATTTTAGAAATTGAGTTTTCTTTTTTCTTGTTTAAATGCTCATTGATGAGCGGTTTTTATAGCCTTGGCCTTATGGCCATTAGACACCTAGTAGGTTGGTTTAGAGCATTAAATTCTCAAATCCCGCGTTCAGATTTTGAAAACTAGTTATTTTTTTTTTGATAGGACAGTCGATTGTCCTCTCTTCCATTTGAAATTCTAGATTTAAAATGATTTGGGCAGTCAAATGTGAAACTATTTGTCTCTTTCATAATCGACTGTCCATTGAACCACAGTCAACTGTCCATTTTGATTTCAAAATGGTAAGTTACAGAGATTTGGACAACCGAATGTTTAAATGAGCAGTCGACTGTGAAACTCTCTATCCCTTTCACAGTTGACTGTCCATCGGCCACAGTCGATTGTCCATTTTAATTCTCAAAATTGTTAGTTACAGAGACTTAGACAGTCGACTGTCAAGAATGCACAGTCGATTGTCAGTTTCAGAAAACTTAGATTTTAAATCGGTTTTTGACAGAAATGAGTTTTTAAGCCAAGATCAAGCTAAGAAACTAAAGTAGAGATTTACATGTAAAGGTAAACTATCATAGAATCTAAATTTGGTCTTCGATCTTCTTTCAAATGTCTCTTAAGTGCGATCTTTTCTTCTTTATGCTTGAATTATGTCTTGATCTTGAGTTGAGTGCTTAAGCTTAATGAAAAATACTTAGATAAAACTATTAGCACAGTTAAAGCACTGTTTTGTTATAATTAAAATCAAATAAGGTTCAATAACTGGGTATATCTTGTCTTATTATTTTATTTATGTTTATTATTCGTGTGATTGACAGGTCTTGAATTGTCCATGACACAGGTGTGGTTTTTGGTGTATTGACCGTATCTTTTGGTGTAACAGGTTATTCCTTACCTCGGGATCAAATTGGTTATTGGACAATCAAAATTTTAACAGGTGTGCGGAAAGCTATTCTTGTAATAGGATTGCCTTTGGTAGAAATATTCCGCAGAAATACTAGTGTCAAATTCATAATTTAAAGATCTAGATGCTAAAAAATAAATAGTTCAAAAATCTCCAATGTAATTATCCCAATTAAAAGTACATTTATTAAACGAATCTTAAGTAGATCAGAATTTTCCTTTTAATTTTCACGGTAGTTATGGATACCAATTCTAAGCGAACATGAGTTATGTTATATTGCAAACAAACGGGTATTGGGCTTCTTGCTTCTCATTATGTCATACTAGTATATCAATATTTGCGTATGTGTATGTTAATCTGCTTTTCATCAAATTAAAAAGATGAGTCACAATTTGGATACATTAAAAAAAAGTCTACTTGCCTGCAAGGAAAAAAAATGATTTAACATTTCTTTCTACAATTATTGATTAAAACTATTAAGAAAGAGATTGATTTACACAACAAAACCAATTGCAATGTAAATTAGTACACTAACATTCACAAAAAAAAGAAAGAAAAACAAATTGAGGCTTTATGAAACATAAGAGAGATTTAGAATATAAGAAACGGGGATGATAAATATTTAAAGTTTTGACTGAGATAATTCAACAATCAACGAAACACCAATACTTACATTCTTAGCCCTTGAACTTAACATGAAACTCTTTTCTTTTGATGGGAATTTAACATGACAGTTGAGTAGAGTTAATTGCTTTTAAATGGTTAAAACGACATTTTTCTTCTTTGAGTTAGTTTTTGGCAGTTACAAGAGGGGAGGTAGAGTTTTTGATAAGAAAAGAGAACCACTTGACTGTGGGAGATTGAGATCAACAAAGATTACACTGTGTAAAATAGTATGAACCAAAATATTAAACTTTGTAAATTAAATCAACATGTTTAAGATTATATAAATTAAATTGATATGTTTAAGATTTTTGTTTTTATGTATACTTAAGTTTAACGTCACATTAAAATGTGATTATGGAGCACACATTTTTTTTATATAAAAAAATCACTCCGTTTATACAACTTGCAATTTATAAAAATATAATTGATAATCACACATTTTACTTTAATGATTTACACTAAAAATTTGGATAGAGATATTGTTGGTACATGATTTGTTAATGCCATCACAAATTTCTCTTTTATGATTTACAATTAAAAAAAAAGAGTAACAATATTGTGAAAGTATGACTAGATGTGAATTCTTTGGTGATAGAGATGTTGTAGTTTTAGATTTACATCTGGTTATCTTACGCTCCTCTGTCAGCGTTATTATTGTTTGCGGTGCACACCTACAATCAATTATGCAAGATATTTCATCCATCACGCTAATGATTTTATTTAAAGATGACAACATATTCAATACCAATTTAGTTTTGATTAAAATAGTACATTTTTAGTTTTTATTTTTATTTGCTAATATCTTAAAATAAAATTTAGTTTAAGGTATTTAAATATAAGTATGCTAACGTGGATCATGTTTTTTTAGATAATATTTTAAATTACTTTGGTTACGTTTAATATTTAAAATTTCAATGAACAAAATTTTTAAGAGACTTTTAAAAGATAATTACAAAAATTAAAGTAGATGGATAAGCTTTTAGAGCATAATTAAAAAATATTTAATGTATAAAAACGATATTGTGATACTATTCATATAATCCTTATCATTTTAATCTAACCATGAAATTAGTGGCATAATCACAAAAATATTCAATTCAAATAGCTCATCATCAATTCTATTTCAATCATTTAATTTTTAACCAACGATTATACCAAAAAAAATCGTATGACTAGTCTTTTGTCGATATGTTAAATTTTTAACATGTAAAATACTTACATTATTGAGAGGAAAAAAATCACGTATCATATATTATTCAAATTTTGCAAGAAAATTAAGTGTTCTTATTTTTATAAAGAAAATTCCTGGATCTCAATCTTTTAAATATCCTACAATATGTAATAGTATGATTGACTTGAGAGATAAATTAAATATATAAAATTTAATAATGTTGATTAATAATATTGCAACACCGATTACAAATTTAAATTTTGGTGTATAAATAACAAAACGAATATAGTAACAACATTATCATTGTATTGTTATAAAGATCAAGTCGTGAAACAAAGTTTTTGGGTAATTAAAAAAAATCACTCATTCAAGGAAAGAGTAACAAATAGAATTAAAGAATAAAAATGTAACAAATTATCACTCTGGCTTGCATGAAAAGCTTAAATAGGATTAAAGAATTGAAAGAGTAACAAAGAAGGCTACATAGCTAAATCGACAAAACATCCATAAGGAACAAAAAAATGAAAGAAAAAAAATGTGACCATAAACTATAAAGTTAGATGAGAGTGACAACATGTGAAATCTTGAAAACATAAACATAAATTGTTAAATTGTCAGAAGAATTATATTTGATAAGTGAAATATCATTATTCTCTTTATAAATTAAGATTTTCTCGCCATATCCTTTAAAAATATATTCTCCACAAAATGATTAGAAAATACTTTTAGAAAAATGATAATTGATTAGTGGAACATCATTATTTTTCTTATGAAGTGATTTTTCTCTGCATAATAATCATCTATTGTCGTTAAGCCTCTTCTAGCTTGAACATTGAAAGTGTGAAACCTTTTTTTATTTACAATACGGACAGTTCTAGACTCTGTAATAAAGAGAGAAATTGTTTTTATGATAGAGAAAAACATGATTTTTAACTGTAGAGTTAAATAATATTTAAAATTTAGATAAGATCAGTTTTATTATTATTATTAAATATAAATAAAACTAATTCTATGTTATTAATTTGAATGAATATTTTTGTTAAGAGATAAGATTATTTTTACACAAAAAAATGATTTCCGAAAATATATATATAAAAAAAAATTAAAAGGACAAATGACTTATTTATCAATATGAGATCAACCTGAGATCTTCAATATCATTTCAATTCACTGTATATATCATCATCATAAAAGTGAATTAATGAAATGGAAGCTACCCACAACAATGAACATAACAAAATAGAGCCCACAAATAACCTCAATTTATCATCACATCCCACAATAGCCACACTTTAATCATCGTTTTTTTCATAAAAAAAAAAAATTATGTTTTCTGATACTGTCAAAATACACATTTTCAATAAGAAAACGACATGTGGATCATCATGACCCCAGGCCGCAAGGAGACACGCGGATGACCCAGGCTCGGATAGTTGGGCCTCCAGGACATGACCGCCCTTCAGGGCATCATGGCCTCCAATGGGCCTCCACGTCACCACCGCCCTCCAGGCCATTATTACCTCCAAGTCATGACCGCCCTTCAGGGTATCATTGCCTCCAGCTGGGCCTCCACGTCACCACCGCCCTTTAGGCCATCATTACCCAACCAAGTTGGGACGTTAGGTCGTAAAAACCGTCTTAACACATAGACGGCTTCTGATCAAGCCAACAAGGCAAAAGCCCTAGTGAACCGCTCCCAACCACCTAGCTGGGCCTCATAGGCATCATTACCCAACCCAGTTGGGATATCGTATCGCGGCCGCCCTAGGCCCACTACCGCCTCCGAAACTCTATAAAAAGGACTTGGTAAGCATTCAAAAAGGGGATTCTTCTTTTTCAGCTTCTCATATATACACCTGAGTTTATCCTAACTTAAGCATCGAAGCATCCTTGGAGGCACCCCCTCCGTCGACCCCATAGCCTTTCTCTTTCCCTGTGCAGGTACCTCCGCAGTCCGACCTCCAGCTCAGCAGCGCACATATTTGGCATCAACAGATTGGCGTCGTCCGTGGGAAACCACATCTCTCACTGACAGTAATAGCGAAGAAGTCTAAAGAACTCATATGTTATCATGCCCCCAAAAACACCCGTCAGGGATCTAGGCGCCCGCGTACTACGGTCGGGACAACGATCGGGAGCGAGTTCCTCAGCCGAACCTGAGGCTCACCCGAATGAAGGTACACTCCAGGCGTAATTCACAGAGCTCACACAACTAGTAACCGATCTGGCTGCAGAAGTTCGAGGGAGACCTCAGCATACTGTACCACTCCCGTCGCAGGAACGAGGTCACAACGGTTCCTCCGACCGCTGCCCACCAGCAGATGACTGTTCGGCGACCCACTCACCTCCCCCAGCCAAGTTCGGAGAAAGTCCCATGTCCAAGAATAGCGAAGGGTTTGGCAAGCGGATCGAGGACATAGAGGGGCGAATTAATGAGGCGTTTAGAGAACGCGGCCACAGTATTAGCGATGATCTCGATGTGCAGGACCCACCTTTCACACAAGAAGTCCTTGACGCCCCCCTCCCACCAAATTTCTGAATGCCGCAAATCAAACCATACGATGGATCCACTGATCCCCTGGATCATCTCCAGCACTACCGAACCACAATGACCCTCCATAGACATTCAGACCCTGTGATGTGTAGGGCATTTCCATTGACCCTTGAGAAAGCAGCTGGGATGTGGTATTCCCGTTTGAAACTAGGAGGCATCCGCACCTTCAAAGACCTAAGCTATGCTTTTGCCTCTCATTTCATCAGCAGCAAAGGACCCAAGAAAACTTTGGAGTCTCTGTTCAATATTCTCCAGTCAAAAGGAGAAAAGCTTCGCGCCTATATTTCTAGATTCAATACTGTAGCTTGAGAGATCCCAGATCTTGATCCCAGTGTTCAGTTCTTGGCATTCAAAAATGGACTAAGATCCGGATTCTTTAGTTCAAAACTCATCAGACATCCGCCTATGGATATGAGTGAAGTCTTGGCGCGAGCCGAAAAATACATGCTGGCAGAAGACGATCAGGCATTCCGAAAAGAACGCGAAGGAGACACGGAAAGGAGGAAGAGAGGCCCCACTAGTCCCTACCGCGAGCCCAATAAGCGGCCGTTTCGCGATGAGAAACTCAGAACCCTCAGGCTTTTTGAGGATAGACCTCAAAATCTTGCAGCCTTCGAAACCGGAGCCAGAACTTCGGGGCAAATCCACAGCTACTCACCACTGAATGCCTCCCGGACCAACATTCTAATGCAGATTCATGACCGGGATCTCTTGTAATGGCCCCCAAGACCGTCAAACCTCAACCCAGATCGAAATACTTGGTGTAGATTTTAAAGAAACTTCGGCCATGACCCGGAAGAATGTAAGGCCTTAAAAAACCAGATCGAGGCCCTCATCAATCGGGGGCATCTAAAAGAATACGTCAGGCCACGACAGGAGAAATTTGATGAATGATCATGCAGAAGCCCTGAACGCCCTCTCGAGCGAAACAGACCTACTAGGGCAATTCGGAAGAGCCCAGGGCCAAGTTATAGGGAGCCTAGCCAGAAAAAACCAGAGGCCCCCGTGGCAAAGATCATCAAGACCATTTACGGTAGACCCGCTGCTGGTGGGGGGTCGCATGCTCGCAGTAGGTCTTATGTCAGGTCAATAGCCTCTGTCACTGGACCTCATAAAAGACCTAAGACCGGAGAGATCGTTTCTTTTTCGGACGAAGATTTAGAAGGAGTGCAGATCCCACATGACGATGCTATTGTAATTTCACTCCTCGTGGCCAATCATGAAATAAGGCGAGTCCTGGTCGACAACGGGAGCTCAGCCGACATTCTCTTTTATGATGCCTTTCAACAAATGCAACTGGGCGATACACATCTAGAGCGGGTCTCCACCCCACTCTATGGCTTCTCAGGGGGACCAGTCTTTACAGAAGGCAGCATAACCCTCCCGATAACGGCGGGGACAACACCTCAAACAACAACTTTGTACTCCACTTTGTTAATTGTTCGACAACCCTCTTCTTACAATATGATACTTGGACGACCTACACTGAATAAGCTCCGAGCGGTTGTCTCTACCCATCACTTCAAAATCAAATTCCCCACGGAAGATGGAGTAGGCGAAATCAAAGGAGATCAATGAATCGTCAGAGCCTGTTATCTCAGTGCAGTAAAGGGTAAGAAGACGGAAGCCCTACCACTTGAACTGGATGACCTTAGAGACGAAGCGATCAACCTACGAGGTCGGCCCATAGAAGATGTACTCACGATCCCCCTCGGAAAAGATAGCACCAGAACTGTTCAAATCGGTTCAAGCCTGTCCAACACATTCCAGGAATCTCTGTTAACCATTTTACGGGCAAACCAAGACCTATTCGCCTGGACCGCTGCAGATATGCTGGGGATCAGCCCGGATGTCATCGTACATCGCTTAAGTGTGGATCCAACCCACAAACCAATCATCCAGAAGAAAAGGTCATTTGCTCATGAGCAACAGGCAGTTGTCCAGACAAAAGTTGACAAATTACGTTCGGCTAACTTCATCCGAGAGGTGAGCTATCCAGACTGGGTATCCAATGTTGTAATGGTAAAAAAGGCAAACTGCAAGTGGCGAATCTGTATAGACTTTTCAGATCTAAGTAAAACCTATCCAAAAGACAGTTTTCCTTTGCCCTAGATTGACCAACTCGTTGATGCAACATCCAGCCATGAATTGTTAATATTCATGGATACCTACTCCGGATATAACCAGATCCTCATGCACCCACCTGACCAAGAGAAAACGATGTTTGTCATAGAATAAGGCCTCTATTGTTATAGAGTCATGCCATTTGGTTTGAAAAACACCGGGGCCACTTATCAGAGGTTAGTGAACAAGATATTCAAAGGGCAGATAGGTTAGAATATGGAAGTATATATAGATGACATGCTGGTCAAAAGCGTCAAAGTACAAGACCACGAGGTCGATCTCCAAGAAGCTTTTGATATCCTCCGCCATCATCACATGAAGTTGAATCCCAAGAAATGTGCCTTTGGAATCACTGGGGGGAAATTCCTCGGCTTTATAGTAACCCACAAAGGTATAGAAGCCAATCCAGAAAAGATCGATGCTATTATTAACATGAGTCCATCTTGGACTGTGAGGGAAGTCCGGCGACTCACTGGAAGGATAGCGGCTCTCAGCCGATTCATGTCGAAGTCTGCCAAGAAGTGCCTCCCTTTTTTCAAGGCCGTTCGATGGAACCGAAACTTTGTGTGGAACGAAGATTGTCAAGAAGCATTCAGGGCGCTGAAAATATATTTAGGGACACCTCCCGTACTTACCAAACCGGTAGTCGGCGAAGAACTTTTCTTGTATCTTTTGGCCGGATACGAAGTAGTGGCCTCTGTCCTAATACAAGAAGAAGAAGGCGCACAGAAGCCAGTGTATTATGTCAGTAAGGTACTTCACGATGCCGAAACAAGATATCTTCCTGCGGAAAAGATGGCGTATGCTCTGTTGATTTTGGCCCGGAAGCTTTGACCCTATTTTCAAGCCCATACCATCACACTCCTTACCAACCAGCCTCTTCGACAAATACTCCACAAGCCAGATGTTTCCGGTAGAATGGTCAAATGATCAATAGAGTTGGGCGAGTTCGACATCCGCTATCGGCCTCGGACAGCTATCAAAGCCCAAGCCCTAGCTGATTTTGTCATGGAAACTACTTTGCCATTAACGGAAGGAGAATCTCCGCAGGATGTTAACCGATCGAGCCCGTTGTCACGATGGACCCTTCATGTTGACGGATCCTCCACTGACTCTGGAAGTGGATCCGGGCTCATTCTGAGTGGTCCTGACAACTTCACCATTGAGTACGCCTTGAGGTTTAAGTTTCCAGCATCGAACAGCGAAGCAGAGTATGAAGCTCTACTCACGGGCATGAAATTAGCCAAGGTAATTTCTGTACAGAATTTGCATGTATATAGCGATTCCCAACTAATGGTGAACTAGGTGAATGGCGAATTCGAGGCCCGAGGAGAAAAAATCGCTCGTTACCTAGCTGCAGCAAAGAGATTAGCTGCACAGTTTGAAGTGTTTTCCCTGAGCCAGATTCCGCGGGCGAAAAATATGAAGGTCGACTCATTGGCCCGGCTTGCATCATCTTGCCAGCTCGAGTCAAGACGAGCAGTCTACCTCAAAACCCTAGCCATACCTAGTATCAATGAAATAATGGTCTTACTTGTGGTGGGCGAGAAAACATGGATGAGTCCTATCTTGGAATATCTGCGTGACGGTTTTCTTCCCGACAACAAAGGCGAAGCCTGAAAGATCATGTTTTGAGCTGCCCGATACGCAATTTTGGACGATCATCTGTATAAGCGAGGGCTGACAATGCCTTACTTAAAATGTCTTGACCCAACCGAAGCTAATTACGCCCTCCGAGAAGTCCACGAAGGTATATGTGGAAATCACCTCAAGGGACGTGCCTTGGCATTCAAGATCCTTCGTCAAGGATACTATTGGCCAAAGATGAGGGAAGAAGCCATATAGCTGGTAACCAAATGTCGAAACTGTCAACGGTATGCCACTGTGCCACATCGATCAGCAAACCTTTTGACACCAATAGTCAGTCCACTTCCTTTCGCTGTGTGGGGAATGGACCTTCTCGGACCTTTTCCTGGAGCAACCGGCCAGCGAAAGTACCTCATAGTTGTAATAGATTATTTAACAAAATGGGTGGAAGCTGAACCCTTAGCCAGTATCACCGACTTTCAAGCCCGAGCCTTCGTATGGAAGTCAATCGTATGTCGATTTGGAGTACCCCAAGTGTTAGTAACAGACAACGACAAACAGTTTGACAGTGTTCGGTTCAAAACATTTTGCGATGAATTACACATCGACCATTGTTTCTCCTCGGTTGGGTACCCACAAGCAAATGGATAAGCCGAAGTTACCAACCGAACAATCCTGCAAGGCATTAAAAGACGAATAGACGAAGCAGATAAGCAGTGGACAGACCATTTACCCAACATACTTTGGGGATATCGAACCACAGCCTGAGCACCTACGGGGGAAACCCCTTTCTTCGTGACCTATGGATCCGAGGCAGTGATCCCTTTGGAAATAGGAGTACCTTCCTTGCGAGTACAGAACTTCGAGGAACGAAGTAATGAGGAAGCCCTTCGCATGAACACCGATCTTCTCGATGAAGCCAAGGATAAAACCGAAATCCGACTTGCCGTTTATCAACAGCGAGCTACCAGGTACTTCAATTCAAGAGTAAAAGTAAGTCATTTCTGTCTCCACGATCTCGTCTTACGAAATAATGAAGTATCTAGGCCTCGAGAATCAGGCAAACTGGTCTCTAACTGGGAAGGGCCATATCGAATCACAAAAGTATGCCGTCCGGGAACTTTCAAACTCGAAGAATTGAACGGAAAGGCCATTCCTCATACGTGGAATGCGGAACATCTTCGACGTTTTTATCAATGAAAAGTGTTACGCATATGTAAACAGTCTTGTTTTATAGATAAATGACTTTACTTACATCTGTTTTTCTGCAAACTAAAGCAAAAAGCCTGAAACAAGGCAGAGTAGGGCGCTAACAGCCTCAAAATACATAACTACAACAAAACACTGGTCGGGCCAAAGCAAAAAAGGCTACAACAGACTACCCTCAACCTCAGCCCGAGTGACCTCCAAGGGCAGGAGACCCCGTGCCTGATCGTCCGTCACGGTCCTGTCCGTCAGCATGCTCCTCGTCAGAAGCTAGCAGCTCCTCATCCTCAGGCCCCAGCAGGTCCAACGCGGAGAAATCGAGCTCCGGGTACATGGCCTCAGCCTTTCCCTTGGTCTCCATGAACCCAGTAAGGTACTGCTGGCCACCATCGGAAATGACAGTTAGACGATAGGCCTCCGAACTCTGGAAAGACGCTAAGGCTTCTTCCACGACTACCCGAGTATGAGCCTCAGCCTCTTCTGCAGCGGCGCGAAGACGAGCCTCAGCCTCCTCCGCTGCCGTACTAAGTCGAGCCTCGACCTCCTCTACAGCTACCCAAGCAATGGCTTCAGCTTCGGCCTTAGCCAGGATAGTAGACTCCAACGAGGCCTGCAACCGGTAAACAGCCTCTGTCCTCTCCTCCAGCTGGCACTGGGTATGTCCTAGGAGCTCCGCTATCTCCATGCAGCGACGGGTGGTCGCGCCCACCAGAACACCCATCTGAGACCAGAAGCCATGCGTGAAACAAAATTCTGTAAAGACAGAATGTAGCCCAAAGTAAAAACAAAAACTAA
Organism: Bretschneidera sinensis; assembly: GCA_023935145.1. Taxonomy (NCBI): domain Eukaryota; kingdom Viridiplantae; phylum Streptophyta; class Magnoliopsida; order Brassicales; family Akaniaceae; genus Bretschneidera; species Bretschneidera sinensis. The sequence goes on along the minus strand of CM043701.1, from coordinate 110,250,039 downwards.
CCTGAGAAGCCAAAGCCTCGGTCGCCGCACAGAGAGAGTCCGTGGTTTTTCGACCCAACTCAGCAATGTCGCGAGAGGGGGTGCACTTAAAAAGATGTTCCCTCGCCACTCGAGGATGTGCGAAGACAGAATCATCCGTCTTGATGGCCCAGTTGGGCATGAAGATCCAGGCCTCAAGAGCCGCCCCTTGGCTAGTGCTCGGGACAGTGGAGGTCCCCGTAGTCACTGGGATCAGCGGCGGGGCACTGCAGACCGGAGGGGTCTCTAACTGGTTCGGTGGCCTTGGAGGAGTCTCTAAGTCAATCGGAGTCAGAGATAGAGCTCGGGGCCTCTTCTTAGGCCGCGAGGTCGAGGCTGCTTGCTTCTCGGATCGAGCCGACCTCCTCTGCTCCAAAGCTAACTTCTTGGCATGCTCTCGGGCACGGGAAGCCGCCTCCATCTCTATTCAAACCATATAAACAAAAGAAGAAAATAGTGTTAAGTACAAATCGCAGGATTATGATGCAAATAAAATAAAGAAAGTGGAAGGTAAACCAAAGCCTTTACCGCTCTCAAGCGAAGGCTCGGGGCACGAAGAACAAAGATCTCGCCGGGCCAGTTCTTCATTGTCATATAGGACTCCGACGTCCAAAGGCGAGGCCACCATGGCGTTCACCGTTTTCTGCTCATACGAAAGAAGGCCCACCTTTTTGCATTTCCCGGTGCGGTCTATACTTCACGCACGAGGTAAGCCGAAGTCGTCGGCAGATTGGATGAAAAAGAAATTCTTTTTCCACCTTTTGATCGATGAAGGGGTCTTCTTCAGCAACCTCCTCCTCGGCCGAGTACTAAAGACCACCCACCCTGTCTGACCATGCCGGCTGATCAGGAAGTGGGCCTTAAAAATATCCATCGTCATTGGTCGGCCCACTTTCAAACAAACGCAGATAAAGACCATGATCAGCCGTACCAAGTTAGGCACTAGCTGACACAGTGCTATATCAAAGTACTTGAGAATAGTATAAAAATAGGGGTGAAGAGGGAACCGGAACCCGGCTTGCATGTGATGCTCGTACACGCAGAGCTCAAACGGGGCTCGGTCTGGGAGGACATCACAGGCCATTTCTCCCACCTTGGCCTGCCGAAGACCGTACTCACTCGGAATGCAGTACGTCTTCCTGATTACCTCTAAATCCTCATCTCTCAGTTTACTAGGGATCTAGTTGGTTGTATAGTTCCACTCCTCCCACTCCTCTCCAGCCAAGGTCTCCCTAATATCAGTCAACGCCCTAAGTGTGTCATCACCGGATGAGGAGTTTTCTTCATACTCCCTCCTCACCTCCAAAGGAACGTAGGGCACTAGTGTCATGGGGTCTACTCTTGGCATGCCCGTTACGGGGGTATTCCCCCCGGAAGAGGACGAGGACACCTCTACTTCTTCGGAGCTGCTGCCGCTCGTATCATCTACACTACTCCTACTGTTCTCACTACTACTAGGGCTATCGCGGTATGTATCAAACGAAGAAGACATGATTTAAATATAAAAGAGACACGAACTCACCGAAGTCCGAAGGATTCGGACTTGAACTCCTCTTGAATTCCTCCTAAACGCCCGGTATTGGTCCAAGAGCGCTCCTCTCCACGATCTCGCAATCGCCGCGATCACCCAAAAAACCCCAGCACCAAAAACTCCCTGCAGCATTGAGAGACAAGACGAAGACTCATGAAAAAGGGAACAATTCTTTCTCTTTGAAGAGACGAGGACGAATACTTTCAAACAAAGTCGGGACGAGGCCGAGGGCTCTCACAGAAACTACTCTCTGAAAACAAAAGGGGATTGTGAAATGAGTAAGGAAGAAGGGGAAGCCAAAGCCTCTTATATAGGGAAAGAGTCACGACCAACGAGGACCATTTAATGCAAATGCAGAAACCAAGGGGACTTTTTAGAGTCCCAAAGCGACCGACACACTTTCCCAAGGGTCGTTACGTCCCACGAGGTGGCCGCCGTTCTCCCTAAAACGGCTGTTTAAAATTCCAAGGAAACATGACCCGTCATTTACGCAAGGAAGGCCATGTGTTACTCCAGCCGCCGCCTTGGACAAGAAACACATTCCCATAGCTCAACTGGTCCTCGATCCTCGGACCCATGGTGTTCTTGGCCGAGGAGATGGATTGCTCCTCAAGTCCTCGGCCCACTCTCTTCAAGGTCAGAGGAGATGGATTGCTCCACTTGTTCTCGGACCCATGGTGCTTTTGGCCGAGGAGATGGATTGCTCCTCAAGTCCTCGGCCTACTCTCTTCAAGGTCCGAGGAGATGGATTGCTCCACTTATCCTCGGACCCATGGTGTTCTTGGCCGAGGAGATGGATTGCTCCTCAAGTCCTCGGCCCACTCTCTTCAAGGTCCGAGGAGATGGATTGCTCCACTTGTCCTCGGACCCATGGTGCTCTTGGCCGAGGAGATGGATTGCTCCTCAAGTCCTCGGCCCACTCTCTTCAAGGTCCGAGGAGATGGATTGCTCCATAAGTCCTCGGCCCACTCTCTTCAAGGTCCGAGAAGATGGATTGCTCCACTTGTCCTCGGACCCATAATGTTCTTGGCCGAGGAGATGGATTGCTCCTCAAGTCCTCGGCCCACTCTCTTCAAGGTCCGAGGAGATGGATTGCTCCATTTGTCCTCAGACCCATGGTGTTCTTGGCCGAGGAGATGGATTGCTCCTCAAGTCCTCGGCCCATTCTCTTATTGGCAGAGGAGATGGATTGCTCCACAAGTCCTCGGCCCATTCTCTTCAAGGTCCGAGGAGATGGATTGCTCCACTTGTCCTCGGACCCATGGTGTTCTTGGCCAAGGAGATGGATTGCTCCCCAAGTCCTCGGCCCATTCTCTTCAAGGTTCGAGGAGATGGATTGCTCCACTTGTCCTCGGACCCATGGTGTTCTTGACCGAGGAGATGGATTGCTCCTCAAGTCCTCGGCCTATTCTCTTCAAGGTTCGAGGAGATGGATTGCTCCACTTGTCCTCAGACCCATGGTGTTCTTGGCCGAGGAGATGGATTGCTCCTCAAGTCCTCGGCCCATTCTCTTCTTGGCCGAGGAGATGGATTGCTCCACAAGTCCTTGACCCATTCTTTTCTTGGCCGAGGAGATGGATTGCTCTACAAGTCCTCGGCCCATTCTCTTCAAGGTCCGAGGAGTTGGATTTCTCCACTTGTCCTCGGATTCATGGTGTTCTTGGCCGAGGAGATGGATTGCTCCACAAGTCCTCAGCCCACTCTCTTCAAGGTCCGAAGAGATGGATTGCTTCACTTGTCCTCGGACCCATGGTGTTCTTGGTCGAGGAGATGGATTGCTCCACAAGTCCTCGGCCCACTCTCTTCAAGGTCCGAGGAGATGGATTGCTCCACTTGTCCTCGGATCCATGGTGTTCTTGGCCGAGGAGATGGATTGCTCCGCAAGTCCTCGGCCCATTCTCTTCAAGGTCCGAGGAGATGGATTGCTCCACTTGTCCTCGAACCCTTGGTGTTCTTGGCCGAGGAGATGGATTGCTCCGCAAGTCCTCGGCTCATTCTCTTCAAGGTCCGAGGAGATGGATTGCTCCACTTGTCCTCAGAACTATAATATTCTTGGCCGAGGAGATGGATTGCTTCGCAAGTCCTCAGCCCATTCTCTTCAAGGTCCGAGGAGATGGATTGCTCCACTTGTCCTCGGACCCATGGTGTTCTTGGCCGAGGAGATGGATTGCTCCGCAAGTCCTCGGCCCATTCTCTTCAAGGTCCGAGGAGATGGATTGCTCCACTTGTCCTCGAACCCTTGGTGTTCTTGGCCGAGGAGATGGATTGCTCCGCAAGTCCTCGGCTCATTCTCTTCAAGGTCCGAGGAGATGGATTGCTCCACTTGTCCTCAGAACTATGATATTCTTGGCCGAGGAGATGGATTGCTCCGCAAGTCCTCGGCCCATTCTCTTCAAGGTCCGAGGAGATGGATTGCTCCACTTGTCCTCGGACCTATGGTGTTCTTGGCCGAGGAGATGGATTGCTCCACAAGTCCTTGGCCTATTCTCTTCAAGGTCCGAGGAGATGGATTGCTCCACAAGTCCTCGGCCCATTCTCTTCAAGGTCCGAGGAGATGGATTGCTCCACTTGTCCTCAGACCCATGGTGTTCTTGGCCGAGGAGATGGATTGCTCCACAAGTTTTCGGCCCTTTCTCTTCAAGGTCTGAGGAGATGGATTGCTCCACTTGTCCTCGGACCCATGGTGTTCTTGGGCGAGGAGATGGATTGCTCCACAAGTCCTCGGCCCATTCTCTTCTTGGCCGAGGAGATGGATTGCTCCACAAGTCATCGGCCCACTCTTTTCAAGGTCCGAGGAGATGGATTGCTCCACTTGTCCTCGGACCCATGGTGTTCTTGGCCGAAGAGATAGATTGCTCCACCAGTCCTCGGACCCATGGGTGTTCTTGGCCGAGCAGAGTGATTGTTCCCCAAGTCCTCGGCCCATTCTCTTTTGCCTTAGAGCACATCTTCGATCCCGACATCATGTCTCCACAGAGGAACAAACACCAACCCAGTAATGCTACTTCCTTAACCACAGTGTTGCACTTAAGGAAGTGGGGGGCCTCTGATACTGCCAAAATACACCTTTCCAATAAGAAGACTACACGTGGATCATCGTGACCCCAGGCCACAAGGAGACACGCGGATGACCCAGGCTTGGACAGTTGGGCCTCCAGGACATGACCGCCCTTCAGGGCATCATGGCCTCCAGCTGGGCCTCCACGTCACCACCTCCCTCTAGGCCATTATTACCTCCAGGTCATGACCGCCCTTCAGGGCATCATTGCCTCCAGCTGGGCCTCCACGTCACCACCGCCCTCCAGGCCATCATTACCCAACCAAGTTGGGACGTCAGGTCGTAAAAACCGTCTTAACGCATAGATGGCTTCTGATCAAGCCATCAGGGCAAAAGCCCTAGTGAATGGCTCCCAACCACCTAGCTGGGCCTCATAGGCATCATTACCCAACCCAGTTGGGATATCGTATCGCGGCTGCCCTAGGCCCACTACCGCCTCCGAAACTTTATAAAAAGGACTTGGTAAGCATTCAAAAAGGGGATTCTTCTTTTTCAGCTTCTCATATATACACCTGAGTTTATCCTAACTTAAGCATCGGAGCATCTTCGGAGACACCCCCTCTGTCGACCCCATAGCCTCTATTTTTCCCTATGCAGATACCTCTGCAGTTCGACCTCCAGCTCAGCAGGGCACATATTTGACATCAACATCTTCATATTGCTACCAAACACCTTACAATTATTATCTGAGAAATAATTAATCGAATTGCCACAATAACAATTCAAATATGCAATAGACAATCTCTTTTCAATATAATAGTTGTAAACTCCGCAATAATGAAAACAATGGAAATATATTAGATATCCCAATCAACACAAATTACTTAAAAAAAATTGTAAACAAGACTATAAAAAATTAAAAGATATCAGCTAACCATACTTGTAGATAATTTGTTTTAGATACCTATAAGCTTGCCAGAATTATTATCTACTGGTAACATAAAATGAGGGTGGATTTTCTTTATATAATTATCAACTTAATTAGTAAACTTAAAGTGTGAATCCCAGTGCAATTTTGATTCACAAAAAAATTGATTTCAGTTGTTCATCGCATTTCTTTAAAGTGTGAAAAAAAAAGAAATAAATATATTTATTCCTTGAGGTTTGGTATAATGTACACTTACATCATTTTCGTAGTTTTAAAAATAACATTACACTTTTTGATCAGCTTTATCAAAGAATAAAATAACTAATTTCTTTCAGAAAAATTCTTATTTCTTTTCATTTTATATTTAAAAAAACCCAAAATAAATTTAAAATAAATAAATAACTAAAACAATTAAATTAAAAAAAATCAAATCTCAAATTTTTTCAACTTCTTCTTATTTCTTTTAAAGAAATTCAACATTTTTTTTACTAAGAATAATCATCAGATTGTTGAAGGCCAAGCCACGCCTACAACTTCTTCTTCTTCGCTGCCCAAACGGCAGACCTACGATCGCCCAAACGGCAGACCTCTAGTCGTTGCACAAGATAGATCGCAACCCAAAATTATTTCAAACCCAAAGTTCCTCTCTCTAGCAGCATTGGTGTGCGACCTCATACCAACAAGTCTAGCCTATTCGACCATATTAAGCCAAATCCAGCTAGATCTAATGGGATTCAGTCAAACCCAATCGGATCTTGCCAGATTCAACCAGATTAGGTCAGATCTAACGACGTGGGCAGGAGATGCGGTGCTAGATCTAAGTGGTTATGATGAAATTGTATACAAGTTTAAATGAGTTTTGTTGAGTATTGATGCAATATTCAAAATTCAGTTCATTTTTCTCTCTCTAAAGAATCTTAGCAATCCATTTACTTTTTAGTTTAGATTTTCAGTTTAACTTTGCTTTTCACCTTCCAATCTGAGAACCAATTATTATTTGGAATCCATTCATTTTCTAGCATCATATCCATTCAAACCACATAGGAAAATTAGTGTTATTTGAAGTCCATTATTATATGAAATCCATTCTCTTTAGCATTATTTGAAGTTCATTTATTTTTTAGTTTAGATTTTCAGTTTAACTTCTTTTTTTTTTATCAACATCTAAGCATAATTGAATCAGTATGTTATTTTGTATTCTTGTAGTTTAAAATTTTTATTAATCATATTTTTAAGTTTTTGATAATTAAGTTAAAATTTGTTTGAAAAGTTTACAAAATTAACGTGTTTGATCATATTAAGGAAAAAATGAATTTTAGTGAGGAAAAAATTGGAGTAATTGAATGAAAGAATCAATTTATAGGTGTTTGATCCAAAATGGGAAGAAATGAGTGAAGAAGAAGTGTTAATAATTATTTTATATAAAGTACATAAAGTATAGTAAGTGCAATTTGGAATCAAACATAAATTATGATGACATGTCACGTTGGTTGACCATTTTTTAATCGTTGACTGACAAATTTTCTGATTGTGAGGGGTTAAGTGCCATACAAAAATCAAACTATGAAAAAAACAAAAGGAATGACTGTAATTTCCGAAACTATGAGGGGTTAAATATAGTTTATGCCGAACCTCAAGGGGACAAATGTATTTTAACCAAAAAGAAAAACATATACTTAACCCATAAAAAAAGAAAAACATATACTAATACCATATAATAATATGAGATGCTAAGATATACTAAAATATTTAGATAATGTACTAACAATGAAGATAGACTTTTAACACCATATATACTAATATTTAGCTGTTTTTTTTATAATTAATAATACTAATTTCAAAGAATTTTTTAATAAAGAAGATAACTTGATTAATATTTAACATAAAATGTACAATTCTCTCCATTGAAGATAGCTAATTATTGGCTTCAACTTTCTGCTATCGAAAATCAGAGTATATATTTTTATTAGTTTGAAAATAGGAGAACAAATAGTGCAGAAAATGATTACTCTAATTAATATATATTGATGATAATAATAATAACGTAAAAGAGCATTATTCGAAAGAAATCAAAAGAAAACTCATAGTTAAGGTAATGCGATATGATAATTACTTGTATTTGTTTTTGTCAAGCTCAACAAATTTCTCCTCACGTGTGGGTGCATTGACCCTAGCAATTTCAAAATTCTACATAAATCTTGTATACATCATAAGTTTGCTCAAGAATTTCCATGAAGACAGTTTTCCATTCAAAATTATAGTCCATGCTCATGTTCATACATATAGGAAAAATATTAATTATATTAAGCTAATACATAAATTAATTAAAATTATGAGCAAATGGAAAAACTTGTAGCTTGATTGAAAACTGTATGAGAACTTGAAACGGAATCGAGGGTAGCAATCAAAATAAAGAGAAAACTATCAAGCTAAATTTACTTGATTTTTACCCTCAAAACCTATTTATGGAGTTTTTCATTGTTACTAATTATCGTTGTAAACAATAAGGAGACTTTTCACATTACGAGAGCAATCAAATCATACCAGAGAGAAAATGCTATCTCAAAACCTAACTCACCTCCTCCAACAACAGTCACGTTAAAAGACTTCTTCTCATTCAAGGACTTGAAGGAGAGAATTTGAGGAACAACTTTTATGTGGTTTTTTTTATAAAAAAAATTGTCTTATGAAAGTTGAAGAAAAAACTAACATTATATACTTCGTATGCTCCTACCACATTGAATATCTTTGGATTCGGTTTAATCATGCCCTAACAAATGGTATCAAAGTCAATGGCTTTGATATACTCATGGTGGTATAGTCGAACAACAAGGGGAGCTTGAAAGACTCGAGTGACGCGAACAAGGTAACTTGTGTGGCGAGCAAGTGAATGCCTGCATAGTGAAGTCTGTGTGGTTCGCAAGGTGGAGTTTATAAAGCTCATTGTTAGAAAATCGATGTGTAGTTCTCTAACCCAAGACAGAAAAACGAGTGACTTTCCAACCGTGCCTATTGGACTATGGTGTGAATTTGGAGTGGTATAAGCATGATGTTGATGGCGAAAGGGAGCAATGGAGACTCACTCACACGTGAGGGGAATATTGTTGGGAATATTCACATGTGAATGAGAAAATATAGAAGAGCAATCCCACATGAAAAAAAATTGAATTAGTGAAGGACATATATATGGTGGTGGAACTATAACCCATAAGCTTAAGGGTTTATATGGTCTTCAACATAAACTTGAGTCAGGTAGGACATCTCTTCATTGTTGTTGAAGCCTTCTTTGTTAAAGGATTGTGTTTTTTCTGAAATTTAATGGAAGATAACCTTCGGTCCCTAAAAAAATAAGATAAAACTAATATTTGTCGTGTGTGTATTAAATTAACAGGATGGATTCCAATGTTGATTTTCTTCTCAATTGTGTGTATCATAAATTAATAGAATATTGAAATTTTATAAACTACCTTTTAGATAATAATTAATTAACATAGAATATTGGATAAGATAAAATATATTATTTGAGTTTGAAATTTTAAAAGTGTATCAATGTCAACGTACTTATCATTGCTTATGTCGTCATTTGGATAAAATAAAGAGCAATAGGGAAAATCAACATGGATAGAAGATAAGAGAGATAAGGAGGGTGGAGAAATTAAGTCTGAGTGGGATAGTGAGAGATAAGAAGGGTAGAGAAGTTAAGTCTGAATGAGATAGAAAAACGTGAGAGAAAGATAGGGAAAATGTAAATAAGATAAAGAGTAATAGAAAAAATCAATATGAGTTGAAGATAATATAGACAAAGAGCGTGGAGAAATTAAGTGTGAGTGAAATAGTTGGAGAGAAAAACAAACATGAGAGAAATATGTGGGGAGTTGGAGTCAACTGAATTATACATATAACCTTATTTAAATATTTGATTTATATATTTAAATAAGGTTTAAGAGATATTTCTAGATATAGACCAAATAGCTTTATTAATAATGTATATATATATACTTATTAATGTTAGAACAACATTATTTGAATTGATAATACTATCTTAAATAAAAAAAATATTTTAAGTTTTGTTTAAACATTAACAAATCAAATCCAACCATATCCCCGTCTTAAGAAAATTGCGGCTGCAAAACGCCATTTTTGTACGGTACAGTGGTTGAAAGTGGGGCATATGAACCGCGTGAAGCAAAAATTTTCATGTCTGAGACAACAAAATCTATCTCTTAGATTGTTTTCTTTGCTGCAAAGCATAATAAAATGGTGCCTCCATGATTGCCACCATAGTGGAGTCAATTGACAGGTAACTAATTATAATATCAGTATTTCGTTTAATCCAACAAAAATGTGATGATTATGTGTGTTAAGGTGTATTAAGGTGTTAATTTTTCAACCGATAAATGATGAATACATTTACTTTTTGAGATTTGATATAATGTATGCTTATCTTTTTATAATTTTAAAAATAACAATCATACTTAATTACCATCGTTGACTAAACAAATTTTGTTAATATTTTATAAATCTCGTAAAAAGATAATCTTTCCCTTTCATCAAAAAATAAAATAACTAATTTATTTCAGAAAAACTCTTCTTATTTTCATTTTCTATTTAAAGAAACCTAAAATAAATTGAAATTAAATAAATAACTAAAAAAAATTAAATAAAAAAAAAATCAAATCTCAAATTTTTTCAACTTCTTCTTATTTCTTTTAAAGAAATCCAACTTTTTTTTACCAAGAATAATCATCAGATTGTGAAGCCCAAGCCACACCTACAACTTCTTCTTTGCTGCCTAATCGGCAGACCTATGATCACCCAAACGGCATACCTCTAGTCGTTGCACAAGTGCGATCCGTATTGCAACCCATAATTATTTCAAACCCAAAGTTCCTCTCTCTAGCAGCATTGGTGTGCGACCTCAGACCAACAAGTCTAGCCTATTCGACCATATTAAGCCGAATCCAGCCAGATCTAATCAGATTCAGTCAAACCCAATCGGATCTTCTCAGACTCAATCAGATTAGGTCAGATCTAACGACGTGGGCAGGGAATGCGGTGATAGATCTGAGTGGCTATGATGGAATTGTATACAAGTTTAAATGAGTTTTGTTGAGTATTGATGCAATATTCAAAATTCAATTCATTTTTTTTTCTCTAAAGAATCTTAGTCCATTTACTTTTTCGTTTAGATTTTCAGTTTAACTTTGCTTTTCACCTTCCAATCTGAGAACCAATTATTATTTGAAATCTATTCATTTTCTAGCATCATATCCATTCAAACCACATATGAAAATTAGTGTTATTTGAAGTCCATTATTATATGAAATCCATTCGCTTTAGCATTACATGAAGTTCATTTATTTCTTAGTTTAGATTTTCAGTTTAACTTTTTTTTTAATCAACATCTAAGCATAATTGAATCAATATGTTATTTTGTATTCTTGTAGTTTAATTTTTTTATTAATCATATTTTTATGTTTTTGATAATTAAGTTAAAATTTGTTTGAAAAGTTTGCAAAATTAACATGTGTTTGATCATATTGAGGAAGAAATGAATTTTAGTGAGAAAAAAATTGGAGTAATTGAATGAAATAATCAATTTATAGGTGTTTTATCCAAAAGGGAAAGCAATGAGTGAAGAAGAAATGTTAATAATTATTTTATATAAAGTACATAAAGTGACGTAAGAGTAATTTGGAATCAAACATCAATTATGATGACATGTCACACTGGTTGATCATTTTTTTTTAATAGTTGACTAACAAATTTTTCGACAGTAAAGGGTTAAGTGTTCTACAAAAACTAAACTATGAATAAAACAAAGGAAGTGATTGTCATTTTCGAAACTACGAGGGAGTAAATATAGTTTACGATGAACCTCATGGGGACAAATGTATTTAACCCAAGAGAAAAACATATACTTAACCCATGAAAAAAGAAAAACAAATACTAATACCCTATAATAATATGAGATGCTAAGATATACTAATATTTACATAATGTAGTAACAATGAAGATAGAGTTTTAACACAATGTATACTTATATTTAGCTGTTTTTTCTATAATTAATAATACTAATTTCAAGAATTTTTTAATAAAGAAGATAACTTGATTAATATTTAACATAAAATGTACAATTCTCCACATTGAAGATAACTAATTATTGGGTTCTACTTTTTGCTATCGAAAATCAGAGTATATATTTTTATTAGTTTGAAAATAGGAGAACAAATAATGTGGAAAATGATTACTCTAACTAATATATATTGATGATAATTGTAACGACCCATACCGGGTTGACCACCCCTAAGATGATGTCATCACATTTTGAAAATTCCAACATGACACATATATGCAACAATAAAAATTTACCAACTGCAAATATTTACATCAAATCCTCAACCCTTAACAGGGAAGATACATCATTCAGATCTCAACTTAAACATTGTATACAGCATAATATGCATGAATATTTACAATTTTTTTTTTCTCATTAGTCTGAGGATGTGGACCACGTGGCTTACAGATAATGAATCCGTCTGAATCTCAACTCACCAACTATCAGTCATGTCTGCTGCCTGAAATCATTTAACATTGAGGGATGAGATTCATAAGCTCAGTGAATTAAATTTACTAGAAGTATTCAATTTGTATAAATAGTCTTTTAATATTTAATTATTTATATCTCATATAACTTGATAATAGCATTCTACTATCACTACACATATCATAAGCCTCATTCTATATCAATCTCTTATTCTTATATATTTGTTCACCTCAAGACCATCAATTATATCTCATAATTTTCTCGTTATGAGGTTCACAGCATATAGTCTACCATTTATATAGTTCTTATCACATCATACTTCCATGTTTATTTCTCATAATAATTGTCTCTCTGTGAAACTTATTCATCTATAAATGAATTTACAATAACAAAACAATGCTTCAACATTTCAGTAATAAAATCTATATTTAAAACAGATGCAATACATGAATTATTATTAGGGAACGTCTTCCTACATGTCGACATATTTTTATCTTAGACTGACTGCCTTCCCGGTTCTTTTATTTTATTTAGACCGGCTACCATCTCGGTTTTAATTTATTTCCAGCGTATACCAGCTGTCACGGTTTTCATTTATTTCCAGCATATACCGGCTGTCACGGTTTTTCATTTAGACCGGCCCTCTCCTGGTTCTTTTATTTCATGCATATGCATATGAACAATGATATTAAATATGCATATGAATAATAATATAAAAATAAACATGTATTTATACATTCAAATTAGTTATCATGCTTATTCTCAAATTATTATTTGATCAATTTCACTACTTTCTTCTCTTCGTATATCATATCAACTCATCATTCACAGTTCGTCAAGAATTTCACTTATCACCTTTATTATTAAATCGACTCATTATTCCAATAATATTATTTCTCATATAATAATTCTCTACATATCACTTATTCCTATCATACCTATCAATCAGCTTTCATCTATCACCAAATCATAAGGTAATATTATATTTAAATAATATAATTATATATTTTATATTTATCTTGATTACTTAAAGTAACTCTAACTCACAACGTAGCATTTAGAGCTACCCGTAGATCACCTCCTTGCCTTTTTTGCCCCTCTCAGCAATTCCTCCCGGTTGATGATCGTCAACACCTGACATAATATTTATGTTAAAATTTATAATTTATTTTTCAATTCCTTCATAATTCACACCCTTTGAAAATTCTCACAATGAATTTCGGGAATTTCATGTATGCTAAATTTAAAAAATAAACTTCACATTATTACTTTCTGTTTTTCTTAGAGCTTCCTGTGATTCTCTATAAAATTCTCCCGTAAACTCCTTCAAAATTTTACTCTTTCAACCCTTCTTTCTGTCCCCAAGTGTTTAAAGAAAAAGAGTAATTTGAATCGCAGTTGAAGGAAAACCAAACAGGATTTGGTAAGTAATTAATAAAATAAGCTATATATATATATATATAAAACATTTCAACAGCAGTCAGCACACCCCCGGCTTTGCCACGAAAATATAATGTTGTTTTACATGCAGCATTACATTTCTTTTGGAAACAGGTGGCAGCCAACTGTTGCCACGTTTCTTTTTCTTTTTCTTTTTCCTTTGTCTTGACACAAATTTTTTTTTCTCTTTCTTTACACTATCATGCGTCTGTTTTTTTAAAATAATTGTTTTATAAAAATTAAATCTTTCGCATATATATTATTTTAATTCTATGCCATATTTATTAAATTACTTCTTTACCCTTTCTTTACAAATAGAGATATTATAATTCTACCCACTTTACAAAAATTTCGTCCCCGAAATTTCTTTACTTAATTCATGAAAGAGTTTTGGGTATTCTTTCCTCATTCTTGCTTCATGCTCCTAAATGACTTATTCGACATCTTTGTTCCGCCATAATATTTGAATCAAAGGAATGACTTTATTGCGCAAGACTTGTTCCTTTCTGTCTAGAATTCTGACTGGTACTTGCATAAAAGTCAAATCTTCCTGAAGTTCTACTGCCTGATTCAAGATACTATGAGATTCATCATGTAAGTACTTTCTCAAAAGTGACACATGAAACACATTATGTAATTGCTTTAACTTTGGAGGCAAATCCAATTTATATGCTATTGGTCCAACTCTCTCAATCACCTCATATGGCCCCACAAATCTTAGGCTTAACTTTCCTTTCTTTTTAAACCTCAACACGCCCTTCCACGGAGATATCTTCAAAAATACCTAATCACCAACTTGAAACTCGAGAGGTCGTATTTTATTATAAGCATATCCTTTCTGTCCGTTCTATGCTGCTTTAAGGTACTCTCTAACCAATTTGATCCTCTATTAGTCAGATCTATCATTTCTAGACCAAATATCTTTCTCTCTCCAACTTCTTCCCAGTATACTAGAGTTCTACACCTTCTACCATATAAAGCATCAAATGGTGCCATCCCAATACTAGTTTGATATTGATTATTATGCAAACTTAATCAAAGGCAAATAAGCATCCCAACTCATTGAGAAACTCAATACACTTGCCCTCAATATATCTTATAGTATTATGATAATTCTCTTCGTCTGCCCATAAGTTTGTGGATGAAAAGTTGTACTAAACTGTAATTGCGTACCCATAGCTTCTTGAAAACCTCTCCAAAATCTAGAGGTAAATCTAGAATCTCTATCTGATACAATACTCAAGGGTACTCCGTGTAATCTTACAATTTTCGCTCCATACAATTCAACCAACTTTTCAGGACTCTAGGTAGTTTTAATAGGAAGGAAATATGAAGACTTAGAAATCTATCTACTATAACCCATACAACATCATGACCCCTCTGGGTACGGGGAAAACCCGAGACAAAATCCATACTCACATTTTCCCATGGCCACTCAGGTACTGGAAGAGGTTGTAATAAACCTGCTGGATGTCTATTCTCAGATTTCACCTGTTGACAAGTCAAACATCTAGAAATACGTTCCGCTACATCCTTCTTCATCTCTAACCACCAATAATTTTATCTTAATCCCCTATACATCTTATTATTACCCGGGTGCATGGAATATACAAAATCATGAGCCTCCCTTAGTATCTCCTTTCTCATCTCCACATCATTAGGAACACAAACTCTATGCCCTAATACCACCATACCATATTTTCTAATTCTAAACTCAGTTGGCTTCCCACTCAACACTTCCCATCTGATCTTCTTTATCTCCTCATCTCTACCCTACATCTGTAATAAACGATCAATAATAGAAGATTGTACCACTATATTTGCCATCAATACTCATCTATCATTGACACTCAACTGTATCCTCATTCTTCTTAATTATATCATCAAGCTAATATTATGACTCCCAATAGCAGCTAATCTCCCTGTAGCCTTTCTACTTAATACATTAGCTACTACATTAGCCTTTCCTAGATGAAAATGAATTGTACAGTTATAATCACTAATCAACTCCATCCACCTCATCTGCCTCAAATTCAACTCATTCTAGGTCAGTAAATGCGTCAAGCTTTTATGATCAGTAAAAATTTCACAATTGGCTCTATATAGATGATGTCTCCAAATCTTCAAAGCAAAAACTATGGCAGCCAATTCTAAATCATAGGTCAGGTAATTCCTCTCATGGTTCTTTAATTGCCTAGATGTATAAGCTATAACTTTCCCATGTTGCATCAACACACATCCTAACCCCTGATGTGACGTGTTACTATATACCACAAATCCTTCATCACCAGAAAGAAGCACTAATACCGGGGTAGTAGTCAATTTTTCTTTCAACAGCTGGAAACTTCTCTCACATTCCTCTAACCACCTAAACTTCACGTCATTCCTGGTCATTTTAGTCAATGGTCGAGCAATCACATAAATTTTTTGGATGAATCTCCTATAATAACCAACCAACCCCAAAAAACTTCTAACTTCAGTTACACTAGTGGGTCTTTCCCAATTCAACACTGCTTTTACTTTCTGTGGGTCAACTATTATTCCCTTTCCTGACACAACATGCCCCAAGAAAGATATTTCACTCAACCAAAACTCACACTTAGAGAACTTTGCATATAATTTCTCTCTCCTCAGAATTTTCAACACTATCTCTAAATGCTGTATATGCTCCTCTTCATTCTTGGAATATACTAGAATATCATCAATAAACATAATCAAAAATCTATCCAAGAATGGTTTAAACACCCAATTGATTAGATTCATAAATGCTGTAGGAGTATTAGTCAACCCAAATGGCATGACTATAAACTCATGATGGCCATAATGTGTCCTAAAAGTAGTCTTAGGCACGTCCACCTCCTTTATCCTCAATTGATGATAACTTGATCTCAGGTCTATCTTAGAAAACACCCTAGCTCTCTGTAACTATTCAAACAAATCATCTATCATTGGCAAAAGATACCTATTCTTGATGGTGATCTTATTCAGCTATCTATAATCAATACACAATCTCATTGTCCCATCATTCTTCTTGACAAACAACACAGGGGCTCCCCAAGGTGATATACTAGGTCGAATAAACTGTTTATCTAGCAACTCCTGAAGCTGAATTTTTAACTCTCTCAATTCAGTTAGTGCCATTCTATAAGGTGTTATAGATATTGGTGCTGATCTTGGAATCACCTCAATAGAAAACTTAATCTCCCTATTGGGAGAACCAGACAACTCTTCAGGGAATACATCAGAAAAATATTTTACTACTAAGATTTCTTCTAACTTCCTACTTTCTTTGCTAGAATCTACCACATATGCCAAATACCCCTCACAACCCTTCTTCAACCATTTACTAGCAGTTAAGGCAGAAATAAGACAGTTAGCAAGTATCTTACGTTCTTTCTAGAAATTAAACTCTTCCTATCCAGGTATCTTGAACACCACATTCTTCCTAAAACAATCTACCCAAGCATGATATGCAGATAACCAATTCATCCCCAGAATTAAATCAAAATCTGTCATATCTAAAGGCAATAAATCAACTTCAAATTCTCTATCAGCCATATTAATCACACAACTTTAGTAATTTGTCATGATAACAAATTTATCCCCAGTAAGAACCTTAACAACAATATCATGTATCAAAGGACTAGCACTAGCATCAATAGATTTCATATAAACACTGGATGCGAAAGAATGGGTTGCATCGGGATCAATTAATAATCTAGCAGGCCTATCAATGATAGATACCATACCTATAACAACATCAAGAATGACTTGTGCTTCCTGTTGGGTCAATGTATAGACTTTGCTATCTCTGGATTGTAATTGGCTACCACGTTTTCTCTCAGTTACTGATCCTCGACTTCTGCCCCGCACACTCCCTGATCCACTGCCTCTCTCCACCGGTTTTCTCCCAACACTTCCAATGCTTACATCAGTAGATTTCCCCACTGGACAATCTACAGCAACATGTCCTCCCTCACAACATACAAAGCATATCTACGTAGGAAAATTCCGGGACAGATGCCTCGTATGATTATATCTGAAGCAAACCCTTAGCTTTCGATCATACATCAGATTAACACATCCCCTTGGTGGCATACTTACTCTTCTACTATAACTTCCACTTCCCATAGCTTATCTCCCGAATCTAGGGATCCCATCAGTATTACTCTGAGCGATAGAAGCAACAGATCCTGCTTGCCTTTAACTCTGTATTATAGTTCTTTGTGACAAAGAATGCCCCCTCTGGGGTAGTCTCCCACCCTACACACTCATGCTGCCACCGTCTCTAGGTCCCTCAAATCTAGACGTCTTCAGCCACTCCTTCCTACCTCTAAACTCCATCAAATCCTTCTCAATTTGTAATGTTTTATCCACCAGTATAACATAATTTTCAATGCCCATATAAGAGAGTTTAGTCCGAATGTCATAGTGTAATCTGTCTAAAAATCTCTTACACTTAATCTCCTCCGTCTAAACCTCTCCTCCGTATTCACTAATTCAGGTAGAAACCTTGACAAGGTTATGAATCAACTATCATATTCAACCATCGATAAATTACCCTACCTTAAATGAATAAAATCTCTCTCTTGTTGTGCCCGAAAGGTATCTGGAAAATACTTCGCAAAGAACTCATCCTTAAACTTACTCCAAGTTAAAGGTTGTTATACCTATGTGCTTACCCTGAGCAAAATATCCTCCCATATTGAGAAGCCTCACCTTCCAGCATAAATGAAACAAAAGTAATCTTTTGTCTATCTGTCAATGGTAAGACCTTAAAATATTTCTTGACATGTCGAATTCACTGCTCAGCTTCTATAAGATTTACAGATCCTCTAAAAGACTAGGGTTTAAACTTAAGAAATCTCATAAAACAATCACCTTACATCTCATGTGCAAACACACCTTCTCCCTCATGAACCTCTTGTCTTACCACATCAGGTTCTATTCTACCCCTATCCTCTAATCTCTTCTACAAATTATCAACCCTTTCTTCAGCTGCATTCATCCTCTTTAGGGCATGCTCAAGAGCTTCTCTCAATTCATCCCTCCTAAACTTAGATTCTCTCCCAGCTCTATTAGTACTTGTCGCACTATCAATCTGTTCCTTCGTAGGAACCACAGACTCAACTTCCTCCTCTGCATCAGTTCTTCTAAATATTGGGGGTCTACCACGTCCCCTCTGATTAAGAACTATCTCTAGCTCTAGAACGTCCACGTGTCATCCTCAGACTCTGCATTAAAATATAGTTTATTTAGATCTTTCACTTCTTTAAGTTCTTATGCAGTTTACAGAATCATAAACCTAATGTTCTGATACCAAAATTATAACGACCCATCCCGGGTTGGCCACCCCCGAGATAGTGTCATCACAGTTTGAAAATCCCAGCACGACACATATATGCAACAATAAAAATTTACCAACTGCAAGTATATGCAACAATAAATTTTTTTATTGTTGGCCACCTCCGAGATGGTGTCATCACATTTTGAAAATCTCAGCACGACACATATATGCAACAATAAAAATTTACCAACTGCAAGTATTTACATCAAATTCTCAACCCTTAATAGGGGAGATACATCATTCAGATCTCAACTTAAACATTATATACAGCATAATATGCATGAATATTTACAAATTTTTTTTTTCTCATTAGTCTGAGGATGTGGACCACGTAGCTTACAAATAATGAATCAGTCTGAATCTCGGCTCACCAACTATCTGTCCTGCCTGCTGCCTGAAATCATTTAACATTGAGGGATAAACTTCACAAGCTCAGTGAATTAAATTTACTAGAAGTATTCAACTTATATAAATAGTCTTTTAATATTTAATCATTTATATCTCATATAACTTGATAATAGCATTATACTATCACTACACATATCATAAGCCCAATTCTCTATCAATCTCTTCTTCTTATATATTTGTTCACCTTAAGACCATCAATTATATCTCATAATTTCCTAGTTATGAAGTTCACAGCATATAGTCTACCATTTAAATAGTTCTTATCATATCATACTTCCATGTTTCTTTCTCACCATAACTGTCTCTGTGTGAGACTCATTCATCTATAAATAAATTTACAATAACAAAACAACACTTCAACATTTCAGTAATAAAATTAATATTTAAAATAGATGCAATGCATGAATTATTATTAGGGAACATCTTCCCATATGTCGACATGTTTTTATTTTAGACTAACTACCTTCTCGGTTCTTTTATTTTATTTAGAACGGCTGCCCTCCCGGTTTTTTTTTTATTTCCAACATATACTAGCTATCACAGTTTTCATTTATTTCCAGTATATACTGGCCGTCACGGTTTTTCATTTAGACCGACCCCCTCTCGGTTATTTTATTTGCATATGCATATGAACAATTATATGAAATATGCATATGAACAATAATATAAAAAACAAACATGTATTCATACATTCGAATTAGTTATCATGCTTCTTCTCAAATCATTATTTGATCAATTTCACTACTTTCTTCTCCTCATATATCATATCAACCCATTATCCACAGTTCGTCAAGAATTTCACTTATTACCTTTATTATTAAATCGACTCATTGTTCAAATAATATTATTTCTCATATAATAATTCTTTACATATCACTTATTCCTATCATACCTATTAACCAACTTTCATCTATCACCAAATCATAAGGTAATAATATATTTAAATACTTTCATTATATATTTCCTATTTATCTTGATTACTTAAAGTAAATCTAACTCACCACGTTGCACTTAGAGCTACCCGTGGATCACCTACATACCTTTTTTGCCCCTCTCAGCAATTTCCCCTGGTTGATGATCGTCAACACCTGACATAATATTTATGTTAAAATTTCTAATTTATTCTTCAATTCCTTCATAATTCACACCCTTTGAAAATTTCCACATTGAATTCCGGAAATTTCATGTATGCTAAATTTCAAAAATAAACTTTACGTTATTACCTTCTGTTTTTCTTAGAGCTTTCTGTGATTCTCTATAAAATTCTTCCGTAAACCCCTTCAAAATTTTACTCTTTCAACCCTTCTTTCGGTCCCCAAATGCTTAAAGAAAGAGAGTAATTTGAATCGTAGTTGAAGAAAAACCAAACAGGATTTGGTAAAAAATTAATAAAATAAGCTAAAGATAAAGATATATATAAAACATTTCAACAGCAGTCAGCATATCCCCCAGCTTTGCCACGAAAATGTAATGCTGTCTTACATGCAGCATTACATTTCTGTTGCCACATGTTGCCACTTTTTTTTTTCTTTTTCTTTTTCCTTTTCTTTTTTTCCTTTGTCTTGACACAAATTTTTTTTTTCTTTTTCTTTGCACCACCACGCGTCCGTTTTTTTTAAGAATTGTTTTATAAAAATTAAGTCTTTCTTATATATATATATATATATATATATATATATTATTTTAACTCCATACCATATTTATTAAATTACTTCTTCACCATTTCTTTACAAATACGGGTATTACAATAATAAAAACGTAGAAGGGTATTATTTGAAAGGAATCAAAAGAAAACTCATTGTTAAGGTAATGTGATATATTAATTACTTGTATTTGTTTTCGTCAAGCTCAACAAATTTCTCCTCAAATGTGTGTGCATTGACCATCGCAATTTCAAAATTCTACATATATCTTGTATACATTATAAGTTTGCTCAAGAATTTCCGGGAAGATGTTTTCCATCAAAATTATAGTCCATACTCATGTTCATACATATAGGAAAAATATTAATTATCTTAAGCTAATACATAAATTAATTAAAATTATGAGCAAATGGAGAAAACTTGTAGCTTGATTGAAAGCTGTATGAGAACTTGAAATAGAATCGAGGGTAGCAATCAAAATAAAGAGAAAACTGTCAAACTAAATTTACTTGATTTTTACCCTCAAAACCTATTTATGGAGTTTTTCATTGTTACTAATTATCATTGTAAACAATAATGAGACTTTTCACATTATGAGAGCAATCAAACCATACCAGAGAGAAAACACTATCTTAAAACCTAGCTCACCTCCTCCAACAATGTTAAAGACTTCTTCTCATTTAAGGACTTGAATGAGAGAATTTAAGGAACAATTTTTATGTTGGTTTTTTTATAAAAAAAATTATCTTCTGAAAATTGAAGAAAAAACTAACATTATGTCCTTCATAAGCTCCTACCACATTGAATATCTCTGGATTCGGTTTAATCATGCCCAAAAAGTGGTATCAGAGCTAATGGCTTTGATATGCTCTTGGTGGTATAGTCGAACAACAAGGGGAGCTCGAGGGACTCGAGTGGCGCGAACAAGGTGACTTGTGTGGCGAGCGAGTGAATGCTTGCATGGTAAAGTCTGTGTGGTTCGCAAGGTGGAGTTTATAAAGTTCATTGTTAGAAAATCGATGTGTAGTTCTCTAACCTGAGACACAAGAACAAGTGGCTTTCCAACCGTGCCTGTTGGACAATGGTGTGAGTTTAGAGTGGTATAAGCATGATGTTGATGGCGAAACGGAGCAATGGAGACTCACTCACACGTGAGGGGAATATTCAAATGTGAATGAGAAAATATAGAAGAGCAATCCCACATGGGAAAAAAAAATTGAATTAGTGAAGGACATATATATGGTGGTGGAACCATGACCTACAAGCTTAAACTTTTTGGTTCATATGGTCTCCAACATAAACTTGGGTCAGGTAGGACGTCTCTCCATTGTTGATGGAGCCTTCTTTGTTAAAGGATTGTGTTTTTTCTGCAATTTAATGGAGAGGATTGTGTTTTTTCTGAAATTTAATGGAAGATGACCTTTGTTCCCTAAAAAAATAAGATAAAACTAACATTTGATATGTGTGTTAAATTAACAGGATGGATTTCAATGTTGATTTTCTTCTCAATTGTGCGTATCATAAATTAATAGAATATTTAATTTTTATAAACTACTTTTTATATAATGATTAATTAACATAGAATATTGGAAAAGATAAAATATATTATTTGAATTTAAAATTTTAAAAGTGTATCAATGTCAACGTCCTTATCATTGCTTATGTCGTCATTTGGATAAGATAAAGAGCAATAGAGAAAATCAACGTGGATAGAAGATAAGAGAGATAAGACGGGTGGAAAAGCTAAGTCTGAGTGAGATAGTGCGAGAGAATAACATGAGAGATAATGAGGGTGGAGAAATTAAGTCTGAGTGAAACGGTGAGACAGAAAAACATGGGAGAAAGATGGGAAAAATGTGGAGAAGATAAAGAGTATGAGAGATAAGGAGGGTAGGTAAGTTAAGTCTGAGTAAGATAGTGAAACAGAAAAACATTGGAGAAAGATGAGGAAAATGTGGAGAAGATAAATAGTAATAGAGAAAATCAATATAAGTTGAAGATAAGATAGACAATGAGAATGGAGAAGTTAAGTATGAGTGAGATAGTTGGAGAGAAAAACAAACATGAGAATAAGAGTCAATTGAGTTACATATATAACCTTATTTAAATATTTGATTTATATATTTAAGTAGGATTTAAAAGATATTTCTATAGATAGACCAAATAAGAGTTCTGATTTTATTAATAACCTATATATATATGAATTTATCAATAGAAGAACAATATTGTTTGAATTGATAATACTAGCTTAAATAAAAAAATATTTTAAGTTTTATTTAAACATTAACAAATCAAATCCAACGATACCCCGTCTTAAGAAAATTGCGGCTGTAAAACACGATTTTTAGTACGGTAAAGTAGTTGAAAGTGGGGCATATGAACCGCGTGAAGTAAAGATTTTCATGTCTGAAACAACAAAATCTATCCCTTAGATTGTTTTCTCTGCTGCAAAGCATAATAATGATGGAATGGTGCCTCTATGATTGCCACCATAGTGGAGTCAATTGACAGGTAACTAATTATAATATCAGTATTTCATTTGCGTTAACGTGTTATTAGTCGATAAAAATTTAAATCAACACGCACTAACACGTGTATTGAAATATTAATTTAAATAACGTGTAAAGTTTAAATTAAATTTTTAAAATTTATTCTAAAATATTTTACTTTAAATCTTCCGTCCAACCTTTATTCAAAAATTGGTCTACAAGACTGCAACCAAACCTGTTGGTTTGACTGCCTCCTACCCTTCTTAGCTTCTCCAAAAAAACCCCACGCCCCAACGGCCTGTCAATTTACCACTGGAGACATCAAAACAGAACCGTTTCATGATTTCATCTCCCTCCCTCCTAAAAATCTATTCCAGTCCAGATTCATGCTTATTACATCTTATTCATTATACAATTCTCTCAAGCAAATGTCAAATCCTATTCAATAAAGAAATCATCGGTTTTCACAACAAATCTAGGAGGTAATAAATCGTACTAAAATCTTCTGTTTTGTATTTATGTTCAATTTTCTTTAAATCTTGTTATTTATAACAATACCGTTTAATTTAAATCTAAATGTTACATACTTTAATACAAGAATTCTGTCTCTAAGTTGTTCATTTATTTGCTTTTTATGATGAAGAAATGGCTGGAAGAATGGGGCCATTTAGGCAGAGTTTTGCAGAGAGAAGCAAGGAAAGATTGCTTCCAAGGAAGGGTTACTCAGATTTTGGCCTGAACAGCTCAGGTGGCAGTGAAGGTGGAGCCAAATTCAGGTGTTTTCGATCGTGTTCAGATGGACTCATCAATTTATGGATCAGTATGCAAGATTTTGCTGTCAAGTTATACGAAATGGGTCGTTCGGATCCTCGAAAAGTCTTCTTCGCTGTCAAGATGGGGTTGTCACTGGCACTTGTTTCGCTTGTTATTTTTCTGAAAGAACCTCTAAAGAATGTTAACCAGTATGCGATCTGGGCAATTCTCACTGTCGTCGTGGTTTTCGAGTTCAGCGTAGGTATTAGTTTTTCATTTCCAATCATTCTAATTTCAAGTTGTGAAAGTGAATTGAATTGCTCACTTTTTTATTATTTGGGTATGATATACTAACTAGACCTTTTCTGTTCAGTACTAATGAGATGAATTTTGGCGTGTGAAAATAGGTGCAACCCTTAACAAAGGATTCAATCGAGCTTTAGGGACATTTTCTGCAGGAGGACTTGCTCTGGGAATTGCAGAGATCTCTATATTGGCTGGAGAGTTTGAGGAAGTCCTTATTGTAATCAGTATTTTTATAGCAGGTTGCAATTGCTATCAATCTTTTTGTCATCATTTTGATTCATTACCATTTTCATTGAGTAATAGTTTTTTTTGGGTGGAGTTCAGGTTTCTGTGCAAGTTATGCAAAATTGTACCCACCAATGAAGTCTTACGAATATGGATTTCGGGTCTTCTTGTTGACATACTGTATTGTTCTGGTATCTGGAAATACAAGCAGAACATTTTTCTTGACAGCTTTTTACCGATTGTTGCTGATTGCGGTTGGTGCTGGCATATGCTTGGTAGTAAATATATGTATATTCCCCATCTGGGCAGGGGAGGATCTTCACAAATTGGTAGTGAAAAATTTCAAGGGCGTTGCTACTTCCTTGGAAGGTTAGATTTAAATCCTATTCTGGAAGCATTCTTTATTTCTTTTTGTATTAGCTGCAACAATTTCCTATTTCTTTGTTTTGCAATCACTTGATTGATTGATCTCTTTTGAATTTTCATGTTAGGTTGTGTTAATGGATACATACAATGTGTTGAATATGAGAGGATTCCTTCAAAAATTCTTGCATACCAAGCTTCAGATGACCTACTGTATAATGGATACAGATCTGCTGTACAATCTACTAGCCAAGAGGAGTCTTTGGTGTGTTCTTATATTGCAATTGTCTAACATGTCCTTTTCATTAGACTAGAACAGTTAAGGGTGCATTCAGTTGCAGAAAATTTCCAGTTTTTTAAAGAAAATTTTGCATTTAGAAGGCATTTTTTTGGAAAAATTTCGAGAAAACTGAATAATTTTCTACAAGCCCTAAGGAACAGCTGATGTTAATTAAATATTGTTTTCTGCAGCTAGACTTTGCAGTATGGGAGCCCCCACATGGCCCTTATAGGACATTTAACTATCCTTGGAAAAACTATGTCAAACTTAGTGGCACATTGAGGCATTGTGCATTCATGGTGATGGCAATGCATGGATGTATACTTTCAGAAATACAGGTAAAGTGGATCTTTCAGTTAATTGTCTGATCTTTTTAACATTTTACTTTTTTATATGCTGCCTAGGTACTTATGTACCTTTTTTTTACTGGTGCTTAATAATTTTATATTTCAAATTTGTCTATTTGATTTCTTTCACATTCAATAGGTCATTTTGTTTTCTTTCTTAAATACTTCATAAATAGGAACTGAAAAATTTAAGAATCTGTTCAATAATACAATGTCTCTCTAATATGGCTAAGTGATTATAGAATCCCAAATGATTGTTTTTTGCAGGAAGATTCTACTTGTATGCTCTCCATTTGTGAGATTAACAAGAGTGTCTGAAGGGTGTGATTAGTGGTTTGCTATGCAGGACAGTGACAAAAACACCTATGCTAAGTGCAGTAAATTTGTATAAAATGCTAGATGACTAATTTGAGTCTACATCAGAATTATGTGAAATCTGTATTGTAGAGTTTCATTGAAGTTTACGGTTTAGAAATTCACGACATTCATTAATGAATTAACATTCAGTTCCTGGGCTTTGCTAGGTTGCTAACTTGCTATCAGAGCCTCATAACATAAATCTACTTCAGAAAATTTGTGGTATTATTTAGGCCATGATGTAGAGTACTTGAATGGGATCTTGGATTTTTTTCCCTCAATCCATCTATAACTGGAGCAATAAATCTAGGCTTACACAAGTTTTCTTTTATCATTTGACTGATGCAGTTCATTCGAACATGTTTTTATGGTGGCTTTTGCAATTTTAATTTGGTTTTGTTTAAAACATTTCAAGTAAAAACTGCAGGGCAGTATATAAATGGTATTCTTAAATCAGACAATGTCAATTAAGGATCAGTATTGTGAAGGCCTGCAGAGCTGCGTAAACATAATTCTTTGGATATTAGATACATTTACAAGATGCTATTTTCATGAACTATTAGAGCATGAAAAGAATTTTGCTATATAGTGGAAACCGTGAATTAATTATTTTCCTTTGTAATTGAATTTGTACTAATGCTTACTAGCCTTTGATAGATCATGATAACTTCCTTTGAGTTATCCATTTACATTATCAGGTTTTCAAATTACTATATGTAGGCACCACCAGAAAAGAGACAGGTTTTTGGTAGTGAGCTTCAGAGGGTTGGAAATGAAGGAGCTAAAGTGTTGCGTGAGCTCGGAGACAAGGTCGAAAGAATGGAAAAGTTAAACCCCACAGATATACTCGAAGAAGTACATGAGGCAGCTGAAGAGTTGCAAAAGAAGATAGACGAAAGATCATACCTTCTGGTCAATTCAGAAAGCTGGGCAGCTGTCTCACAGCCAAAGGAGTTTCAAGAACCCGAGAATTTACTTGAAGTCAAGGGCGATGAAAATGAAGTGATTAACTCCTTTAGTGAAATGTGGGATACTCAGAATCCTAATACAGGCACGGAATCTCTCATGCCCGAATGGATTTCCTCAGACAGCGTGATCAAGAGGGCATCATGGCCACGTCTATCATTTACAACAAGTGTCATGCTTACTGAACAGGAATCAAAAGTATATGAAAGTGCCAGCTCTTTGTCTCTAGCAACATTTGCTTCACTCTTGATTGAGTTTGTTGCAAGGCTTCAAAATCTTGTGGAAGCATTTGAAGAGCTCAGTGAGATAGCAAATTTTAAGGAACTTAATGATCCATCAGAGGCTAAAGAGGTGGTAGGATTTTGGACCAGATTGAAAAGGTGCTTTCAGTTGAAGAATTGATTTCCTGGATAAATAGCAGAAGAAAATCATTTTTGATTTCATGATTGAATCAAAGACTCATCAGTGTCATTAAAAATGTAGCGATGCAGCCTGGAAACATCTGTCACCTAAAGGGTGAGTCACTCTAGCCATTGAAGGGGTACGATGATTGTCTCTTCAAATTATCATCACAGCTTGGAAATACCCAGGAGGCAAAATTTAGTAAAGGGAAATGAGAACATAGAAGAAATAGGAACAAATATTTGTTGAAGACTTTTTTTCTTTTTCCTTTATCAGATGGTAATGAAAGAATTTCAGCAGATAAGTTTACAGATACTGTCTGTATTGTTAGTACTGTGTATCGTTTGTGCATTTTTGCAAAAACAAATTTCCATAATGTTAGCACAAGGTTGGCAATTCAACATTTTGCCAATGTTGCATAAGTAATGGGATGCCAGTTCTGTTACAAATTAATCGCCCTGACTTCTCTCGTTAGATTAATTTTCAAATTTTAATCATCCAGCAATTGTGGGATCGTTCGCTTACTTGTGAGCCTTCAGCAAATCTGTTTATAATGATCACATTCCCCTGAACACTTTGCATCTTAAAATCTGTAGTTTCATCAACCAAGGTCACTCATAGAATTGTGAACATCAAGCACTTGTGTCAGCTGCTCGTCACTTTTGTCAACAAGAGGAAACAATAGATCACTTAAATTCTCATCTTCTACTGCTTTTCACCATGTCCATGCTCTTGAGAGTGCCAATTGGTCTCCTTTTGATTTCCACTTCACTTTACATTTTAGAAAAAAAATGTGCTCATTTTCCTCATCTATTCCTTTTGCTCCTTATGGACAATGCATTGATGGCTTCTGTAAAAGATTATTGGAGCTACAAATAATGCTATTTTAGAGCTTTGGGTATCAAGGAAGCACTGTTACTTTTCTAATCTTTGGGAATTTCTATTTTCATATTGAAATTGATTCCCTCTCTACTGTGCTAAGTGTTTCTCAGGAAGCAGGCCCTTGAACTACTGCAGCAACACTACTCTTCAGATGGGTTTCACTTTATACGTGTACAACTTTGTAATCAACACTATAAACAATTGATTGTTAAAATTGTATTTGAAACAGTTTTTTGAAAAAACAGCTGTAAAGTTAAACATTGTTTAAAGTTTAATAAAAACAATTGTTTTAACACAAAACGTTTTTTTAACACAAAACGTTTTTTTAACACAAATCTGTATCTATACTGTTTGCTTATGCTGTACACAAACACTTGTTAGAACATATTAGTAAAGGGCAAAAAGGTTAATGGGCTTGAGGCCCATTTAAGAATTGCTGCACTTGAGGCTCATTTTTCTGGGCATGAGCACATACATACAGATTAAGATTCCGTACAAAGCGAAAGAAAGATTGACAAACATCTCTGCTTTCTTTCTCTTCTCTCTCTCTCGATCGAATCAGAGGCAGCCGGCGGGAAGGCGTTGGAATCGGTAAAATCAGCCCCATTTCTGTCTCAAAGATTTTTTTAGAAATGATTTATTTTTTTATTCTATTTTACAGCTCCTTTTTCCTTTAATAAGCGTGAATTACATTATTTGTCTTCTGTTTTGTTTCCGAGAAAGCCAGGGAAAATCAAAATTTTGATATTGAAATTTGGATGATAATGCCTTTGTTTCCTTTGGATGAACAGAAATTGGACTGTTTGGACCCAAGGAGTAGTAGGCACACTTGAGTGCCTGCTCTTTATCTTTTTGGGCCTTTAATGATTCTGTTTTTTTACTCATTTTCCGAATTTTTCTCAGTAAACGAACGTAGCATTAGAGCTTTACTCTTTGGAATCCGGTTTTTAGCTCTTACTGTCTTTCTTTTCTGTTAAACTCAGTTTCCGGATTTGAATTCTAGGGTTCGTTCAGATCTCTTAGTTACGATTTGATGTGATTCTAATTATGGTCCTTTTAATCTCCGGAAGATTGACTGAATGTGACGGAATGCATAGAAATATCGCGATCCTATAATAGATAATGATTAATTGGCTGCCAAAACAATCCAAATTTTACTTTGATTGGCATCAATTTTCATTCGCGGATTATGGCATACATGTTTTACATAAATATTGGAAAATATGAATTATTAGTCACCCATTATATCTCTGTTAGCCTTATTAGAATATGGTCATGTAATTGTTGTTTGATATCTGCTTCATGAAGCTGTTCGTTTAACCCTTTTTTGTATTCAGCTTGCTACGACTTATGAGTTAGAATTTGTTGCGGTCATTTGCAGTACTGCTTTGAAGATTATTAATCACTGGAAGCTGCTTAAATTGTGGAAATAAGATGTCTATGGTTGATGAACCGCTATATCCCATAGCTATGCTTATAGATGAGCTAAAAAATGATGATATTCAGCTTCGGTTGAACTCGATCCGTAGGTTATCAACAATTTCTTATGCTCTTGGGGAGGAGCGAACCCGAAAGGAATTAATCCCATTTCTGAGCGAAAACAATGATGATGATGATGAGGTGCTCCTTGCAATGGCAGAAGAGTTGGGAGTGTTTATTCCTTATGTTGGGGGAGTTGAGCATGCTCATGTTCTGCTCCCGCCTTTGGAAACTCTTTGCACTGTTGAGGAAACCTGTGTGAGAGACAAAGCTGTGGAGTCACTATGTAGAATTGGATCTCAAATGAGGGAGACTGACTTAGTTGACTGGTTTATTCCTCTGGTTAAGGTTAGATAAGCATATTGCCTCAATGTTGTTTTTTTAAAATGTGTTTTACTATTATTTTAAATCTTGTTTTTAGGTCTCTATTGTAGTGTCACTGTGTTCTACGATATCTTTGAAAAGTCTGCCATCTCAAGTCATTTGGCTCTTGAAACTTGCTCCATTTGCAATTTGTTAATTTTTTCAAGGTTTATTAAGATAGATTAAATTCAGTAGTTTTTATCTAAATTCAAAGAAAAGAAGGAAAGCTAGAAAGGGAAAGAATTGGTAGACTTAGTTCAGCAGGAAACGTTCTTGTGGTTTGCAATACCTCATATGTGCAAAATTTTAGATTCCTGTTTCAATTATATTCTTTTGTGTATCTGCATCTATCGTGTGAGATTTCCTGTGTAATATTTTTTACTCTATATTTACAGCAATTTTTTATTTAATTCTCTGCTTTCTAATTTTCAGAGACTGGCAGCCGGTGAATGGTTTACAGCTAGAGTTTCTGCATGTGGGCTGTTCCATATTGCCTACCCAAGTGCCCCAGATATGTTAAGGACAGAGTTGCGCTCAATATACAGCCAGTTGTGTCAAGATGACATGCCCATGGTTCGAAGGTCTGCTGCATCTAATCTTGGAAAATTTGCTGCCACTGTTGAATCTTCTCATTTGAAGACTGACATCATGTCGATATTTGAGGATCTTACACAAGATGGTATTTAAATATCTACTACACGCTTGGTTTATGTTGTTTCTGCATGTGTTTGATAGGGTACATATCACTTTCTGCTTTTGGGTATTTAGTTTGATGTGCTGGTCATTGTTTGACTTTGGTTTGCCAACTTAAGTCATGGTTGGGAATTTGAATTAAGTGGAGAGATTTAGATGCACTTATGGTTTGTTTGTCTTCTTGTTTTGAAACTTTGGAACGTGACTGGTGGGCTAGTACTATGCAGATAGTTGAAGCAAAGAAACTGGAAAGCATGAGTTAGTGCATAAAACATTGGATAATAGCTGAATATTAACTGCAAATGTGATTTTTGCATATCTAGTCTGCAATTACATTTTTGTTGTGTCCATGATGTGTTTGTGTGAGTTAGCACATGATTTTCTCTATCTCTTCATTAATTTTCATCTCAGATCAAGATTCTGTTAGATTATTGGCTGTTGAGGGTTGTGCTGCTCTTGGAAAATTGTTGGAGCCCCAAGATTGTGTTGCTCACATTCTCCCTGTTATTGTCAATTTCTCTCAGGTAATCATATTGATAATTTATATATATTCCAAACTTCATGTTTGACTAATGTGGCTTTTCCAGTTTTGTGTCTAGCTTGTGTTTATTTAAAGGCTTGCTTTGATTGGCCATGCTATCGAGTGTCACTTGTACTCTGCTGCATATGATATATTTTTTTATGCATGGTTTTAGCATATGTTTCTTTGTACACACACACCGACATATATGCATGTACTTTGCCTGAGAGTTTATTTTATTTATTTTCTTTGAACAGGACAAATCTTGGCGCGTTCGTTATATGGTTGCAAATCAATTATATGAACTTTGTGAAGCTGTGGGACCTGAGCCTACTAGGTATATATTTATTTGAAACCAAGTGTACCATGCTTATGCTGTATAGATACCGTTTTACTACCATATGCAATGTGTGATTTCTGTCATATAATCATATCTATATTGCATTAACTATTAAAATTTGGTTTGGTTTCTTAACCTTTTTTGGGTAAATACTAAATAGGAGATATTCCTTTATTCTCTTTTGTCTTGATTATGTTCAAATTTCATGTGTGGCATATAGTTTCGATATATTTATGTTGATTCTTGTTCAAACTTCTTATTTGTTGTGATTTTATAATAAGGACGGACTTGGTCCCTGCATATGTGCGGTTACTTCGGGACAATGAGGCTGAAGTACGAATAGCAGCTGCTGGGAAAGTAACTAAGTTTTGCCGGATTTTAAATCCAGAACTTGCTATTCTACACATTCTTCCTTGTGTGAAGGTACGTGTTAACGAGAAGTAAAATATTCTTTGTCTATGAACTTTACTGTTAGTAGGGAATTATTGTTCGTCTGGTGTTCCTTTTCAATACTAGCTATCTGAATTCTTTATTACCACCTTTTGCAGGAGTTATCATCAGATTCTTCCCAGCATGTTCGCTCTGCTTTGGCTTCAGTTATAATGGGGATGGCTCCTGTCTTAGGAAAGGTAAGCATGTTATATAATGGTCAACATAGTTATACCTAGTTAGGGATGTATATGGCAGATTTTTTCCATCTTCACATTATACATGTTAGAATGGACGGTATATTGCATAAATTGTCATTTTATAGTGATTTAAAATTTATCGTTAGTGACGATATTGTTATACTCAAGTGGCTTACTAGCTTTCTGGATACTTTTTGCATGACATTGTCAAATTTTGGCTGGTCCTAGCTGGCAATTGATTATACAAATTTTAATTAGTACTGTATAAACACATTTTGGCTTAAATAATGTACATTGGATTTTTGAACTTCATTTGGTGGTTAATGCAGGATGCAACAATTGAGCAGCTTCTTCCAATTTTTCTTTCCCTTTTGAAGGATGAATTTCCTGATGTACGCCTCAACATTATCAGCAAGCTTGATCAAGTGAATCAGGTTTGTTACAACTTAAGTTGTTTCACTTCAGTCTTCTATGCCACTTCGTCCACTTACGTTTCAGCAATATATATTCTATAGTTTTTACTCGAAGATTTTCTTTTATGGCAAGAAAATCAAAACTTTATAGTTGAATGGCATGTGTAAATTTGCAAAAAGTTGCCTTCTAGTATGACTAGCTGAATCTTTTCCAATCTTTCAAGCCCATGAGGTACTTCCTCCTTGAAAAAATTGTTCTTAAATTTGGATATTCTCGGAAGTTCAATATGATTATTCGACTTCATAATCTTACAAGCATCGTTCTTCACTTCTTCTTTTGCATGTGTTTGCTTTTCCCTAGCTATATTTCTTAGGTTAAATGACTGTTGTCATGGCATGTGCAATTTTTTTTTTTGTTCTCTAGACAGGAAGGTGTCATGGCATGCACATAACCTCTGTATATCAGTTATCTGTTGTTTTTGAACTCTTTAAACCCTGTTTTTTATTTTCTGGGATGGTATTTATCAAAAAAAGTTTCCTGGGATGGTTATTATTATTCCACTAAAATTGTGTGATTAACTTTATTGCAATAGAGAGAGTGAGATGATATTTCACTTTTCTTCTCTTTACCCCTTTGCCCCTTTGCAGCAATTACCGTTGGAGACATCATATGGTTTATTTTTTCGCATACCATGTGCACTTAGGAATGATACTACAGAGTGCAGAAGTTACTGCTATGCAATTATAACCCTAATAAAAATGTGTTTTTCTCCCTTACTTTCTTTTAAGTGATTTTCAAATAATCCTTTCTGGCAGGTTATTGGAGTTGATCTACTATCTCAATCTTTATTGCCAGCCATTGTTGAGCTTGCTGAGGATAGACATTGGAGAGTTCGACTTGCAATAATAGAGTATATACCTTTATTGGCAAGCCAGTAAGGCATAGGATTTTTTGATGATAAACTTGGTGCTCTTTGCATGCAATGGTTACAAGATAAGGTGTTTCTCTATCTTGCATGACAGCATTTAAATATATAGGCCTTCTTTCTTTTTTGTGTTCTGGGCAAATTTAACATGTGTTCTCTTGTATTGTATTGCTTTATTTGTATCTCTATTATGTCTTTGATCAGTTTGTAAGTTTTCTTTTCGGTGGGGTAAGATGGGGATTAGTTTATGGATAAATCTACTTATCAAAAGTTGATTGATAAATCTACAAGTAGCATTAGAGATTTCTTTTCCGGATGAATGAATCTTTATTCCAATAACCCACAAAAGCAGAAGTCTGCTACAGAGATCCAAGAAGTTCAGAAAAACCAAAGCAGTCGACTACTTCTGCATATAGCATGATCAACACCCCGATAACTGCATAAACTTCTTTGACAAGGATTTTCAACAAATTTTCTAATCCCATAATCTTATACTTGACATAAGTTTTGATGGCTTTAACAACAGAGCAGTCGACTACTTATGCAGAATAGCATGATCAACACCCCAATAACTGCATAAACTTCTTTGAGAAGTCGTTTATCACATAATCCTATACTTGACATCAGCATTGATGGCTTTAACAACAGAGGCCTGATCATTAAAAACAAATTGAGTTGTGGAATTCGTTCTTGCCAAATATGGTAACATTTGGAATTAAAATATCAAAGCTGGATTATTGATCTGCTGGGAATTTACTGTATTGGCCCCGTTGGGAAATGCTTTGTTCTTCCATATGATGATTCCTATTAAAAGTCTTATAGCCTCGTAGATACTTTCAGAAAAAATTGTGTGAAGTTTTCAGTATAAAATGCTTTACTCACCACTGTTGATTGTGTTGTCTTGAAATATTTATTGTTTAAGTTGGAAATATGCTGCCTGGATGTTGTTTTCAGGTCTACTCAATTCGTGATGCTGCAGCTAACAATTTGAAGCGCCTTGCTGAAGAATTTGGTCCAGAATGGGCAATGCAACACATAATTCCACAGGTTTGTTGAAGATTAATTGCTACCAGTTCCGCGCAAGGAATTGCACTCATTTATCGAGATCACAAATAAAAATTTGTTTTTTCTTTTGCTTTTTTTTCCTCTCTTCACATATAAATGGGCAGGTTTTGGAGATGGTTAATAATCCACACAATTTGTATCGAATGACCATTCTACGTGCTATCTCTCTACTTGCTCCTGTCATGGTTGCAGAAATCACATGTTCTAAACTATTGCCATTGGTCATCAATGCATCAAAAGACAGGTATTTGGATATGTGAAACTTGGTAACCTAACTTGGAAGAATGTAATTTAGTTGGGTGGTTCCTGACTGCTGACTGAATTTCTGATTTGCAGAGTCCCCAATATCAAGTTTAATGTAGCGAAGGTACTGCAGTCCCTCATTCCCATAGTTGACCAGCCTGTAAGTATTTATGCAATTTCTTTTTACATTTATTCTTTAATAAGTATGTTTCTATTCTCATGTCGATGGTTTTAAGTATGGATATACTTTTTGTCTCAAACCTGTTCTTTAATTTTTCGTATATTTATTCAAGGTTTTTTCTCTATATAAAACCTTTTTGGCAATGCAAATTATTGCTATAGGTGGTAGAGAAAACAATTCGTCCCTGTTTGGTTGAACTAAGTGAGGACCCAGATGTTGATGTCCGGTTTTTCGCCAACCAAGCACTTCAGGCAATTGATCACGTCATGATGTCTAGCTAGACACTATTCTTTTCTAATGGAATTGACAGCTGAACGTACACTCGTATTTGCATATCTTTTTACTAGAGGTGCTATTGTTTCTGCTCATAAGGTTAGTTCTATATTTTTTTTCCTGATGCGTTTGAGTGGGAGTGCAGTTGTATCTTGTTGACTAACATGTAGAAGCCATTTTTGGCTGCTGGCTGCTGGAGTAATGTTCTCTAGTGTACCGAAAAAGCATATTCGATGTCGCTCTATGATATGTGGTTTATTTGTTTCATTTTTATCTTTTGAATTTTTGTCCATTTTTGTAATCAATTTGAGAATTGAAGAACATTTGCAGCTGACTGGCAAAGAGGAATTTCCCAAAATCATGTTGAATGCCTTCAACGTGTTGGTTTCCTCAGTATCATTAGCAGTGGTGTTCTATATCTCTATGATTCTCATTGGAAGTTTGGAACTATGTATCGGAAACCAGAAGGTTATGTCTTCTTTATCGTTCCCCCCCTTTAATTTGACAACAGTGACATTTTGTTCCTCAGGTCTGATGACAATGCCAGGTTGGGAAAAGTCCAGTAGTCCGTAAGGTTAGATATTGTGCTTGCTTCAGTTATGTCATTACAGTAATAGGATTTCCCATATTTTCGGATGTTTGGTTGATGATGAAGGGTTTCCATGTTTTTCTTTTTCCTATAATTTGAGAAAGAAGATTCAATCATAATCATCCATCTATTATCAATATAGTGAAGGGCAGCTTGCTTTCGAAAATTTGAATCTGACTATCGAGGTGAAACCTTGATTTTGTCTCTGGTTACCGTTTTAAACCCTCTAAAGAGGTTGCCCTTGAAGATTGATAATGATATTCAAGTTTTTTGGTGTAGTAACATGAGTAACGTTGTTTCCCAATTGTCTCCTTGCAGGTAATATTTGTCATCTCTACTGTTAAAAATAAGACTCAAGAATCAATATACTTCCCTATTAGGAGCCTTATCTTACGAGTTACGACCATGATAGAACTAGATAGACTCCTAATTAAAGCTCTTGACTGGAGTCTCAAACGCTGTCTAGGTTCTTCTGTCAGTCCACGAGCAATTGACTACTTGTTGATACAGTGGCACTGTTTGGTTTAAACAGAACAGAGAAAATCATAATAAAAAATTGTCTAGTCCGTTTTAAGGGTTTATTTTATTATTGGATGAAAATAAATTATTTTTTTTTCTTCATGTTATTCAATGATAAAATGGATCTTTGCTCTATTTATTTTTCATGACTAGCACATAACTTCTTTAAACTGATATTTCCGTTGGTCAAAAACTATAATCAAAATCAAACTATTATATTTGGCAACTAAATATTTTATGTTTAATCATTGGTCAACTGGTTCAAACTAAAATTTCTTTTCATTCGATTTTTATCAAGAAAGGCATAATGTATATACTTTTCATTCAGTTTTTTTTATCAAGAAAAGCATAATGTATATGTTTTTTAAAACTTAATCCGCGTGCGTGCGTACAAAATTGAGTATATGGGAATGAGAAGATAGAAGAAACAGGAATAAAGATTTGTTAAGATTTTTTTCCTTGATCAGATGGTAATGAAAGAATTTCAGCAGATGAGTTTTTTTTTTATAGGAAATCGGAACAAGAAGTCTCGAA
Source organism: Bretschneidera sinensis (assembly GCA_023935145.1). Taxonomy (NCBI): domain Eukaryota; kingdom Viridiplantae; phylum Streptophyta; class Magnoliopsida; order Brassicales; family Akaniaceae; genus Bretschneidera; species Bretschneidera sinensis. The sequence continues at coordinate 110,213,042 of CM043701.1, read as the reverse complement.
ATGAGACCAATCCGTAGCCCAACACAAGGTCAGCAAATCGACTAAGAGACCAAACAAACCAAGCCTTATCACAATAGCGCAACGCGTGAATTAAATCCTCCTGGCCATCCCCACACATAGAACATTTTACATCAGTGACCACGTTCCTTTTAGCTACATTTTCGTAAGCAACACGTCTCTACATGCACGCCAAAGCATGTCTAATTTTATGCGCAATCTTCAAAGCCAGAGCCTATTCCACAAATTGTCCTGGTCTGATGAACAAACCCCATTCCAACGAGCTGCACCTAACTCTTCCTTCATCGAGTTGGCAATAAAATGATGCGCTGATTTTACCGAATATATTCCAGATTCTGTTAGATCCCATACCAGCACATCCTCACACATATTAAGAGGCTGTTTTAAGAGCTTGGGGTATTACAAATCAAAGCTGACTCACTAAAGCTTGGCCTACTATTTTAACCGGTGGGCTACCGAGTGTGGGGCAACATAGCGAGAAAGTTGTGCCAAAAATGAGGAGGGATTGTCACACTCCAAGATGAGGTCAAGTCTTGATATTTCACATCAACTAGAAATGGAACAATTAGACTGTTTATAAGTGATTATCATCTCCACTAACACAATGCGTTTTAAAACCCGAATTTAGCAAGATAGATGGCTTCTCTGTCCAAGCACATTTAAGGTGATTTCTCCGGTTTCTAGATTACCATCAGATGTGGTGATGAGGGAGTTGGTGGATGAGGACTTGAACGGCTGGAACAGGGAACTGGTGAAGAAGATCTTTTTTGAGATAGATGTCTATACCAAAAAGTGCTAGCTTAAGTTACTTTTGGGTTCATAGGGTCTTACACATACACCATGATCTTCCTCATGACACTACTGATGTGGGATGTAGGTTGTCACAAACTCTCTCTGTTTGGACTCTTGCGTCCTCGTGAGAGGTAGCCCAAATCACACAATCACAATCAAATCAACGGTTCGGCTTGTTGGAAGCCCATATACCACAATGAACTCGTGGCAAGCTCAAATACCACATATCCACGTGGTAGTGGGTCTGAGTATGTTTTGATAATTTTTGTAACACTACAGACCTATCAACCAAAAGTGCTAGTCGAAATTACTTTTGGGTTCATAGAGCCTTACATATATACTATGATATTCCTTATTATACTACCGATGTGAGATGTAGGTCATCTCAAACTCCACATTTTTAGACTCTCACGTCTCGCGAGAGGGAGCCCAAATCATATAATCAGAATCAAACCAACGGTTTTGGCCCACGGGGAACCTATATTGCACGATAAGCTCGTGATCAGCCCAAATACCACACATTCACATAGTAATAGGCATGGGTCGGTTCTGATACCATTTGTAACACCATTAGCCCATCACTCAAAAGTGTTAGCCGAAGTTACTTTTGGGTTCATAGGTCCTTTCCCATTATACTATTGATGTGGAATTTATATCGTCACAAATGACTTTCGTTTAGACTCGTGCGTCCTCGCTAGAGGAAACCTACATCATATAATCATAATCAAACCAACGGTTCTACCTCGTTGTTGGTTTAGATACCACGATGAGTTCATGGCCAGTCCAAATATCACACATCATCCATGTGGTAGTAGGAATGGGTTGGCTATGATACCATTTATAACACTATAGGCCCATCACCCAAAAGTGCTAGCCACAGTTACTTTTGGGTTCATAGGGCCTTACATATATACCAGAATCTTCCCCATTATACTACCAATGTGGGATGTGGGTCGTCACACTCACCCTCCACCACAAACCCATTTCCAAATATCTTTATAGCTCTCAAATACCACACCAAGTAAATGAAGAATTATGTCCAATCCCACACTCCATGACCCCCCCCCCAATTCCAGCAATAATGTGCTCTGAGAACTTGAGCATACAGTGAATCCGAGATCTTTTGTATTCTCCATCCTTGTTTAGCCAATAGCACCATATTGAATGCACGAGGATCTCTAAAAACAATCCTACCCTCTAATTTTGAGCAACACAAAACCTCCCAACTAACCCAACGGATATGCCACTACTTTCACACTAGAATTTTCGTACTAGCGTTGACATCTCATCCACTAAAGAATGAGGGAGCTTAAAACAATTCATCGTATATATTGGAATTGCTTGGGCAACCGACTTAATAAGGACCTCACAACCAGTCTTAGACAACATATTTTCTTTTCACCCCTTCATTCTACTCCACAATCGCTCTTGAAGGCTTTGAAAAATATGTTTCTTTGAAAGCCCCAAGTACTTTTCATGCACTCGTGCTTCTTCCACCCTAAAATTTGTTTTAATATCCTGTTGAATATCATTTGATACATTCTTAATGAAAAACAAGGAAAACTTCTCAATGTTCACTAAGAAAGAAACTGAAGATATACACTCAATTACCAGACTAACCATCTAGCATTGAACCCAATTTTCAACATAATTTCTCTCACAAAATCTCATTTCACTCTATTATATGTCTTTTTCATATCCAATTTAGAGCTAGATCACCATACATCCCTGACATCTTATTCTTCAATTAATGAAGGATCTCAAAAGCAAAAAAAATATTATTTGTAATCAACCTCCCCGGGACAAACACATTTGGATTTTGAGAGATCACATCGGGCAGTAACTTTTTCAACCTATTTTCTATTACTTTAGATACGATTTTATACACAACATTGCATAGACTAATAGGCCAAAAATCAACCATACACTCGGGAGTTTTTACCTTAGGAATCAACACTAGATTTGTATGATTAGTATTAGGGCTCAACTTACCATAGTTTTTTTATAAAAAAAACAATGCCACTGCTATTACATCTTGACCCACCACGTGCCAAAACTTATGATAAAACAGAGCGGACATCCCATTTGATCTCAAGGCTTTAGTAGGTCCCATATGTGTTAATGCCTCCTTTATCTTCTATGAAGTGACCTCCCTATTCAATTCTTGATTCATATCTTTTGTTGTATTGACTCCATAATCACATCAATTTGTTATGGGTTGGATGACTGAAAAAGAGTGGCAAAATACTACTCCACGAAGGCCAAAACCTCTTTATCCTATTGAGACTTGAGCTCACCCTATGCATTCTTAAGCCCCGCAATCCAATTTATTTTCTTTCGTGAAGCTTTGGCATGAAAGAAAGCAGTATTTTAATCTCCATCCTGTAACCATTCCACTATGGACTGTTGCTTCCACAAAGTCTCTTCATCGGCCAATTACTCATTAATTTGACACTCAATCCTTGTTTGCTCCAGCAATGTATCCACCATCTTAGGACCCAACCAAAGCTTCTTCAACTTGGACCGCAACCGTTTTAACTGACGTTTTACATCACCAAAGGTATTCAAATTCTACTCATCTAATGCCTCATCATGGCATCTAATTCTATCATTAAACTTCCAAGATTCCAAATCCTCGTTACCATGGATCTATAAGTTTGAAACAACCTCTTTACACCCCTTACGATGCAGCCACATAACTTCAAATCTAAATGGTTTTCGTGCCCTCCGTTACACCACCAAACCCTCTAAATCAACACATAATACAAAATGATTAGAATTTTCAACATAAAAGTTACTTACCAAGGCATTTGGGAATGAAAAACTCCACGTCGTGGTTGCAACCGCTCTATCTAGTCTTTCAAGAATGCAATCATCACCGTCTCTCATATTGCACCATGTAAATAACGACCCTACATACCACAAATCTTGAAAACCACAATAGTCTACAATTAATTTCCCTAAATTTTTGCATTTGTCTCTTTTCTTTCCCTGCATCCTAGTGTAAGTATTGCACCTTTTCGTTGTACCCCTCAACTCCAAACTTAATACCTAAGGACATTCTCTTCGAAGAATGATGGATAAACGAGGGTGTAGATAAAAATGAGTTAGCATAAGAAAATAGTAGTGCTTACTAAGTCTAAGAGTGTTAGATTATCAATTGCGACGTTAGTAAGGCATCACAAAATCAAAATCATTAAATCTATCTATATAAAAAGTTGGGAAATATGATAAATTGAGAATAAAGGGTTATACATATTCAAGGTACTGAGAGCTAAAGCTATGAATCTACTCATTTAGGAAGAAAAAAATTGAATTTTAATATGGTTGTATGGTATGAGATTTCAATTTTTTTCCATTTCAAATGAGAGATAAAATGTAGAAAAATTGAGATGACTGGACAAAGAGCCAAAAGAAATTTTTTAGTGGGATCCAAAAGCGCTCTCTCTTTCTCTCATTCAATATCTAAGCCTCTCCGTTCTCTCATTGGCTTGTTAACGACATTTGTTGTTTAACGGGGACTAAAACACTATTTTTTGAGATGTAATTATTAACAAATGAGGTGGTAAAATATGAAACGCAATTTTCTTTTTAAATGAATTGGACACTAATCAAATCGTAAACCGTATATCTCTAATTGAACCTGATGTGGCCCAAAATACTCCAGCCCAATAAACACTCCGGTCCAATAAACTCTCCGTCCCGATGAAGAACGGCCCAACAAACCTATACGTCGGCCCTCTACGCCACCCTACAACATGCCGCCCTACAGTCGCATACACATGTAGCCCTACAGCCACCCTACGGCATGCCGCCCTGCAGCCATCCTACGGCACGTCGCCCTGCAGCCGCCCTGCGACACGCCGTCCCCTGAGCATATAATCAATGACTTCCCATAGATAGATGGCTATAAATAAGCCGAGGTATGGAATTCATATTCATTTAGACTTATTTGCTTACACTCCAATTACTTAAGCCCTTGGTTTCTCTCTTAAGCCCTCGGCTTCTCCCTTAAGCCCTTGTGCTAACTTAAGCTTCAGAGCGCCCTCGGAGGTCTCCCCTTCTCCTCCTTCCGAAGGCCTTTAGTTCATCCCTATTATTTGTGCAGGGCTCAAGCCACATCAGCACCCAGGCAATGCCAGCACCCAGGCCACGTCAACATCCGGGCCACGTCAGCACCAACAGTTTTTTGGCATCAACAGATTGGCAGTGTTGGTGGAAAATCACCATCTCTCGCTGAACAGTAGAAGCGAAGAAGTCTAAAGAACTCATCTGTTGCGATGCCAAGCCGTTCGACACCAGGTAGCACACTTTAGAGTTTCAAGTGCACATGTCTTTGTCCGAGCGGTTGCTAAGTGCACACGGTCGAGCGCCGTAGTGCACATGCCCCTGTCCGAACGGTTGCTAAGTGCACACGGCCGAGCGCCGTAGTGCACACGCCCCTGTCCGAGCTTTTGCTAGGTACACACGGTCGAGCGTCGTAGTGCAAATGCCCCTAGCCGAGCATCAGTGCGCACCAGTGCGCACGGCTAAACTAAGATGTGCACACCCAAGGCCAAGAGAAGGCATATGTGTGCAGACCCTTAGACAAGGCCAAGAGAAGGCATATGTGTGCAGACCCTCGGACAAGGCCGAGCTTCAGTGCACACTTGTGCACACTGGCCGAGCTTCAGTGCACACTTGTTCACACTGGTCGAGATTCAGTGCGCAATAGTGCGCATGGCCAAACTAAGCCGCGCACACCCAAGGCCGAGAGAAGGCATATGTGTGCAGACCCTCGGACAAGGCCGAGCTTCAGTGCGCACTGCCAAACTAAGCCGCGCACACCCAAGGCCAAGAGAAGGCATATGTGTGCAGACCCTCGGACAAGGTCGAGCTTCAGTGCACACTTGTGCACACTGGCCAAGATTCAGTACGCACGGCCAAACTAAGCCGCGCACACCCAAGGCCGAGAGAAGACATATGTGTGCAGACCCTAGGATAAGGCTAAGCTTCAGTGCACACTTGTGCACACTGGCCGAGCTTCAGTGCGCAATAGTGCGCACGACCAAACTAAGCCGCACACACCCAAGGCCAAGAGAATGCGTATATGTGCAGACCCTCGGACAAGGCCGAGCTTTAGTGCACACTGGCCAAGATTTAGTGCGCAACAGTGTGCATGGCCAAACTAAGCCGCGCACACCCAAGACCGAGAGAAAGCATATGTGTGCAGACCCTCGGACAAGGTCAAGCATTGGCATATGTGTTCATACGCTCGGACAAGGCCGAGCTTCAGTGCACACTAGTGCACACAGGCCGAGCATCAGTGCACACGACCAAGCAATCGCGCGCACACCCAAGGCCGAGAGAAGGCATATGTGTGTAGACCCTCGGACAAGGCCGAGCTTCAGTGCGCAATAGTGCACATGGCCAAACTAAGTCGCGTACACCCAAGGCCGAGAGAAGGCATATGTGTGCAGACCCTCGGACAAGGCCATTGGCATATGTGTTCATAAGCTCGGACAAGGCCGAGCTTTAGTGCACACTAGCGCACATAGGCCGAGCATCAGTGTGCAATAGTGCACACGGCCAAGCAATCGCGCTCACACCCAAGTCCGAGCGTTTGAGCTAATTGTCAATCGCTTGGTCAAGTTTCTTCAAGTCCGAGTGTTTGAGCTGATTGTAAAACGCTCGTCCATGTTTCTCCAAGGCCGAGGTACAAAATTCATATTCATTCAGACTTATTTGCTTACACTCCAATTACTTAAACTCTCGGTTTCTCTTTTAAGCCCTCGGCTTCTCCCTTAAGCCTTCGTGCTAACTTAAGCTTCGGAGCGCCCTTGGAGGTCTCCCTCTCCCCTCATTCCGAAGGCCTTTAGTTCATCCCTGTTACTTGTGCAGGGCCCAGGCCAAGTCAGCATCCGGGCCACGTCAGCACCAACCATTTTTTGGCATCAACAGAACCATCAGGAGATGAGCTTAATCCGATCCAAATCCTACCGAAGATTCTATTTTTAATATTATTGGGAGAAAAATCTAAAGTTACTCGAAACCTTAGAACTGTCATTCCCTGCCAAAAATCTTCGAAAACTTTCGATTTTGCTTGCTCAAAATTGGCACCTCAAAAAACAATGAGGATTTTTTGGTTAACTTGGGTCTAAATCAAATGATTTAGACCAATTAGAAACTCTATTGATAATTTTAAAAACGTTACTGATAATATTAATTTTTGAATCTAACACTTATATTGATATTACTAATGAAATTTTTTAAAATTATCACTAAAATTTTTAATTGATTTACACCATTAGGAATTTTTGCGCAACAAGGCCTTCACTACTGAGCCACGTCACTAGTCGGTACGTAGCATTTAGTTATATACAAAGGGAAAAAATGATTCACAAAGATCTCTCTCCTTTGTTCTCTCCTCTCTCTGGATCGAGTCAGAGGCAGCCGGCGTGAAGGCGTTGGAATCGGTAAGATCAGCCCCATTTATCTGGCTTACCGAATTTTTAGTAATAATTGAAGTTTTAATTCTATTTTCCAGATCCTTTTTCCGTTAATAATCGTTATTTTTATATTTTTTTATATTCTGTTTGGTTGCCGAGAAAGTCTGGGAAAATCAAAATTGATATTGAAATTCGGGTGATGTTGCCTTTGAGTCCTTTGAATGAACAGAAATTGGACTCCTAGGCACACTTGAGTGCTTGCTCTTATCTTTTTGGGCCTTTAATGAATCTTGTGTTCTGTTTTTCTTCATTTCCCGAATTTTTTTTAGCAAATAAACGGAACATTAGAGCTTTACTCTTTGGAATCTGGTATTTAGCTCTCCCTGTTGTTCTTTTCTGTTAAAAATTTGCTCAGTTTCCGGATTTGAATTCTAGGGTTCCTTCAGACCTCGTAGTTACGATTTGATGTGATTCTTTTTCTGATCCTTTTAGTTTCTGGAAGATTGACTGAATATGACCGAATATATAAATATCGCTGTCATATAATAGATAATGATTAATTGGCTGCCAAAACAATCCAAATTTTACTCTGATTGGCTTGAATTTTCAATCACTGATAATGGAATACATGTTTTGCGTAATTATTGGAAAATATGAACTGTTGGTCACCCATTATATCTCTGTCAGCCGTATTAGAATATGGTCCTGTAATTGTTGTTTGATATCTGCTTCATGAAGCTGTTCGTTTAACCCTTTTTGGTATTCAGTTTGCTATGACTTATGAGTTAGAATTTGTTGTGTTCATTTGCAGTATTGCTTTGAAGATTATTAATCACTGGAAGCTGCTTAATTGTGGAAATAAAGATGTCTATGGTTGATGAACCACTATATCCCATAGCTGTGCTCATAGAAGAGCTAAAAAATGATGATATTCAGCTTCGGTTGAACTCGATTCGTAGGTTATCAACAATTGCACGTGCTCTTGGGGAGGAGCGAACCCGAAAGGAATTAATCCCATTTCTGAGCGAAAACAATGACGACGATGATGAGGTGCTCCTTGCAGTGGCAGAAGAGTTGGGCGTGTTTATTCCTTATGTTGGGGGAGTTGAGCATGCCCATGTTCTGCTCCTGCCTTTGGAAACTCTTTGCACTGTTGAGGAAACCTGTGTGAGAGACAAAGCTGTGGAGTCACTATGTAGAATTGGATCTCAGATGAGGGAGGCTGACTTAGTTGACTGGTTTATTCCTCTGGTTAAGGTTATATAACCATATTGCCTCAATGTTGTTTTTTTTAATGTGTTTTGCTATTACTTTAAATCTTGTTTTTAGGTCTCTATTGTAGTGTCACTGTGTTCTACGATATCTTTATAAAGTCTGCCATCTCAAGTCATTTGGCTCTTGAAACTTGCTCCATTTGCAATTTGTTAAATTTTCAAGGTTTATTAAGATAGATTAAATTCAGTAGTTTTATCTAAATTCAAAGAGAAGAAGGAAAGCTAGAAAGGGAAAGAATTGGTAGACTTAGTTCAGCTGGAAACGTTCTTGTGATTTGCAATACCTCATCCGTGCAAAATTTTGGATTCCTGTTTCAATTTTGTTCTTTTGTGTATCTGCATCTATCTTGGGTGAGATTTCCCGTGTCATTTGTTTTGTTTTGCCCTATATTTACAGCAATCTTTTATTTAATTCTATGCTTTCTAATTTTCAGAGACTTGCTGCTGGTGAATGGTTTACAGCTAGAGTTTCGGCATGTGGGCTGTTCCATATTGCCTACCCAAGTGCCCCAGATATGTTAAAGACAGAGTTGCGCCCAATATACAGCCAGTTGTGTCAAGATGACATGCCCATGGTTCGGAGGTCTGCTGCATCAAATCTGGGAAAATTTGCTGCAACCGTTGAATCTTCTCATTTGAAGACCGACATCATGTCCTTATTTGAGGATCTTACACAAGATGGTATTTAAATATCTAATGCATGCTTGGTTTATGTTGTTTCTGCTTATGTTTTGATAGGGTATGATGAGAGGTTTCCTAATTAGATATATATTAGGTTTTCTAATCTTTTTTAGTTTATGTTTCCTATTATGTTTACTATTCCTTCTAGGATTTATAGTTTGTTTCTGCATAATAAGAATTCTTCTACAATATTTCTTCTCAATCTCTCATCTCTCTCTAACCTAAATCCCAAATCTCAATGTGGTATCAGAGCCCATGGTTTGGGATCTTGTCGATGATGTGATAAACATCATTAAAAAAAAGTAAAAAAAATATAGTTTAGAATTTGTTTTTAGTATTTGTTTTGTTTTTCTGGAAAATTCTCCGGCATCCTTTTTGTTTTCTTGTGGTTTGTCTTCTTCTCCAGCTCTGCAGGTTAGATTCTGTTTTTTTCTTTTTTTTCGGTGGAGCTTTGCAGATTTGGCGAATGTCGGTTCGGCAACCCTGACCATCTTCATCATCTCCGACAGATTTTGTTTTTTAGGGCTATTCTATCAATTTTTAGGCGAGATTCCGGCAATTTTTTTGTTTCTGTTGAAAAAAAAGAAGGAATAAAAGATGAAAGAAAAAAGAAAAAAAGAGAACAGTAGTGGAGAATAGAAAAAGGAAAAGTGATAAGAGAAAAGGAAGAAGGAAAAGGCAGAAAGAAAAAGTGAAAAGGAAAAAGAGAGAAAGTTGGAGAGAGAAAAGAAAAGAAAAGAAAAGAAGAGAAGAGAAAGAGTTCCTGAAGAAGAGGTCTTGACCGTTCTAGAAGAAGAGTTCATGACCCCTGTGTTGATGTTGTTAACTCGATCCGACCTGTGTTGATGTTGTTATCCTCTTGACTCATTGATTGCAGCCCATTCAAATCAAAGTCAAAGTTAGTAAAAAAATAAGACGAAAAAGTCAAAGTCTTGTTGATACGGTGATCTCGGATCTTGTCTCGATAGGTGGTACCGACGTGGTGACTTAACTGTTTGTTGTGGGTGTGGAGCGCTGTCGTGTTTTCATGGGTTATTGTAATTTATGGGTTTGGTTTATTTATTTTTGATTGGATCAAGTTTGTTATTGGTATGGCTTTATTTGTAACAAGTTGGTGCATTTGTATGGTCCAACATGACGGAGAGTGTTGAGAAGTTTCCTAATTAGATATGTATTATGTTTCCTAATATTTTTTAGTTTATGTTACCTATTATGTTTCATATTCCTATTAGGATTTATAGTCTTAGGTCTATATATAGGTTTGTTGGTTTGTTCACACAACAACAGCAATAATAAGAATTCTTCAACATTATTTTTTCTTAATCTCTCATCTCTCTTTAACCTAAATCTCAACCGGGTACATATCACTTTCTGCTTTTGGGTATTTATTTTGATTTGCTGGTCATTGTTGTCTTTACTCTGCCAACTTAAGTCATGGTTAGACATTTGAATTTAGTGGAGAGATTTAGATGTACTCATGATTTGTTTGTCTTCTTGTTTCACTGGTGGGTTAGTACTTATGTAGATAGTTGATGCAAAGAAACTGGCAAGCATGAATTAATGCATAAAACATTGGATAATAGCTGAATATTAACTGGAAATGTGATTTTTGCATATCTAGTCTGCAGTTACATTTTTGTTGTGTTTATGAGTTAGCATATGATTTTCTGTCTCTCTTTTTTTAATTAATTTTCATTTCAGATCAAGATTCTGTTAGACTATTGGCTGTTGAGGGTTGTGCTACTCTTGGAAAATTGTTGGAGCCCCAAGATTGTGTTGCTCACATTCTCCCCGTTATTGTTAATTTCTCTCAGGTAATCATATTGATAATTTATATATTCCAAATTTCATTTTTGACTAACGTGGCTCTTCCAATTTTGTGTTTGGCTTGTGTTTATTTGAAGGCTTGCTTTGGTTGGTCATGCTATCGAGTGTCATTTGTACTCTGATGCATATGATATTTTGTATGCATGGTTTTAGCATATGTTTCTGTGTACATGCGCACACAAACATATATGCATGTACTTTGGCTGATTATTTATGTTCTTGAGTTTATTTTATTTATTTTCTCTGAACAGGACAAGTCTTGGCGCGTTCGTTATATGGTTGCAAATCAATTATATGAACTTTGTGAAGCTGTGGGGCCTGAGCCTACTAGGTATATAATTATTTGAAACCAAGTGCAGCATGCTTGGGCTGTATAGATACCATTCTACTACCAAATGACATATGTGATTTCTGTCATAGAATCATATCTTTATTGCATTAACTATTAAAATTTGGTTTTATTTCTTATCCTTTTTTTTGGGTAAATACTTAATGGGAGATATCCCTTTATGCTCCCTTGTCTTGATTATGTTCGAATTTCATGTGTGGGTATAGTTTTGATATATTTATGTTGATTCTTGTTCAAATTTTTTATTTGTTGTGGTTTTATTATAAGGACGGACTTGGTCCCAGCATATGTGCGGTTACTTCGAGACAATGAGGCTGAAGTACGAATAGCAGCTGCTGGGAAAGTAACTAAGTTTTGCCGGATTTTAAATCCAGAACTTGCTATTCAACACATTCTTCCTTGTGTGAAGGTACACGTTAACATGAAGTTAAATATTTTTTGTGGATGATCTTTACTGTTAGAGAAGGAAATTATTGTTCGCCTGGTGTTCCGTTTCAAGACTAGCAATCTGAATTCTTTATTACCTCCTTTTGCAGGAGTTATCATCAGATTCTTCCCAGCATGTCCGCTCTGCTTTGGCTTCAGTTATAATGGGGATGGCTCCTGTCTTAGGAAAGGTAAGAATGTTATATAAAGGTACTTATATTAACAATAATATTATATAATGGTCAACATAGTTATGCCTATTTAGGGATGTCTGGCAGATTTTATCCATCTTCACATTATACATGTAAGAATGGACGTGATATTGTGTAAATTGTCATTTTAAAGGGATTTATAATTTATCTGTAGTGACAATATCATTATATTCAAATGGCTTACTAGCTTTCTAGATATTTTTTGCATGACATTGTCAAATTTTTGCCGGTGCTCACTGTGCAATTGATTTAACAATTTTTAATTAGTACTGTATAAACATGTGTTGGCTTAAATAATGTACATTGGATTTTTGAACTTCATTTGGTGGTTAATGCAGGATGCAACAATTGAGCAGCTTCTTCCAATTTTTCTTTCCCTTTTGAAGGATGAATTTCCTGATGTACGCCTCAACATTATCGGCAAGCTTGATCAAGTAAATCAGGTTTGTTACGACTTAAGTGGTTTCACTTCAGTCTTCTATGCCACATCGTCCACTTACTTTTCAGCAATCTATATTCTATAGTTTTTGCTCAAAGATCCATTTTATGTCAAGAAAATCAAAACTTTAAAGTCGAATGGCATGTGTAAATTTGCAAAAACTTTAAACTTTAAACTTTCTGGTATGACTAGCTGAATCTTTTCCGATCTTTCATTCCCAAGAGATATTTCCCCCTTGAAAATTTTGTTTTTAAATTTTGACATTCTTGGAAGTTCAATATGATGATTCCATAATCTTACAAACACCATTCTTCTTTTGCATGTATTTGCTTTTCCCTGCAATATTTCTTAGTTTAAAAGACTGTTGTCATGGCATTTGCAATGTTTTTGGTTCTCTAGACAGGAAGGTGTCATGGCATTGCACATAACCTCAGTATATCAGTTCTTTGTTGTTGTTGAACTCTTTAAACTCTGTTTTTTATTTTCTGGGATGGTATTTATCAAAAAAAGTTTCCTGGGATGGTTATTATTATTCCACTAAAATAGTGTGATTAACTTTATTGCAACAGAGAGAGTGAGATGATATTTCATTTTTCTTCTCTTTTCTTTTTTGCCCCATTGCAACAACTACTGCGGGAGACATCATATGGTTTATTTTTTCGCATGCCATGTGCACTTATGAATGATACTACAGAGTGCAGAAGTTTCCACTATGCAATTATAACTCTAATAAAAATGTGTTTTTCTCCCTTTCTTTGTTTTAAATGATTTTCAAATAATCCTTTCTGGCAGGTTATTGGAATTGATCTACTATCACAATCTTTATTGCCAGCCATTGTTGAGCTTGCTGAGGATAGACATTGGAGAGTTCGACTTGCAATAATAGAGTATATACCTTTATTGGCAAGTCAGTTGGGCGTAGGATTTTTTGATGATAAACTTGGTGCTCTTTGCATGCAGTGGTTACAAGATAAGGTTTGTGTTTCTCTGCATGACAGCATTTAAATTTATAGGCCGCCTTCTTTCTTTTTGATCTGTTAGTATCTCTATTATGTCTTTGATCAGTTTGTAAGTTTTCTTTTAGGTAAGGTAAGATAGGGATTTGTTTATGGATAATGCTTCTTATCAAAAGTTGATAGATAAATCTACAAGTAGCATTAGAGATTTCTTTTCTGGATGAATGAATCTTTATTCCAAAAACCCACAAAAGCAGAAGTCTGCTAGAGAGATCCAAGAATATCATAAAAACCAAAGCAGTTGACTACTGCCTGGGTGTTCTTTTCAGGTCTACTCAATTCGTGATGCTGCAGCTAACAATTTGAAGCGCCTCACTGAAGAATTTGGTCCAGAATGGGCAATGCAACACATAATTCCACAGGTTCGTTGAAGATTAATTGCTATCAGTTCTGCGCAAGGAGTTGCATACTCATTTACCGAGATCACAAATAAAAGTTTGTTTTTTCTTTTGCTTTTTTCCCTTCTTCACATATGAATGGGCAGGTTTTGGAGATGGTTAATAATCCACACTATTTGTATCGGATGACCGTTCTACGTGCTATCTCTCTCCTTGCTCCTGTCATGGGCGCAGAAATCACATGTTCTAAACTCTTGCCAGTGGTGATCAATGCATCAAAAGACAGGTATCTGGATATGTGAAGCTTGGTAACCTAACATGGAAGAATGTAATTTAGTTGGGTGGTTCCTGAGTGCTGACTGAACTTCTGTTTTGCAGAGTCCCCAATATCAAGTTTAATGTAGCGAAGGTGCTGCAGTCCCTCGTTCCCATAGTTGACCAGCCTGTAAGTATTTTTGCAATTTCTTTTTACTTTTTTTATTTAACAAGTATGTTTCTATTCTCATATTGATTATTCTAAGCATGGATATAGTTCGTCTCTTACCTTTTTTTAATTTTTCGTATATATATTTAAGGGATTTTTTGTACCCTAAATCCTTCTGGCAATGCAAATTATTGCTATAGGTGGTAGAGAAAACAATTCGTCCCTGTTCGGTTGAGCTAAGTGAGGACCCGGATGTTGATGTCCGGTTTTTTGCCAACCAAGCACTTCAGGCAATTGATCACGTCATGATGTCTAGCTAGACACGAATCTTTTTTTAATGTAATTGACAGCTGAAACTACACTAGTATTTGCATTTTTTTTTTTGGTGATAAAAATGGTAAGCAGGCGGGTTATTTCACATTGTTTTCAGAGGCGTTGGGTGAGGTGTAAGTTTTGAGACGTTGGAGCGTAAACTTTTTAAAATGTTGAGACATTGCAAATAAAAATAATAATAATGAATTAAAATGATAAAAAATTAATAATCAATAAACTTTTGTACATTAAGACAAATAAATATTTTAGTGTAATATTAATCAAACTGTAATGGTAATTTACCCAAAATAAATAAGTTATATAATATATATAAAGATTTTATTCAAGTATAAAATGAAGAACTAAATATTGTTTAAAAAAAAACAAAATAGATAAGTGACTGAATCCAAAATAAATAGTAAAAGATTAAAAAGTAAAATGTAAAACCAATAAAGTGGTAAAGCTGTAAACAGCAATCTCAGTCGCGGGCCACTTAATCAACAAGAATCAGACACTCACAAAACCACTAAACAAACAAGTCACAGGACAAATGGTAAGGTAAAAGTGGCATAAGCTTCCTCCCTCGTTGACCACAGAGCACGCCTAACTCCTCTGTGTTCTCTCTTTATCTGTTGCCTTATGGATCTGTTTTCTATTGCCTTGAAATTCGAAATCTCCTCAAATCCGAAATCCATTTTCACATAGACACAAATAAACAAAGATTTTGATCGGCGATTGTGGGCAAGGTTGGACTAGATTTTGATCTAGTGATATTTTAGGTCGTCAATCGATCACTGTTGGGTTTCATCGGAGTTGCATGTATATGCCGTGGATTTAAAAGTTGTTTAAGATATCCTCTTGCAAAGGTAAGACGGTAATCTTTTTTGTTTCCTCTTTTCTCTTCTCTGTATCTTTGTTGTATGTTTTGGTAATTTTTTTTTATTAATTGGATTGTGAAAAAAATTGGATTTTGGGGTGTGTAAGCTTTGCAATATGCTTAGATGGAGAGGAGATGACAAAAATTCATGAAAAATTAAAAATAAAAACAAAATTTTAAACCTTAAAAAAAATTACAGAGGCGTATGCTTTGGTTGCTTGGGCGTAAAATACGTACGCCTCTGGTCTCGGCATATGCCCCACGTTAAAAAACGTACACCTCGTGAATTGATCGCCCAAATTTTGATGCCCTTGGGTATTTTGCTGATGCTTTGCCTCTGGGCTCCCCTGGCATGCCCAGAAAACGCATTTCAAAACACTGACCTCACATACTTGTCAGGAAGCATCGAGTCTCAGTAGACAAAGTGAATCTAGAGTAGTCTTCACCACACCCACGTCGGGATCGAAGTTAAGGATCACTCTGCATTTTATGCGATGAAAGCTTAGGTTTAGCACTAACAAGCACCTATGGTAGACTCGAACCCAAACATTTTTATTGAAGTAAACAAATTTTTACCACTAAACCAAACGTTTATTGGCCTTTGCATATCTTTTTACTATAGTTGCTATTGTTTCTGCTCATACGGTTAGTTCTATATTTTTTTTCCTGAATCGATTGAGTGGCAATGCAGTTCTTGTTGACTACAATATGTAGAAGCCATTTTTGGCTTCTGGCTATTTGTTTCATTTTTATCTTATTGATTTTTAGTCCATTTTCATAATCAATTTGAGAATTGAAGAACATTACTGACTGGCAAAGAGGAATTTCCCCAAACCATGATGAATGCCTTAAAGGTTTTGGTTTCCTTGGTATCATTTGCAATGGTGTTCTAATACCTTTATGATTCTCTTTGGAAATTTGTAATTGTGTATCAGCGTTTTTCCAGAGGCGGATGTTAGCTTTTTAAAATGTTTGAGTGTTTTGAAATTATAATAAAATAATAAAAAGTAATTAATTAAAATAAAAGTAAATTATATTAACTACTTGAGGTTAGTCCATATATAATTAATACTTACCTCATTTAGTTTCTAAATTAAACATTTATCTATTTGCCGTTAACTTTTCGTTAGTCAACTGTTCGAAATCCCATTAAACTTTATGCAAATTTATTGGAAACTTGACTTTACCCTTATTAATTTCAAAATAAAGTCAAAGTTTTGATGCTACTTGGGTAAAAGATTTGACTGAATTTTGAAATTGTTAAGAGTAAATTTTGGTTTTTAAATTTTTTTAATGAGTTGACATAAGGTTTAATTAGATTTTAAATAATTGACTAACGAAAAGCTAACGATGAGTAGGTACTTATATTCTAAAAATTTAGTAAGATAAGTGTAGTCATGGACTAACTTCATGTAAGTTAATATAAATGACCCTTAAAATAATATAAATGATATAAAAATAATAATTAAAATTTAAATTAATTAATTTTCAATAAATTTAAATTTTTTACTAACTCTCTAGAGAGCATATAAATTATAATTATAATTTTCTAAATATTAATATATATTTATATATACATTATATATATATATATATATATATATTTATTTATTTTTATATTGTTGTAACTTGTACGTTATTAATTAAATAGTTTGTAGTTATTATTAAATCAGATAAAATGTAATAAATATTTATGAAGCTTAACGATATAACAAGAACAATTAACACAGTGGTTAAAGCTTCTATTTTTACTCATTCGGTCATGAGTTTGAACCTTAGATTTACATTTTTTCTTTTTCTGATTTTTAAGGTTTTAAAAAAACTTCAACGATGAGTACGCCTTGATCACTTGGGCGTAAAAAGAGTACACCCCGAACATGAACATAAGCCCCGAAGCAAAGAAAAAACAGTCTAAAAAATTATGCTTGGGGGTGTTTTGCTTATGGGGCGAGCTCATAAAACATTTTAAAAAACATTGCTATGTATCGCAAACCATCAAGTCATATCTTCTTTATCCCTTTTCCCTGTTAATTTGACAAACATTAAATGACATTTTGTTTCTCAGATACGATGACATTGCCAGGGTAGGGAAAGTTGGGTAGTCCGTGAGGTTAGATACTGTGCACAAATAGGATCCGCCATATCTTTGGATGTTTGGTTGATGGTGAAGGGCTACCATCTTTCTGTCTTTTTCTTATCATTTGAAAAAAGTTGCAACTATAATCATCCATCTATTATCAAGACTCTTCTCATGAATTTATGAGTCTATGTGGATAATTTTTATCGCACCTTTTCGGTTTATGGAGAAAAGAGATAAAAGCTTAACCAACGGTGAAGATGGTATCTCTATGTGTTCGGCTTTTGTCACGATTTAAATGCCTTAATCACTTTATTAAAAGCTGATTTAACTTCAAATTTTCCATTTTTTTATATTAAAAACTTCAAGAGGGTCGAATATGTTTGTGGGCCCAAGACTGGAATTAATTTAAAGCCAATGTAGAAATTGTTTTTTAACAAAGTATTGGGCCTGATTTTAGGCCCATTTCTGTGCAAGCCCACAGTACTTTGCCCTTTTTACAAATTGACAAAGAGAGGAAACTTTCATTTTTTTTGGATCAAACACTAAGGGTTTGAAGTTCTAAAACCCATATTTTTCGAAATCTGCAAGAATATTTCTATCAAACTTCAACTCAAAAAACTGAAAGAAATTTTTGTAAATCCTTTAAAAAAACAAAATATGGTGAAGGCTTAGTGACTACGTAGAATTAGTAGTACTAAGAATTATTTTCTGAAATTATAATTCAACATCATAACACGTTTGGTTGTTTGGAATTGAAGTTTAGAATTGGATTTGAGCAGAATCGTAATTTTTTTAACATTAAAAACATGTAAAATTAGTTGAAAAAAACCATGATTCTACTTTAATTCTAATTCTAAATAATCAAACGTAGTGTTAGAGATAAGGGTATATTCACTTTTAGAAAAATGTATCACTGCTACTATCATTTGCAAATAGTTGAACATGAAAATAGTTGAATTCGTTTAACAGATTAAAAAATGTTGCAATAATCAACTCTTCGAGTAGATGACAACATCCATGATCCATATTATGTTCTTCTTGAATATGTTAAAGAGCAAGTGAAAGAAATTAAAATAAATTTTTTCAAAAAAAAGAACGAGCCATCAATAACAGAGGAAGAAGAACTGCCAATTGCCATCGCAACCGTCGTCCAACGATAGACACTGGTAGAAGACGAAGAACAGCTAACAGAGGAAGAAGGTGAGAGTGTGAGACTTGAGAGAGTGGCATTGTGGTAGCATGCGGCTGCTTTAGGTCAGGAGAAAATGAAACTAAATTTATAAGAGAGTATGTATACCCAAGGAGTCAGGGTTAAAAATGTAATTTTAAACTAAATATAAAAATATATATGATAAATAAACAGGTACCCATCGAGTCAGATACCACTTGACCTTCATCTTCACCTGTACCTGCACTTTAGTTATTATTGTGTGTATGTATATGACTGTGTATATATGACATGATTTTACTAGTAAGGCATACAGCAAATACTATGAACCCTTTAACATTGAATCATAAACCGCAAGAAAACTATGGGTTATGTTTTGAACCAATAATTTCAGAAGTTTATAAAACTTTATTTTTGTTTGAATTTCCTGAATATGGATAGAATGTTTGATATGAACTGTAATCTATGCTAAACAATTTTAATATGGATTTATGTATGTGAATTGAATGCAATTATGATGGTTTTACTTAAAAAAAATTAAGGAAAAAACTAATTTATCTCCGAGGCCTTGTGATTGGATCACTTTGATATTAAATTTTAAAAAAATATTAATTTACTTATAAAATTTTTTTTCAAATCAAATAAATATTTCATTCAATTAATTTATCAAGAGTAATTGTTGATAAATAAAACTATCAAAATAAACTTTTATTGACTGTCACAACAAATTAAATGAAAACTACTTAGCAGTTATCGATAGTGACAAGTCACTAATAAACACGTTAACTTTCAGTGACCATCACGAAAAATAAAGCGAAAACTGTGTGGTAGTTGTCGATACTAACAAGTCACTAATAAACACATTAACTTTTAGGGATGATCACAACAAATTAAGTTGATGTAGAGAAAAATTTATCTTTTAATGATATTGTAACACGTGATATTTTTAAGGATAAAAAAATAATTTTATGATTTAAATAGATTAATTAATCAAATCGTCGTACTTGATAAAAGGTATAATGATAATTTCACACTAATATCTTGATATCATCACGACACTCTAGCTTATGGACAAATTATTATTTAAACAAATTCAGCCTATGAATAAAATATCTTAACTTATAGATAACTTCAATTTTATTTATGTGAATTTTATTCCTATCATAATACTTAGTGATCAATCACTTTCCTAATTGCACTCTGCTCCAAGACACTTTATAAAGGGGCTCTCACTATCAAAACTACACATATATAACTTACAATTACACAACTTTTACAGCTTTATTATTCTCTTATTTTTCTTTCAAATTGCTGACTTGGGCATCGGAGAATACCCTCAGGGGACCTTCTAGTTTATGTGTCTTTCATGTGCACAGAGGTCTATAAGCTCATCTGGCAGATTTTCGGCATCAACAAATAGCGTCTTCCGTGGGAAACTACAAAACAATTTTTTCTGAAGATGCTGATACATATAAGTTACCGATCTGTCGCTACGAGACCTCGTCAGATCAAATAAAAGTCCTTGTGCACCACATAAAGTTCACTGAAAAACGTAATCTTTATAATCCAAATCCGACCATTGAAATTCAGATTGACCCACACAAGATTCTCCGGCCTCCGATCTACTTGTCTTCAAAGTTTCACGGTGATCGAATGTCAGAGAGTAATCCATCGGAGCCGTTAAAATTCGCCAAAAAACAGAATTTTGGCAGTCATATATGTCAAAATCCGACCATCGAAATTCAAAACAGACCATACCAGCAGATTCTTCGACGTCTGATCTATATGTCTCCAAAATTTCATGGTGGTCGGACAACGAAAAATCCTGGATCAAAGCCGCTTAAAATCGTTGAAAAAACTGAACTTTGACCGTTGATAAGGAAAAACCAGACAATCCAAAATCGGCACCACAGCCACAGCCATAGGATGTCTCAAAATTCTCACTCGTACATGGCAGCAAAAATTTCACGGTAAAACCAAATCTCTGACACCGACAAACGATCGGTCAAAAACAAAAGCACAAGTTACCATTTTTCTTAAGATTACAAGATCTCTGCCACATGTCCAAATCTGATTGGACATTCAAAATTCAACTTGCACATTTATGTTTCTGCCACATGTCAGATTTGTATTAGACCCTCAGATTTTTATCCTATCTTCAAAGATAACAACTAGCGCCATGTGTTAACTCCCCAATGGCTAGTCAATGCCAAATCAACGCTTGATCAACGCCTAATCAGCAAGTGACATCAATATGACATCAGCATGACATCAACATGATGTCAGCAAGTGATGTCATCATTAATTGGGCACCATGACATCGCCACCTAGGCGCCACGTTATCACCATGTCAGTTGACTCAAAAAAACTGGTTCCACCATATTTAACTACTTGGTTCACCATTTTGACCAACCGATTTAGCTATTTTAGACTCGATTTTAAATTTAACAAGATCGGTTCCTAAGGTTTTAGGACATACTCATTTTAAATCCTGGCTCAAAAATCCAAAATTATGCTTGCACATATGAGCTTCTTCACGAACCATCAATTTTGACTCATATTTGACCAGTCGGTTCACCAAAGTCAAGCTCGATTTCAAACATGGATAATCTGGTTCCCTAGGTTATTTAATCTTTTCTTTCTAGAACCGGTCTCAGAATTTTGAAATTCGACTTTCTTAGGCTAGTTTTTTTACAAATGGTCAAATAAAAAACTATTATTTTTCCCACCAAAGGGCCTCAAACATGCCCCAAACTCAAACCAACGGAGCTTAAACAAACAGAAAACATCATTAGGTATTATCTTTCCTTAATTCATATACTATTAAGTTTTTATACCAACTACGCTGTTATAACTACACCTCTAAAATCGTCACTCAGTGATGCATCCAAAGTCGTCAGCCAAGCCCGAATTATCTCAAACCTCGTACCCATGTCTTCATAATGTCTCCGGCTCCGAGAAGATAGGGTCGACCTATCTTAAACCTCGAAACTGATTTATACTAAGTTATCAAAGGAACAAGACCAAGCCATCTCTAGCCTTGATCTACTCCATACCCCCTCCGAGGAGATTACACTTAGCCCTCCAAATCTTTAGGCTCGACCCACTCAATACTACAAGTCAATGGTTTCTATTCTTTCCACACGCCTACTCATCATAATCTGTACCCTCGCCATATCTACCTTCTTTAAGGGGAGTGGTCTTGGGTAATATGCCGGATGCATAGGTCCCAGGCGGAAAAAGTGGTACCTACATCCATCATCTTTCAAAAACTCTAGTATCTCCGAGACCTCAAAACTTGATCTGAGCTACCACTATGATCACCAGTGAACCCAATCGTCATAAATTACAAAGCAATCTCATATGTTAACAAAACATGTCACAATCTACTTCAACAACTAGGCCTTAACCAATGGGCCACAAGCCTTCAAGTCCTAAATCCAGTTTCTCTATCGACTTCGAGGAGGTAGCTCCAATGTACTTCGACTTTGGTCCAGTTTTTCCATCGACTTCAAGGAGGTAGCCCCGATTTACTTCGACCTTGGTCCATTTTCTCTATTGACTCTGAGGAGTTTGATCCAAGTCATTCTTATCAGATATATCGCCATGATTCTGAGGAGTTCGATTTATAACATCCTCCTTTGACCTGTCTCTACAACTCCGAAGAGTTTGATCCAAGTCATTCTCTTCGACCTATCTCTAAGATTTCGAGGATTTTGATCCATAGCATCCTAATCAAACATGTCTCTACAAATCTGAGGAGTTTGGTCTAAGTCATTTTACTCGGACCTATCTCCAAGATTCTGAGGAGTTCGATTCATAGCATCTTCCTCGGACTTATATCCACAACTTCGAAGAGTTTTATCCAAGTCATTCTCCTAGGACCTATCTCTAAGATTCTGAGGAGTTGGATACATAGCATCATTCTCGGACCTGTCTCCACAACTCCGAAGAGTTTGATCCAAGTCATTCTCCTCGAACCTATCTCTAAGATTCCGAGGAGTTGGATCCATAACATACTCCTCAGACCTGTTTCTACAACTCCAAAGAGTTTAATCTAAGTCATTCTCCTCGAACCTATCTCCACGATTCCGAGGAGTTCGATCCATAGTATCTTCCTTGGACTTGTCTCCACAACTCCGAAGAGCTCACACTTAAGCTCAAGTTTGTATCACTCGAACTCGTTACATACCTCGCTTTGAGGCACTCCACTCAAATCCGTGTCACTCGGACTTGTTATATACCTCGCTTCAAAGCACTCCACTTAAGTCCGTATCACTCGGACTCATTACATACCTCGCTTCGAGATGCTCCACTCAAGTCCTTATCACTCGAACTCGTTACATACATCGCTTCAGGGCACTCCACTCAAGTATGTATCACTCGGACTCGTTACATACCTCGCTTTGAGGCACTCCATTCAAGTCCATATCACTTTGACTCATTACATACCTCGCTTCAAGGCACTCAAGTTCGTATCACTCTGAATCGTTACATACCTCGCTTTAAGGCACTCAACTCAAGTTTGTATCACTCAGGCTTGTTACATGCCTCGCTTCAAGGCACTCCAGTCAAGTGCGTATCGCTCGGATTCGTTTTTCACCTTGCTTCGAGGAACTTAGCTGAAGATTGAGCCCAACAGACTTATCACTCTACTTTCCGAGGGGGGCAGTGCCGAGCTGTTAGGTCACCTCGGAGTTTACATTCCTTCTTGAGCAGGTAGTGTTGAACTATTAATCCTCTTCAGGCACGAGACATTCAAAGATAGCCCTATGTTGTCCCTTAAATCGCTCAGACAACTTTAAGTGTTTACTTCTCGCCTTCTTAGTACCCGAACAATGCAAGACTTGAGATGAACTGCATGACACAAAAATAAATCACTCCAAACAATCTACTTCCTCGACCGCATAACTGCAATAAAGGAAATGTGAGCATTTGATGTAGGGAAAAATTATTCATCTAATGATATTGTGACATGTGGCACCTTCAAGGGCAAAAAGGTAATTTCACGACTCAAACATATCAACCAATCAAATCACCACACTTAGCAAATGACATAATGGTAATTTCACACCAATGTTCTGATACCACCATGACACTCCAGCTTATAGATAAATTATTATTTAAATAAATCCAACCTATTGATAAAATATTCCAATTTATGGATAACTTCAATATTATCTATAAGAATTTTATTCCTATCATAATATCTAGTGATAAATTACTTTCTTAATTGAATTCTGTTCCAAAACACTATATAAAGGGCTTTCACTATCAAAAGTACACAGATAACTTACAATTACATAATTTTTTTCAGTTTTATCATTTTTCTATTATTTTTTTCAAATTATTAACTTCGATGTTAAATTTTTTTTCAAAATATAATCATTAAAAAACTTTATAATTTACATGCTTTTCATATATGCAAAAAGATGTAAATTCATCTCGTCGATTTTTAACATAAACATAAGTGAAAGCTATTTAGTAGCCGTCGATAGTAACAAGTCACTATTAAACCACGTGAAGGTGACCACATAAATATCATGGTGACGACAATCATGTCCTCACTATTACCAACAGTACCTTCAATAAATCTAAGAACTTGGCAGTTGGTACGATAATATAAAGATTAGGTAGGTAAACTTTTACATCATGCAGGCAAGCTGTATTGTCCTCAATATTAGCTGTAGTGGCTTTTGAGTGTTAAAAATATTTTGGGTTGATTTCATATTGTTTGTTGGCATATCAATATCAAATTTAGGTTTAATTAAAAAAACAGTTCGAGACCTTTTTTAGTAAAAATATCTTGGGTTGATTTCATTTTAAAAAATATTTTGAAATTTTTTTAACAAAAAATAACTTATGATATATTTTTGTTAGCAATAAATACATTGTGGATGATTAAAAAAAATATGACATAGTATTTTTTATTAACAGAAAGATACTAAAAGGTATTTTTTATTAACAGAAACATATCATGTGAAATTTTTTACCAAAAAAATTTCACAACATTTTTTAAAAAATGAAGTCAATTACAGAGTATTTTTTTTTAAAAAAAAATTCAGAACATTTAAAAAAAAAATACAATTAGCTATAAGATTTTTTTTATTTTTATTTTTATTTTTTTTTGTAATTAAGCTTTAAATTTATACTTAGCTATAGTAGTTCGATCCATAGCATCCTCTTTAGACCTGTCTCCACAACTCTGAAGATCTCACACTTAAGCTCAAGTTTGTATCACTCAGATTCGTAATATACCTTGCTTCGGGACACTCCACTCAAGTCTATATCACTCGGACTCATTACATACCTCGTTTTGAGGCACTCCACTCAAGTTCGTATCATTCAGACTCGTTACATACCTCGCTTCGAAGCACTCCACTTAAGTCTGTATCACTCGGACTCGTTACATACCTCGCTTCAAGGCACTCCATTCAAGTCTGTATCACTCGGACTCGTTATATACCTCGCTTTGAGGCACTCCATTCAAGTTCGTATCACTTTGACTCGTACATACCTCGCTTCGAGGCACTCAAGTCCGTATCACTTTGACTTGTTACATACCTCGCTTCGAGGCACTCCACTCAAGTTTGTATCACTCAGACTCATTACATACCTCGCTTCGAGAAACTTAGCTGAAGATTGAGCCCTACAGACTTATCACTTTCCTTCCTGAGCAGGCAGCGTCGAACTATTAATCCTCAGCAAGCACGTGACATTCAAAGATAGCCCTGTGTTGTCCCTTGAAACGCTCAGGCAACTTTAAGTGTCTACTTATCGACTTCTTAGTACTCGGGTACCCGAACAATGCCAGACTTGATATGAACTACACGACACAAAAATAAATCCTTCTAAAAAATTTAAGTTTAATTACAAAAAACACTCTGAGATTTCTTTTAGTAAAAAATATTTTGGGGTTCATTTTATTTTCAAAAAATATTTTGAAGAATATTTTTGATAAAATATAGTTTATGATATGTTTCTGTTAGCAAAAAATACTTTGTGATTGACTAAAAAAAATATTAAAAAAAACATATGACATGGTATTTTTTACTAGCAAAAACGTACCACAAAGTATTTTTTGTTAACAGAAACATATCATAGGGTATTTTTTACCAAAAAAAATTTCGAGATATTTTTTAAAAACACAATAACTATAAGATCTTTTTTTTTTTGTAATTAAGCTTTAAATTTATACTTAGCTATAGTAGTTTTTGTTACTGAAAGCATTTGAGTCCTTTTATATCTAAAGGGAATTTTTTTTTTTTTTTTGGAAACCTGGGGAAGTGTAGGAAAGTGGTCCCAACTCCCCACGTAAATAGTGAACACAGTGTAAACCTGCTTGGGCTATTTTTAGTTATTAATTTCCTTCGGTTTCGATCAAAAGGGTCTAAATTTTTCGGTTTCAATGTTGAAATCGACACAATTTATTTCGGTCTTGTACTTTTAAAAAGGTCTCAACTCTTCTAATCTTTGCCGAGAGAACATGGTTGGTCCATTACCCCGCACCCTCCAAACTCCCCAACCCTGAAATGAAAAAATCAAGAGGAAAAAAATATAAAAATGGTAGTTAGAGAAATGTGCATGCGTGGTAGGTCTTAATAATGGAGAATTAAACATAATTAAAGGACAAAAAGGCTTCCTTCTAAGGCATGCCTAAGTTGCTACATAGACCTCACAAGAACTGAACCTCTACAGACCATAAATATACCATGTGAATAAGTTTGTTCTTAGCTCTCTCACCATAACTTGCACTGCTGCAAGGGAGCTATTATACTTAATTGCTATTATAAAAGTTAATAAGAAAGAGATAAATATTTATTATCATTGTTTTTGTTATACAAGAAAAGTGAAAAGATCAATATGAAAAAAAGAAAACAAATAAAGTGGTTTGGATATAGCCTAATTAATAATTGCTTTCTAATTTTTATCCATTAATAAATTATATTTTTTGTTGTTTAAAAAATAATTGAGTTATCAAATATTTTAAAGGTTTAAACAGATGATTTTTTTTTAATTAATTAGTTTTTTTATATATTTTAACAATAAATCAGATACTTTCTCTAAAAAGAAAGTCTTCTTAAAAAAGTAAAAAAATTTAAGTTCGATTCTTTTCGATCGACCAATTATAAAAAGGGATAGACAAAACGAAAGAGGTCTAATCTTTCTTTCTTTTGATTTTTTTTATAAGTCCTAATCTTTCATTTGATTAGAAGATAGGTGAATGGAATTGGAGTAGAAAGTGCTCAACCCCAAACCCCAAAAATTAAGTCATTAATTAATAAAATTGTTACTTGTACTGATGTCTACTAACCTTTAAACAAAGTTTGTAAATTTTCATTTATGAAGTCAACAAACTTGGCTCAAGTTACAGGATTCATGTGATTTACACGCACACGCATAAATATTCTTATTAGGGGTGAGTATGAAACTCGGTTGAGCTGTAAAATCGATCTAAATCGATATAACGGATTGGGTTGGGTTGGGTTGTGTTTTTTTAGAGATTGGGTTGGGTTAGGTTGAAAATATTTTGAACTCGATGTGTTGGGTTGGGCCATGGGTTCAAAATTTTCAACCCGACCCAAACCGGTAACCCAGTCAAATATATAATTTTATATTTTATATTTATTGAATATAAAATAGTGTATAAATAATTATAGTATAATTGTAAAATATATAATTATAAAATGTTTATTCTAATTACTACTAGTATGTAAAATTATATACAACAAATACTTCAATGTCCAAACAAGTCTCATATTTTCCAATTACCCAGATTTTAGTTTCAAATATTTACATTAGAAACAAATACTGATTTCTAGTTAAGAAATAGTTTTCATTATTATTCTTAAGCATAACTTCAATCAGAAAAAATTGATGCACAATTAACTTATGCTAACAAAAATTTGATTTCTTATACCGCTGTAACTATAAAATAAAATAGAAATTAACACTATAATCTACAAGATTCCAGTCGGGATCAACGTATGCAGATAAACTTATATTCAAAAAAGATGTACCATAATGTTGATGGAAGAAATGTTGAATGTATGATAAAGCTTAGTAATACCAACTTGCTGGACACTTTTCATGCAAATATTATTGAACCATTCAATTTACCTCTCTGTGACCTTTTAAGAGCCACCATGTCGCTTCCAAGTGCCTTAAAGCTGTAATATCCGTATTTTAAAAGTAAGAGTAAGTGTATATTTTTATAAATATGACAAAGAATTAAATTTCAGAATGGCTGAATGAAGATTTCTGGAGATAAAGGTTGAAAAGTAAAAAAAAAAAGAAGTCAACTTTGAAAAGTAAAATCGTGGCAGCATACCTGCTGCCACCGAGAGAATAATTGCTAAAGAAATGTCTTTTGGTATCATGTCATTTTGTTGCCTAGTGGAGAGAATATAATTATTATGTTTCTTTAGCCATCATGATGTCTTTGCAATTATCATGCCATTATCTCCAAATCATGGAGACTATTGAAGGAGGGAGCTGCTGAAAGTTTCAGCCAAGCAATCCTATATAAATGTGTGCGATAGATTTATGCAGGGAACGCGAAAGAATTTTGATTAGTTCCAAATAATTCATCAGTATTCTTGAAACACTTGGGAGTTCAAAGAAAGATGGAATGGTTAAAATTTTGAAGCATATTTTCGGAAATATTTTATAAAGAATTTCAGGAAGCTATCAGAATAGCAGAAGTAATAAGGTGTTGGTAGTCAGCAATCGGGAGAAAATTCGAAGAAGAACGGGAAAGGCAAAGAGGTAGTCCACGAGTAGCTTTAAGTAGTACGTGGTGAGTTGGATTTACTTTAAGTAGTTTAAATCAAAAATCAATTATTTGGTGTTAATATTAAATTTAATTATTAAAGTATGCTTGTGTGATAGATGAAAAATTGATTTATGGGTATGATAGGAAATTTGGACGGGCAGAAATATTTCTCGGTGAGAAATGATATTTTTGTCTGTGGAAATTATAAGTTTATTTGAGAATAAAAGCAATAAATAAATTATTGATGAGATATATTGATATTTTAATACGAGTTATGATGAAATGAATTTTAGTAGATCTTGACAAATTTTGGTGGATGATTTGAGATGAATTTTAGTGGATCTTGACAAATTTTGGTGGATGATTTGAGATGAAATTTAGTAGATCTTGACAGACTTTAATAGATTATTTAATGTGATTTGGGAAGAGAAGAATTTAGTGGAATTTTTATATAATTTGATAAAAATCAGGATGATTGGATGTAAGAAATTTTAAAGAAACTTTGTTATATAAAATTTGTGGATAATTAGGATAGTCAAATTAAGTGGTTTGAATCTTTATATTGTTTTTATATTACTGTTTCATATCATCGTTCATGGACATAT
The DNA here is from genome assembly GCA_023935145.1 of Bretschneidera sinensis. Classification (NCBI taxonomy): domain Eukaryota; kingdom Viridiplantae; phylum Streptophyta; class Magnoliopsida; order Brassicales; family Akaniaceae; genus Bretschneidera; species Bretschneidera sinensis. The sequence continues at coordinate 110,184,001 of CM043701.1, read as the reverse complement.
GCATTTAATAATATAACCGAAAGAACCGAGAAGGCAGTCGGTTTAATGAAATAACCGTGACAACCGGTATATGCTGGGATGAAAAGTAAAAACCGTGACAGCCGGTATATGCTGGGATGAAAAGTAAAAACCGTGATAGCCGGTATATGCTGGGATGAAAAGTAAAAACCATGACAGCTGGTATATGCTGGAATTAACCGGGAAGGCAGCCGGTCTGATGAGAATAAAAGAACCGAAAGGGCAGCCGGTCTAAGATAATAATAACCTGTCGACAGGTGGGAAGACGTTCCCATCATAATCATTCATGCATTTGCATCTGTTTTAATTATTGTTGCATTATTTGAGATGCTGAGATGTGGTATATTAATTGTGAATTAAATTATAGATGGTTGGGTCTCATAAAAAGAGACAGCTATAATGATGAGATTTTTGAAATGCTGAGATGTGGTATATTAATTGTGAATTAAATTATAGATGGCTGGGTCTCATAAAAAAAGACAGTTATAATGATGAGATTTTTGAGATGCTGAGATGTGGTATATTTTTGTGAATTTAATTATAGAAGGTTGAGTCTCATAGAAAGAGACAGTAGGATGATAAGACTTCTCTAAATGATGGACTTTTTGATATGAACCTCATTACGAGGTAATTAGGAGATAATTGATAGTCTTAAGGTGAACCAATGATTGAGAAGAAGAGATTGATAGTAGAAAGTTTTCATCAGGTTATGCGAAAAATAAAGATTTAATATTAAAGGATTATTGATGGAATTTGGAATACTTTTAGTAAATTTAATTCGCTGAGCTTGTGAAGCTCACTCCTCACTGTTCAATGATTTCAGGTAATAGTTAAGATAAATAGTCTGGTGGGTTGAGAATCAGACGAGATCTTTTTCTGTAAGCCAAGTACGTGTCAATATCCTCAGACAATCGAGTTAAAGACTTGTAAAATTTTATTGTAAATATTCATGCATTTATGTATATTATGTTTAAGTGAATATCAGATTTGCTTACCTCTCATGTTAAAGGATGAGAAAAAAAAAATTTGGTAGTATTATATTTATTGTTGCATATATGTGTCGTGCTTGGATTTTCAAAAATGTGATGACACCGTCTAGGGGTGGCCAACCTGGGATGGGTCGTTGCAATTTTTGTATCAGAGCATTAGGTTTTAAGATTCTGTAGACTACATGAGAACCTAAAAAGTGGAAGATCTAAATAAATAATATTCTTAAATGCACAGTCTGAGGATGACACGTGGTCGTGCGAGAGCTAAAGGTAGAGTTCAAAATCAGAGGGGGTGGTAGACCCCCAATTTTTAGGAGGACTGGAGCAGATGAGGAAGTTGAGTCGGTCATTCCCGCAAGCGAACATGATGATAGTGCAGCTGGTACGAGTAGAGCTGGGGAAGTATCTAAAAGTAAAAATGATGAATTGCAAGATGCTCTTAACCGTGCTTTAGAGAGAATGAATGCAGCCGAGGAACGGGCTGCTAATTTGCAAAGAAGATTAGAGGAAAGGGATGGAAGAGAACCAGAGTTAGTGAGGCAAGAGGTTCCTGATGGAGAGGTATTTACAAATGAAATGCAAGGGGATTGTTTTGTGAGGTTTCTTAAGTTTAAACCTCAGTCGTTTAAAGGATCTGTAAATCTGGTGGAAGCTGAACAGTGGATTGAGCATGTGGAGAAATATTTTGATGTCTTACCGGTGAATAAACAGAAGGTTGCTTTTGCTTCGTTTATGCTGGAAGGTGAGACTTCTCAATGGTGGAAGGATATTTTTCCAAGGATGAGTACACGAATAGATCAACCTTTGACTTGGAATAAATTTAAGGATGAATTCTTTGCAAAGTGTTTTCCAGATTCTTTTCGGGCACAACAAGAAAGAGAATTTATCCACCTAAAGCAGGGAAATTTATCGGTGGTTGAATATGATAGTAAATTTGTAGCCCTGTCAAGATTTGTACCCGAGTTCATGAATACGGAGGAAAGAAAATGCAATAGATTTTTAGACGAATTACACTACGAAATTCGTTTTAAACTCTCTTACATGGGCATAGGAAATTATGCTGTACTGGTAGATAAAGCATTACAGATTGAGAGAGATTTAATAGAGTTTAAAGGTAGGAGGGATTGGTTGAAGAGAACTAGATTTGAGGGATCTAGAGGTGGTAGCAGTATGGGTGTACAGGGCGGGAGACCACCCCAGAGGGGGCGTTCTTTGTCACAAGGAACTGTAGGGCAGACTCAGAGGCAAGCAAGATCTATTACTTCAGTAGCTCAGAGTAATACCAGTGGGACCCCTCGATTTAGGAGACATACTATGGGGATTGGGAGTTATGGTAGAGGAATGAATATGCCACCCAGGGGAAGTGAAAATCTGATTTATGATCGGGAGTCAAGGGTTTGCTTTAAATGTAATCAGATGGGGCATTTATTTCGGAACTGCCCTACACATATGTGCTTTGTATGTGGTGATGGAGGATATGTTGCTGCAGATTATCAAACGGGGAAGTCAGCTGAAGCAAGCATAGGAAGTGTCGGAAGAAGACCAATAGAGAGAGGCAGTGGATCAGGGAGTGTGCGGGGCACAGGTCGAAGATCTGTAGCAGAGCGAGGACATGGCAGTCAGAATTATTCCAAAGATGGCAGAGTCTATGCATTGACCCAGCGGGATGCACAAGTCACTCTTGATGTTGTTATGGGTATGATATCTATCATTGGTAGGGCTGCTAGATTAGTGATTGATCCTGGTGCAACCTATTCTTTTGCATCTAGTAGTTATATGAAATCTATTGATGCTAGTGCTAGTCCTTTGATACATGCCATTATTGTTGAGGTTGCTACTGGAGAAAGGGTTATTATCAGAACAATTTATCAAGGTTGTGTGATTAATATTGCTGACAGAAAATTTGAAGTTGATTTATTGCCTTTAGATATGAAAGATTTTGATGTAATTCTGGGGATGAATTGGTTATCTGCATGTCATGCGTGGGTAGATTGTTTTAGGAAAAATGTGGTGTTCAGGATACCCGGGCAGGAGGAGTTTAATTTTCAGGGAGAACGTAAAATACTTGTTAATTGTCTGATTTCTGCCTTAACTGCTAGTAAATGGTTGAGGAAGGGTTGTGAGGGGTATTTAGCATATGTGGTGGATTCTAGCAAAGAGGGTAGACAGTTAAAAGAAATCTTGGTGGTAAAAGATTTTTTTGATGTATTCCCTGAGGAGTTGTCTGGATTGCCTTCCAATAGGGAGATCGAATTTTCTATTGAAGTGATTCCAGGATCAACACCCATATCCATAGCACCCTATAGAATGGCACCAGCTGAATTGAGAGAGTTGAAAGTTCAGCTTCAGGAGTTGCTAGATAAACAGTTTATCCAACCTAGTACATCACCCTGGGGAGCCCCTGTGTTATTTATCAAGAAGAAGGATGGGACATTGAGGCTGTGTATTGATTATAGACAATTGAATAAGATCACAATAAAAAATAGATATCCTTTACCCAGGATAGATGACCTATTCGAGCAATTACAGGGAGCTAGAGTGTTCTCTAAGATAGATTTGAGGTCGGGATATCATCAATTGAGGATAAAAGAGGGGGACGTGCCTAAAACTGCTTTTAGGACACGTTATGGTCATTATGAGTTCTTGGTGATGCCTTTTGGGTTAACCAATGCTCCTGCGACATTTATGGATCTTATGAACCGGGTGTTTAAACCATTCTTGGATAGATTTGTAATTGTGTTTATTGATGATATTTTAGTATATTCTAAGAATGAAGAGGAGTATATGCGACATTTGAAGATAGTGTTGGAGATTCTGAGGAAGGAGAAATTATATGCGAAATTCTCTAAATGTGAGTTTTGGTTGAATGAAATATCCTTCTTGGGGCATGTTGTGTCGGGAGAGGGAATAGCAGTTGATCCACAAAAAGTAGAAGCAGTGTTGACTTGGGAAAGACCCACGAATGTAACTGAAATTAGAAGCTTTTTGGGATTGGCTGGTTATTATAGGAGATTTATTCAAAATTTTTCTATGATTGCTAGACCTTTGACTAAATTGACCAGGAAAGATGAAAAGTTTAAGTGGTCAGAGGAGTGTGAGAGAAGTTTCCAGCTGTTGAAAGAAAAACTGACTACTGCCCCAGTATTAGTGCTTCCATCTGGTGATGAAGGATTTGTGGTCTATAATGATGCGTCACATCAGGGGTTAGGATGTGTGTTGATGCAACATGGGAAAGTTTCCCCAACTCTTCACTTGATTTCAGCAAGGAAATTTCGGGAGACGAAATTTTGTAAGGTGGGTAGATTTGTAATATCCGTATTTTAAAAGTAAGGGTAAGTGTATATTTTTATAAATATGACAAAGAATTAAATTCCAGAATGGTTGAATGAAGATTTCTGGAGACAAAGGTTGAAAAGTAAAAAAAAAAAAAGAAGTCAACTTTGAACAGTAAAATCGTGGTAGCATACCTGCTGCCACCGAGAGAATAATTGCTAAGGAAATGTCTTTTGGTATCATGTCATTTTGTTGCCTAGTGGAGAGAATATAATTATTATGTTTTCTTTAGCCATCATGATTTCTTTGCAATTATCATGCCATTATCTCCAAATCATGGAGATTATTGAAGTAGAGAGCTGCTGAAATTTTCAGTCAAGCTCTCATATATAAATGTGTGTGATAGATTTATGCAGGGAACGCGAAAGAATTTTGATTAGTTCCAAATAATTCATCAGTATTCTTGAAACACTTGGGAGTTCAAAGGTGGAATGGTTAAAATTTTGAAGGATATTTTCGAAAATATTTTATAGAGAATTTCAGGAAGCTATCAGAATAGCAGAAGTAATAAGGTGTTGGCAGTCAGCAATCGGGAGAAAATTCGAAGAAGAACGAGAAAGGCAAAGAGGTAGTCCACGAGTAGCTTTAAGTCGTACGTGGTGAGTTGGATTTACTTTAAGTAGTCTAAATCAAAAATTAATTATTTGGTGATAATATTAAATTTAATTATTAAAGTATGCTTGGGTGATAGATGAAAAATTGATTTATGGGTATGATAGGAAATTTGGACAGGTAGAAATATTTCTCGGTGAGAAATGATATTTTTTTGTGTGGAAATTATAAGTTTATTTGAGAATAAAAGCAATAAATAAATTATTGATGAGATATATTGATGTTTTAATACGAGTTATGATGAGATGAATTTTAGTAGATCTTGGCAAATTTTGGTGGATGATTTGAGATGAATTTTAGTGGATCTTGACCAATTTTGGTGGATGATTTGAAATGAAATTTAGTAGATCTTGACAGACTTTAATAGATTATTTGATGTGATTTGGGAAGAGAAGAATTTAGTGGAATTTTTATATAATTTGATAAAAATCAGGATGATTGGATGTAAGAAATTTTAAAGAAACTTTGTTATATAAAATTTGTGGATAATTAGGATAGTCAAATTAAGTGGTTTGAATCTTTATATTGTTTTTATATTACTGTTTCATATCATTGTTCATGGACATATGCATTTAATAATATAACCGAAAGAACCGAGAAGGCAGTCGGTTTAATGAAATAACCGTGACAACCGGTATATGCTGGGATGAAAAGTAAAAACCGTGACAGCCGGTATATGCTGGGATGAAAAGTAAAAACCGTGACAGCCGGTATATGCTAAGATTAACCGGGAAGGCAGCCGGTCTGATGAGAATAAAAGAACCGGGAGGGCAGTCGGTCTAAGATAATAATAACCTGTCGACAGGTGGGAAGACGTTCCCATCATAATCATTCATGCATTTGCATCTGTTTTAATTATTGTTGCATTATTTGAGATGCTGAGATGTGGTATATTAATTGTGAATTAAATTATAGATGGTTGGGTCTCATAAAAAGAGACAGTTATAATGATGAGATTTTTGAGATGCTGAGATGTGGTATATTAATTGTGAATTAAATTATAGATGACTGGATCTCATAAAAAAAGACAGTTATAATGATAAGATTTTTGAGATACTGAGATGTGGTATATTTTTTTGAATTTAATTATAGAAGATTGAGTCTCATAGAAAGAGACAGTAGGATGATAAGACTTATCTAAATGATGGACTTTTTTATATGAACCTCATTATGAGGTAATTAGGAGATAATTGATAGTCTTAAGGCGAACCAATGATTGAGAAGAAGAGATTGATAGTAGAAAGTTTTCATCAGGTTATGCGAAAAATAAAGATTTAATATTAAAGGATTATTGATGGAATTTGGAATACTTTTAGTAAATTTAATTCGTTGAGCTTGTGAAGCTCACTCCTCACTGTTCAATGATTTCAGGTAACAGTCAAGATAAATAGTCTGGTGGGTTGAGAATCAGACGAGATCTTTTTCTGTAAGCCAAGTACGTGTCAATATCCTCAGACAATCGAGTTAAAGACTTGTAAAATTTTATTGTAACTATTCATGCATTTATGTATATTATGTTTAAGTGAATATCAGATTTGTTTACCTCTCCTGTTAAAGGATGAGAAAAAAAAAACTGGTAGTATTATATTTATTGTTGCATATATGTGTCGTGCTTAGATTTTCAAAAATGTGATGACACCGTCTAGGGGTGGCCAACCTGGGATGGGTCGTTACAAAAGCATAGTCCAAAAATTAGATTGATTAGTGAGAAAGCACTAGCACGGCCAACAAATGCTGAGTAGCTAAAATATATTATTAGCGACTGTCCAGAAATCTAGATTTCCTTCGTAATTGAATTATCTTCTAAAGTAAGTTAAATTCATGTCAACTAAAACAGTTCCTAGCGCAATATTCAGCTGAAGATTGTGTTTTTCAATATAATGATGAATCTATATTCTAACATCAAGGGCTCTGGGTTGTGAGTATTGAGATAAGCAATTGACCATGATCATTTCATTAGGCTCTATATTACTCGCTTATATTTCATGAAACAATGCCAAGACATCCTTACCAAGTTTGGCTTTAATTTAGCCTCCAATTATGGCATTCCATGGCACATCATCCTTCTCTTTTATGTCATCAAAAAACTTCTTAGAAATATTCAAAAAACCAAATTTAGCATAGCCTATAACCATTGTAGTCCATAAGACAATTTTTCTCTTTTCCATGTTATCAAATATTATTTGTGGCACATATATTTTACTTGTAATATGAATGGATTTAGTTTTGGATTTAATAGAATATATTTTTTTTTGTTATGTAATATGTACGGTTTAATTATTTAGTAAAAAAAATATATCAACCTGGTGACCCAAACCGACCCAAACCGATTAGAATAAGTTGGGTTAGGTTGAGGTTGGATGGGTTCATGGGTTGGATTGGGTTGAGATTTTTTCAACTCAGTATAAATGGGTTGGATTGAAATTTTAGGATAATCCAACCCATGCTCACCCCTAATTCTTACATCGGACTGGTGGTTCACCTTAACAGACTCCAACCATCAAATGTTTTTCTTTTTTTCTTTCAGTTCGATGTAAGCGATTGAAGGTTTCAAACTTAAAACTTCTTTTCGAAGAATAATCTTGTTAACAAAAGAACAAATTCTTAATTAAGATGGATCTTGTAACGCGTTGTTTCTAAGTCCATCCAATCACGGGATACCATGAATTTCATTTTTTGAGAGATTTTTTTTTCTTTTACTTATTCATGGGTTAATTAAGGAATACTAAAGCTCTACCACGCATCGACTTTCATTACGAATTTTTAAAATAATTAAATTAACTTTTTATTGTATACAAATTACATTTATTAATTGTGAAAAATGGATACATCCAATTAAAGAGATAAATACTTCAATACATGCAGGGATATTAGATTCTTCTAGTTAGACTCTTGATTCATCAAACCGCATTGCCAATCTTCAATTATAGCTTTGATATCATCAATCTAAATACTAAATAAAACATGTTATGTTGGTTAATAGTATTGAAGTTTGGAATTAAAATTAAAGTGGAATCATATTATATTTTTTAATAGTTTTAATATTGAAAAAAAATACGATTCTACTTCAATTCCAATTACAAATCTCAAATTCATACTGTGTTAGGTATATTTCGTTAGAGTTTAAGGTCGTCAACCAACGTTAATGATAATTAGTAAATAAAAAAGTCTAATAATATTAAAAAAATTAATAGTTTATATAATAAGTAAACACTATAAATAGGATTAGTTTAATCATTCGTAAAAAACACATCTTCTTTTGTATTTGAATTAAATATTAATTTTAATAAATATAGGACTAGTTTAAGGAAGATAGTCAACTTTGATATAATATAGTATATTAAATATACACAAACTTTTGTCTAACTTGGGTTCCATGAAAAATACCTGACGATTCATTTTACCATTGGATAAAAAGAAAATATATATTTTTTTTCTCTTCTCATGCTATCCAATAATGAAACGAACTCCTATTCCATATATCTTTTATAACCCTATACTATGAGAAGTTCTTGTCTGGCACAGTGTCATGAAAGACACATGGCACAAGGTTCATCTCACCGTTAAATGGTATGAGGAGAGAAATCGAAGCTGGAGTTGGCTAAAGATGATCGAAGGCGGGAATTTCATGGAATACTTAAATGTGTTAAGGTGGAATCGTAGATCAAATACAATAAGTTGATGGTTGCAGCTACACATGTACATTAGTCGGGGTTTTCAAATCAGGTGGAGTCATGACCGTTTGCTGATTCGGGCTGTGTGTAGCTAGTAAACTTGAAGGCAAATGATTTTTGTTTGCGGCATTGACAAGCAAGTAGAGGTATAATTAATCTTTAGAGTGGTGAGAATATTTGTCAATGTGGGGATATGGGGGTAACACACAAGGCACAAGGGTAGAGACTGATCTTTGAGTTGAACGAGGGTGAACAAGGGCTCTTGCAATTGGGTTTTGGGGATAAAAACTCAATGTAATTTTCTTGTATTTCACTCATGGTAAAGAATGAGTCTATTTTCTCTATGGACGTAAACATAATTATACCGAACCATATAAATTTTGTATGTTCACTTGCTTTACTTCATCTTTGTTTATTTTATTTTCTTTTCTTTAAATTTGTGTGTATGCATGGTTAAATCAAATCTCGATATTAAGTCACTTTCTCGTATTTGTATGTTTCCCAATATTAATGAAACAAATGACTTTTAATTTTGTTTGCTTTTGAAACACTTACAAATAAAAACCTTGTGCAACGCATGGGGTTACCACTAATTTTCTTAAATGATGGAAGCTCAACCTAGTGGCATGGGTTCAAATGCGATTTGATTCCCTAGAATAAACCCTGTTCTTGAATCGGTTTTCTAGTCGTAACTTCTGCTTAACCACTTTTCCCATATAGCTTCCGACATAATCAATGGACATTGTATTCGCTCGATAAATTTTATCAAAATAAAAAAAATAATTAAAAAAATGGCATAACACAAGATATATTAAGTAACTTTTAACGAGTTTATGAAATGGTTATTTTTCCTTATATACAGAAGTTAGTTCAAAGTCTAAGCACTCCTAAAAACGAGTTACGAAAAAAATATTGAAATTTAAAAATAACTTTTAACAACTTGAATTTATTATAAAATTTATTTTTATTACTGTTTTATCAAACGTTAAATAAATTTAGTTTCACTCTACATTATTTTATCAAAATCCATTTTGTAAACCGAAACCGTTGCTAGACTATACAATACCTATATTAAAAATGTTGATTTAAGTGCTAAGTTGATCTCATTGTAATTAAAGTGACACATTTAAAAGCACAAATGCATTTTTAGGCCCAAATTACCGGATGTTTTTCTTTTCCAAAAAAATTGTTGAATAATTTTATTGTTCATCATCATTTTGCATTTCGTTTCAGTTTTTAATCTGAATATTGTGATAATAAATTTTTTTTTTGTAAAATGACAAAAATATACTTAATTAATGATAATTGATAAACATATTACATGTGACACAAGCAAACAAAAACATTTATCTGTGGTTTGTGCCACTATACCGTGTAAGGGATCAGAGTACTGATGAAGCGTCTAAGCCACATGAACTTGATTCATTTTCCTCACTACCAACCAATGAATACATATTATTATTGAAGAGTCATCCATCCGTCGTATTCGTCAAACTTCCAAGAAAACGAAATATGACACATTATCATACTTTCCACTTCATTGAAGCAATTGATGATTGACCTTTCATTTCCGTATTCCATTCACAAAAGGTGCAAGGTAAATAAATAATTTCTATCTCATTTCCAACTCAAACTTATAATAATTAAAAAATTAAATAAATAATTAAAAATCAAGTATATTAATTTAACGTAATTTGATAATTTTTTCTTACATCACTAGCAAATTTATAATTTTATTAATTTTTAACAATAATTTTAAGACAAACAAAATTATTACACTGACAACTTTACAACCCAAAATCTTCAATATAACAAAAACTCTCAATCTAGCTCTATATTGGAATTATGAATGTGTTTCAAAATTTCTCTAAAACCCATTTTATATAGATAATATTTTCTTAATATTACTAAAATAATAATAATATAGTAAACTACTACTACTAGAATAAACAATAATCCATTATGAGAGTACTATTATTCCTACTAAAACAAGTAACTACAAAATAGAAAATTAAACTTTTCGTAAACCATTTTAATGTTGAAAAAAAATATAATTTTGGTGTTTTATTTTTGTTTTTGTTTTTTTCTCACCTCAGCTATAAATACATCCTCAAAGTCTCATGTAAACTCACCAGCTGAAAGCTTTCATGTTGCACGAAAGATGGAGGCAGCCAAAGAAGAAGCAGAAGAGATGCAAACCAACTTTTATTGCAACTCAGGTAACTTTCTCTATAGGAACCTTTTGTGTTAGTATGCTTCAGTTGCAGAAGGTAACTCATGCATAAGATCAATAGGGTACATGAAAAGTGGAACCGGCATGTGAATTTATGGGAAATAATCCTTTGATATATATATTTAGAATAATTATTTCATATTACAGTTAACAGTGTAAAAAATGACATGTATTCGAATCATTATTCGTAGAATATTTTTAATAAAAGTAATGAATTTGTTTAACTTTATATTAATAAAATTGATTACATGTCGTCGCTATCACCATTTAATTTGCTAAGCATATATAGTTCCATCCTCGATATTCTATTTTAATTTTCCAATGTTATTCGTTTTATTAACATTATTAATAATTTTAACGAAAGATAAAAATATCAATCATTTATTTTTTATTTTCTTTCATTTTTTTCTCAATTAATAGGAAAAGTTAGGTTTACATGCAAAAACAAGTTAATTAAATGCAATAATACTGCAATAATTTATTTGTCCATTGAATCATATGAAGTCACTCACTCTCTTATATATGCTTCTATTCAAATTCGTCAACTGTTGTAACTAATTAAGGCATATATAGTACTACTTAACTAGCTTCCTTCTTTTCTTTTCTTTATAATTCCTTTCTATTATTTTAAGCTATGTTTATTTATCTATATTTATATGTATAGCACCATAATTAATTTACTTATAAAATACATCTACGGACAATTTATGCAGGTAAGTACATCTAATGTCATTTGGAACACTCATTTGAGCAAGAGAATATGAGAAAGACATGAGATTGAAGGAGAACAACATCGAGTTCACAAAGAACCTCAACCTCGAGACTTTACCGTGATTGGGAGGGATGTCTAGCTTTCACTAACAGCATACATGTGGCTAAAATTATTATAATGTTATGGAAGACATAAGTAATCAAAAGACCAATTAGAGACTAAGTATCACTAAACCAAAAATGTCAAATGTCTTTTGGACATGACTCAATTCACTATTCACTATGTGTCCATAGCAATTAAATGTATTCATTATTTTTCTGAGCACTGTTAGAAAACAATGTACATGATTTATGACAACTATTTTTAATGGTAAAATCATATAGGCATAATATATCTAATTCTTTTTTCTTCAATGTGAGTGATAACTTTTTATGCTATTATACTGCGCCAGTGCCACCCTTTACATGTTCAACTTTCATGATTCTAACTTGCATTTCATAATTGAAAAATATATCTCTTCTAAAGTGGATGTGAAAAAAAAACACATGTTGATGGAGCCCACAAAAACCCTCGTCCAATGAAACGCCTACACATGGATTCTGGCATCACCAATAGGACGATGACATGTGTTAGAAACTCCACAGCCTGGCAAAGCACACGTGGAGTGGGTTAATCACGCCATCGCCACGTCAAGGCAGGGTTAGCAGACCTAACCCCCTCTGAGACACGCGACCATCTGAACATGCAACTGAGACCTGTCACCAGAGGCCCGAGATCACAGGGGCGAAGCCATCCCTCCCCCCACGTGGGCAACCTCCACTCAGACGACTATAAATAGCCTGAGGTATGTAAGTCCAAAGGGAGAACACTTTTCTACACAATTTGCACCTTTCTACTTTAAAATTAAGCCTCGGCCTTGGCCTAACTAGAGCGTCGGAGCGCCCTCGAAAGTCTCCCCTGAAGGTCAACGCCATGTCAGCAACCATCTTTCGGCATCAACAGATTGGCGCCGTTCGTGGAAAACCACAATCTTTCGCTAAACAGTAGCAGTGAAGAAGTCTATAGAACTCATCTGTTGCAATGCCGAGCCATTGCTTAGTGCACATTAGTGCACACGCCCCTATCCGAGCCATTGCTTAGTGCACACTAGAGCACACGTCCTTGTCCAAGCCGTTGCTAAGTTTGCACGGCCGAGCGCCGTAGTGTGCATGTCCCTGTCCGAGTCGTGCTAAGTGTGCACGACCGAGCGCCGTAGTGCGCACATCCCTGTCCGAGCCGTTGCTAAGTGGGCACGGTCGAGTGCTAGAGTGCGCACGTCCCTGTCCGAGCCGTTTCTAAGTGTGCACGATCGAACGCCGTAGTGCGCACGCCCCTGTCCGAGCCGTTGCTAAGTGTGCACAGTCGAGCGCTGTAGTGCGCACGTCCCTGTCTGAGCCATTGCTAAGTGTGCACGGTCGAGCGCTGTAGTGCACACGCCCCTGTCCAAGCCACTGCTAAGTGTGCACGATCGAGCGTCGTAGTGCGCACGCCCCTGTCCGAGCTGTTGCTAAGTGTGCACGGCCGAGCGCTGTAGTGCGCACATCCCTGTCCGAGTCGTTGCTAAGTGTGCACGACCGAGTGTCGTAGTGTGCATGCCCCTGTCCGAGCCGTTGCTAAGTGTGCACGACCGAGCGCCGTAGTGCGCACGCCCCTGTCCGAGCCGTTGCTAAGTGTGCACGATCGAGCCCCGTAGTACGCACATCCCTGTCTGAGCCGTTGTGAAGTGTACATGGCCGAGCGTCGTAGTGCACACGACCCTGTCTGAGCCGCTGCTAAGTGTGCACAGTCGAGTGCTGTAGTGCGCAAGACCCTATCCCAGCCATTGCTAAGTGTGCATGGCCGACCGCCATAGTGCGCACATCCCTGTCCAGCAGTTGCTAAGTGTGCACGACCGAGCGTCGTAGTGCGCACATCCCTGTCTGAGCCGCTGCTAAGCGTGCATGGCCGAGCGTTATAGTGCGCATGCCCCTGTCTGAGCCGTTGCTAAGTGTGCATGGTCGAGTGCCATAATGCGCATGCCCCTGTTCGAGCCGTTGCTAAGTGTGCACGGTCGAGTGCCATAGTGCGCACGCCCTTGTCCGAGCCGTTGCTAAGTGTGCACGGCCAAGTGCCGTAGTGCGTACATCCCTGTCCGAGCCGTTGCTAAGTGTGCATGGTCAAGCGCTGTAGTGCGCACGCCCCTGTCTGAGCCGCTGATAAGTGTGCATGGCCGAGCACTGTAGTGCGCACGCCCCTGTCCGAGCCGTTGCTAAGTGTGCACGGTCGAGTGCCGTAGTGCGCACATCCCTGTCCAAGCCGTTGCTCAGTGTGCATGGCCAAGCGTCGTAGTGCGCACGCCCCTGTCCGAGTTGTTGCTAAGTGTGCACGGTCAAGTGCCATAGTGCGCGCCGTTGCTAAGTGTGCTCGACCGAGTGCCGTAGTGTGCACGCCCGTGTCAGAGCCGTTGCTAAGTGTGCACGGCCGAGTGTCGTAGTGCGCACACCCAAGGCCGAGCATTAACAAGTGTGCGCACACCCTCGGAGTGGCCCAACATAGTGCGCACACCCTCAGCCTTGACCCAGCATCAGTGAACACTAGGGCACACAGGCCAAGCGTTAGCAAGTGTGCGCACACCCTTGGCATGGCCCAGCGTAGTGGGCACACCCAAGGCCGAGCATTAGCAAGTGTGCGTACACCCTCGGAGTGGCCAAGCATAGTGCGAACACCATCGGAGTGGTCCAACATAGTGCTCACACCCAAGGCCGAGCATTAGCAAGTGTGCGCACACCGTCTGAGTGGCCCAGCATAGTGTGCACACCAAAGGCAGAGCGTTAGCAAGTGTGCACACACTCTCCGAGTGGCCCAGAATAGTGCGCACACCCAAGGCCGAGCATTAGCAACTGTGCGCACACCCTCGGAGTGGCCCAGCATAGTGCGCATAACCAAGGCCGAGCATTAGCACGTGTGTGCAATCCCTCGGATGGCTCCAAAATCAGTGCACACAGGCCGAGCATCAGTGCGCACGGCCAAGCCAGGGTGCGCACATCCAAGGCCGAGCAAAGGTTATATGTGTGCACACCCTCGGCCACGTCCCAGCAATAGTGCACACTACTACACACAGGCCGAGCATGAGTGCGCACTGCCAAGCCATGGTGCGCACATCTAAGGCCGAGCAAAGGCATATGTGCGCACACCTTCGGCTTTATCCAAGCATCAATGCGCACTAGTGCACACAGGCCGAGCATCAGAGCACACTAGTGCGCACGGCCAAGCCATGGTGCGCACATCCAAGGCCAAGCAAAGGCATATGTGCGCACAACCTCGGCCTCGTCCCAACAATAGTGCACACTAGTAAACATAGGCCGAGCATGAGTGCGCACGGCCAAGCCATGGTGCGCACATCCAAAGCCGAGCAAAGGCATATGTGCGCAAACCCTCGACCTCGTCCCAACAACTGTGCACACTAGTGCACACAGACCGAGCATCAGTGCGCACGGCAAAGCCATGGTGCGCACATCCAAGGCCGAGCAAAGGCATATATATGCACACACTCGGCCTCATCCCAGCATCAGTGCACACTAGTGCACAGAGGCTTAGCATCAGTGCGCACTAGTGCGCATGGCCAAGCCATGGAGTGCATATCCAAGGCCGAGCAAAGGCATATGTGCGCACAGCCTAGGCCTCATTCCAGCATCAGTGCACACTAGTGCACACAGGCCAAGCATAAGTGCGCACGGCCAAGCCATGGTGCGCACATCCAAGGTCGAGCAAAGGTATATGTGCGAACACCTTCGGCCTCATCCCAGCAACATACACACTAGTGCACACAGGCCGAGCATGAGTGCGCATAGCCAAGCCATGGTGCGCACATCCAAAGCTGAGCAAAGGCATATGTGAGCACACACTCAGCCTCGTCCCAACAACAGTACACACAGGCCGAGCATCAGTGCGCACGGCCAAGCCATGGTGAGCACATCTAAGGCCGAGCAAAGGCATATGGGCGCACACCCTCGACCTCGTCCCAACAACAGTGCACGCTAGTGCACACAGGCCGAGCATCAATGCGCACGGCCAAGCCATGGTGCGCACATCCAAGGCCAAGCAAAGGCATATGTGCGCACACCCTCAGCCTCATCCCAGCAATGGTGCACACTAGTGCACACAGGCCGAGCATGAGTGCTCATGGCCAAGCCTTGGTGTGCACATCCAAGGCCGAGCAAAGGCTTATGTGCGCACACCCTCGGCCCCATCCCAACATCATAGCACACTAGTGCACACAGGCCGAGCATGAGTACGCACTAGTGTGCATGGCAAAGCCATGGTGTGCACATCCAAGGCCGAGCAAAGGCATATGTGCGCAGACCCTCGGCCTCATCCTAGCAATAGTGCACACAGGCTGAGCATCAGTGCGCACGGCCAAGCCATGGTGCGCACATCAGAGGCTGAGCAAAGGCGTATGTGTGCACACCCTCGGCCTCGTCCTCGCGACAGTGCACACTAGCGGAGCATTAGTGCGCACATCCAAGGTCGAGCAAAGGCATATTTACGTACACCCTCGGCCTTGTCGTAGTAATAGTGCACACTAGTGCACACAGGCCGAGCATTAGTGCGCACTAGTGCGCACGGCCAAGCCATGGTGCGCACATCCCAAGATCGAGCAAAGGCATATGTGAGCACAGCCTCGGCCCCGTCCTAGCAATAGTGCACACTAGTGCACACAGGCCGAGAATGAGTGCGCACTGCCATGCCATGGTGTGCACATCCAAGGCTGAGTAAAGGCATATGTGTGTACACCATCGGCCCCGTTCCAGCATCAGTGGACACTAATGCGCACAGACCAAGCATCAGTGCGCACTAGTGTGTCCGACCAAGCCATGGTGCGCACATCCAAGGCCGAGCAAAGGCATGTGCGCACACCCTCGGCCTTGTCCCAGCAATTGTGCACACTAGTGCACACAGGTCGAGCATGAGTGCGCAAGGCCAAGCCATGTTGCGCACATCCAAGACCGAGCAAAGGCATATGTGTGCACACCCTTGGCTTTGTCCCAGCAATAGTGTACACTACTGCGCATAGGCCGAGCATGATTGCGCACTAGTGAGCAAGGCCAAGCCATGGTGCGCATATCCAAGGCCGAGCAAAGGCATATGTCCGCACACCCTCGGCCCCGTCCCAGCATCAGTGCACACAGGCCGAGCATTAGGGCGCACTAGTGCACACGGCCATGCCATGGTGCGCACATCCAACGCCGAGCAAAGGCATATATGCACACACTCTTGGCCTCATCACAGCAGCATTGCACACATGTGCACATAGGCCGAGCATCAATGTGCACATCCATGGCCGAGCAAAGGCATATGTGCGCACACCCTCGGCCTCGTCCCAGCAACAGTACACACTGGTGCACACAGGCCGAGCATGAGTGCGCACTAGTGGGCACGGCCAAGCCATGCTGCACGAATCCAAGGCCGAGCAAAGGCATATGTGCGCACACCCTTAGCCTCGTCCCAACAGTAGTGCACACAGGCCGAGCATCAGTGTGCACGGCAAAGCCATGGTGCGCACATTAGAGGCTGAGCAAAGGCATATGTATGCACACCCTCGGCCTCGTCCCCGCGACAGTGCACACTGGCGGAGCATTAGTGCGCACAAATGTGCATGGCCAAGCCATGGTGCGCACATCCAAGGTCGAGCAAAGGCATATGTGCGCACACCCTCTGCCTCGTCGCAGCAATAGTGCACACAGGCCGAGCATTAGTGCGCACTAGTGCGCACATCCAAGCCATGGTTCGTATATCCAAGACCGAGCAAAGGTATATGTGAGCACACCTTCGGCCTCGTCCTAGCAATAGTGCACACTAGTGCACACAGGCCGAGAATGAGTGCGCACTGCCATGCCATGGTGCACACATCCAAGGTTGAGTAAAGGCATATGTGTGTACACCCTCGGCCCCGTTCCAGCATCAGTGGACACTAGTGCGCACAGGCCAAGCATCAGTGTGCACTAGTGTGCCCGACCAAGCCATGGTGCGCACATCTAAGGCCGAGCAAAGGCATGTGTGCACACCCTCGGCCTTGTTCCAGCAATAGTGCACACTAGTGCACACAGGTCGAGCATGAGTGCGCACGGCCAAGCCATGTTGCACACATCCAAGACCGAGCAAAGGCATATGTGAGCACACCCTCAGCCCCGTCCTAGCAATAGTGCACACTAGTGCACACAGGCCGAGAATGAGTGCGCACTGCTATGCCATGGTGCGCACATCCAAGGCTGAGTAAAGGCATATGTGTGTACACCCTCAGCCCCGTTCTAGCATCAGTGGACACTAGTGCGCACAGGCCAAGCATCAGTGCGCACTAGTGTGCTTGACCAAGCCATGGTGCGCACATCCAAGGCCGAGCAAAGGCATGTGCGCACACCCTCGGCCTTGTCCCAGCAATAGTGCACACTAGTGTACACAGGTCGAGCATGAGTGCGCACGGCCAAGCCATGTTGCGCATATCCAAGACCGAGCAAAGGCATATGCGTGCACACCCTCGGCTTTGTCCCAAAAATAGTGTACACTAGTGCACACAAGCCGAGCATGAGTGCGCACTAGTGCGCAAGGCCAAGCCATGGTGCGCATATCCAAGGCCGAGCAAAGGCATATGTCCGCACACCCTCGGCCCCGTACCAGCATCAGTGCACACAGGCCGAGCATTAGGGCGCACTACTGCACACGGCCATGCCATGGTGCGCACATCCAACGCTGAACAAAGGCATATATGCACACACCCTCGGCCTCATCACAGCAGCATTGCACACAGGCCGAGCATCAATGCGCACATCCATGGCCGAGCAAAGGCATATGTGCGCACACCCTCGGCCTCGTCCCAGCAACAATGCACACTGGTGCACACAGGCCGAGCATGAGTGAGCACTAGTGGGCACGGCCAAGCCATGCTGCATGCATCCAAGGCCGAGCAAAGGCATATGTGTGCACACCCTCGGCCTCGTCCCAACAGTAGTGCACACAGGCCGAGCATTAGTTTGCACGGCAAAGCCATGGGGCGAATATCAGAGGCTGAGCAAAGGCATATGTATGCACACCCTCGGCCTCGTCCCCGCGACAGTGCACACTGGCGGAGCATTAGTGCGCACTAATGCACATGGCCAAGCCATGGTGCACACATCTAAGGTCGAGCAAAGGCATATGTGCGCACACCCTCTACCTCGTCGCAGCAATAGTGCACACAGGCCGAGCATTAGTGCGCACTAGTGCGCACAGCCAAGCCATGGTTCGTACATCCAAGACCGAGCAAAGGCATATGTGAGCACACCTTTGACCTCGTCCTAGCAATAGTGCACACTAGTGCACACAGGCCGAGAATGAGTGCGCACTGCCATGCCATGGTGCGCACATCCAAGGCCAAGCAAAGACATATGTGCGTACACCCTTGCCTCCATTCTAGCATCAGTGGACACTAGTGCTCACAGGCCGAGCATGAGTGCGCACGGCCAAGCCATGCTGCGCACATCCAAGACCGAGCAAAGGCATATGTACGCACACACTCGGCTTTGTCCCAGCAACAGTGTACACTAGTGAACACAGGCCGAGCATGAGTGCGCACTAGTGCGCATGGCCAATCTATGGTGCGCATATCCAAGGCCGAGCAAAGGCATATGCGTGCACACCCTCGGCCCTATCCCAGCATCAGTGCACACAGGTCGAGCACTAGGGCGCACTAGTGTGCATGGCCATGCCATGGTGCGCACATCCAAGGCCGAACAACGGCATATGTGCGCACACCCTCAGCCTCATCCCAGCAACATTGCACACATGTGCACACAGGCCGAGCATCAGTGCGCACATTCAAGGTCGAGCAAAGGCATATGTGCGCACACCCTCGGCCTCATCCCAGCAATATTGCACACTGGTGCACACAGGCCGAGCATGAGTACGCACTAGTGGGCACGACCAAGCCATGGTACACGCATCCAAGGCCGAGCAAAGGCATATGTGCGTACACTCTCGGCCTCGTCCCAACAACAGTGCACCCTCGGCCTCGTCCAAAACCTTGGTGTGCACATCCAAGGCCGAGCAGATGGATTGCTCCACACAGGCTCGGCCCACTAGCTCCATGATCCGAGCTGATGGACCCAACTCCACTCACGCTCGGACTCATTTCTCCCAAGCCGAGCAGATGGATTGCTTCACACAAGCTCGACCCATTAACTCCAAGATCCGAGCTGATGGACCCAGCTCCACTCATGCTCAGACTCATTTCTCTAAGGCTGAGTAGATGGATTGCTCCACACAGGCTCAGCCCACTAGCTCCAAGATCCGAGCTGAATGACCCAGCTCCACTCACGTTTGGACTCATTTCTCCAAGGCCGAGCAGATGGATTGCTCTACACAGGCTCGACCCACTAGCTCCAAGATCCGAGCTTATGGACTCAGCTCCACTCACACTCGGACTCATTTCTCTAAGGCCGAGTAGATGGATTGCTCCACACAGGCTCGGCCCACTAGCTCCAAGATTCGAGCTGATGGACCCAGCTCCTCTCACGCTCGGACTCATTTCTCCAAGGCCGGGCAGATGGATTGCTCCACACAAGCTCGGCCCATTAACTCCAAGATCCGAGCTGATGGACCCAGCTCCACTCACACTCGAACTCATTTCTCTAAGGCCGAGCAGATGGATTGCTCTACACGGGCTCTGCCCACTAGCTCCAAGATCCGAGCTGATGGACCCAACTCCACTCACGCTCGGACTCATTTCTCCAAGGCCAAGCAGATGAATTGCTCC
This sequence comes from Bretschneidera sinensis, assembly GCA_023935145.1. Lineage (NCBI taxonomy): Eukaryota > Viridiplantae > Streptophyta > Magnoliopsida > Brassicales > Akaniaceae > Bretschneidera > Bretschneidera sinensis. The sequence goes on along the minus strand of CM043701.1, from coordinate 110,163,624 downwards.
ACACAGGCTCGGCCCATTAACTCCAAGATTCGAGCTGATGGACCTAGCTCCACTCACGCTCAGACTCATTTCTCTAAGACCGAGCAGATGGATTGCTCCACACAGGCTTAGCCCACTACCTCCAAGATCTGAGCTAATGGACCCAGCTCCACTCACGCTTGGACTCATTTCTCCAAGGCTGAGCAGATGGATTGCTCCACAAAGACTAGGCCCACTAGCTCCAAGATCAGAGCTGATGGACCTAACTCTACTCACGCTCGAACTCATTTCTCCAAGCCCGAGCAGATGGATTGCTCCACACAAGCTCGGCCCACTAGCTCCAAGATCCGAGCTGATGGACCCAGCTCCACTCACGCTCGGACTCATATCTCCAAGGGCGAACAGATGGATTGCTTCACACGTGCTCCAAGGTTCGAGCAAATGGAAAATTTCCACACATACTCAGACTCATGTCTTCAAGGCTAAGCAGATGAATTGCTCCATATACACTCGGCTCAGTTCTATCAAAGCATGGCACACTACCCCTTTCATTAAAGTCCGTACCCTACAATACTTCCTTAAGCACATAAATGTACTCAAGGAAGTGGGGGGCCTGTGATGGAGCCTACAAAAACTCTCACCCAATGAAACACCTACACATGGATTATGGCATCACTAATAGGATGATGACATGTGTCAGAAACTCCACAGCCTGGCAAAGCACACGTGGAGTGGGTTAATCACGCCATCGCCACGTCAAGGCAGGGTTAGCAGACCTAACCCCCTCTGAGACACGCAACCATCTGAACACGCAACTGAGACCTGTCATAGTGGCCTGGGATCACAAGGGCTAGGCCATCCCTCCCCCCACGTGGGCAACCTCCACTCAGACGACTATAAATAGCCTGAGGTATATAAGTCCAAGGGGAGAACACTTTTCTACATAATCCGCAGCTTTCTACTTTAAAATTAACCCTCGGCCTCGGCCTAACTAGAGTGTCGGAGCGCCCACGAAGGTCTCCCCCTCCCTTCCTTCTGAGGGTCTTTTAGTTCACCTTTTTTCACTTGTGCAGGCCCCGATGAGTCAACCCTGGGCCCCTGAAGGTCAACACCACGTTAGCAACCATTTTTCGGCATCAACACATGTATAAATACCGTCTAAATTATCAAAACTTAAGATTTTGAATTCTAAAAATGTCAAATTTTAATAATTTAAATTACCAAGCAATAAGTACAACCTCGAATTGCAACCGAAATGAAGAAAAGAAAATAAAGAGGGCAAATTGTTTAGTCACGATCACTTTCTCTGAACTTTGAAGTTATAACTTACAAGGACATATTTAAGCACATGCCTAGGCTAGCTACTAATGAGTGCCCAACATAATTCAGTTCTTTAGCTACCAGAGCCCGACATAATTTTGTTCTTTGAGTTACCAGAGCCTTACAATTTTGTGTGAAATTATTGTTTGAATGCCTTATAAAACTTCATTTTTGTGTCGAATCTTAAGTTTTATTGATAATTGTTAGGTAACTTCATTTGTAACATAAATAGTGATTGTATGGATTTTAGTAACGAAATTTTTTAAAATTATCAGTGAAGTTTCTAGCTAATGCAAAAGTGAGGTTTACACCCGGTGTAGGTAAGTATTTCTTCAATTTCTCTTAGTAAAGGTTTTAGGACGTGCTCATTTCAAATTCAGGCTCAGAATTCCAAAATTATGCTTGCACAGATGAGTTTATTCACAAACCATCAATTTTGACTCATATTTGACCAGTCAATTCACCAAAGTCAAGCTCTATTTTAGACCTGGATAATCCGGTTCTTAAGGTTATTTAATCTCCTCTTTCCATAACCGAACTCAAAATTTTGAAATTTGACTTTCTTAGGCAAGTTTTGTACAAATGATCAAAGAAAAAACTATTATTTTTCCGACCAAAAGGCCTCAAACGTGCCCCAAACTCAAACCAACGGAGCTTAAACAAACAGAAAACATCATTAGGTATTATCTTTCCTTAATTCATGTACTATTAAGTTTTTATATCAACTACATTGTTATAACTACACCTCTAAAACTGTCACTCAGTAACGCATCCAAAGTCGTCAGCCCGACCCAAATTATCTCAAAACTTGTACCCATGTCTTCATAATGTCTCCGACTCCGAGAAGATAGGGTCGACCTATCTCAAACCTCGGATCCAATTTATACTAAGCTATCAAAGGAACAAGACCAAGCCATCTCTAGCCTCGATCTGGTCCATACCCCCTCCGAGGAGATTACACTTAGCCCTCCAAATCCTCAGGCTCGACGCACTCAATACTACAAGTTAATGGTTTCTCTCCTTTCCACATACCTACTCATCATAATCTGTACCCTCACCATATCCACCTTCTTTAAGGGGTGTGGCCTTGGGTAATAAGGCAGATGCATGGGTCCTAGACGAAAAAGAACGGTACCTACATCCATCATCTTTCAAAAACTCTAGTATCTCCGGGTACCTTTAAAACCTCAAAACCTGATATTAGCTACCGCTACGATTACCCGTGAACCCAATCGTCATAAAATTCAAAGCAATCTCATATGTTAAGAAAACATGTCACAATCACTCATCTATCATGAAGACTCTTATCATGAATTCATGAGTCTATGTGGATAATTTTTTATCAAACCTTTTTTGTTTATGAAAAAGGAAAGACAAAAACTTAACCAACAGTGAAAATAATATCTATGTCTGTTCAGTTTTTATTAAGATTTATGTTCGGTGTGAAGTGTGACTTACACAAGATGCACTCAAAAAATTCACTTAATAAGCACGTTAATAACAACCATATGAAGGTGACCACTAAATATTATTTTTTTAATGACAACCATCCTGTCCTCACTAGTGGTTACATCATACACATGTTGTATTGTCTGGTGGTTGAAAAATCATATCAATACTAAATTTATGCTTAGCTATAGTACGTAGTTTTTGTTATTGAGAGTAATTGGGTGGCTTTTGAATGTTAAAAATAAACCGACAAAAGTGTTAATCTAACAGTGTCCATAACAGTAATAATGTATAGTGTCCATAACAGTAATAATCTAATAGAAGATAGGTGAACGGTGATGTAGCCCATAACACTCTGGCCCAATAAGAAAGGACCCACTGATGTAGCCCATACCACTCCGGCCCAATAAACACTCTGGCCTATAACACTCCGGCCCGTGACACTCCGACCCAAATGTAGCCCATAACACTCCGGCCCAATAAAAAACAGCCCAATAAACCTATATCTGGGCTCCCTCTATAACATGCCGCCCTATAGCCGCCCTACGACGCGCTGCCTTGCAGCCACCCTACGACACGCCACCCCACAACCGCCTACAAACGCCGCCCTGTAGCCACCCTACAGCACACCGCCCTGCAGCCACCCTGCGACACACCGTCCCCTGATCATGCAATCAATGCTTTCACACTGACGAGAAATGGGCAATGCCCGTTCAGAGGGCTATAAATAAGCCGAGGTATGGAGTTCATAATTCATTCAGACTTAATCTACTTACACCCAAGCTCTTTTAGATTTAACCCTTGGCCTCGCCCCTTTTTAATTTTTCGTTCTAACTTAAGTTTCTGAGCACCCTCGGAGGTCTCCCCCTCCCTTCCTTTCGAGAGCCTTTAGTTTATCCCTGTTACATGTGCAGGGCCCAAGCCACGTCAGCACCCACGCCACGTCAGCAGTAACAAATTTTTGGCATCAATAGATTGGCGCCATCCATGGGAAATCACAATTTCTCGCTGAACAGTAGAAGCAAAGAAGTCTAAAGAACTCATCTGTTGCAATGCCAAGCTGTCTGACACCACGTAGAACACTTTAGAGTTTTAAGTGCACACGACCGAGCACCGTAGTGCACATGCCCCTGTCCGAGCTGTTGCTAAGTGCACACGGCCGAGCGCCGTAGTGTACATGCCCCTGTCTGAGCTGTTGCTAAGTGCACACGGTCAAGCGCCGTAGTGCACATGCCCCTGTCCGAGCTGTTGCTAAGTGCACACGATCGAGCGTCGTAGGGCACATGCCCTTGTCCGAGTTGCTGCTAAGTGCACACGATCGAGCACCATAGCGCACATGCCCCTGTCCGAGTTGTTGCTAAGTGCACACGGCCGAGCGTCGTAGTGCACATACCCTTGGCCGAGTTGTTGTTAAGTGCACATGGTCGAGCACCATAGTGCACACACCCCTGTTCGAGCCATTGCTCAATGCACACTAGTGCACACGCCCCTGTTCGAGCCATTGCTAAGTGCACACTAGTGCGCACACCCTCAGCCTCATCCCAGCATCAGTGCACACTAGTGCACACGCCCTTGTTCGAGCATCAGTGCGTAAGAGTGTGCACGGCCAAGAAATCACGCGCACACCCAAGGCTGAGCATTGGCATATGTGTTCATACGCTCGGCCTCATCCCACCATCAGTGCACACTAATGCACACAGGCCGAGCATCAATGCGCAATAGTGCGCATGGCCAAGAAATTGCGCGCACACCCAAGGCCGAGCAATAGCATATGTGTTCATACGCTCAGACTCGTCCCAGCATCAGTGCACACTAGTGCACACAAGCCGAGCATCAGTGCACAATAGTGCGCACGGCCAAAAAATCGCGCGCACGTCCAAGGCCGAGCAATGGCATTTATGTTCATACGCTCGGCCTCGTCCCAGCATCAGTGCACACTAGTGCACACAGGTCGAGCATCAGTGCGTAATAGTGTGCACACCCAAGGCCGAGCATTGGCATTTGTGTTCACATGCTCAGCCTCGTCCCAGCATTAGTGCACACTAATGCACACAGGCCGAGCATCAGTGCGCAATAGTGCGCATAGCCAAGAAATAGTGCGCACACCCAAAGCTGAGCAATAGCATATGTGTTCATACGCTCGGCCTAGTCCCAGCATCAGTGCACACTAGTGCACACAAACCGGGCATCAGTGCACAATAGTGCGCACGGCCAAGAAATCGTGCGCACACCCAAGGCCGAGCAATGGCATATGTGTTCATACGCTCGGTCGCATCCCAGCATCAATGCACATAGGCCGAGCATCAGTGCGCAATAGTGCGCATGGCTAAGAAATCGCACGCACACCCAAGGCCGAGCATTGGCATATGTGTTCATACGCTAGACCTTATCCCAGCATCAGTGCACACTAGTGCACACAGGCCGAGCATCAGTGCGCAATAGTGCGCACGACCCAAAATCAGCGCGCACACCCAAGGTCTGAGCAGTGGATGACTTCACACATGCTCGGACTCATTTCTCCAAAGCTAAGCAGATGGATTGCTCCACGCAGGCTCGACTAACTATCTCCAAGGCCGAGCGTATGAGTTGCTTGTCATACCCTCGGCTAGGCATCTCCAAGGCCGAGCGTATGAGCTACTTGTCATACCCTCCTCAGCCAGGCATCTCCAAGACCGAGGGTATGAGCTGCTTGTCATACCCTCAGCCAGGTATCTCCAAGGCCGAGTGTATGAGCTGCTTGTCATACCCTCGGCCAGGCATCTCCAAGACCGATCGTATGAGCTGCTTGTCATACCCTCAACCAGGCATCTCCAAGGCCGAGCGTATGAGCTGCTTGTCATACCCTCGGCCAAGCATCTCTAATGCCGAGCATATGAACTGCTTGACATACCCTCGGCCAAGCATCTCCAAGGCCGAGCATATGAGCTTCTTGTCATACCCTCGGCCAAGCATCTCCAAGGTCGAGCATATGAGCCGCTTGTCATACCCTCGGCCAAGCATCTCCAAGGCCGAGCGTATGAGCTGTCCTTCATACACTCGGACATGAACCTCCAAGAACAAGCGCGTGAGTTATCCACGCTCGACCAAGAAACACCAAAAACAAAAGATAAGCTCACCCTAAAGTTCCATAGTCCGAGGGCACTAGTCACCAACTCCCAAATCTCTTAAGTATAAACGCTCGGCCATAGCACGAACATCATGTTTTACTTCCTCAAGGCACAAGTACCTGAGGAAGTGGGGGGCCTGTGATGTAGCCCATCACACTATGGCCCAATAAGAAATGGCCCACTGATGTAGCCCATAACACTTTGGCCTAATAAGAAACGGCCCACTGATGTAGCCCATAACACTCCGGCCCATAACACTCCAGCCCATAACACTCCAGCCCGTGACACTCCAGCCCAGATGAAGCCCATAACACTCCGGCCCATTAAAGAACTGCCCAATAAACCTACATCTGGGCTCCCTCTATAACATACCGCCCTATAGCCGCCCTACGACGCGCCGCTCTGCAGCCACCCTACGCTACCCTACGACACGCCACCTTGCAGCCACCCTACAGCACGCCGCCCTGCAGCCACCCTACGACATGCCGTCCCCTGATCATGCAATCAATGCCTTCATACTGACTAGACATGGGCAATGCCCGTTCAGAGGGCTATAAATAAGCTGAGGTATGGAATTCATAATTCATTCAGACTTAATCTACTTACACCCAAGCTCTTTTAGATTTAACCCTCGGCCTCGCCCCTTTTTAAGCTTTCGTTCTAACTTAAGCTTCGGAGCGCCCTCAGAGGTCTCCCCCTCCCTTCCTTCCGAGGGCCTTTAGTTCATCCCTGTTACTTGTGCAGGGCCCAAGCCACGTTAGCACCCAGGCCACGTCAGCACCCAAGCCACGTCAGCACCCAAGCCACGTCAGCAGTAACAAATTTTTGGCATCAACAAACGGAATAAGATTAGAACGTGCTCAACCCCCCAAGATTAGAACAAAGTTCATAAATTTTCATTTATGAAGTCAACAAAATTGGCTCAAGTTACAGGATTCACATGACTTATACGTACACACACCCTAGAAAATGTACATGCACATGCAAGATGAAATTAACCTAAGTATAAAGTGAGTAGCTTGTTGGGGGGTTGAAATGTTCTTACATCGGACTGGTGAATCACCTTAACAGACTCCAACCATCAAATGTTTTTCGTTTTTATTTTTATTTTTAATCAGTTTGGTGCAAATGATTGAAGGTTTCAAACTTAAAATCCCTTTTTGAATAAGGGTCTTGTTAACAACAAAAAAATCTTAAAGAGATTTTTATTTTCTGAGAGATTTTTTCTTTTACTTATTCATGGGTTAATCAAGGAATATTAAAGCTCTGCCACCTACTTTCATTACTAGTTTCCAAAAAGATGTAATAAATATATACTTTCCAGCATTAAGCTTAATACCCTTTTTTTAGTCATTTAAAAATATATTTTGAAAATGATTAAATTAACTTTTATTTTATAAATATTACATTTATACCAATTCTACGTGTATTGATTTTGCTTCAAATGTTAGTTTTCTACTCGGTACCAAAATATTTTACATGCATTTTTTTATATAAGAAATACCTCTTTAATTATGAAAAGTGGATACACCCAATTAAAGAGATAAATACTTCAATACATGTAGGGATATTAATTTCTTCTAGTTAGTCCCTTAATTCATCCCTTATAGTTTCGATATCATCAATCAAAATACTGAAAAGAACTAACATTATGTTGGTCGTATGGGATTGAGATTTGAAATTAGAATTAAGGTGGAATCATAATATTTTTTAGTAGTTTTGTTAAGATTTTGGTTCAAATCCTCACAAGAGAGACTTTTAATTAGTTTGGAAAAAATAAATTCTTATTTTATAGTTATTTATTCTAATAGAAGAATAATTAGTTTCTTATGTTGTTGTTGTTGTTTTTCTAGTAGTATTAGAAAAATCACCTCTCTATAAATAGGTTCTAGAGAAGATTTGAGACGCACTCATAATTCCAATATACATTGTAAATCAGATGGATTTACTATTAAAGCTAGGATGAGAGCTTTGTGTGTATTAGGGGTTTTGGATTGTCAAATAGAGAGCATTTACAACTAGAGCTACGATGAGAGCTTTGGGTGTATTGGGGCTTTTGGATCGTGAGAATTTAATAACTTTGTTTTTTCTAAAGTTATAATTAAAGATTAATAAACCGGTGGAGTTTATTGGTAGATGTTGTCAAAGAGATTGTCGAACCACTTTAATTGTCGTGTTCTTACTCTTTGCTTGTTTTGCCTATTTAATTGTAGTGGTTGTATTTTATGCCTAAAACTTGAGTGAGTAAATTTTAGAGGTAAGATCCCAACAAATTTTAATGTAGCAAAAGTACGATTCTATTTCAATTCCAATTTCATACTATAAAACGTAACGTAAGTATATTTCGTTAGAGTTTTAAGGTCTTCAACCAAGGTTAATGATAATTAGTAAAAAAATGTCTAATAATAATTTATATAATAAGTAAAATATTTAAATAGGATTAGTTTAATCATAAAAAAAAACACATCTTCTTTTGTATTTGAATTAAATACTCATTTTTAATATACATGGAGAAGTTTAATAACGATAGTCAAGATTTGATTTAATATACAGCTTATCAAGTGTCTTGTTCCTAGGGCAATTAATATTTTCCTTCCATTATTTGGTGCTATCAACCACCAAAAATAATTGTCATTTCCTCTTACAGTTCTGGTGCTTTTTGTTTTGTTTTGCTTTGTTTTTAGGGCAAATTATACTGTTATACCTTTAAGTTTACTGACATGACACTAGGATAACAATTCTTCTTAAAACTCACGATTCACCCCAAAACACAAATTTTTACCATCAAGTAACCCCAAAACGAATTTATTTGAAGAATCAAAATTTTAACTAAATATTACTTTTAATGATGACCAAAGTACTCTTAGATATCATATAAGTTATTTTTTATAAAAAAAAAATAAGTATCAGGGATGAAACATATTTAACAATGAATTTTTTAAAAGAAAATTATCATTGTTCTTTCTAAAAAATTATTAAAGTATATTTTAAATAGATTTATATTCCATTATATAGTATAAAACAAAAAAAATTTCATATATTTTATATTTTAAAAAATATTATGATATCATCACCTATCACATCCTCAAATAAATGAAAATAAAAAACCATTATAAAAGAGAATTAAATATTTTAAATGGCAGCTTGTTGATATGGTTTTTTTTTTATAAAATTAAATAGCCTAACATCTCAAATAATGAATATCAAAAACCCTCATAAAATAAAAATCAAAGGCAAACTCTTCTATTTTAAAAATTAAAATGATGTTGGATGTTTTTATTTTTTTAGAAAATTATAAATTTAAATAACCCAAAAATTTGTGATATAAACAATTTTGAGATAAATAATTGATAAATAAAATTATTAAACTTATCGTAATTACTTGGAGATATTTTAACACTAAGAGTACTTTGGTCATCATGAAAAGTAATATCCAATTAAAATTTTGATTCTTCAAAGAAATTCGTTTTCAGGTTGCTTGATAGTAGAAATTGATGTTTTAAGGTGAATCATAGATTTTAAAAATGTTTAGTATATTAGTATCATTTCAATAAACTTGAAAGTAGTACCGCATAATTTACTCTTGTTTTTATCTCTCATAAGCTATAAATACGTCCTCAAAGTCTCGAGTAAACTCACCAGCTGAAAGCTTTCATCTTTGAAGTGTTGGAATTTTTTTTATATAATTGGTGATAAAAACTAAATAGATAATTTCAAAATATATGTTTGTAGAAATTAAAAATAATTTTAACACAATATAAATATATGATATTAAGCAATAACATATAATAAAAATTAAAATAGAGAAAACGGAAGGAGTTGTGGCTTGTGAGTCGCGGAAAGCCACTGTCCTAAAGCCGTTATAGCCTCCCTACACGCAGGTACAAATGACTAAGACCGACGACTCCAAGATAAAACCCAGGTACTCACAGCTTTGCCTCCTACAATGTGCACATCCACTGGGAAGCAGGGGTGAACCGACCCAATCAAGGTTGCTAAAAAATGCAAATATTTAGAAAGTAGAAACAAGAAAAGAATTTGAAAATTGTATGTCTTAGGCTCTTGAAAATATTGGTATTTATAGGCACAAATGAGCTTAAAGATTTAATTCAAAATTTAAAATATAAATAATTTGTAACTCTCAATATTGAGATTAATCACAAATTTGTAACTTTCAATTTATTGGCTATATCAAAATAGCCAAATAATGACTATTGAAAAGTCATTTGATGGTTACAAAATGTGTAACTCTAAATTTTATTATTATATTAAAATGGCCAAATAATGGCTATTAAAAAACCATAAATAATTATGAGGAATTTAAAAAATTTTCTAACACTCCCCCACAAGTTTTAAAATTTCGAAACTCAAAACAAACAAAACAAAATAAAATAAAATATTGAAAGTATATAAGGGCAACTCTATTACTATGCAATAGATACAGGAGTTTTCAGGACTTGAGCCTACACTTTGCGTTGACAGTATTCATCTAAGGGAACTGTAATGGACTACGCCTTCGATTAGGTCTCTTGATCACACTTCAACAAGTCACACACGCAGTACTTGATATAGAGTTAAATTCACAGGTTAGCACTATTAATGGCCATGCTCTCTTATCTTGATTCTCATGAGAGTCTCTAGGAAATAGCCTAATCCTGTTGTTGCGACATCACAATAATTCTCACTTAGGTGAGCCTCCAAAGGTACGTGTGACAAGTACCTCGTGGCAATACCCACTTCGGTCTCATTAATTGTAAATATCAATCCTAAAGATCACACTAATAACCACTATCACCTTAGGGATGGGAATGAGATGCTCTCATGGAGAATGCTCCTCAAAAGTAGTGCTAAAATTGAGTCACGCGTTGCAGCTTGTTTCTACCTATTGAACCTTCTTCATGTGATCTCCAATCATAAAGGTTGGGCTACCCTTGTTGGGGACTCCCTATGGGCTTAGCTAAGCCCATCCCCTCGATGTATCAAGTATACCCCTTATTGGTAGACCTTTAGTCAAGCTATCAGCTATATTTTTTTCATATCTCACAAACTCTAGAGATATAATACTTATACTCAACAGTCATCTGACTGACTTATATCTCATTTGAATATGTTTGTTCATCCTTTTATTAGAATGAGATTTTCGTATAAGATCTATCACAACTTTACAATCAAAATGTATATATATTGAGGACACAAGTTTGTTCACAAAAGGACTATCCACCAATTCTTATTTTTTTATTATTGTTTTTTTAACCACTCAGCCTCTATAGTACTTCCATAAGGTTTCATCTTTTTCTAGAAAAATTATTCACAACCTATAGGCTTACTCCCGGGAGGTGAATCTAATAAAACTTAAGTATTATCATGTATTATTAATTTAAATTTATTATCAATAACTTATTTCCAGAAAGGTGCATCTCCAAAGATATAGCCTTACTATAGGTAGAATATTCTCCTTATACTAAAACGTAAAGAATCAATCTCCAAAATTCTTTTCAATTGTAGTCTTCTTACTTCTTTTAGGTTCAAAATAAGTTTCAAATTTATTTCCTAGGGGTGAACTAGAAAATTTCCTAATTTAATTAAACCTTAGAAGGTTGAACCGACAACTTAAATTTTAAAAGAAGTATATCCTCAAAGTATTTTGCATCTCTAACTTCTATAATTGTGTTATTGGATACTTCACTTATTTCAGAGTTTATCACTAAGAACCTGTTTGCATTACTATCTTGAGCATAATCTATAAAAACAACATCTATAGTTTTGGATCCTATTTTCACTCTCATTGGTTCGAGTATAGCTACCTTAGCTAGACACCCCCACACTTTTAGAATATAAAGTCTTGGAGGTCTATTTTTCTATATTTCAAAAGGATTTTTTTCACTATTTTGATTTTTGTTAGTGATTTTTTTTTTACTAAGTTTCCTAAGATTCTTTCTTTCTTTATTTTTTTATTCCATCTACTTGATTACAAATCATTTCAAAATTTTTAATTTTCCTCTTCCTTTCCACCATAGTAGTGTAACTTTCTACACTCATATAATCTATCCATATTTTTTTATTTTCTTTCTCAACATGTTGTGCAAAGTATTTAAAGTCGAAACTTAATTTCTTTGCTAATAATGGGTATTTATGTTTTTATGGTCTTTAATTTTTTCCTATTGTAAGAGTTATGGAATGCTTTATATAGATACTTATGATTGTTTTTTGTATTTATATATTTTTTTAAAATATGTCTATATATATATATATGTCTATATATATATATATATATATATATATATATTCTACAAAAGCTTTATATCAGTCACCAATCAAACTTTGACTGAAAAATTCAGGTGTAAAATCTATCTTTCTTTTAATTTATATAAGTTTTGCTCCAATTTAGTTTCTAACTTAGTTTTTTGGATCAATGCACTCTATTTAACAAATTTGGTGATATCATTTACAATATATATTTGAATGGTTATAGACTAATATATGAAACAAATAGTTCTAAGTCACTAAATATATTCTAAGCACTATATATATATATATATATATATATATATATATATATATATATATATATATATATATATAAAATTAATAAAACTATTTTCTTACATTAACAGATATCTCTTATTTAGAGTGCAAAATTTTCAACCAAATTCTAGAATAAGTTACACCAAATAAGAAGATTTTGATACTACATGTATAAATAGAGACATGCAAATATTTTGAAATATATAAAACACTAGAATATATATAAAGCACATATATAAAACACTTGGTCACTGATCAAAAGAACTAGGTCTTCTAATAATTCATAATTCCTCAATTTTATTTTTTTAAATTTAGTATATAATACATATTTTTGTTATTTTAATTTTCATCTCTTTTTTTTTTAAATCAATAAGAAAAATCAAGTGATTATTATGTTTTCTTTGATATCACATTATCATGACACTATATGATGAATAATTAACTTATATTCAATGAAGACATTGAAATTCAAAAAAAAAACACCCAAGCTCTATACCTCAACTTTCTATTAAATGGACTACATTTTTTTTTTTTAATATTCATTAAACATGTATAATGTTTACACCAATTCATTATAGTGATTATTATATTGGTATAATCATGGTATTTATGCATGTAACGTTTATTGATTTAATTATATAATGTTTACAATAACGTTTTTATTTATAACGTAATAATGTTTAGTTTGATTTTTTTTATAACATTTACAACATTAACGGAGTGATACTTAAGCTCATACTTAATATGTATATATGCTACTATAATAATTAAAAAACTAATGTAATTATAATTTGTTGTTAGAGACATGCAAACAGTGGCAAGTAGATCAGAATCACTGAATCAACATTGATCAACAAAAGAGCACATGGTTTGAAAATATTCCCAAGTGAATGAAGACAGTCTTTTATTGTCATTTTATTATAATAATGTAATGATTTAGTATTGTAATGTTGTAATTGATTTTTCACTTCAAATTTGTCTTTAGCGTAAAAGTTTTACATATAATGATTATATGCTTTGTACTTGAATTTCTTTTGTTCTTTCTAAACTAAAAATTCAATCTATTCCTATAATCACTCTTTTAACAACAATTCACACAAACTAGCATATATATTTGAATCAAGGATTTACTTTAAAAAAATAAAAAATAAAAACTATTGATATGTAATACAAACAAAATTCTCATACATATATAGATAAATATATGTAACACATTCAAAATTCCTATCTATAAATATATTATACATATCATGAAAAAAAAAAAAACCATACATATACAACATAGTATATAAAACTAGGTATCTAACACATGCAAAGCCTAGCTATGATACCACATGTTAATAATATTATAATAGTTTTAGCTGTTGGAATTTTTTTATATATAATTGGTGATAAAAACTAAATAGATATTTTCAAAATATATGCTTTTATAGATCAAAATAATTTTAACACAATAAAAATATATGATATTAAACAATAATGTATAATAAAATAAAATAAATAATTAAAATAGAGAAAATAAAAGGAGTTGGCCTGTGAGTCGCGGAAAGCCACTGTCCTAAAGTCGTTATAGCCTCCCTACGTGCAGGTACAAATGACTAAGACCGACTTTAAGATAAAACTCAGGTGCTCGCAGTTTTGCCTCCTACAATGTACACATCCACTGGGAAGCGGAGGTGAACCGACCCAATCAAAGTTGCCCAAAAATGCAAATATTTAGAAAGTAGAAACAAGAAAAGAATTTGAAAATTGTATGTCTTAGGCTCTTGAAAATCTTGATATTTATAAACACAAATGAGCCTAAGAATTTAATTCAAAATTTAAAATAGAAATAATTATAAAATTTGTAACTCTCAATTTATTGAGATTAATCACAAATTTGTAAACTTTTAATTTATTGGCTATACTAAAATAGTCAAATAATAACTATTGAAATGTTAGTTGACTACAAAATATATAACTCTCAATTTGATTATTATATTAAAATAGCCCAATATTAATTATTAAAAAATCATGAATAATTGTGAGGAATTTAAAAACTTTTTTAACAGCAAGAAAGATGGAGACAGCTAAAAAAAGAAGCAGAAGAGATACAAAGCAACTTTTTATTGCAACTCAGGTAACTTTCTATATAGGAACCCTTTGTTTTAGTATGCTTCAGTTCAAGAAAGTAACCCACGCATAAGATCAACAGGGTGCATGAAAAGTGGAAACAGCGTGTAAATTTATAGGGAATGATCCTTTGAGATATATACATTGAGGATAATTATTCAATATTATAATTAACAGTGTAAAAAGTGACATGTATTCACAACCAAAATTCATCACTTTGAAATCGTTATCCACGTAATATTTTAATAAAAGTGATTATATGTCAATGTTATAACCATTTTACTAAGAATATATAGTTCTATTCTCGATATCTTATTTTAATTTTCTAGCATTATTTGTTTTATGAATTTTATCAAGAATTTTGATGCATGTTTTGATATTATCTTCAACAAATAAAAGATAAAAGACAGTTATTTTTTATCCATTTTTTTTTCTAGCAGTAATACTGCAATAAAAAAATACTGCAAGAACAAGAACAAGTTAATTAAATGTGTTAGATTATGTATAGCATAGTTATTGCTTTGTTAGTTTAATCACACATTAGTTGTGTATATCTTTGGCTCTCATATTGGCTCCTATAAATAAGATAGCTCACTTGTAAGTAAATCACACCATTCAATACAATTCTCTTCTTTGTATTGTCTCACTTCCTCTCTTAAACCTTTAACATGGTATCAGAGCTTTCGTGGTTCTCGGTATATTAAGAGTTGAGTATGCTCTGTGATTGCACTATTAGTGGATCTTTCACATCAAAAAAACTTCTTGAAGGTTGTCGGTATATTAAGAGTTGAGTATGCTCTGTGATTGCCACTATTAGTGGATCCTTTACATCAGAAAAACGTCTTGTATATCCTTTTCATATTTGTCGGGTCACCACTATAGTCGGAGTCTCATTCTCCATCGACATCATCTCAACCGCTACTCCATCGACGTCACTATTCAACCGTTGACCGTTGACCAACGACCAGATTTGACCAGATGGCAGAAAAAGATATTTTTCGTCATGTTCAGTCTGTATTGGATGGTACAAACTATATTGTTTGGTCTCAATCTATGCGAAGTTTCCTCAAAAGTCGTAAGCTTTGGTCTTACGTGGTTGGTATTGTCGAGAAGCCAGTTAAAGGGGCTACTGAAACTAATGATGCTATTCTCACTCGTCTCATTGATTGGAAAAGTAATCATCATCAAATTCTCACATGGTTTCGTAATACTACTATTCCATCTATTTCTGCCATATTTGGTAGCTTTAATGAAGCTAAGGGTGTTTGGGATATGCTTGCTTCTCGTTATTCTGCTGTTGATGGTGCTCGAGAATATCGGCTCCTGTTTGAGCTCTTCTGCCTGAAGCAAGAACCGGGGCAGAGTATTAATGATTTTCTTGCTCGCATGCAATTCTTATGGAATCAAATTGATCTCTCTGATCCTATTTGGAAGGATCCTACAGATGCCAAAATGTATGCTGAACGAAGGGATCAACATCGTTTTCACCATTATCTTATGGCATTACGTGATAATTTTGAGCCTATTCGTGTGCAACTTTTACATCGCTCTCCTCTCCCTACTTTGGACAATGCTATATTTGAACTTGTTCGTGCAGAAAGTAGATCACAGACTATGCACTCTCAACATAGTCCTTCAGTGTTGGCTGCTCCATTATCTAGTTCTTCATCATTTCAGCTAAAGCATTCTGACAGGTTTGGTGCTCCTCGACCTTCTCCTAAGCCTTGCGACAACAATTTCTGTCGTTTTTGTAAACGTCGAGGGCACACTATTGATAAATGTTGGCTAAGAGGAAGATCCAATGCTTCCACTGCAGCAGTTGCTCATCCTGAGAGCACTCTCTCTACAGTTGTTCCATATCCATCTGTGACTACAACTTCATCTTCAGTTGCACTCTCTGACGGGTCATCAGGATATATTGTCACCTTATCTGCAGCTGACTTCGAGGCAATAGTTAATCAGGTCATCCAGTCTCGTTCTAGTAATGCATCTTCCTCTGCCCTCTCAGTCCTGCCACGTAATTCTGCCTCTTGGCTTTTTGATTCCGCTTGTTGCAACCATATGACACCTTTCCTAGCTTCATTTACTACATCTGCACCTTCACCTCATTCCTCATTCATTCGCACAGCTGATGGCTCCACTATGACTGTTAAAACTATAGGCACCATCAATAGTCGTTCTCTTTCTATTCCTGAAGTTTTTCATGTGCCAGAATTATCCTATAATCTTCTTTCCGTTGGGCAAATACGTGAACTTGGATATAGAATTGTCTTTGACTTTTCTGGTGTGAATGTGCAGGATCCTCGTACTGGTTAGACCCTTGGGACCGGGCATAGAATTGGGCGCATGTTTGAACTCTCATCCTTATACCTGCCCAACCTTCCCGCCTCTAAAGTCTCTGCTGCTGCCTCCTTGTCACTACCATCCCTTGCACTTTGGTATTCACGTCTTAGTCATGCATCTGCATCTCGGGTACAACTTTTAGCTTCAAAGGGGTTGTTAGGGTCAGTGTCTAAAAGTTCTTTTGATTGTATTTCGTGTCAACTTGGAAAACAGTCGGCTTTGCCTTTTAATAATAGTGAGTCTCATGCTACTGCTTCATTTGATTTAATTCATTATGATGTTTGGGGACCTTCTCCTGTTGCTAGTATGAGTGGTTCACGCTATTTTGTAATTTTTGTTGATGATTTCTCTCGTTACACTTGGGTATTTTTAATGAAATCTCGTTCTGAATTATTGGATATTTATCTTACTTTTGCCAAAATGATTGAAACTCAATTTTCAAAACCCATCAAAGCTTTTCATTTTGATAATGCTTTAGAATATACTCAACATGCTTTTCAAAACATCCTAAAAATTTATGGTACTGTTCCTCACTTGTCATGTCCTGGCACTTCACAACAAAATAGTCGAGCTCAACGTAAACTTAGGCACATTTTAGACACTGTTCTAGCCCTCCTCATTTCCACATCTGTTCCTACCCCATTTTGGGGTGAAGCCACTCTAACGGCTCTTTGTGTGTTTGGTTTTGCTTGTTTTGTTTTACTCCAACCTCATGAGCGCACCAAACTTGAGCCTCGTTCTCAAATGTGTTGCTTTCTTGGATATGGAATTGAACAAAAAAGCTATCGGTGTTATGATCCTGTGTCTCATCATCTTCGCATCTCTCGTCATACAGTTTTCTGGGAGCATAGACTATTTCATGAAATTGACAAATTCAGCATGCCATCTTTTCCTCTTTTTACCACACTTATAGAGCCTCCTATTTCTCCTACTCACACTAGTGATGTCTTGCCCGAGTCTCCCTCACCTCACATTAGTAATGTCTTGCCCGAGTCTCCCTTACCTAATACTCTCGATTCCACTCCACCTGATACTCTCGACGTTGCTTCGCCTGAGCCCCTAGGGTCTGTTACGTATGAGGATCATGTTCACACTTCCTTTCCAGACCTTCGCCGATCAACCAGAGTAAGATCTCTTCCATCCCATCTCCAGAATTTTCATTGCTTTCATGCTTTAGCTACTTTACATGAGCCCCACTCCTATCGTGAGGCTTCTACTAACCCTTTTGGCAGACTGCGATGAAAGAGGAACTTGATTCTTTACACAAGAATAATACATGGGATTTGGTTGACTTGCCTTCTGGAAAGTCTGTGGTTGGCAGTAAATGGGTTTACAAAATTAAGACTTGTTCAGATGGTACTGTTGACAGGTACAAGGCTCGACTTGTTGCCAGGGGTTTTACTCAGGAGTATGGTGTGGACTATGAGGAGACCTTTGCTCCAGTTGCTCGTCTATCTTCTGTGCATGCTTTGCTGGCTGTTGCAACCTCTCTCCATTGGTCACTTTTTCAAATGGATGTTAAAAATGCATTCCTTAATGGTGATCTTAATGAAGAAGTCTATATGCAACCACCTCCTGGACTATCTAATCCAACAAACAAGGTATGTCGTCTTCGTCGAGCTCTATATGGACTTAAGTAGGCTCCTCGAGCATGGTTTGCTAAGTTTAGCAACACTTTGTCTAGCCTTAGATATTCCATCAGCTCCTATGATTCAACCTTGTTTGTTCGCCGCACAGACCAGGGCATCATACTTCTTCTGTTATATGTTGATGACATTATTATTATCGGGGATGATCCTATTGGTATTCAGGAACTTAAACAGTTTCTCAATCAACATTTTGAGATGAAAGATCTTGGGCCTCTCAGCTATTTTCTTGGTCTTGAGATTTCATCTTCTTCTGATGGTTATTATTTGACACAAGCCAAATATATCTCTGATATGCTTTCTCGGGCAAATCTCACAGACAGTAAGGTTGTTGACACACCAACTGAGCTTAATGCTCGTCTTACACCCCATGATGGCAAACTTATTCGTGATTTTACTTTATATCGACATTTGGTTGGCAGTCTTGTCTACCTTACTGTTACTCGACCTGATATCTCGTATGCTGTCCATCAGGTGAGTCAGTTTATGGCTGCTCCTCGCTCTACTCATTTTGCTGCTGTTCTTCGCATCCTTCGTTACCTAAAGGGGACATTGTTTCATGGGCTCTTTTTCTCCTCTCAGTCTCCTCTTCAGTTGTGTGCTTATACCGATGCAGATTGGGCAAGTGATCCTACAGATCGTCGTTCTACCACCGGTTATTGTTTCATACTTGGCACCTGTCTTATCTCTTGGCGTAGTAAGAAACAAACTGTTGTTGCTCGATCTAGTACAGAAGCAGAATATCGTGCTTTAGCTGACACTACCTCTGAGCTTCTTTGGTTACGATGGTTGTTACAAGATATGGGTGTATCACTTTCTGCTGCCATTCCTGTATACTGTGACAATAGAAGTGCTATTCAGATTGCTCATAATGATGTGTTTCATGAACGGACCAAACATATTGAGATTGATTGTCATTTTGTCCGTCATCATCTCCTTCAAGGCTCCCTACAGCTTCATTCTGTCGCATCCAAGAATCAGCTCACAGACATCTTTACCAAGTCACATCCTCCAGGGCATTTTCGTGATCTTGTTTTCAAACTCAAGTTGGTTTCTCACATTCCACTTTGAGTTTGAGGGGGGCTGTTAGATTATGTATAGCATAGTTATTGCTTAGTTAGTTTAATCCCACATTGGTTGTGTATATCTTTGGCTCTCTTATTGACTCCTATAAATAGGATAGCTCACTTGTAAGTAAATCACACCATTCAATACAATTCTCTTCTTTGTATTGTCTCACTTCCTCTCTTAAACCTTTAACAAAATGCAATAATTTCTTTGTCCTTTGAATCATATGAAGTCACTCACTCTCTTTGTGGATCTAATCAAATTCGTCAACTGTTGTAACTAATTAAGGCCCCTATATGGTGTTACTTGACTAGCTTCCCTCTTTTCTTTTCTTTATAATTCCTTTGTACTATTTTAAGTTTTATATATATATATATATATATATATATATATATATATGACCATAATTAATTTACTTATAAAATACATCTGTGTTTAATTTGTGCAGGTAAATACATTTAATTTCATTTGAAACATTCATTTGAGTAAAAGAATATGAGAAAGACGCGAGATTGAAAGAGGACAATACTGAGTTCACAAAGAACTTCAACCTCGAGCTTTAACCACGATGAAAAGAGATGTCTAACATTCATAGGCAGCATATTTGTTTATTGGTGCTATGAGGACAAAAGTAATCAGAAAGCCAATTATAAAGTATAATTGTGACTAAACCGAAAACGTCAATTGTCTTTTGGACATGGCTCAGTTCACTACGTGTTTATAGCAACTAAATAAGTTCATTATTTTTCTCAGCACTGTTATAAGTAAGGATGCATGTCAATTACTTTTATTGATAAAATCACTTATTATTGCATAATAAATCTTCTTAAAAAATGCATTTCATGCTGGGCATAATATATCTAAATCTTTTTTAATATGTGAGTGATTACTTTTTATGCCATTATACTGAGCCAGTGACACCCTTCATATGTTCAACTTTCATGATTCTAACTTGCATTTCATAATTGAAAATTATATCCCTTTTAAAATGGATGAGAAAAAAATCACATGTACAAATACAATTTAAATTATTGAAATTTTATAAATGTAACTTTAAGTAAGGACACAATAAATTTAGCTACAAACTGCAACCAAAAGGAAGAAAGGAAGACAAAGAGAGCCAATTGTTCAATCACGATCACTTTCTGTGAACTCCGAAGTTATAACTTACAAGGACATTTTCAGACACATGCCTAGGCTGGTTATTACAAAGTGATCGATATAATTCAGTTTCTTAGTTAGAGAAGTTCGTATCTAATACAATCATATAGGTCTATGAAAAATATATGACATAAAGTTTCGTATCACCATTAAATGACGCGAAAAGAGAAAGAAAAAGAATTTATTGGATCAATATTTTGATACATTCAACCGTCTTAAAGTTTAAAATAAAACATTAATCGATGAATATATTGAATAAAAATGCAATTAATTAAAAGTTCAAAGAGTTCCAACATTAAATTTGTAGGTTAAAAATCTAAATGCAACGAATCCAAAATTCATAAATCCTCCATGTTGTAATCTAGTTACAATAGGGTATAAGTTTCATGCTTTACTTTTCTTGTTTATTTTGGTGAAATAACGTGAATCCATTCATTTACTATTAACTATCACTATTCTCATAAATCTATGAGTCCCATGTAATTTAATTACAAAAAAAAATTTTGTAGTTGACTGTAATTTTTAAAAATATCTTGAAGTTTTGTTTTAATAAAAAAAAATACATTGTAGTTATTTTATTTTCCAACAATACTTTGAGGTTTTTTATGGTAAAAAATAATCCGCGATATGTTTCTGTTAGTAAAAGATACTCTATAATATGTTTCTGTTAACCAAAAATATCCTGTGATATGTTTTTTTTAATCAACCACATGGTATTTTTTACTAATAGAAACAAACTACAGGGTATTTTTTACCACAAAAAATCTTTCGAATAGTTTTTAAAAATGGACTCAATCACAATTATTTTTTGTCATACAAAAAATCCCAAAATAATTTTTAAAAATACAATCAGCAACGAAATATTTTTTGTAATTAAGTTTTTTTTATCATCTATACTGTTGTGGATGTACGTGCCTTGTGGCAGGGAAGTACCGTTTTGTTGTTGTTTTATTCTAAATAGTTCATACTGTATGCAATTATTGCTATTTATTTCTTCACATTTATTGCTAATATGTTTACTATTCAAATCAGAGGCGAACCCTCTGGGCACATCTGGTCCGGCCCAGGCTCAATATCTTTTATAAAAAAAAACTTATTAGCTATTTTTTTCATATGCCCAGCCTTATTTCCAAGTTCCATCACTGATTACACATTTATAACACTTGTTGTTTTTTATTTTATTATATATTTTTGTCATCTAGAACATTATTTAATTTTTTTTAATTGTCAAATATGATAACATACCTCATTAATTAGTTAAAAGTTAGGTTAATGAATTATTAATTCAATAAAGTTGAATCAAATATTTATAGAAATAAAAAAAATTATATTTAATTATTATCAACAATTATTTATTTGTTTAAATTTAATGTGTAAATATATGTTTATATATAAATGTATATATTAAAGAAAAAGTTTATAATACATGTGTGCACACATATTTTATATTATATGCAACATGGAAACTCATAAATTTTGTAAGACTTAGAATTTAACAAATTTAACATATTTTTCACTTGAGAAATTTTGTAATAAGATTATGGAAAGTAATATATTCGTCAATTTTACTTGATAAATATAACCTTTCATGCCAATATATAATATAAAATGATAAAACAATAATATAATATATTCGCTCTTAAGATATTTTCATTTTATTAAATTTTGAAAGAGGACGATTTTGCGCCCTCACTCCACAAATTGCTCCTGCTCTAAATCACCTAAGCTCAAACCGACTTTAACATAAAATTTTACTCCTTTTTATTTGTTTTACTTTTACTCTGTAACATTATAGTCTCATTATGTGTAAAATAAAATAATTTGGGGCTTAAAAGGAAAATATATGAAAGAGACCAGAATTCTACATATATAGAGTCAAGAAGTGATTAGCCTTCCTGATGTCATTGTCTACAATTAATTATTCAAGCAATTACTTAATTTTAATATATATATATATATATATATATATATATATATATGTATATATGCATGTTATATAAATAGAAATTATATATTTATCTTTTTCATCTGGTTATTGAGATGAAATTATCATTCGACACAGAAACAAAATTAAGAACACAAGTACAAGCTTATGGTTTTCTGGAATTTTACTTTTTCATTCTATGTTACTGAACCGTTTCAAAGCCTTTTAGTTTTCATCTTTTTTTCTTGTAAATCATATGATGTTAGGTATCATTTGTTTTGGTTTTAGTGAAACATGTGTCCTATTGAAGGTATATATACAAAGCTAATATTGTGTGATAATTTTTATTTGCTTTGTAGGCTTATAGAAATTACTGAGCAAAAAAATAAATGACCAGATGATCGTAGGATAGATAGGCCATATATTTCGATCCTCTCTGAAAAAAATTTCTGACTTCCCCCCTACCCATCATTGCTACTATATTCATTTCTTCACATTTATTGCTATGTTTTCTCTTCAAAGAACTCATCCTCTCTTATCTATTCAGTTCTTCACACATTTACTGCTATGTATAAAAATCATGCGTTGATATTTTTGGATTTTTTTAGAAAATTTCTTCTAGGATCAATGAATTGGACTCGTTACATTTAGGTTATTAAACTACAAATTTAATGTTAAAACTCCTTAAATTTTTAATTAATTGAAATATTAGTCAATAAAATTCTCATCATCTTCTCTTCCCGCTATCTTTCTCTCTCTATCTCACGCCAAGCCATCGATCTTCTTTATAAGTTAATCTCTTTGCCTCCAATTTCTTTACATCAATTGGTTTTTATATGCTTCATTTTTGTCTCTTTCTCTATCCGTTTGGTATGTTTATATTTTCTTCGATGGGTTCCTAATTAATCATGATTTTGAAGACACTTTTTTTGCTGGAGTTTAGGTATATGTTGCTACTATCTTTTTTACCAGTGATGATGAAGAATCATGTTTTCTTCACAATTTTTTTTTACATATTGGGTTGATTGCAGGATAGAAATGACGTTGAAAAGAATTATAAACAACCTTATTTTACAGACTCACTTCAGTTCAAGGTAAATGGTATGCAAAATTCCATTCAATGTTTTTCATAATTCTTATGTTTTCAATATTCCTTTTTGTTGGATTGACGTAGCATAGAAATATACATGTATTGTTTGATTGCTTAATATTGTAATCATTCAACAAATTAATTGTTGTTATATGACTCATATTCTTATGTGGGGCCCTAAAAACTTGTGACCAAAACAAGATACTTGAGCACGAAGTATTTTTTACTTGGAGACCAAGTGTCTTTGTAGGCAGACTTGGAGACTAAGTATTTCCAATAGGCAAGATACTTGAATATAAAATCTTTTTGACTTTGAGGCTAAGTATCTTTGGTAGTAAGTTTTGAGTGGATATATATATATATATATATATATATATATATATATATATATATATATATATATATTGGGAATATAAGGGCAACACACAAGACACAAGGGTAAAGAGTGCTTTTTGGGTTGAATGAGGGTTTATAAAGGTTCTTGAGATTGGGTTTTAGGGATAAAACTCAATATTTTTTTTATTTATCTCATGGTAAAGAATACGTTTATTTTCACCGTGAACGTAGACAGGATTGTGTTGAAACATGTAAATCTTGTATGTTCACTTACTTTACTTCATATTTGTTTATTTTCTTTTCATTAAAATCGCGGATGCGTGGTTAAATTAAATCTCAGTATCAAGTCACTTCCACATATTCGTGTGTTTCCCAACAAGCTAGTATCAGAGCCACAAGGTTAGAATTGAGACTTAATTGTTATTTATGCACAAGATTGGAAGGTGAATATCAACCAGTTTATCATGGAGCAATTTAAAAATGAATTTATTCATTCTTTGGCAAAGAAGGGTGAAGGACTTCCTTGTTCAACATAGCTTGGCTAAAGCATTGAAGGGAAATGATGGAAAGCTAAGAAAGATGAAAGACAATGAGTGGATGGATTTGGAATCAAGGTGAATTCAATTCGACTCTGTATTACTGATGGCATTATAAAAAATGTTATAGATCAAGATTCAGGGCTTGGGAAGAATTGGAAAAACTCTCTCTAGCTGAGAGTTTGATCAATAAGTTACATCTAAAGCGGGAGTTGGCTATAGATGATCGAAGGTAGGAATTTTATGGAATACTTAAACGTGTTCGGTGGAATCGTGGATCAAAGACGATAAGTTGATGGTTGCAGCTACACATGTGCATTAGTTGGGGTTTTCAAATCAGGTGAAGTCATGACCGTTTGCTAATTCGGGTTGTGTGTAGCTAGTAAACTTAAAGGCAAATAGTTTTTGTTTGCGGCATGGACAAGCAGGTAGGGGTATAATTAATCTTTAAAGTGGTAAGAATATTTGTCAATGTGAGGATTTGTTAGGATATGACCTCATATTTTTATGTGGGACCTTAGAAACTTGAGACCAAAACAAAATATATACTTGAGTTAGAAAGTCTTTTTTTTACTTGGAAATTAAGTAAGTTGAGGAGAAAGTTTTGGATGGTTATATATATGTGTACACAAGAAATATGGGGGCAACACACAAGAAAAAAGGGTAGAGACTAAACTTTGAGTTGAAAGAGGGTGTACAAGGGTTTTTGGGATTAAATTTTGAGGATAAAAACTCAATATAATTTTTTTATATTTCTCTCATGGTAAATAACGAGTTTATTTTTTCTATGGACGTAAACAGAATTGTACCAAACCACATAAATCTTGTATGTTCACTTGCTTTACTTCATCTTTGCTTATTTTCTTTTCTTTAAATTCGTGTGTATACATAGTTAAATCAAATTTCAATATCAAATCATTTTCGCATATTTGTATGTTTCCCAGTATTAATGATACAAATGACTTGCGCAATAATAAAAAAAAGAAGATAACTTTTAATTTCGTTTGCTTTTGAAACACTTACAAATAAAAACCTTGTGCAACGCATGGGATTACCGCTAATTTTCTTAAATCATGGAAGCTCAACCTAGTGTCATGGGTTCAATGCGATTTGAAACCTTGTGCAACGCATGGGGTTACCGCTAATTTTCTAAAATGATGGAAGCTCAACCTAGTGTCATGGGTTCAATGCGATTTGATTCCCTAGAATAAATCCTCTTCTTGAATCGGTTTTCTAGTCGTAACTTCTCCTTTGCCACTTTTCCCACATAGCTTCCGACATAATCAATGGACATTACTATCGCTCGATAAATTTTATCAAAAGAATAAAAAAAATAATTAAAAAATGGCATAACACAAGATATATTAAGTAACTTTTAACAAGTTTATAAATTGGTTATTTTTCCTTATATACAGAAGTTAGTTCAAAGTCTAAGTACTCCTAAAAACGAGTTATGAAAAAAAATTGAAATCTAAAAATAACTTTTAAAAACTTGAATTTATTATAAAAATTATTTTCATTACTTTTTTATCAAACATTAAATAAATTTAGTTTCACTATACATTATTTTACCAAAAACCGTTTTGTGCTAGACTACACAATACCTATATTAAAAATTTTGATTAAAGTGCTAAGTTGATCTCATTGTAATTAAAGTGACACATTTAAAAATACAAATGTATTTTTTAGGCCCAAATTACAGGGTGTTTTTCTTTTTCAAAAAATTTGTTGAATAATTTTATTTTTCATCACCATTTTGCATTTCTTTTCAGTTTTTAATCTGAATATCGTGATAATAAAATATTTTGTAAAATGATAAAAATATACTTAATTAATGATAATTGATAGACATAGTACATGTGACACAAACAAACAAAACGTTTATATGTGGTTTATACTATCTCGTGTAAGGGATGTTGACAACACATATCAAAGCACGGATGAAGCGCCTAAGCCACGTGAACTTGCTTCATTTTTCTCACTACCAAACAATGAGCATAGTACATATTATTATTGTGATACTGATGAAGCGTCTAAGCCACATGAACTTGCTTCATTTTTCTCACTACCAAACAATGAGCATTGTACATATTATTATTGAAGAGCCATCCATCCGTCGTATTCATTAAAGTTCCAAAAAACGAAATATGATACACATTATACATGTGCTCATACTTTTCACATCATTGAAGCAATCGATGTTCGACCTTTTATTTCCGTATTCCATTCACATAAGGTATCAGGATTTTATCTCTCATATTCAAACTTATAATGATTAAATATGTAAATAAGTAAATAGAAATCAAATATAACAATTTAATATAGTTCGATAATTTTTTATCTACGTCACCTACAGACTTACAATTATATTAATTTTTATAACTTTAGAGAAAATAAAATTATTACCGAATAACTTTACAACCCAAAATCTTCAATACACCTAAAACTCTCAATCTAGCTCTAGTTGTAAATTTTTCTGATTTACAAAATATATTAGAATTATGAACGTGTCTCAAAATTTTTTTAAAACCCTTTTATATAAATGATATTTTTTTAATATTATTAGAAAAATAATAATAACATAGTAAACTACTACTATTAGAACAAGCAATAATCCATTATGAGAGTACTACTACTCTTTTTAAAACAAGTAACTACAAAATAGGATATCAAACTTTTCATAAACTATTTTAATATTGAAAAAAATATATAATTTCATTTCAATTCTAATTCTAATCAGCCGAAGATAGTGTTACAGTTTTAGTGCTTTTTTTTTGTTTTATTTTGTTTTTATCTCACCTCAGCTATAAATACATCCTCAAAGTCTAATGTAAACTCACCAGCTGAAAGCTTTCATCTTGCAAGAAAGATGCCAAAGAAGAAGAAGCAGAAGGGATGCAAACCAACTTTTATTTCAACTCAGGTAACTTTCTCTATAGGAACCTTTTGTGTTAGTATGCTTCAGTTGCAGAAGGTAACTCAAGCATAAGATCAATACGGTGCATGAAAAGTGGAGACGGCATGTGAATTTATGGGAAATAATCCTTTGATATATATATTTAGAATAATTATTCCATGTTATAGTTAACAGTGTAAAAGTGATATGTACTTATTTTTAATAAAAGTGATGAATTTGTTCAACTCTATATTAATAAAAGTGATTACATGACATTGTTATCACCAGTTTACTAAACATATATAGTTTCATCCTCAATATTCTATTTTAATTTTCTAGTGTTATTCGTTTTATGAACATTATTAATAATTTTAACGATAGATAAAAACATCAATCATTTTATTTTTTCTTCTTTTATTTTCTTTCACTTTTTCTCCCTTAATAGGAAAATTAGGTTTACATGCACACAAAAAAAAGTTAATTAAATACAATAATACTGCAATAATTTCTTTGTCCTTTGAATCATATGAAGTCATTCACTCTCTAATCAAATTCGCCAACTGTTGTAACTAATTAAGGCATTTATCTACTTGACTAGCTTCCTTCTTTTCTTTTCTTTATAATTCATTTTTATTATTTTAAGCTATGTTTATTTATATATATATATATATAGCAGCATAATTAATTTACTTATAAAATACATCCATGAACAGTTTGTGCAGATAAGTACACCTAATATCATTTGGAACACTCATTTGAGCAAGAAAATATGAGAAAGACACGAGATTGAAAGAGGACAACATCAAGTTCACAAAGAACCTCAACCTCGAACCTTTACTGTTGGAGAGATGCTTGACTTCAAACAGCATATATGTGATTAAAATTATTATAATGCTATGGAAGACATAAATAATCAAAAGACCAATTTAAGACTAACAAAGACTAAACCAAAACTGTCGAATGTCTTTTGGACATGACTCAATTCACATGGTGTCCATAGCAATTAAATGTGTTCATTCTTTTTTTGAGCACCCTTAGAAATAAGGGTACATGATGTATGACAACTATTTTTATTGGTAAAATCATAGTAAATCTCTATAAGAAAAAACTCGCATTTCATATAGGCATAATATATCTAATTCTTTTTTCTTAAATGTGAGGGATAACTTTTTATGCTATTATACTGCGCCAGTGCCACCATTTACATGATTCTAACTTGCATTTCTTAATTGAAAAATATATCTCTTCTAAAATGGATGTGAAAAAAACACATCCATGAAATGCAACTGAATTATCAAAATTTAAGATTTCGAATTATAAAAATATTAAATTTTAATAATTTAAATTATATTTAAGTATATAACCAAACAATAAGTACAACCACGAACTGCAACTGAAATGAAGAAAAGAAAACAAAGAGGGCAAATTGTTCAGTCACGATCACTTTCTCTGAACTTCGAAGTTATAACTTACAAGGACATCTTTAAGCACATGCCTAGGCTAGCTACTAATGAATGCCCGGCATAATTCGGTTCTTTAGCTACTATAACCTGAGTTACCAGAGCCTTGCAATTTCGCGTGAAATTATTGTTTGAATACATGGTAAAACTTCATTTTTGTAACGATTCTTAAATTTTATTAATAATTATTAAGTAATTTCATCAGTAATGTAAATAGTAATTATATGAACATTATTAATAAAATTCTTTAAAATTATCAATGAAATTTTCAATTGATGTAAAAGTGAGGTTTACACCCGATATAAATATCTCTTCAATTTCTCTCAGTTATTCTTTGCATTTCATTGTAAAGAAAAAGAAAAATTATACGATGATCCTTAAATCATGTTACTATGCCTAGTAATTAGGTCTCTCGACATTGAATATAAAGTTAAGAATTTTCACTTTCAATTGATTGTAATTTAATCTTTTCAAATAATATTCATTAACGAAATTGTTTTAAAAACATAATAATTCAAAAAAAAATTGATCACAAATTTTTTATACATATAAAGATATATGTGATATACCATGAAAAAAATATAAATTTGTTTTAATACAAACTGTTTCTTAATATTTAAAATTTGAAAAATCCCAGTAATTAACACGAGTGAAAAATTCATAAAATTATTGTTATATGACTTTTAAAGTTTAAATAGTTACCTAGAATTTATTTGAACAACATTCTGATACATTCAACCATCTAGAAGTATGCAACCAATACAAAATTCATGAATCTTTAAAGACAATTTTCTCAACAAAAAAAAAATTACCTTAAAAAGGATCCAAAAATATCGTAATGATTGCTATTTTAGGATTTTCCATTGCTTTAATGTAGTCATGGTAGGGTTTAGCTTTCATTTTTAATTTTTTTTTTATCTTTCTGTAAAATGCTATTGTGAGAATAGTCCATTTACTATCACCAATTACTATTCTCAGAAAAAAATTGATCCATGAATTTGGAACTCGTTGCATTTAGGTTAATAAATTATAAATTTAATATTGAAATTTTTTAAACTTTTAATTAATTACAATATTATTCAATAAAATTCATGCATCAACTTTTCTTCTCACTTGCTTTCTCTCTCTATCTCACTCCAAGACATTGATCTCATTTATAAGTTAATATTTTTGCCTCCAATTTCTTTCCATCTCACTCGCTTTCTCTCTCTCTCTCTCTCTCTCTCTCTCTCTCTCACTCCAAGATATTGATCTCTTTTATGAGTTAATCTTTTTGCCTCCAATTTCTTTCCATCATTTGGTTTCTGTACGCTTAAGTTTTTTCTTTCTCCCTATCGATTTGATATGTTTATATTTTCTTCGATGGATTCCTATCCATGATTTTGAAGACATATTTTCTGCTGGAGTTTCAAGGTATATGTTGCTAACATCTTTTCTGTTAGAGATGACGAAGAATTATGTTTTCGTCACAATTTTTTTCCTTCATATTGGGTTGATTGCAGGATAGAGACGACGTTGAAAAGAATTCTAAACAACCTTAATTTACAAAAGCACATCAGTTCAAGGTAAATGTGGTATGCAAAATTCTTTTCGCTATTTTTCATAATTCTTAACCTTTCAATATTTCTTTTTGTTGGACTGACATAGCAGCCAAAGAAGAAGAAGTAGAAGAGATGCAAACCAACTTTTATTGCAACTCATGTAACTTTCTCTATAAGAACCTTTTGTGTTAGTATGCTCCAGTTGCAGAAGGTAACTCATGTGTTGATGCCAAAAATATGTACAGCAGAGCTGGGGGCTGATTACACCTGTTCATGCACAAAGAAAGAGAGACTATGGGTCGCCGGAGGGGTGCCTTCGGGGATGCTCCGATACTTAAGTCAGATAAAGCAAATTATATGGAGACTTGTCGTATTGATCTCAATGATTAAGGGAAAAAAACCTATTTTTTTGGGATGCATACCTGGCCCTTTTTATAGGGTGTTTAGAAGGCGGTCCCCTGCTTGGGGCGGCAATGATATGATGTTACAACTGGACTGAATGATGATGCTTAAGAGGCCCATCTAGGCGGTTAAAAGCCGTTCTTTTAGGGTTTTACCTTGTTGTTTGATCGGGAGCCGTCCAAGTCTAATGGCGGTTCTATGATCTGACAGCTCAACTTGGTTAGGTGATGATGCCTAGCAGTCCCAGCTAGGTGACTGGGGACCGTTTACTAGGGCTTTTGTCCGGCTGGCTCAACTAGGAACCGTTCGAGTATGGGGGCACTGTTGCCCTGACGGCTCATCATGGCTGGGGCATGATGGCCTGGAAGGCGGTGGTGACATTGGGTGACCGAGTTTTGGAAGGCGGTGGTTTATGACAGGAGCCGAACCATCCAATCCTGGTTCATCCACGTGTCCTCCCATGATCCATTTTGCCAGGAGAAGCCATGTGTCATCCCCTCATTAGAAGGGTAGTTTTTTGGCAGTATCACAAGCCCCCCACTTCCGTGAGTACAATTTATGTGCTTAAGGAAGTATTCGTGTTACATTTCTGCTTCGTTTTGGAGTAGCGGGCTACGAGTCAGTGGAGCAATCTATCTCCTCAGACTTTGAAGGAAGTAGGCCGAGGACCAGTGGAGCAATCCATCTCCTCGGCCAAGAATATCGTGGGTCTGAGGACAAGTGGAGCAATCCATCTCCTCGGACCTTTAAGAGATTGGGCCGAGGACCAGTGGAGCAATCCATCTCCTCGGACCTTGAAGAGAGTGAGCCGAGGACCAGTGGAGCAATCCATCTCCTCGGCCAAGAATACCATGGATCCGAGGACAAGTGGAGTAATCCATCTCTTCGGACCTTGAAGAGAGTGGGCCGAGGATAAGTGGAGCAATCCATCTCCTCGGACCTTTAAGAGAGTGGGCCGAGGCTCGGCCAAGAATACCATGGGTCCGAGGACCAGTGGAGCAATCCATCTCCTCGGACCTTGAAGAGAGTGGGCCGAGGACCAGTGGAGCAATCAATCTCCTCGGCTAAGAATACCATGGGTCTGAGGACAAGTGGAGCAATCCATCTCCTCGGACCTTGAAGAGAGTGGGCCGAGGACCAGTGGAGCAATCCATCTCCTTGGCCAAGAATACCATGGGTCCAAGGACAAGTGGAGCAATCCATCTCCTCGGACCTTGAAGAGAGTGGGCTGAGGACCAATGGAGCAATCCATCTCCTCGACCAAGAATACCATGGGTCCGAGGACAAGTGGAGCAATCCATCTCCTCGGACCTTGAAGAGAGTGGGCCGAGGACCAGTGGAGCAATCCATCTCCTCGGCCAAGAATACCATGGGTCCGAGGACAAGTGGAGCAATCCATCTCCTCGGCCAAGAATACCATGGATCCGAGGACAAGTGGAGCAATTCATCTCCTCGAACCTTGAAGAGAGTGGGCCTTGTTGTGCGAAGATATACCTAAATAAATAGGTGAATAATCGTACTTTGTTTTACTTACAAGTGCACAAGGTCAATAGTGTAGCATAGTGTGCGAATGCAAGATCATCTCCACAGGGATTGGTAAAGTTCGATTTAGAATTATATTTGCAATGTAAAAAGATAGAAATAATAAACTGAAGGGTGATTCGATAATAATAAAGACATAGGGCTTTGATATCCACCACTAGTCATACATTCCCGATTTTGTATAAGGTATCAGTGCTCTAGCCTTATTATGTGTACCTACTGGTTGCCAACCTAAGAGCATGGTATCTACTCCTTAAGCTATTGATTTCCCTAAGCAACGAGTTAGGCATGGTATCTACTCTAACTCTTTTCTTCCTTAAGAGATTCAGCATGGTATCTGCTTAAGTTGTTCCTTAAGAAAACATAGGTACTGTGGAAATCGACAACCATATGAGACCTAGGGCATGGTATCTACTCCCGGTTTCCTATGTTGATTAACCCGGGTATCCGGATAAGATGGTCCCTTGTTACTGATGTTAGACCCAGGACTCAGTCATCCAAATTGATCTAACTAACCCATCCATACCACATGCATACGTTGGCCTTACACATATATATGAGGAATTTAAATAAGCATAGGCGTTAATCAAGTTAAGTAACATAATAAGCTATGCAAAGATTTAATCAATGAATAAAAATATGGGAATGCATAACTAGGGCTTCAATCGAGCCCTGTAAGAGAGTTAGTTACACATACTAACTGAAGTAAACATAATTAAACAAAACATAAGGGAGAAGAATAAACCCAAGAGAAGAGGCGTCAATTCTCTCCCAAGCTCTCCACTCCAAGTAAAAGAAAAGAGAAAAGTGTTTTCTATCTAAGGTCTTTTTTGTGTGTGAGTTACAAGTGTATTTATAGGTCTTTGAGAAGTCCTAATAGACCCATGAGTCCTAAACTTTCCTAAAACAACAATCCTAAACCTTCCTAAAACGAAAATCTTGTACTTTCCAAAATAAGGTTCTGCAGTTTACTGTTCACGCCCGTATATGTGCGCTCGATCGCATGTGTCCTTGCGCTCGATCGCAATGTGCGTTCGATCCTACAAATGTTCGCATGATCGAATGTGCGCTCGATCGCATTGCATGTGCACTCGATCGCACTTTGTCCAGAAAGTGCTCCAGGGCTTCTAGATTTCTTCCTTAAAGTGCCAAAACTGCTTCTTTTTCTCCAAGACCCTATAAAAACATGTAAAACACACAAATGGAGTAAAAGATACCAAATTAACGTAATAAAGGATCTAACAAGTGTAAATAAGGGGGCTTAAATATGTATATTTAAGCATCTATCACACCCCCAAACTTACATATTGCTAGTCCCTTAGCAATACTAAATTAAAAACTAAAACAGAAATATAGATAAATCCAATGTTCATAGTGTCAATAAAAAATCTAGATTTTACACAAAACAATGATGCGCATTCATGAGCAAGCTTAACAAGTGTAAACATATATCTGCAATGAATAAGAGTTTTGAACGTAAATCATATTCACTAGGTACTCTAAGATATCACAAGTTTGACTTCGGTGTGTGGTGATTAGCACATAAAAGATTGAGTTTCCAAGAAATTCAAATGGGTAGTGTTTCGATGACTCAAGATTCACCAAACTTCCTATTAGAGTCAACAAATATGGCATAGACTTTTATTTGCGAGATTTTTGCCAAGTTAGTTCCCTTAAGCTTTCTTGATGACTCGTGTAACGAGCGTTTGGCCAATGACTCCCAAACCAGATGGTTTTAGGGCATTAGGTATAAAGACACCCCTAAGGACTTACTGGCTCGAGTCAACAAGGCTACGAAACTAACTGATTTTTATGCTACCATTTAGAATTTTCCACCTTTTGACGTGACACTCAATGTTTACTGAGACAAGAGGGCCAGTTATTCAGTGGAAGATTTGTTTTTATTGATCATTAGGAGCATTTTTTTCTTTTTTGAGCATGAATCAATCTTTTCTATTTTTATATGCCAAAATGTCAATCTAATAGGTCATCTAGTTCATAGTCAAGCAAAAAAAACATACCAATCCAAATATCATGTCATACCCCACACAACTATGTGCTAATGTGCTCGTGATAGTTCAAGTTAAACTTGTGAATTCTTAAATGCCAAAAGGGCAGTGATCTAGGTTCAAAACTTGTTTATTGGCCTATATGTTCAAAGTGTTAAGCTCACTGATAAAGTCGAATCATAACATTTTGTTTAGATCACAAAAAAAAGTTTATTGGACAGAATGAACATGCATTTATCTATGAAAATAACAACAGAACTAAAAATGTAGGACATAGTGTAGTGTGTGAATGTGTCCCCATACCCCCAAACTTAAAATGCACATTGTCCCCAATGTATAAATAGCATGGAAAGATCTGACCTAAGAGATGGAGAGCTATATGGCTGGCATGGCTTGTAGCATGCCCCTAAACTTCAACTCGATGCATTAACATTGTCCTAGAAACAGAAAAGTAAACATAAAATGGAAAACAAGTACCAATAACAAAATAATAAACAAGTAAAATACTAATAACTATAAAAATGATATGCAGTGGGGTGCCTCCCATGAGCGCTAAATTTTTCGTCTTCAGCCAGACGTGATACTCTCTCACTGCTGATCATCAGGTAGTGCAGTCGGAGAGGTACCGGGTGCTGGAGAAAGAACGATGATGGAAGTGGCTGCCCCCATCACTGATGATCACTCTTGGAGTTCCAAACCTAGTAAAAATGTTAGCCTGCAGAAACTTGATAACCACTTTGTGATCATTAGTCCTTGAAGGGACAGCCTCGACCCATTTAGACACATAATCCACACCCACAAGAATATATAAATAGCCAAATGAATTAGGAAAAGGTCCCATGAAATCAATGCCCCATACATCAAAAAGTTCTACTATATGAATATTTTGTAAGGGCATTTGATTTCGGGAAGAGATGTTACTTGTCCGCTGGCATCTATCACATGAGCTGCAAAAGGAGAAAGCATCTTTAAATAACTTTGGCCAATAGAAACCAGATTGGAGTACCTTAAGAGCTGTTCGTTTTGCTCCAAAATGACCTCCACAAGCAAACTGATGGCAATGTTGCAACAAGCTCGAATGTTCCTCTTCTGGGACACATCTTCTGACGATTTGATCAGGGCAGACCTTGAAAAGGTATGGGTCATCCCAAATGTAGTGTCTTGATAGAGATATTAGCTGTTTCTTTTCTTGAGTGGTTATACCTGGGGGAAAAATTTTAACAGTTAGATAATTAACTATATCAGCATACCATGGAAGTTTTACCTCAAGTGCAAATAGTTGTTCATCGGGAAAGTTCTCATTTAAGGGAAACTTTTTATCATCACTTTCATATAGGAGTCTTGAAAAATGATCCGCAACTACATTCTCACTGCCCTTCTTGTCCTTGATCTCTAAGTCAAATTCTTGGAGTGAGAGTATCCATCTGATTAGCCTAGGCTTTGCATCTTTCTTAGAAAACAAATATCTCAAAGCAGCATGGTCAGTGAATACAATAACTTTAGAACCAATAAGATACGATCTAAACTTCTCTAAAGCAAAAATAACAGCTAAAAATTCTTTTTCAGTAGTAGAATAGTTGAGCTGAGCATCATTTAGTGTTTTAGAAGTATAGTAAATAGTATGAGGTACCTTATTGTTTCTTTGACCTAAGACAGCTCCCAATGCGAAGTCACTGGCATCACACATTAATTCGAAAGGTAGATTCCAATCTGGTGCCATCATTATTGGGGCCGAGGTGAGAACGTTTTTCAAGGTGTTGAAAGCTTGCATACAATCTTCACTCCATTCGAACTTGGTATCTTTAGTCAATAGTGCACAAAGGGGTCTCGAGATTTTAGAGAAGTCCTTTATGAATCTTCTATAAAATCCCGCATGTCTAAGGAAACTTCTAATGCCCTTGACCGTGAGAGGGGGAGGTAGCTTTGAAATGATGTCAACCTTAGCCTTGTCTACCTCAATACCTTTGTCTGAGATGGAGTGACCCAACACAATACTTTGTTGAACCATGAAGTGACATTTCTCCCAATTCAGTACTAAATTAGTTTCTTCACATCTCCTTAGGACATTTTCCAAATGATTTAGGCACTCATCAAAAGTAGATCCAAAGACACTAAAATCATCCATGAATACCTCCATATATTTCTCTACCATATCGAAAAAAATACTCATCATACATCTTTGAAAAGTGGCTGGTGCGTTGCATAAACCGAATGACATTCTTCTATAAGTAAATGTACCGAAAGGACATGTGAATGTAGTCTTTTCTTGATCCTCAGGTGCTATGGCGATTTGATTGTATCCACTATATCCATCCAAGAAGCAGTAATAACTATGACCGGCTAACCTTTCTAGCATTTGATCAATGAATGGCAAGGGAAAATGATCTTTTCTGGTTACTTTGTTTAACCTCCGGTAATCAATGCATACTCTCCAACCCGTTGTTTTTCGTGTAGGTATAAGCTCTTCATCTTCATTCTTTACCACAGTAATCCTACTCTTTTTAGGAACGACTTGGACTGGACTCACCTATTTGCTATCTGATATAGGGTAGATGATGCCGACATCTAGTAGCTTTAATATCTCGGCCTTTACTACCTCCTTCATTTGTGGGTTAAGTCTTCTTTGAGCATCTCGAGTGGGCTGTGCTTCTTCTTCAAGGTAGATATTATGCATGCACTTTGCTGGACTTATCCCCTTAATGTCAGCAATAGTCCACCTAATGGCAGTTTTATGCTCCCTAAGAACTCTTAATAGCTTCCCTTCTTCTCCACTACTCAAGTTGGCAGTAACTATTACAGGTAAAGTCTCATGTTCTCCCAAGTAGGCATATGTTAAATGCTCGGGTAGCTGCTTGAGTTCCAATGTTGGTGCCTACACAATGGATGGAAGAAGAGTAGTGTTAGTAGGTATGAGAATTTCAAATGGAGGAGGATACATACTAGAGTATTTTGGAGAGGTTGCAAGATGGTGCACAGTTGTGATGATATCATCAGTGATATTTTCATATTCTTGCTCAATATCCATCTCAGTGAAGCTATTGGTGAGAGTAGTCTCCAATGAATCAATGTGTTGGACCTGAAATGCTTACTCAACAAAGTTTTGTATCATACAAACATTAAAGCAGTCAAAGTCATCTTGAGAAAATTTCATTGCATCAAATATTTTAAATTCTATCTTCTCACCATTAATTTTCATACTTACTATACCCTTTTTCACACAGATTTTAGTGTCGGTAGTCCTCATGAAAGGTCTCCCTAGTATGATAGGTAAAGGTAATGGCATAGGGCATTCTTCCATGTCTAATACAATAAAATCTGCAGGTAAAATGAACTCGCCAACTTTCACTAAGACATCCTCGAGAATACCTCTAGGTCTTTTAATACTCCTATCTGCCAACTGTAAGGTAATAGAAGTCGGTTGTAGCTCCCCCAAACTTAGGGTTTCGAATACTGTGTAAGGCAGTAAGTTTAACCCTGCTCCTAAGTCTAGTAATGCCTTGTCAAATAGTTGATTACCTATCCTACAGGGTATGGTAAAACTACCCGGGTCTTTTAGTTTTGGTGGGAGTTTCCTAAGTAGTACAGCACTTACCTCCTCAGTTAATGCTACAGTCTCATGATCTTGAAATTTTCTTTTATGAGTGCAACAATCTTTTAGGAATTTAGCATAAGCAGGTATTTGGTGAATTGCATCTAATAATGGAATATTAATTTCAACTTTCTGCAAGGTCTCAAAAATATCAAGCAGTTTATTGTCTTTCTTTTGTTTTACTAACCTTTGCGGGAAGGGTGGTGCATTCACCTTCTCCGTCTCACTTACCCTTGATGATGTTTCTTTGGATACTACTGCCGAATCCTCAGATCCAATCACCTTGCCATTTCTTAAAGTTGTGACAGCTTTTAGTTGTTGATGCCCACCAGGGTTGGGTAGTGTTTGAGCTGGGAGCTCTCATTGCTTTCTGCTACTGAGCTCTTTAGCTAATTGTCCCATTTGTACCTCTAGTCTTTGAATTGCTTACTCATATGCCGCATTGGTTTGTTTTTGCTGAGTCATAAACTGTTCTTGTGACGTCACCAGTTGTCTTACTAGACTTTCGAGGTCGTTTCTTTTTGGTTCAGAATTAGCATGGGCAGTGGGCTGCTGATTTCGTTGCTGTCCTTGGTTGTTTTGATTGTTGCCCCATAAGAAATTTGGATGATTCCGCCATCCAGGGTTGTAGGTGTTTGCATATGGGTTATTCTTTGGCGGCTAGTTATTGGGTCCCACGTAATTTGCTTGCTCCAGATCTGCAGATAACGGACAAGCATTAGTATTGTGATCATATTGAGAGCATATTGCACATACCTATAGTGGTGTAGCTGAGGTAGTCTGAGCAGCCATGGCTTTTACTAATAAATCTAGTTTCCTTTCCATTGATGCCATTTGAGGGGAAGATCCTCCATTCATATTTATCTCATACACACTTTTACCTTTGGTCATATATCTACCTCGAGAGAAGAATTGCTGAGTGTGTTCGCTGAGGGTTTCAAACAGTTCCATTGCCTCTTCGCTGCTTTTCTCCATAAGGACTCCTCCACAACCTGAATCAACAATACATTTATTAGTATCATTTAAACCTTCATAGAATGCTTGTACCAGTTCATCTTGAGGTAGGTTATGGTGCGGGCATTTGAGTAGCAATTCGTTGAAGTGTCCCCATGCTTCGAAGAAGAGGTCCCCATCCTTTTGTTGGAAGGATTGGATCTCCTTCCTCATTTGTCTTGTCTTTTGGGCTGGGAAGAATTTCCTCAAGAATTTGCTTGCTAACTCCTCCCAAGTGTGGATGGAAACTGCAGGCAAGGAATTATACCAAAGTTTAGCATTATCTTTTAAAGAAAAAGGGAATAGAATTAACCTTATTCCTTCTTGATCTAGTCCTTGTATGTGCTGGAACTTATAAAGATCAAAAAATTCTTGAAGATGTAAGTGTGGATCTTCATTATGAGTTCCCCTAAAATACGTCAAGGCATTCAAGATTTGCGGAGATATGTAATAATTTCCTGCTGCCTCAGGTTGATATGTGATGCATGATGGTTGATCGATGTTCCGAGGGATGAAGGATTGCTTCATCGGAACTCGTGCAGGTGGTTGCTGGTTTTCGAGCTGTTCCGCCATTTGTGTTTCGTTCTCGACTTCTCCTTTGTTCTCCTCAAAGTTGTCCCTAAGCCTTTGTCGGATGGTCTATTCAAGCTCGGGATCGAGGGAAAAGAATTCCGGATGTCGGGATCGAAGTCCGTGCATAAAGCAAAAAAAACAGTTTTGGTGCAGCAGTGCAACTCTGTTGCTCGGGTACTCTCTGCCCTAAATGCGCTCGATCGCACAGGAGTTTGCGATCGATCGCAAATTCCACAGAAAGTGCAAGTAGGGTTTCGTGAAGTACCTGAGAGAGAAAACAACTTTGATTAAGTTTCGATAAAAGATGGTAAAAATAAAATAATGAAAGTAATCCTAAAATGAACTTTTAGCGCAATCCTCGGCAACGGCGCCAAAAACTTGCTGTGCGAAGATATACCTAAATAAATAGGTGAATAATCGTACTTTATTTTACTTGCAAGTGCACAAGGTCAATAGTGTAGCATAGTGTGCGAATGCAAGATCATCTCCACAGGGATTGGTAAAGTTCGATTTAGAATTATATTTGCAATGTAAAAAGATAGAAATAATAAACTGAAGGGTGATTCGATAATAATAAAGACATAGGGCTTTGATATCCACCACTAGTCATACATTCCCGATTTTGTATAAGGTATCAGTGCTCTAGCCTTATTATGTGTACCTACTGGTTGCCAACCTAAGGGCATGGTATCTACTCATTAAGCTATTGATTTCCCTAAGCAACGAGTTAGGCATGGTATCTACTCTAACTCTTTTCTTCCTTAAGGGATTCAACATGGTATCTGCTTGAGTTGTTCCTTAAGAAAACATAGGTACTGTTGAAATCGACAACCACATGAGACCTAGGGCATGGTATCTACTTCCGGTTTCCCATGTTGATTAACCCGGGTATCCGGATAAGATGGTCCCTTGTTACTGATGTTAGACCCAGGACTCGGTCATCCAAATTGATCTAACTAACCCATCCATACCACATGCATATGTTGGCCTTACACATACATATGAGGAATTTAAATAAGCATAGGCGTTAATCAAGTTAAGTAACATAATAAGCTATGCAAAGATTTAATAAATGAATAAAAATATGGGAATGCATAACTAAGGCTTCAATCGAGCCCTATAAGAGAGTTTGTTACACATACTAACTGAAGTAAACATAATTAAACAAAACATAACGGAGAAGAATAAACCCGAGAGAAGAGGCGTCAATTCTCTCCCAAGCTCTCAACTCCAAGTAAAAGAAAAGAGAAAAGTGTTTTCTATCTAAGATCTTTTTTGTGTGTGAGTTACAAGTGTATTTATAAGTCTTTAAGAAGTCTTAATTGACCCATGAGTCCTAAACTTTCCTAAAACGACAATCCTAAACCTTCCTAAAATGAAAATCTTGTACTTTCTAAAATAAGGTTCTGCAGTTTACTGTTCACGCCCGTATATGTGCGCTCGATCGCATGTGTCCTTACGCTCGATCGCAATGTGCGTTCGATCCTACAAGTGTTCGCATAATCGTATCTGCACTCGATCGCATTGCATGTGCGCTCGATCGCACTTTGTCCAGAAAGTGCTCCAGGGCTTCTAGATTTCTTCCTTAAAGTGCCAAAACTGCTTCTTTTTCTCCAAGACCCTATAAAAACATGTAAAACACACAAATGGAGTAAAAGATACCAAATTAACGTAATAAAGGATCTAACAAGTGTAAATAAGGGGGCTTAAATATGTATATTTAAGCGTCTATCAGGCCGAGGACCAGTGGAGCAATCCATCTCCTCGGCCAAGAATATCATGGGTCCGAGGATAAGTGGAGCAATCCATCTCCTCGGACCTTGAAGAGAGTGGGTCAAGGACCAGTGGAGCAATCTATCTCCTCGACCAAGAATACCATGGGTCCGAGGACAAGTGGAGCAATCCATCTCCTCGGACTTTGAAGAGAGTAGGTCGAGGACCAGTGGAGCAATCCATCTCCTCGGCCAAGAATACCATGGGTCCAAGGATAAGTGGAGCAATCCATCTCCTCGGACCTTGAAGAGAGTGAGCTGAGGACCAGTAGAGCAATCCATCTCCTCGGCCAAGAATACCATGGGTCCGAGGACAAGTGGAGCAATCTATCTCCCTGGACCTTGAAGAGAGTAGGCCGAGGACCAGTGGAGCAATCCATCTCCTCGGACCTAGAAGAGAGTGGGTCGAGGACTAGTGGAGCAATCCATCTCCTCGACCAAGAATACCATGGGTCCGAGGATAAGTGGAGCAATCCATCTCCTCAGACCATGAAGAGAGTAGGCCGAGGACCAGTGGAGCAATCCATCTCCTCAGCCAAGAATACCATTGGTCCGAGGACAAGTGGAGCAATCCATCTCCTCGGACCTTGAAGAGAGTGGGCCGAGGACCAGTGGAGCAACCCATCTCCTCGGCCAAGAATACCATGGGTCCGAGGACAAGTGGAGCAATCTATCTCCTCGGACCTTGAAGAGAGCGGGTCGAGGACCAGTGGAGCTACAGGAAAGTGTTTCTTGTCGAAGACGACGGCTGAAGTGACACGTGGCCTTCTTTGTGTAAATGACGGGGCATGGGAATCGATGATGTTTCCTTGGAATTTTAAACAGCCGTTTTAGGGAAAACGACGGCCACCTCGTGGGACATAACACCCCTTGGGGAAGTGTGATGGTGGCTTTGGGATTCTAAAGAGTCCCCTTGGTTTTTGTGATTGCATTAAATGGTCCTCGTTGGCCGTGACCCCTTTCCTATATAAGGGGTTTTGGCTTTCCTTTCTTCCTTACTCATTTCAAAAGCCATTTGTTTTTTCAGAGATAAGTTTCCGTGAGAGCCCTCGGCCTCGTCC
The DNA here is from genome assembly GCA_023935145.1 of Bretschneidera sinensis. NCBI lineage: Eukaryota > Viridiplantae > Streptophyta > Magnoliopsida > Brassicales > Akaniaceae > Bretschneidera > Bretschneidera sinensis. The sequence continues at coordinate 110,121,190 of CM043701.1, read as the reverse complement.
CGATTTTGTGTGAGAGTCTTCGTCCTCGTCTCTTCAAAGAGAAATCATTTTCCTTTTTCGTAAGTCTTCGTCTTCTGTCTCAACATTGCGGGGAGTTTTTGGTGTTGGGGTTTTAGGTGATCGCGGCGTTGCGAGATCGTGAAGAGTAGCGCTCTTCGACAAATACCAGGCGTTTAGGAGGAGTTTAAGTCCGAAATCCTTCAGACTTTGGTGAGTTTGTGTCTCTTTTATATTTAAGCATGTCTTCTTCGTTTGATACATATCGCAATAGGCCTAGTAGTTGTGAGAACGGTAGGATTAGTGTAGATGATACGAGCGGTAGTAGCTCCGAGGAAGTAGAGGTGTCCTCATCCTCTTCCGGGGGGAATACCCTCGAGACGGGTATGCCGAGGGCAGACCCCATGGCACTAGTGCCATACGTTCCTTCGGAGGTGGAGAGGGAGTATGAAGAAAACTTCTCGTCCGGTGATGAAACACTTAGGGCGTTGACTGATATTAGGGAGACCTCGGCTGGAGAGGAGAGGGAGGAGTGGAACTATACAGCCAACGAGATCCCTAGTCAACTGAGGGAGAAAGACTTAGAGGTAATCAGGAAGACGTACCGTATCCCAAGCGAGTACTGTCTTCGGCTGGCCAAGGTGGGAGAAAGGGCCTATGACGTCCTCCCAGACCGAGCCCCATTTGAGCTCTGCGTGTACGAGCATCACATGCAGGCCGGGCTCCTGTTTCCCCTTCACCCCTATTTTTGTACTATTCTTAAGTACTTCGATACAGCGCTGTGTCAGCTGATGCCTAACTCGGTACGGCTGATCATGACCTTTATCTGCGTTTGTTTGGAAGTGGGCCGACCAATGACAATGGATATTTTCAAGGCCCACTTCCTGATCAGCCCACACGGTCAAACTGGGTGGGTGGTCTTTAGTACTCGACCGAGGAGGAGGTTTCTGAAGAAGACCCCTTCGTCGATCAAGAGGTGGAAGAAGAATTTCTTTTTCATCCAATCCGCCGAGGACTTCGGCCTACGTCGTGCATGGAGTATGGACCGCACCGGGAAATGCAAAAAGGCGGCCCTTCTTCCGTATGAGTAGGAAACAGTGAACGCCATGGTGGCCTCGCCTTTGGACGTCGGAGTCCTATATGACAATGAAGAACTGGCTCGACGAGGTCTTTGTTCTTCGTGCCCCGAGACTTCGCTTGAGAGCGGTAAAGGCTTTGGTTTTACCTTTTGCTTTCTTTATTTTTATTTGCATCGCAATCCTATGATTTATACTTTCTGGTTTGAACAGAGCAGTAAAGGCTATTTTCTTCCTTTGTTTATATGGTTTGAACAGAGATGGAGGCAGTTGCCCGTGCCCGAGAGCATGCCAAGAAGTCGGCTTTGGAGCAGAGGAGGTCGGCTCGGTCCGAGAAGCAAACAGCCTCGAGCTCGCTTCCTAGGAAGAGGTCCCAAGCTCCGTCTCCTACTCCAATCGACTTGGAGACTCCCCCGAGGCAGCCCTCCAAGTCAGAGACCCCTCTAGTCTGCAGTACCTCCCTGCCGATTCTAGTGACTACGGGGACCTCCACTGTCCCAGGCACCAGCCAAGGGGTGGCTTCTGAGGCCTCGATCTTCATGCCCAACTGGGCCATCAGGAAGGATGATTCTGTATTCGTACATCCTCGGGTGGCGAAGGAACATCTGTTTAAGGGCACTCCTCCTCGTGACATTGTTAAGTTGGGCCGAAAGACCACAGACTCTCTCCGCGCAGCGACTGAGGCTTTGGCTTCTCAGGTTAGTTTTTGTTTTTACTTTGCTTTCTGTTCTTTGTCCTTACGAAATTTCGTTTCACGCGTGGCTTCTGGTCTCAGATGGGTGTTCTGGTGGGCGCAGCCACCAGTCGTTGTATGGAGACAGCGGAGCTCCTAGGACGTACCCAGCACCAGCTGGAGGAGAGGACAGAGGTTGTTTGCCGGTTGCAGGCTTCGTTGGAGTCAGCTATCCTGGCTAAGGCCAAAGATGAGGCTATTGCTCGGGCAGCTGCCAAGGAGGTCGAGGCTCGCCTTAGTGCTGCTGCGGAGAAGACTGAGGCTCATCTTCGTGCTGCTGCAGAGGATGCTGAGGCTCATACTCGGGCGGCTGTGGAGGAAGCCTTAGCGACTTTCCAGGGCTCGGAGGCCTACCGTCTGGCTATCGTTTCCTAGGGTAGCCAGTAGTACCTCACAGGTTTCATGGAGGCCAAGGGAAAGGCTGAGGCCATGTACCCGGAGCTTGATTTCTCTGCATTGGACCTGTTGGAGCCTGAGGATGAGGCGCTGCTGGCCTCGGACGAGGAGCATGCTGATGGACAGGACCAGGCTGGAGGACACGAAGAACGATCAGGCACGGGGTCTCCTGCCCCTGAAGGAGATCATCCGGGCTCAGGTTGAGGGTAGTTTGTTGCAGCATTTTTTGCTCTGACCTGGCCAGTTTTTTGTTGTAGTTATGTATTTTAAGGCCGTTAGTGCCCTACTTTGCTTTAGGCATTTTGTTTTAGTTTTCAGAAAAAAGATGTAATGAAAGTTCTTTATTTATAAAACGAGACTTGTTTACATATGAGTAACATCTTTTATTGATAAAAACGTCGAAGATGTTCCATATTCCAAGTACGAGGAATGGCCTTTCCGTTTAATTCTTCGAGTTCGAAAGTTCCAGGGCGGCATACTTTTCTATTTCGATATGGTCTTTCCCAGGTCGGGACCAACTTTCCTGTTTCTCACGGCCGGGATACTTCAGTTTTTCTTAGGATGAGGTCTTGGAGCGAGAAATGTCTTCCTTTTACTTTTGAATTGTAGTACCTAGCCGCACGCTGTTGGTAGGTTGCTACCCGGATTTGGGCTTTGTCACGGTCCTCGTCAAGAAGATCAGCATTCATGCTCAAGGCTTCTTCATTACTCCGTTCCTCGAAGCTCTGTATTCGGAACGAGGGTACTCCTATCTCTAATGGAATTACGACCTCTGATCCAAAGGTCATGAAAAAAGGGGTTTCCCCGGTTAGTGCTCGAGTTGTTGTTCGATAGGCCCAAAGCATATTGGGCAAATGGCTCGCCCATTGTTTGTCTGTTTCATCCAGTCTTCTCTTGATGCCTTGGAGAAGCGTTCGGTTGGTAACCTCGGCTTGCCCGTTAGCTTGGAGATATCCTACCGAGGAGAAACGGTGCTCGATATGCAGTTCCTCGCAGAATGTTTTGAATCGACCACTGTCAAACTGTTTGCCATTATCGGTCACCAATACTCGAGGTATTCCGAAACGACATACGATCGACTTCCAAACGAAGCCTCGGGCTTGATGGTCGGTGATATCGGCCAAGGGCTCGGCTTCTACCCATTTTGTAAAATAGTTGATTGCCACTATGAGATACTTCCGTTGGTCGGTTGCTACGGGGAAAGGTCCGAGAAAGTCCATCCCTCACAAAGCAAAGGGAAGCAGATTGACGATTGATTTGAGGAGGGTTGCCAGTCGATGCGAGATGGAGGTGAATTATTGGCAGTTCTTACATTTTTTAACCAACTCTGCGGCTTCTTCCCTCATTCTAGGCCAATAGTACCCCTGGCGAAGGATTTTGAACGCTAAGGCTCTTCCTCCAAGGTGATTTTCACATATTCCTTCATGTACTTCTCGGAGAGCATAGTTGGCTTCGGTTGGACCGAGACATTTCAAATAGGGCATCGTGAGACCTTTTTTTTATATAATTGATCGTCCAAAATAGCGTACCGTGCTGCCCTTGACATGACCTTCCGAGCTTCGTTCTTGTTACCTGGGAGTTTACCGTTACGCAGATACTCGAGAATAGGACTCATCCATGTTTCTTGATCATCTACTGGTAGTATCATGATTTCGGCGATGCTGGGCATGACAAGTGTCTCGAGGTAAACTACCCGCCTTGGTTCGAATGGGTAGGATAACGCGAGGCGGGCTAAAGAGTCTGCTTTCGAATTCTCGGTCCATGGAATTTGGTTAATACGGAATACTTCGAACTACTCGGCCAATGCTTTGGCTTTAACAAGATAACGAGTGATCCTTTCCCCCCGGGCTTCAAACTTTCCTTTGATCTGGTTTACTACTAACTAAGAATCGCTGTAGGCAGTCAAAATTTTTACGGAAAGTACTAGGGCCAGCTTCATGCTTGCGAGTAGAGCTTCATATTCGGCTTCATTGTTGGATGCTTTGAACTCAAACCTCAAGGCATATTCAATGGTGAAGTTGTCCAGACCGCTTACGATGAGTCCAACCCCACTTCTAGTGTCAGTGGATGAGCTGTCGACATGGAGAGTCTATTCCGGGACCATTCGTGGCTCTTCACTCGTCTGAGGTGGTTCTTTTGATGATGGTAGAGTGGTTTCCATGATAAAATCAGCTAATGCTTGGGCCTTTATAGCTGCCCGAGGCCGGTAGCGAATGTCGAACTCACCAAGCTCTATTGACCATTTAACCATTCTGCCGGAAACATCAGGTTTGTGGAGTACTTATCGAAGGGGTTGGTTGGTGATGAGAGTGATGGTGTGTGCTTGAAAGTACGGTCGGAGCTTTCGAGCTGAGATCAAGAGAGCATACGCCATTTTTTCCACAGGCGGATATCGTGTTTCGGCATCATGGAGCACCTGGCTTACATAGTACACCGGTTTCTGTATTCTTTCCTCCTCCCGAATTAGAACGGAGGCCACTACTTCGGGTCTTGCCGAAAGATATAAGTAGAGTTCTTCTCTGGCCATGGGTTTGGTGAGAATAGGGGGCATACCCAAATATCTTTTTAATTCTGCGAATGCTTCCTGACAATCCGAAGACCAAACGAAATCTTTGTGTTTTCGGATGGCTTTAAAGAAAGAAAGACACCTCTCAGCTGATTTTGACATCAACCGACTCAAAGCCGTTATTCTTCCAGTGAACCGTTGAATTTCTCTTATGGTCCGCGGTGGGTTCATGGTGAGAATAGCATCTATTTTTTTCGGATTTGCTTCTATGCCTCAGTGAGTGACTATAAATCCCAGAAATTTCCCTCCGGTGACTCCGAAAGCACACTTGGTGGGGTTTAATTTCATTTGATGATGACGGAGGACATTAAAAACTTCTTGTAAATTAACCTCATGGTTTTGTGCTTTGATGCTTTTAACTAGTATGTCGTCGACATATACTTCCATGTTCCGCCCTATTTGTCTTTGAAAAATCTTGTTCACTAGCCTTTGGTAGGTGGCCCCGGTATTTTTCAAACCGAAAGGCATGACCTTGTAGCAGTAGAGTCCTTGTTCGGTAATGAACCCCGTTTTTTCCCGGTCTGGTCAGTGCATGAGGATCTGATTATACCCTGAATAAGCATCCATGAAGGTCAGCAACTCATGTCCTGACGTGGCGTCGACAAGTTGATCGATCCTTAGTAGTGGAAAACTATCTTTTGGACAGGCTTTATTAAGGTCCGAGAAATCAATGTAAATCTACCACTTGCCGTTCACTTTCTTTACCATCACAACATTAGATACCCATTCTGGGTAACTTACTTCCCGGATGAACTTGGTTGACAGTAGTTTGTCTGCTTCGGCTCGGACGGTCGCCTGCCGCTCCGGAACGAATGACCTTTTCTTTTGGATAACTGGTTTGTGGTTCAGATCCACGCTCAATCTGTGGACTATAACATCTGGGTTGATTCCGGGCATATCAGCAGCTGTCCAAGCAAATAAATCTTGGTTTGCTCGAAGAAAGGTGAGCAGGGACTCTTTGAGGGTTTCCAGCAGGTCTGAGCCGATTTAAATGATTCATGTGCTGTCTTCGGTGAGGGGGACAGTAGTTAATGTGTCTATCGGTTGGCCCTTTGGGCGGCTCCCTTCATCCCTAAGGTCATCCAGCTTAAGTGGGAGGGCTTCTTCCTTCTTGCCTTCTCGTACTGCACTGAGATAACAGGACCTTGAGATTTGTTGATCTCCTTTGATTTCACCTACTCCTTTATCAGTGGAAAATTTGATTTTGAGATGATGGGTGGAGACAACGGCTCGGAGTTTGTTCAGCGTTGGTCGCCCGAGTATCATGTTGTAGGACGACGGTTGTCATACAATCAAAAAAGTAATTTGCACAGTTGCTGCCCGGGGGGCTTTTCCTGCTGTCACCGGAAGGGTTATACTGCCCTTTGTAAAGACTGGTCCTCCCGAGAAGCCATAAAGTAGGGTAGAGACTGACTCTAATTGGGAGTCCCCCAACTGCATCTGTCGGAAGGCATCGTAGAAGAGAATGTCGGCTGAGCTCCTGTTATCGACCAGAACTCGCCTAATCTCATGATTGGCCACGAGGAGGGAAATTACGACAGCATTGTCGTGAGGAGTCTGGATCCCTTGTAAATCTTCATCTGAAAAGGAAATAATTTCGCACTCTTTGTGCCGTTTATTGGGCCCAGAAACAGAAGCTATCGACCTGGCATAAGCCTTCCGGCTATTACCAGATCTGCCCCCAGCTGCGGGTCCTCCGCAAATGGTCTTAATGATTTTTGCCGTGGGGGCCTCTGCTCTTTTCTGACTTGATTCTCCGTGGTTTGGCCCAGGGCTTTTCCGAGCTGGTCGTGTAGGCCTGTTTTGCTCGAGGGGGCGTTCAGGACTCCTTCGGGGCCGCTCCACAAATCTTTCCATCCATGGCCCAGTGAACTCTTTCAAATATCCTCTATTAATGAGGGTCTCGATCTGGTGTTTTAGAGCTTTGCATTCTTCGGTATCATGGCCGTAGTTTCTGTGGAACCTACACCAGGTGTTTCGGTCGGGATTGAGGTTTGGTGGCCTTGGGGGCCACTGTAGGAGACCCCTGTCATGGATTTGTATCAAGACGTTAGTCCTGGATGCATTTAAGGGAGTGTAATTGTCAGATGACCCTGAGGTCTTGGAGTTGGTTTCGAAGGTCCTGAGAGCTCGAGGCCCGTTACCGAAAGACCTTGGGGCTTTGGGTCTTTTATCACGAAATGGCCGCTTCACCGTTTCACAAACCAGACTAGCAGGACCTCTCTTTCTTCTCTCCACATCTCCCTCTCGCTCTCTGCGGAACGCCTGGTCATCCTCTGCCAGCATGTATTTTTCGGCCCGGGCCAAAATTTCGCTCATGTCTTCAGGTGGGCGTCTGGTTAGTTTTGAACTGAAGGCCCCGGATCTTAGCCCATTTTTGAATGCCAACAACTGGACGCCGGGTTCAAGGTCAGGGATCTCCCAAGCGGCGGCGTTGAACCTTGAAATATAGGCCCGGATTTTTTCGCCTTTCAACTGGACAATATTGAATAATGACTCCTAGGTTTTCTTTGGTCCCTTGCTACTGATGAAATGAGAGACGAAGGCGTAGCTCAGCTCTTTGAAGGTATGGATCCCTCCGGGTTTCAAACGGGCATACCACGTTCCAGTGACTTTTTCTAGAGTTAAAGGAAATGCTCTACACATCACAGGGTCGGAGTGTCTGTGGAGGGTCATGGTCGTTCGGTAGTGTTTGAGGTGATCCAAAGGGTCAGTTGAGCCATCATATGGTTTGATTTGTGGCATACGAAAGTTCGGTGGGATAGGGGCTTCGAGAACCTCCTGAGCGAAAGATGGATCATGTACATCGAGTTCGTCTATGATATTGTGGCCACGCCCTTTGAACGCCTCATTAATTCGTTCCTCTATGTCCCCGATCCGTTTGCCGAGACCTTCGCTGTTTCTGGATGAAGGACTTCCCCCAGACCTGGCCACACGAGGTGGGGGCGGTGCGGTCACCGAGCAGCCCTCGACTGGCGATTGACGGGCCGACCTATGGGGGCTTGGTTCCAGCTGCAGGGGTGGGGGTGGTGTACGCTGGGCTCTTCCACGGACTTCAGCGGCTAAGTAGGCCACTAGTTTCGAGAGTTCTACGTATTGGGCCTGGAGAGTGACCACGTCGGGTTGAGCTGCCGAGTCGGCCGAAGAACTTGCGTCAGATCTCATTACCCCTTTGCTACGGTCCCTTCCGGGAGTTTTGGGTGTCATGACAACAAATGAATTCTATGTTTATTTGCTGTTACTATCAGCAAAAGATGTGGTTTCCCACGGACGGCGCCAATCTGTTGATGCCAAAAACTGTGTACAGTGGAGCTGGGGGCTGATTACACCTATTCCTGCACAAAGAAAGAGAGACTATGGGTCACCGGAGGGGTGCTTCCGGGGATGCTCCGATGCTTAAGTCAGATAAAGCAAATTATATGGAGACTTGTCGTATTGATCTCAATGATTAAGGGAAAAAAAACCTCTTTTTTTTGGGATGCATACCTGGCCCTTTTTATAGGGTGTTTAGAAAGCGGTCCCCTGCTTGGGGCGGCAATGATATGATGTTACAACTAGACTGAATGATGATGCTTAAGAGGCCCATCTAGGCTGTTAAAGGCCGTTCTTTTAGGGTTTTACCTTGTTGTTTGATCGGGAGCCGTCCAAGTCTAATGGCGGTTCTGTGATCTGACAGCTCAACTTGGTCAAGTGATGATGCCTAGCAGTCCCAGCTAGGTGACTGGGGACCGTTTACTAGGGCTTTTGTCTGGCTGGCTCAACTAGGAACCGTTCGAGTATGGGGGCACTGTTGCTCTGACGGCTCATCATGGCTGGGGCATGATGGCCTGGAAGGCGGTGGTGACGTTGGGTGACCGAGTTTTGGAAGGGGGCGGTCTATGACAGGAGCCGAACCATCCAATCCTGGTTCATCAACGTGTCCTCCCATGATCCGTTTTGCCAGGAGAAGCCACGTGTCATCCCCTCATTAGAAAGGTAGTTTTTTGGCAGTATCATCATGCATAAGATCAATAGGGTGCATGAAAAGTGGAAACAGCATGTGAATTTATGGGAAATAATCCTTTGATATATATATTTAGAATAATTATTCAATATTATAGTTAACAGTGTAAAAAATGACATGTATTCAAATCATTATTCGCATAATATTATTAATAAAAGTGATTAAATATCATCGTTATCACCATTTTACTAAGCATATATAGTTCCGTCCTCGATATTTTATTTTAATTTTCTAGTGTTATTTATTTTATCAATATTATTAATAATTTTAACGAAAGATAAAAGAAATCAATCATTTTATTTTTTCGTTTTTTATTTTCTTTTACTTTTTCCTCAGTTAACAGGAAAATTTAGGTTTACATGCAAGAACAAGTTAATTAACTGCAATAGTTTCTTTGTCCTTTGAATCATATGAAGTCGCTCTCCCTCTGATAGTACTACCTGACTCGCTTCATTCTTTTCTTTTCCTTTTTAATTCCTTTCTACTATTTTAAGCTACGTTTACTTATCTATATTTATAGTATGATTTGTATTGTGTAATAATACGTGAGGTTTAGAGAATATATAGATTCATAGATATTATTTTTCCTATGTTTTATCTATCTATTATGTGACAATTAAATATTTTTTATTTTTTTCTCATTAATTTATGTATTTTTAACAAAATTTGAAAAATAATTTTTTTTTCTTTTCAGTAAACATTAATTGAAAAAGATGAAAAAATATTATTTTAAAATTATATTAAAAATGAATAACAAAAAAGTGAAGTTTTTCGAAATATGTTCAGAATGTAGAAATTGAGAAAAATGTTGAAAAATAGAGATAAAAATTTTTTAAAATTATTTTTTACAATTTTTCATAATCCAAATCAGTGTTTTTGCAGGTATGTGTCGATGCATCTCTCTCCAGTGTGTTAGCCTATGTATCTCTCTCTCTCTCTCTCTCTCTCTCTCTATATATATATATATATATATATATATATATATATATATATTGTAATATAACTAATTTACTTATAAAACACATCTACGTACGGTTTGTGCTAGTAAGTACATTTAATGTCGTTTGGAACACTCATTTAAATAAGAAATTATGAGAAAGTCACGAGATTGAAAGAGGATAACAAAGAGTTTTTAAAGAGCTTCAACCTCGAGTTTCAACCATAATCAAGAGATATATCCAAATTTCACAAACAACATATATATGATTAAAATTATATATGAAAGACATGATCGAGTAATCAAAAAGCCAATTGGAAACTATATACTCAAATTGTGACCAAACCAAAAATGTCAAATGTCTTTTGGACATGATTCAGGTCACTGTATCCATAGCAATTAAATATGTTCATCATTTTTCTCAGCATTGTTATAAATAAGGGTGTGTGTCAATATCTTTGTTGATAAACCCACTTACCATTGCATAATAAATCTCTTTTAAAGAAAAACGCATTTCATCATTTCATCATGGGCATAATTAATATATCTGATTATTTTTTCTTATACGTGAATGATAAATTTTTATCCCATTAAACTGTGCCAGTGCCACCTTTTTACATGTTAAACTTTCTTGATTCTAACAATTTATAATTGAGAAGTATTTCTCTTTTAAAATGGATGTAAAAAAACATATGTAGTTCTTAAAAATTTAAGTTTATAAATACATGATGATACATAAATAAAATTTAAATTATTAAAAATTTAAAATTAAATAAATACAATATACATACTAAAAAAGTGAAAATAAAAAGAACAAATTGTTCAATCACGCTTTCTGTGAACTTCGAAGTTAATTACAACTTACAAGGACATCTTTAGGCACATGCTTAGGAAGTGACCGACATATAGAAGTGTTCAGTATATGGTTAAAATTGATTAATTGGTTGATACGATTGGACTCGGTTAACTTGGATCGATTAAATAGTTAATTTGGTATTTATTTGTGTAATTAATTAAGCTAAATTGGCATATCAGTTGGTTGAAAAGAAATTTAATCGTTTCGACTGATTAACTGAATATGAATTTAATTTAATTTAATATTAGTAATATTTATTAAATAATAAATAAAACCCTTAAGTCCTTATCCCTACTTTATAAACTATCTCTTTACAAATCACTACTATTCTCTTAAGTCTCTCATAGTCACGATTTGCCTAAGCGCTAGCCACTTACCCACACGGCCACACTCCTTTCTGAAATTTTATTCATTTCTTTACATTTATTAGTGTAGAAATTTTTTTTAATATTAAAAAATTTAAAACTTTTAATTAATTATAATATTATTCAATAAAATTCACGCAGCATCTTCTCTTCACACTTGCTTCGTCTCTCTATCTCACTCCAAGCGATCGATCTCTTTTATATGTTAATCTCTTTGTCTCAAATTTCTTTCCATCAGTTGTTTTCTGTACGCTTCAGTTTTGTATCTTTCTCCCTCCATTTGGTATGTTTATATTTTCTTCAATGGATTTTTATCTATGACTTTGAAGACATGATTTTTGCTGGAGTTTCAAGTTACATGTTGCTACCATCTTTTCTGTTAAAGATGATAAAGAATTATGTTTTCTTCACAATTTTTTTTCCCATATTGGGTTGATTGCAAGATAGAAAATGATTCTGAAAAGAATTATAAGCAACCTTAATTTACAAAAGCACTTCATTTCAAGGTAAGTGGTATGCAAAATTCCTTTCGATATTTTTCTTAGCTCTTACGCTTTCAATATTTATTTTGTTAAACTGATGTAACATCGAAATATACACTTATTGTTTAATTGCTTAATATTGTAATTATTCAAAAAATTAATGAAACAAATGACTTCCGCAATAATAAGAAAAAAATAATATAAATTCTAATTTCATTTGTTTCTGAAACACTAACAAATAAAAACCTTATACAATTTATGAGTTTGCCACTAGTTTTCTTAAATGGTGGAAACTGAATCTAATGTTATTGGCTCTTCCAAAACAAAATGAATAATCATGCGATTTGATTTTCTAAAATAAATCCTTTTCTTTAATCGAATTTCTAATTGTAACCTCTTCGTTACCACTTTTCCCACATGCCTTCCCTCATAATCATCGTACATTGTTTTCGTCTTTTACAAAATTTATCAAAAGAAAAAGAAGTAGTTTTTTAAAGTATTACTCTCTGTTTTTTCTTTAAAGCTCAAAAGCATGAAGGCCCATATTGTTTCTTTTTGAAACTATTAAAAGATATTTTGTAAAAAAATGGCATAACACATGATATATTAAGTAGTCTTTAGAGAGTTTATAAAATGGTTAAACAGAAATTAGATCAAAGAAACACTCTTAAGACTGAGTTATGAAAAAAAAACTCGAAATTTAAAAAATAACTTTTAAAAACCTGAATTTGTTGGAAAACTATTTTATCAAACACTAAATAATTTTAACTTTATTATTTTATCAAAAACTGTTCGTAAACTAAAACCGCTGCTAAACTAAACAGTATCTATATCAAAAATGTTGATTTAAGAGCTAAGTGTAATAAATTCATGATGGCCATTAAGTGGAGGACATTTCAATATGGTGGAGTCAATTTGGCCATTAAGTGAAGGCCATTAAGCTCCAAAAAGAATTAATTGTGGTCAAATAAATTCAAGCATTAATTGTGGCAATTAAATGGAGGTAGATGTAATAAATTCAAGCATTAATTGTGACAATTAAGTTGAGGCAATTATGTTCCACTAAGAATTAATTATGGCCAAATTAATTTAATTATTCTTAGTGCATTTCTCCTATATATAGGATAACCATAGAGCATGTGAAAAGTTAGAGTGTTAGAGAGAAAACACAAGGTGTATGCTTAAAGTATGTTGGTTCATATTCTCAATGGTTGTATTGAGAGTATAAGGTATATGTAACCGACCTATATATGGTCCATGTTTAACCTTTTGGCCATCCATTGATTGTGGTAACAAGTGTATGGAATACAGACGGATGTTCTTGATAGAAGAACATGTATAAATACAGGTTTGGTTCCTAGACTCGGGATTACTCATTTTTCTTTCATACACCATCAATTGAAGAGAGTTCTGAGAGTCTAGAAGAACCAATATCGAGAGAATATTGGATTGTGTAAGTGAAAAGTTTCAATGGCTGGAGGTATGTTTACGGTCTTTATAATTCTGCATTTAATCTATATGGTATTTAAGTTGTTTAACATGTTTAGATTATATTTAAATTTCTTACATTTGGTATCAGAGCATTGTTTGCCTCTGCCTTGAAGTATTAAGCTATCTGTAATACTTTCGATTTATACCTGAAAAATAATTTGATTTCAAAGTTTGTTTTTCGAGTATTTTTTGATAGAAAATAATGTTAGAAATCATTAGGAAATTTGATTTCTAGTATTTCTGAGTTTTAAAAATTTTGCTTTGGTATCCTGGAAGCCAAGATTTAGTTGGGTTTTGAAAACGGGTCAAAAACGATCCGACTGAAGGTTGAAGACAATTGGTTTAGGAAAATATCTTGCAATTTCCAAATTCGGTAATTTTCCAGAAATACTATATATATTTGGAAGTTCAAGATTTTTTGCCTAATTTTACGGATTTTCACTATGTTGCATATGATTTGTAATTATTTGCAAAAATAAAGTTTGTGAACCCTTATAAGTATTATTTTATTTATGTGCTTAAAATTATGTGTTATGTATGTATAACTTTTTTTTTTAGTTATGCATGCAATTTAAGTTTAAATAGTTTTAGTGCATAAATAATTTAATGTTGGGCATGTATTTTTAATTTTGGTGATTATTTTGCTCAAATTAAGATTATGCATGTATATTATTTATGTTAGTTCTATATATGCAATTTGATTAAATGCTCATTTTTAGCATGTTTTTTGTTTTTCAATTCATGCTTTTAGAATGAGTTTATTTTATGCAATGAATTAAATTAAATGCATAATATTATATTTAATTATGCAATTTATATTTTATTTATGAGAATTTTATTTACATATGATAACATATTATTAAGTTTAGATATTGTTAGATTATGTAAACTTTGGTTATTCTCATAAAACTTAATTTGTGCATAACACATTAAGGTTCATAATATATTAATATGAACAATTAAGTTAAAGATTATGAATAATTCATAAACAATTTGTAGTTGGCATAAGACAGCATGATCTGAGACAATGCTCTATCTAAGGATTCTGGTTTTTAATGAGGCTTTGTCCCGACCAATTATCCTGTGAGCACTCTTAGTGATTGCCTATTGTGTTACTGCGTAATTGTTCTTAGGCATTAAGTATAGCTTAAAATATAGTAAATATAAATGTCTAGTGAACCATATAATTTTAAATATTTAAGGAGTAGCCACAACATCTTTAATTATATAAAATTATATATTAAGTGGATTAGGATCACTTAATGGACATTAATTGTAATTAATTATATAAATATAATGATTTTACCCCACAGAGATTTTATTATGTTAATATAATTAATTAGGATAATATATTAAAATTAGTTTTTCTTAATTTACCCACAGGAGTTAAGAATAATTAATTTAATAGTTTTATCATAAAGTTTAAAGATAGAAAAACATCAAACTGTAATCATAATATACATTATGAATTTAGTAAAAATAGTTTGATAAAATCTATCATAAAGTATAAAGAATCTTATTGAATTAAAATTTTAGCCCACATGTAATTTTTAATGAAATTAGATTCAATTTCAGTGTGTTTTTACATTGGTAAAACATGCAATTTAGAAAATAAGACCTCAAATCTTGACATAAGCTTTTGAACTTTATGCAGTTTCTCAACCCACTAGTTTCTCTGATATCTGTTGTGACACACCTGAACTTAAGGGAGATAACTATGAGGTATGGAATGAGAGGATTCTCCTCCATCTAGGGTGGATGGACATAGATTATGCTATTAGGAAGGACGAACCACCGGCAATCGCCGATAACAGCACTCCAGTTGCCGTCACGCTATATGAGCGATGGGAGCGATCCAATCGACTCAGCCTGATATTTATCAAGACTAAGATAACTGCTGGTATATGAGGTTCTGTCGACCAGCATGAGAAAGTCCGTGATTTGTTGAAAGCCATTGACGATCAATTCGTCACTTCAGAAAATGTATTAGCAAGCACCCTGATAATGAGATTATCATCCCTCAGACTCACCAGCGTAAAAGGTGTGCGCGAGCACATAATGCAAATGCGTGACATTGCGGCTCAACTTAAGAAACTCGAGGTTGAAGTGTCAGAGTCATTCCTAGTGCACTACATTCTGAACACCCTTCCAACTAAGTACGGGCCTTTCAAAATCTCGTACAACACACATAAAGACAAATGGTCAATCAATGAATTAATGATCATGTGTGTTCAAGAAGAAGAGAAGCTTGTGATGGAACTGGGTGAGAGTGCAATGCTGGCTACTACCCGTGGGAAGGACATATTAGAACCAACCTCGCTTGTTTGTTATGAATCTAATATGGTTAATGTTAATATTAACACCTGGTGGATTGATTCTGGATTTACAATCCATATTGCAAACTCCTTGCAGGGTATGCAAAACCTAAGGAAGCCAATGGGAAGTGAGCAAAGCATCTTATCAGGCAACAAGATGGGCTCATATGTGGAGGCGATTGGAACTTGCATTTTAACTTTAAGTAGTGACTTTATTTTAAAATTGGAAATGACCTTTTATGTACCAAGTTTCTCATGAAACTTAATTTCTGTTTCCAGACTTATACCATTTGGATATTCCTTTAATTTTCAAGACATATCTTTCAATTTATTTTATAAAACTGATTGTGTTGGGAATAGTATTTTGTCTGATGGTCTTTATCGTCTTTATTTACAAAATAATGCCACTTATAGTTCAATGCATGTTCACACTAAAAGGTGTAATATTAACGATGACTCCTCTATGTTATGGCACCGAAGATTATGCCATCTCCATAGAAAGAATTAAAATATTAGTGAATGAAGGGGTACTTAGTACTCTAGATTATACTGATTTTGAGACTTGTGTGGACTGCATTAAGGGAAAGCAAACCAACAAGTCCAAGAAAGGTGTTAATAGGAGTTCAGACATATTAGAAATCATTCATACTGATATATGTTGTCCAGACATGGACGCACATGGTCAGAAATATTTCGTCACTTTTATCGATGATTACTCACGATATATGTATATCTATTTGCTACATAAGAAAAATGAAGCATTGGATGCCTTCAAAGTCTTTAAGGCTGAAGTTGAGAACCAATGCAGAAAGCAAATACAAATTGTGAGATCCGATAGAGGTGGAGAATATTCTGGTAGATAGACAGAAAGTGGACAAGCACCTGGTCTTTTGGCCAAGTTTCTTCAAGAACATAGGATTGTTGCCTAATACACCATGCCTGGTTCCCCGGACCAGAATGGTATTGCAGAAAGAAGAAACCGAACATTGATGGACATTGTGCGGAGTATGCTTAGCAACTCCAACCTTTCTACATCTTTGTGGACTGAAGCACTAAAGACAGCTACATATATATTAAACCGAGTTCCAACCAAGGTTGTTCCCAAGACACCATTTGAATTATGGAAAGGTTGGAAACCGAGTTTGCGGCATATGCGCATTTGGGGATGTCCGTCTAAGGTGAGGATTTATAACCCACAAGAGAAGAAACTGGATCTGATGACCATTAGTGGGTATTTCGTTGGATATGCCGAAAAGTCCAAGGGTTACAGGTTTTATTGTCCAACTCATACTACTAGGATTGTGGAATCAAGAAACGCTAAGTTTGTAGAGAATGACATGATCAGTGAGAGGGATCGATTCAGGAACTTAGTTCCTGCACATGATTATACAGAACCTGTACATTATCATACAGAATCTTAACCTTCATCAAATGATGATTGGTTATAATTCATAGCACGCCTCAAGTACAAGCTCTTGTTGACCAATCGATCATTGAGGTTCCACAAGCTGCTGACAACATTCTAATAGATCAAGTAGTTCAGGAAATACCACAAGTTCCTGAATAACCATTTGAACCACAAGCTCCCCTGGGAGACATTGGTACAACATTAAGAAAATCTACTAGAGTCAGGAGATCAACAATTCCTAGTGATTCCATGGTATATCTAAAAAAATTTGACTATAATTTTGGAGCCGAAAATGATCCTAAAACCTTTTCACAGGCCATGAGTTGCAAAGTGTCAACCTTATGGCACGATGCCATGAAGGAAGAGATGAATTCCATGAAAAGCAACGGAGTCTAGGATCTTGTAGAGTTGCCTAATGGAGTGAAGGCCATTGGTTGCAAATGGGTCTTTAAGACCAAGAAAGATTCATTAGGCAACATTGAGAGAAACAAAGCAATACTCATTGCTAAGGGATTTACTCAAAAAGAAGGAATCGATTATACAAAGACTTTCTCTCCTGGATCTAAGAAAGATTCTTTTCGTATTATTTTGGCATTAGTTGCTCATTTTGACCTTGAACTACAATAAATGGATGTGAAAACCGCATTTTTTAATGGAGATCTAGAGGAGGAGGTTTATATGAAACAACCTGAAGGTTTCTCCTCTAATGATGGTGAGTATGTGGTTTGCAAGCTTAAGAAATCCATATACGGTTTAAAACAAGCCTCCTGTCAATGGCATTATAAATTCCATGAAGTAATTTCTTCATTCGGTTTTGTTGAAAACCCCATGGATCAATGCATATACTAGAAGGTCAGTGGGAGTAAAAAAAATTTTCTTGTTTTATATGTGGATGATATTTTACTTGCAACCAATGATAAGGGCTTGCAGCATGAGGTGAAACAATTTCTCTCTAAAAATTTTGATATGAAAGATATGGGTAAGGCATCTTATGTCATTGGCATTGAGATCCATAGAGATATACCTCGAGGTGTTTTAGGTCTATCACAAGAAACCTATATCAACAAAGTTTTAGAGAGATTTCGGATGATAGATTATTCACCAAGTGTAGCTCCTATTGTGAAGGTGATAGGTTCAATTTGAACCAATGCCCGAAGAACGATTTTGAGAGGGAATCCATGAAGAATATTTCATATGCTTCTGCAGTCGGAAGCCTTATGTATGCCCAGGTTTGCACTAGACCTGACATTGCATTTGTTGTAAGGATGCTAGGGCGATATTAGAGTAACCCAGGTATAGACCATTGGAGAGCTGGAAAGAAAGTAATGAGGTATCTTCAAGGAACTAAAGACTACAAGCTTATATACAGACAGACGGACAATCTAGATGTGATTGGCTACTCTGATTCAGACTTTGTTGGCTGTGTTGATTCACATAAATCAACATCAGGGTATATTTTTCTGATGGCCAGTGGAGTTGTTTCTTGGAGGAGTGTCAAGCAGACATTGACTGCTACTTCTACTATGGAAGCCGAGTTCGTCTCCTATTTTGAGGCCACTTCACATGGTGTATGGCTTAAGAGTTTCATTTCTGGGCTTAGAATCATGGATTCTATATCTAGGTCATTAAGAATTTTCTGCGATAATTCAGCTGCTATCTTTATGGCTAAGAACAATAAAAGTGGAAGTCGAAGTAAACACATCGACATTAAGTATTTAGCCATAAGAGAACGTATAAAAGAAAAGAAAGTGGTCATTGAACACATTAGCACTGAATTGATGATCGCTGATCATTTAACTAAAGGCATGCCACCTCTGAAATTCAAGGATCATGTAGAGAAAATGGGACTTGGTTCCACTTTGTAAGTGTATACATACAGTTTATTAATAAAACTCTTACATATTTAAATGTTTTCTCATATTCATGTACACCTTAATTTCTTTGAGAAAATTCATCTGTAAATGACCAAGAATAAACATAGGGTTTATTAATTAAGAAATGTTACCACATGAAAAATAATACTTGAGGAACTAAATGCATCGTCATACATGGAAGGTAATACTCACTCTTAGAGGACTTATCGTCATGATTCATGCATTTACTTCTTAAAAATACATCAATGGGTTTAAGTTAGGTTAAACATATGGACCAAGTGGGAGAATGTAATAAATTCATGATGGCCATTAAGTGGAGGCCATTTCAATATGGTGGAGTCAATTGTGGCCATTAAGTGAAGGCCATTAAGCTCCACAAAAATTTAATTGTGGCCAAATAAATTCAAGCATTAATTATGGCAATTAAATGTAGGTACATGTAATAAATTCAAGCATTAATTGTGACAATTAAGTGGAGGCAAGTATGCTCCACTAAGAATTAATTGTGACCAAATTAATTCAATTATTTTAGTGCATTTCTACTATAAATAGGATAACCATAGAGCATATGAAAAGTTAGAGTGTTAAAGAGAAAACACAAGGTGTATGCTTAAGGTATGTTGGTTCATATTCTCAATGGTTGTATTGAGAGTATAAGGTATATGTAACCAACCTATACATGGTCCATGTTTAACCCTTTGGCCATCCATTGATTGTGGTAACAAGTGTATGGAATACGGACAGACGTTCTTGATGGAAGAACATGTATAAATACAGGTTTGGTCCTTAGACTCGGGATTACTCATTTTTCTTTCATACACCATCAATTGAAGAGAGTTCTGAGAGTCTAGAAGAACCAATATCGAGAGAATAGCGGATTTTATAAGTGAAAAGCTTCAATGGCTGGAGGTATGTTTACGGTCTTTATAATTCCGCATTTAATCTATATGCTATTTAAGTTGTTTAGCATGTTTAGATTATATTTAAATTCTTACACTAAGTTGATCTTAATGTATTTAAGATGACACTTTTAAAAATAAAAAATAACTTTTTAAGGCCTAAATTACATGGTGTTTTCTTTTTAAAAAAAAATTGATCAATAATTCTATTGTTCATCGCCATTTTGCATTTTTTTCAGTTTTTAATTTGAATATTGTGATAACAAAATATTTTGTAAAATGACAAAAATACACTTAATGATAATTGATAAACATATTACATGTGACACAAGCAAACAAAACATTTATCTGTGGTTTGTGCCACTATACCGTGTAAAGTACTGATGAGGCGTCTAAGGCACATGAACTTGCTTCATTTTTCTCACTACCAACAAATGAGTACATTTTATTATTGAAGAGCCATCCATCCGTCGTATTCATTAAAGTTCCAAGAAAACGAAATATGATACACATTATACAGGTGATATTTTTTTTAAGGCAAAGGCGTAATTTATTAGAGGCATTAAAAATTGTACAGGTGATCATACTTTTCACTTCACTGAAGCCATTGATGGTATTGACCTTTCATTTCGGTACCTATTCCTTTCACAAAAGGGAACCGATTTGATGAGCTGGAGCTTACAATAATTGGATTTTCTTTGTTGTAATGTTTTTACTTCAGTTCGATTCGAAAATTTATTCTGATCAAAATTATGAAAAATTGTGAAATTTAGTATACCAAAACAGATAATATTATGTATAGTAAAAAGTCAGATCGTTATGGACTTAAACCTAATCAAACGAATCACGTAAATTTCGTATCTTTTATTTTATGTGATTGTTTTATTTATCATTTCACTACTTCTTTTTAAGTACTTATCTCGTTATAATAGAATGTTTATTAAGATATGATGGATCTCCGAAAATATTGTATTCATCTCATGGATTCATGCCTGTGAGAGCTGAGATTTGCTTGCTTGAATAAATTGTTTTCATCCAGGATCTATGGAAAAAGTTGCTGAAAATTTAATTAAAGGATATTGCAAGAATTATAAATTACAAAGAAAGATAAGATTTGTCCAGAAACCCTTATAAAGTATAATTTCATACCAATATATACTTAAATAATACACCGTATGCATAATACAATTAATCAGACGTTAGAGCTGATCACTTATAAAGGCCTTGACATGAGAAATCATCTCATGTGTTCGTGCCTGTGAGATCTGAGACTTACCAAGAACCTGAAACGCATGTCCTACTCCTTTACACACCACTTGCTCTACTCTATTATTACCTGCTCTACCCAAAGCAGAACAATACTCCAAATTCCTATCTCTCAATATGTCCATCTCTGATATGCACACCATGGTAGGCAAAAAATTCCTCATCTCCTCCTCCAATCTTATAATTGACCCTTTTGCCATCGGATTACACCATGGATGGTCACGATTAGTGCCACGTGGCAACGCTAGTCGCCAATAAGTGTCAGAGGCTGCCAAGCTCAGTGCAGAGTGAGGGGGTTGCACCATATTCTTCTCAGAACTGGTACGTCCCTCTCCACCAAAAAATGGTTGTATTAAGATAATTCCCCTGAGGGTTAATGGTAATTTTAACGCCATGGCTTGGTTTTCACCATAATTGGTAGCCACATTGTGGGCTATATTGGCACCAGCACTATCACCGGCTACGAAGATTCTAGAGAAATTGCACTGCGTTGACCCCCAAAAATCAGTAGTAGTACTATTTGCCCCACATAGTGATTTTTTCTTTAGCCACATTAAGGCCTTGAATCCATCTTCATAAGCAGCCGGAAGAGGGTTTTCAGGGGCTAAACGATAATTAACAGACATGATTATGCAACCTGCTTTAGTAGCTAATTTTGCTAGGAATTCATGGTAGCAATTCCAAGAAGCTGAACCCACACAGAATCCACCTCCATGGAAGTAGACAACCAAAGGGAGCTTTCCATGAGAGATACTATCATTATTTGGGACATAAAAACGTGCCCAAATGTTTGTGAATTTGTCAATGACTACGTCTTTTGATGTTACACCAAGCTCCGGAGCCAATGAGGTTGTGACACATGGGACGATCTGGGTTCTCTCCACGTGCCCATCTTTGTACACTCTAATAAGGCCTTCGATTTCTTCGATCACAGCTCCATGTTGATAATTATTAGACTCTTTGCTAATTCGTAGGCTTAAACTTGGATCCAGGGTAGTGGCAGTCATTCTTCTCTCTCACATAAAAAACGTGAATGGAATTGGGAATTCTTTTTTGGGGGGTTACATATTGTATGCTTCTTTAGGGTCGTTTATATAGGAAATGAAAAGATAAGGATAGGAGAGAATCGAAGAGAAAGAAGAAATCAATATTCTGTAATTTTATGCCAAGTGGACAATTGGGTATCGACCACATGGATTTTCAGTGTGGGCGGGATAAGGCCTGGCTCGTTTGTATCCAAAATTTCAACGATACCTTCTTATAGCCGAGTATGAGATTAAATTTTCAACTTAATTAAAAGTAAGTCAACGTTATATCAAGCTTTTGAGTGTGGTCATGCAATTCAATATACGTGGGTTGTTGTGGCTTACACGGCCACGGCAAATAACAATTTCAAAAATGTGTGCTGGGTTTAAAGACAAATGCCATGATGTTTATGTAGATATGTGATTAGGAGTAATAGATTCCACGTAAGAACTATCTCCCCAATTTCGCCCCTTTTACCACGATCACTGCCATCACCTTAAAAGACATCATCACCCCCACTATTCCACAGCACCGAAGCATACAAATATGAATATATCCAAAAGCAATAATATTTTAATCTTTATAAAACTCAATTTCAACATCATTTTTTTTATAAATAATTGATCATTTTAACTTTCAAAATTAGTACAGAAAATGAGAGATAATGATTTGTACGAGATACGAATTAAAGTTGGGTGTTAAATTTTGAGTGTTAAAATAACAATTCTCTGTACCTAATTATATGGAAATCTTAGGCTCTATATCTTTAATTAAAAGAACTTAAAAATGTTTTTCGATTTAGCTTTTTATCCATTAAAACAAGAATGTAGTAAACATATTTTGTAAAAGTTATGAAGTTATAGAATTATATTTTATTTGTATTACGTGTACACATAAATTGTGTTTTTTATTAAAAAAAAGTAAAAGACCAAAACCATATTCATAGTTTTAAAAAAATGATATTATCTGTATTAAATTGATGTACACATAGACATAGATTTATTTAAATAACAAATTTAAATGAAACCATTTTATAATTTAAATATGCCATTTTATGTTGTGTATTACATCCATAACTGCGTTATTAATTTTACTACATCTCATCCTAGCCGTTATTATCATGTGTATGGTTTGCACTAACTAAGAAATAGATACATGTACATGCCTTTGAATATGTGGCATGACATTGCTGACATATTGAGAAAACATGGCATGTTGTGGAGCCAAACGTCAACATATAAAGCCAAACTTTAGGCTGCCCCCCAATAACATCATTTCAAATCTACAGTTTTAGTCATTTTCCTTTGAGCTCAAGAGGGACGGCATTCTGGATTTGGTTTTTTCCCACTGAGGGAGGGTCTGTGGACCTGGATCAGGGAAATAATGCTGTTTCTTTTGGAAAATTAAACTCATAGTGATAGCTTTTCAATTTTCAGTAGGAGACCCCTTCCTTGTTTTCAGGACTGCCATAGCGCATGCTGTTTACTTATATTAATGGAATTGCCTTTCGTAGCTAAAAAAGTGCTTCCACAAGAGATATTTGGTCAAATGCTTTTTGGCTAGTATCAATAAGTGTATTTGATGCTGTCAATAATTCATTCTCCAATAGCTTGATGTAGATAACTCTCTTTCAATGATCGGATGACACGTGGCCACATTAATAATAGACACTCTCCAATAGCCCGATGACATATGGACAACTCCCCTTCAATGATTAGACGACACATGAACGAGCAGATAACGAAGCCATCGTCATTCACAAACCTTCACACGCCAAAGTGTAAGCAAGATTTCAGGGATTGAACCGTCCCTGAACACGTGACAAGACTCTTCGCCGGAGAAACAGGATCTCAGAGATCGCGCTATTCCGAGCACGTGGTCAACTCGTCCCTGAATCACTATAAAAGGCCCAAAGTATATGAATCTAATTCCATCTTCAAGTTCAAGCTTATCACTAAGAACATTAGCATCCTAATTCTCTATTCTCCCAAAAACCTTGCACTGACATTAGCATCGGAGAGTCCTCGGAAGCACCACCCCCTCTTCTCCGGCGACTCTTTAGGTCACCTCTCTGTCTTTGTGCAGACCGTTGAATATTGGACCTCCAGCTCAGCAGAAAATTTCTGGCATCAACAGTATTCAAAGGCGATCATTGGGCTCGCTCAAGGCGGGACGAGATAAAAACATCTCGAGGTACTTGCATTTAGGCATTTCTTCTCTGACTTGGGGTGTACATTCCATGAAATTTTTTAAAAATCTTACAAATCAGAAAAAATGCAAGTCAAAGGCAATGATCTAACAAATAGAAATACAAGTCTTAACTATTAAGCTAGTGTTATTGTTGTGATATCATTACATTTCATAAATATATATTACATGTTATCTGGTTTAGTAATAATTACAAACTGTTTAATTAATCACTTACAAGTTACACCAATATAAATATATAAAAATTATAATTATTATGTTCTAGAGAGTTAGTAAAAATAATAAAATTTGTTAAAATTTAATTTATTTATATTTAAAATATTTTTATTTTTATTAATTATTTTTTTATTATAATGAATTGATTAATATTATTTCATTAAAATTTTGAAAATACCTCAACGTATTCAAAAGGTTTACGCCCTGACACCTCAAGGCAAAACATCTCGCCTAACACCTTTGCCTATGAAAACACTGGTTTCAACAAATAGCTTCGACTAATCAATGTCTCATTTGATTCACATTCATGCATATATATATAGTTTTTTATTGGATATTTAAAATAATAAAAATAAAAATAAACCTAATTTTGCCGCAAAACTAATGGCTTTATGATCACACTGAGTGAAACTAAAAAATTACTCGTGCAACAATTTTACCAATCAAAGTGGAAATTAAGTATATATAGGAGCGGTTATAAAAAAAAAAAGGGGTATATATAGCAGCGAGGTTAAGAGTATTCTGTGTTATGTATTTTTTTCAAAAGAACTACGACTAGTTAATGGAAAATAAATTTGAGGACAAAAGGAGCAATCAAAGATGGATTTTCCCTCATCCAGTACAAAGACCAAAAATAGATTGAGCGTATCTAGCTAACTCATGAGTCACAGAGTTAACATCCCTACAAAAATGAACATATTTATCTAATTAAACGAGGAAGACAAGACTGAAATTGACTTAACCTCTTCAATAAAAGACTCAAAACTAATCAAGCAAACAGTGTTGAAACTGACACAACTATACTAGAATCAAATTCAATGTACAGATATCAAATGCCAACAACCCAAGCTAATCGCAACCCTTCAACAACTGTCATGGCTTCAACTATTGCATCTCAAACAAAAGGTCTCCTTCGTGGAACATAGAAATTGTTTATGCTGAAATTAGGTCAAGTCCAGTTAAGTCAATCCCAACCAAGTTTGATTAGGTTTATCCAAGTTATATTTGAGGTCCGATTCACGTCAATCGAGTTTGAGGTACTTGAAAAGAAGCCACTTGGAGTTTTGATCTTCGAGGAAGATCCTCTAATGTTTAAGTTAGTAAGTAGCGTAAAAAAAAGAAGAATCGAGGAGATAGGAGAATATTTTGGGAAAGAGTATAATGAATAATGCACCTGGAAACTTGTGCCCTTTATATAAAGTTAAAAATCCTACCATTATGGAAAAAGGTGGTGGGGCTCTCCGAGTTTAATTACTTTTTTTACCCTTAAAAGGGGTGTATGAAATTTGGCATTTTTTGTGGGATATGTAGTTTTTTTCTCTTTAGAGTTGAAATTATTTTAATGCCCACTAGGATGTCCATGTGTCGATCTTCTATGGGGCCGTATATTTTACCCCATCATATGCCCCCACTCCCTTAAAGGTGGATTTTTCGGTCTTAAGGGAGTAGTTTTTAAACTGTTCTACTCTGAGTGTTTGTCCTCGGAGGTGAGTCTTCGTCCTCGAACGTAGGACTTTGTTCTAGGACGTGGAGGATGTGAGACCATTTTAGACTTTCACTTCAGTCCTCGGACATGGAAGACATGTATGAGGTGAGGGGATATTTTGGGCCTTCACCTCGGTCCTTGGACATAAAGGACTTGTACGGGGTGAATGGCCATTTTAGGGCTTTCACCTCTGTCCTCGGAGGTGGAGGACTTGAACAGGATGAATGGCCATTTTGGGGCTTTCACCTCGGTCCTCGGAGGTGGAGGACTTGAACGGGGTGAAGGGTCATTTTGGGCCTTAACCTCGGTCATTGGACGTGGGGGACTTGTACTAGGTGAGGGGGCATAATGGTGGTTTGGCATGGAACATTCCTTGCCGTCACTCGCAAAGTGATGTTGCCTTTTGGATAAATGGGGTCTCTTGAGAAGCCATACAAGGGATGTCTAGTGGGTCTTAGTGTAGACACCTCATTTTGTACCAATTTAATTGATAAGTATCATTCCTCTTGAATCTCAAGGAAAACAACTATGGTAGAGATGATCGAGACTTTGGAAGTGATTTGTGACTAAAGAATTTTGATAATTATGGCTACAATCACGTGCCAAACTTAATAAAATGAAATTTGGACAAAAGATAAAAAGAACATAAGGTTTTAAAAACGTAAGAAAAATGAAGAACACAAGCAAAAGAATTTGGGTAGTAACGCAACTACATAGGACAACATAGAACTCAAATCAAAATTTTGGGTTGACAGTCAATATGCATACCACCTCAAAAAGGTGTAGTTAAAACAGTTTTACAATCCAAGTAGAATTTAAGCCTACGCATATCTAGATATGCGTGGGAAACTTGTATGTATCTAGATTTCTCGCGCATATCTAAATATGCAGAGATTGTAGATAAAGTCAAAAACATGGATAAATTATTTACTAGCCTTATCGCATCCTTTAAGCTCTGTAGATTAGCTCAAAGTGATCAAATTAGTTCCATGGAATTTTTTTTTATACACACACCTAGAGACTCATCCAAGATCAATCCTATCACTTAAGCATTATAAATAGAACCCCAAGATTCATCAGCTGCATGACACAGAGAAA
This sequence comes from Bretschneidera sinensis, assembly GCA_023935145.1. Classification (NCBI taxonomy): domain Eukaryota; kingdom Viridiplantae; phylum Streptophyta; class Magnoliopsida; order Brassicales; family Akaniaceae; genus Bretschneidera; species Bretschneidera sinensis. The sequence continues at coordinate 110,094,492 of CM043701.1, read as the reverse complement.
CACGGAGAAAAATACAAAAAAAAAAATCAGGGAGAGAAAAAAAAAAAGAAAGGTTGATCTTGAAAATTTTGAGTTTCAATTATTTTCTCTGTAAAATTTTGAGTCCTCTTGGCGAGATTATAAGCTCTAAAGCAATTGATTTAAGTTCTAAACATGAGTGTGCTATAATTTTGAGTTTATTTAAACACAAGGAAAATACTTGATTGATGATTTTAATTTTTTAACCACTATCGTGCTAAGCCATAATTGAAGAAAGAAACTATTGCAACCATCTCCAATAGCCATAATCGACATCTTCTACTTGAGAGCTTCAAGAGGGAACTGCAACATTCAAGTGTCCATATCCGAATTAGAGGCAAGCGTGGGCTAGAAATGTGCAACTACATGGATCCAGTAGAGCTCCTTAAAGGTAGGTGTGGATATATTAATTATTTTTTTTTATGAAGAGCCGGTAGCCACCCTCGTAGCCACCCCGTCCCAAGTTTATTAATAAGCCCTCACTTATGGCGGAGGAAAACCGTGGTTGCAAGTAAAGCATCTGGGAGATTACAATAAGACCAAAAACAAACCCTCCCAAACACAGACCAAACGAACTATAAAGAAAATAAACAGACCAAGAAAAAACAAACAAGACGAAACAGGCCTGTGTGGAAAAAACAACCTCTGAGAAGGTCTAAAGAAACTTTCAACAAACAAAAGCAACCTAACATTTAATAGTCGGCAAACCAGACTTATCAATACAAAGAATACCCTTTAATAACCTCGGTAGCTGATGTAAATTTTCATATGATTCATTATTGCCTCGTTCACTGAGCTTAGCCAAGAAATCTGCCGCTTGATTACCTTCACGTAATTGATGAACAATCTGAGCATTTATCCCTTGCATCTCTTTAACACACTCTTCCCAAAAGTACCATAAATACCATAGAGTGCACTTACCCGCTCTAAACCAGTCAACAATGGTTTTGGAGTCACTCTCAATAATAACATTAAAATACGAAAGACTTTTGCACAACTTAATGCCATCAAACACAGCCCTCAGCTCTGCTGCATTGTTAGAGCCAAAACCATAATGACTAGAAAAAGCTCCTCTAAAGTCACCATTAGCATCTCTCAGGATACCACCACCCCTTGAGGAGCTCAGGTTGTTTCTAACACTACCATCACAATTAATTTTAACCCAACCACAAGGGGGTTTCAACCACCGCACTAGCCTACAATTTTGGACAGTGGTAGCTTTGGGCGAAACCAAGTTAAAATCAGACATCAAGCGAACATCTTGATCAGACAAAGTTTTGAGCACCTTCAATTCTGTAGCCAGTCTTTTAAGCCATATTTTAACCGACCTCCAAACTTGTTCTACACAAGCTTTCAGCCCCTCCATTCTAGTTTTACATCTACTATTCCATAAACACCACGTAATGATGAACGGAAGCAGACCAATTAAATTACCAGATAATGAAGCCTTCTTTGCCATTATCATCCATGCGTATAAAGTAGCCTTCCAAGTATAAAAATGTAGACATGGCACATTCAACAATTTACTTGCACATTCAACAATTTACTTGCACGCTCTTATATCTGAGCAGCAATGTTTCTGGTAGCTAATACATGATCAATCGATTCTCTGCCTGGCGGACAGCAGCAGTTACAGGCCGACGCAAGTGATATCCCCTTCTGTTGCACTTTTTCATCCACTGCAAGGCTATTGAACCAAGCTTTCCAATTACATATGGATAATTTTTTTGGCAGAGTTGTGTTCCAAAACCATTCATGCCATGGTAGAATCTCCTGTTGTTTTCGAACAACCTCCCAAGCTGAAGCTGTTGTGAACTTACCATTAGGGGAAGGCATCCAGGCACAAATATCCAACCTGTCACGCCCATTTATTCTGGTTTCAATAATTTCTTCTGTGGTCTCATCCCCCACAAGATCCCTCAACATCTCAATATTCCAATTATTATCCACCCAACATTCTTTAATCCGAAGTTGTTTGTTTGGAATATCAGCAATTCTAACTGATAGGGGTCCAGAAGCCAACCATCTATCATACCAGAAGAAAGAGTTTCCGCCCCTCAATGAAACCTTGACATTATCCATAACTTCCGGGACACATGCCATAACTGATCTCCAAAAACGTGAGTCTGAAGCTCTCCTTGCACAAGACATAGGGTGGCCATCTTTTAGGTACTTAGCTTTGAAAAAATCGGTCCACAGACCTTCAGACGTCAAAATCTTATACGCAAATTTCATGTGTAACGATTTTTGGACTTCATGTAGATCTCTAAGACCCAAACCTCCTTCTTTAGTAGGCTTGCAAATTTTTGACCAAGCTCGCCAGTGCAATTTCCTTTTACCCTCCTTATCGGCCCAAAAGAAATTGGCCATAATAGAATGTATTCGCTCTATAGTGGACTTGGGAACATTAATCACAGATAAAATATACATAGGCATACTAGATAACACATGCCTAAGTAATATCAAACGAGCACCTTGGGAAAGTAATCTACCCTTCCAGGTCGCCACCTTTTCCCTGATCTTTTCCACAAGCGGCTCAACAGTACGAGATAAAAGTCTGCCATTAACTAAAGGTGCACCCAAGTAAGTCACCGGAAATTTTTCTTCCTTGAAACCTGTGCTCCTTAACAAATCATGCTTGCGAGCTGGATTAATAAGTTTAGAAGGAAAAATCAATTTTTCCTTACTAATTTCCTGTCCCGACCATTTTTCATACGTCGCAAGAGTGTCCAAAAGCCCCTTCATAGACGTTTTTCTGCCATTAGCAAAGATTAGAAGATCATCAGCATAAAGAAGGTGCGAAATCAAAGGTGCCCCCATCGGATGGGAAAATCTTCCAATCCGTCCTGCATTAAAATTTGATCTAAGTAACCTTGTCAAAACTTCTTCCATAATAATGAATAAGTAAGGCGATAAAGGATCCCCTTGTCTCAGGCCCCGAGCTGATTGGAAAAAGTCTTTAAAAGTCCCATTCATCAATACTGAAAACCACAGGGACTTCACACATTGACTTATCAAATTGCAAAACTGATTTGAAAATCCAACTGTATGTAAAACCTTCAGAAGGAAACTCCAATGAACTCTATCATATGCCTTGGCCATATCTATTTTCACCATCACATTACCACCCACAGATTTACGATGCAAAGAATAGATCATTTCTTGTGCAAGCGAAATGTTATCAAGGATACTCCTTCCAGGAACAAAGGCACCTTGTTCATGTGAGACCAGTTTAAGAATCACTCGAGATAAACGGGTTACAATAATTTTTGAGAAAATCTTGTAAACCACAGAGCACAAACTGATCAGTCTAAATTTGTCAAAGCTAGAAGGATTCCGCACTTTCGAAATTTAAACAACAAAGGAAAAAGAGTCTTAATATGTTTGGAAAATGTGAAGGTATTTCAATTTGTCTATGAAAATGATAATTTATGTCTGAATTCTACACTTGCACATGTCAGGGCCGATTGGTCTACCTTGGGACCCGATTGGTGCAAACCCTGTTGAGGCAGAAACTTCTGCTCTGTTTCTCTTGTTTTCAATCAATTTGATTCTCTTTAGTTAATCACCATTTATAACATGTAAAAATTGTCCCTTTTAATTTATTTTGGTATTTTTATGTTTAAATTTGATTTCTTAATTATTGCTTGAAAAGCACTCTAACGAGTTAAGTTCATTGTCTTTGAGAGGACAATACTGTCCAATAAATGAATGTTGGATCAATAATTTCTTAAGCATGCATGCTTCTCTCTCAACTATGATGTTTTGTTTTAATTACCATTTTTTATTTGATATAAATTGTAATTGTATGTGTTGAATGTTAGTGTGTGGAAATATTAATTTTTAAATATTTATCTTAGAACATAAAAGGCTAAACTTTGACCTATTTAGAAGAATGAGCTTTAATTCCTTTTTCTTCTATACCCAAATCTCTTTGCCTAGTGACCTCATGCGTTTAAACCAATGAAAAGAGATTTTATTTCCTTTAAGATTAAATGACAATTCTCTCGTCATCTTTACTCCATGTTTGAATGACAAAAAATTTAAAATATTAAAAAAAATTGTGTCGCCATTGAGAAATGCTTTCCTTTATGTAAATCCCTTACTCATTGACAAAAGTTGGGATAGTGTGCGGTGCCCACAACACCATTAACATTCAACTTGAAAAACTTGAAGGAGGAGAACTCCAGTGCACCACAAGACAACTCACCGCCATACCCACCAATATAGTAAAAAATTCAAAAATTGGGCAGTATATATGTCCATACCTGATCAACCAATGCCGTTGCATCCATCCAATTAACCCATGTATCAAGGTATTTCTATTCCACCAACATAATTAACTACAGGGCTACCACTACAAAAGAATGATCTTTTGGCGTCAATCTATCGAATAAGTCAAACACCATCTCATACATGGAACTTTGATGAATCTTTGTGACCATCTCATACAAGTACAAAAAATGAAGACTTCTTTTTTGTGAGGACACATTTTCCTCCTCACACTAATTTGGTTGAGAATTAAAATAAATGAATAATTTTCCTTATGGAAAGTAAAATATAATGATAAAGACAAGACACAGTATCATGAAGCAACAAAGTCAACAGCCTAAAAAGGTAGCAATAAACATCAAGAGTGCAGAGGCCAACACAAAAGAAAGCAAAAAAGCAGAACTGCCACACTTACATAGGAATGGAATCAAAGGATAATAGATAAGGAATGCAACAGGAAATTGAATTGAGAGGGAATAAAATAGGAATGTTGGTTTTTCGGATTGCAATTAAAAGGAGAATATAAGAAATAAGTTGAATAACATGTAGTAGATTGACTAAAATGAGTACAATAATAAAAGAAATTTCTTTATAAATTTATGAAATATCTATCCAAATATTGAGTCTTCAATGCCAAAATGGTCTAGTGAGTTATATAGATGGGAGATTGTTTCTTTTGAATAAATATATATGAGAATAAGGTATTTTTGAAATGTGATTTGGATCTTTTTCACTTCATAATTAAAAAAATATATCAAGTTCTTTGTGAGATTGAATATTATCGTGATAAACTTATATTTGAATTTTCTTTATTTAATAATATGGTATTCAATTTTATCATGAATTTGATTTCATTTCAATTTTTAAATGAAGAGAATCCAAATTCTTTGGAATGATATAGTTTAAGAAAGAGCATTTTTGTTCTAATAATTCAAAATCCAATTCAGGCCAATCCGGAATTGTAAATCTACCCCTTCACCCATCATTTCAAATTCCTAATTCTGGGGAATAGCTAATTCTATGGAAACACCAATGTGAAATGCTTTTTTTAAACAAACGTTATATAGAATTAGTTTACCGGAAATTAAGGAGGAATAGATATGTATGCCGATGGAATTAGTGGAGGGCTAATCACACAAAAAACAGTTCTCTAGATTTAATAGCTAGTAATGAGTCAACTTGTGCCGATATTGTTCGTGGACAACCTCAAAAGAAAATAAAAGATGAGCATAGATATCGTTTGAAGACCAAATCTTGTAAGTAGGTGCAAATTGGCAGATCTACCTTTCTTTATACTTTTGACATTCCATTGTATCCCAAAGTAGATAAATCTGTAAATAAAGTAAGGAAGTTGATGTCGCAGATGCCATTGCTGCATTGCACATGGCATCATATATACAGAATAGTATATATATATATAGAATAATTTTCACAAGTTGTATATCTAGGGGATTATTATCCAAATTATGTTCAACTTCTTCTTTATGTTTTTCTCGAAGGTAAACTAAAATTTATTAATGAAAGCATCAAAGATGCAAATCTTACAGGCAAGCTCAAACGTGATGAATAATACAACCATCCAAGCACATATATAGGATTTTAATCCGATCTGATCCATCCGTCTAATACACATGTAGGACTTCTATTTTTTTCTATCTTTTGAAAATCTTAACTATTTATGTATTTATAAATTTCACATAATATTTGAAAAATTGAGATAGTATCATTTTTTTAAAAAATGGAAAATGTAAAGGATAAAAACTAAATCCCACATGTAGCATTAGGCATATGCAGTGTAGAAATAATTAATAAAAGATAATTAAAATAAAAAATGATACAAGAAAGATTGCAATTTGGCGCGCTCAATTATAAAAATCTGCCATACAGTTTGCTATGGATTCTCACTGATCGATATCACAATTCTTTAGTAAGTATGTAAGCTAAAGGGTAAAGATAATTTTAACATTTTTTGACATCCTTAGAAATCCACTAATACTTTGAGGATGTACATTTGAAGTGTCAAAATTGAGTATTAAAATATCGACTCCTTCCAAAAAGAAAAAATCTATCGACTCATGCCTCCTTCCACAACTGGAGCTACTGCAGCTAATCGTTTCTGCCTTTCAATGTTTCCATGCCACCCTGATCCATTCGATATCAAAGAAGTTGAATTAGAACATGCAAATCCATGCACAAACAAACACGAAAACATATTCACCGTGTACGTGCACACAAGCACGTGTATATATATAAAATAAAGAAAATTATATATTGTATCGGACCCATAATTACAGAGTCATTATAGTGAGATTATGATCATCTGCATTTAAAATCTTGTAACGTTGTTAAGTCACACCATTCATTTAACCTATAAAAATATGAACATCTAATTAAAATAAATGATATGACGCAAATATAACTATAAATTCAATTTTAAATGAGGTGATATATTATCTAATCATAAACGTCACCCCATGCAAAGAATCCTAATCTGTTGACCTGTACACGATGCAGCATATAATAACTCAAAGAGCAATGGAAGAGAGAGAGACCTATAGACATGTCAAAGCCATGCTTCTTAAGTTCTCTATACTCTTGACACAGTGAACATTCCTCACAACAACAATGGATGCAACAATCAGTGCAAGGGCTCTCCTCCAAGAAATACTGTCCCCTCAGCTTGGATCGATAGAAGCATGAGTACAAACATGAGCAACCCGTCACGCACATTATCAATGTGTACAAAGCTCCACTCACTCCACATGCTGCACCAGACAGCCATGCTCAAATTGTTAATAGTTACTTGGTGATTAATTCAAGTTCATAAGGAAAAAACAATTAGGTGAAAACAATGCAATATTTCACTTACAAGTTGATCCTCTGTCAACAATTTCTGCAATGCGTCCAAATGTAACGCAAGGACACCAGCACGTCAAGCAACCTGCAGGAGATGCTTATATACTTGTAATTCTATACTCATAATCTTGATCACTCATTTGAAAGAGAAAACATAAAAATAAATGAAGGTGTGGGATCATGCATGCTATCAATATTAATTCTTAACTCCTTTAAAAAAAATCTTAATTAGAAACCTCGAAATCTGAATCGTACTTTTCACCATGTTTTGGTCTGATAATTTCTCCCCAAAATAATAGAAGGTCTACGTTCAAGTCCAGGTTCTAGGAAATTTTTTTGTTTAGATGATGTCTAGACAAAAGAATCTCTCCTCTTTCTTTTTCTTTTTATTTTACTGTTAAAAAAAACATTTTCAAAAAAATCTCATAGATCAAGTATTAGCAAAAATCTCTTAGGTTTTAAGAGTTATCCCTTCTCGGGTATGGTTCACCAAAAAAATATTCATGCTGTTCAAAAGAAATGAACTAGAAAGAGCAAATAAAATTTTAACACATAAGGGGAGTCATCCCTAATTAACACGCCCAAGATTTTTTGCGATGGTGAAATGTTGGAAACCTGGATTTGTTAGATAAGTAAAAATGTTTAATCTTTCTTATTAAGCAAAAGAAAGAAACCCCCTATCCCTCGAGATATTTTTGTTTAGATTTAGTTCAAAAGATTTTTTTAACAAAAGTGCTTTCCACTGTTAGATGGAGAGAGACGGGAGACATTTTTCTTCTCTCTTTTTATTAGATCGTAGAAAGTAACTTTAATTTAAGAAAATTTTATTAACCAAGTCTAAACAAAAGGGGACACTTTTTATCTTACTTAGTAAAATTTTTAGGACATAAACTTTTAATTTTCTCCAAGAAGTATCAGTTTCAGAAGTAAAGATAATGATAAAGAGCATCCCCTACCGTCCTAAGAACCCTAATGATCATGATTTTCCTACTGGCATTATCACTGCCAATGGGATGGGGCACAACATAAGCAATTTTTTATTAAAAAAAAAACCTCATTTAATAGAGAAAAAGAACATATATATTGCATGTGTTCATTAAATAAAAAAGAATCAAAATGGACTTACAACTGCTAACATCATCGCAACAATCACAAAGACCAGTAGACCAAGGCACAGGGCCATGAGAACTTGGATCCCGAGTGGGCGCCGGTTTCTTTGGAGGATCTGTTAGATTTGTCATGTTCACTGGAACGCCAGTGGCCGTACTTGAGGGATCGGACACACGTGGCGGAGCCGATGGCGCAGAAGATGGAGACTCCTTTTGGTAGTCAGTTGCACTTGAAGAATACATTGTTATTATTTAGTGAAAGAGAATTTTCCGTTTGTTTTTTAAATCAAGGCAATGCCAAGGAACGTGCCTCTACAAACAAAACGGTTAGGAAACCGTTAATTTTGTTTTATTTGTACGTAGAACTTCACTTTTATTTTATTTTTCATAACGTGCATAAGTTTTTTTTGGGATTATCTCCATTTAAACCTTTTTTCATTTAATCCAGTTAAAGAGAAAATAATCAAAATCTTTTTACAAATTTAAATTGGTCAAAACAAAACAGGAGAATATAATGATAATTCAAAAAAGTTAGAATTTAATTTTTTCACCCACAAGAGCTTTTTGATGATATTGAAATAATCAGGAGTACTCGAACAAGCATACCCTCGATATCATTGAAAAACTCTCGTCGATAGCTACAAATGAGTACTGGGAAGCTGCTATCTCCGTCACGTCGACTGCCTTCACGCAACATCGAAGACTCCTATGGGAATGAAGAACTTTTTTTTCTTCGGATATAACATTTTCTTGTGAGAATTACCAGAAACCGAAAATGGCAAAATCTACGGATCTGGACTTTTTCAGTCACCGTCAGTCACCAAAGGCTGTGGGATACACCGGCGCATCCACCTCCATTGGTGAACAGTTTTACTATCATTTTTAAATAAAAAATAAGTGATTTTCAAAAATACCCCTACTTTGGTGATGTGGCAAAGATGTATTTTGGTCATCAAAAAATTAATGTTTTAATTTTAGTCCTTAATATAATTTTTAGATGATTTGAAAATCCATCACACCATGAACTGAACTCAAATAAAGACATTCAAATGAGAAGAATTTCAATCCTATGATTCAAATGAAGACAAATTTTATGTTCCAACCTATCTACTGTTTTAAATTAATGTTATTATTTAAAATTTTATAAAAAAAACTTAATCAAATCAAATCAAACTACGTTTTAATTAATACTTTATTAGTTATTTGTTAATAAAAAGGCATTAATGAAGAGATTGGTTTGATGTGACTAAATTTCTTACAAGTTTAAAAAATAAACACAAACTTAAAACAACAAATAAGTTGAACCAACTATCACCAATATCTAATCAAATTACTTTTGGCTTAATAAGTAATGTTTGGGATTGTCCTTAATCTCTGCTTAAAGCAACTTCAAACAATTTATTTTTTTGAAAATAAAATTACTTTAAGCAAAGATTAAAAACAATCACAAACATCCCATATAATCACTAAACTTTTGTTGAGCTTATCGACCTCAAGCTTTAAACATTCTATTGATCCGATTTGGTAAATCTACAATGGCTACGTCAACACACACAATAAAGGAAACTTACACTACTACCCCTTATGTATGCCAACAAGAAATTTAACAGCTACTAGCAATCCCTTCAGACAAGCAAGATATAACAACTCCTTACATAAGTGTTTTATATATTAAAAATAATAATAAAACAATGTTAATTAGTTAAATGACAATAAAATATGTAATACATTATCAAATAAAATATTCACATGATTTAAAATTAAAGGAGAAAAGTGAAACTTTTTATACCATGTTTGTCTCAAAATAAATTATATGTCAATTCCAGTAACTCAAAAGGTGATAAAGATTGAGGGACGAGTTAATTATCACTCTACATCTTACTAATCAGTACAAATTAATTAATCAAAAGATAAAAACTTTCATCGAAATAACATCTTGTTTACTCAAAATAAGAAAGGAAGATAGAGGATGCTAAAGGGAAAACAGATCAAACAATGTGTGAAAATGAGGTGGCTAATAGGATAAGTAAAAGTTAAAAATGGAGGTATGATCATTTACCGACTAATCATAAAGTTTCCTCCCACCACCTCAAAGTCTTGATACCCACTAAACCACATTAACATTTTATAAAGTGAGTTGTCAAAGTGTTTTTTTTTTTTATTTGGGGGGGGGAGGGGGAATAGCACTGTTGCTGTTACCAAGCTGGTCAATATAAATTTTCGCCGGCCAAAGCTGCCGTTGAAAAACAGCTAATTACACTCTATATTTAGATAACACAATTGTTAAAGCGTGTTGCAAACCAAAAATAGGATCTGAATAACTGTTAACCCAATTTATCTTGGTTTGCAACAAATTAATCCTTTTGATTCATGATCATAATAGTCATCTTAATCGTCATCGTTATGGATTCAAATTCCATTGAAGTTGTTAACCCAGAAGATGCAAATCAAAGTCAAAGCGTAAGCCAGTGTGTACCATATAAGAATTTATACCATAAAACGTAGCAGTTGATCAATAATTAAATCCCCACTTAGTTTAATTACTTATTTCAAAATTCAAATTTAATTTTATAAACAATGTGTGCAAATAATCCTAGATTCAATTCTCCAGTATTCACTCCGGAACCTGAAACATTCCAGGATCAGCCATACGTGAAGCAACTACCTCAAGGTTTATGGACAACTGGTCTTTGCGATTGCTTCGAGGATCCTTTTATTTGTAATTACAGACACCCCAAACATATTTTTTTCTTAATATAAATTTCATGTTTTTCTCTGGGTTTTCTTCCTTATTGCTCTTCTTTTTATTTCTTCAGATTTGAGTCTGTGTTGATATATAGTGATTAATGATTTGTTTATTTATTTGAAGGTTGCCAGACCTTTGTCTGTCCATGCATCACTTTCGGGAGGAATTCCGAGATAATTAACCGAGGGGATACAAGTAAGCTAACACATTCTTCTATGTTTCTTTTTTCTTTTTACATATGAACGACTGGGTGGATTAATTTTTACAAGAAAATCTTTATTTTTTCAAGAAAATTTTGCATTTAAATGATGTATTTTGAAAGAAAAAAAAAATTGAGCCCTCTCCTAGCTTTATTTTTCTGGGTTTTTCTTTTTGAGAACAAACCTGTTCATCTCACCGTACCAATTCTATGATAAACCTCACATTGCTCATATTTCTATCATGATGAACTCTTTCTCATGTCGAAAAATTTACAGATTTTAAAATCTAAACATTATTTTGATATGGCAATACATGGTTAATTTAATTCACTGTCCAGGATCTAGATAATAATTACTCTTTTTTTTCTAAGAAAAGCAGCTAATTTGGTATTTGCATGAACAGCGTTTGTAGCTTCGACCCTAATCTATATAGCTATGGGGGTTGTGGTTTGTGGATGGATATATGGTTGTACAAATCGGGCAAGATTGCGGGGACACTTTGAGCTACCACAAAAACCCTGCTGGGATTTCAGCACTCACATTTTCTGCTTCCCTTGTGCCCTTTCTCAAGAGTATAGAGAGCTAAAAAACCGTGGTGCTGATCCTTCTCTAGGTAAACATTAATTCTCATCACCCACTTCTGTATTATATTTTGGTTACATTTAATAGTAAAAATTTTAGATTTGGTGGTAAAATCACTTGTTGCTCTAATCAAATATGACTATTTTACTTAGAAATTTGATCTCATTATAAGTTTCACAATAAATAAAAAAACTTTAACGAGATGGTTGAGACTTGTTTTTTTGATCAAGAGTGCTTGAGTTTGAATCATTTCGTTATTAAGGTGAGATAAACTTTATCTGGTGATCTAACATAAAACGTTTGTGTCTAGCTCATCATGTATTGAGATAAAATCCACACTTGTTCGAGTCAGACTGAACCGTAATCTATCTTACCTCTATCGTACCAAGATTTAGATAATTTACTAATTACATTAGCAAATCATTTGATTTGTAATACAAGACTGATAATTGATTCAAAACCAGATTTGTAACCTTGGTCCAGATAATTGATACTAGATGAGAGTTTATAATTTGTGATACTAATACATTGGTGTTGATTTTTGAAGGTTGGGAAGCCAATATTGCGAAGTGGACCAAGGAGAAATTGACTCCTCCAATTGTCGTACCAGGCATGCTACGTTAGCATTTTGGATCTAATGCTATTTGCTAGTTTTCTGATTACGTTGTTCGTAGCACCTCTTGTATTTTTGTAATCATGTGATTTGGCTTTTCTGATTACAAATTTCGTATATCCCCCCCCTCTTTAGGTCATTCTTATCTGTATAAAATTTTGCTCACCGTCAATCAACATACATATTTTGTCCTAAACAGACGATAAATTCGTCAAATTTACAATGTTTTGGATTTAGGAGAATGGAAAAAAAAAAAAAAAAAAAAAAGAGCGATACATTTACTTTTTGTTTTGAGAGTTCTTTTAATGAGAGAAAAAGAAAAAAAAAGAATATATATACCTTTTTATTTCTTTTCAAATCTCTATTTCTTTTAATTCCTTCAAATTAAAAGGATTTGGAAGGAGATTGTACTTCCTTTATAAGTTTTTAATGTACTCTTCATTATACCCTTAATGACATTTTTTATATTAATGAATGACAAAATAATAAAGTGTATTTAATCATTTTTTTTTCTTTTCTTTATTTTTAAATACCCAAACAAGAGTATATGTACCCGTCAATTCTCTCTTCATTCTTTTCCTTTTTACTTCCCAAACATAAGGTTAAGGTTATGATTGATAAATGATAACAACAAAAAAGTGAGAAAGAGAGGGAATTATTGGATGTGTATTGCTGCCAATCCCTAATTTGGACCATCCAAGTATTGGCACACAATCCGTCAATCCATGAGTTAACGGTTTGTAATGTTCGAGTGATAAGCTATCGTCCACCAGCATATTGATACTCTTAATTAATGTTTACATACTACTTAAGCACCAATAAATTGGATTCCATGTACTCAAGTCCATTATGTTGCATAATCCCTTGTATTGAAAGCGAACTAATAGAGAAGTAATCGTCAAAGTCATACTCCTCCGTCCAATTGAGCAGTCCCGGCATTTATTTTAATCAAGCAACTAAGAAATATACATGAACTAACTTACAAAAATAGAGACATTCCCTGGACTTGGATCCATTTGGAGTCATTTCACCAAATCAGCTTTCTTTAGAACCTGTAGCATTGACCCCAAACAAAGAACCTTCTCTTCCAGATATTACTCTATATATAATCTTGAAATCAATTTTCATTAAGTACCCAAGTTCTAAGTTCAAGCTTTTCATCTCATGGAATTCCATTACTGTCTTCAAACTAACATCAACATGAACACACACCCCAACCATGAACACGAATATATCGATGAAGATGATGTTTTCTATGCAGATCTTAGAAGGCAGATTCTGCTTTTGACAGCAGATGACGATGAAGATTGTCAGGAAACCAAGAATTCAAACAACATTTCTGCCCACAAACGAGGCTCATCCGGTTTCTCATCCTCTGCCTTACAACCTGGAAACTACTTCAATTGGTGGGAGAACGAGAAAACTAATTCCGTGCCGACTTGGCTTGATAACTTGTGGAGAAGTAGCAATGGAACAGGAGTATTTATTCCCCATATTATCAAATCCAGAAGAAGAAATAGACCAAGTATGTTCTCTCGTTTAAAAACCAGAATTCTTTTTTTCTTTAGTTTTCTGTTTCTGCTTTGTTTTTTAGATTTGGGTTTGCATAGTACCTTGCAATGACATCGCTTTCTGATTTATTTGCAGGAATGATGAACAATGAGAGGAGAAGAATGTACACACGAGTCGAGAAAAAATGATCGTGAACATACACAACCCTTCACGGGTGGAGAGACATTGTACATTTTCATTCAAATATCTTCTTACTTCATGTTAAATAAGATAGTACTACAAAATAAATTTAAATAGAAGCAGCTGCTGTAATAGAAGATTAGTGACTCCAATATGTACTTTAACAACATTTAATATGCAAATTGACACAGATATTTATCCATGATTCCACTCTAATTTGTAATTTACCCATAACTTGGGGTACAACCAAAATATGGAACAAGAGTGCCTGTTAGTACAATATAATGTCATCGAATGCTTTCAAGCATCAACACTATCTAGTACCTAATAAAGTTAGTATCGAGCCATAAGGCTATAATCATATCTATCCCCGCTTGGGAAGACATGCCTTAATTACATCCAATAGAACTACCTAAGGTAAAGCTCAGACAATACACTGTATACAGGCTTCTTTTCGACAATGATGTCTTTGAAAACAAAGCAGAACCTACCCTAAGACCACTGCCAAATCACAATAGCAGCAATGAAAATGAAAGCTACCTTGCTTCAAAAACTTCAGAATCCCAACAATTCTGATGGGTCCTGAATATAGGCGAAATAGCTGAAAGTATTCTGTCAAGATCATTGATGGAAGCTAGAGGATGAGTTGTTGCATATTAAGAGATAATGTCATTCCCTAGGGCGTGCTAACCATAAAGAGCTAAGCGCCCGGAGACGTGAAGTGTAATCGCTGATAACTAGAAGGGCACGAGCAGCTTGCCGTGTGGTCAATATTCGATGCATTTGTTGCAGAGTTTGCTGCCTCAAAAGGTCAGCCTAAAAGAGTAACAAAATGTTCATTACTGTTCTAGAAAATACAAATTGTACTAATATTTCTGTAACAAGCATGGCTATGCATAATTTCAGTAGACTTGTAAGGCTCAAGTACTTTACCTGGTGAAGGAAATTTTCTAATGTGCCAAGCTTGCCCATTGCAATTTCCATTTGGCCCATATAATCGGCAACATTTCCAGAACCGGTAGGACCCAGAGAGGCAGACGAAAGAGTCTCAACAAGTGATTGTTGCAAAGCTTCCATTCCTTGTGACAAGGCATCTTCAGCCTGTTGGGAGGACTGTTGAAGGTTACAAATCCCCATCAACTGCTGATCTGTCAAGGGTTCTAGGTGGTTCCCAAGTATCTAAAATTCCAAAAATGGAATAGAGCAAAGGTTAATCAACCAAAACAGGCATCCCACTTCAGGCAGTGCCTAAAGGGTAAGAAATAGATAAAGACTAAAGAGCACCAAACAATAAACCACCTTGAGAATTTCAGATGAACGAAATCCACCCAACCACATGAAACACCTCTCAGCAGGTGTCTTCCACATGCCGGAGAGCATGTGAAATACATCATTTTTAGTGCCCATGCTCTTTAGCCTGAATATTTCATCATAATACGCCATCAGACCATCGACAAGAATGCGCAATTCACTATCACCCATTTGAGAATTTACAGCGGATCTTAGGTCATTGATCAGCCGTTGCTGTTCATCAAGCCAGCGTGCATAGTCTAAGTCAAACGCCAAGGCCCCTGGAAGTATTACCAATTGCAATAAACCTTGTGATTAGTAAATACTCTTTTAGATTGCAAAAATTCATCTTTTTCCCCTTTTGGTAATGGGTAATATTCTCTATAAGTTTAATCCCTAATGATCCACCAAGTATTCTTCAAAGCATCAATCTAAGCTCACTGAATGTTGAACAAACGTCAGCAAAGAAGAGAGGCAAATATTAATAGAACCCGATTATACCCTTTAGCATGTAGAGTAACAAAGAAAGATAGAATGGCAAAGCAGAAACCAGAATGGTCTAAAAATGAGAATTCATAGGCTATGGCATACATGCAAGCCCCCTCTAATTTGCAATGGCTGTACAAAAGGCATGCTGACGAAACACTACATTTATGCTTGTATTACTCATCCAGACTAAACAACTAAATGCTTGTCAACTCCTTAGGCCAATATACAATGCTTTTCTTCTTTCATAAAATTAGTTGTACTGAAAATAACTTTGTTTTTCCCTGGTTTTCCCCTGAGCCTTCACCATGGGTTCAAAGGAGTATTCATTTGATCTCTATTTGTTCAACAAATTCTTGTTCACCTAATGATATTTTCTAATTGAATTACCCCTAACCAGACATGAAAAGGGATATGCTGCAAGCCACATTTATACCATTACCGGCTAAAGTCTACACTTGAAACCGGAGAACACAATAACAGAAAAGCATGGAATAAGCTTAATCTATGAACTTCAGGCTGGGTAACATCATCAAACCTTTGATCCGCCCTTGGACCTGTCCATTTAATAAGGAATACTACATTCCCCATTCCAACTGCAGGGTGGTTAAGGCTTAGCCAAAAATTGCTCACAACATTTCCAAGCACCAAATACAATTGACAATTTCTGTTCTTAGTATCACCATCATAAAGTTCAAAATCCAAAGAACAGAAGCAGGGGACCATATCCTCTGCAGCAGCAACATTCACGAATATACACACACAATCTGATTCTGATGTGTGATTTTCACATCAGTATCAAGTCCTCGAATTTCCCATCATCCACACTGATTCTAAGCATCAATAATTGTAGTCACAAGGTTTGCTAATGAACATTTCCACTTGCAAAAAAGTTTAAGCCCCACATAAAACTACAAAGAAAACATCCTGTCAACAATCTCATAGGTTGTAATATCTACTAGCTCAACTAATCATGTATTCCTGCAGGCCAGGAGGTTGAGAAACTAAAACATCTTTTGGATAATCAATTCAATTGCCACTCAATCAATATGACAATATCCGGAACCAAATTTTCTCTCCAACCTTTTAGTACTTCATACCAAAACTTGTAAGTGTACGTTCTATAGTTTATGATTAAATATCTTTTTCAACAACATGACACTAGGAACTAAAACTTGCCAACAATATCCAAAACCTCTTACCATTTCCAGTCACTGAATGTCCATGATCCCCTGAAGTCCCAGTTCCAATAAAGAAACCCTGCATGTATTGTCAGGGATGAGAAAGAGTCAATGCACCGAAAATGCTTTAGCCTGTTTTAAAAACTACTATTTTTTCCAGAAAAAGTAAGGTAAAGAGAAAGTGCATGAACAAAATTGCAAATCCCTTGTCCAAGTTCCACCCTTAAATAAAAAACAGTTACTTCATGCACCTGTTGGCGTGCTCTTTGAAGCTCTTGCTCTAGTTGTGTAAGCCTGAGTCGACTGTTCTCAAGCTGCTGTACATATGCCTATCCAAAACCAAAACCTATAAATGATCCAAGTATGTCTCATTTACTAACTTAAGACAAAGGAGGCAAGTATAACATCAATTCAGACACACCAACTGGCACCTAATCAAATTACATTTGAATCTAAAGGTTATCTAATAATGTTGCAAAAGATGAAGGAAGCACATGAATGATCCCCTAAATTGACATTTAAACATAGAATAAGAAATTTATGGGACAAACAACTCAACAAAGAAGGAAAATGACAATCATTGATAAGGCAAACATATTATAGCAGTGCCTTTGAGGGTATGATATAGCTTCAAGCATTTTTGTTCAAAGATTTTTAATGATGCACACCTGTTGGTTTTTTGATAGAAATGAAGTGCAAGAGCTTGCAAAAACAAACTTGATTTTTTTCACTATATTTTGATAATACAATTTCAACCTATATTATAGGTTGTTAAAGGAAAAAACAATCCTTAAAACAATGATGAAAACATGGCCTAAAGTAATCCTTAAAACAATGATGAAAACATGACCTAATAAAAGAAGCATGAAAACATGACCTAATAAAACAAACATGAAAACATGGCCTAATAAAACAAAATAATAAACATAATCTCTATGTCTCCTATCACCAACAAAATAGAAAAGTAGATCAAGCATGTGTTTTATTAAACCTCAACAACTCAAACGTAAGCAGCTTTTGAGACATCATTCAACACTCCTCCTTCGCTCTAGAGCTGCAGACTCCAAGCCTTTGCCTCAAAAACTCATACCTAGCTTTGGGAAGTGCCTTGGTCAGGATGTCAGCATTTTGATTTTCTGTTTTGCAGTAGATTAGCTGTATCTCTCCTTCTTTTTGTACCCCTCTTAGGAAATAGAGTTTCAACTTGAAGTGTTTTGTTTTGCCATGGAACACTGGATTATTTGCAATTGAAATTGCAGCTTGGTTGTCTACAAGTATCTGTGTGCTTTCTTTTTGCTCCATATGCAGGTCTGCCATCAATTCCCTAATCCAGAGTGTCTGATTTACAGCAGCAGCTACATATTCTACTTCTGCTGTGGATTGAGCTATGACTTCTTGCTTCTTAGAACACCATGAGAAAATAGCAGAACCAAAACTAAAACAACAACCTAAAGTACTTCTCATGTCATCAACACAACCAGCCGAATCACTATCAGAATAACCATGGAGTGTGAAATTTTTAACTTGACAGAACCTCAGACCATAGTTAATCGTACCCTTGATATATCTAACAATTCTTTTTGCTGCTTGAAAATGAATTTCACTAGCACAGTGCATGTACCTTGCGAGTATACTTATAGCATTCATAATATTTGGTCTTGTTGCAGTCAGGTACATCAAGCATCCTATTAAGATTCTGTAAAGCCTTTCATCAACCTTTGCAGCTCCATCTTCTTTGCAAAACTTCTCATTTTGATTCATTGGGGTTGTTGTTGGCTTGCACTCCTCCATGTTGAATTTTTTTAGAATCTCATTGGCATATTTATGCTGATATTTGAAGATCTCATTCTGGTTTTGTTTAACTTCAATGCCAAGGAAGAATGTCATCTTCCCAAGATCAGTCATCTCAAAAACATCGTTCATTTCCTTTTTGAAAGTGTCAATTTGATCCATACTGCTTCCTGTCACAAGCAAATCATCAACATATAGGGTTACCACAAGTATTTCATCACTAA